>JARDYH010000002.1:170493005-171743005 GCA_029215795.1 Anniella stebbinsi | reverse complement strand
AGGAATAGTGGGGGTTGTAGTCGAAAACAACTGGAGGACATGAGGTTGAGGAAGGCTGGTCTAAGAACTTACTAAGACTCTGTTCAGTTGACACGCTAAGCCACGGTGGTTAAACATTTTGAACTAAACATAATGGCTTAGTGTGTTGTGCGAACCATCACTTAGCCGGGTGTGTGTGAACCATTCCTAACCATGGTGACTACATGACCACGGTTTAAACACACTCACCATTTGCCGCAAAAGGGTTAGTGGTCTAGCCATAGCTTAATGTGTTGTCTGAACAGGCCCTAAAAGGAAGAGCTGACAATTCAAACGTTTTCTTAGAACTGGCATCTCAGTTTTTTTCAGTGTGGATGAGATATTCAACAGTTGCCCTACATGAGGCAGGACGTTTTAGTGGCAACCCTGGGCAGTAAGTAACTCCTAAATCTACCCGAGCAGTCCAGAAACACTTTGTGTAAATTGACCTTATGTTTATGCCAAAACAATCTCTTTTCTTTAATGTGATTAGCATTTAGCAGTCCTCCTTACATAAAAATTCTCAGCAGGGCTAGGATCAGGAAAAGCTTTGAACTTAAATGAAAGCAAACATTGACCTTGTACTCTTACCATTTTTATATTTTATAAAAAGTTCACTGGAGGAACCCATGAATGTAGCTTCTTCTAACAACAATGACATTTCAGTATTTAAATGTCAGAGACATGGCAGAATTGTTTCTTTTCTGTGGTATTTAGTTTTTTTAAAAAAGAATCCACTGGGTTTGCAGCATCTAATACTGCAATATTAGATGTGCCACACACTTTTTTTCTTTTTTAAACACATATGCAAATGTTTTTATTTTATTTATTAAAAAAATTTTTTTTGCAGTGAATGTAAGACTGTTTCAGAACACATGAATAGATGGTATTGGTCAATACAAGTCACCTATAATTCCTCAACCCTCAGTCTGACTAGGATAAAGAAAAATATATAAAACGAGAGATTTTATTAGTTTTCCTAAGCAAAATCAACAAAGAGAAAAGAAAGAGAGAGAGAGAGAGAGAGAGAGAGAGAAATAAAGAAAATTCTTGACCAAGATTTTGCTGTGGAAATTTGTCAGATGTGTCTTGATGATGTTGCTTTGCCGCTTGATCCTGCAAAACCCTGTGGCATTGCTGGAGTGGCAAATCTCCTTGGCAGGAGGAAGTGCGGGCTCCAAGCAGTGCTGGTGGCTATTCAGCTCATTGAGCCCAGCCCCTTCTTGGCTTTCCCACGCTGCCCCCGACCTACCCTGGGCCTTGATCTGCCCCCGGAATGCCCCCAGCCTCAATGCAAAGCAAAGCCACCATCAACAGATAAAGCAAAGAAGGTCGTGGCCTCAGAGTAAAGGAAAATGTTGCGGTAAGTCAGTGATATTTTAAAAGTGCAATTCTGGAGGAAAGGCCCGTGGTGGCTACAAGTTGGTGGCTACATTGTATGAACAACGCAGCACCACTGCACAGCCACCATGGGCTGTACAGGGCATATAGGCAAGCTCTCGATCGGTTCTCCTATTAGGTGAGTTTATTCTATTATTTATTCAATTGCTGTGCTTTAGATACCAATGAATGTTTGCATTGGCAAAGTAGCCTGCAAAAGATTGAGAACAGACCTCCTCTGCCCCGCCAAAATTTTTTTCTCATTCATCCATTAATTCACTCATTCACTTGTTATATTTCTATACCACCCCATAGCTGAAGCTCTCTGGGCAGTCCATAAAACACAAGAAGAAAATATACCATAACCATTTGTTGAAAGTCCTTTTCATCATATCAGTCTGTGATCCATCACATCCATCTCTGCTACCCAATCCCCCAAAGGACAAATTTACTGAAAAAGGCACCCAGTTCAACCAGTACAAATAAATACTTACAACATTTGACTGATTTGTATGCAGTGTGTGGGTTTGTTTCAGTGGAATGAATAAAAGATGACCAGATTTCAAGAAACTACCTTGCCCCACCCCTTGCACCTGGCTTCTTTTCCAACGTTTATATTTCTGCTGAATATTGTTAGGACGCAGCATGCACATGAGAAGGAATAGGATGCGAGGAGGAAGGGAGGGTTTAAGAGAACAGAAACAGCACACTGATACAAGCAGTGAAGCTTTTCTTCTGTTCTTTGGAGCCTTTGGTGTCCTGCTGTTTACTCCCAGTCACGCTGCTCTGAATCTACTGCACATCGCTCTCTTGACTGCCTCTCCCCACTTTGGATTGAAAAGGGCTGATCCTCAATGAGAAATGACAGGGCTCTACATCTGCTGAAGGTCAGGGGATTTTTCTGTCTGCTCAAGGATTGGCCTTAAGATATTTCTGACCTTTTAAAGTAGCCTGTTGTGGTGCTTGTGGGACCTCTGGCATTAAATTCATAACTGGGTGACTTGGTAATCCAAAGAGAGAAAATCCAACCTCAGGAGAAAAATCGGGATTGACAAAGGAGCATGGTGGTGGAATAGGAAATGGCGAAGAATTCAGGCATATTATGTACTGTTTCGCACTCCAAAAGTGGTTGTTTGAAAGCAGTGTGTTTTGCGTAATATGAAGGACGCATGCGCCTACATTCATGTGATGAAAATGCACACTGCGCAATGAGAAAATGTATATTTATCCTGTGATCAGAGTAAGTTGGGAGGACTGGAGTGAGTTTGCGTGCATTAGTCTGAATTGTTTGTTTTTATTGTGGTTGCAGCTTTTCTGAATTAGCGCAATGTTGGTGGATAGCAAAGGGATAGCCCATACCACAGCCCTAAAAGATAATAGCTTTGAAGTGGGAAAGGGGGTGGGGGATCAGAATAGTCGCACAATGCCTTCTGACTAGTAGCACTACACGCCCTTTGTGTGGAATCACCCTAAACGTTCATTTGTTCACATGCATTCATCCCTGCATCATAGCCCTCTTGTGGGCCAGCCACCCCTTCATATATACATTTCTGTCCTCCAATATCTTCCTGCCATTCCCCGCAGCATCTGCCACCTGAAGCAGCTGCTTCACTTTGCCTAACAGTGGGGCTGGCCTTGTATGAAGCCTCTATCATGTTTGATCTGTGATGGCTCTTTCGAAATTGCAAATCTTCAACCGATGTTGCAGTCATCAAATGGTGGACATGCATGTCTGTACAGGGTGTTTCCTACATCCAACCCGTTGATTCCACTGCCAAGATTTCACTGTGTTCTGGATCTTGGGTAATTGTAAACTGTTTCCAAGAAATTATTTATATGCACTTGTATTTCTAGAATAAAGTTCAATCCATTTCATTGCAGGCTCATTCATCAGTGGAAAAGGCTAGCTTGATTGCTGGAGTGAAAATTAAAGAGGTCCCCACAGATGACTCCTTTGCTGTACATGGGTCAGCTCTAAGGAAAGTTCTAGATGAAGATAAAGCTGCTGGTCTCATCCCATTCTTCGTAAGTACTGACATCTCAGAGCTCCATCACACTTTGGGTCTATCACACTGTCGTATTTCCTCGTTTCCGGTTTTGGTGCTGTTGACTCGCATGACGTCGTCCCTGTCCTGCGCTATTCTCGTATTTCCCCCCTACTTCTAGCGCCTTATTTTGCACCGGGGAAGGTCTGTTTCAGCTTGGAAGTGTGCAATGAAAACCCAAATGTAAACCAGTAAATCCACTTCTGTGGTTGGGGGTGTGGTTGCGGGGGGTGTCTTGAAGGCCATTTTCAGTGACGAAAGAATAGGGTGTGCTTTTAATCGGCCAGGGCAGTTTTACAACTTATTTCCTCCTTTTCATCTGTGGACACATTAGGAGTTGGAAGGAAGGTTTCAGTGCTCCAACTCTCTTTTTCTTTTGGCTTCCATTCTTGTTTTGCTGAACCCCTGTCCTGCTGGAATCACAGAACTTCACCCTGGCACCTGTCCACCTTAACCTTTCAAACCACTCTGATCCTTCCTCATACATCCATTTCTGTCAGCTTCCATCCCCCCTCCATGTGTCTTATAAATCTTCCTAGTGGTTCTCTTCTGTTTTGTGTAATTATTCTTCCTCCTATATTGTCCTATATTATCCTATATTATATTATCCTATATATATATAGTCATTATCCTATATTATATTATCATGGCTGATAATGCTGCTGACTCCCGGTGGAGAAGTTGCATAGAGAAGTTCCATGGGGGACAGCGGGAGAAAACATTTCTTGGTGCTAGTGGGCTTTTTTACTGAAAGTGCGCTAACAGGTTTTTGTAGTAATGCTGCATCTACAGTTCAAGGTAGAGGCGTAGAGCTTGAATTTCCTGTTCTAATTCCTTTTACTGCCTGAAATCTTCTTAGGCAAAGCAGTTTATCAAGTCCACAGGTGGGGGACCAGTAGACGTTTCCAAGGAGACCAAATTTGCAAGACAAAAGGCTAGCCTTTCCAGTGAGTCATGACCAGTGAATTGCTAGCCATCTCCTTGGCAACAGATTAACATCTGAAAGGATGTAGGAGAGATCTTTGGATCTGACAGGAAGAGAAGGCAATGTAATTATAAAGTGAAATGGAGCTATGGGGGTGTGAATTTAGTAGGTCTTGGATGCAAATGCAGTTGAAATCAGTGGGATTTACTCTGGAATACGGGAACCAGCTGATCTCTGTTTTATGAACTAGAGATGCTCAGCTTCGCATGACCAAAGAAAAGTGATCCTTCACAACTGCAAAGAGGTGGAAGAGCGCACTCGTGAACTATGACAAAAAGCTTTGAAAAGGGAAAGGAAATTTAAAAATCCTTAAAAAATCAAGGGATGAACCTATATGATTCAAATTTGGCATGTCGAAAGCTCTCCTGGAGACCTATCACCTTGCCAAGTTTCATCTCTATCTATAAAAATTACCCAGATGTAAGCATTTTGGTTAATTTGCATTTAGAAAATTCCTAAAAATCAAGGCATGGACCTATCTGATTCAAACTTGGCATGCCGAAAGCTCTACTTAAGAGCTCTGGAGATCCCAAGTTTCATCTCTTTATCTTTAATAATTACACAGATGTAAGCATTTTTGTACATTCTAATAGGAGCTCCAATGAGCAAGGGGGAAAGGCTGCCGTGTCCATCCCGATGTCCATCAACAACAAAAAACAATGAACTGGAAGGGGAAGGAGAAGGAGAAGGGGCGGGCTGGGGCAGGCTGGGGCGGGGCAGGTGCAATAGCAGCAGGAGAGCAAAAAGAGAGTTCACCAGTATAGCTACAATTGTGAAAGGGAGGAGAGCTTGCACTGCTTCTGAAATGGAGGTAAAAAATGTGAAGGCAAGCCAGGGGAAAAAATAGGTGTGATGGAGCCCTCAGGTTTCTTTTGTTAATGATTCAAATATCCAATTAATAAGCATACAATGAGAGTTGCCAACTTTTCAGTTGGTCTGTGGCTCCTGCCTTCAACAGCAGTACAACCTGCAGCAATAATGTTTATCTCTGTGCCATGAGAAGCTTTACCTGCAAATTCCTGCAGATCGTTGCTGTGAAAGGCAGAAAGCTGTGGGCCGGTTCAAAGGTTGGCAATCCAGCTCTGGTTCTTTTCTTATCAGTCTGTGTTAATTGTTATATATATTTTAAAAAAAGAAGGATAAAGTACAAGTCTTGTCTTCTGTTTTCTATTTAGTGCAGGGTTGTTGAGCCTCTTTCAACCATCTTGAATTCCATTTTGGAGAAGCTCTTGGGGGTCACATTCCAGTGATGGGCAGGGCTGGAAGGAAAAGGGGGCGTGACCTAAAGTGCCAGCATATTTTTAGCGTAAAGCTCTTAGGAACACAGGAAGCTGGCTTATACTGAGTCAGACCCTGGGTTCATTTAGCCCAGTATTGCCCACACTGACTGGCATCAGCTCTCCAGGGTTTCAGGTAGGGATCTTTCCTTGCCCTACCTGGAGGAGCTGGGGACTGAACTGGGGACCTGCATGCCAAGCGTGTGCTCTAATACACTGAGCTATGGCCCCTTCAAGTAACTAAGGCTTGGGAGAGGCATTTCAACCTTTTAGAGTGGGAGGAGGTGAAGCTACATCAAAGCTGGAGAACCACTGTACGATCGGTGGTTGAGGAAAAGGTGGGGATAGAGGAAGGGTGTGCGGCCATCTGGGGACCTCAGAGGGGTTGGATTTGGCCCCTGGGCTTGACGTTCTGCACCCCTGATTTAGTGCCGGCCTCTGCTATCTTCTCCCCTCCTGACTGGATAAAAGGACCCCATTATGTAAAGGAAGCAAAGTCAGTGAAATCAATTGACAAAAACTACAGAGATTCTAACATGAGGTGGCTGAATAACCTACACTTTCTTCAGCAAAAAAAAAGCCTAACCAAAATGTAACGGTTTTGTGTAGTTTTCTGATTTTCATCCATACAACACCTCTCCAGTTCAGTGGGAATTTTTTTGCAGCTCTCTGTGTAGCGTGTTTGCCTGTTTAGATCTTTTCCACAAATATATAAATTGGTTGTTCTTCTTAGGCCACTATTCTCTCTCCACTCCCCGCCTGCCTTTAACATTACAAATGTTTTAAAAAAACCTCTTGGGTAAACAAATTATCTGTTATGAAATTCAGGGCCCATGGCCTCCTCCACACGGGGCGTTTAATGAGCCTTGAAGGCTCATTATAAATTTTACCTACACACGAGCGGAGCGCAAAACGGGCGTACAGGCGCGTTATCTCCCCGATAATGCGCATTTTCGAACGCGCGTTAAATAGCGACTTTTATTTTGCTCCGGCCGTTAAAGCGCATTTTCGCTGTGTGAACAAGCGATTATGCGCATTAACTACCTGTAAAGTGCTTTTTGGGCATCTTTTAATGCGCTTCGCCGCTTCTCGCCGCCTCCCGTGCAGAGGGATTAGGCGTAAATGCGCCTCCGCGAAAATGCGCATAATCCCCGAACCGGGCGCAAAAGCGCATCCTTGTGGAGGGGGCCGATGTTTGACTACACGTTACATATGTTGTGTGGCTGCTGGTGGTAAAAAAACTGCAAGGCAAGATAGCGTCATCTCCAGCGTTTCCTTATGTGCGCTCCAATTAGTTGGTTGTCCTGTCATGTGTTTCTTTCACCGACGTTACCAGGAAGAAATGTGAGGGCATTGTCAGCCCCAGGTTTTGGAGGGCCCTTGGGCAAGATTCCCTCAGTGGCCCCACTCCCTCTGTGGGTCTACCTTCTCACTGCTATCCTCAGCAGCTCTTCTTCAACATTGCTACCACCTGCTTTCTTGCCGGGCAGAGAACCAACGAACAAGCAGGCAGAGGCATCAGCTTCTCAGCCATCACACAGCCATCATTGTCTGTGGCAGAGAGAGGTAGATGACCAAGGAGGTTGCAGTGACGAGGAGGAGGAGGAGGAACAAGTCCAGGGGTCTCCTGTCATTGCCATCCCTGCTGCGCTGTGGGCCCTTGGGCAGGTCCCCACCCATGATGCTTTCCCTCCCTGGGTGATTTACAAAGATTGGAACCCTTAAAATACATAGCACAAACCCAGCATACAAAAATAGAACAATTTTAAAACAATCAACAGTAAATCCCAGACTCCATTAAAAACCTTATCTTGTGCTGTCAAATGCCTGGGAATAGTGGAAAGTCGTGACATGGCACCAGAAAGATGACAATGTGGCACCATACAGTCCTCATTGGGCAATGCAATCTATAATCGGGGGTGGGGGGCCACTACCGAGAAGGCCCTCTCCCTTGTTGCCATCCTCCGAGCCTTCCTCGGAAGAGGTACTTGGAGCAGGGCCTCAGATGATGAATGTATTCTATGGGGAGGTTCATACTAGGAGATGTAATAAACTATCTGTATTTTGGGTTGTTGGTTTTTTTGTTTGTTTGTTGTTTTTGCAAGGGATTATGATGCTCCCCACCCCACTGACACTGCATGATTTCTGGCTCTGGACCCTTAATAAATGTACAGGCCAGGCTCCGTGTTCATCCAAGTGCTGCTGCTAGCAGATTGGTACAGTCAACTGACCCTGCATCCAGGAGGAGAGCAATAGTGCTATATTTAATGCTGCCATCTGAAGAGGATCAAGCCCGAGGGCTCCTCTGAGTTGTCAGCTCCATTTGGAAGAGGCAATCCTTCCCTGCTTGAAATGCAATTAGGTGATTGTAATATGGGTTACAAATTGGGTTAGAGCGATACAGCATCAGAAGACCGCTCCCCTCCCTCCTTCCCTCTTTCCAGACAGCAGATGCTGTTAGCTTAAGTGGCTTTTGGGAATTGAGACAAGGAGCTTTGAGGTTACTTTACACACTTACAGGGGAGACATCCAGGCCAATGAAATACTGCTGACCTTCATCACGTATGAACATTTCTTGTTCTAAGAGCACAACAGCATGAACTGATTATGGGGGCTTGTCTCTAACTGCACTTCGCAGGAATAGGACATTGACACCACAGTGCTGTGCCTTTAATTTGGCTATAGCTGTCTCCACTGACACCACTGTTTGCCTTCCCCTTTTACCAGCCACTGACCTGTGTCCTGGTAACAGCTAATATGCTTCGTCATTATGCAACCGTGCAGAGAGAGGGCAGAATACAATTGCGTGTGCAGCCTTAATTCAAAGAGGGTTCTTATCTGTAGGGCTTACTCATGGAATATATGTATATGTGTGTGTATTTACCGTATCGCCTGATGGCGATGGTTTCAACTGTGTGAAACGGGGAGGGGGATCAGTAACCGTTGGGCAATGATGGTAGCGGACTTGGACCCTGGGCCTGAGAGCCCTCAGTCCCGATTTATAGTATCTATCACTAGAACTGAACACATGAGTGCTATAAGAGTGTACTGGAACTGCATGCATAACAATAAGTGCATTATTTTCTTTGATCTTTTGATTTGATCTCTGCTTAATTTTTGCTGCTATTTTAATTTTAATTTCAATGTAGTATTTTTTTTTATTGTATTGGCTTCTTTTTTTAACCTTGTTTTTATATTGACTATTTTAACAGTGTTGTGGGCTGCCTTTGAAACCACAGTTAAGAGTGGAAAATAAATATTTTAATACACATTCTTTTTTATTATTTATGTTTATCTTGTCAAAAGAAATCTACTATTCCTTCTACAGTTTGTACATACTCATTTTCTGAAATGTCACTTTACGAAATGATTTGCAAAGGTTCATTTATGTGTTTATATCCCACCTTTTTTCTGAGGAAGTTAAAGCAGCGTATGCGGTTCTCCCCCCCCCCCCCATTTTATCCTCACAACAACTGTATAAGGTAGGTTAGACTGAGAGATGGCGTCATCTAGGGAAACGTCAGGCTCAGTGTGTATTCATTTATTTACAATATTTGTACACTGCTCCACATCCCTGTTTTCAGAGCTGTGAAACGCAGATAGGATATAATAATAATAATAATAATAATAATAATAATACCATGTTAAAATGTCACCCAAGGAAGACTTCTTGAAATAACAATATTTGAACCCGGTCTTCCTAGTCCTGGTTCAACAGCCAAAGCTTGCCATTACACAGAAGTTGCTATTATATTTGCAGCACACCTTTAGGTAAGTTAAGCCGCACTATAATATTTAAATCAATTTGGCACCAGATTAATTGTTGCACTTTCCCCAAAATTGTCCTTCTGTGTACTATATGTCTGATATGTGACAGAGAACTGAAAGTGATGTGTTAGACCCATCCTTGCCGCATTTCATTTCGTCCCATTATCATCTCTGGTCAAAGAAGCTTTTTGGTGTTTGAGGCACTTCAAAAACCTGCAAAACCTAGTTCACCAGAAATGACAATTGGGCAAAAAAAAAAAAAAATTGGCTCTACTTCTCCACCCCCCCACTCCACCCCGCCTCGGTCAACTGACTAATTTCTAGAGTCTGGGAGTGATTGACATGGAATTGATAACTCTGTAACTTCCTCTTTTTGTCTAAAAGGGGGTTAGGGAACCTTAAGATGATGATGGACTGCAACTGCCATCAGCTTCAAGTAGCATGGCCACTGATCAGGCATGATGGGAGTTGTAGTCATCAACTTCTGGAAGGCCATCGGTTCTCTATCCCTAACCTAAGGCATATGCTTTTATTCCAAAGCATGTATGGAATATGAGCCATTTTAAGACAGGCCATTTTTAGAGACAGAACCAAAGGAAATAGAGGCTTATATCACAAACTCATATGAGGGAGAGGGAGATTTTTCTGTTGTAACACTCTCAAAAACCCATCAGTAAACAATTAATGATGATAATGGTAATGATGATATGGATCAAATGTTGTGTTCAATGGATCAAGGGTCTTGATCGGTGGATTACAGACCTTGATCCAGTGCCGCTTCAGTTCTGTAATTATTCTCATATTTTATAAAACTGATTCAAGGTAGTTAACATGGAGACAATTTGGAGCGATTTTAACTGAAAATATTCCCCTGCTTGATAAAACACGCACACAGCTCCTCAGAATTTGTTCTAAGAAATTGCTGCACGAAATTGACTCATATTGGCTTCGTGTAGCTAACCTTGCACCAGCCTGGGAGTATGTTTTTGTGGCTTGTTGGTTTTCATTCAATTTGAATTTTTTTTTTTAAAAAGCTAAGGTTATTGTTTGTTTGTGTTTTGGCTCTGCAGTTTTGTGCAACGCTTGGAAGCACGCCATGCTGCTCCTTTGACAAACTGTTAGAATTGGGACCTATTTGTAAGTGAACAAGCGTTAATTTTCTTTCAAAGTTGAAAATCCGTTGCTGTGTCTGCCATAAACTAGCTACCATTCTATCTCCAAGGTATTTCATATTGTCACATCATTAAATCCCTTCAGTGGGGCTTATACATCCCGGTAGAAAAGGGCAATATGTTTGTACCATTTAACTAAACAAACACTTCTGTGGCAACATTTGTTGTTAAATGCTTTACTTTCTTTAGATTGTTGAATACTTTAGTACAGCCTTTCTGGACCTTACACCCTCCAGAGGTGTTGAACCATAATTCCCACACTTCAGAGTTTGAAGGGACCTTGGGCAAGATGCCCTCCGCCCCCCCCCCCCCGTGCTGTTTTGCTGCCATGTTTTCTCTAACACCCCCCCCCCCCTCCAACAGCCTGCTCACAAACTCACTCAGCCATGCCTGCTTATCAGGTTAGCAGAAAGGAAGCAAATGAGTCCCTTTTGCTTTCTGTTTTTCAGATGTTTTGCAGAGGTGGTTGGGTGCATCGGTCAGTAACGCTCTAATGCACCTGACAACCTCTGCAATAGACCTTGAAAAAAGATAGGAAACGGAATCCGTTTCTTTCCTTCCTGTTCTCTTTACCCGCTGTCTCTCTATCCCCTCACTCAAGATGGGAGACCCATTTCCATGCCATCTGACTAGCTTGTTTCTCTTACCTGAACAGGTGTGTCTGTGACTTGCCTGACCAAGAGAGAAAACTGTGGCTGTATAGACAGACCCCACTCAGCAACAGATGCATATGTATCCCAGCTGAGTGTCCTGTCTTCAAGAAGTAATTTATATGGGTCGTGGTCCCAGAAACACCCTTCAAGCCACCTAACATAAAGTATTAGATATTTAATCAATATATATTTATTGGTCAAACAGTATTAGAAATAACAAAACTTTGCAGTGATAAAGCAAGCAAAACACATTGCTATCTTGCAATTAAGATTAGAAGCATAATATAAATAGTGGCTGGCATATTTCTTAGTAAAATTAAAGTACTATACCAACAAAGCAGTTATCATTAAGATTTTATAGTTATTTATCTGGCAAATGTGGTTCACAGACCTTAGGTAATCATGTTTAGTGGTCTTCTCGTTCATCCAGGATCTCTCTCCTAAACAGATCAGATCTTTGCCTTTTATAATTCCTGTAATGATTCTTTCATTTTAGTTCTACCATCTAATCATTATAATACCTCGAGTTTATTTATTTATTGTTTTCAACATTTGTGTACCACTCCACATCTAAACAGATTCTAGAGCGGTGAACGACAAGAGATACAAAATGATACAAAGATAAAAAGAACAAAACACCACGTTATAATTATTCTTTTTAAAAACAGTGCTAATTAAACTGTGGCTACTTAACCAAAAAGTCTTCCTGGAAAAGAGCTGTTCTTTTAGTTCTTTTATCTTAAGCACACCTCTATGCATCTTGACTATTTGGAATTAGTTCTAGCTTCTATTCCTGGCTTGAGGAGGGCCTCTCTCTAATGAAGTCAAGCTTACTACTGATTCCAGAAGCAACCTAATGAAGATAGCTCCTAAGCCAAGCAGCTTTTCATTTTGGTGGAGGTGGTTAACCAAACTACTTGCGGCGATTCTCTTTGCCCCATTTCCAAGAACATTTCCCAGTACTCACAGTTAGCTTACGGTATACATAGCTAACCACTCTGTTACTAATCATTTAAAGTTAGCATACACAGATCGTTATGAATAGACGTACAATTAATTCTTATCAACAGTACACTTTACATTAATGCTTTGTGACATCACCTGATGAGGCAGAGCGAGAAGAGACGATGGCTCTGCAGCAGAGGGGCCCCCATGCACTGCAGGCAGGCAGCTGTCAGGTAATGTCTCTTCTACTTTAAAAACCAAAACCAAACTTTAAATAGATGCCAGGTGTGCTATGGAACAAAGGTCCACTTGCACCTGCCGCCTTCATTCCCCAGAGGACATCTGCTCCTTCATGGGCCCAGAGGCTCTCTGAGGAATGAAGGCAACCTGAGCATCTGTTGAAAATTAAAAGCGCATACAAAGAAGGTGTGGTAGTGACAGCCACTGCTCGTGCAGTCATTTGGGGGCTCTCTGGCCTGCGGGCACAGGACCAATGCCCTGTGTTTCAGCTCTTGCGGCCCTGTTGTATATTATTAACTTTAAATGCATTTGAAGCTCAGATTTAACTATCTTTAGATGGAAATAAGTCCGAAGCAGAAACTTGGGTTTGATAGCTGGGATAATAATAATAATAATAATAATAACAACGATTTATTTCTTACCCGCCTCTCCGTCTAGATCGAGGCGGGGAACAACAACATGATAAAATACAGCCAGAGATGCGCATCTCTGGCTGTCATGAGGCGCTCCTGCATTTCAACATTTACCACTACAGTATTGTAGGACAGTATCCATGATATCTTTTGCAATAAATTAATAAATAAATAACATTCTTGTAGCACCTTAGAACTTGATCCATGTATTGTAAGCAAAATGCCTACAAGCATATGCCATGATGTAATTTTTAGCCTTTAAGGGCTTTGAACTGGGACTTTTGGAGGGAGGGATTGATGTTGTACAAAAGACAAAATACATTTGGGATATGAATTTTGGACTACCCTCCAGAACCAACACTCCACTGCTTTAGGATACTTCAGAATTTTAGATCAGTAAATGCAACTGAAGTAAAAATAATAATAATTTTAGCGATGTTCTGCAGAGTGCAACCCCACTCACATTGCTGATCATTCCATTAGGTGAGTGATAAAAACGTTATTGTTAAGCCTTTTCTTCTTCTAGGTAACAAGGAGAATATTTGGATGCATGTTGATGCAGCTTATGCTGGGAGTTCATTCATCTGCCCTGAATTCCGCTACCTTCTCAATGGAGTGGAGGTAAGCAATAGTCTGGAGAATTCCAAATGCAATCCAGGTAGAATCCTGATTTTACAACTTTTATAGTCATGTATAGATATTCTCTGTTATATGGTGAACATTGAGTGGCTTCCATATAATTCTCTTCCATGATGCAACTAAAAATACCCTGGTTTGGACAATAGACAATCCATAAGCGTGCGCAGCACATTTCATTAGGATATGCCTCCAGGGAATTTTATTTATTTATTATTTTTTAAAGGTAAACATTTATTGAATATTCAGTCATAAAGGCCTTTATTTTCATTCATCAAATAAAGTAGAGAAACTAAAACTTAACTAAACTTATTTTTTTTAATTAACAACTAATCTGTTTCTGTTGCTGGTCATTACTCAGTTCATTGCACACAGTAGAACTAGCAGCAGAATTAACTTCATGTAAGTTCTTAACTGAGGAGTCCCAGGTATTTGCACTACTATCAGCACATTCATTATAATACAGTCTGCCTGCTCCTTTTCAAATCTTAACAATGAACTGATCCATATTTTAAAATTAAAAGGGGGTAGCGTATGACTGAATGAAAGCGTAAAGCCATGGGCTATTTCAGATGTACATGTGACGCAGCTGTGCCTGGAAAAAGAGTACAAATTGAAATTGGGCATGAACAGCTGGAAAAGAACCAGAAAACAAAGCCCACTTATTTTTCATAGAATCATGGAATAGTAGAGTTGGAAGGGGCCTATAAGGCCATTGAGTCCAACCCCTTGCTCAATGCAGGAATCTACCTTAGGGTGCCTCTACAAGAGCGATTTAAAGCTCTTTCAAAGCACATTACCAATTTTACCTCCACATGAACGGAGCGCAAATCGGAGGTTGAGGCGCTTTTTCTGTCCGATTATGCACATTATCGAATGTGTGTTAAATAGCGAGTTTTAATTTATCGCGGGAGTTAGAGCGCCTTATGACCATGTAAACAAGTGATGCTGCGCATGAAACAACTTTAAATCACGTTTCATACAACCGGTAATGCGCTTCACCACCTCCCGTGTATAGGGATTAGGCGTAAAAGCGATTGGGAGAAGATTTCGGGTATCAAACCGAAATCTTTTAGAGGAGACCTTAAAGCATCCCTGGCAGATGGTTGTCCAGCTGCCTCTTGAATGCCTCTAATTTGGGAGAGCCCACCACCTCCCTGGGTCATTGGTTCCATTGTCATACTGCTCTAACAGTATGACAATGGGCTCCACTTCAGGTAGGTAGCAAAATGTATGCATGCTTGTTAAGGAGAAGAGTGTTAGCAGTTGTTATAGATAGATGGAGGAGTGCCTGCCCACACAATTACCGTATAAAGCAGCCTTCTCCAACTTGGTGCCCACTGCCCTTGTGATGAATGAAGCAAGAAAGTTCCTTCCCTCCTAACTTGGAGCAAAATTGTATAAGAGAAGTCTCACTCGCTGTTTTCATTCAGAGGCAGGATCAGCAAAGACAAGGTGTGGCGCCTGCTTCGAGTAGTTGGCTGCACCTTCCTTGGACACATGTGAGGGAGAGGATCACTGAAAGGGGTAGAGAGGGCTGTTTCTGGAGGAAACGACCCTCTCTCTCTGGGGGGGCTCCGCTTCCCCCTCACTGATACCATATTTGAAGAGTTGGTGACTCGTGAGGGTGTGGGCGCCCACGCATGGCGCTTTTCCAAAACCAAAGCAGCAGCAGCAGCAGCAATTCCAGCTCTCCCATCCCTGCTGGGACTCCAAAGGTACCTCTAGATGGACAGTATCCGTTCCATGACGCATCTGCCAATCCGAAACCATCCTCGGGCAAAGGGGCTTTGCTGCAAACTAAATAAATCTGGCATTTAGCGTGACTTTTTTAGTTTGTGGCGAAGCGACAACGGCTTCTGCCGTCTGTCGCTTTTTCTCCGCTGCTTCTGGGGAGGCCTGCCCAGTCTATAGCGACCACTGATTGGTCGCCATGGGCTGGGCACGGGTGGAACAGCGAGCCATGAGCTCGCTGCACCACCTCCGTGCATCCCTTGACCTACACCTCCCCCAGTTTACAAATATTTTTTTAAAAAAACTACCCTCCGCGCATCCCCGGACCTACCCCCCATTTTACAAATAATAATAATAAAAAAACTACCCTCCATGCCTCTGCAGGGCTCCCCCCCCATTTTACACAAAAAATAATAATAATAAAAACGTACCTTTCAAGAGGCGGCCGCAGCAGCAAGATAAAGCGCCCTGACGTTCCTTGCGGTGTAGCTTGCTGGAAGGAATGCAAATGTGCGTTGCGCTGGCTGCCGGCGGGACGCAATAGAGGCACCATAAAGACAAGGCCCAAGTCTTAAACTAAGCATGTCCCCATCAGCCCGCTAAGGAAAGTCAGCCAGCGGGCAATGGGCCGGCAGGGATGGGACTGGAAGCTGGGGGCACGCTGCTGCTTGCGCCCCTGTTTTTTTATTTTTGGGAAACCGTTGCTGACTCGTCCCTGCTGATTATGAGAGTGGGGTGGGGAGAAGCAGAGGATGGGAGTGGTAGTGGAGGTGGACTGTCCCTGCGCCTCGGCTTTATTTTTTAAAGGGTCACCAGGGATCATGAGAGCGGCGGTGGCGGCGGTGGGGGGGGGGGAAGCGGAGGTGGATGGGAGGGGGAGGAGGCGCTCGGCTGCTGCGCCTGCTTTTTTGTTGTTGTTGAAAACTCTCTTTGACTAGCCATATAGATAATATAGTGATATTGTCAACTAGTTATTTGAAACAAGGGTGTTCATTTAGGCCCTTTCTATGGGGGTGTAAAGGGCTCAGCGCGAGCGAATCCAGAAGTAGCCATGGCAAATGTGATGGCCCGGGCGCTTTTCCCGGGCCATAGATGATCCACGGAGAGCGCACGAGCGCTCCTTTGCAAATGTATTTTTTTTTAAAAAAAATGCAGCGCGCAATCACGCTTCCTCCCCCCCGCCATCCTGGGGATGGTGATTTTGGTCCCCCCCCAATCCTGATGGCCTCGGAGCCATGTGGTGTGGCTCCGTGGCCATTGGTGCAGCCGTGCTTACTCGCAAGTAAGCGTGGCTGCACCGGGGCAGGCAGCCACATACTTCTGCAGTCCCAGGAACTTCCCGAGACCGCGGAACAATCGGGATTTTTCCGGTTCCTGAGAACCCGGAAAAGTTCTGTGCCCACCCCGCTCCTCCCTTTGTGTCATGCGGACTCACAGGGAGCAGCCGGGGTCCATCCCTGGCGTTTTTCCTGGTGTGGAAAAGGCCTTAGTGACCACTTTCCTTGCCTGTCTCTGTTTTGAAAATGAAGATGGAGAAGAACATGCTGCCCGCCCCCTTCGTTATGGATAGAAAACCACAGAGTGGTACATGCCGTTTAACATACTACGCATAATAGTTTACTTTCTTTTTTCTTCTTCAATAATGGTGAGCTTCAATTTTGCATGTGCTTCCTTAGATAAGGGCAGTGCAATTTCCTGAGTATTCCTCCAGGCTGTAAGATAAACTCCTTGTCTTCCATGTCAGGAAAGAGCAAAAAATATTATTGTTTGGTGAAGGCCAGTGCCTAAAGCATGCTGGTGAGTACAGGCTAATAAAGAAAGAGATGACGGAGAGCCGTAACCGGTAAAGCATCCCTCTCTTTCATTTTTATCAGCAAACAAAGCTTGCTGTAATTTCCTGTGTAGCTTTATTGGAGCCTGAAGGAAATGAATCATGGCTAGCCGTGTGGCCTAGCATCTTTCAATGTATCAACCATTCAATAACCTGAATAAGTTTCTAGCCATATGGGGTTTGTCCCCCATCCCCTTGCTCTGATAGGGTAGGTCAGTGCTTTCTCACAAAAGACCTGTGGCTAAATAGAGGAAACTGACACAATGAGATTGAACAAACATGGGCTGCTCTTCGAAAGCTGCCTATCATTTACCCTTCAGGTACATTCAGAAATTGCAAAACCAACCCACAGATTTTGATATATTTGCAAAATGGGGAGCTACTTTTGTGACTTCTTAAAAGTCTCAGGGCAAATTGAAAGGTAGGGTGGAATTTATGAGGGAGCATGAATTTTCAGCTACCTGGGCTGGGATTCAAAGTTCCAATTAAAAAAAATAATAATAATTAGGAGAGGCAGGGAGCTTGGCAGGCATCAATAAAGAGTCTATGGGCACATTGGTGCCCCTAAACATTGTGTTGGAGGCTCTAGTACTAGGTCATATCACAAAATGCTTTAGCATCTCTCCCTGTTTTCAAAAGCTTTTTGCCATACAACAGGCTTCCCCCATCCTATGCCCTCCAAATGTTTTGGACTTCAATTCCCATCCACCCCAGCCAGCATGGCCAATGGTCAGGGATTCTGGGAGTTGTTGTCCCAAACATCTGAAGGACACTGGGTTGGGGAAGGCTACCATACAGCATTGGAGTGAGGTGGGGGCTGTTGTCCAGAATGCACAGGTTCAAATACTTGGGTACATGGAACTAGCTGAACAGATATTTGGATCCCGGCCCACAAAAGTAACCCAAAGGAGTTCAATATTTTCATACGCCCAGGCACCACCTAAAATCTATGAGGCCCAGAGCTCCCCGGGCGACAGACTCAGGCCTCGTTTTTTAAAAAAAGTAGGAAGTTCCGCTGTTCCCGCGAGACTTCCGGGTTCCGGCGAGATTTGCAGCATCCCACCAGTAGCCCCATGAGACTTCTGGGCTTCCACTTCCTGCGTTCGAAAATCTCTAGCTCTTGTTGTCATTGGCTGCGTGTGTGCAGTGTTCTCTTCCTGGCTGGCAGCGCCAGCATTTTTCTTTGACTGAGTGCTGGTGCTTGCTTGCTTGAATCAACAATTGCCCCACTCGCTAGTCACTCCCCCCTTCACTTTCTTTGCTGGCTGTTAACTTGACTTGAGGTAATTTGGGGGGGGGGACGTGTTGTGGGTCATGGCAGGTGGCTGCACTCCTTTCTTCACCCCTATCTCATCTTTCCTTTTTCCCCTGGTTCCTCCCCAGTCCAGGACCGAAGATAAAATAGAATGTTTGAAGAAGGTTGCAGAATATTATTCAGCGGCCACGAAGGCACCCCCTACACCAAATCGTGGAGTACAGTAGCAAATTTTAAAATATGGATCGGTTTGTTGTTAAGACAAGGAAAGGAGCAGACAAACTGTATTATAATGAATGTGCTGATAGTAGTGCAAATACCTCGGACTCCTCAGTTAAGAACTTACATGAAGTTAATGCTGCCACCAGTGTGCAATGAACTGAGTAATGACCAAAACCAGAAACAGACTTTGTCTGTTAGTTCAGGTCAGTGTAGTTCCTATTCAAAGCCATCAAACATTTCATCTGATGACACGGTCTGTGATATTCCAAAAAATAGATAAGAATGCCAGTCCCGATTATCTAGAGGCCCCTAAAGCCTAGATTGAGCATATTTCCTAGAAGTGAAATGGGACATAAACAAAGAAGTTTTCATTCTGATTGGTATTTAAAGTGTACTTGGATGAGTTGGAAGCTGAAGTCAGACTGCTTCGGGGTTATGATAGATCTGTTCCTAAAGGTAGCACTACGAACACCACCAGAGAATGGCTTGATTGGCTAAAAGGAATCGGATTGGTCTTCCATGTTCCAGGCCTTTTACAAGTCTATTCAATGTTTTGCACTCTTACCTGTTACAAGCTGTTCATGTGAAAGAGCGTTTTCAAAACTAGCCCATGTAAAAACCAAACTAAGAAGTACAATGTCCCAACAGCACCTCGACGCACTCATGATTTTGTACATTGAACAAGAATTGGCTTTGTCAGTTAATTATAATGATGTGATTGAGGAATTTAAGTCCATAACACCTGGTGAGCGACGTCTCCTTCTTTAGAATAGGAAGATCAAGAAACCTGAATCTGTTTTGGTAAGTTTGGATTAGGTCATTACCTGGTAAAATTTAAACATGGTGAGAATTGACTGTATCTTTAGATATGCCTGGTTATCACTACAGCAAAAAAAAAAAAAATAGTATTCAGAGTCTCATTTTTAAAATTTGTATTTTTAAAGTACGAATTAGTTGTTAATTTAAAAAATACAGTTTAGTTAAATTTTAGTTTATTTAGTTTGTTTGATGAATGAAAAAAGTCCTTTATGACTGTATATTCAATCAATGTTTACCTTAAAAAAAATTCCCTGGGGGCACCACCTAATGAAATGTGCTGCGCACGCCAATTAATATTTTGCAACAAAAGCCCTTGATAGCCCTTGCTGATTTTGTGATGCCTTAAGAGGATATGCAACTACTGAATAGAATTTTAAATACACTTAACATACCATCCAATCCATCAGACCAAAAATAAAAATAAACCTTTCAAGATTAATAAAATAGGCTTTCTTCAAATTCTTCTTTTGTTAATGTTAATGTTAATGTGGAATTTCACCAGAAGTCTCTGATGATTCTAGTATTTGCCATGTTTGATCAAAACACCATACAGATATATTGGAGTGCCTTTCAGGGCTCTTATCATATAACTGTTTATCTGGTTGCTGTAATTATTGTCCTAATTGTTTTTTTTAATCCTTTTAGTTTGCTGATTCATTTAACTTTAACCCACACAAATGGCTCCTGGTGAACTTTGACTGTTCTGTTCTGTGGTAAGTAAAACACGAAATAGGAGGATGGAGTTAAGAACTAGAGTTTAGTGATATTATATAGGTACAGTTTACATGTTATGGCCCACCATGTTACCAACGTTTTATTATACCTCAAACAAATTTGAAGGAAAAGCTAGCAAAGTATCTGCCAGTTGTGATACAGAGTAGCTGGGAAAGTCATACTTAAGTTGGTTAAATTCAGTATTCATCAAATTGGGCATAGGGAAAAAAGTAATTGCTATGTCTATGTGTCCTGCATAGAGATGAGCCCTTTATTCACAGCTCCATAAATTAATTGGGGGTCAAATTTAATCTACATTCAAACCTTTTAAATGTATTGATCTACTAATTAAATTGATTAAAGTTTACAGTTCTACTTTTAATCTTCATGGAAGTAAGGCGATGTACTAGCAAATTATCCATATTCAATATTTGCGCAGGGTGAAAAAGAGATCAGATTTAACGAGTGCCTTTAAAGTACAGCCTGTTTACCTGAAGCATGACCACGAGGAATCTGGTAAAGTGCCTTTAAACTATATTATCCTTTCCTTAACCTAAAAATAGTTTGTGGCTGTCAATGCTTGTTTCAATTTAAAACAATTACAGCAATTCCAAATGGTAAGAAATAACTTTTTGTTCACCTGTTCTGGGGAAATTAAGAGACGTGATGCAAAGGTCAGTTGATAGACTATTAATCACTAGCCACTTTAATCAGGAATCAATAAACCAAGCTGTACCTGCAGACAGGTAGCAATTAATCAAAGACAGAGGAGCCCTTAAAAGTTTCCATAAAGCTTGTCCACAGTACACAGACTGGTACTGCAATTACATTTTATCACAAAAGAATCACCACAAATCAGGGGTAAAAAAAATACAGATGGATAACAGAGAAAAGACTGACGTGTAGCAGGCTATTAATAGTATCATCTGAATGCTTCATAAAAATTGAGTGGAAAAAGATGACTATGCCATAGAAACGGGCTAGTATAGAAGCAACATTTGTAAATCATGAACACGTTCACCAGGCATACTTAATATCATTGTTAGGTTCTTAAGAGTGCATATTTAGGTTCATAGGGCTTCTTTAAATGAGCATTCTCGTGACTGGCCACTCATGGAAGTTCGCGGGTCATTTTGATGATGTCACCAGCCTCCTGCACATCTCCTGCTCCTTTTCCCAGTTAATCCGTTTAAAAATAAACCTAGGAAAACCCGATTCTTCTGAAAGTTGCACTATAAAACACCCACTAGAGAACATTGTTCCCATTCAACTATATGAGCTAGGAGGTTTTAAATTACAGGCCATGTGGTTACTGCTTTCTTCCCATGTAATTCAGCTTGTTTCAATTGCAGAAGAGAAGCAGGAAGCAAAGCGATGGTAAGGAAATGCAATTCTCCCTGTCTGAAAGCATGCAAAGTGTAGATTAGGTATCCATCAGATCTTCAAGGTGGTACCAAATGGTTGGGGACCCCTGACTTATTATGACTTAACTGCTCAGAGATCCTGAGTACTCGGTTTGTAAATTTGGATCACCTTTTGAGGACCACAGGAATTCTAGTAAAACTAAAGCAGACCATGCAATGCTGAAGTCAATCCATCCCCAATTTCGCTAATTTAGAACCAAAAATACATTCCACTATAGTGTAGACCAGGCATTTTGCTGTCTTTTCCCTCAGTGATAGGCTATTTCTTCCGGAGGCCCTGAACAACTCAGCTATTAGCTTTCTTGAATAACACAATCATGTGCAAATTTGATGGTTCATTTCCTCTTAACAGGTCATAAATTAAAATGCTAAAAAGCACAGGGCCCAAAGCACAGACTTAAGGCATGGCTGCTCAGGTTTCTCCAATACAATTACTGATACTTACCCTCTACCTTCTAACTTTCTGCCAGATGCTAATATAAAACATATTTTCCTTTTTCTAGCTAAGTCCTGTTACTATTGGCAATAATGTGCTACATTTACATGATGTCAGTGTCAAAGGTAGGGAAATGGAATGTTCCCAAATATACAAGGAAATTTAATGTAACAGTTCCAAATCTTCCATTAGACTCTAGAGGAGCCTTCCCTGCACATGTTTTGGACTACCTGATCACTGGCCATGCTAACTGGGGCTGATGGGAGTTGTAGTTAAAAACATCTGCAGGGCACCAGGTTGGGGAGTAATATACCAGAGTAATAAGGCTCCATTCCTGGCATTATAAACAATCCAGGGGTGGAATTCTAACTCAAGAAGAAGCTAGGCCTTGGCTGGGCAGGCCTCTACAGATGATATGAGGCCAGCATATGCTATCAGTTTACCATAATTCAGACTAATACAATGATCACACTAGTATGGCTAAGGGTAGATCAAAGGACAGCAAGTGAATCACTGACAGAGAGAACTAAGTAAAAATATGTATAGAGCAGCAGATCACTCAAGAAAAAAATGAACCAAGAAACCACAGGCTACAGGTCAACTTCACACACATGCATTTGGTCAAGAAATTAAGCATGGAAATCCCAAGGCAGGATTGGTAGAGCCTACTGAATTTCATTGCATTGCCTGAACGTGTTAACTGAGTCCTCAGCTACTAATTTTGCCTCCCCTCTGCATTTAAAATGTGATTTAAAATGCGAACAAGTGATTTATTAGGAGGATAATTGGGAAAAGTTAATCTTTGTAAAACTGAAGTGATCCTTAAACGGCCCTCATATTGATCTGGTTCACACATAACGCTCAACTGTAGTTGAATTAACCATGGTTGGTTGAATCATGGGTTTTCATTATGTGCAAACCTGGAGCTGTGGGTTAACTATGGGTTGTAAACCACAAACAAACCACAAAGAGAATCCATGGTTTGTTGTTGAGTTGTGAACTGTGGGTTGTTTAAATCATGGATTGTTGTTACATGCGAACCCAGAATTGTGGGTTGTTCATTCGTTGTTTTACCAGGCTACAGAAGCAGTGGGCATGATCCATAAAAAAACCCATCCACTTTGTATGTGCAGCAAAGGCAGTTGGAATACAGGCAGGAAGCGGGCAAAGGAGAAGGAAAACAAACAACCCAGGTCTTGAGGGGGAAAAAAATCACAGTTTGTTCAATTGTGTGCTGAGCAAATGAGCAACAAACCATGTGCTAGTAGTATGTGTGAACCAGGCTGTTTTGAGTTTCGTACAGTGGCCACTCAAGTTGCAGAACAGCAGTCGAAGCTTTGGATGCTCCGCTGACGTTTAATGTTTTTAGGGTGCAATCCTATGAAGATATTCAGCAGCCTCTAAACTCAGAAGCTGCTGAGTATCCAATGCAGGGTGGCCGGAGCACAGAGGCGATCTTCACCTCTACTTTTCAGCCGTCCTACATTTCTGCTAGATGGGCGATTTGGTTTTCTCAAGAACAGAATATTCACAGGCAGGGAAGAGAACTGTCCAGAATTTGCCATCAGGGGCAGTTCTTTGTACATGGAGTGTGTTCTGCTCCCTGACAATATAGCTATCTCTTTTGATTGGATTAAAAAAATACATGGAAAGTTAATTTTCTAAATATTTCTGTTGTTTTCTGTTACTCTGACACAGGCAAAAAGTTAACTACTGAGACCACAATGTTAACAAGATAGGCTGGGCCTAGCCTTTCATATTACAAAATAGGTTGTGTCCCATCTCCCCCCAAATTTCACCCCTGAACATATCTATCTCCATTCTTTTTTTGCAAAGATACTTTTCTTTTCCTTCCAATAAAATCTGCATTGTGGGCTTGTTCATTCTCTTCCTGTCATTTTCAACTTCAGGATAAAATAGGTATTCTTAAGTCCTAACAGAGGCATCAGTTTAAATCTCATTCCCTGTTGAAACGGTGCTTACATTTCATTTGTCGTTTCCCTGCTCTTTCTGTTGTCTTTCTCCTCCCATTGTTGAAATGTAGAAGGGGAACTTCACAATACATTAGATATAAATTGTGCACAACTTTGCTGCTCTTTCTTTTATTTATAAGTGAGTGCCTGGGCCTCTGATCTGAACTGGGACCACCCTTCCCCTTCTGGCTGCTTGTTTTCCTACCCCTCCCATGCTAAAAAGAAAAGAAAAAGGGCCTCCATTGGTGTCAGTACTATCTTTCTTTCGTCCCCACTAAAGGGCAAGCTCCTTTCTTTCAAAATTGGATGGTGATGGCGCTATATATGTACAACAACAGCAAGTCAGATGGACTAATCTGACACGTTATAAAACAGCTCCTAATATTCTATACCTGTTTGACTCTATAAAGCTGTTTTTATGCTCTTGGATCAAACCCTGGGTTTCACCAGGAAAAAAAGGTTAGCAATTAATTGACCCTACCCTCTTCATTAACAGTTTCCTTTAATTTATATTTTGTGTTGCAAAATGGAAAACATGCACAAATCTGGAAGAGCTTCCTGGATATGGCAGCAGAGCCTAGTATTAGGGATAAGATAATGTGGCAGGCAATAGCCGGCAAAGTTGACATATTGAAAGCCTTTCCTCTGCCATTCTAGAATGTAAATGAAAAGGAGTGTGTGTGTGGTCAATCTGCTTGTAGTGTGTACTTTCAAAATTGCCTAGCAATTAACTCTGCTCAGGAGACAGAGCGAGCGAGCGAGAAATCCATATTTTGCCTGTCACTATAATTTTGTGTCAATTTGTTTTCACACGTCAGGGACTGCACATGACTTCCTGGCAGCCAACAAATGGCAGTCAGGTGGCACCATTGGAAGGATGCTCTTCTATGCCATATTATAAATACCGCATATGTAGCCTTAATTAAGTCCATCCGGGCTACACAAAGATGCAAGGCTAAACCTTATAATCATGGTGACAAGGACTAATAGCTGATTGCATTATGCTGTACAGCTTGTTTCCAAGAGGTTACTAGTGGATCATTAGACACATCGCCTGTTACAGCAACATGCAATTAGTTGCCAGTTGCCTCAGTCTTTGCTCCGGCCTTGCAACCATTAAATCAGCATTGCCAGTGAGATGGAAAAGTCTGCTTTTCAGCTGCTTATCTGGGGTTTTGGTTCAGTTCCTACTGAAATCTACCCGTTTCATTGAGATGAGATATTTATCATTCCAGTTCTGTACAACTTGATGATAATCCCCCGGGGGATTTTTTTTTTAAAAAGTGGATAATAGAGAGTATTATCTACATAGTGATACACTGATAACAGACCTTGGCGTTATTTTGACAAATGTGCCGTCCCAACCCCACGTTTGCTGAGATAATGGGAATAAAGTGGCAGGCAATCACGGGATCAGTGAGATGAGGGAAGCAGTGGAAGCTAGTGCCTCTGATTTTAGTGAGGCTGTGAATCCATTCTGGGTTTCAGTCAGAACCAGACAGAACTCTAAAGGAGCTCTCTAAGGTGTTGAACCCTAGCCCAAAAATAGCTACAGAACTTTGGATAGCTCCTTTAGAGTTCTGGCTGGTTCTGACTGAAACCTGGAATGGATTTGCGGCCCCATCGAATAATAGTCTTCAGTCAACACTGGAGAGGAGGGTACTTAAGCTCCTCTAGTCTAGGCCTGCATATTCTTTCCTGCAAATGGCCGCCAGGCTTGTTCCCCTACTCCACCCTGTCATAATCCCCTCCCAATCACCAGTTCTCCATAGACAATGACTGGTATTACGAGGGAAATTTGGGGACTGAGAGCTTCATATTTCTCTCATATATCATCCAGTTCTACCCAGAGACTTGTACTAGAAAACACCAGTTTTCAGCAAGTTGTTCGAGGTTGGCAAGTAGGGAATTCTGCAGCACCCCACTAGGAGCCAAAGCAAAGTCCAAATATTTTTGGTTAATTGTGCAATACAGACAATCCACTGGATATTACTTTCTTATGTATCATGTACTTTGGGGCTTGTGACAAATTATATTATTATTATTATTATTATTATTATTATTATTATTTGCTACATTTATATACTGCCCTATAGCTGAAGTTCTCTGGGCGGTTTACAAAAATTAAAACTTTGGGCATTAATAATTGATATACAAAATTTTAAACCATAAAAGCATAAAAACTGACAACATATAAAGACAGTATATATTTTAAACAACTGTGAACTCTCAGCCAGGCCTAAATATAGTTCTGGGGTCAATTAAAAACTCAACATATGCTGTTAAATGCCTGGGAGAAGAGAAAAGTCTTGACCTGGTGCCGAAAAGATAACAATGTTGGCGCCAGATGAAAAACACAAATGTTTTAGATGTGGATCATTGTGGTCCAGAGAAATATTATTGAGGGAAAAGAAATGCAGATTGGATAAGGTTAAGATTGGGGGAAATAATGAATTCAAAACAAACTGGGGCTTTCCATAAGATCCCAATCCTTAGTACATCATTGGTCTCATGGGAATTGAGCGAATTTCTTTGGTAAATGGAAGCCATTTTAAAAAATAATTAATATGGATTCTGAAGTTTGGACACATTTGTATTTGGAAGATAATTGAAATGAATTGTAATTTAGTTAAATTTTTGGTTTTATGGATTCATGTGTATTTCATCGAATAATAAGACAAAAAAGACCCCAACCTGTCAGGGTTCTCAGCCCCATCTTGATGTCAGAGGGCATGGCTTGGAACCACTCCAGATCTCGTACCTACGAGCCCCAGCTCATTTCGGGGGAAGGTTAAGGATTGTTTATCCCTCCTTCCTCCAAATTAACAGACAATTTCCAGAGTCTTTTCGAAGGCTGTGAGTACTACATCCCCTCCCTTGCAATCATCATCTGTATTGTAAGCTCTCCTGTTTTTCTCTCCCTTCCTCAGTGCAGCTTACAAACTTACTGCCCCTCCTGCGTTCCCACTATTCAGTTCACCTGGGTTTAGTTCCTGTCTCAGGGAAGGCATGCCTGCTGGCACCTGAGGCACAGCCCTTGCGATGACCCACCCCTGTAGCTCCCCGAGGAAGGGGTTTGTTCATTCCATCCCCCTTAGATGGAGTGCCCCACACCTGAAAGGGGGCAGGCCTATAACCCGGCTTACTAATCTTTTCTGGCTTCAAACTGTGCTTGTTCTTTTTTTTAATTCTTTAACATGGTTACTTTTTTGTTTTGTTTTTCCATGAAACATGAAAATCTGCTCGCTGCAGTGCTGAATCATTATGTGATGTTTGGTTGAAATCAATCAAATGGCATTGAAGCAGTAAATCTTTTTTAAAAATTATTTGTTGACTTTTTGGTTCAAGATGGTGGTCAAAATTTTCACTATGCCTAGAACCATCCCAGATAGAGGTAGAGCGAATCCTAAAAGTTTAATAACAATCAGATATATATTTTTGAGTCCATCAAGGACATACATAGAAAGATCTTTAATAAATAAATAAAAAAAAGTATTGGTTTGTATGAAAGCGTCTATAACGAAAAAATAGGCCATACATTAATTAAATAAGTAAATAAAATAAGGTGAGAAATGACTGATGGGCTTGTTACTTTGGATTTGCATAGTCTCACTTGCAATGGAAAGGCAGGTTCCTACCTCAATTATGCCAAAAATTCTGCATGGAAAACACTTACTTGTGTGTAATGTGTGGATTGGATGTGGCTTTATTTCCCTGTGTGGACTAGAGAAATCCACAATTTGGCTTTTTCTTTCTACCACATACACACTCAGGAAAATACACAAGAGTGTGATTATTGCATGCAACTATCAATTTCCTACATAGAAAGCATGTCGATATTTTATTTATTTATGTATTTATTTACTGCATTTTTATACCGCCCAATAGCGAAGCTCTCTGGGCAGTTTACAAAAATTAAAACCACAAAAACCATTAAAAATATAAAACAACGACAGTATAAAAACATAATTTAAAATACAGTATAAAACGCAATCGGGATAAAAACCGAGCAGCCATGCAGAAATTGATAAGGATTTAAAATACAAATTTAAGCAGCAGGTTAAAAATGAAAATAAAGAACTGTTAAAATACTGTGAAAATAAAAAGGTCTTCACCTGGTGTCTAAAGGAGTATAATGTAGATACCAGGCGAACCTCTCTGGGGAGCTCATTCCACAACCGGAGTGCCACAGCAGAGAAGGCCCTCCTCCTAGTAGCCACCTGTCTCACTTCCTTTGGAAGGAGCTCACAGAGAAAGACCCCCGAGGATGATCTTAGGGTCCAGGCAGGTACATATGGGAGGAGGCGTTCCTTCAGATAGCCTGGCCCCAAGCCATTTAGGGCTTTGAATGTTAATACCAGCACTTTGAATCGGGCCTGGATCTGGACCGGCAGCTAGTGAAGCTGGAAAAGGACTGGCGTAATGTGGTCTCGTTGGCCACTCCCTGCTAACAGTCTGACTGCCCTGTTTTGTACCAGTTGAAGTTTCTGGACCATTTTCAAAGGCAGCCCCATGTATAACACATTGCAGTAGTCCAAACAAGAGGTTATCAGAGCGTGGATAGATGTAGCTAGGCTATCTTTGTCCGGATAAGGGCGCAGTTGGTATATCAGCCTAAGCTGATAAAAGGTGCTCCTTGCCACTGAGTTCACCTGTGCCTCAAGAGATAGTTCTGGATTTAGGAGCTGATCTATGGACCCGATTCTTTAGGGGGAGTGCAACCCCCACCAGAACAGGGTGAACATCACCTAGCCGGACAGATGAACCACCCATAGACAGTACCTCCGTCTTGTCTGGATTGAGTCTCAGTTTGTTGGCCCTCATCCAGTCCATTACCGTGCCCAGGCACTGATTCAGAACAGCCACTGCCTCACCTGGGTTTGATGAAAAGGAGAGGTAGAGCTGGGTGTCATCCGCATATTGGTGACACCTCAGCCCACGTCTCTGGATAACCTCTCCCAGCGGTTTCATGTAAATGTTGAACAGCATAGTGGATAAAATAGAACCCTGTGGAACCCCATGGCCAAGGTGCCATGGCCCAGTGCAGTGATCCCCCAGCACCACCTTCTGGAATCGGCCATCCAAGTTGGAGCGGAACCACTGCAATGCGGTGCCTCCAACTCCCAGCCCAGACATCCTATCCAAAAGGATACCATGGTCAATGGTATTGAAAGCCGCTGAGAGGTCCAAGAGAATCAACAGGGTCACACTCCCCCTGTCCCTCTCCTGGCAAAGGTCATCCCACAGGGCGACCAAGGCAGTTTCCGTTCCAAAACCAGATAATCTGTTTCATTCAAGAGTGCCTGGAGTTGTCCTGCAACCACCCGCTCAAGCACCTCGCCCAGAAAGGGGATGTTAGCCACCAGACTATAATTGTTAACATCCTCCGGGTCCAGGTTAGGCTTTTTTAGGAGTGGTCTAATTACCTCCTTTTTTAAAGAGGCCGGCACCACTCCCTCTCTCTCAGGGAGGCATTTACAACCTCAAGTGGTCGACCGGACTTGGCCAAGCACTTTGTCCACATCCTCAGGCTTCAGTAACTGAAACTCATCCAATATGACTGGACCAGGCGGTGCTCTGAATGCCTCTGCTAGTGGAACTGCATTAAGTGTGGTGTCCAATTCATGACGAATCTCAGCGACTTTATCTTCAAAGTGCCGTGCAAACTCGTCGCAGCGTGCTACCGAGGGTTCCACCATTTCTCACTCTGGACCAGAATGTAGCAGGCCACGAACCACCCGGAAAAGCTCCACGGGACGACACTGAGAAAATGCAATGCTGGTGGAAAAGAACTGTTTTTGCCACCCTCACCGCCACAGAGTAGGCTCAATAGTGAGCTCTAACCTGTGTTTGATCAGATTCAGCATGAGTTTTCCTCCACCTGCGTTCTAGCTGTCTTCCCTCTTGCTTCATTGCCCTCAGCTCAGGTGTATACCACGGTGCTGGCCGGGCTCTGCTCAGAGGAAGAGGGTGCTTGGGCGCGATTATGTCAACCACCTGAGTCATCTCTGCATTCCACAGAGCAACCTGGGCTGTGACAGGAGCACCAGCCATACCAGTAGGAAAATCCCCCAGACGCCTCTGGAATCCATTAGAGTCCATTAGTCTCTGTGGGCAGACCATTTTAATAGGCCCCCCACCCTTGCAGAGGGAAAAGTCTGCCGAGAGTCTAAACCTCAATAGAAAGTGATCTGACCATGACAAGGGGGTAGATGTTAATTCCCCCACTTTCAGATCACCGTCTTCCTGCCCAGTCGAGAAAACCAAATCAAGTGTGTGTCCTTTTGCATATGTTGGGCCGCTGACATGTTGAGACAGCCCCATGGTTGTCATGGCGGCCATGAAGTCCTGAGCCACCCCGGATGCAGAAGCCTCGGCATGGAAGTTGAGATCCCCCAGAACCATCATCCTGGGGGTCCTCAACACCAGATCCAAGACAACCTCCGTCAGCAAAGGCAAGGAGACTCTTGTGCAGCGGGATGGGCGGTACACCAGCAGAATCCCTAATCTGTCTCGAGTACCCAACGCAATGTAGAGACACTCAAGACCAGCACTTGAATGAACAGGAAGCCTAGAGAGAGAGATTGTATTTCTGTAGACCACGGCAAACCCCCCTCCCCGGCCCTCAGGTTGGTGCTGGTGCTGCACCGAGTACCCAGGGGGGCAAAGCTGAGTGAGAGTGACCCCTCCCAGTTCACCCACCCAGGTCTCACTAATACATACCAGGTTAGCCCCCTCATCCACAATCAGATCATGGAGGAGGGAGATTTTATTTTGGACCGACTTGGCATTCAGCAGAAGCACCACCAAACCCGAGGGCAAGTTGGTAAGGCCGCCAGGAGCCATCCGGGGATAGCTGTGAACAATCTAGCCCCTCTTCTCCTCATCTGGCCTGTTGTTCCCCCATTGCCATACCTCTCCCTCCCCGTGAAAACAGTTATGTGGGCACCCCCTTGCCTCCCTGAGCTCCCCAGGCAAATATTTAAAAAGTAGAATTCAAATGCTGCAATTTGCCGCTGGTTGATGTGTAGAGCTGGTTGGAGATGACAACACAGGGCACAGGCAACAGGGCAGGTCTGTTGTGGCTCCTTTGTACTTAGCATCACACTTTGCGCAACGCCGAGGCGCTGCCTCTGGCAGCCTTGCCTTAAATACCTGCAAGCAGAAGATGAGGCACCTGGTCAGCAGATGGTCAGCTGATGTTGAAAACAGGTGAGGGGGAACCGCAGAGAGCAGGCCTCTGCAGCCACCGTTCTTCCTTCCTTTCCCACCCCAAGCACACCCCACCCTAAGTGCTTCCCATTCATGAAATTCACTGTATTTGGAGCAGGCCTAAAATGTATACTACTGTTGCTGCTAATTCTGAAGAGCTCTACAGAGTACCAACTATGTCTTCCTCAGTTGCTATTTCCTGGATGGAAGTCCACCATACTTAATTTAACCTTCTGTTTACCCAGATGTTTCAAGGATAGGGCTGCCTGAAGTATCAGAATGTGGCACAATAGTTGTAATAGTGAATGCATGATTATATATTATTACATTATAACATTATTGCAATATATTCTTTCCTTCCCAACTTGCAGGACATATTACAGATTACAGGGTAAGTACTTCTCCCTGCAAGAACATTAATACGTACATCTTGCAATATTTCTATTTTTCATTCTCATCAGAATAATTCAAGGGTCATTGTAGTTAGTAGGAGGGATAATAGGCAGGGTGTTCATCATGCATACATATACATACTGAGCCTATCGACACTACTGCTTTAAAATGGTTTAAAAGGGTTTATAGTAGTGACAACTGTTGCGGCCCAGAACACACTCCATATACAGTTTTCAAAGCGTTTTCAAAGTGTTATATCTTGCTTGTGTAGATAGGCTCACTGTGTCCAAAGGCATCTGGAACCTGCCACATTTGGTTTCTTGGGCATTTCAGTGTTTTCTTAAAAATAATGATAATTCTCCTGTTGGTTGAGAAGTCGGAAAATACATAGTCAGCTTCTCCTCTTGGTGCAGATCCCTTGCTGTGTCAAAAGTAATATTTCGTGGTCTTATCCCCAGCACTGGCAGATCCCTCTGGGCCGACGATTCCGTTCGCTGAAACTGTGGTTTGTCTTTCGGATGTATGGTGTGAAGGGACTACAAGACTTCATCCGCAAGGTGAAATGTTTTATTTTACCATTGGATACTCAGAAAGTATCAGAAAAGAGACACAGACGTGGCTGAAAGGCACAAATATTGAAAGAATACAAGATTTCCTTTTGTCTTATCACAATGTCCTATTGCAGGCATTCAACAATTTGTGCAAACCAAATGCAGCCCAATTGGTGTCTAAGATCCTAAACAGGATTCCAGACTGTTGAGCATCTGGCTGGCGGCAGGTTGCATTCAGCATGGTGGTTCACAAGTTGTCCAGGCCTAGTTATTAGTGACAGATGACGTATTTTTAAAAAAATGAAAATATGGGTTTATTAACTGTAAGGAATGAAATCCATCCAGGCATAAAAGAGAAAATGGGGTGTGTATGAAATTAAATACAATTTGAATGAGGATACAGAGTGAAGCTGCTTGCCTTTTCTAAACGTGTTGACCATGATTTATATGTGCATTAGCCATAGTGGAGTGCATTAGCTTTCAGCAGTTTCCCTGCCGGATTTCAAACTGCTTTTTAAACTTAAGAGTAGATGTCTAATATTTAAAATGGGGGTTAAGAACAATGGGTCACGAAAACTAAATCTCAAAAAATGAGGGATTTAATTATAGCAATAAGCATATTCACTGTTGGCCAACTCTGTAGGTTATAGGATTTGCATCTGTTTGTCTTGTGCATATCTTACCTATACTGCTGTATCCCAAACCTTCCCTGGCCCCTATACATTGGACATATATATGTAACACATGTGGCCATAGAATCTAATGCGAGTCATCCTAATTTCCACAGTCTTTACCCCTCCTTATTTATCTGCTTAAAGATTGTAGTTGGCTATTGGTTTTATGTATGTCATGTTCTATGGCTATATATATATCACTGATACGTTATGCCCAGCCTGTGGAGGTGACCTAGGCATGGAGGCAGGTTTGGAATGTGTGGTTCCTCTGCCAGCTGATACAAATACAGCCAGTGACACTTGTGTGTGTGTTGTAACCAGGGATATACAAATGTGCATTCAGCTACAGGTCCATTCTGTTCAATTTTTGCATCATTCTGCATAGTTTAAAAACTGCACAAAAATTCATTTTTATTTTAATGTGCAGTTTCCCTATCATATGCATTTTGTATCTCTCTTTCCCTAATATATGTATTTTGTACATAGCTTGCCTTAATATTTGCATCTTTGTACACAACTTCTCCTAATATATGCATTTTTGTACAAATATTCAAACGAAGGACTGTATTGCAAAATTCAGAGAAGTGGATAACTTCTCCAATGTTATCTAAAAGATAACTGTGTTCTAATCAGCATATTAGTCCAGAAAGTGCATATTAAGTTGGTTCGCTTAAAAATAAGGAGTAGCCATAGTTGTAACAGAAGTGTGTATTTTCTTGATTTCTACTTTGCTTTCCGATAAACTTGTAGGCTTTTACTTTCATAGACACATTTAAAATTGGTTTTAGTCTATAATTTTGTGAATTATCCTAAGCTCTGCTGTAATATTAAAGTATTACATGCAACTAAATTCCTAAAAAAAAAAATGAACCTTAAATTGTCCATAATGAGTCATATCCCCTCTTTGCTCTGGGGTGTTCACAATCTCTCCTTTGGAAGGATAATACTTCTAAAAGGCCCAAACACAACAAGCATTTTGCTAGTTTTGATATTTGATTTTTTTTTAAGTATTGGTTTTAAGCCAACAATCCTATGCATATACTTACTGGGAAGTCAATGCCAATGAACAAAATGTGACTGATTTTTGAGTAAACATGTAGAGAATTGGGCTTTTAAGCATCTTGTATAGCCACAGAGAACGCACTTCATACACCTTTATGGCATTGTAAAATCCAAAGCTCTTGGCGCCCCCCAGTGGATTTATTGAATATTCCTCATAATTATAAATAGTTATGATAATGTCAACATTTTAAACCTCAGGGAATTATTCTTTTTGTATAAATCAGCTGCAAAAATACAACAAAAATCAAACAGTTCCTCTTATTTGTCTTTGGTAGTTTTAACACTATACAAGCAATCTAAACTTAACCCTTTTAATACTACTGAGCAATGTGGAGCAGCTTCCTGTCACATTTCAGTGGCAAATTAGCACATTTCATGTATTTATTCATTTTTATGTCCCTTCAGTGGAGTCTGCAAAGAGTGGTGGTGGTGGTGGTCCTGGGGGTGAAGATGGTCTCCAGACCTCCTTCAGTTGCCAACCCCTGATCTAAACTGATGTAAGAGAATTGACGAGGCTGTGGCAACCATGCTATCTGGGATACATGTAAACATGTGTCTTAGAGTGACAGAGCAGACAAGATTGCCTTCACATACTGATGGATGCTTTTGTTGCGGTCTATTGCTACCCTGTTGCCCTTTGGACAACCTGCATCCCCTAAGGATGATTCAACCCAAACCGGACGATCCCCGGCTCTTGCCAGCTTTATTTATTCATTTGATTTATACACTACCTTTGGCTAAACACAATAAAACCAAGATCAAAATAAACTTAGTTAAAAGTCATATAAACAATATTAAAAACACAATTTAAAACACACGCAACAACAACAACAACAACAAAAAACCCGCTTCAGCAACAGACCAGTTTACATGCTAAAGGTCTGCTTGAATAAAAATGTCTTTTCCTGACAGCAGAGAGGGGGCCCATTTAGCCTCCCTCAGCAGGGAGTTCCAGAGATTGGGAGAGCCACTGAAAAGGCCTTCTCTTGTACTCCATCAAATGTAGCTCTGATGGTTGTAGTACTGAGGGAAGGGCTTCCAAGGAAGATCTTAAAACCCGAGCAGGCTTAGGGAATATAAGACAAATTCTGATTTCAGAGGAATGAGACATATTCACAGAGGATAAGGTTATCATGACTACTAGTCAGGACGGCTATATATTACCTTCAGTAGGCCTCTCAATGCCATTGCTGAGGAACATGAGCAGAAAGGTGCTATTATAGTCATACCCTGCTTGTGGGCTTTCCGTAGGCATCTGGCTGGCCACTGTGAGAACAGAATAACCATTTATTTGTGAGAGGTGCTCCATCGATTAGAAATGTATGAACTAAAGTGCAGAATGGAGTATTGTGTTCTTTCTAGCTCTGCAACTCTGTTTATTGTTTTGGATGAAGTCTGGTTCAATGTACTAACTAACTTCTCTTTTTAATTTTTAGCATGTCAAGCTAGCGCATGAGTTTAAGTGCCTAGTGCTTCAGGATGATCGATTTGAGATTTGTGCTGATGTCGTACTGGGACTGGTGTGCTTCCGACTAAAGGTAAACTTGCAAGACTTCCCAATGCTCATATCCTCTGTTGTGCTTTAACATCTTGCTCTTTGACGGGTGAACATTTAACGCTAAATTATGGGAAAGTTGGAGTACTTCACTGAAAATGACATAATCTAAAGCAGCTGCTTGGTTTTCTTTTGCCATGGCCCTGCAGCAAAAGGATATTTTGACTTATTAGAAGAATGCAAAGATGGTGCAATTCAAGGAACTGGTTTTGGTATGACCAAATGGTGAATGAAATGTTGGAGTTTTCAGATGATGTCCTTTTAATGACTTATTTTACATTTTCAAAAGCTCTATAGGAATTTTTGCTAGCCTTTTCAAGATTTTTTTTTGCTTCTCTTGAAACTAGTCTAAAGCCCACATAGCCATGGGCATTAGTAGTCTGAAGGTGAAACATACTGTTCCTTGACTCCTGCTATGTCAGTCCTCCAGAAGCTATATGGAAGTTACTTCCCTTCAATAAAAATGAGGACTTTTGGTCCTCGCTTCCTCACACCCATCACCACTGAACAACATTCAAGTCCTCCCCTCAGGCCTCAACCCACTCCTTCCCTCTTCCATCACATTTTAAAACCCAGCTTTTCCCTATGTCCACTTCTTTTCCTCCACCACCACCACCTCAGAGCATTTGCTGCTGCCGCCACCACTATCCCTGCTGCCAATATGGCTTTTCCGAGAGCGAGTTCGACTCGCAAAGTCCAAAGCCCTCCCTCTGTCCCCACCGTTGTGTTTTTCTCCCTGCATGCCTGCATGGTGTGGAGCTCCATGGGAACTGTAGTTCCCCAACTGCCTCAGGCTGCTGGCCAGGGCCCAGAAACATACTGTTTGGCTATTGAACTTTTTCAAACTTTGAAATTTCTCAAACTTTCCTAATTTTCTGCATGCCTACACTGCTCAAGCTTCTGTTTAAAACAAAAATGAACAGAATTGGTCCGGTAGAACTCGAGTCATAAGCCTTACACTACTGTATTCTTACATAAGATTCTTTGGATGTATTGCTCTTAGGAACAGGGAGCTCCCAAGACAGTTCAAAATCTTGCTTTATGTGAAAGTAGATGGGAACTCAACTATGAACTGCCAGCACCTGGTTGTCACATGAAATTGTTATTAGTGATGACTAAGAATCTTCCACAGCTTTGGGAAGCAAGTAACCAGCAGTGATTGAGCCTGTTAATTTTAATACCATTCTTCCAGCTCTCTTAAAGAAACCATCAGCTTTCTTAATGCTGATCATCTGCTGCTATGACAAGGAAGACCGAAAATTAACCCTTAGCAACATTAACTCTCCCATATTGCTTTCTTTGACATTTGGAGAAATAATATTGTGCGATATCAGATTATCATTAGCTTACCGCTTGAGCAGATGCCTAAAGTGATACGCTAAGATTTAAGGGATGTGATTAAGCAGGGGAAAACAGTTTACAAAAACCAAAGAAATTGAGAAAATTAACCTTTCGGCTGCCCCTCATTACCAAGCAAAGCAGCCATTTCTCTTTCTGGCATGCTTCATGTCCTCCTCCCATACACCTTTCCATCCAATTTCAAGGAAAAAAGAAGGCTTTTTTAAAATTAAAAAACAAAACAAAAAACTAATTACTTGAAAAATAAATGCCAGTGTAGCATACAAAGAACCCCCCTCCCCCCACACCCTCTAACAATCATCTCAAGAAATTATCCAGACTGTAAAGGCGGAACTCACATTGCAAATAATACCAAAATTAGTAGCCTCATGTTGTTTTTCCTTCTTCATAATTTCTGGTACAACTAATCCTGTGTCCTGATGCCATTATGCTGTGTATTTCCCCGTCCCTGCACCACCATTTGCTGCCACTGGTGGAGATAGAGAAATGAACAGTGTAATAACAGGAAGACTTGGGGTAATTTAGAGGGAGGAGGGACTTGAAATGGGGCAGCTGTTTTGAAGTCAGCCTATGTTCCTTGAATATGTTCCCCTGTGATAGGCTCCCCCACATTATGACAGTTGCTACAAGTGTAACAAAGCCGCGCCACCACAGGGCAAACAGAATGTCTATAAAGAAGCAGAAACCAATAATTCATTTAGGAGGAAGGTTAGGAAGAACCTTCCTCTGAGAGAACATGGAGTGGATTCAGATCTTAGATGGACCAGTGGTCTGATCCAATGTGACAATTCTTATGTTGCTATGCTCCATTTCACCAGAAGTGCATCGTCGCATCACATGCAGAGCAGTGACTAACAGCTGTCCCTGGACCTACAAAAACAATCAGCACCGACTCTTGCAAGAGCATACATTTACGATGAAGACGCCCGAGTTTATAAATTTGTAAAAATAGCAAGGAAACTTGTAGAATCTGTTATTACGCAGGGAAAATACAATTCAGCATTATTATCAGAGGTGAACTAATGGAAAAATCTTTCAGTATGCCCAGCTAATACTCCTCATTAGATATCCTCTCACTGCAAGCACAAGATATATTTGTATTAGATGAAGCCCATTTGGCTTAGATGAGGTAGTTTTCTAGACATGTCCCCCCCCCCCCCAACTGTGTTCTGGGGAACTCTGCAGTTCCTTGGACGCTTATGAAAGAATCCTCAATAAACAGATGGGTAATGGTGGACAAGCATTTCTGAAAGACAGCTTGTTCACCATTGCCTACCTACTCCTGTGATATGCAGGTTTTAGGTGTGGCAGGACACATGCTTGAGTTCACATGGGGTAATGGTAAGGCCCCAAAGGCTTGGCCAGAGAACATGCCCTCAGAATCCTATGCAATGCAGGGCCACCTTGGTAGGCGGTTAAGAGTTCTTTGGAAGACAAGTCAATGTAAAAGGTAGGTTTGAAAAACACTGTTTTAGGTAACATACAAACATGTGAGTAGCAAGGGGTCATTAGCTTTTCATGATGGTCCTATAGCCCAAAAAGTAACTGTGATGAAAAATGAACCTGTAATTTAAAAATAAATAAATTCATGGACATTTGAGATTAGTTTTGCTAGAATATAGGGGAAGTGAGGCCATAGCTTTGGCTGGTCAAGATTCTCTACAGGTATTTAGGTAGTTATGAGATTCCTCCTTTGAAGATTCTGAGTTCAAGGAAATCAGAAACTCTTCTACAGATATATCTCTATCTTCAATTATAAGATGATCCAAGAGTGTGCGAGTGGGAAATCACTAAATTCAGGAAATGCCAACACTATTGGTTTATCCTGGGTCAATGGACAAGAGCTGAGTCTGCATCTTACAATGCTGATTGAGATTTGATCCATGGGAAGAAACTATTGGACAAAGTAATTGTGTGTTGGGGATGTGGGGGGGACAAGATTCCCCAAAAGGTTTATGGTCCACTCTTCAATACATTCGATATGAAATTGTAAAAATAAAAGGTATATTGAAGATATACTATTTGTTGTGGTAACTTCTTACACCTCATAACTATAACAATGGTATCAACATAAGGCAGTCACCATTTTTAAGCAAAGGAACTTGAACCTTTGGCATGAATTCGAAATAAATAGAGCCTATTTAATTATGTATAAAAATAATGACTCCGTGTGTAGAACTAATGAGTTAGCCAAATCTGAAATTCCCTAAAGGGTGGGCCATGGCAGAGCTACTAGAACGGCATGTGTGATGTTAGTGACCATTATTGTACATTTTATCATTACTCTAGGGCACTAATGAACTGAATGAAGCACTTCTTCAACGCATAAAAGATGCGAAGAAGATTCATCTCGTTACATGCTACCTGAGAGAGAAATATGTGCTGCGTTTTGCAATTTGTGCCCGCACAGTGGAGTCTGCTCACGTGCAGTTTGCCTGGAAGCACATCACACAGTTGGCAAATCAACTTCTGAAAGCATAGAACCAGCAAGAGCAGAAGATTTGATCCAATGGAAGACTTAAGGAATGGTGAACGTCAAATTGTAGTAATGAAATATTGTGTGTCCTGGCATGTCTAATACTTGCAAAACTACCCACAGCAAACTGTGCTATAACCAAATCCAAAGAGCATATAGATATGAACATACCAATCACTTTGCTGGATTAAGTCAAGATACATATAGTCCACTATTCTGTGGCTGACAGCAGTCTCTGACTGCTCTCAGACAATCCAGGAAAATAATTTGTTTGTCTGCAGTATTTGGTATGTAGTGGTATATTATAGCAGTTCTATTTAGCAATCATGCCTAATAATCCTTGATACTTCTGACCTCCATGACTTTGTCTATTTTATTTAGGCCATCTAAGCTAGTGGCCATCACCACGTTTTGTAATAGAATGAACAGTGGACATGAAAACCAGTCAATATTAAAATCTTGGTTTGAAAGCAAAAATGAACAGTACCCATCAGCAAACAGTTTGAGACATTTGTGGGAGGAGGTAATAAAAAAAATAAAATCAATTTTGTAGGTGATTAGGGTGACCAGGTAAAATCCAGGTCAGGGCTCATGTAACTTCAACAGTTGTAGAGAAAAGGGAATTTCAGCCAGTGTCATTTGTATGCAATTAGTTCCTGGTGAAATTCCCTCTTCATCACAACTGTTAAAGGTGCAGGGGCCCTGCCTTCTTTTGTATATGGTCACTCTAGTATAGCGCCTGCAACTTTAACTGTTGTGATGAAGAGGGAATATCACCAGGAACTAATTGCATACAAATGACACTGGCTGAAATTCCCTTTTCTCTACAACTGTTAAAGTTACAGGAGCCCTGTCCTCCTTTTCAGATGGTCAGCCTAGCTTGGGCTGGAAATTGTATTGCCTGGAAATTGGTTTACCATCTCAGAACTAGGCCTTAGTTAAGCTAGGGAATGTAGACAATAATGCTTTAAAATCTTAATGACTAGGTCTATTAGAGAACAGTGCTCCTGTACCTTTGATACTTTCATATGTTCATAATTCCCTGTTCTCCAAATTTATCAAAAGCATAGGAAGTCTGTGTTAATCAAAAAGTCACAAATATTTTGTATTGTATTCACATTCCTGTCTCTAAACAAATGCATGTTATTAAAGATTGGTATCTAGGGCTGTTAAGTTTTAAAAGTTCTGGCACCTCAAGCAGAAAACCTGCAGAATGTTCCCCCTCCCAGAGGACAAATACACACAGAGAGAGCAAATGCTTCTGAGCATAGGAACATAGTGCTTCTGAAGCATGTGAGAAGTAGCTTTGGATGGTGAGGGAAGTAAAAATTCATTGTTAGAAGTTGGGAAGCCATGACAATATTGAATACACAATCTTTTCTCCGGCCTTTATTTTATCGGGGGTGGGTACGTGGGTTTGGAAATGGATCAGTCACATCAAATTCTGGCTGGCAACAGGACTCAAGCCCATCACAAGCTGGAAGCTAAGGGATATTAAACAGGGGATTCGGTTTATACACCCCAACCCAGCACTGGCCAAAGGAGACCAGTCAGACTAGCAAGGAATCAACAAGAGACCAGAGCTTCTCACTTCATATTCTTCCTCCCCTTAACAGTTCCCAGGCCAAGCTTGTGCACTACTCTGAAAAACAAGGGGCCTCTGCTGCTGCGTTCCTTATGAGATATAGGCTGCCTGCTAACTGACAGAAGATCAGTCTGATGTTGGCACCCTTACTTGTAGTAGGGAAAGGAAAGGTGAAGAAGGGAAAAGATGAAACGAACATGCTACATGTGTCCAACTTAATATATTGTGGTCACATTCCACACTGCTGCTCTGGAACTGTTGAGCATGCTGAATTCGCCCAGCCAGCACCTCCAAGCTGGGGGACTCTGGGGACTCTGCTTATGGGGACTCTGCTTATGGCTTCTAGCATAAACTGAGTAGAGGTGTTAAAGAGTGATGAAACTGTTGCCCTCCAGATGTGTTGGGCTATAGCTCCACGTATTCCATGGCCAGCTTAGCTGTACTAATACTTTCCATTCAGGTTCCTGTGTTGCTCCTATAGTGGCAGGCAAAGTTGCCAAGCAAGTTTCCACTTCCTGAGCAAGCTCAAGTCCCTGCATTTGTTACGACTTTATGCGTTCATCAGGGTATGGTTTGGCACTGAAGGATAGTAGGCCTAATATTTGCTGATTCATAGCTGAGAACAAGACCTAGCTCCATCATCAGTGGCATTATTGTATTGTATTAAAAACCTATGACATAATCAAGCTCTACAACATCAAGTAGAAGCAGTGCAGGATAGTGGTTAGGGTGTTGGACTAGGATTGGGGAAATGCAGGTTCAAATCCCCACTCAGCCGTGAAGCTCACTGGGTGATTTGGGGCCAGTCAAGATCTCTCAGCCTACCCAACCTCTCAGACTTATTGTGAGGATAGAATACGTGTGTGTATGTGTGTGAAAAACCTTTATGCCACCTTAAGCTCCTTGAAGGAATGCTGGGATAGAAATGTAATAAACGTTTCAAGGGAAAACAATTTTCAAAAATAAAGGATACTCATACACTCCAGATTGTAAAGCACTTGTACAATGAATAACTGTTATCCCCACTGGTGCCATTCCAGATTTAGCAACCTATCAAGGCTAATAGTAGTAATAGCCTGTGAGGGGAAAGCAATTGTTACATACGGTTTTTCTCTGTGTAAGAGTCCTATAAATCCAGGACGGCTATCCTAATTAATTACCGAGGCCTCTTCTAATCTCCTTTGCTCCATTCATAACCAACAGGGTTTTATCTACTATAAAACTAATTGCTTATCAGTTTTGGAGTTATCCTATAACCATACTTTATACAGTATCCAAAAGAATTCAGAAAGTATCACATTTCCTTCCTATTCTAAATTAGGAAAATGGCTCATTTACAGTAATAGCTGCGGATTATATTTTGTAACAAGGTCATGTTTTTTAAAGTGTAGGTGCGCTCCATATAACTAAAATTCTCTCATCTGATAATGTACTGGGTGTTGTTGTAAAACGTCACCCATAGTTCCCACCATTTCGTAAACATAACTATATGTGAAGTTAAATGCATCACTTGAAGCGATGTCAGGGTATTATTATTATTATTATTATTATTAAACCAAGCACACAGACACCAACAGGGTCTGGATCACAAGAGGCAGGGAGAACAATTTTAACCCTTCACTCCCCTGCTACAATCATGAAAAATATCCCCAGCCTTGCACTGCAAATAGTGATTTTTTTCCCCAAAAAAACCCTTTCCTTTAGCACCAATGGAAGCTTTTTTCTATTGCTATTTGCAGTGCAGAGTGGATTTTTTCTTCTTCTTCAGAATCGTAGTTAGGAAGAAAGGGTTAAACATCCCCTCCCTGCATGCTGGGGTCTCAATTTGGAATGGGTTCAACCAGGCTTGGTTTTAATGAAAAAACAAACAAACTCTGACTTTGCTGTAAGTGACACATTAATACCATGTAGAGTTAGGCCTCGAATACCATTTCTTTCTTTCTGGCAGGACTCTTGTGCTTTTACTGCTGCCTTGGCTGGCAGAAATCCAGCTGCTGAAGATGTTCCTATCGCTGCATATCCAAGCAGGGGGAAAAACTTGTAAAGTTTCTGAACATTAAAGCCCTTTGAGAGAGGAAAAAAAGGTGATAACGCTGTTAAGAGTATTATGACATGACAAAAGCTTGTTGCATTTAATGTAATTTGGTGGATAGTTAAACTGCTCTGCTGGTGTGCTCGTATTGTCTTACCCGCTGAAGAACACAAGCATTTCTTGTAAAATGTGTATGCCTTCCAGTAAAACCATTATCTGACACAATTTCCCCCACATATAATATTTCATTCATAGATGTATTCTATATGGTGTTAATTAGTAAATCAGAATCCATGGTGCCTTTTCATCAGAAGCTCACAAAGTGGCTGAAATTATATCTTTATCAATGCACTTTAGGAGAATGTCTGTCCAACTCCTCACTACTACAAATTAGGCATGTGCCAACCCTTCGGGAAACACCTTTTCAAACAGACATTCCCAGGAAGGTAAACTAAACTTTTATTGTCTGGAAACTTGTTTTCTACATTACTTATAAATTTCTTTCATGTACGTGATTAATATCCTTAAATTAACAATAAAGAAATAATATCAGAATTCAAACAATATGTAGCTGCTGAAAAGGTATATTACGAGAAGAAAAAAAATAATTGGTTTAACATTGCCACTTTATACAAGAATAATATTTGTGTTGTGGGAAGAGTTTATAAATATACTTATCAATGAATATATTTTAAAATAGATGCTAATCCTGCTTTTGCTAAGGTGTATGGTAATATATTGTGCTTCATTAAAATTGGTATAGCAACGTCGTATTTCTCTGTTCCATTTTTGCCTTCAAAGTTCTGTTAAGGGTTTTGACGTATTTGTTAAATTAATGGTTGCTATTGTACAAAACAGGCTCAGGACTGATGGATGAAATCACAAGGGGACCCTGATACACACACACACACTACAATGTGTTCAGTGACAGCTGATGCCCATTGGGGTGGAGGGCAGGGCAGCTAACAGAAGGTGGAGCAAAGAGCATGGCTTAGTTCGGATGACATGATAATCAACGAGGGGGGAAGAGGCAACCATCAATTGTGTTGATTATTGTGTCATGTGGCAGGCAGCACACAACACACACACAACTGACGGTATGCTATTTTGGGCAATTAAACACTGGAGAAAAACAATGGGCTGCTCAGTTGTTTATCCCGAAATGCGTTGCTTAAAGTGTCATGTGTTGGCAGCAGGAGTGAAAAAGAATCACTCTGCCAGAAGGAGCCACGCTTCAAAGCCCCTTTGTAAGCCCCTCTTCCAGCCAGTGTCACCACAAAGCTCCACCGATGCCCCACCTGCCTGGTCAGGGAAGCCAAACGTGGAGCAGGGCATCAGCGTCTACAGTGCTTAATAAATAAATGAATCAAAATGATGTCCTTTACGACTGAGTATTCAATAAATGTTTGCCTTTTAAAAATAATAATAAAAAAGGGCTTCATCGTCAAAACAAAATCTACACAGTCTTGTGGCTCCTTAAAAAGACTTAACACATTTATATGGAGAATTTGAGCTTTAGTAGGGCGACCAGATAAAATCCAGGTCAGGGCTCATGTAACTTTAACAGTTGTAGAGAAAAGGGAATTTCAGCCAGTGTCATTTGTAGGCAATTAGTTCCTGGTGAAATTCCCTCTTCATCACCACTGTTAAAGTTGCAGGGACCCTGCCTTCTTTTGTATATGGTCACTCTAGTATAGTGCCTGCAACTTTAACTGTGGTGATGAAAAGGGAATTTCACCAGGAACTAATTGCCTACAAATGACACTGGCTGAAATTCCCTTTTCTCTACAACTGTTAAAGTTACATGAGCCCTGACCTGGATTTTATCTGGTCACCCTACTTAGGTATGATATATAAGCCTCAAACTCTCCATAATACTCCAGGCACCTGATGAAGCGAACTCTATAATCCACAAAACTTGATGCCAGAATGAAATTCGTTCTTCTTTAAGGTGCCACAAAACATTTGCTATGGGACAGACTGACATGTCTATGTGTTGCTTTTGCTATGGGATAGACTGACACAGCTGGACTCAGGCAATTAAAACGAAAGGATGTGTCTAGATTGCAGCTAGACGGGCCCTCCCCACCCCCGGGGCGTATAAGCGCCTCCCCCTCTGGAGAGCGAAGAGAGCAGAGCGCAGCTGATTGGCCTCGCCAACGACTCCGCATTTTTGTCGCTGCGTCCTTTTGGAAAGGGCGGGACTTCGTTCGCTTTTGGGTTTTGGCGCGCGGCGGCGAGGGGGCGGCGGCTGCCCGGGCGGAGAGGAGCTCGCTGAGGTTCCAAGAGCGTTGTCTGGTTCGTAATTCATTGGAGCGTTGCCTCTCCCGCCCCCCGGTCCCCTAGTTGCATGCGGGGCTCATGGCGGAGCGAGTCTCCCCCTCCTCGTCGTTGGTCTGCGCGCGCGGGGGGAGTTGCCCGTCCACGCGCCATTGACCGACCTGCGCTTTGCGCGCCGTAATTACGCCAGCGCTGGCTCCCCCCCCCCCAGCGCCTGCGTAGTGGGAATGTAACCCACGCGCAAGGGGGGGCGCGCGTTAAGTTTGGCCCTTGATGAAAGGACCTCTGGGTGCGCTTCGAGAGCGCTCCGGGGCGAGCAGCGCAGGTTTGGACTGCGTGGCGTACCGGGAAATTCTTCTACAGCAACAACACATTTCATGCTCTTAAAAAAAAAAAAAGGCACACACCATTGGGAAGTTCTCCACAGGCTTTCCTTTCCAGCGGTTCTGTTCCTAGGCCCTCCTTAGATTTCAGTTAAGGTTGGTTTTTTTAAAAAAAATCTTGCGCATGTAAGGGACTTAAGGATGTACCTACCATTAACGCTTTTTTTGTGTTGGGCAAAATCACATTTTAGCGGAGGTGGTCCAGTGTCTCGGCTTTTGCCAGGAGCTCTTGGGTTTGCTCAAAGCCACCCCACACTTTCAGCCTTAGCATGTATGCCTCTCCTCCCCCTCCTCATTCCTCTCAGTAAGGAGGGGATAACAATTGTGGCCTGTCTTATACAGCAATATCAGGCTTATTGAGACTGCAATCCTAAACACGTTTATCACAGAGTAACTAACTGCATGTCTACTCAGATGTCAGTCCTATGAAGTTCAGTGAGGTTTACTCCCATGAAAGTGCATGTAGTATTGTAGCCCAAGTCCCACTAAAATTAGAGGGACTCCTGAGTGAACATGCTTAAGATTCCGCCCTAAGATAATATATGTACAGTACATTGAGGGTTTAAGACATGTCCTGAGTGTGGGCAGCATATCAGAATTGAAAAAGGCATATACACAGACATAGAGATGCCTGAATTTAACCACAGAAGCAGCAATCATTTAGTAATAAGCAAGTCATACAGCAGAGGAACAATTGTCTATAAAATGAGGTTATGTAGTCAAACACAAAATTAATAACTAAAGAATACATTTGTATATGGAAGAATACATTAATCAAGAGGACTGAATCAATTAGTAATATATTTTAACTAGTAGCTACAAATAGGGCCAATCTACACTGCTGTTTTAAAGCGCTTTATAACAGTAGTGACGACTGTTTTGGAGTGTTTCCTGGGCCCCAACAGTTGTCACTACTGTTATACGTGTTTTAAAGCGGTTTATAACAGTACTGACAACTGTTGGGGCCCAGGACACACTCCAAAACAGTTGTCACTACTGTTATAAAGCGCTTTAAAGTGCTTTAAAACAGCAGTGTAGATCCTGCCAAAGTCTTTTAGGATTTGACCAGGCAGCTCTCAAGGTGCAAATTGCAAGTGGTATTCCTGTGCTACTTCTCTCTGTAGTCTGTGAGATGCTTCCACTCGGTGCAACTTATAGGGACTGGTGCAGGGCTTATATAAGGTTCCCATGTTCACCATGTGGGTATCCAGGAGAATGATGATTACTTGCCAGGCCACTTCCTGTCTTTGATTATGTGCAACAGTAATAAAATAGAATTGCATAAGGTCACTGTCAGGATCACTCCGTACATGCATTTTTTGTTAATAAAACAGCTGTTCAGATTGTACATAGATCTTGCAACCTCACTTGACCAACTGTAGGGGCAAATTAAACTTTAGGAGATAGGGAGAGCACCAGGGCTATTTGTGGGAAGGATCCTTTTGTGTATATGAGGAAAGACGGTTTGAGCAACAGCAGGTTTGGTTGTAGTGCTCTCCATGGGTGAAGGCAGAAATTCATGCCCTTGCTAACACATGACACTATCAAGTGTTTGAATCATAGCATAATTCTTAAATCAAGAAATATGAGATTATTTTTCTGACTGTCTGAAATATTTGTCAAATATATAATGATGGCCAAATAAGAAGTGGCAAGCAATGAAGTAGGGTTGTGAGTGCCCCCCCCCTTATCACCACATTTTTGATCTATTTCTCTGTAGATCATGCAGACCAATAGCCCCAGCGACATACACCTGAGTGAATGGCAGAAGAATTATTTTGTTGTTACCTCTGACACCTGTACACCAGGACAGAAGGCAGATGCATATCGTGCACAGATTTTACACATTCAGTATGCATGGGCAAACTCAGAGATCTCCCAGGTTTGCGCTGCCAACCTGTTCAAAAAATATGCAGAAAGATACTCTGCAGTTATTGACTCTGACAATGCAGAGACTGGCTTGAATAACTATGCTAAAGACATTTTAACTTTGGCAAGATGTCAGCAAAGTGACAGTGACAAGTGGCAATCTGCTTTGACAACAAGTAGCGTGATGGAATTGAAGTGTGTTCAAGAGATGATGCAGGCTGGCAAAAAGTTCCAGAGCTCTCTGGTGACACAAGCAGATGTAAGCATTGATAAAGAGGTCACTGCCTCTGTTTCTTCAAATCTTTTCAAACAGACTCTCTGCAGTGATGAAGGAGAAACCGTGCATGGGGCTGGCTCATCAAATTGTATAAATCAGGGACCAGTTATCCTTGGGAGACCCACAACTTCAAAACATCATCAAAATGTTATGCTTTCCTCAACCAAGGCAGGAGTTACACATTCTTTTTTGTCTTTGCTTAAAAGTGGAGGGTCTGAAGATATCTCTTTTGCAACCCCATTGTTTGGAAAAAGTGAATTAGCATTTAATAGTTCTCTGACAGCCACAAATAATTCTAATTTTGGGCAAAATTCATCAACTTCCACTCAGCCAAATATCTATGCAGGGATGGGCAACCTGGGAAAAAGGAAAACATTTTTTGTTACCAGTGAAGAAAGTAGTAATACATCTTTTAATTTCATTCCTAATAAGTCAGTTAATATAGAAGGAAAGAACTTTGCAGGGAGTGGAAGCAAAAACAGTGAGACCAAAGCATTTGGTTTCAAAACTGCAAAAGAACAACTCTGGGTAGACAAGCAGAAGAAATGCCAAAATCAACATCAGCGCACACCATTCCCATCTTATGGTGGTACAAAGAAGTCTTTGGGAGCTGGAAGATCTCGGGGTCCATTTGGAAAGTTTGTCCCTCCAGTGCCAAAACAAGATGGAACTGGAGATATGGGAATGCAATGCAAACCTTATGGAACTGTAGCTACAGAGCTGGCTTGTCCAACAGATGAACGGTTAAAGAATATAGAACCAAAAATGATAGAACTTATTATGCATGAGATTATGGACCATGGACCTCCAGTAAACTGGGATGACATTGCTGGAGTTGAGTTTGCAAAAGCAACTATCAAGGAGATAGTAGTGTGGCCTATGTTGAGACCTGACATTTTTACTGGCTTACGGGGTCCTCCAAAAGGTATTCTTCTATTTGGTCCTCCTGGAACAGGGAAGACTCTCATTGGCAAATGCATTGCATGCCAATCTGGGGCTACATTTTTTAGCATCAGTGCCTCTTCACTGACCTCTAAGTGGGTAGGTGAAGGGGAAAAGATGGTCCGTGCATTGTTTGCTGTGGCACAATGCCAGCAACCAGCAGTAATTTTCATTGATGAAATTGATTCTCTCTTGTCCCAGCGTGGAGATAGTGAACATGAATCTTCCAGAAGAATAAAAACCGAATTCTTGGTCCAGTTAGATGGAGCGACAACCTCTTCTGAAGACCGTATACTAGTCGTAGGAGCAACCAACCGGCCACAAGAGATTGATGAGGCTGCCCGAAGGAGACTGGTAAAGAGACTGTACATCCCGCTTCCTGAAGCTTCTGCCAGAAAGCAGATAGTGTCATGTCTGATGTCAAAGGAACATTGCTCCCTAACAGAAGATGAAGTAGATCTCATTGTTAAAAAATCAGATGGGTTTTCTGGGGCTGACATGACTCAGCTTTGTCGAGAGGCTTCTCTAGGCCCCATTCGTAGCCTTCCATCTGTTGACATTACGACTATCAAACCTGAGCAAGTACGATCTATTGTTTTTCAAGATTTTGACAGTGCTTTAAAAACTGTGCGCCCCAGTGTGTCCTCCAAAGATCTAGAATTGTATGAAACCTGGAATCAAACATTTGGGTGTGGAAGATAAGGGTAATTAATTTGCATAATTGAAGTTATACGGTAGTTTTGATTTTGATTGATTTTTCTAAAATGTTCCTGGTATTCTAATAAATATGAGGAAACTCTTGATTTGTACATATTTTTGCTTTGTTGTCTGAGCTATTAAACCCTATTTGCAGATAGATTGCTTTGCAAGAGACGCCTTTTTGAGACAGATTTGTCCTCCCCTAGGGATATTATTTAGTGTTTACTTCTGTATTTAGCTTGTGCATGAATCAGCAGGTGATGTATCCCATGTCATATTCCAGAACAAAGTGTCATCAAGGAAATTGTAAGTTTACAAAATTCCTGGTATTAACACTTGCAGGACTCAGCATGGCTTTTCATCTTTTATCTTAAAATCTTAACCAGTTTCTACACAATTCTTATTTGATATAAGAGAACAGACCAAATACAGAATATATTGTTACAAACAATTTTCATTTTAAAGGTTTTAAAGAATTGTTTTAAGTTTAGTTCTAGCATTGTCTATAAGTAATACTAAAACATCTCACCCAAATGGCATTACTGGCCTTATAGGAAAACGGAGTGGAGAAGTCAATCTGAGACAGGTGTTTTGGCCTGTCATAAGGACAGATGATATGTCCTGCAGTCCCTGTGCTTTGGCTCTTCTGTTTAAAATATTTCATTTGATTTGCTAGTGTATATTTCCCACAAACCAGGATTCTTTCTAACAATTACTTTTTTTTTTTTGCAAAGATCCCAGCTATGATTTGGTGTGATACTTATCAAAACAAGATGCCACCTGGTTCTCTTTCATAGATCCTGTTTCCTTCTTACAGTAGTTTATGTTCATTTATTTGCATCATAACCTGAACATGTTAACAATAGTCCAGTTAGTAGTTCTCCTTTTCCCTATTTTTTAAGCTAATGCACATGTTTCCTAACTTTAGGTGGGAAACCTTGCTTTTCCTGAATTTAGCTGGGAAAATAGTTCTCCCTTGCTTTTCACAGATTCCTTTAAAAATAGCAGGCTCCTAGGTCAGTGAAATGTTCACTGAAAAGTCACCAGTACTTCAGGAGAAATGCTTCTGTTAGAATTTCTCCATCACAACCATTCTGATGCAAACCTAATACAGTAATATATTTTAATATTCCATTGCTTCTTTATGAAAATCGTAGCTTAGGTGAGTTTTGCAAGAGAAATGTGGAAGACCAATAAATTTATTTTGGATAAACATTTTGCAAGGTGGCCTATTATGCAAGTAGGTGCAAGAGTCTTGCTAACTGTTTAGAGTAGAAAGATGTCGGGGGCAAATATTTGCTATACTTTGTCATGTAATACTACAATCCTCGGCACACTTTCTAGGAAGCAAACCCTCTTGAATTCATTGGGCCTACTAATAAGTAAACATTAGGGTGACCAGATAAAATCCAGGTCAGGGCTCATGTAACTTTAACAGTTGTATAGAAAAGGGAATTCCAACCAGTGTCATTTGTATGCAATTAGTTCCTGGTGAAATCCCCTCTTCATCACAACAGTTAAAGTTGCAGGGGCCCTGCCTTCTTTTGAATATGTCACTCTAGTCTAGTGCCTGCAACTTTAACTGTTGTGATGACGAGGGAATTTCACCAGGAACTAATTGCATACAGATGACTCGTGCAGAAATTCCCTTTTCTCTACAGCTGTTAAAGTTACATGAGCCCTGACCTGGATTTTATCTGGTCACCCTAGAACATGTATGCATATCCCTGCAGTATCCATAGTGTAAAAGTGCTGCTCCATCATAATCAGTGTACAGTACACAGAAAATCTAGTAATCTTGTGGTTTTGCTACAGATGGGGTCTGCATTTATGTCCTAAAACTTCATATTGCTAGAAACTGCTGCCAGCAGCAGTTATATTGATGCCATTGATTCTCCTGTCTTAATATTAAAACGAGATGCATTTAGCAAATTATTATTTTTGCCTTGAGAGTTTCCTTTTAGTGTCCAGTACGGACCCAAAACATTTGTATCTGTCTTATTCCTTCCTGCCTTGTATCAGTGTAAATTTGAAAATATATTCAAAGTAAATAAACAACTTTTCTGTCATGATAAATGTAGAAATTATCTAAATAGGGGGAAATCTGTATTACAGGTTACAGGATAGAGTGCAGGTGAATGCCTATTACTTGCCTCAGAGATTTTTTGATATATTGCCAAGTTTCTGAAAATGATGATTATGTGAATCTCAGAAACAGTAAGCTATATTTTATTTTAATTTAATTTTAGTGTGTATATACTGACCCATCCCACATGAAACTGACATGAAACTACAAATGTCAAAACAACTTAGTAGATGAGTGTAAATTTAGTAAAACAAATGCAGGAGGTAATTCCTTATTTTAAATATATAATTGGCCTTATTTGTAAATAAGGAATAACTTGACTCAATTGGCATCCCCTCCCAAAGGTTCAGTTTCTTTTCTAAAATATTCTTTTCTAAAATATTCTCCTTAGTTGCTTTAAATGTTTTGCTTTGTTGAACCAGCTGCCTAAATATCTTCATAAGACTTTCATTTGTGTATTAGGTGTACAGGTAAAAACTGGGCCCTCTGGAAAGCTGCTGCATGGATTTTATAACTGATTCATCAAAGGAACAGTAGTATAAGCTGTCTTTCATTGTTTAACCATATAATGCAATGGTTCTCAAACTGTGGGCCAGACCCCCTTCAGATAACACTGAAAAGGCATGCAGTTCCAGAGAGGGATAGGGTCTGCAATTTCACATTTGGATTCTTTAAGAACTTCAGAATGGATACCTTCAAGACCTGATGGTTTGTTAGCTTTCAATTTTTTCAATAAGGTGTAGAATCAAATCTCTTGTCATTTTGCCTCAATCCCTCAGACTCATATCCTGAAAATACCAGTTCAGGCATTTGTATCTTCCCTACATTTTCTACAGTGAAGATGGAAGCAAATAATTCATTAAGGGCTCAATCCTATTGGGAGGCCTGTCAGCCTCCGAACTTGGAGCTGACAGGCACCCTATGCAGAACAGGAGAAGCACGGAGACAGTCTTTGCCTCTGCGCTCCTCCCGCCCTGCATTGTCGCTAGATGGGTGTTTTTGCCCATGTTGCTGAAGCATCGGGGAGAGAAGGAGGCTGGCGATAGCTCATATCCCCACTTCCCCAGGCCTCTCCCCTCCTTTCCTCGCCAATATCACCTTTGCAACCTTGGAGAGGCAGCCAGTGCGTTTCTCTCCACACCGCTGCAAGGGGGAGAAGGCAGGATGCTTGGACTCCTGGGTCTGAGGTTGAAACACTATTTCCCACCTCCGATCCAAGAATCTGAAATACCCTATGGCCCCCTAGACGCTTGCCTCCTAGACATTGCTCTACCCATTTCTCTGCAGTCCCGTCATACTCCGTTAACTCTGTTGTCATTCAGTGGTCTAATCACCTTCATAACTCGTTTTCTGCTTCTTGATGTACTTAAAGTATTTCAGCAAGCTAGTATGTATATGTGTGTACATGGCAAGCTAACGTGCTAGGGAGAAGTATTTTAGCTTAGTCTCTTCTTAATAGCTTTTTGTGTTGAAAGCATCGTTAGGTGCTCATTGCGATCTAGGAGGTGGATATTTATCCTAATGTTGCAATATCAGCCTTTTAGTTGTCAAAAGGGCACAGAGAATCCATTTATGCTGACCATGCGTTAACTTCCAAGAAGCAGGTCGAAAAATTAAGAGAATGTATACATCAGTAATGATTAAAAAGTGTTCCAATACAAAATTTATCTGTGTAATAACCTCCTCCCCAAAAGAGGCAACTATTACACCTCCAATTAGCTGACTTAGACAAATCCTTTTAAAAGAGATGTTGTGGCATCCAATAGACACAGAACAAACATTTTTGCTGAATAAGACGTATCGTGAGATCAGTAGATGCTTCCAGTGCAGATGCAAAGTGGCAATTCATTGATTAGGCAAAAAGGAATGATACAGTTCTCTATTCCATTCTTGCTTAAGAACCCCTGTTATCATATTTATTTACCAGTAATACGTACTTATAAACAAGGACCATGGGTCAATACAGCTGATTAGCCTCAATAAGTGTTTCCAATAGCAAAGGGGATTCTGAGGCTCTAAAAGCAGCAAGGCCAAATCTTGCAATTGCAAAGGTTTCCATTCAGCCATCGCAGGCAAATCGTATTTGGCACACAAAGCCAAGAGTGACAAAAACTCATCATCAGAGCCCACTAACTGATCGAGCATGAAAATCAAGTTATCCTTCCAAATCTGTCACAAAAAACATTTTCTTGCCAATTTTAAAATCTGGATGTCCCCATAGAGTCAATTTAACATCAGAAAATCGATTAAATTGAAGTTGACATGATGTTATATGCCAGAGCACGTTTCTAGCAGCCATAACTGTGGGAGGAATCCTATCCATTTTAATATGTTGAGAATCTAATGGCGTCCATTTAGAAAGTTAATCTAGATAGGAAGATTCAAAAACTGACCAAGCTGGAAACCTAAGTGGAAAAGACCAAAATTTAGTTGAGGTCAACAAATTAGCTAGATGATGAAAAGCAAGATCCAGAAAGCCAAATGCACCTTCTTTAATTGGAAATGACATCCTTTTCAGGGATATTAGTGGCAGGGAGGAATTTACGAAACAAAACATTTAAGTTTTTGGAAATATTTGCTGGATATAAATAAAGGAATCTTACATAGCATTTTGAATGGGTGGCATTTAGGTACCACTTGCGAATGGTGGATACATATATGGATATTTGGTCTGCTTTTCTTGAGGTTTATGTATAATATCTGTTTCTTCTAGATAGCTGTACTTTCATATGTACACATTTTATATGCATTGATTGAAACAGATACATTCAATTATGTATTTACATCCCCCCTTTTTCTTGCATAGTTTTGCTTTGTTGAAATTTACAATAAAACCATGGTGGGGATGTGTGGCTGTTGACAAATGACACCTTCCTGGGGTAATGTTTAGTAAAAGGTAATATCATAATAGGGTTCTTCCCTCCCCAGTAAGTGGCAGTGAATGATGTGAGGAGGAGTTGGAGAAGCTGAGCATGGTTATGCCCATATGATATAGTCTTTTATTAGACGTTACTGGGGAGAGATGTAAGCTGATTATGCTTCCTCAGTCAAAGGACAAGATGGCAGCCCCCCTGCCCCACGCTCATTCCACATACACAAGCCAATCATACTGGCAGTTGAATTTTACTTTAGCACTGGTCACACAATAGCATCCTCCACCATCCCTGAGTCTTTTAGGCATGGCTAGGAATGCAGAGGTAGCCATGCAGCATACAAGGCTCTGTCTTCAAAAACTTTGCTGCCACTCCCCATCCTCAAGCACCCATGGCTTAAGATAGCTATCGCACTTTGCATAATGGTAGGTTGTCCTGATACAGGTCAGCAGCATCCACAGGTTCCCTGTAATGGCTAGTTTGGGGTTTAATCCATAATCCAGAGCACACTTACTTGGAAATATAGTTTCACTAGAATTGATGGGATGTGTCTAGGCCCATGTCTACACCAGGGATTTATCCTGGGGTCATCCCTATGTCATCCCTGTGCGTCCACATGATGCATTGTGGATCCCGGGGACAACCCCAGGATAACCTCGGGATAAAGGAAACCGGGGATATCCTAGTTTTCCCGCGGTCCCAGGACCTGAAATGGGCATGGAGCTGCGCGGGGTGGCTCTGTGCCCATGGGGGTGGGGGGCAGCAATTTCACCATCCCCAGAATGGCAGGGGCATGCGCGGAGTTTAGCAGGGGGGTTCCTTACCGTTTTCGCCATGTGACGGGGGCTCCTCTCACTTTAAAAACAAAAGGCAGCTGATGTCATGTTGCCATCTAGACGGTGGGGGAGGATTGCGGAAGCAGGTAAATCTGCAATCCTCCCCCCTCCCTCCCTCTACTCCCTTAGGTGTAGAAAGGACCTAGGTTTATATTTTTGAAAGAAGGATGCCAGTCATTATCATATATGGAAAATAGTTGCAATAAAGAAAGGCATCTCATAGTTTTGACATGCATTTTTATGATATAGAATATCAATATTCTTTTACAGTCTGTTATATTTGAGGTGTTATAAATACATATTCTGAAACAGCAGGAAGGGGTTGTTATGCTATTTATAATTACATGAAATCAATGGAGGACGTTATTTGGGGATGTGGGTTAAGATGTCAATATGCAGGTGACACCCAGCTTTACCACTTCTTTTCCTCTAATGCAGGTGAGGCAGTGGATGTCCTGCATCCGTGCCTGAGCAGGGTAATGGACTGGATGAGGGTCAATCAACTGAAGCTTAATCCAGACAAGATGGAGGTACTATTTGTCAGTGGCTTGTCTGCACAGTTGAGTGGTGTTCAGCTGTTTCTGGAGAGGTATTCCGCCTGAAGGATCAGATTTGGGGAGCTCCTGGATCCATCGTGGTCACTTCAGACACAGGTGGTGGCTAGGAGCACGTATCAGTTTAGGCCGATATATCAGCTGCAGCCCTATATGGGCAGAGATAGCGTGTCAACAGTTATCCACACTCTGGTAACCTCCTGGGTGAATTGCTACAATGCATTGTATGTTGGACTGTGAAAATGGTTCAGAAATTTCAACTAGGCCATAATAAAGCTGCTAGATTATTTACTGGGATTGATCAAAATGATCACCTCACTGATACCCTGTCCAGGGTAAGTCCCATTAAATCCAGTGGTACTTGCACATACATCACTGGCTTAGGCCTTTAGAAGCATCACTGCTTCTGAAGACTAGAGGAAATGTTGGATTTCTGTTTCTCAGACAGCAGCCCTGTAGACCATACTACAAACTTCCTTTGAAACAGAAGAGTGTTAAAATCAGGGAGTGTTGTGGGTGTGGCAGCTACCATTCTTAAGAGAAAAAAAGTCCAAAATTGCACTGAGTATGCCCAGTCACCTGGTGCATCTAAAATTGTTCTTTGAATCCTATTCGCTGTGTGTGATATGATCACCATTAAAAGAAATGCTGGCTGTCCCATAGCTTATGGATTAAGAAAAATACATACAAAAACTTGAATTTACATCAGTATTCTATATATTTATCCTCATGCAGTAAAACCAAGTGCTTAAAATGTAATTGCCTTCTGTGGTGATTTTATCTTTCATTAGTGTTCAGGCAGTATGCATATTTATCCCACCATCTTGCAGAAATCCAGATCAGCTACTGAAAATTGTGGATCCGTTGAAACTAGGGACTATTATATATGTGTTCTGTAATCTCCTATTAAAATGCTACCCAAAATGAAAAATAACATAATTTCACAAAATATAGACAATTGCAACAAGGCAGGGTGTGATTGCAATTTAAGGCAAATGATGCAGATAAATCCACTTTAATGGATATGTTCAGTAGATGCAAAAATATAATACTCCTTATTTATTCTTTTTGGCTGGTTGAACTTAGTGAGAAGAAATGCAGAACCCTCTTCTTTTATGTGGTTCAGTAACATTAGGTGCTCTTCTTGCCGCCCCCCCTTCTCCTAAATTGTAGTAAATAATTTCTGCAGTCTTGGAAAGGTGAATATTCATTAACAATTAAGGTAGTTCAAAATATTTTCATTTTCTTCCTACTTTTTCCATCTTTAACTTAGGTAAATTGCATTGGCACATTTTAAAATCATCTGCGTTTCCGTTTAAAAGAATTGCACCAGTTAGGACATAGACTGTGATGAGACAGTAATGATCACCACCCTAATAAAAATAACCTCAGTATAAACTAAAAGTTTGAATGCAATCAAAATATTCAAATAGGGAACCTGTTTGTTCCTACAAATTCAAATCATTCATTTTTTAAAAACACATTTTCCTGTTTTCTGGGGCAGGTGGGTTAGTGTTTGACTTTTCCTTGACTGAATTTTTAAAAGTTAAATCTTATAACATAAATAGCGTTTAGAATAAATTCTACTAATATCTTTGGGCTTCTGAAATGTGAAAGCCTTCACCTAAACTAGCGAGTTCCTGTTGAATTTTCCCTGAGATGCAGCTGTTAAAGTCACAAAGAGGAAAAAGAGTTTTCTGGGGGCAGAAAAAAAGTATCAACTGTGTTTACATTTTTTATCATTACTTTTATTTGAAATTTGACAGACTGGACCTAGCACCCATGTTTATCACTGACATAGTTTATACTTTTGACATGTTTTATATATTTCATTTTTTACTCCCTTACTGTTTTAGGACCCTGGGCAACAACCTTTATAATACTAGTGGTGAAACATTTACAGTGCAATCCTTTTCATGACTACTCAGAAATCAGACCAAGTCAAAGGGACTTATTCCCAGGTAATTGTGTGCAGGACTGCAACTTCAGTCGGTTTTTAGATGAAACCATTAAAATTCGATTGAGTAAACGTCATAGGTTATTCAGTCAAAATAGTTTTAATACAAAGAAGAGTTATTACAAATGCTGTGGATGGCAGACCCTTTTCTGTCTCAGTTGGGGGGGTATGCCTCTTCTAAGAGGTTGCCTACTGTGATGTGTACATGCCTTTTTTCCCTTCAGTAGTATTTGCGTGTAAATTAATGCAGATTTAATTTATCTGTTACAGAGAAGCTCAACCATGATAGCTTTATTCATATTTTGTATTATTATTTGCACTACCCCGGTATCTTGGCTAAAATATCCATTTTGTTCTGAGAAAGGCAGCAAGAGGCTTGAAGTCTTCCAGGAACAAGAGAGCACTGGATGGTAGCGGGTGGCTGGAGGCATAATACCTCTACTGATTAAAAGGAGTTGCCCCACGGAACTCCAAATAAGAACATAAGAACTCTGCAGGATCAAAAGTAAAGGCTTATTTAGTCAAACATCTGGCCAATCAGATGCCTGTGGGAAACCCACAAGTAAATGCTTTCCTGACTACCACATCACTACCTCAGCCAGACAATCCTTTAAATTGGCCATTCTAGACCCTTGGTGGGAAACGTGGCCCAAACATGAAGTGTCCTCACCAGAAATAGATCACTGGATTAAAGCAATACCTGGACACTCATTGTGATTTTTTTTTGTTCTGTATACCTCTATGTAACTGTCCCAAATGCATGGCTTTTGTAGTGCTCAGTCAACTCAACCAAGTAGCCAGGAACTTCCTCGAAGTTCCCTTTCATTCCCCAGGGCAAAGCTATTAATCCCTTTGTTCTATCCCATCCTGATTCAGCCAAGAACTATGATCTTTGTGTGTCTTTTGTTTTGAAGTCTATAATGGCCCTTGAGTTTGAGCATCCAGTGCTTAGCTTTTCAGTTGTGGGATTTAGTATAGACGGTTTCTCTGTTGTACACCTCCAGGATCACCTTGTAACCCTTTTTAGCACTCTGTCACTGCTACTGTGGCGCCTAGCCCATGTTTCCAAGGCCAGAGTTCCTCTCTCCCGCGTTGCCTGTACCACTTAATTGCCTTGTTTGCGCAGACAGGCCTTTTGCATCGCATAGCCACATAGAGTTTACCACCTGTTGATGTACCTATTGTGGCCCTCTAGGCAGCTTCCTTATATGGTGCAGCCTTGTTGGCTCAATACTTGCCCCTCCGGTGAGCTGTGGCTAGCGGGAGCATATGCTATTCCTGATGAGTTTCTGACTCTTGAGTCATAGAATCATAGAATAGTAGAGTTGGAAGGGGCCTCTAAGGCCATTGAGTCCAACCCCCTGCTCAGTGCAGAAATCCACCTTAAAGCATACCTGACAGATGGCTGTCTAGCTGCCTCTTGAATGCCTCTAATGTGGGAGAGCCCACCACCTCCCTAGGTCATTGGTTCCATTGTCGTACTGCTCTAACAGTCAGGAAGTTTTTCCTGATGTCCAGCCGGAATCTGGCTTCTTGTAACTTGAGTCCATTATTCCGTGTCTTGCATTCTGGGTTGATCGAGAAGAGATTGGCCATGAGCCTCCACTGGAAAGAATACACTATTTGGAATGCAGAAGCTATAATGGAGAAACTATGAAAGTAACTTAACAGATAGAATCTCTACTAGGAACAGTAACTCTTTGGAACATTTGAAACTGACACAACACGGGAAAGTGAAACACAGGAAGTTGGACTCGATGGCCTTATAGGCCCCTTCCAACTCTACTATTCTATGATTCTATGAATTGGTGGGGCAGAAAAGAGGTCATCGGAGGTGGAGTCAAAGGGGGGGGGGGTCACAGGAAGCAAAACCAAGGACACCTATAGGAGTAAGGATTGTGACCAGAAGTTCTGTTATAATAGGTGACCTTTATAGGAAGAAATTATTGAAAAGTTGCCCTTTTATTTTGGAATAGATAAACACAGACTTTATTTTTAAATGTGGCCCAGGAAACAGAACACAAGAGGTATTTAGCCAGGAATATGTGTTCTAAGGCAATTTATCAATGATTGGAAGCAAGTGGGGGGGGGACCCATTTCACACACAGCTGAATTTATCCAGAATAGCAACATGGAGAAAGCAATTTCTAGCAGAGGCCACTTATAGATATTTTTTTCTAGTCGTAGGGCTGGGGGGAGGCAAGATGTGAGCAAAGATTTGTGTTGCATTTTTCAATCCAGCACTGTGAATTTCTTCATACACCCAAAACAGAGAATACAATGATTTTGAATGAAGAACAGTATAAATATGAAAAAATAAACAGTCACTGTCTCTCTCCCCCCCCCACACCAATATAACACCCATTCAAATGTTGATAGGGTTGTTAAGTCCTCAGTCCATTGCATTATGGGAGGCACACATCATTCCAGCATAATAATATACGTCTTTTAGCTGTCCTAAGGGCTCTGAAAATCCATTTGTGTTGACGCGTTAAATGTCTGGTATTTTGGACCTGTTATATGTAACCGTTACGAATTTGAAACTGGAACGGTTGAAGCAGTTCCACAAATACAACATTTTGACACATCTTTATGGCCCACTCAAAAACCTTTCTTTTGGATGTTTTTGGATGTGGTGTGTTATGTTGTCTACAATACTAGGATGATTATTCCATTTGAATGTATAACTGAAAGTTAGAGAACTGGAGGGTAGCCTGTGATCTCTGTAACTTTCCAAGTATCTATGACCAACCAGGATCAAAGGTCCTATGTGTTCCCTTTAGTATGGAGCAAGGTAATTATATCTACTTTGGCTCTATTTCTTCTTTCTCTTGAAATCTTTTGGTCCAGATCTATCCATTTTGCCCCTTGCATAGCCCGTGTTGTGCCATCAACACTCAAAGTTCCCTGTGTACAGCTTCCTAAACCGTGCCTCGCCATTTCCCTAGCACCCTCTTCACTTCTTGTTTGTCAAACAGGAATTCCCCATTTCCATTTTTCTCTTATTGGTATTAGGAATAATGTGTCAGTTCATGTTCTAGTTGCGCAATTGGGCAACTTGTGGCCCTCTAGATGTTTCATCCTACAACTCACATCAGCTCTAGCCAGTATAGCCAATGGTGAAGGATCATGGGAATTGCAGGCCAGTACATCTGGAGGGCCACAAATTGTCTGTCCCTGTGTTAGAGGATATTGGCATGCTAACTGCACATTCTTTCCCGTAAAATATTTGTAATAAAATAACGCTTGTTCTCAAGCTAATCTTCCCCATGTGAAGTAATGATGTCCCCATGCATGATTGGCTGTGTGCACATTACATCTCTGGGGAAGATTGCTATATATCTGAGTTCATCAGACTTGTGCACACCTGCAAGTTCACACAGACGTGTGGATGAAAACATGGTAACAGACTGAAACTAATAGGATTAACTTCCATTGGGTAATAGATCTAATAAGCACAACATAAAATAGGAATTAAATGTAAAATGTTTTGATGACCTCAGGGAGAAGGCTTTATGTGTTTTTCTTCCTTTCTGCTGTCCCTATGTTTCCTTGTTTTCTGCCTTTGCTGACAGTTCTCCTATTTAAGGAGCCTTGTAAGGAGTTTGAATAGTCTGCCAGCAGGTGGAGGTATTTTCCCAAATAAATCCTTGCATTTTTAAATGCCTATAAGGGTAAACATATGCTTTTATACTTTTTGCTCTGAAAATAGATAGAGGTAGAGGTGTGTGTGTGTGTGTGTGAGAGAGAGAGAAAGAGAGAGAGAGAAAGAGAGAGAATATCGCTGTGTTTCCTTAAGCACCTGCACAAATAGGAAGAGCATCCAAGAAAATTCAAAAGTGAGACAACTGTTACATAAACCAATGCAACAATTTAGAGCTCTTTCTAACCTGTGGTTACCATTCACCCCTAACTAAAGGATCCTCCTGCCTTGCAGCTCTGAAAGGCACAGAACTTTCTTCTGGTCAGGAATGTAGAACTGTGTTCAAACTTGGGAGCTGTTTTCATGGTGCCGAGTTGGCGCTGCTCCGCCACCAAACATCGCAGTATCATTGCTGTGGGGTGGCAACAAGTTATTTACATTATTAAAGGCACTGCACACTTTCTGGCAGCCATTAGGCTCACTAGGCTCACCCCCTCCTGCGGCTTCCAGTGACCAATGAAAGGTCGCCTTCCCCCCAGGAATGCTCCCTGGTGCAGCGTCAAAACAAGGACAGACAAGGAAGAGCCTCACTGACCTTGCTCGGCCAGGAAAAGTGAAGAGTAAGTCCCCAACTTTTCTGCTGCGGGTCTTCGGCTCTTTGCCCTGGGGTGGCTCCAAATTGGGAGCTGCGTCTTATAACTGATGCAGCACAGATTCAGAGCCACCCTGGGGAAAAGGTGACATTAAGACAGCCCCTTAGACACTGTAGGTGGGATTACAGAATCACATATGTGCACTTACTGCCTTCCCTACTTTTATTTATATCTGGCATGCTACTTTGGGTGCTCCTTACATTCAAGAGTGGGTTTTCAGCAGTTGCAAGAGTTTGTGGAGAAAAGGAAGGGGCCTGAAATACCATGCATTCTGTCCTATGACTTTAAGCTGTAGGTTGCTTCTCGTCATGTTCACCAACAATGTCCTAGATTCTGTTAATTAAACTAGGAATGCTGCAGGATTTTGAAAGGATTTCAAAGCAAAAATAAAGCTTCTGACGTTACTTCCTCTACTTCGGTAGCATGCAGAGTGGAAAGTTTTGCACCAGCTTTCACACTTTATTTGTTCATGTCTTTCAAAAAGCGGTGTCCTGTATTGTACTTCCACATGTGTAAAATTGTGTGTTACAGATGCATTCCCTACAAATTTGCAGCTGTTGCAAACCTCATCTCAGGATTAGATGTGTCTCTGTGTGTGAGACTATCATAGGAACACAATGTATATGCTTTATTTGAGCAGATAGACTGCACTGCGGACAGAGATTCTACAAAGCATGGCATTTCTGTTGTGGGAAATATTAGAGGAGGGATATGACAAGAATTCTGGTTCATCTTGATACAACATACAGCTCTTAAGGGCACAGAAACTTCTTCTGGTCCTCTGAAAGTTGTATGCGAAGAATAAGAACATGGTACATTTGCTTACATAAGCATTGTGTCATGAACTGGATCAGGGCTAGGGCTAGTAAAACAGTAAAAGTAAAATCTGGGAGAATGTTTGTTGTCATCTGAAAATGCTTTATAAATACATGCATATTCAGTTGAAGGCAATGTCAGATGAAAGTTATAAAGGGCAATAGTTAAAGTAGTGAATCAGGGGACAGGAACTTTAAACAGATGTTTAATGTTCAAGAAAAAAAAATAAGAAATGATTTGCATCCAGAAAGCACAGTCTCCACCACAAAGTAAACAGAGCCCAATAGGTAAGAGCAAAAACTACTGTTGGAATTGTGGAAAGTGACGTTCTTATTGATGAAGGATATGTGTACCGTAGGTATTTTTTCAATATCACTACATCTAACATAGTAATGAGAGATGATCAAGCTCCCCTCTCAATTCAGAGTGGGTTTGTGCTTTCTGAGCTTTTCCGGAGAGTTCTTGAATATTTTTGGAGGATCTAGTTCATACCAAAAGCTTTGCTATGAGTCGCCCAAACTTCTTGGCAGCTAATTTTCCTCCTTTCCTATTACCAAGCTTACCTTGCAAGGGGGGAAAGTGGAAAATGACCTGCAGGGAGAGTTCCCTCTCTACGTTCTTGTCATTCCTATCCCAATAATCAGCTCCAGATTTAGTCACCACTAACTGCCATATTTCATTTTGGGTATTGTTGGGTGTTACTAATGAGGTAGAAGAGAACTGATGGTACTTTAATTACTGATTACCCCACAGTTTTTCCTTTTATTGTTGAAATTTTGACATTAAAAATTGAGAGGATATCAGTCATTAAAGCTGCCCCCCCCCTTGCCTTGCAGGAAGAGAAACTGACACTGGTAGGCACAACGTGGGGCACAATCCTATGTATGCTTAGACAAAATTCTGGAAATTAGGATTTTTTTCTGTCTAAACATGATTGCACCCTTAGAGAATCTATTCAACACTTAATCCCCTATTCTGGATCAATAGGAAGCAGTAAAACAGGCTGAACCAACAAGCAGAAGGCTTGGAGTTAGCATTAAAAGTACTTTTGCTGAACTGAACTTACTTATGAAAGCACATTACAGAAGAATCTTTTATAAATGTTTGGGGCCACTATGGGAAACAGAATACTGGACTAGATAGGCCTTTGGTCTGATCCAGCACAGCTATTCTTATGTTCTTACAAATCTACAGTATAAATTCTTTGCATATTTCAAAGAACACAAGAAGGTTAGATGAATGGGGGAGAAATTGCATATCTCTTAGCAACAGATGCCCTGCTTTATAATCATCCAAGTATATTTGTAAGATGGAAGCAAACCTTAAATGCTGGAGAACGGCAGTTACCAACTTCTGAACCTGCCAGTGCAACTATCCCCTTAACAGCAGTTTGATGTGGATATAGTAACAAGACGGAATAATGGGCTCAAGTTACAGGAAGCCAGATTCTGGCTGGACATCAGGAAAAACATCCTGACTGTTAGAGCAATACGACAATGGAACCAATGACCTAGGGAGGTGGTGGGTTCTCCCACATTAGAGGCCTTCAGGAGGCAGCTGGACAACCATCTGTCAGGGATGCTTTAAGGTAGATTCCTGCATTGAGCAGGGGGTTGGACTCGATGGCCTTATAGGCCCCTTCCAACTCTTACTATTCACTTGCTGATTCCTGCAGATATTAGGCACAACAGCAGGGCGGTCAGTTCTCTTTTTTCCTTCCTGAAAAGTTGGTAACCCTGTGGTGAACTTGTACAACCTTCTTTCCCTTACAGACAAAGTAAGGTTGACATGGATGCTCCAAGTGAGGTATGTATATGTATGTATTGAGAAACAGTCCAACCTTTATACCAAGTAGCAAACATTTCTTTGCTCAATGTTCTGCGGTGTTGTTGACTTCAGTGAGTTACTGCACAGGCAGAATGTCCAATGCAGTTGCCTTTGCAGAACTGAAGCCAGAAGAAGATTTGTGGATGGATGGGTCGGAAGGGAGTATTGGCTAAAAGCTGTACAAAATCAGCCGTGTGCATACTCGCAGGAAAGGCCTTACTCAACAGTCTTCCTGTTCTATGTTTTCATTGGTCACTTGAGGATAGGATTGCGAGATTCCATGGGCTGTACAGCTGGTATGCTTCAAAGGGGGAAGTTTTGACTGGCATTGCTTTTCTGGTCCCAGTACATCTGTTATAGGAGAAGCTATGCCCACCACAATACTGTCTACTGAACAATTCTTTTAAGGCACAGGAACTTTGTCCCTTGTGGAATCCTGCAACAATAGTTGCTCGAATTGTCTCCCTGTCCTAGTTAAGTTCAGGAAGGTTTTTAATACTGCACGCAACTCTACCCTCCCCAGTTTGTACCCACGTCTTCATTCCACAGACATTTTCACTCAAGAGAATATGAAACAAAAATCAGCTTAATATCAGCAGCATGACAAACAAAAAATTACTACCTGAAGCTTTTTCCGCAAGGTGAAGGGGGGCAAGTGTCCTGTCCTTAATTTCTGCCAGCAAAAGAGCCGACAATAAACTTGATCGTTATTTAAACTGTGGGTACCATAGCATCTAATTCCAGACACATGGTTGTGCAATACATATATATACACACACACACACACACACACACACACACTAGCTATATGCCTGGCGTTGCTCAGGTCTGTGAATAATGTTTATGACATTTATTTGATAAATAATAAATTTCTCTGCACCTTATTCATCTTTAGGTTGATTGTTGTTTTTACTTTGATTGAGTTCATAAATTGTTTTGTTAGAATAAATGGAAAATTGTGTTAATAAGAACTGTATTTTAAATTAGAGCTTTGTGATAAACCACATTTTTTGTTTTACTTGAAATGCCTACACGTCCCATCTTGCTTTGGCTAGAGCAGCCATCTAAACTTCAAAAACAATCAGGATACACAACACCCTTTCTACCAACTAAAAAAGATCCAAACCTAAAAATATGTTTTAAAAATATACCCAGCATTGCCCAGATATCTGAATAACATATAGTAGGGAAGCGGATCTCAGTGGATGCAGGGAACTGTTGTATGCATGTGCTCTGAAGTTATGATTATGAAAAAAGAAAAGCAGCCAGAACACAGAATACTTTATTGGCATAATTTACTGTGTAATATCTACATTTAACAGGTTTTGACAGACAGCCAGGATGGTCAAGGCCACTGGTGACTTGGGCCTTTTATCTGACATACCTGTGCTCTGAAGACACACCACGGCACTTTTTATTTTATATTATCTTTTTAGTTAAATGAACTTGTGTATAAATTAACCATCTGCACTACAGTAAGTGCATACATAAGAAAGTGAAGACACATAGAATGATACAGCCAAATTGCATGTGGCTTGAATTGTGCTTAAATAGCATGCTTAAGATTGACCATACCTCTTTCTTAACAAAAAGCAGCTGTGGGGACCCAATTGGGATCAGGGCTGTAGCAGGGGAGAATTTAACTCCCTCACCCACCCATCCTTTTCCCCAAAGCTGCTATTTGACCCAGATAGTGTCATTAACAGCAAACAGCACATGACCCTAGTTAATAGTCAAGCCACTACCTTATGGTGCTGGTGACATTATGCCATTGCTAAGGAGCCACATAGAGGATAAAGCAATTTTCAGTACCTCCTGCTGAAGAAATTTTATTTATGGAATATCCTGAAGGAATTATAGCAATAGTCATAGTTTGGTGGCAAGAGAAGACTCTTGGGAGTTCCACCCAAAACATGCTGGGAGTTGTAGGCATAAGCCTCAGTTTTTTATTAAATTCTTTAAAAATACTTAAAACCCAAAATTTCATGTTTTTAGATTTTTCTGTTACATTGTACAGCCAGACTTATCAGCATGCCAGATTTCAAGTTCCTTCCCAGTATTGCTTGGGCCCCCTAAAATTTATGTCTGCGAGGTAATCATCTTAAAGTAGCAGACCTGAGTTAACCTTTAAACAAATTAAATTCATTTCTTTTTTTCCTCTGTCACCCTCATGACAACCTTTCAAGGTAGGCCAGTCCTAGGCCTGTGAGGTAACTTTAAAACAAATTAAATTAGTTTCTGTCCCCCACACTCTCTGTCACCTTCAATCATGGCCAGGGCTGCTGCCGCCATAATTTTCTTTGTCATCATAGAAAACAAAAGCTACAACTCCCAGCATGCCTTTTACTGTGGTGCCTGACTTGCCCAATGGGAGTCCTGTTGCTGAAGCTCATGGAAAGTGAAGTCTGGCTGAGCCAGTCCAACTACACTGTGCAATTGGTGCCCATAGGTAGGCCTTGAGGGAGCTGGCTGGCTGACTGACAGGTCGCTTGGTTGCAATGGGTCCAGAGCTGCAGCTTCCTGCCCTCCTACTCTCGATGGAGCCTAGCAACTGAGGCAGTTGGCCCCAGGCACTCTTCCTTCAGGTGCAGGAGGGCAAGCCATTACCAGATAATGGCTGCCAAAGCCTGATAAGTCTTCCCTCCTACCCAAGGCATGCTGGGAGTTGTAGGCATAAGCCTAGGTCCTTGAATAACCTGTTAATCTTTGAACACCATCTGAGATGTGGCGGAAGACAACTGGAGAGCACCCAGTTGTTGTGGCACCCTGCTTGTGGATTTCTTTTTCCCAGGCAGTGCCAATGGAGGTTTTTTATTATTATTTTCCAAGGTCTTTTAACTTGATTAAGTTTTTTATGCTGCATTTTTTCCTGTCATAACTAAACCACGACATTCCAAGACAGGTGCAAGAATGACTGAATAAAGTTTATGATTTTTATGTAAAAGCCTGCCTATACCATTGAGACAGCAGAGTGAATGGAGGATAGCTGAGGCTAGAATGGAATGGTGGGCAGGGTTAGTGGCAGTTGGAGAAAGTCAGGTAGAAAGAGAACAAAGAGAGTTAGTGAGTGGTCAGGGAAGTGGGAGCTGAGTTAGGATTGAGAGAGAGTGACCTGGTTTGCTCACCCATACTTTATTTTAAATCAGCCACTCTACATGCCAGTACTACATCTCCCAGCATGCCTTTGGCAGCCTGCAGGTGCCCGCATCCTCTGAGACACCTTCTTGTTGTCAATGCTGCTCCTCGATAGTGGGTCAAGGAGTAGCATCGCCAAGGAGGGGAGGTAAGCGGCTATCAGTGGACACACCCAGCTCGGGCTAATCCTGCTGGGACTGCCTTGGCCTGTGCTTCTCACCCACCTGTACTAAAGGGCCGGGGCTGGGCCGGTCACTTCCCTCCATCATTAAGCTGATTTCTGGGCATGCGCAGAGTGCTTCCCTTTCCTCTCAAGGGTGAATGCTGTGTGTGCACTTCCCCCAGTTTCTGAGAAAACAGCAATATCATGCCCAGAGGTCGGCCTCTCAAAGACACGCTGTTGTATATAGTTATGATTTTAAAACCACACATGGCAGGTGGGAGGAGGTACCGCAAGTGGATGCAGCCCATTTATGTCGGTTGTTTAATGTGGAATTGGGTTGACTGCTTGAGACTGACCTTAGGAATCACAATGGCTGCCAAAGGCCAGTAAGTCTGGCCTCCCACCCTAGGCATGCTCGGAGTTCTGCCCAAGGCATGCTGGGAGTTGTAGGCATAAATGTAGTTTTTTATCAAATTCTTTAAAAATATTTTAAACCCCAAAAATCATGTTTTTAGATTTTTTTCTGATCCATGTACACGAAGATCTGTCTGGGTCAACAGTATTAAGGCAGTACCATATTTAGGAGTGGGTAAACACATACTTTCCGCTTTATAGGTAGAGATGAGTGTGTGTTATAGTCGTTTATTGTATGTTGTATGTTGATGTAAGCTACCTTGAGAACCTCAGAAAAGTGCAATATAAATATCTCTAATAAAATAAATAAAATATCCAGGCAAAGTCAAGCACTTGTTTGCCCCACTGATTAAAACTGGAGAGTTACACACAAGTGTAAACCTCTCCCACTACAGTCCATTACAGGTCTACTCAGAAGTATGTTCATCAACATTAGGCTGACCAGATAAAATCCAGGTCAGGGTTCATGTAACTTTAACAGTTGTAGAGAAAAGGGAATTTCAGCCAGTGTCATTTGTAGGCAATTAGTTCCTGGTGAAATTCCCTCTTCATCACAACTGTTAAAGTTGCAGGCACTATACTAGAGTGACCATATACAAAAGAAGGCAGGGCTCCTGAAACTTTAACAGTTGTGATGAAGAAGGAATTTCAACAGGAACTAATTGCATACAAATGACCCTGGCTGAAATTCCCTTTGCTCTATAACTGTTAAAGTTACATGAGCCCTGACCTGGATTTTATCTGGTCACCCTAATCAACGTTCAATAGGACTTCCAGATAAGTAACCAATTACTAATATGCTTATTTCAATTAAACATGCTTCCAAAATGTACATACTACTGTGTGTGTGTGTGTAAATCATGTTTTTTAAAAAGGAACATTTTTAAAAAAGGAAATTAGGCAAGCAGTTTCTTTAGGAGAAGCAAAAGCAGAAGGAAAACTGTTAGATTATTTGCCCTTCTGTCTTTCTTTTCTCCAGATCCTGCAAAACTTGACAAGCCGGGTGTAGTAAGTTCTTCCCTCTTTTCTGGAAATCCCACGCCCCTTCCCTATAGCTTATCTTGGGCTTCTTTTTTGCCTGTTGGCATTTGTACAAATTCCTTTTTTTTAAAAAGCTCCTCTATTCGTTTGCAGGTCAGTAGTACACTTACCAAATCCAGTTCTTTGGAGTTATCTCCCCCACCAGCTCACACACGCATTAACAAAGCACAATATAGACTTGATCAGTTTGGAAGGTTTTAGGTTTTGTTTTTATTTGAGTTGAACCTTGAGAGAAATAAATTAAAGACAACATTTTTGGACAATCTTATCTCAGCTTAATAAGCTGAGAGATATGGACAACCCTTTTGCCTGCTCCTGGAGCCACTTCATTCTTCCCTTCATAGTGTGAGCAATCAAACCAGGAAGCCCCCTATAGTTTCCTGTTTTGCCCAAACAAAAATTCTGACAGAAGCCAAGATTTTAAACTCAATTTCAAACCATGATTTAATATCCTGGATTGTAAAGGTAGTCAAATCATAGTTACTGGTTCTGGTTCAGTCAAAATGGGAAACTAGTAAAGTAGAGACTTCCTGGTTTGCTTGCTTACATTGTACAGGGAGGAGCAAAGAGTCGAACTTACTGGGGTGCTTTTTTGTCACGTGAAGAAGGCTAGAAGGGGCGGGAGGTGCGTGGGACGCAGACAACGACGTGAATAGGACCTGCGAAAATCCGTGATTGCCCAGCAATGGGTGTGCAATAAAACGCTCTTCTGATGACACTCCGTTTGAAAGCAGTAGTCTAGGACTACTGTTTTGCAAACTGATTTCCACAATTCAAATAAAAGCAAGGGAACAAATTAAAACTGGCTTATTTTTCCCGAGAGCTGCTCATGAGCGTTTGCATTGATCAGAAATATTTACCTTTGATTCCAAAATTATTTTCTTCTGTTTCTTGTCTGGTATTAATACCATCCAGATTCCCGAATGGACATGATCCAGCCCAAAAGATATTCTTCAGCCCAGTTAAAACATTCCTGTTCTGGTGCAGTAACCTCTTGAAAATAGAACTACATGAGAGCTGTTCCGTGTGAGAAGAGATTTCTTCTTCTTTACCAATTTCAACCATGCCAGAATATCTTCTCTTTTAGGTAACGGGATTAACTCAAAAATATGTGCATTTGTGTGGATGAAATGGGCTGAACTGCCATGGAAATGGACACATATAGTTACAAATGTGGAGCATGGGCCCAAATAACTATTGTGCCTCAATGTCGAAGGTAAAAAATACCTTCAAGTGAAAGCAGGAACACAAGGGAGGAAATTCATCTCTATTAGCTGTCATTGACTGAGTACATTTTTTAATGTTATATTGTAACTTGTTTTCTAATGGTCTATTGACTGGCAATAAAGATTGATTGATTGATTGAATTCTAGGGATTCTGCCTTGTGTAGGGAAAGGCATTTTGTACGCCACTGCTGCTCCATAAGAGATGTTAATTTTCCACCCAATTTTCTGGTACTGTACATTTTCTGTGCATTTTCTACACTTCCAGTACATTTCGTCTGCTTTGAATAGCCAAAATATTGCTCAGCCATTTAAGACTCAGCTAGGCCATAAAATCTAATAGAGGTCTTATAGTTTCTCTTTCTCTCCTTCCAGGCATTTGAGATTGTCTCTTTTAAGAATTGCCACTAGTTAATTAGCCATCAATGATGTTGCTGTCATTAGTGGGTCTTTTGAAAGAAAGAGACCGAGAAAACATAAAGCCTGTTCTTTCAAGGTCTCCGCACTATAGATTTAAATTAGTTAACCATAATTTGCTTTTTCCAAGGAATGCTGAGAACTGTAGTTCTGTTAGACAGAGTGGAGATCTCATAGGTCTCTCTTCCTCTCTCCCTGGCACCACACTTGAAATTACAATTCCCAATATATTTGTAGTGTCAATCTGCCTTCTGTTTAGGTGTCTGTTCCATTTAGCATATCTGAATACATCAAGTGTAGGGTTATTGTTTTTTAAAACTGCTCTTGCGTCTTTACGTACCACAAAGATATTTTGCAGGTATGTTTTCCCCACTATAATGAATTCCATTGGCAGGAAAAGTTTCATTTACCAAATTTCTGCATGCTAGATTGCTTTTTAAAGACACCACAACAATGTTGGTAAGAAAAAGAAACAAAACGCAACCCTAATTTTGAGGGGCAGAACTCATGAGACATATGTAGTGGCTTATTGGTTTTGTTTGGCTGTGTGAAATTTCATGGCTGTAGAAACACCTAAGGGCTACTAATAGGAGTGAGAATGCCCTGAAAGTCACAACGCTTTGCTTTGCCTTGCCTTGCCTTGCCTTGCCTTGCCTTGCCTTGCCTTGCCTTGCCTTGCCTTGCCTTGCCTTGCCTTGCCTTGCCTTGCCTTGCCTTGAAATAGTCCAGAATTGGAGGGAAGCAGGAAATGGCGAGGTGTGTGCCCTAGGCACCTTTATCTTGACTTTTGTTTGTATGCTCAAACACCAATATTATTCAAGCACAACTCAACTCCCGTTATACAGCTGCTGCAAGCTTGAAAGTGTATTTACACACATGTTGATATGGCTTCTGGTTCGACATTTCAGCAATTAATATGGCCTCTTTACCAGAAAACCATAATCATTTTGCCAGTGCTCTTGCATCAAGATAAAACATTTTAGTTATGGTGGGCAAAAGTGACATGGATGGAAGGTTTTAGCAGAACTTTGTTCTTTTAAAAAGTGTATTTTTAATATGGAGTTTTAATTCTCTTTTTCTATTTGTTGTTCACTGCTCCAAAATCTTTGGATGGGGAGTGGTATATAAATATTATAAATAAATTAATTAATTAAAATGAGGTTGGATCTAACACTGGATCCAAGCAGGAATGTTGATCTTACAAAATTTCAGTACATGGCAAGGGCAATTTTGTGAACTGCTGCAGGATCCTTCGTATCCCAATGAGTAGGGGATCTGGCATGAGTTAGCTTGCCAGACACCCCTATTCGGATGCCTGGAATTTGTTCCATTATGGTGTCATATGATTCTTGCGGTTTGAGAAGCTCTTGAATGTAGTCATTTCAATGATTCTGAAGAAGAAATTTGAGTGGAAACAGGTGAGTCACAGCAAGCGTGATACTACCAGGATGACAGGGAAAAATGGAGTTACAAGCTGTGTTCTTGGTCTTGGCTAAGGTGACCAGCTTTTCATCTGGCCACTGTAGCTGTGCCATTAATTGGAGCTTGATGGGCAAAATTTAGCTGGTCATTATGTTTATCTCTGTGTTGTAAAAAGTTTTGCCTTCTTCTGCTGCTGCTGCTGCGTTGTTATTGTTATTGTTGTTTTCAACTTCAAGAGCCGGTTTTGTTTTCCAGGCATCTTGCAACCCTAGTTTCCTCCTAGAATCAGCACGGTATTTCCATTGATTGAAATTGGATCATGGTGATAGAGTTGTGATGGGGGAGAAGCCAAAGAGCACGGCATTCAGCATCTCTTTGTTGCAGCGATTGCTGCTTTCATCTCCTCATCTCTACTGAAGCCCATCCCTACCACTTGCAGAAAATATAGGTTAGTTTTTCTAGCATGCACAATTTTGGAAAGGATTTCCCTTTGGAGCCACATAACTTTTAAAAAGCACTTGTGTTTTGGAAAACATAAATGGTGCCTAAGGCTTAGCTTAGAGTCTTATTTTCAATGCCATCCTTTCCCACCAAGGCTATGGCCTTACCAGGAGGTTCAACCAGGTTTATGTTTGTTATTCCTGCCTTAAAGCATGCCTGGGCCATGTACCTCCCCCCCACCTCCCTTTCTGTTCCTTTGTTCCACCCTCCTGCTTGATACTGGGGTGGGATGGGGCTTAGCCACGCTGTCTGAATTTTCCCAAATGTGTCTCTACGCTTGAGGGGTTTGAATCGTTCTCCTGATTTGGGGTAGTTCATATTCACAAGCATGAACATCCCTGAGCTATTCGTCGTAGGTAAAATAGGCTGAGAATTAAAATTCAATCTGGCTGAACTCAAGAGACTGGGAAACAAGAAGTGAAAACAGTTGACTGCACCCAGATCCATGCAGATCACTTCAAGGGGGTAGTTTTGATACCAAATTATCCCTGTTATGCAAATTTTCTCCCCAACTGGCTGGTTCCCAGTTATGCATGGGGAGAACCGATGGCCACATCTGCTTCCCGTTTTGCCATTTCAGAGGCTAACCATCTGTCTGGCCTCATCCCGAACAGCCTGCACTGTGCTGATTAACTTCCTCACCCAGCCGGCCCCAGGCCCGCTATCTGCTGCAAGGTGTAGATGGGTGGAGTGGGTTTTTTTTCTTCTTCTTTTCTGAACTGCTTACAAACCAGAACCTTCACTTTTCTCCCAAGGGACAGGAAGGCGTTGGTTTGTGTGATTTGCAGCACGGATGACTTTGGCAGCTGTCCTCTGCTGCCCCACGTGCGCTGCATATGGCTGGGATAGATAAAAAATTAGGAAACCTCCCATGGCTTAGCAAGGTTTCGGTGGAACCCGGAAAGAGCAACCTGCCCTGGATTAATTATTTTAGCTGGCTATTTTTAAAAGTTTTATGTTCAGCTAACGTATACAGAAAACAGCTGACTATATCCCAGGGGTGCAGAACCTCTTTTGGCCTCAGGGCTGAATTCCCATTTCAGAGACTCTCTCAGGAGCCGCTTTGAGGGAGAGGTGGGTGAGAATCAAGCCTACCAGCATATTTCAGCTTAAAGCTCTTGCTGCCAGTTACTAAGCCTTAATGGAGATAGTTCAACATTTTAGAACTGGGGTGGGGTGGGGAGTTGCACAAAAGCTGGGAAACCACCAACCTACCAATGGTTCTTGGAAAGGGGGTGGTACCAAAGGAAGGGGGTGTGGCCTTCTGGGGACCCCTGGAGGGCCAAACCGAGCTCCCCAGAGAGCCGGATTAGGATCTCCTGGAAGGCTGGATTTGGCACCCGGGCCTGAATGTTCTGCATCCCTGCTATACTTGCTTCATTTCACAGAACTGACCGACAAAGGTCTGTGGAATGCTCACAGAGACCAATTTTCAGCCTGTTCTAATCATGGGCAACTAGTGCACATTAAAAACTGATAGCTTGACGAGGCTGCACATCTTCTTCAAAAGCAGCATCGAACCAGTGCAATGGTAAGCATTGTGATGCAGATGGCATTGTGCACTCAGATATTCATGTTAATTTGCATTGGTTTCGTACACCTAAAATGGTGAATACAACTCCCCTGCTGGATTACTGTAACAGGTTCTCATAATAGTGTGCTAGAAAGTTATCTGGAACAGGTCAGTTTTCATTTGCTGTCTTACATGTCCATCACACCTAATTTCCACACACCCCTGGTTTGCCTCCATGTTTTTTTACCTCTGAGGCAGAAGCGCCTCAAGCTGCTCTTTTGCTCCTTTGCTCGTTAGTTCTTCTTCACTCCACTCCACCCCTCCCCTTCTCTTTCTCTTTCTCCAATCAGGTTCTGTCAGATGAGCACTTCAATCAGACTGCCTTTCTGCCAGGCAAAAACGAAACAACCCTTTAGTCTGGCTCTTTGGGGGCATCGAGGGAGTACAATCCTGTCTTGCAGAGACTCAGCATTGTATGATTTTAAAAACTGCTTTCGAGCCTGGGATGCAAGGTTTGGGTTTCATATTGAGGCTTGGAGCCGGCTGCTGGGAGAGATCACTTTTTCCTGCCAGGACCTGATGCAATCCATTCAAGCCCCCAGTTCCTTTAAAACTACACTGAGGCTTAGGGCGCATTAAGTACGCTTAGGGAAAATAATCCAGACTTTTAGCATTCTAGGAAAGGCTGGGGAAGAGGCCCAGCAGGACAGGCACGGCGTCATGTGAGTACCGTGCTGCAAATCCACATACCAGGCATGGCGAGAGTGCACTATTTATTTGCTAGTGTGATGGAGCTCTTAGAAAGATACATCCCATATGAACAGCCATCTATAGAAAGCATGAATAATATAAAACAGAGGCAAATAATTTTCTCTTAAGTTACTTATGAAACATGCTGGCCCACAAAAAAGAAAAGGAAAAAAGCCCATGGTCACACAATACTTTATTAGGACCAATCAATTATGCACAAAATTGTGGGCAAGCTTTCAAGATATCCAGATTTCTTCATGAGGCTAGATGTTATAAAAAGTGGGGTGCGGGTGGGGAAAAGAGCAGAAAAAAATACTTGATGTTGAGGCCATGATGCCTCTATGGTCAGAAATTGGAATTAAAGGATTAGATGCTAACAGGTGTCATCGAGGTTTCAGGTTACACTTTGGACAGTTGGGACAAACACATAAGGCTGATTTCTTCCATTTTGAAAATATGAAATCCAGTAGTTACTCAGATATGTCTCCAACCTTGGTTGAAACACACAGGTTCCTTGATAGGCAGAGATTGCCAAAGCTCTGTAGTTAGAACTACTTGTGTAATGAATAGGTACTTTTGGCTTCATGGAATATGGAAAGGACTCTTCCTATTCCTTATGTGTTCATTATTTAATTTCAGCTAAGGCTCAGCTTTGGAACATGTAAAATCACGAGAGTGCCTCTGAGCATGTGCAAAGTGTATCCCTTTCCCCCTTAACGACCGAGTCATCATGAGGGCTTCTAGAAGGCACGAATTATATCCAGGCATAGTTGAGTCCCAGCAACTCACATTTTGGAAAGGAGCAAGTGTGTACATTCATAGTAGCTTTTGATAAGTCCAAGACTCTTGTGTTGTATTTTCTGCAACAAACTAACATGGCTATCCCTCTAGAAATTACGCTTTTGGGATCTAAATGTTATGCTAGAATTCAGGATTCTGTAGCTAGAGTGACTGTGGCCTTGTGCAACAACAGCTTTCTACAGAACAGGGTTGTGATTAAAAAGAGCAACATGTACATCCCAGCAATGGAATAACGGAGACTTACAACACCCTGAGATCAGCCAAAGAGTACTGCCTCCTATGCAAAGCCCTTTATAGACACAGCCACATAACAAATCTGTGAAATCTCTTATTGCAGTTCACTTTCCAAGTCAACTGGTTGGGGCGGGCGGGTATATGTATATCTCTGATCTGTTATCTGATCAGATTAGAAACGGGATCATTAGAGACAGCACTATGCTCTAAAAGTGTTGAACATAAACCAGTAAGTAATACCTTGAAACTGAATTGACCAAATTAATGTGGAGACTTGCTGGGACTGTACTGCCTGAGGTTGTAGGTGATGGTTACATGTCTGAACACTCTCCCACACAGTGGTGTGTGTAGTGGTATGTTTTGAAGTGCAGGAAATCAGGACAGCTTCCATAGCCACATCTCCAAGAAAAAAAATCCAGAGTCGCATTCCTGCTTTTCTATTTATACTTGATGGAGCTAACACTCTGGTTAAAAACTCCATCATAACACACACACACACACACATCCAAAAACAAACCATAATTAAATTTCACAATTAAGTTTACGGGGTGTGGCTGCAATCCTATGCATTGATACTTGAGAGTAAACTGCGTTGAACTCAGTGGTACTTACTTCTGACTGCATAAACACATTGAGCCAAGTGAAATGCAACCTTTAGCTTTCAATGAGAAATGCAAACGGTCCTGCAAAGTCATCCCATTTAAACTGCTAGCATGAAGTAGGAACCCCAATCAAAGAAAAGAAGTATCTAGCGTCTTGTTAATTATTTTCCACATTTTCTGTCTTACTTTATGCTCAACTGTTACAGAAATAGTAAAACTTGAGAGCCTCGTTATTACCTTAATCACATCCCAGAGCAAGGAGGGCTAGCCCGTCTGCTCCAGCAGATGACATCATCATTCCGGCTCTGAAAAAACATTCCAGAGTTGCATTCTCTTGTTTCCACCCTTTGCCACATCCACATACAAAAATCTGTAGTTAGAAAGACTGCACATTGAGGAGGGAAAATTATGCCTAACTTTCTACAAGCAACAAAGTTATTTTCTTAATGTGCAATCTCTGCATTCATACCACGTGATTCTCCTGTTCACGTGGCTTAAAAGTTCTAGATACATCAATGGGACTAATCTGGGTTAAATTAAAATTCTTTAGATTAACAGATTGTTGTTGATTAGGCTGTCATAGGTCTCATCTACACCAAGCAGGATATTCCACTATGAAAGCGACATGAAAGCGGTATGTAAAAGGCAGGAGCCACACCAAGCAGGATATAGTGGTATGGAAGCGGTATATGGTATGTGTCTATGGGCCCCAACAGTTGTCAGTGCACTTCAGTACCTCTCTAAAGCAGTAGTGTGGCTCCTGCCTTTTATATACCGCTTTCACACTGCTTTGTAGAGCAATATCCTGCTTGATGTAGATGAGGCCATAGGTTGCTTCCACACTAAAAGCTTAGTCTGGAATTGCCATTCTTTGCTTACTCCCTTTTCAGAGAATTGAAGAGATATTGTTGGCAGCCCATTCCTTCTAGTACCTTCTGTGCCGTGCTAGTACCTTCACCCTCCAGACCCAATTTGTAATGATTTAACACTTTTTAAAATGCAATTGCTTCACCAACTTGTCCACTGCAGACTGGCAAAGTGCTATAGAAGCTTTTTGGGCCTAATGCGCTGTTACTTATAACTTCCTCCTTACAGCATTTGTCCCTTATATTTCTTCTTGTTGGGCAAAGTTAGGACACGATTATTGCTTCTTGCTGAGCACAGCCTGTTAGATGGCCCTTGAAAAGCCTCTCTTAATTACTCCTAAATCTCAATTCCAGATCCCTAACTGGGGAGAGGGGCTTCCTTCATTGTTGGTGTCCTCATAGCAAAATAGTGCTATTTTGCTATATAAGAAAGAAAATGGAGGGGGAAACAAGGGAGGGAAGGGGATGAAGCCTGCTAGATAACCACCACCACCCTGCAAGGGAACACAACAGTGGGCCGGTTCAGTCAACATGTTAAGCCCTGGTTAGGGTGCTAACCTTTTTGCAGCAAATGGTTAGTATATTTAAACCATGGTTATGTAGCCACCATGGTTAGGAATGGTTCACGTGACACATTAAGCCATAATGTTTAACCCAAAACGCTTAACCACTGTGGCTTAGCGTGTCATGTGAACAGGGTCATCAAGTGGTAACTAAGAAGTTATTTATTAGTGAGCATAGTGCTATCACATGCCCTATTTTGCAGAGGACTGCCCTCTAATTGAAGGCATCCTCTGTTTGAAGGGCTGCCCAGTCCATGCCTCTTTTAAAGATAAGGAACCCTAAGAAGGAAAAGCAGCATGGGTCTTGAAGTTGACCATCAACACGGAGACTTGGACAGGTGATGCAGCACCAACACCAGCCGTAGTCTTCTCCCCACTATGGTGAGATGTATTGTATGTCTATTTAAATTCCACTGATTGTTTCTAAATTTGCATCCATTCATATCAATTAACAACATGTGTCCCCTTTTGTCCTCTTTCTGCTTTGGTGTGCATTTCCTCTTTTTTCTGTTGATGTAAATGCTGCTCTGCTCAACAGGAAGCAATACGAGGGGTTGAAGTTGCAAGGCTGAAGCTTGTAATGAACATTGCATGATCTTTGCTGTATAGGAGCGACTTTTTATTAAACATTAGAAAAGGATCATGGCCCCGGGGAAGGGCGTGACGGGATAAAGTAGTGTTGCGTGGAACCAGTTTTCATTCTGCTTCTAGCTAATTGTGGGAAAACAATCCCTCAGCAGTACTAAGGGGCATTAGGGTGGACACAGCTGTTGCCTGCATCTCTTTCCCTTTCTGTTCATTCTTTCTGTTATGTCTTCCACCCCCTTGCCACCACACACACACACACACACACTCACACAACTGTTTGTGTGCATACACAAGCAGTCAATCACAAACCCAATTTTTTTTTGACATGCAACTTTCTATTCTTTAGAACTTTCTATTCTGTAGAAGAAACATGCCAAGTACTCTGTGATACAAAAGGATATGTCTTTGCCTTCAGACAAAATTTCTGATATATTTTTTTAGACAAATGTGCTTCATTTCTTTTTAAATACATAGGTCTGAAAAGGTAACTGGGATTACAATATAAAACCACAGCAAAAAATATGTTAAGTACAAGTATAAAAAGGCAGTGTCAAAGTAGGGATGGGGTGTGAATTCTGAAAAGCATTTCTTTATCTGTTGCTATTTATAGATGTGAGGCATTCTATAGTAACAAACATCAGTAAAACAATTCCTCCAGTTCACTCTTATGAGAGTATAAATAGTCCAGAATAGAGTTGGTTCTTTGAGTTTATCAAAATCATACATTTAAAATAAAATCAGGACATTTTATTTTCAAATAAAACAATACTCATTTGGGATAGATGTGTGTGGTGAGGAGAGGCAGAAGCAACAGTTCAGACAGGCCATGATTTCTGGTAGCTGACTAATATGCTAACTCACTAAACTGTATTCGCATTCAGTATCCATATACTCAGTTACAACATAAATAGGAAAACACACCCACTCTGATAATGTATTATTTGATGCCTATATAAGTAGAGGTATGATACATGTAACCATAGACCTTTATGTGTACACATGGGTGTCTTGTAGGCATTAAAGATGACATGAACCTGCATAAAGATTCTCTAATCCAGAGCACTGTGTGCATTCTGATGCCCACCCAGAACTCTTGGGTGTACACAGGAGGCCCATTTAGTTCAGTGAAGGGAGATGAGCCCCCAATCCAACAAAAGGAACAAGGCAATGGATCTGCTGCCTCCATTGAAATGAATGGAGATAGTCCTTGCAGATAGGAAAGATGCGTGTGTGCTGTAGACTTGAGTGCCAATGTCCACAAGAAAATCCTGAACAGGAGCGATAAAGTCTGAGCAGTGACCAACCAATGTGACAAGTCAGATAGCATACATTTAAAAGCTTTCGTCTTCTCAACGTTGAAGGTCAGATGCAATACTGCTGTAAGACATGTTGATGCCTCTAGTTGAGAGTACAGGAAAGAGGTTTCCTTTACTCATTATGGCTTTGTGCAGTTGTGTGTTTCTTCTGTGGCATCCAGTATTGGGTTTCTTCACACATTACATTTTTAGATCCATACCTACATGTTTTAAAGCGTATATGTAAAAACTCAGCGATGAACATGATGAATGGGGTGGCGGCTGCTGCTGCTCTGACAAACTTGTGTTGTTGTGCATTACGTGAAACAACAGCCTTTAGCCACTATGAATGCAACCTTGTGCATGTTTGACATTTCTCTCTTTAAATTATGTAAGGATAAAACTCAGCTTTTGCAGCCAGATATACACATGAAGTTCATTTACATAAGCATGTTCATGTTTGTAATGTCCCTTGGAAACAGAATTAACAAGTGTTCTGGGCACGAAGCAGAATGTGCCTGGTACACAGAAAGAGCTGGATAAATAAGTTTATCCTGCAGAATTCGTCACTAAGGGCACGATCCTGTGCATGTTTAGACAGAAAACAGCCCTACAACTCCCAGCATCACCCAGCCAGCCATGCTGGGGGTTGTAGGACTCCTTTTCCGTCTAAACATGCATAGGATTGTGCCCTGTGTGCTAAAGTTGAAGCACAAAGGAGAGGACTATATATAAAATCAAAAGATGCCCTTTCCAGGGCAAGATGGGCAAAGTGTGGGTGTTTCAGATGTGGTTTAGCCTCATGATTCAAAGTATTTGTTCCCCCAAAAGAGAGAATGAATAAGTCCAAACCAACAACAACAACAAGCGAACACCCACTGCCAACCATGAACTTACTTTCATTTTTAAATAAATGTTAAATATTAAAATAAAAGTGGGGGTGGGGAGGGAACTCATCTTTTGATTTTAAAAGTGGCTTGATGAGTGCTGAGGCAGGCAGGAAATGTATTAACCACGTGCTAAGTTCATCTGCAGAAAATGTGCAAGCCCAACTGCTGTGTGGTACACAAATACTTTTACATGCAGTCCTGTACACGGCTACTCAAATGTACATCCCATTGAGTTCACTCCCAGGTAAGTTTTGTATAGGTAGGATTGCATCCTTAATGTCCTTGAAACAGCCTTATGCAGAGAAAACAATACAACCCATACTAAAGAGCATATTTTGATATGTACAACATTTGTCTTGTTTGCCATCATATTTCATCCACCATTTAAAGCTGACAGCATTTTTATGTGAAGATGAGAGTTCCACAAAATGGCCCTAACCTAATGACCTCTTCCTGTGCCTAGAGTAGTTTGCACACATATGGCGATGTGTTTTTTTTAACCATTTGTTGAACAGCAGCACCCCCTCTCCCTTTCACAGGATTACATCTTGCTTGATTAACTCAGAGGAGTTTAAACAATCGCTTGAGATGCAACACAGGGTGCCACTGTTGGCAAAAATAGATTAAAAGCGCAATCCTATGCATGTTTAGACAGAAAAATGCCCTACAATTCCCAGCATTCCCCTGCCAGCCATGGGAATTCTGGGAGTTGTAGGACTTTTTTCTGTCTAAACATGCACAGGATTGTGCCCTAAAGCTCCATTATGCACGGACAAATCTTTGAGCTTACCTTTCATATTTTCTAGACTGAGCTTCCAGCTGAATTAAATTGCATCTCAATTAGGATTAGGTTCATTTTTTTATTGGAGTCATAAATCACTGAATTTTTGATTTACACAGTCTGGGTATGGGTTTGACCAAAGTTTTCCATGCTCCCCCAAGTTAATTGACACAAGTGTTGCAACTGGGATTTTTCTGAGAAAAGTATAAGTGATAAACACAACCATAGCCATGTTATCCACTATGGCTGTTATGGGCAACACCACCTTGGATTCTTCTGAGCATGCTCAATTACCATTCTAAGCATACTCAGAGTAATCTATGTTAATGGTATTTAGGCCATTCACCTTCTGTAGATTATAAATTAAACATCATGCCCATGGGGCTGTCTTCACAGCATTGAGTTGGCATTGCCTCCCTCAGAAACCTTGCATTTTTACTCCCCCATGGTGGAGTTGAGTAATCCCAATGCCAAGGAGGGAGTGCAGGGTTTCTGGCGGCCATCTGGGTACCAGAGGCCGCCCCCAATCTCTTCATGTTGGAAGGCGACTAATCACTGGTCATCTTCCATCAGGGACTGGCCCCGGAGTGACGTCAAATGACGGAAGATCTGTACTGATCTTGCTACCATTGAAAAAGTTGAGGTAATGCGCAGCTTCATGGGAAAGCCCTGCGGTGGCTCTGAAGCTGCAGCTGCATCATATAACTGATGCAGCACAGATCCGCAGCCATTGCAGGGCTTTCCCCACATACAGACAGCCTAGGAGAAAGTTCAACAGGGCCAAGACCATCAGAAAAGTCATATGATTTTTAACCTATCCTAAATGTGGATTATTGCTATTAGTTAGTGAATGCACTAAATCACCATAGGAAATCAGAAAATATGCATGGCGTAAAAAAGTATTTTCAGAATATCAACACAAAAACAGTTAACATTAATTTTATCTTTCTAGTTTTCAATCAAATTTGGATATGAGTGTGCACAGTTAACTGCCTTGGGATGGGAGAAGAGGTGGGAGGGAAGTTTTTTTGCAGGAAACAATTGCTAGCAAGAAAAGGTTTCTTCTACCAAACTACAAAAGCTCCTACTTAATATACTAAAGTTTTGGATGAACTATGTTTGCAATAAAACATCAATATTGATAATATAAAACTGAATTATGTGTGCATGCTACAAGAAGAGAGTTCATTTCCAGCCTGCTGATATTTGTTTTTAGCGGATACCGTCCTGTAATATTTTGTCTGTTTGCTTTTTTTGGCTGCTGTTCATGGAGCTCCAGTTGTATGGGCAACTTCTATACAGGAAGCATTTTATTTAACTCATGTGCAAACGGTGTTCCCCACGGGTTATGTGAGAAGAGAACTCATACCTGTCCTGGCTGCGGTAGCCACACATGTTACACTCGAAAGGATCACGGAACCCATGGCAGCCCATGTGGATGGTGTACATGACGTGATCTAAGTACAGGACTCTACAGTGTTCACATCTGTAAACTTTCACTTGCTCCCCGTTGCCATTGATCACTTTGAAGGCATCTTGGGAGCTGTCATTACTTGCCCGCAGGACATCATATTGCCTGTGCTCTTCCTTTATCAAGAGGCCATTCCGTGCATGGGGTGCTATGTGGTTTGTTAGGTAGATCAAGCCACCGCGTTCCTCGTTATTGCTCTCTGTATCGGTGGAGTCTTGGCAGCTGTTGCCAGGGGAAGGGTCCCTTTCTGAAGAGATAGATTTGACTTTAGAAAGTAGTAGCAGGTTTTCCACCGCACTGTCCTGAGTGGCATGATTGGCTCGAGCATGGTTGTCCCCAAGGGGCTTGTGGAGCTGATACATTGGACTGATGACGGGCACCACTTCAGGGCCACCCGGTGGGGTCTGCACCAGAGGGCGCAATGACTCTGCCCCTAGATAGCTGATGGCATTGTTAATAGCCTGGTCTATGACATGGGTCTGCATCATATCATTCTCCTTCTCGTAATTGGTGGTTGCATCATAAGGAACATCAGATACACATTTCTCACCTGAAATCCAAAATAGTCAGAAGTTAGGCATGAGTTTGAAAGGCTCGTTCAAGATCTACGTTAACCGATCAGAACTGAGTGTGACATTGCAGAACCTAATGCAAAATCTACATCTGAAGTGGCTCTCAGAGAGTTCAACCTATTATGGGGAAGTTTATGCAAAGATGCAAATATTTTGTAATAGAAATTAAAAATAGGAGCAGCATCACTGTATGGAATGCACTTCAACAGTTCAATTGTCTTATATGCTTTTGACTGCTTTCATTCTGCTTTACCATCTTAAGTCAACATGTGAGTACCACTGTTGGCCAAAACACAGGGTACACCTTTTAAAAATAAATAACCATATACATACATATATACATCATTCATAAATCAAATGGCATAGAACTGTTGTGCTGAGCCAGCTAAATTGCCATTTTGTAGCAATTAATTTTCAGAAACTTCATAAGAAATTCAAGATTCAAATACTCGTTTGGAGGTAGATATCCAACCCTTTAAATTGTATATGTAATGTGTTTTTTTTCTCTTTTTTTCCCACAATTTCTTTTTTATTCTGTTTCTTTGATATTCACAATAAAGGAAAAAGAAAATAATAATAATAAAAATGGTATTTTAAATTAATTGCAAAATACAGATACATGATGTGGACTGAGCCACTTGAACTCTGGTGTCTGATTTTGAAATCTAGCGCATAACATTTCAATCACTTTTTAAAAATTGGTAATGTTTGATTTCTGTCTTTCAAATCAAATGGTACCATGGTCCTATGGAGTTGGGTCCATTCTAAGTGAATATGAAGAACATAAGTACGTATATATGGCATGCAACAGCCTTTCCCAACCTGGACCTCTCCTGACATTTTGAACTACAACTCCCAGGATTCTTGACATCATGATATGAGTTGATGCCCAAAACATCTGGAGGGCACCAGGTTAGATTCGCCACAGATATGGGTTTCCAAATTAACTTGACAATTCTGAACCAAACTCTCCTTTCGTGTCTGGAATTCCTTTTACTTGCCAGTCTTTCTCTACCATAAGTAAGGGGAAGTATCACTGCCTGGAAAAGACCACCTCCAACCACTGTCCCTTTGTGAAGAGACCAACACAGCCTGTGAATTGAGAAAGCTTTTTCACCCACTTTCCCTTCAAGGGAAAGATTAGTAGGCAGTCCCGTCTCTGTTAAGACAACAGCACGAAGGCCATCAACTGGGAAGGCTCAAAGCAGGAAAGTGAAAGTGCTCCTCCTACCCACTTTGTCTGGTCTCTGCCTGACATCTCTCTTGCCCATCCAGCCCTGTCCCAGCATAAATAGGATGCCAGAAGAGGCTGCAGGGATTTTAATATTAGGGCCAAACAACACATTACACCCAAACTCCTACCACCTATTGTTTTTCTTCTGCAACACCCCAAACAAGCCTGAAGTTTTTCTTCCTCTTCACCATTGCTTTAAATAATTATCTCCCAAAGGTGCTTTTTCTTTGAAGGAGCATACATACCTGTATGGACCTGTATATATTTTTTCTCCTGTGTAGAAAATAGCAGCTTTGGGTGTGTCCAAATTGGGAGTTGAAGGGATGAGATAATTTAAATTGTGACAATGGCATGGGGAGGGGAGGTAATATCTCCCCTGCCCTCCACTCCCGCTACTTTTAACTTTATAAAAATGCAGGATATCCAATCATAGATCTCCACATTCTCACCTAGTCCTGAGCGTAGAGGACCATGTTTCACCACTGAGTAACTACACAGAAGCACCCACACACCTGGGATTATGAGGTGGTGTTTCAGACTTGAGTCTCACCATCTCTTTTTCTAGAAATTAAGCATGGACTACAGGGAACTGTAATGTCACATGATGGTCATCCAAAATAAAACACAGAGAGGAAATTGCCCAAAGGGCAAGCAGATTCTGTTTTGTGGGGAAAGAAGAATTGATGTTGGGAGGGCAACCCTTGATTCCATTCCAATAAGGAATGGAATCATTTGAAGTTTAGCCTGTGCCTCTCTAAACTTGTACTGTCATCATGGTATTATCTTACACCACACTCTGAATAACTGACAGGAAACGCCAGTGTTCCAGTCCTCATATGTGGCAGGTTTTCTTACCAAAAGGGTAAGGAAGTGAGAGAATGAAAGCTGAGTCTGGCCCCATTTCCAGAGCAGAACACATCCTTCATTGAAAATGTTCTTGACAAATCCTTGTACAATCTCATTTCTTAATCAATTCACAGGATAGACACACACTTTGAATACAGGGTCTCCTCATCCCATGGCAATCAATTCTGGGGAAAAACATGAAATGTTCTTTAATAGAACATGTTAGAACCATCAGGAATGTCCATTAGGAAAGTTGTTTATTTACCCATTCTTTACGTTCATCTGAGGCGGCTCTGCTTCGGGGACTGCCATTACAGAAATGCCTTAGGCAGCAACTAAGACTAGATCTTTCTTGGCAGTAATGTCACACTTCCGGAGCTCCATAACAAAGGAGGTAGATCTGACAACATTCTCTTTTAAGAAATCAATAAAAGCTCTCTTCATGGGGTGGAACTCTCCCTTATATGAAAATGCCTGGAGTAGTAAATTAAACAAATAAGGGCACAATCCTAATGCATGTTCAGACAGGACAAAGTCCTACAACTCCCAGCATTCCCCAGCCAGCCAGACTCTTTTCTGTATAAATATGCACAGGATTGTGCCCTTAGTGAAAAGTTCTGCAGGATAAACTTATTTACCCAGCTCCTTGTGCCTAGAGTGCTTGTTAATTCTGTTTCCAAGGGACATTACAAAAATTAGCATTCTTATGTAAACGCACTTAATTTGTATTTCTGGCCGCAGAGGCCGGAGCTTTTTCCACACATACTTCAAAGATTTGTTTTAGCAGAAGTTGTGATAATGTTGAGACAAGCAGAGGAAGAGCTGGATCAGTAAAAATGCTTTAGGGAAGTCAAAATGGGGATGGAAGTACTAGGCAGTCTAGTCCATACTTCCGGAACATGCCACCTTCCAGATGTTTGGGATTACAATTCCCAGGATTCCTGACTACTGGCCATGCTGAGTGGCGATGTTGGGGGCTGAAGTCCAAAACATCTGGAGGGCACCAGGTTGCAGAAGGCTGGTCTGGTGAATGTTCTAGGATAGGAGGCTGCTGGGAGCCTTTTGTAAGACACTCTGAGCTTTTCTTAAAAAGAGAGATAAAGAGTGGTGGAAAACAGCCCCCAATCAGCAAAACGTTCTGTGCACAATGCCAGCACATCATGTTGTATGTTCAGATATATGTGTTTTTAAGCGCTTGATTATGTTGAGACAAACAAAATACTTTCAAGATTTCTCAGATTAAAAATGCTAGGTAAATGACTGATCCAAAATATTTCCATATTTCTGATTTGACTGGAGCTAGGAGCAGCTTGGAATCAAAATTTCTTGGTTAATTGCTTTGCCTTGCCCTTTCTGTTGCAATGGAGATATACAAACAATTGAACAATCCAACCACATAAAGGAGGCAGCAAACATTTAACTCTTACCAACAAATTTCTGAGGCATAGAGCTCTTACGTTTGGCGACGTTACTTGCTAGTCTGTCCAGCATCAGGGATCGCTCTGACCCCATCTTGCACAGGTCTTCAGCCATTTCGCCCTGGCTAGTTTCCTCTTTCATGACTGAAAAAAAAGTTATGGAGACCACATGTCTTAGACACAAAAACGTCCAGATTTTTTGCTGAGACACAGTCTACAGACTGGCACTAGTGGTCAAGAGGTTGCAAAAAGAAAAGCCGTTTGGGACATCAAATGCTAGTGTCTCTAAGGCAGCCTTCCCCTTCTGGTGCCCTCCAGATATTTTGGATTATAGCTCCTAGAATTTCTGACCACTGGCCATGCTGACAGAGGCTGATGGGAGTTGCAGTCCAAAATATTTTGAGGACACCACGTTGGGAAAGGCTGCTCTAGCAGGATGGCACAGTATGAGCTAGCTAATCACGTTCCCATCCATTGCTTCTGAATAAACAGGCATGTAAAAACTACACATGTAAAATCCATTTTATTGATTATTTCTCCTCTTCTTCCTCTTCCTCCTCCTCCTCCTCTCTCTCTCTCTCTCTGTTTTAAAAAGCCAGTCCTCTAGCTTAGGATCTGTAATATGACTGCAATATTATTATTTTTAAAAAAGGTACCTACTGAGACCTCCTATTGGTGGCTTTCCTGTGAGTAGCTGCTTGGCTGCTGAGTGAACAGAATGATGAACTAGGTAGGTCTTTGGTTTTTGGTTCCAGCAGGGCTCTTCTTACATTCACAGCAGAGGCAGGCAGAAAGAGTGCTTATAGATCAACTTAAGAACATAAGAAGAGCCCTGTTGCTGGATCCGATCAAGGATCCATCTAGTTCAGCACTCTGTTCACACAGTGGCCAACCAGCTGTCAACGGAAAACTCACACACAGGATACAAGTGCAACAGCATCCATGTTCCCCAGGAACTGGGGAACATAGGCATACATGGCACGTATACCCAGTCGAATTTTAAGACTTTGTTGCTTTTAATGATGTATTGATTTTATATGCTTTTAATTAGTTTATGTATTTTATATTCTTTGCACTGATGTTGTTCCCCGCCTCTCCCTCCAGAGAGAGAGGCAGGTAAGAAATAATAATAATAATAATTGCATCTGATTCTAGAGGTAGCATATAGCCACCGGGACTAATAGCCACTGATAGCCTTGTCCTCCAGGAATTTGTCTCACTTTAGTTGGAAGGCTGTGTAGTCAGCCAGCTCTACCCTCCCATTTGGCCAGTGCATGTTTTCAGCAGGTTCTTCGTTTTTTCTGAGGCAGAAACATCCATAAAAAGCCACACAAAGGAGCCTGACGAACACCTCCCTGTCTCTGCACAAAACGTACAACAGACCTTGTACTGGTGGTGATGGTGACTAACTGATGGGGTTGTCATTGAGATGTCCCTTTCCCACACCAATACATTGGTAGCATTTTAAAAGGGAAGAAAGCCTTTCCTCATGCGCAGTGTGTTAATGGTCAGGAATCATAGGAGCTGAAGTCCAAACAATCTGGAGGTCTACTTTCTGCCCGACTCAGGTCTAGACAAAATTGAGCTGCAGCATCTCTCAATTAGAAACTAAGCCACAACACATGTAACAAATTCATACATTGTTAGGAAATACATCCCATTGCCCCAAAACAAAACAACCGATACATCCAAGCTTTTAAATGGTCTGGAATACTTGCTTCTGATTGCATCCAAACCTGCCCAGTTCACAACCCTGAACGTAAATGGGAGAGTATTTTTCAGAACATGTTTACACATTTGTTAACTTGCAAGCATATTCGAAAACTGTGTTGTTGTTTTTAAAAATGCATACTTTTAAAAAAAATGCATTTTCAGGCTTTAGTCAATGGGGAGAAAGTGTGCAGTATTGAAAACCCAATTGAACAACAACAACATGTCATAAATGAAAATGGGAGTGGCTAAACTCTGAGCTTCGAGATATGAAGTATGAAGAATTTTGGCAAGCTCTAACATCCCTGTTTCTCCTGTCCCTAATTAAGGGTGCCTCTACAAGAGAGGTTTAATGCTCTTTGAAGTCTCATTAAAAAATTTACCTCTACACCAGCGGAGCGCAAATGGGGCGTAGAGGTGCATTATCTTCCAGATTGTGCGCATTATCGAATGCGCATTAAATAGCGAGTTTTTTTTTGCTCCGTCCATTAAAGCGCATTTTGATGGGAAGCTGCTGCCGCCGCCGCCGCTCCTCATGAGTCGCGGCGGGCTCAAGCTGCCGAACTGTCCCTTCCGCTCGCCGGAGCAGCATGAGGAGGGGGCTGCTGCTCCGGCGAGCGGAAGGGACAGTTCGGCAGCTCGAGCCCGCCGCGACTTGTGAGGAGCGGAGGCGGCGGCAGCAGCTTCCCATCCCCTCTCGAGTGGTATTGCCGTTTGCATCTCCTCCTCCACCGCCTCAGCCCCCAGTCGCCAGCCAGTTTCCCTCCAGTCACGAAAGCAGCCACATTTCCAAGGTAGCCAAAGGTGCCTGGCAGCGTCCAGTAGCTCTCACGCACCCCTCTCTCTCCACTGTCCTCCGGCTCCTGCTGAGGGGATCAGGCTGTCAAAAGGCGCTTGCGGGGAAGGAGTCGCAGGCAGGCGGGCGGGCGGGCACCCAGAGACAAAGCAGCCGCGCCTGCCTGCCCGCGACTCCTTCCCCGCAAGAGGGGCGCCGGGGGCCCGGCGGGAGGAGGAGGAGGAAGAAGAGGGGGTAAAGGAAGGCGAGGAGGAGGAGGAGCACTTGCCTACTGCCCACAGCCTACCAGCCAGCCAGCTGGGGAGCGGCAGGGAGGGAAGGGGAGGGGAGGGAAGCACCTTTTGTTGCCGCCTCTCGTGCAGAGGTATTAGGCGTAAAGGCGCTTCAGGGATAGTGCGCATAATCGCCTAACCGGGCGCAAAAGCGAATCCTTGTGGAGGGGACCTAAGTTGAGCCAAGGCCTGCCAGAACTTAGTAGTAGAACCTATTTGCAATGCCCGGTTCAGTCCAGGAATGGGCAGGGCACCACACCACTGCATGGTCACAACCAGCCTCCATATACCTGGGAAGGAGGAGGACATCTTCCAAGTTTGGTAAAACACACTATCTTTAACCAGGTGGGTCTAGCTGCTCAGATCTGCAATACAGGGTAGGGGAACAGGATCCCCAAACCCAGTCAGGCTCAGATGAAGCCTAACATCTGACAATCTCATACTGGATCAGACAGTATGGTCCGATCCAATAAGCAAGGGCTGTGGGCTGTTTCTGTCCTAGGAGGCAGCACTGTGTTTGTCTTTGGCATGGAAGACGATCCAATAGGCAGCCCGAGTGCCAAGCTGGGGCTAGAAGAAAATGGGCCCTGTTCCATGGGGAGGATTTGCCTGGCCACATTCCAAAGACACAAGGCAGCGTGAGCCATCAAGTGACTCATTTTACAGGCTCCTCTATGTGACCGCTGGTTTGAGTTTGAACTAGAGGTTAATTTGGAAAACTAACTCAAAGAAGATGTGATGCAGATGTGTTTAATTGTATTCTCCTTCCTCGTTTGAGTGTGGGAGGGCATTCTGACTGGCAACCCTTCACGGTACCTGTCTGATCCTTTGAGCTGCCATTTCAATGCAGCAGGTCAAAAGGATCTGGCCATAGGATCATTCCATATGAGAAACAGGCGGAACTTTACAGCAGCCTTCTCTCATCTAGTACCCTCCCAGATGTTTTGGACTACATCTCCCAAGATTTCTGACCATTGGTCATGCTGGCTGGAGCTAATGGGAGTTGAAGTCCCAAAACTCTAGAAGGCACCAGTGTGAGGAAATGCTGTAGGGGATCACTCTTCCTGCACAAATTCTTTGTTAAAAAAAAAAATGTTTGCAAAGGCATGTTTGCTATAGTTCATACAGGCCCTTTATTTTTCTACCATGATTAGCTGGTGCTGTTCACATAATATTGCATATCTGTCTCCCATACCACCCCCACCCACCAACCCCATATTTCCTGGTTCTATTTTACAATAGAAAGGCCGTTTTTTCACAATCCAGCCACCATTGCTCTCCCCTAACGTTCTTTGCTTTGGTCCATGTCATTGGGTACCTGCTGAAGTATAGTGCTGAATCTCTTTCCAGCCCACTACCGTCCTTCTAAATGGGGATCAGCATGCGTGGGGCTTGTGTGCATGGACTCCAATACTCCGATGTATTTCTTTTCAAGAAAGTATATGGGATAGTGGCTCTATTCAAGAACGTTATTGCACCAGTGAACGTGAACAATGTATTTTCACCTGGTATCTATGCAGAAAAACTGGGGTTGTTTTTTTAAAAACAGTAAAAAAAAAAAAATTAAAGATATGAATAAAAATTGGTACAAATAGTAACTGAATGATGAGAGGTGGAGAGGAATGTCAGCATGAAAGAGATGGTGCCTTTCAGATTCTTCCTCCAGAAAGCAAACAGCCAAACTGAAAACAATAGCTTAATCCTATACATATTTACTCGGAAGCAAGTCCCAGTGTGTTTAATGGAACCTACTCCCTAGAAAGTGTGTTTAGGATCGCAGCCATACAGTGCAATTCTATGCATGTCTACTCAGAAGTAGTATTGTGTTCAATGGGACTTGATCCCAAGTAAGTGTGTACGGGATTGGAACCTTAATTATCTTTTTCTTTCTGGAGGATGTCCATTTAATACACATCTAGTCTATAAACTGCCTAAGAATTGTTTTATTCCAGTTTTAACTGTCAAGGCTTTGTGCAAATTGTTTGGTAGGGTAAGGTAAAATTGTTTGTTCATCCATCCCATCCACACAGCAATTCCTTGGGAAGAAGGAATGACCGCTAGACCAGTACAAGTCTGTTGTCTATTTATTTAAAGATTTTTTATTCTGCCGGCAATCATACTCCCAAGACAGCTTACATAACGAATAAAACAATTACAATGTAAATATAAAAAAACAAAAATGAAACAAAAAGCCACAAAATCATAAAAGCAGTGGAAAATAGTCAGCAGGATTAAAACTAGCTGAAAAATTCAGGAAAATGAAAATATCTTTGCCATGAGCCAAAGGGACAATAAGGTAAGTGCCAGGTAAATCTCTCGTCTAGGGATGTCCTAAGTTAATGAACCAATTAAGGGTGCAGTCCTAAGCATGTGTAGACAGAAAAAAAATCCTACAACTCCCAGCATGCTGCAGCCAGCCACAGAGGAGTTGTAGGGCTTTTTTTTTTTTTTTCCTGTCAAAGCATGCGCAGGACTGTGCCCCAAATCTGTTACATACAAGTTCAATCTGGGTGCTTCCAGATGAGGCTTTTCTTGTGCAATCGCCGTGTCTCATTCACAGGGTTTTATGGGGGCGGGGGGATTCAGGTATTGGTAGGCTGACCAGATAAAATCCAGGTCAGGGCTCATGTAACTTTAACAGTTATAGAGAAAAGGGAATTTCAGCCAGTGTCATTTGTATGCAATTAGTTCCTGGTGAAATTCCCTCTTCATCACAACAGTTAAAGTTGCAGGCACTATACTAGAGTGACCATATACAAAAGAAGGCAGGGCCCCTGCAACTTTTAACAGTTGTGATGAAGAGGGGATTTCACCAGGAACTAATTGCATACAAATGACACTGGCTGAAATTCCCTTTTCTCTACAACTGTTAAAGTTACATGAGCCCTGACCTGGATTTTATCTGGTCACCCTAGGTATTGATACCTTCCACGTGCAACCCTCCCATGTTTTCTCACTGTTGCTTCTTTTTTCTGTTAAGGAGGGAAAGGCACAATAGCTGTACAACGCCTTTTCATGGGTAGCACTCAAGAGGAATCTTAACCCTTTGGAAACACCCTTTGTTTCACTCAGATCGTTTTTAACGTAAAGGCTTTCTGAAATTCAGAAGCTCATCCTGTTCCAACAGCAAACGTTTACTGATGAGAAAGATACCATCTTTTAACCTTCTCTGCAAATCGAGAGATTAGTCAGGCACTGCTGCAGTTTTTAACCACCTGCAGCTGCTAGTTGTACTATGACTGGTGAGCTCTTGAGCCACTGTGACCAAAGCTGTAAGATTACAAGTGACTGTTGCATGACTCTACCCATCCCAAGGAGGAGAAGTTCATGGTCGTTGATATTTAATCTGCTTAGGTTTATGAACACTGGAGCAATTTGCTAGAAGATGAATGCAAATATCTGCTATTTTAATTGCAGTGTCTTTGGAAATTCCTGTCACTGCTGTTTAATAAATAAGGGTGCAATCCTAGGCATGTTTAAACAGAAAAAGTCCTATAATTCCCAGCATTCCCCATGCAGCCATGGTGGCTGGGGAATCCTGGGAGTTGCCAGATTTTTTTCGGTCTAAGCATGCCTAGGATTGTGCCCTAGGTACATTTTATTTCGCATTCCTACATGTACACAGGGCCAACCTACAAAGCGAAGGAAAGGAATCCATACCAATGGATAGTCTGAAGTGTGTACTCTCCATAGAGAAATCAGCACTTTCCAGCAAAAATTAGTACGGTCTAAGTGCGACCCTTTACATATCTGCTCAGAAATATACTAACTGAGCTTAATGGGGCTTGCTCACAGACAAGAGAGTGTAGTGTTTCAGCTCATTAAAATCAGTGCAATTTTGGCTGGAATCCTAAAAGCCAAAGTACATGTTACTCTGATTGCATATCACGCAGCTGAGGCTTCTCTTTACTCCTGTGTAAGCATGTATGGCCCCAATTCAGAGTGGGATCATGATGCTCTGGGAGGAGAGGGTTCATTCTACCCCCTTCACTCATCCCCCCCCCCCCCAATTCAATGGTCTGGCTCAGTTAAATATGTCTTTCCCAAATTTTACAGAGAATTCTTGGCAAAAATATGAGGAGAAAAATATTTTTTTCCAGTTTCTCCCCCGCCCCATTTTTTGGTGTGTTTTACCCCAAGCCTTCACCTGTCTACACAATTAATTGCCTTATACTGGATAAAACTATTGGCCCATCTAGCCCAGTATTGTCAACACCGATTGGTGGTGGGTCTCCTGGGTTTCAGGCAGGATTTCCTCCTAGCCTTAGGCCTTCTGCATGTAAAGTGTGTGCTACCACTAAGGTAGGCCCCACTCTGTATTACTACTACTACTACTTTAAACGCAATCTATACTGCTAATTGTATTTTAAAAATCTCTCTAAGTGGTTACTCTAAACTCAGTATAAGACAGCTTTTTGTGTTCAATCCACTGGATTTCTTCTAGTTTTGACTTTTATATTGAAATAAACGGTTTGGCGCAGCTTCCCTCACCTTAGCCCCCACTCCTGGCAGACAAGGGTAGTTCCATTTCAAGGTAAAATATTAACTTCTAAAGCCTACCGCTATAATATGGAATATATATCAGCCTTCCCCTTATTCATACGTTCCCCACAAAACCGGAAAGTGCACCACATCTTGAACACGCTTGTCTGTCAAAAGCCTCCCAGCTGCCTTTCACTGTAGTCATTACATACATGCACTCTTCATTATCTGATAACAACAAAAAACAAAACCCAGCTACCCAAGCACTGTCCAGCAGGCATCATTACAGCTAGGTCATGGGCAACCTTCTATTTCGGTCATTTGACAAGCTGCGTAATATGTACTGACAAGATCAAAAAGGTATACAGAGAATGCAGTTTATCGCACCAGTTATAACCTTAAAATCCATCTCATTGCCTCCTCCTGAACTGACAGTGATACATACATCATACATGTATGAGCCTCTCCCTCTGCCCCTTTAAAAGCAGTTAGTTGCACACACACAATTTGTATCTTTGCTTGAAACGAAGTCAGATATTGCGCAATGTTTGGTGACAATTTCAGATCAGTCTCAAAGGGCCAAGCTGAATATTCGGAATAAGAGGGCATCCTATCTTTAACTCTCCCCAGTCCAAAACAAGCAAGACATCCCTGCACCCATAAAACCAACACTTTGAGAAGAATGTTGTGTAGCCTAGTCTTTGCCCTCATGTGGTAGTTTTACGCAGGGGAGCGTTCAAACATGCGATCTCTGATATGCAGTCTGAAGTGACTGTATCACATGATTTTGTCTTGAATATGCAGATCAGCTTGTAAGATTCAGATGGCTGCCTAAATTCCTCTTCTCTATGTGTGTGCACACACCAAGCAAAGTCTGTGTAACCAGGAGCTGACCTGTTTGCTTTCGATTTATTTTGCTTGTTTATTACATTTAAATCCTGCCTTTTCCCTCTTGCAAGGAAACCATGGCAGCTCACATGATCCTCCTTCTCTACAGGTTATCCAGATAACCTCTCTGATGAGGAAGATTAGGTTGAGAGTCTATGGCTGGCCCAACTGAGCTTCACAAGAGAGTGGGTACTAGAATCCAGATCTCCCAAGTCCCTGCCCAACACTCTAACCACTACACTATACTGGCTTGCCTTACCACACTGGCTCTTCCATGTTGGTCAGCTGCATTCATGCAATATTATCCAGTAATGAAGTGACCCTTGTACAAGCAGAGCTTTGCAACTGCTTTAAAGCTATATAGAACCCTGGATCATAGCAGATGTCCCTGCACATCATTAAAGAAAGAAAAAGAATGCTATGCACACATTGGTGCACGGAAAGAGCGATACCAGAATCTTAGAGGGGTACCATTCACCCTTGGTTTAGGTAGTCAGCTAGTTTCCTTCTAGGTTCCAATATTAGCAAATTCCCACCTTCTCCATGTTGCTTTAGATGGGGTGGTCACTGCTTTTAGAGTTGCGTCTAATCAGCCTCTATTTGTTTGGAAAGGGGTGGAACACGACACCTACAGACAACTCCTGTACATTGGATGGGCCTCCATATAGAGTGACCACATAAAATCCAGGTCAGGGCTCATGTAACTTTAACAGTTGTAGAGAAAAGGGAATTTCAGCCAGTGTCATTTGTATGCAATTAGTTCCTGGTGAAATTCCCTCTTCATCATAATAGTTAAAGTTGCAGGGGCCCTGCCTTCTTTTGTATATGGGCACTCTAGTATAGTGCCTGCACCTTTAACTGTTGTGATAGAGGGGGAATTTCACCAGGAACTAATTGCATACAAATGACACTGGCTGAAATTCCCTTTTCTCTACAACTGTTAAAGTTACATGAGACGTGACCTGGATTTTATCTGGTCAGCCTACCTCCATAGGTGATGTAGGCATGGAAAGCCACAAGCATCTGGGCCAAATCCAGCCCTCCTGGGGTCCCAGTCCTGCCCTCCAGGTTTCCCTAGATGGCCATGCACCCTTTTTCTGGCCATAACCCCTTTTTCCTGACTGCCAATTATTTGATAGTTTTCTACCTTTTGCATGCTTCCTTCACTATTTTAAAAGGTTAGAATCCTCTCCTAAAGCTTGGGTGTAAGAGCTTTAAGATTAAATGTGCTGGTATTTTTGGTATTTTGGCCCCACCCACCAATGCAATGCAGCCCCCACCCCAGGAGAACGTCTCCAAAATTGAATTTGGCCCTCGGACCAAAAGAGGTTCCCTACCTCACCATATATAATGTACACACATGACATGTAGCTCCATGATTCTTTTCTCAGACATTTTGAGTCTTATATTGGTGGGGGGGAGGAGGGGGAAGAGCTACTTAACTTTTCCCCTTTGCTTTCCTGAACTCCCCCAGCTCACAAAGCAGCTTTAATTTGGGCTGGGTAAAAGAACGGTATCTTTTATCTCAGAGCCTTTCTAGATGACCTCCCCCTGCCCAAAGCACTTGTTATTGTAAAAGTTAATAGTAGCATATGCCCTCATCCAGAGCAAATAGTGCTACATAGTACCCACCCTCATTTAATGGAAGGAGGCAGTGATAGTCTTTTTATGCAGACAGACCTTTAAAAGAACGGCAACGTATGTGAGGTTGAAGTCCGGAACCCAGTGGGGGAGCTGGGAAAGGGATGGATGCTGATTGATAGACTCACGGAAAGGGAACCACCTGCCAGACATGTACACATTTGAAAGTGTGTACAAAATGCATACACTTGAAAAAAAATGTTTACCCAAATGTTTGAAAGTTGAAAAATACGCATAAACATGTGTATGCATTTTTATGCAGGCTGGGGGGGGGAATGCAATCCAACATGGAAATGGAATGGAACAAACGTAGCAGTGGCAAAATGAGAAGGTGAGCTAGACAGATTGGTCCCTACCACCTATGGGAACTCATGGCGGGACAGTATCAGTTCTTCCCACCTCCATAATATACTGATGCTCTGAAGACCACTTTCCAGCATTCGCTGTGACATTGTAAGGTATGCTGCAGCAGGCAGCTCAATGCTCATTCTGCTTCACTGGTGACCCCTCAAATATTGGTGACCCAAGTGACCACTTGGATTGCTTATTCACTTGGGCCAGCCCTGCTTGTAATGGCATCTTGGAATGAAAGAAATGAGAGAAAGCACTTAATTTGTCCTTTTTGCTTAGTACTCTTACCGGGATAGAGGTTCATGGTTTGCAAATAGCTGTGGCAGCGCTCCTTATGTTCTTCCAAAGAGCTGCGCTGCTTATAGCTCCGACCACAATATCCACATTTGTGGGGCTTGCCAACTGCAGGGGGGGGAAACGGAATTGACCTTATGAGCTAAATGAAATACGGGGTAACATAATCCTGCGTCAAATAATGCAAACACCTAGAATCAATAAATCAAGCAGATGCAAGCAGAGTCAAGCAAACACCTAGAATCCATGTCCCATATAGAAGCAAGCCATGGAGAGCAGTCCTTGTATTCTTGATGCATGAGTTTCAGTCCTGCTGTAGGGAAAATAGGCCCATTCTTTACCAGTTTAATTACTGTCTTTCCTTATAGAAGCTTCCAGGAAGGGCGGACCACTAACAAGAATGAAACTAATTCTGACAAACTAGAGTTTGCTCAATACGGGGTTTAAAGTTCGAGTTTGATACAAATCAAAATAAAAGTTGATGTGCTGCTGAAACTGGCTGATTATTTAAACCGTTTGGAAACAGTCATTTTGCTTTACGTAGAAAAAGTGAGATTGGTGAGGTTTTGTCTTGGAACTGGTTAAATGTCAGGAGCCAATCTCACAATCTGTGAAGTGAGAGTATTAAAGGGTTTATATGGGTATTTGATGGTGAAGGAGTCCCTGTGTCAGACACAGATTTCCAGGGATCCTCCTGGCTGGCTCCTACCTGCAGTAGAAGAGTAGAATAACCTGCTCCAGTGATTGAATTCAGTCCAAATCTTTACTGGCCTTGCACTATGGAATCTGCTTCTGAAGCTATAGAGCTTGAGTTCTTCATGTAATATATTAACTAGGATAATTTCCCTTCTTTTGAGTCCTTCTTCCAAACTCAATTTGATAAGTTCCTGTTCCCTGCGCTACTTCAGATTGGGAGTGTATTGAGAGGGCTTGAATTGCTTCAGTATTATTTACTGCTCTCTGACAAACTGTTGACCATAAGGCCGACCTGCAAAACCTAAGGCCCACCAAGCAGAACACGGCCTATTGGCTGTATCTTGTGCCCTATCAGGGTCTTGACATTTCCCGTTTTTACAATCCCAGAAAGGCAGGAGAAACAGGAGGTTCACCAAGCTTCTGATAAGCCACTTTACATGGCTGGTGAGCTGAGTTCAGCTGAGAGATTTTATTATAGCCAGCAGTATATACTTGCCATAAATAAGCGGGCCCACCTAACAATAATAATTCCAGACATCTAAAATTGCTAGTAGGCCTTGGTTTCAAGTCAAGGCTAGAAGAAAGCTGAAGAGACATATCTTTCATCCTGAATCAGTCGTAGATGTGGCATTGGCACTTGATTTCTGGCCTGTCCAGGCAGCCACCAACCCCTTTTTTTTTTTTTTTTTACAATTTTCTAATGCGGACACCTACCGGAATGGGTCCTCAGGTGGCCCGTAAGAGCATCTCTACGACGACAAGCATAGTTACACAAGTGGCACTTGAACGGCTTTTCGCCGGAGTGTAACTTTATGTGGCGGAGAAGGTTGCCTTTTTGAGTAAAGGATGCCCCACACTGATTACACTGGAAGGGGCGTTCGCCTACAGGGAGAACGAGAGGGAAAAATATGTGAGAACAAAACTCTTACATTGTAACAGGAGGAAGATTTCAGTGAGAAAGTTGTTTTCCAACTGGTGCTCTATGACTTCCACCGGCTGCAGGTTTGATATAACATGAGCCTTTCAGACTAAACCTGCCAGTTCCTTAACGCTTCACTGGCTGGGTCAATTTGATCTGAAAATCTAATTTTTTTTTCTAAATCAGAATGGCACATCACAATGCAAATTCAAACTCATTTAAATAAAGTGACTGCAACATTTTGTGTTGAAGAGCCACTCTTCCTGATCAGCAGTTTTGGAATAAACCAATATCCAATTTTGCATGTTGTGGCATTTGGTGGGGTTTTTTAATGTGGCTTTTTTCAAAGGGTCTTTAAAATATGCCACTGAAGCAGCAAAATAAAAAGGAAACTCATTAAAAATGCATTTCAGGATCACAAGTTCATTTCAGCGTTACATTCTTATATTTAAATGAAAGGCACTTCATTATAACAGTTATAATAACTTCTTTTCATTTACATTTTCCCTGTATTTTCCCTTTCAATTTCTTCTCCATTACCTGGCTGTCCCTAAGCAGCCAAATCAGGAAAGAGACAGAGAAAAGCGTTGGGGGTAGGTGGGGTGGGCGGACTGAAAAGCGAAGTTAAGACAGAGCAAAGGGAACAGCATCTTCCATACAGATACGGAAGTCCTGATTCCCCTCGTAGGTAGGACACACAGGAGTTGGACTAATATACTTTGCTTTTTGTTTGTGTTTCAATGCTTGTGGGGGGGGGGCGGGGGCGAGTCCAGAACAATTGATATAAATTAGCACACACTGTCTAGTCTGATTTGTCAATACTGAGATTTATAAATGCCTCTTGAAGAGGATAGGCTTTTTTGGGTAGACCAATGAGTTTTACTAACACTGTCAATCAACTATAGGCTTTTTCAGTTGCTTAGCCATTTGCTTTTTAACCAATTAATAGGCTCATTACTTTTCAACAATTAATGTAAATATATTTACATATTAACAAAGATTCAATATAGATGACTTGTTAAATACTGAAGGAGGTCAGAAGATGCTAGCTTACAATGAACTAAAGCTATCACCCATTTTGAGAAGGAAAGGGAATCTTGAATATTTCTTATTCATTCCTTATTACAGTAACACACCAGGACCAAAATAGCCATAAAAATGTACTCTCGGCCATAATCGATTAAACATTGTCCTCAATGATTAATCAACCAAAGCTTTAGTTGATTAATGGAGCAATTAAAATGATTAAAGCTTGCAATATTAAGACAAAATCTAATCTTTTGCAGATGCTCCCACACTTCTGAAATGGACTGCCAGAAAGACCAATCAAATCCTCCCTTCTTTGATGTGCACAGGTTATAGCACTCCAGCTATTATGTAGAAGAAGACAGTGATGTGTCTGTCTCCTGCAATGATCCAGCCCTCCCTCCAACCCCCTGGACTCCAGTCCTCAAGTTACTTCTATCCAGATTAGGAGTGCCCATAGAAGGATGGAACATGCCCCAATTTTAAACAAATGCTTTACATTTTCCAATAAGGGTGGAAATCTTCAGAATGCATCCAAAGAGGCAGCCAGTTATGGAACAGTTTACAAGAAAAGGTTAGGGACCATCGCCTTAAACTTTGCCAATTGTTGTTAAGATACTGTTTTCTAACCTGTGAAGTTAGTGGGCCTTTAAATGCTAGTTTGTTGTGGTGCGTTAAATAGGTTTGCCATAGTAAACCAACAAGTTCTCTTATGTTTTAGGTGTAAGCAACAAACATATGTTTTCTCTCAAATGATGAATTTAATCTATAAGGCAAGGATATTTCATTTGGAAAATTAAACCTGTTTAGAGTCCTTCGTCTTCCCTTTTGCCACTATTATGTCAGTTATAACACAGCGGTAGTGTCACAGGTTTAAAGTGTTGTGTTATGGAAGTCATTATTTTAATCACACTCCTAATGGATAAAGCAATTTTATCTTGAGGGCTAGTGTGGCACAGTGTCCAAAGTGGAAAACCCAGGTTCAAGCCCTTCTTGGCTGTAAGAGGTACTTTGCAGCTTTGATTAAGTCACTGACTGGGTTTGGATGATCAGTGGCGGAAACAACTCAATATGGGTTGTTTCCCCCACCCCTGTGTGTGCCATGTGTTCCGAACATGGTAGGGATAACTTCTTACCCACCCTACAACCCATGGCTTGCAGTAAGGGTCTTGTGACCGGCACATGTGGGGGCAGGGTAAACAACAACCCATAGTGTGTTGTTTCTCCCACTGATTATCTGAATGTGGCCATTATCTTTCACCCTAACCCACCCTGATTGGTTTGTTGTGAGGTGAAAACAACACTTAGAAGAGCTACACATGCAATAAATAAAATATGGACTGCTGTGCACCTGCTCTACAGCTGCTACATCAAAATGTCACTTTTTCTTACCCTGTGTCCATGGACTGTATGTAGTCAAAAACTACATGTTTTAAAAATGTGATTGTGCATGATTGTCATATATGGCTATGGGGTTCTAGTCTACTAACTCCTATGTGTCTACCTATAATTAAAGGCATGAGAGTAGGTACAGGAAAAGGTGACATCCATACTCAGGAAATTAAGAAGCACAGTGAATGGTTACCAGCTGCAGTGTACAGCTTAGTTCCAACTCTACACTTAGTGCCAATCCAAGCTTGAATTAGCAAAGGCAATTCTCAGTGCAGCTGAACACACTTGGTGGGAGGGTATCATGTGTTTGAACATGCCCAGAGCTCCAAATTTCCCTGTATCTACTAAGATAGCCTAGAAAAGGATAATAAAAATATACGTGAATAGTAAAAGGAAATCTACCTTTAACCAACTCTCATTGTGAAAGGGCAAAGACACAAGTTGGAAACAGTCAGACAGAAAGAATGAGCCAGAAACTTGTAACAGAAAAAATAAGTTGGCAAACCAATACTGAAATTGCAATTACATGATGCTTGCAAAGCTCCCAAAATGCAAAAGACCAGGAAGTGCAATACTTGAGAAATGGGATGAATTCGGACGACATAATAAGTAACTTGGGGGGGGGGGGACAATCATCAGTTGTATTGACTATCATGTTGTCCGAATGCTGCCATAGTCAACTCAGCGCTGATCCTAATCCACACCACAGTTGATTATTTATTACCATGTTGTGTGGGGAGTATCCCCTAGATGAACAACTGTAAAGTTGATTATTACGTCACCATTGACTATTGTGATGTCCGAATTCAGCCATGTTCTATCAGCTTTATAAGAATGAGATACATAGGAGATTGGGTCCAGATTTAGTGATACTTAGAGTAGACCGTTTTAAAAGAATGGGATTTAATTTAGTTGTGATAAACTTAAGTCCCATTGATTTCAGTGGGTGTACTCTTAACTATGACTAAGGCTAGATCTACGCTACTGATTTATAGTGGTATTGAAGTGCACTGATAACTGATGGGGCACAATCCACAATCCATATACTACTTTCATGGCATCATATCCTGTTTTTTATTCCACATTTGTAATGGTTTGACACAACGTGTAAATCTGGCCTAAGTCTGGGGCCAACACGGGGTCAATAACTATGTTCCTAGATGTGCAAAAAGCTTTTAACAATGTTGAATAGCCCTTCTCTTTAAAGTACTGGAACCTTTCGAATTTGGAAGCATTTCCAAATTATGTATCAAGGCTATTTATGAAAATACCAGAACTAAAATATTGGCCAATAACAAGTGATCAAAATAACTAATGAAAAAGGGGTCTGCAATTGACATTGTGGGAAAAATTTAATCTAATTTTTTTTAGAAAGTGGCCGCTTCATACTTTTCCCACAGGTCCTGTTCAAATATTACTGATAAAACTTTATGATGATACTTATCTGAGGAAATGGTAACAATATCACACTTTTTCCTGGGCAAAAAAGAAACTACAAGGCAAAGGAAAAGAATGTAGGATGAAAAAAGAAAGCTGTTTGCTGACATAGAATAGACTGAAAATATATTACAAAAGGAATTATTACTATGGATTAAAAATCAGGAAAAACTGTATTACAGATAATTTTATCATGTTATGAGTTACATATATGTGGAGAATAACCCCCCACAAGTCTGCAAGACTGGCAGCTAATTATAACCTTGACTTTAATAGAAATACAGTCTTAGGATATTTTCCTGGACTAATATGTGTGGGTACAAAGATCTGTTTAATTGCAATTATTTCTGGTCATATGACAAGCTTAAGTGGTTAATGAATATTCACCGTCCGTGACACAAATATTTAGAGCTATCTGACTCATCCAGGAAAATTGTAAAAAATGATGATACCATCGGAGAAAGTGAAGTACATTAGATAACCAGTGCTGAAAATGCCGGACTATGTAAGATGTTAGAAGGTATTTTCATATGCGGACATGCAAAGTTATATTGGAAAGAGATATGACTTTCACTATGATAATATCAGAACTGGAACGCCTGTCGTTCTTGTTATTCTATATCAGAAATGTATCAAAGTGTCAATGTGAAACTATCCCACATGTTAACATAGCTGCAAGATGATGCTGTGCTAAATTATGGAAAACAACATTGATTCCTACTATTTCAGAATGGGAAGCTAAATTGTATGGATATGTAAATTCTATGTTATTTTGTTGTTTTTGTTTTAAACTGTATGAAATGTGCTATCAAAAAGGAAATGCCTTGGAAAAAACTTAGTCAAAGGGATACTTCTAGCTTAGGGTTGTGAGGAATATTCACAAGCAAACATTTTCAGCATGAAAGGGGCCACTGAAATGTGCCCTGAAAAGCTCCCAGTGTTTACCTTTGATGGGCTCCAGCTGGTACTGGGCTGAAATATCTGGGCCATTTTCTGGGTAAGGATGAAATGGAGGGGGGAGCTCATCACTGTTGCCTGGGGTCCTCCTAGTAATTGCCGGCTAGCAGCAACCATTCCCTCCTCAAATTCTCCAGATGAATCATGATGACATAGCACCACTCTGACACGAGTTTCTGAGGAAAAATGATGGCTGCCAGTGAGGTAGCTGGTATCTGCTGGGAAGAGCTTTGGTGGTAGTGTGAGTCTCCTATTATTTTGCCTCCTATTATTTTGCCTCCATCGGTAAAGGTTTGCTGGGCATCACCTCCCATGCATCCAAAATTCAAACCAAAAAGGAACCAAAGGGATTGTTTTTGGTTCAGCCCTCACTCCAGCATAATTTTTTAAAGAAACTCGTATTTTCTTATTCCTAGGACTAATTGGGAATTACATTGCAAACGTGCAATATCTCACAAGACTTCTGCTCTCACTCTGAATGGGATGTCACGTAGCCAATCACAATTGGCTATATGACAATGTAAGAAAGCCAATTCAGAGTGAAGGTCATACTTTCTGCTCTTACCCTGAATGAGCAAACACTTTCCACATCTATTCATGGCCATCACCTATTCTCTAAATAAAGTTAATTTGAGGTATATGGCATTTGTTATGTGAAAGTTATGCAATGTATTATACTTGGATCCTAATGTAAGTAAATTCCCTGCAGCTAAAGAATAGCCAGGCTACAGTGTGATATGGTAAGGGGTGAGAAGTCCTTGCTTAGTATGCTGTTTCAAATGGAAGCATCTCAATGAAGTTCAGCAGTATTCAATGCAATCCTCCCTGACCTGCACAGTGTCCAGTCCAGAATGGACCTGGATTAACCCCCTCTCCTTTTTTTTTTTTTTTTTACAAGTAAGGTACCTGCGATGTATGGGAACACTGGTAAAAGGCACTCCAATGCTTGCTGCATTGTGCTATGTCTTGGATCAGCTGCAGAGGGTTTAAGTCCCTTTGAAAGACTGAAATGTGAACACCAGTCAGGCATTGTGGAGAGAATATATATTGTAAGGAGGGGAAGAGGGAAAGATCAGGTCAGTGAGCTTTAGAGCCTCGGTTTTCATGGAAAGCATCAGGTACTTGTTTTGCATGTCTACAGGTGTCTCTCTTGAACATCACTGTGCCTTTCAACTAGGGTCAGCCCTTCACCACAATTGGCACTTGCTATGACAGAATTTTATTCATTTATCAAATATTTATTTAACAGAACATCCGTCTAAGAGATATGCAGGATTTAGACAAATTAGCAGCCTGATTTTGCAAGCCTCATGCCTTCATCAGACACATACTGAAATCACACTGTAGTGTTTGTGATAGGCCCATTCTTTGAGCCAGGCCAGGATTTATGAATGACCTGCAATTAAGCACAGATAATCCATCCCAGGTTTTGTAGCAAGCTGGCAAGGAAAAGGCCAGTCTGCCTGTAGCTGCCTGCCAAGAAGGAGCACTACAATAAATGTCTACCACCTAAGTTTTGTGTGGAACCAGATTCCTATTTCCAAGGGTCCCAGGTCTGTGGACACAACACTCACTTACAGTGTGTCTCCCATTTCCACATTTAATTTTCACAGCGCTGTTGATAGGCCTGGGCGGGGAGAGCTAGAACTGCTTTCTCATTCCATCTCTTTCATTTAGAAAAAGCTGGGCGTATTCCTACTTACTTTCCCCAATTCCTTAACATGAAACACACCTTTGGGCTTTACTGACATGAACTTGACTCATGAAAGGAGTTGTGAAAGGGTCATGTTATTGAATGGGCAGGCACAGAATCATAGGGGGCACTTTTGCAGGGGATCCATTGCCAACTCTCTCTCGGCCCTGCCGCACCTCCTCCGTACTGTTGATGTCTATTCATCTGCCCTCTCCCAGGCTGCCTCTACAAGAGAGGTTTAAAGCTGTTTCAAGGCGCTTTAAAAAAAATACCTCTACAAGAACGGAGTGCAAATCGGGCGTAGAGGCGCGTTATCTCTCCGATTATGCGCATTATCGAATGCGCGTTAAATCACGAGTTTTATTTTGCTCCGGCCGTTAAAGCGCATTTTGACTATGTGAACAAGCGCTTATGCGCACTAACTACTTGTAAAGCGCATTTTGGTAATCCGTTAATGCGCTTCGCCACCTCTCGCCGCCTCTCGTGCAGAGGTATTAGGTGTAAATGCGCTTCAGCGATTATGCGCATAATCGCCTAACCAGGCGCAAAAGCGAATCCTTGTAGAGGGGACCCCAGCACACAAGCAGTGACCAGAACGAGGGAATGGAGCCGCCTCCGCTTGCTGTGCATTTTCCCTCTGGGGGGTGGGTGGGCACAAATTGGGGAGGACAAGCAAATGGGTAGTGATGACAGTGGCAAGGAAGGACTGACCGCTCAAAGAGAGCGGGGCACTTCGGACGTCTTGCCAAGGGCCTCCTAAAACTAGGGTGGCCACTGATGAATTGCCAAAGAATGAAATACATCACCCAAAAAGGGATCAACAGTAGACCGTGATGTGCATGTGCTACTTTATACGTATAGATGCAAATGCAGAAATAATTATTGCAATTCAAATAGAAGTACAGTACATCTCACCATACCGCAGGAGACTGTGACCAGGGGCCCTTTGTGCCTGCCTGTTCACTCTGCTGCCCAGGTGCTAACTGTGGATGGGCAGCCAGTCTTAGGGTTCATTATCTTTAAACTGGACTTGGACTGACAGCCCTTCAAATAGAAGGCTGTAAAAGAGAACCCCTAGCCACCCTACCTAAAACCTAGAGCCAATCATGATATGATTTGTTTAATATTGGGGGATTAAAGAACTCAGCAGAACAGAAATAGGATTCTGGGGTAAGAGGGGAGAGAGGAAAGTCAGCTGGTGGAATCCAGGCACTTCAGATTCATTGAGCCAGATGGGGCTCAAGCAGGAAGGTGGAAAGATTCCCCAAGGTTAGAGTCAGCTGCTCCAGATAGCAACCTGCAGATGCTGCATATACTTTTAAGCACATGAAGCACAGTGAGAATCTGGCAGTCATAAAGAACACCTGGCGCCATTGGTTCAGTTCAGACAACACGTTTGTCAACGGTGGTTTTAGAACTCCATGGTGGAGTTTTTAAACTACCTTTGAGAAATGTGTTGTTTGGTGGGAAAAGTCCATGCAATGGTGGTGGGTTTTTTTTGGAAAACACTTCACGCAGAATATCCACGCTGTGCAAAGGAGAGTTCCTGCACAACGGTTGTGTTGCTTGGTGGGCTCCATGGAGTTTTCCGTTGTGTTGAGTTGACTTTTCCCACCGGCTACAGAGTTCCCTGGCAAGAGTGGCAAAAGGAGCGAGTGCTGCTCTAGGAGAGCTGCTGGGATTGCTTTTTTTTGGCTGGTGGGATACCATCGAGAGGACCGGGGGAGGACAGAGGGTGGAGGAACTGTCAACCAAACGTCACGATGGATTTTACATAACTCCACGGTAGCCCACAGTCACCCCCTAAAAACCAACTGTTGAGTGGAGTTTTCACACTGTGTTGACTAACGTGTGGTCTGAACTGAGCCATTGGGTCTAGTCCTCTCCTTTTTACCACACTGCAGTGCCACAGACTCTAATCACAAGTACTCCAAACTTAGTAACAATTTGCGCTCACTTGGGTAGTTGTTTTCAAACTGTTCTTTAGAAGATGATTATACTATCTGCAATGGGAAATAAGCTTCCCTGAGAGACAGTTCATCTGCTAACACAAATCAACCTGAACAATACATAGGACATGAGAGCCTACATGAACTGATGTGCCACTATCAATTCATGTGGGGTAAGAGTCAGTCCCAACGGGCCAACCCAGTGGCTTACCATATCTACAAAATTCTCTGTAACCCATGGAGATTCTGTGGCAAACTCAGTGGTTCCTTGACAGGCAAACTGATGTGCAGCAGTTCCTTGAGAGCAGAAAGTTTGAAAAATGATGCCCCAGGTATATGGAAACGAATTCACACAAGGAGAATAAAATCAAATGGTACTCCCATAAAAAAATGAAATAGCATGAAAATAATATGCAAAATCTTCTACCCGAGGAGGCCTCCTTATTTTGGTTCATGACAGGGTAACTTTGCTTCAAAAGGTAACAAGCCCAAACTAGTGAACCAATCCTGATATTTAAGTTTCCCTTCCCGGTCTCCCGGCTTTCCATTCAGAGTTCAACAGAAGCCTCCTCCAATATCTACACAAGGATATTTAATCCCACACCTGACTACAAAAAATAATCTATTGAAGTATAGAGATAAGGATTTATTGATCTATCAGCAAAACCTAATCATTGGCTCTTCATCAACTTAATAGTTGCTCCCGCTTAGCTAATTTATCATTCAATTATTTTCACTATTCTATTAGACTCTTTTGCATCTTGTTAATACATCTAGAGTAGCCAATTCGTTTCTGAATTTTTGAATTCTATCTTTAGTTTGTGATCTGGTAGCTCAGTCTTTTTATGATACTGAAAATCTGCCAATTTCAGATCAAAGAATTTCCTTGATGGTTAATCAATAAACTCTTCTCTTCATTCTATCTATATTTATTTTGGAAAGTTCTCTCTTGTCTGACCACTTAAGTGTCATCTCGTTATGTTGTCTGTTGAGGATTGCAAGTGCACTCCAACAGAAAAAGAAAGGAATCCCCCCCACACCTGCCAGAATGGTGGGCTTTTCAAAAATACACAGGTACAAAGTCTCTCGTATGTAGGAAATGTGACACAATCCAGACAATATTGAAATCAATGGCCCATTGAAATCAACAGTACTTAAATATGCCATTGAGTATGCTAGACTCAATCAAATTTCTTTTTATCAAATAATACAGACAAATACTCCACACTTACTGCTGTTGCAGTCAGTGCTCATGGTACAAATGGATCATAGCCTTTTTGTTCAGAAATTCATTTTAAATAACACTATACTGCCAAATCCCAGCCTAGATAGTTGGTTCAGGATACCATGGTGAATGGTGTTGATAGCCAACAAGAGTTCCAGGAGAACAAACAGGGTTGCACTACCTTCTGAATTTCCTGGTGTATAAGGGTGACCAAGGCTGTTTTCTATTGGAAACTGAATTAGAATGGATCTAAATAACTGGCATAATCCAATTATAATTCCAATTTGGAACTATGAAGCCACCAAACTCTCTATCACTAGTTTTGTTCAGTAACTGGACAACATTTCAATCCATTTCATGAAAAGAAGATCAACTTTCTCCAATTTATGCATCTCTCAGAAATTGCAATAAGTGGACCGCTTTTCCTTTCCATTTCATGAAAAGGCAACAACATCACACCACTCAATGCAGCAAATGAATGGAATGTTTGTCTAAAATGGATAATCCTATTTTTCCATTTTATGAAATGGAAAACTGGTAATGCCAATGCTGTGTAACAAATGACCACCAGAGCAGCAATGCAAACTTTTCCATTTTTTAAAAAAATTACAAACAACATCTTTATTTCCCTGTAAAATTTTCTTAATATACCTATAAGGAAACATAAACTATCCAGTGCACAAACATTTTCTTATGTACCTTTAAAGCTACTGGAAACATTTTCTTATTTGTTTGTTTGTTAGTTAAAACAAACAAACGTTTCAAAGCAGAATCCTTCTATGAGTGTACAGTTTTTAGCAGATATGTGATATGCATTGACAATGGAGAAAGCCTTTCCTGCAGTGGCCCCCAACACTGGAATGTTCTTCCCAATGAGGCTCAACTGGACAACACTACAATCTTTTTGGTTCCAGGTCAAGACCTTCCTATTTGCCCAGGCGTTTTAGAGGACATTTGGCTTTGTTTTTATGCTTTAGAGTGCAATCTTTTGAAGGAGTGCTCCGATGTCGGAGTGCTCCGAATATCCTATGCTCAGCAGACAGACACCCAGCACAGCAGAAGGACGGACGGAGCAGATTTTCAGCCTCGGGACAGGGAATCTGAAAAGTCCTATCATCTTTGGGATGTTCTCTCTTAGTCTGTTTTTATTCTTCTTTTTTGATTGCTGTATTTATTCTGTTATGGTTAGTTATTGTTTTTGCTATATTATATTTATATGGTGTGTGAATAGTTTTATTCATACTTCATACAAGGTTCTGGAATACTTTCGGTGAAGGGTGGTTAAGAAAGAGAAGAGAAATCAGACTAAACATTTACAATTTTAATCCGTGATTTATCAGTTGTCAGAACAGTCCTATACTCTCTTATATGGGTGTAAGCTTCAAGGAACTCAAGGTGACTTACTTCTGAGTAGACATGTATTGGATTGCACTGTGCATGTATTAACTGAAATAGTCCACTCTACTGTAAAATATGTCATATATAATTTGTATTGCCCATATTAAGGGGCTCACACAAAGTGTGCTAATCTGGAGAATAAAGAATATATATATAATCAGGTGTTGTTGTTTTTAAAGGAAGGTATGAAACATCAGTTTTGCCAGAATAAAAAGATTTAGTTCCACTCAATTTTAGGATGCTTTTGGAATTGACCTGGCCGAAAAGCAGGATAAAAATGGAAGATATGAAATTAAAAGTATACACAACATTAGGATCACTTACAAGAGTTGCTAGTAGAATAAATAAAAATGTACATGTTTCACCTAGAAGCAAAAGGTAAGACTTCACATAAGAACTATGGGCACCTTTAAGTGTTCAGATATAACAGTGTGCCACAATGTGTACACAGTGTGAAAATGTTTGGGATGGCATGTTTCTATTTGGATGACAATGTGGATGGAACGGCATACCTCCATACATGATAGGTTGGATCCAGAGTTATGGTGGTTCCCTGAAAATGCTATAGAGAGAGTCAGGAGACTGTACTGAGTTGTGAGCTGTGGTGTGTGTGTGTGGAGGGGGATAACCCAAAATTGGGTAGAGATACTTCCCACAAACAGAGCCCTTTCTCTCAAGAAAGGTTCCTTCTCTTGAGGAAGGCAGACCCTGGATCCAACCCACTATCTGGTGCTAACGGAGACCACAGCGAATCCTGTTTGTCCAAATGTGCATTACAATATAGATAAACATCCTCATCCTATCAGTATGTGTGTGTGTGTGTATGTGTGTGCGCGCACGCGTGTGTACATGCATGTATACATAGCTCCCAGTTCAACAACCAAATCTACGTGTGGAAACTGCCTTCATACATCTCTTTCTCTTACCTGACGGGGGCATCTATGACTTATGACTTTATGGAATCAAATCATTTTGTGTGAGAGGAAGACACCACAACTAATTTAGAAATTTTACACATCAGGCAAGAGATGACAATGCTCACAAGACTCATATAAATAAATATCTTCCTATTGTCGTGGCAACCTTTTCAGTGTCTAAAGGAAAAAAAAGAACTCCGCTAGGCCTTACCAGTGTGGCTTCTCTTGTGAACCATAAGCACATTGGGACCGATGCAAATGATCCCACAGATATCACACTTTAGCTTTCCGTTAGGGAGTCGAATGCCTCCAACTCCTGACAGGGCTTTGCTGCCATTGTGTGAGCCATTCATTTTCTCTCCAGAGGCATCAAGCATTCGTAAATCCTCCGCACATTCTTCCCCATTCATTTCACAGGCACGCCCATTCTCTTCATCACTCTGAGTCTCTATTTTAATATTACTGGCTGAAAGAAACAATAGAGGGACGCCACTCAGTGTCTTTCTTTTAAACAATACAAAAACATTGTGGCGAAGAAACAGTGAACACAAAGGAAAGCATTTCTGAGCAGAACACGTACAATACACTTAAGTGACAAATTCCTGACATACTTACATTTCTATGTGTCCAATGGAATTGTTTCAAGTGCATGTGCAATATCAGGCAATTATTATTACATGGATACCTCTGCGTTTCGTAAGCCCTGTATTAGGGGCAAAATGGCGGGGTTGTCAAGCACCTGGCAGGCCATAATTGCGCCTTAATGCACAACCAGTATGGCTTAATGTGATTGGATAAACAATGTCCACACATCATGACCAATCACAGCCCATCAAGCATGTTTTGTGGCCTGCCAAGTGGTGAGCAAACGCTGCTGGTTTTTTTTTTTTTGCAAACCCAGCAAAATCAGTGCAGATTGGGCAACCTTTTTTTTCTGTCAGGGGCCATATTCCCTCGTAGGCAGGGCTGTCTTGAAGTCGTTGTAGGCCCCAGGCATGCTCATCAATATAGGCTCCCAAGATAGATCTCCCCCATATTCATATATTTTCTTTTAAACACACCAGAACTTTTCTGTCCTTCTGACCTGTGCTTTTGTCACCAATTGCTCACAGCAACACTAATTGGAAGTGCTGTCCAGAGAGATCTATCCTTTGTCTTCAGGGAGGGATTTCCTAGTAGTTTTCCCTTTTTTTTTCTTTGGTCTGTCAATTTTCAAAAGGTTTGGGACACTGACCAATTAGGACAGAACATATGGCTACTCCCACCGTAAACAAAAATTGGCAAAGCTAAGGCCTGAAAGCCTTCTCTAGCCATTAGTCAATGGGAATTCTTTTGCAAAAGAACGTACACCATTTGCCTACAAGATTACAAAATGCAAATAGCATGAATTTGGCATGGATAAGACTGACTCGGTTTTGAGTGCCAGTGACAAATTCTGCATACGGTCCTTCTATCCTATAATGGATGAACTTATCATTGAGATGGGCATTGTGCAAATAATGGACAAGTTGGTAGCAAATATTCCAAATGTTAGTATTGCGTTTCGAAAGTGTCTTGCCATTTCTGGAACAAGTGATAAGGGAGCACTCTTTTTCAAAGTTGAAATGTATGAAGAACTATTTCAGATCAACCATGGGACAAAAATTACTTATCTTCACTTGCACTAAACACTAGTGCGAATGAGCTTTTGCAAAAAAATAAAATAAAATGAGATGTAACCTGTGCTTTTGCTCCCCGCCCCCCACCCCCTGGAAACAAGAGCTACAGAGTTAAAGCTTTATTTACATTGACGTATTACTTCTATGAATAAACTGCTATATCGAACAATGATTTGCTTTAAATGAATTGAAGCTTTTTGTAGGCCTCAAACTTTTTTGTAGGCCCTTTGGAGCTCCTAGGCCCCAGGGTACGGTCCCTATGATACCTAATAGCGAACCCAGCCTTGCTCATTGTGATGGTACTGTGATGGAGTATGCATGTCGGTGGTGGGCAGGAGGAAGTCAGAGGTGGGTAGGGCCAGAGCCCAAAATAGGTGGGGTCACTCCTTTTCTCTCTCTCTCTCTCTCTCTCTCCCTTATTCCCCAACTGGCTGTCAGAGAACAGGCAGCTCCCTCTTCGCCAGAGGTCTGGACTGATCGCATGCATACTGGTTTCGAAATTAAGTTGAGGACCACTTGAAACTGCTGCCGTAGTCCACCATACATGGCTAATGTGGTGCCTTTACCTAGGTAGGTCACAAGTTGTACAGGTATGGCAAGGAACTGATTTGTACTTTAACTCTAGAGAAGAAAACCACAAAAAAGTTCTTTTTTCTGTTTTTGTCCTTCTAGCCCTTTCTCTTTTCGTTGCACAAATGAAGACATTTGAATTACTTGCGCATAAAAGGTGCTACAAGTCAAGGGACATAAATGGAAATGTTTCCCCTTGCAAATCTGAATACACTAGAGGTACAGCATTTTGTCATGTACAATATAATAACTGCTCAGATAGGTGATTGTTATCTTTACGCATATGCATTGCAGATCTGAAAACTCAGAGAATGAGCTAGATGAATGGTTTGCATTCAGTTACAATAACCTCACCAGGCAGGGCCAATCTACATGGCCAGGAAAAGTATGTGGTTCAGCTGTTGCTGGATGTTGTCCCTATCTTCAAAAAGGGCAAAAAGGAGGAACCTGGGAGCTACAGACCAGTCAGTCTGACATCCATCCCTGGGAAAATTTTGAAGCAGATTATAACGAAGTCAATCTGTAACCACCTTGAAAACAATGCAGTGATTACTAGAAGCCAGCATGGATTGGTCAAGAACAAATCCTGGCAGACAAATTTGATCTTATGTTTTGATCGGGGAACCTCCCTTGTTGACTGTGGGAATGCTGTGGACATAGTATATCTTGACTTCAGCAAAGCTTTTGACAAAGTGCCCCATGACATTCTGATTAACAAACTAGTGAAAAGTGGGCTAGATGGAACAACAATTAGGTGGGTCCACAGTTGGCTGAAGAATCAGATTCAAAGAGTGCTTATGAATGGTACCTTTTCACACTGGGGGGACGTAACGAGCGGGGTACCGCAGGGTTCAGTCCTGGGCCCAGTGCTCTTCAACATTTTTATTAATGATTTGGATGAGGAGGTGCAGGGAATGCTTATCAAATTTGCAGACGACACAAAATTGGGTGGGATCGCTAATACCCTGGAAGACAGAAACAAACTTCAAAGTGATCTTGATAGACTGGAGTGCTGGGCTGAAAATAACAGAATGAAATTTAATAGGGATAAATGTCAAGTTCTACACCTAGGAAAAAGAAACCAAATGCACAGTTACAAGATGGGGGATACTTGGCTCAGCAATACTACAAGCAAGAAGGATCTTGGAATTGTTGTAGATCAAAGCTGAATATGAGCCAACAGTGTGATGTGGCGGCAAAAAAAGCAAATGCTGCATTAATAGAAGTATAGCTTCCAAATCATGTGAGGTACTGGTTCCCCTCTATTTGGCACTGGTTAGGCCCTATCTTGAGTATTGTGTGCAGTTCTGGGTACCACACTTCAAGCAGGACTCAGACAAGCTTGAGTGTGTCCAGAGGAGGGCAACGCAGATGATCAGGGGTCTGGGAACAAAGCCCTATGAGGAGAGACTGAAAGAACTGGGCATGTTTAGCCTTGAGAAGAGAAGATTGAGGGGAGATATGATAGCACCTTTCAAATACTTGAAAGGTTGTCACACATAGGAGGGCCAGGATCTCTTTTCGAGCATCCTAGAGTGCAGGAGATGGAATAATGGGCACAAGTTACAGGAAGCCAGTTAAAACTTCCTGAGTGTTTAACATCAGTTAAAACTTCCTGAGTATTAGAGCAATATGACAATGGAACCATTTACCTAGGGAGGTTGTGGGCTCTCCTACACTAGAGGCATTCAAGAAGCAGCTGGCCAACCATCTGTCAGAGATGCTTTAAGATGGATTCCTGCATTGAGCAGGGGGTTGGACTTGATGGCCTTACAGGCCCCTTCCAACTCTACAATTCTATAATTCTGTGTTCTATGGCCTGAACCAACTTCGGACTGGAGGCCAGGGACATTGCATGTTGGAATGCACTCCCATATGACACAACTTTCTGAATATAGAAAACTAGGACATTGGGGAGAAAATTAGGCAAAGCCTTACTTCGTGATCTGCTAGTTTTCTATGTTCAGAGAGCTTTGTTTTTTGCCATCCCACACCTACACAGGTAGAGCTGCACCCCATTTCTTCTGGTGTTTTTATAGCTTGGCCCTTATTATTTCCATAGTAATAGCGTGTTTCCACAGTAAGATTTCAACGACACTTTTCACACAAACCCCAATTCTATTATTCATATCATTTCAACACGTCCAGAAAGACTTCAAAAGTGTGAACCAAAATTTGAAACTTAAGTTGTCATTGAAATATGAAATTTAAATGGATATTTTTTTAACTGACTTTGTCATGGATCCAGCTGTAGTCATGCTTAGAGTAGACCCTTTAAAATCAATGAGGCAAGTAAGTCATTACTAACTTGTCGCATTGATTTCAAGGGATCCAACCCACTGTATTTTGATCTCATTCCTTCCAGTTTGTTGCTTTCTTTAATTCTAAACAGAAAATGAATTTGTGGGTGTGATCCTATGCACATTTACAATGAACAATGTGAGATTTACTTCTAAGTAAATGTGGTTAGGGTTGCTCTGCATTTGTTCTAAAATAAAGTCAGTTGTAACAAATAATCAGTCTGACTTTAGAAGTAGTTCTATTTTTAAAATAAAATAAAATAATTGATTACAACAATCAGCTACAAATACAAGGTTAATCTGAATTAATTGTTATCATACTGCTCAATGCTCATGTAAGGAGGAACCCTTTCCACAAACACACCACCAAAACATACACACCCAAATACAACCTCCCAGGTTCAAAGATGGCCAGAGCAGTATGGGAGTGGCTTGCAGTTATGGATCAATTGGCTGTGGATGGATTATTCCTTGAGCCAGTAGGATAAACCAGAGGGGATCTAATGAATATTATTATACACCTTAAATTCCATCACCCTGATCTGGCAATTCCCAGCAGGCAAAAGGTCTCCCTGTGGATGGACAGGGTTGTCCCCTACGCAGAAGATAATCTGGAAGCAACTCACTGGAATACACAGAAGGCTCTGAATCAGGGATGAGCAACACATGCCCCATAGGATGCACACAGACCCCCTGTGCCCCACTGTGGTCCCTGCTGCCCCCTCCCCAATTAAAAAGTGGGGAAATGGCATCTGTAGTATTATGGAGAACCAAACAGGTCAAATGTGCAAACAAGCTGAATGTAGCCTTTTTGGATGCTCCATAGTGCTACAGGCACCATTTCCCCCCATATCTTTGGCTCATCTGGCAGACTGTGGAAGGGGGGAATGGCCCCCGGACCTCCTGAGGTTGCCGGCCCCTGCTCTGAATCAAGCGAGGTGAATACATGGGGGCATAAGAAGCTGTCTTATCCATTGGCTCATCGGTATTGCTTAACTAGCAATGGCTCCCCAAGGCCTAGGCCAGCATTCCCCAAACTGGAGCCCTCCAGAGGTTTTGTATTTCAACTCCCATCAGCCCCAGCCAGCATGGCCAACGGTCAGAAATGCTGGGAGTTGTAGTCCAAAGGATCTGGAGGTCATCAAGTTGGGAAGGGTGGCCCAGACAGAGGTCTTTCTCAGTCCCTACCCACAATCCTTCAAGTGGAGATTGAATCTGGGACATGTGTATGCATGAGCTCTAACACTGACCAACAGCCCTAGATTGTACCTATTGACTGTTTATTTCATTAAAATTATAATCTGCCTTTCTTCCACAGAACGCAAAGTGTCATATAATAGGCTCCAAGCTAGGCACTGGTCAGACCCAGACCTGCTTAGTTTCAACGCAGTCCCTATATCATGTGCTTCAGGTCACACTATGTTTTAAAAAAATGGATTTATTTTCTTAAATACATACGGGGGCGCTGCAAGCAGTGTGTGTCATAAGTTAAATTGAAATTATGCTAAATATTTGTTTCTAAAAAAATTTCTAGTGACGATGGCAACAAAAAGCAATAGATTAATCTCAGGGGGGAAAAATATCATTTGGGTATCTGGGGCACAATCCAGCCACTTCTATATGCTACTGGGAGAAAATTAAGTCCACACTTCATTCTCAAATTCACATCAATGAAAAGCAAATGTGCTTTCCTTTAGTTGCATTGTGTGCATGGTTCTACGAGTCGATGTCACTAAGTATCTGATTATTGGTTGTTTCATGTGATCCGTTCTAGCCTGTTCTGAACCAAGGCTCCTCCCTGCCATTGCATAACACTAACAGGCAAATAAGACTTCTCTCAAAGCAGATGTACCCATGTCTGACACGAAAAATATCTGCTGCAAAAAGGACAGTAGGCAGTGAAATAAACACCGGGCAGTTCAAGTACAGCAAAACACAGACAAATGAAAACACAAGACTGACAGAAATAACATGTGCAAGATGTGGAAAAGCTTGGCAATATACTGATAACACATGCACGGTATATACTTACGAGAAAAGGATTTGGGGATGATGGCGTGAAAATCCCTAAAGCCGTCAGCCCCATATGCAGCTGCAATAAAGAAGGCAAACAGGATGCTGGATTGTAAGGTGGCCAGTAACACAAGTCACACAACCATAAAAGACATTTCTTTCATGAAAGAGACAGGCACCACTACCAACAGAGATACGACACAGAAAGAAATTACAAGCCCGTAGGATTTTAGAAGCCCTGGGTGTCTAATACTACAAGTGTAGCAGAGATGCCAATTCAGGATGGGGTTTAAAGACCTATGCTTCAAAATACTCAATTGCTAAACTAACAAGAACAAAATGCCTTTAACAGCATTGTTTTCTGATATGCCACAATAACAATAGCAATGTTATCAACACAGGTCGGTCACCCTGTTTTTGAAGGAAAGGGATTCGTGCCTTTGACATGCATGCCTAGTACACATGCCCAACTTAATGTTTATAAATATCACTCAATTAGAGTGACCAGATAAAATCCAGGTGAGGGCTCATGTAACTTTAACAGTTGTAGAGAAAAGGGAATTTCAGCCAGTGTTATTTGTATGCAATTAGTTCCTGGTGAAATTCCTTCTTCATCACAACAGTTAAAGGTGCAGGGGCCCTGCCTTCTTTTGTATATGGTCACTTTAGTATAGTGCATGCACCTTTAACTGTTGTGATGAAGAGGGAATTTCACCAGGAACTAATTGCATACAAATGACTCTGGCTGAAATTCCCTTTTCTCTTCAACTGTTAAAGTTACAGGAGCCCTGACCTGGATTTTATCTGGTCACTCTACACTCAATACATAGAACCAGTGAGTTGAGCAGAAATAAATACAAGGGCAACATTTGGAAGGCATAACTATACCATAAGTGTATATCCCCTTTAGAACAGTTTAATTATCATGCGTTCCTCCTCCCTGCAAAGAATCCTGGGAATTGTAGTTTGGTGAGGGTGCTAAGAATTCTCTCTTCAAAATATTAAGCCCATCACTGAACTACAGTTCTCAAGATACCCTGGGTGGGGTGGATGACTATTAAACCAGCCTAAGTCTATTGCATAGATATGCCATTGGATCCCCAGCTTGGGGCCTCTGCATATGCAGCAAACTTGTTAGGAGAAATGACAACAAATTCTGGTCAGTCTTCCCAGGGAGTACTGGTTACAGATCCAACCAACCATCTTTGTGTGTTAATTCCTTCCCTGCCTTTGGAGTTGGACTTCCAAGTACATATTAATGACTTCTGCGAAGTAGCCTACCACAGATAAGCTATCTCCTGCTAAACAACCAGAGAAATGAGCTCCACCCATCTCCAGAGGTTAGTGGTTTCTCATGGGTACTTTGAAACCTGAATTAAAAACATCCAAGGCAAACCGCAGGCAGGAAAGCCGTGGCCTTTTATTTTAGTTTGGCTGTATCTAACTATTTGGGGTAGAACTATAAATGTGATTCCAATCCTTCAGCAGCTTACTCTCTGGAGTAAGAATTTGAACTTGTGTACAAAATAATAATAATAATAATAATAATAATAATAATAATAATAATAACGACGACATGGTCATAGCCCACCAAGAAGATCTCCTGCACAACTAATTTGAATGAATGGGAAATGTACAAGAGGCTCCTGTGCCATTCCCAATCAGTTCATTGGTGCCCTGGCAGGGGAGCCTTCTTAGTGAATTGTGCCAATGGCTCAGGCTGCAATTGTAAAGCTGGTAATTCCATATATAATCTCTCTCTCTCCATGTCTACAACAGCAATTTTTTCTGGGTCATCCTTGAGCATCTAAACAATGCACAGGGGATCCCAGGGATGACCTTGGGAAAACCCAGGGACAGCAGAAACTGGGGATATCCCAGTTTTCCCGCCATCCTGGGACCTGAAATGGGCATGGAGCTGTGTAGGGTGGCTCCATGCCCCTGGGGGTGGGTGGGGGAAGCAATTCTGCCATCCTCAGGATGGTGGGGGGTGAGGTGGGGTGGGTGCACATGGGGAGTTCCCCTTACCTGTTTAGGCTGACCATATGAAAAGGAGGATAGGGCTCATGTAACTTTAAAAGTTGTAGAGAAAAGGGGATTTCAGCCAGTGCCATTTGTATGCAATTAGTTCCTGGTGAAATTCCCTCTTCATCACAACAGTTAAAGTTGCAGGGGCCCTGCCTTCTCTTGTATATGGTCACTCTAGTATAGTGCCTGCAACTTTAACTGTTGTGATGAAGAGGGAATTTCACCAGGAACTAATTGCATACAAATGACACCAGCTGAAATTCCCTTTTGTCTACAACTGTTAAAGTTACATGAGCCCTGTCCTCCTTTTCATATGGTCAGCCTATACCTGTTCCTCCCTGCCCTGTCTCTTTAAAAATCCAAAATGGTGGGCATAACGTCCCTGTTTGTTTCCGGGACGTCGCGCTTCCTGTTTGTATCCTGGGGGACGATCCCAGAAGCAGGTAAATCCGGGATCACCCCCTCCCTCCTGCTACACCTTTAGGTGTAGAAAGGGTGTGTGTGTGTGTGTGTCTGTCTGTCTGTCTGTCTCTCTCTCTCTCTCCATTTTAGTCCAGTGCTTATGTTACGTCATCCCCCAAAGACTTGATGCAAAGGTCCTTTGGTGAGGGTGCTAAGAATTCTCTGTTAGAGATCCCTCTAAAGTGTAGATATGATCTTATCACTGGGACAGTCTTATTAAAACAAGACATACAATACAAAGGGATTCACAATGAGATGCACAAATGAAAAGAGATTTTTTTTTAAAAAAATGCAGTTCTAGCAAGAAGTTTAAACCATTGCTAAGATTTTCATCCTGAAAATAGAGTCGAATTCTGCAACATACTGACTGAAATTACCCTGACCATATTCCATCAGTAGGCTTGCAGTGGGCTAGGTTAAAACCAAGGTGCTGGTTTTAACCTATAAAGCCTTACACAACTTGGGACCACAATACCTGATGGAATGCCTCTCCTGACACTAACCTATGCGTACACTATGCTCAACATCAAAGGTCCTCCTCCGTGTTCCTACTCCGAGGGAAGCTAGGAGGACGGCAACCAGGGAGAGGGCCTTCTCTGTGGTGGCCCACCAATTATGGAATGATCTCCCCAATGAGGCCTGCCTGGCACCAACACTGTTATCTTTTCGGCGCCAGGTCAAAACTTTTCTTTTCTCCCAGGCATTTTAACAGCTTAAGTTGAGGTGTTCACTGACTTTTTGGCCAGGCTTAAAAGTTTAAAATGTTTTAAATATCAGCTGTTTTATGTTTTATGGTTTAAAATTTTGTATATTGACTTTTTAATGTTCAATCTTTTAATTTTTGTAAACCGCCCAGAGAGCTTCAGCTATGGGGCAGTATATAAATGTAAATAATAATAATAATAATAATAATAATAATAATAATAATAAATAGATGCTTCTATAAAGTTCAATGGGGCCAGATGATCATCATGTGCAAGCTCTCACCCTGCTTCCCCCATGGTCCCATCACCCATGCTTAGCTTGAAGAAGGTGCACAGTTGGAAAAAGCTGTGCTATATTAAACAATCCCCTGGGATGAATGCTTACTGGAGCTGAATGTTGGGATATCTATCTTTACAATGTTGTCAGAGTGTTGCCTGAACTTTCCCATGGATAATTAACATCTGACCCAACTTCATTTAGTTCAGCTGCATGTTTTATTATTTTCCTTGCTTGTCCAGTTATAATGAATACTTTTCCATTTTCACAGCCCAAGGATGTGGGCAGGAGAGTTGAGATTGACCACAGGTGGGCTTGAGCCTTGTTCTTCCTGGCTTATAAAAGCATGCGGGGGATGGGGCAGATTGGATGAGTAGATAAGGGTGGTAGTGAAGAGCGTCTTACAATAGGGTATAACTCCATCATACTTATAAGAGGTGATGGTGAGATCTTTGCCTTAAAAAAGCTCCCTGAACCCCACTGTATTGGATCATTTCTGTCCAATCTCCAATATTCCATTCTTGGGTAAGGTGCTGGAGTGTGCAGTGGCATCTCAGGTGTTGTGCTGGAGAGCCATTTCAATCTGGTTATGGGACAGGCTGCTTTAGTCGCCTTGGTGGATGATCTATGCCAGGAACTGGACAGGAGTAGTATGTCCCTGTTAGTTCTGCTAGACCTTTTGGTGACTTTTGATACCATCAACCATGGTATCTTTCTGGACTGCCTGTCTGGGATGGGATTTGGAGGCACTATTTTATAGTCGCTCCAGTACTTCCTGGAGGGCTAATTTCAGAAGGTGGTGCAGGGGGACTCCTGTTCAATGCCGTGGCCATGGGCATATGGTACCCCTCAGTTTCCTTTTTGATCTCCATTCTGTTGGGAGAGGTTGTCTGGAGTTTAAGGATTACACTCAACTCTATCTTTCCTTTCTATCCAAATCCAAGGAATTTTTTTTCAGGTTCCGAATCAGTGTCTGATGTCAGCAATGGACTGGATGAGGAGGGCAAAGACATTGAAGCTTAATCTAGACAAGACAGAGGTGCTCCAGGTCAGTCAAAAGGCAGATCACGGAATATGGATTCAACCTATATTGGATGGGGTAACATTCCCATTGAAGATTCAGGTTCACAGTTTGAGCCTGCCTTGCTTTTCACTTTCTTGGGAGAGGCCCTTCTCTCTGTGCCACCAACATTGGAGTTACGTTTGGTGGGAACATGAGAGGGGACCTTCTTGGTGGATATTCCCAAATTCTGGAACTCCCTGCCAAGGGAGGCATTGCTAGCTCCATCTCTTTCTGCTGCTAGGAAAATACATTTCTGCTGCTAGGAAAATACATTCATACTCAGAAAGTATGATTTATTTGCTAAAGTACGTTTTATCTGATAGGTGCTGTCTATTTCTTTTTTACTGATGTGCTTTAATAGAATTGTTTTTATGTTTTAATTATAATTCTGGATTTTACTTGTTTTATTTATTTCCTAGGTTTATACACCGCCTAACTGGTAAATGCCCTTGAGGCAGCTTAAAATAATATTTGATTATTTTTAGCCACCTTAAGCCTTCTTTTTAGTGGAAAGGCAACATATAAATGAATTGATTAAATAGATAGATAGATAGATAGATAGATAGATAGATAGATAGATAGATAATCAAAATGTTATAGAAGGGAGGTAGGCAACAGTTGGCCACTAATAAAACCTGCATTTCGATTGCTGAAAATCTAGATATTTTTAGGAGGACAGACTGGGTAGTGAAGTTATGTGAGCCAGAAGAGCTGCTCTGAGGTGAAAGGTGAAGAACTTTTGAGTTCCCTAGGGAACTGGGATGGTGTAGCTGAGGCAGCACATCACAGCTTCCCCCTGTCTGGTCTAACAGGAAACCTTCATCTCCTGTTCCCCTCTAGCTCCATGCACAAACGTAGTAGTTCTGGGCATCTGATGCCTGGTCTCCATTTCCTGCAGTTGGTTTTCTTCCTCCCAATCTTTTCTTCCTCATCTTCTTGTGCACAAGGCTGTAGCTGACCGCACAGTGCGTTGTTTGCGCCATGGAGTTCTGTGCTGAGAAAAAGAAAGGGATGCTTTCCCTCCTCTGACCAGAACATTCTTCTGCTGTTCTGTGCAGATGCCCACTTTGCCTCCACAAAGGGCAGTGGGATTATGACTCATGAGTAAGCACTCCCCTAGTCTGCCTTCCATGAGAACAAGCAGGCTGGGTGCTTTCCCATATGTCCGCTGGCATGGAGGGCGCTAGAGAAGTGCACTCTTCTGTCTCAGAATGCCCCTATTTCAAGTAATTGGTTAGAATTCCAGTGAGTGGGTCTACGCATGGCCAAGTATCTCAGGCACCAAAATCTCTTGGGCCAGCCCTGCAGGTCACTGGAAATTAGGGATGTGCACTGGATCGGACCCGATCCACGATCCGAGTCCGGTCCAGTGGGAAATCGGATAAATTATCCGATTTCCGATCCCGCAGCTGGATCGGCCGATCCAATCCGAACCGGTCCGAAAAAGCTCCGAACCGGTTCGGCGGATCGGCGGATCGGCGGGCGCCCACTGGCGCCCACCGCCGCTTCCATTGGCGGGCGCCAGCGGGCGCCCGCCGATGAAAGTGGACAGCGGGGGGGGGGGGGGGAGGAGGGGGGCACTTACCTTCTCGGCCCGGTGGCTCCCGTCCGGCGCCGGCGCCTACTACTACTAGCAGGCTCCGCGGCCTGCTCTAGGGTGGCGCGCCGGGTGATGTCATCACCCGGCGCGCTACTCTAGAGCAGGCCGCGGAGCCTGCTGGTAGTAGTAGGCGCCGGCGCCGGACGGGAGCCACCGGGCCGGGAAGGTAAGGAGGGGGTGCGTGGAGGGGAGGAGGGGGCGCGCGGAGGGGGGAGGGGGGAGGGGGGCCCTTACCTTTCCGGCCCGGCGGCTCCCGTCCGGCGCCGGCGCCTACTATTCCCAGCAGGCTCCGCGGCCTGCTCTAGGGTGGCGCGCCGGGTGATGTCATCACCCGGCGCGCTACTCTAGAGCAGGCCGCGGAGCCTGCTGGTAGTAGTAGGCGCCGGCGCCGGACGGGAGCCGCCGGGCCGGAAAGGTAAGGAGGGGGTGCGTGGAGGGGAGGAGGGGGCGCGCGGAGGGGGGAGGGGGGCCCTTACCTTTCCGGCCCGGCGGCTCCCGTCCGGCGCCGGCGCCTACTATTCCCAGCAGGCTCCGCGGCCTGCTCTAGGGTGGCGCGCCGGGTGATGTCATCACCCGGCGCACTACTCTAGAGCAGGCCGCGGAGCCTGCTGGAAGTAGTAGGCGCCGGCGCCGGACGGGAGCCGCCGGGCCGGAAAGGTAAGGAGGGGGTGCGTGGAGGGGAGGAGGGGGCGCGCGGAGGGGGGAGGGGGGAGGGGGGCCCTTACCTGCCCGGCCCGGCGGCTCCCGTCCGGCGCCGGCGCCTACTACTACCAGCAGGCTCCGCGGCCTGCTCCAGGGTGGCGCGCCGGGTGATGTCATCACCCGGCGCGCTACTCGAGAGTAGGCCGCGGAGCCCGCTGGTAGTAGCCGCCGGCGCCGGACGTGCCGAGAAGGTAAGTGGCGGGGAAGGGGGCTTACCCCCCCCCGGAGCCGTCCGCTTCTATCCGCTGGCGCCCGCGGGCGCCAGCGGATGGAAGCAGGCGGCCCCAGGGGGGGTAGGGAGCGCGGGGGAGGGGGTTTACCTGCCGGGGCCGTCCACAGCGGACGGCCCCGGGGGGGGGGAGGGAGTTAGGCCCCCCCTTACCCACCCGCCGCCATTTTTTCCTCATAGACTTGCATTGCAATGCAAGTCTATGGGGAAAAAAATGGCGGCCGATCCAAAAATTTCCGATTTTTGGATCGGGATCGGACTCGATCCGGTCCGGGGGGCCTCCGATTTTGTCCGAACCGGTCCGGGACAAAATTGGAGGTCCCGATCCGGGTCCCGATCCGATCCGGGGGGTCCGTGCACACCCCTACTGGAAATGCCCCACAGAGGGATGGCTGAGCTTTGAGATCTAGTGGAGATCATCTTTATGGGCTTTCATTGGTCCATTCCTTTAACTCCTGGTGGCTTAAGTATTGTGCAGAGGGGGAAAGAATGAAGTGAAAGGCAAAACGCCCAAGTGGGTAATTCTGCTGGGTGACTTAGAGAGAGAGGTCCTGAGAATCTCCTCTGACAAGGTTAGGGAATACAAGGCTAGGCTTCAGTTCCCTCCTTCTACACCTGTGTTGGATCTATTTTAATGAATTTTGTACTCTGTTTCTTTGACCAAAATCCTTTTGCACAAGACCCATTTTCATTGCGCACTTAGGTCAAGGGGTGTCCAGAGAACATCCTTGTGGTTTGCACTCTTCTGTTATGCAACATTCACATGCACACATGGCTATCCCATCTCCACAGTCCAAGAGGTTAAACTCACTAGCAGCTCCTTTTAGAGTATCTGGAGACTGATTTGGTCACTGCTCATAATGTAACTGGGTTTCCACATCCTCCTTATGTTGTTGTAAAAGCAGCTGAAGAGGAAGAAGCTGCAAATAATGAAATATAGGAATGCAGGAAAAAGAGGAAGCAGCAGGCAACCAAGTGCCTAACTGAAATTCTAAGAGTTATGGAGAAGTGACAGAAAGGGAAGCCCAAGCCAGGATTTGCATTTGGTGGCTTAGCTGAGAAGCCAAACAACAACAAAGCCAGCAGAAAAGTTGGCCTCCACTGCCCTGAATCAGCCATCCACGCTACAATCTAATGACTAATGTCTTCCAAAAATCCCCAGAATCCCTGACCATTGGCCATATTGACGGGGGCTGCAGTTCAAAACATTTGGAGGTCGACAGGTTGCCTTCCTCTGTCTTACAAAGTACAGAAAACAAAGTCTTACAAAGTGCAGCAGTATGCAAAGACCAATTCCCCTCTGCTTACGCCTTAATTCAGTTCTTTTCAAAGTTCCTATTCTCAAGGAACTCTTCCATTTCCAATTTGTCAGTCAAAGAACCTCTGAACCTCTGCTGTGCAACCCTTGCACTTCCCAGTGTCTTCTAAGGCAGGGATGGGAAGAAAACACATCTTCAAAAGTTCTGGACTTCAATCCCCAGCATTCCTGACCATTAGCCATACTGGTAGGGGCTTCTGGGAGTTGAAGTCCAAAATATCTGGTGATCAACCTTCTGCTTACTCTTGTACTAAAGCACATTTGGTTCATTTAAGTTACTGTCCAAGCTTGTGGAGCCTGGCTGTTACTCCACATGAACGTACTGTGTGCCTTGTACTCCCCTGCCCATATTGCAGGGGAAGATTAGAAATGGAGGATGAGTTGCCTTTCTGGGAAAACTTCCATTACTATTGATGAAGACCTGATAATCCTCCAAGGAACCCCTTACAGGCTTCCAGGCATACAGTTTTTTAAAAAACACTGCAAAATGTAAAGGTTCTAGCCAGGGTAAATGAATGGACACCAGCAATTGCTGAACAAGGAAGGAGAACAAGAAAAGAAAAGGAGTAAAAAGGATGGTTCTAAATTTTCCATTCAGATTAGGAAATCAAGGCTGCCTCTACAAGAGAGGTTTAAAGCTCTTTCAAGGCGCTTAAAAAAAATTACCTCTACAAGAATGGAGCACAAATCGGGCGTAGAGGCGCGTTATCTCTCCGATTATGCGCATTATCGAATGCGCGTTAAATTGCGAGTTTTATTTTGCTCTGGCCGTTAAAGCGCATTTTTTACTATGTGAACAAGCGCTTATGCGCATTAACTACTTGTAAAGCGCATTTTGGTCATCCGTTAATGCGCTTCGCCGCCTCTCGTGCAGAGGTATTAGGTGTAAATGCGCTTCAGCGATTATGCGCATAATCGCCTAACCGGGCGCAAAAGCGAATCCTTGTAGAGGGGACCGTAATCTTTTTGCCTCGGGTGGTTATGCATAAGAGAATGACTACTGCCTGTTACTCACAAATGAACATCGAAGAGACAAAACCACAGCAAGACTCATGTTTCTGGAATAACAGACCTAAAACCCAGCTATCGAGCAATATTCTTAGCACTGTTCCAATCAGTATTGCTACAAACCACTGCGGAGTTATTTACAAAACACAGCCTGTGAGTATACCTTTAAGAGAGAATTGCTTTGCTACTTGCAAAATAAAACATGTGAATGCACATTAGATCTATCAGCACATGGAGGAGGATAATGGAGAAAGTCTTTCCAAGAGATTGTGACATTCTTCATCCTGTTCACTCAGAGTGAAACTTCCATGCAACAGCAAGGCTTTGTAGATTCTTGCTAAGCATTTCCCCTTCTCTTCCCCCCCCCCCAGCACAGACAGGGAGTCAACTGGAAAAATTCTCCTTTGGACCCTGATCTAAATCTCCAGTTCATACTAAAAGATGCTGGGTTTTGTAGTCCAACACATCTGAAAGTCACCAGTTTGGGCAAGTCGGCTTTAACAGAAGAAAACAAAATCAATATTTTATATCTAGCCCTAAATAATACTTTTAAGAAAGTTCTATCAACTTCAATAGGAATGTTTGTGCTGGATGTTAATGAAATATATTTCGCTAAAAGAAATCTCGTCAAGACTTTGAGAAAGGATTTCAGTAGGATGATTCTTGGATAGCCATGATTGTTTCTCATTAATATTCTATGTCCTTATCTGGATAGCCAGATGACAAAGGGAGTTATGAGTGCATTCAGAAACATTAATTCATTTAGATGGAGTAGAACTGACTCAAGGTAGTAAGCTGAATGAGATGATCGAGACAATAGCTTTCAGGTTTTCAATAGGGTTGTGCCTAACCATATGACTTATAGGGAAGTGGAAGCATAGAACAGGGGTGGACAACTTGTGGACTCCTAGATTTTTGGTATATAACTCCCATCAGCCCTAGCCAACATAGTTAATGGTGAGGCATGATGGGAGTTGTAGGCCAAAAAAAAAAATCATCTTGAAGGCCAGAAGTTGCCCACCCCTAATGTATAGGAAGGCCCTGTCTGACTAAAATCAGGTTGGCCTAAAGTCACCTGAAAGGGTAGAGCATGTGAGCTTTAGCATAAGGCACATCAAGAACCAGCAGTTGCCTCCCACTCCAACAGGTGACCTGTACATTTAGAAAGCAGCCTCTGTTCTCCTCTCCACTCTCATGCTTAATTCTACCTATCATAAGGAATGAATGCTAAGAGGGCCACACATCTCCTTTCAAAGTGGTTAACATTAAAAGAGGGGGAAGGGATAAGACACAATAGAGCAGCAGGCCCTCCTCTGTCCTTTTAGCACTTCAGGCTTGTTTCTAGCCCTCATGATGTCCGAAGGATGAGAACCTAGGGCCTTGTCTTGATGAGGGGAAAGCCCCAGAGTGGCTCTGCAGTGGCGCTAGGTAATTTATATGACACAGCAGCCATTGCGGAGCCATCCCAGGGCTTTCCCCTGAAGATCCGGAATAAAATTCAGGGACTTACCCCATTTTTTCCCCTCTTGCAGCGAGGTGACGATGGCATCTGCCATCTGTCGCCTTGCTCCAGAGTTGCACTAGAGGCATGTCCGGGCAGATGGCAGCCCCTGATTGGTCGCCATTTGCCCAGGCAGGGGGTGGGCCAGTGAGCTGAATGGCCACTGGAACATCTCTGTGCTTCTCCAGCTTGGGGAGAAGGATGCTTGGCCGCTGAAAAAAAGTTAAAAAAAACAAACAAAAAAACCCAACCCCCCCCCCCCCCCCAACAACTGGAGGGATGCAAGGAGGCTCAGGTGCCTGGATGCACAGGTGGCGGTGCACGGGCCAGCGACCCGAATGGCCACCTCCGCGCCGCCTCTGATGTGGGGAAAAGGATGCTTGGCCCCCCAAAAAAGGTTAAAAAAGCCCCCCCAAAAAAATGAGGGACGTGAGGAGGCGCGGGCGCCCCAGTGCACAGGTGGCAGTGCACGGGGCGGCCACTTCCTCCTTGCATGCAAACCCTGCACTCACTCCTTAGGTGGGGACAACCAGGAGGAGCGCAAGCATGGGGTTTGGGGGGGGGGGGCTCGAGGCACCAATGTGCCCTTGTCAAGACAGCCCCAGGAAAGGGCAGAGACTGTCCATGTCAATGCTTTGGGCTTCATGGATTTCACAGACTCCACCACAACACATGTTGCTTCTGAAAAGCAGATTGTACATGGTTTGGTTTTATTATCTGTTTTCATAAGTTGGATACCTTAAAGAACGGCACCTAATTTCCTCTCCCCCAATTGATCAACCTAGTCCGTACCTGAGAAAAGAATGAGTTCTGTTTACCAAATCCTATTGACTTTGCCCTAGGATTGGTTTACCCTCATGTGTCCATCACTTATGGACTGTAGAATCTGTGACTCGGTCTTCACAGGTTAATTACTGCAGAATAAATGTTCATCCTCAGTACTTTTCAGCAGTCAGTCCACATAGTAAAAATGACATCCTCTCCCTATTCCACATACAAAAACAGTAAATGGGATAGTGTCCTCTACCACAGGACAGTTCAGGGAGTACAGGACAGATTGTGTGGCATACACAGCTCTGTTCTCAAATGGGGGTGGGGGTGGGTGGGAGGGAGCTGGGAAGCTCAGGAGGCTGCCATCTCTGCAACCCTCAGCATCTGCCACCTGAAGTGATTGCCTCATTCTACCTAATGGTAGGGAGGGCCCTGGGTACATGCATTTGTGAACAGGCCCTTAGGTGTGCCTGGCGACCACAAAGCATTTTTTTTTCTTAGTTGGGAGCTCCACCATAACAAGGATTATGAGGACAGTTGCTCAAATGAGTTTTCCACTAAGGCCTGGATACCAGGCAGTTCATATGTTGACATCACATTGCTAGACTTCCCCAACCTAGTGCCCTCCAGATGGTTTTTTTTAAACTTCAACTCCCACCATCCCTCGCCATTTGCAATGCTGGCCAAGGATGATGGGAGTTGTAGTTCATCGCATCTGGATGGAATTGGGTTGGAAAGGCAGACCTAGTCTGTATATATTACAAGACTAGGGAACATCTGGTTCAGGCTCCAGACAGGTTTCCTCAGTTGGTTAGCAGCTTCCTCCACCACTCGCAGCTGTGTCCCCTGAAATAACCACGGGTGGCAGCTTTCTTCCTCTGAGTGATTTGACAATCCTTGGGACATCTGTTACAGAGGAATTTTAAAAGTTCCTGATAGATGTTCCCTTTTCTGTCTTTTAAAGTTACATCACCAACACTAAGGGATTCATGTTTTTAAAGGAGTTTCCCCCCCACCCCTTTTGTGACTTAAGGACAATGGAGGCTGGTGGCTCTGATGTCAGTTGGGCGGTGAATCCACTTTGGGTTTCAGTCAGAACCAGTCAAAACTCTAAAGGAGCGATCCAAGATGCTTCAGATCTCCTTTAGAGTTCTGACTGAAACCCAGATTGGATTCATTGCCCCCACAGAGCCATCAGCCTTCACGCTTAAGGAGTAAAATGAAGCTACAGAGCCACTTTACAGCAAGTCAAGCCATTGCTCCCATGAACCTAGTATTCTCTCCTCTGACTAGGAGAAGCTCTTCAAGGTGAGAAGCAGATATCAATGCTTGGGAGGGGTGTGTGTGCTCAGACAAGAGTTCATCAGTGAGTCACTTCAACCAGTGATGGGTGCTTTGTGTCAGGGGTGGAAAGCATATGGCCCTCCAGATGGTTTGGCCTACAACTTCCATCATCCCCTAACCATTAGCTATGCTGGCTAGAGCTCATGGCACATGTAGGCTAAAACATCTGGAGGGCCTCAAATTGCTTACCCTTGCTTTGTGGAAACAACCCAACCCATACCACAAACAAAACTGTTCTTAGGTTTATAAACAAAATTTATAAAATTTTCAAAGGTTTCAGCTATTTCTAACAGGCCAATGAAGCGGAAATCAAGGTTGTGAAGATTTAGTCCATGATCCTCAGTGCCTCCACATTGGCTGCAGGGCCACAGCAGGTGCCCCCTCCCTCCCCGTCCCCTCCCCGTCCCCTCCCTGCAATCCTCCTGGCCAGTTTGCAACAAGCAGGACTAGTATGTGCTTGCTAAAAGGAAGTGGGCTAGAACATTCCCCAGAATCCTCTGCAAAACAAGGATTCCTCAGGACATAAATCAATGAATCGGCTCATGTACTCTCCTGGCTGTTGATCCACCTCGCTTGCTGGGAAGTGAGCAGGTTCTATCGCCTTTGTCACCCATGTATGATAGGATGTTATATGAGGTTATATGATGTTATATGAGGTTTCATTTAGGCCTCCTCCACACGAGACGTTTAATGAGCCTTGAAGGCTCATTATAAATTTTACCTCCACACCAGCGGAGCGCAAAACGGGCGTACAGGCGCGTTATCTCCCCGATAATGCGCATTTTCGAATGCGCGTTAAATAGCGACTTTTATTTTTCTCCGGCCGTTAAAGCGCATTTTCGCCGTGTGAACAAGCGATTATGCGCATTAACTTCTTGTAAAGCGCTTTTTGGACATCAATTAATGCGCTTCGCCGCCTCTCGCCGCCTCCCGTGCAGAGGGATTAGGCGTAAATGCGCCTCCGCGATAATGCGCATAATCCCCGAACCGGGCGCAAAAGCGCATCCTTGTGGAGGGGGCCTTAGTCATCATAGCTATTGAAAATTCCACTCTCCATATCTAACATGGGGACTTACGCACCCCTCCTCCTTCTATGTGTGTGTATTAGCAGAATCTGGAAACATAACACCAAAGTTTCCTTAAGAGTAGAAAGTTTGAAATCCACTGACCTCACCTAAGTCTCCCTATATCAGGAAGTGGGGCTTTGGAGAAACGAGGGAGAAAAAAGGGAGACCGAGTTCTTCTGCTACTGACGTCAGAAGAACAGAAGGGGAAAGTGCAGGGTCTCTGTAGTGCTGCCGCAGTGCGTTGTGGCAAACCTTCCCTGCCCGCCTTGTGCAACTGTTGCTGTTGCTGCCGCTTCTGTGGAAATGTGCTACTTGCTAGAACTCTCCCCAAACCTATCTGCTGCTGATCTCGTTCCTCCCGTCTCAACGTGAAAAACACAACCCAAGCAAAGCCACAGCCCCAAATGAGTGGATCATTCTGTTCTCAGGAAATGCGCACGTATCTGATAATCTAAGTACTACAAAGGTAAAAAAAAAAAGGGAGGAAGAATGAATTTCACATAGGCAACATCAGACTTCACACAGGAAGAATGGGTTTTTTTAGGACAACAGGGCCTACCTACATCATCTGAAACTCTTTGTTTTGCAGGTACCTTTCGCCATACTGCACCTGCTTTGTGGTCTTGACTACGTCAGTTGATTAGGTTATGGGAAGCTGGTGGCTAGGTGATCACCTTCAGATCCTACAAAGTCACCCTAGTAAAGAGTTACATTTAACATACAGCTATAGGCCACTAGCACTTTGGCTATAATTACCACCCTTCCCCCACATGGCATGTTGCAATGTCTTGGACTACAATTCCCACTCCCCCAAGCCAGCAGGACCACCGGCCCTGCTGGCTGGGAAATGATGGGAACTGTAGTCAACACATTTGGAGGGTGCCAGGCTGGAAAGGCTGATAATACTATTAAAAACAAAATAAAATAGGGCAATAAGCAGTTATTTGTGGAATCAGAGTTGGCTTCTTGAGGGCTCATGGGCAAGGTCCCCTCAATGAGCCCCCTCCCTCAGTGAGTCTATCTTCTCCTTATCAATATCACCAGCTGCCATTGCTTGCTTGACAGGCAGAGAGCCAATGAGCAAGTAGGCAAGGAATCTGTGCCTTCTCACCACCCCCATTGTCTGGGGTAGAGCGAGAGATCAGTGAACAAGCAGGTCACAATGCTGAAGTGGAGCCACTCCACGGGCTCTTCTCAGTGGGCCCCTCTGGGGTGTGGCCTCTGAGCAGGTGCTCAAACATGCTTACCCAGGTTGAAGGTTCATTAAATTCACTAGAACGTCTTGTAAAAAAGTATCCAGTTGGTTAGAGGACACCTAGGAGCTTTTACTGAGAAATACCACTCATTATGGGAGGCAGTGGGAGTGCCTATATATTGCAGGGATCTTGCTCCATCTGTGTCCCAGATTAGAGACCTTTCACAGACATCATTGGGAATCACTGTGAGCTCATCTACACCTAAGGGTGTAGAGGGAGGGGGGAGGATCATGGACTTACCTGCTTCTGCAATCGTCCCCCAGCATCAAGAGAGCAGTGTATTGTCCCGGAAGGAAAAAGGGACGTTGCAGCTGCCATTTTCTTTCCAGAAGAGGAGCCCCACATTGCCCCAAACCACCAAAAAAAAAAAAGGTTTAAATAAAAACACGCCCCAACCCCCCTGCCATCCTGGGGATGATGAAATTACTCCCCCCCCCCATGGGCACGGAGCCATCCCGTGTGGCTCCGTGCCCGTTTCAGGCCCCGGGAGTGTGTGGCACACCAGTCGCGGTCCTCAGGATGGTCCCGGAACCACGGGGAAAATTGGGATAACTGGGGAATCAGTTATCCCGGGAAATTGGAGGGAACATCCCTGTCTGCCCCTGCGATCCCCTGAGCATCATTTGGACACACAGGGACAACCCCGGGGAAAAAGCATGGTGTAGACATGGCCCGTGACCCCATCAGTGTGACCAAGAGATGGATTTCAGGAATAGTCTTATGGATGATTCACATGATACTGCACTGGGAACTTTCCAAGTGTGTTTTGTAGAAATCTCCTTTTAGAGGAAAGGAACATTCTCAAACTGAAATGTGGGCTGCTAAAAACATGCACATGTGCGCACGCGCGCACACACACACATGACAGTGTGGTGCAGTGGTTAAAGTGTTGGATTTACATTGGGGTCGAATCTCAGGTCAGCCACAAAGCTTCCCTGGGCCAGATCTACACCAAGCAGGATATGACACTGTGCAAACGGTTTGAAAACTGTTGATGGAGCGTGTCCTGACTGAGCCTCAACAGTTGTCACTACTGTTATAAACCATTTTAAAGCAGTAGTGTAGATCCTGCCTTGGTGCTCCTGGGCCAGGCACTCTTTCACTCTCTCTCAGCCTAACCTGCCTTGCAGAGTTGTTGTAGGAATAAAAGGGGAAACTACCCTGAGCTCTTTGAAGGAAGTGTCAGATAAAAACTTGAACTGAATGAAACAATAAATAAAGTGTTGAAATAATTAAGTTTGCAATCCCAAGGTATGCCAGATAAGACAAGGGTTCATCTAGTCCAGCATTCTGTTCTCCCAGTGGCCAAGCAGCTGCCCACAGGAAATCCACAAATAGGACATGAGTGCCAAAGCACCCTCCCATCCAAGTTCCCCAGCAACTGGGCTGCACTGCATATTGCTTCAGACACTGGAGGCAGCATATAGAAGCTACTAATACCCTTCCCCTCCAGGAATTTGTCCAGTCCCCTTCTAAAGTCATCTTAAGTAAGTTCAATGGAACTAACAAGTAAGTAAGAAGTTCAGTGGAACTAACAAGTAAGAAGTAGGTTTAGTGGGACTAATGGCTGACCAAACATGTTTGGGATTACACAGTCAACCACAGCTTTTCTGTGTGACTTCATTGGTCCTGGGGGCAGAGAACTGAATTGTTCCACTGCTCATTCCCTCCCCTGCCCCCAAACCAATGCTATGGAGGTGCCCACCCATACTATTTTGGGTGCCTTATATTCGGTTCCAAATGTGTGCTACAACACCTGACATACATCTAAACATGCCAAAAGAACAACCTTACACAAAGCTTGCATGTGTGATCCTCAAGTTAAGGGATATGTTTGTTCTTCTCTGTACTGTGTTTATATGATATGTTTAGGTGAGGACACATCTTCGGGAGTCAGTGCACAGACAATTGTTGCTCACATTGGATTAAACAACTGAAATGTTACATAAAGAGAAAGGATGGTCATAAATGGAACATGTATATGGGGTTGGAACTCGATTAAAGTAGACCCATTGAAATTAATGGGAGTGATGTTTGCCTTGGGATTGAAGTGAGCCATGACTAACTTAAGTCTCATTGATTTCAGTGGGACTACTCTAAGTATGACTAACTCTGGATCCAACCCATAGAGTCAGAACCCATCAACCTGCAGAAGAAAGACTAAACTTGTTTGAAGATACTGCTTCTTTCCATTGTCGTGGCTAAGGAAACAGGACAAGAGCAGCTTCTCTGCCCCCCTCTACAAGATTTCGATTTGACGCCTGGTTCCCCGATTATGCGCATCTTCTCCGAAGCGCTTTTACGCCTAATCCCTATACATGGGAGGCGTTGAAGCGCATTACAGGCTGTATGAAAGGCATTTTAAAGTTGTTGACATCGCATGCAAATGTTGCTGAAAGTAATGCGCTTTGTCCCAGAGAAACTCCCCAAACCGGTTTCCTCTCTTTCTTCTCCCCGCCCACTAGAATCTCCCGCCTTTGATTTCCTAGGTTACCTGAAAGGAAGGAGCTGATTTAACATATTCGGCTACCTGCCTTCCCCCCTCTTTCGCCCGATTGGCATGACTTCCTCAGGAGTAACTGTGAATGTGCGCGCACACACACACACATGCATGCAAAAACAAACAGGTAGATGCTGCTTCATTCCTTCCCCCTCCTCTTCCCAGCGAGCTCAACAATTGTAAAACATACACACACACGCCAAAACAGACAGGTGGATGCTGCTTCATTCCTTCCTCCTCCTCTTCCCAGCGAGCTCAACAATTGTAAAACACACACACACACCCCTCAGCTCAGGAACCCAGCAAGAAGTGAGGGGAAGTTATGTCCGCTGATGGCTAATTATGCGCCCATCCGCCCATCCTTCCTACCCCCTTTCCTTCTCATAAAACCACCTCCATCTGGCCCCGTGTCTCCATGTTAAAAATATTTCATCAGGGTACTTCAAAGAAACTTTATTTTTGGTTCACGTTGGGTCCCTTCTTCTTGGAGCTTCCATCCAGAGAGACGGAATACAAGGAGGAAGTTGCCAGGAGGAGAGAGGAAATGAATCTAAACCAAAAAGTGGGAGGTTTTCCCAGCGAAGGGGCAGTTCTAGGCATGACATCATGACCACAGTCCAACCCCCTGATCCAACCCCTGATCGTTAATGCGCCTCCTCAGAAAGTTGTTTACACGGACATAAGGCGCTCTTACTCCCGCCGTAAATTAAAACTCGCTAATTAACGCGCATTCGATAATGCGAATAATCGGATGTTTAAAGCGCCTCGGGCTCCCAATTTGCGCTCCTCTCTTGTAGAGGTAAAAATTTTAATCAGCCTTGAAAGAGCTTTAAACCTCTCTTGTAGAGGCATCCTCTGATGCATTTGGGAGAAGATACATGGGACAAAGCAAGAAAGGTCTCATCCTACTCAGTATTAATGCTCCTACTGAATATTAATGCTGAAGGTCTCCCCACTCTTCTGGAGGTCACATAATGTATCCTTAGCTAAGAAAGGCCTTCTTTGCTATTTGTACCTTAGGGAAATATGGGCAGACCAAACATTTGTTAAGTAATGTTAGTTTGTTTCCAGATTCAGAGGTGTTGGCGGATTCCCATATAACGGGATTGTTAAAAACAAAACTAGGCACGTGTAATGCACTTCTATGTTTAGATATTGAGAACGCTGCAAAGACAGACTGCAAATACGGCTTCTCCTATTAGGTAGGTTGACCATACGAAAAGGAGGACAGGGCTCCTGTAACTTTAACAGTTGTAGAGAAAAGGGAATTTCAGCTGGTGTCATTTGTATGCAATTAGTTCCTGGTGAAATTCCCTCTTCATCGCAACAGTTAAAATTGCAGGCACTATACTAGAGTGACCATATGCAAAAGAAGGCAGGGCCCCTGCAACTTTAACTGTTGTGATAAAGAGGGAATTTCACCAGGAACTAACTGCATACAAATGACACCAGCTGAAATTCCCTTTTCTCTACAACTGTTAAAGTTACAGGAGCCCTGTCCTCCTTTTCGTATGGTTAGCCTACCTAACATGGAATCTTTTATTTGCCAGGGAAATTTGAAGGCCTCAGCTTTTCGTTTTCAACAGGAGCAAAAGTCATAGGTGCTGTGGTTGCTGAGGAAACACACAGAAGATAATACACACCTGTGCTCTTACATAGTTCCCATTTGTTTCAACAACAGTTTGCCAAGGCCCTATGAGGAGAGATTGAAAGAACTGGGCATGTTTAGCCTGGAGAAGAGAAGATAGAGGGGAGACATGATAACACTCTTCAAATACTTGAAAGATTGTCACACAGAAGAGGGCCAGGATCTCTTCTTGATCAACCCAGAATGCAGGCTAGGGAATAATGGGCTCAAGTTACAGGAAGCCAGATTCCAGTTGGACATCAGGAAAAACTTCCTGACTGTGAGAGCAATATGGCAATTGAGCCAATGACCTAGGGAGGTGGTGGGCTCTCCCACACACTACAGGCATTCAAGAGGCAGCTGGACAACCATCTGTCAGGGATGCTTTAAGGTGGATTCCTGCATTGAGCAGGGGGTTGGACTTGATGGCCTTATAGGCTCCTTCCAATTCTACTGTTCTATGATTCTATGATTCTAACTTCTGAATCTGATTTTAATGGTTTTAATTCTGTAATTCTGTTGTTGTTGTTGTTGTTTTCTCCCCCTTTTTATTGTTCATTGTTTGGATATTTTATTGGATATAGAGCGGCATATAAATCTTGTAAATAAATAAATGCATTCCACCTTAGCTAAGTAAAGCTGCAATGCAATGCACTTACCTCAGACTTACTTCTGAGCAGGTATGCATCGGACTAAAAAAGGTATCTAATAGCACAAACCTAAACATGTCTACTCAGAAGTAAGTCACACTGAGTTCAGTGGGCTTTACTCCCAGCTAAGTGCGTATAGGATTACTGAAAGTTATGCTACCATCAGTCTAGAGCTGGAAGTACTTTCCTGGGCCCAGTTTCTTATCCCACCTGAATCTCATTTCCTGTTCTGTTGCCTCTACATAGTTATCCCCAGTCCACTTGGTGCGATATTATTCATCCCAATCCTTCTTCTCTAATGCATGATCATAAACACAAAATTCTGAATGTCGCATTAGAAAAAGGAGTCCAGCAAGAACGGCATGTTCCAATGATTTTGATTTTGGGGGATATTTAATGCAGTATCCCACATCCACTGCCAAGATTGTCTCAACATGCTTCATACAGACAGCTGGTAATGACTAAAGGCACAATTCACAACTCCACTGAAGTGAATGGGACCTATGTGGCAGTAAACCAACTGCGGCAGTGTTCATGCTCAATACTTGTTCATTTAAGTAGAGCTTGGGAAAAAGAGGTTCCCAGTAAACGTCTTGTAGGTTCAATTCAGTTGGGAAATGGTTTTCTTAAAAAATGAGTTCATACCAGCCTTCCCCAACCTGGTGTTCTCCAGATTTTTTTTACTTCAACTCCCATCAGCCCCAGCCAGTGTGGCCAATGGTCAGGAATGATGGGTACTGTAGTCTAAAACATGTGGAGGGCACCAGATTGGAAAAGGCTGGTTTATATCAATGCATTTAGGGGACAGGAAGGGTGCAATCCTATACACACTTAAGAATATAAGAGCCATACTGAATCAGACCAAGGGTCCATCTAGTCCAGCATTCTCTTCACACAGCGGCCAACCAGCTGTCGAATGGGAACCCACAAGAATGACACTAGTGCAACAGCATCCTCCTGCCCATGTTCCCCTGAAGCTGGTACACAAATGCATACTGTCTCTGATACTGGCGGTAGCACAAAGCCATCAGAACTAGTAGCCATTGATACTCCCGCTTACCTGTGAGTATCACTGAACTAAATGTGGCTTATTTCTCAGTAGACTTGTATAGAATTGCATTATGAAGACTCTCCCTTGCATAAGACTCTGCACACAGAGGAGTGGGGCTGTAGAGGAAGTGAGCTCAGCTCTAAGGAGTAAAATGGGCTGGATCTAGAGAGGGGCTGGATTGTCTCTGCATTATACAAAGGGTTGAATCTCAACTCAACCTTACATAAAGTAGATCCAATGAAATCAATGGGATTTGAGGTTACTTAGGTCGCATTGATTTCAAAGGCTTCTCTCTAAGGATAGTCTGGATCTAACCCCAAGTAAGGAGCATCATAATAGCAAAAACAGCCTCACGTGTGATAAGAAAAAGTTTACATAGTCTTAAAGAGGGCAAGATGGAAATATTTAAAAAGATAATGTAATTGGAATTGAGGCAAATATTTATCTAGTTTGGTTTATTGTTTTTTATAGGAATGCAACCTGCAAGTTGAATTAATTAATGAATTAAATTGCCTCTGCTGTCAAGAACTCTTATTGTAGCTATTCCGATGATCGTTAAACGTACAAGACCTCCTTGGATTTCATTAAAGAATAAACAACAAGGGACTCCCCCTCCCCCAAACTCATTTAGCTAGAAGTATAAGAAATTCCATTTAGCATCAACATAAAGCCCATGACAGGATACCAATTTCACTAGGATATACTAGCAACATTGAGATAAAATTTTAAAAAAATTGTTGCAGGCTCAGATAATACCACATTATCATTGTTATTCCATCATTTCTATGTCTGATGGCTTCCAAAGCCAACAAAATCTTCTTATGAATTAAAATTTCTTAATTTAATTTCTAGGCTGCTGTGCGGGCCAACATGCAGAAGGAACCCCCATGATTGCAAAGAATAAATAAATATCTAAGATTATAACAGTTATCATGATCTTGATGATCAGGAGCTTTGTGTAGAGCAGGGGTAAGCAACAGGCTGTCAGCCAGATGTGTTGGACTTCAATTCCCATAATCCCTGACCATTGACCATGCTGGCTGTGTCTGATGGGAGTTGTAGAGCAAAATATCTGGAGGGTTGCCTACTCCTGCCTTAATGCAATGGGAGAGTCAAGTGTCTCAAGGAAAACCCTGTTCCTCCGTTTGTTCCTCTCTCATTCCTTCTGTTGCTTTCTACCAGCAAAAACATGGGAAGCTTCCAGACAAGGCTTTTAACACACCATCATTCTGCCATATTCATGGCATTTTCCAGGAGGTCCAGACATCCTCATCTTCCACTCATAGCCCTCCTGTGTTTTCCCGCCACAGCTTTTCCCTGACCATAGAAAATCCACAAAGGAGGAAAAGGTGGAATAGGGCAATCACACACAAGCAATGGTCAAGGGAGATCAACGCAATGCAGACTGGACTTGCTCTCTGCAGAACCCTCTTTTTCTATGCGTCCCACAGGCAACACACAGCCTGTGGGACGCATATGTCCCCACCCCACCATGGCCGTTTTTGCTATTCCCTGCTCCTGCTGAATTTTCTGACGTGGCAGCAGTGTAAACCGCTCCTCCCCACCCCACCCCCCAATGATTTTGCAAGAAGCTAAGATGAGCAGGAAACATGAATCTTGTTCGGAAGCAGAATTGCGCTCCCGAAGGACGCTTAGCATCCGAAGCCTTCCTCTGGGTGCTTCCTCCAAAGGAGGCTTGGAGGGTGGCAACAAGAGAAAGGGCCTTCTCGGTCATGCCCCCTCCCCCTATTATGGAATGATCTTCCCAACAAGGCCCAACTGACACCAACACACACAGCCATCTTTTCACTGCTGGGTAAAACTGCCCTCTTCTCCCAGGCATTTAGTAGCATGAAATGCATTTTAATTATTATTTATTATATTTATTATTTATTATATTTATTTATATCCTGCCTTTTTCCCAATACTGAGACTCAAGGCAGCTTAGAAATTAAAACATGTACAGTTAAAACAAACAGAGATATACAAAAATTAAAAAAATATAATTAAACATAGTACAATTTTAAAATATTTAAATCATTTTAAAACATTTTAAAAACAAATAATTTTTAAAAATCCAAACCATAAGCAGCACATCCACAGAGGTCTCAACTACTCCTCAAAGGCCTGCTGAAACAGAAAAGTTTTAGCCTGCCTCCGAAAGCACACCAGGGAGGGAGCCAGTCAAGCTTCCCAGGGAAGAGAGTTCCAGAGCCCTGGGGCAGCCACCGAGAAGTCGTTCTCCAGTGTTCCCTCCAGGCGTGCTTGTGATGGTGGTGGGATGGAAAGAAGGGCCTCCCCTGAAGACTTCAGGGGATGGGCAGCCTTATTAGGGAGAATACGGTCTTTCAGATAACCTGGACCCGAGCCGTATAGGGCTTTGTAGATCATAACCAGCACTTTGAAACAGACTGGAAGCCAGTGGAACTGTTTTAACAGAGGAGTTGTATGCTCCCTATAACCAGCCCTGGTCAGCGCATTACAGTAGTCCAATTGGGATGTAACTAAGGCATGTGTCACCATGGCCAGGTCAGATGTCTCCAGGAATGGGCACAGCTGGCACACAAGCTTTAACTGTGCAAATGCACTCCTGGCCACCGCTGAAACCTGAGTATCCAGGCTCAGGGCTGAATCCAGGAGTACACCCAAGCTGCGAACCTGTGTCTTCAGGGGGTGTGTAACCCCATCCAGCACAAGCTGAATTCCTATTCCCTGATCTGCCTTTTGACTGCCCTGGAGCACCTCTGTCTGGATTAAGCTTCAATTTGTTTTCCCTCATCCAGTCCATTGCTGCAGACAGACACCGGTTTAGGACCAAAACAGCTTCCTTGGAGTTAGGTGGAAAGGAGTAGTAGAGTTGGGTGTCAACAGTGTACTGGTGGCACCGCACCCCAAAACTCTGGACAACCTCTCCCAACGGTTTCATGTACATGTTAAAAAGCATGGGGGACAAAATGGAACCCTGAGGGATTCCACAGGCCAACAGCCAAGGAGTCAAACAGAAGTCCCCCTGCATCACCTTCTGGGTCTGCCCATCCAGGAAGGAATGGAGCCACTGTAAAGCAGTGCCTCCAAGTCCCATCCCAGTGAGGCCATGGTCGATGGTATTGAACGCCGCTGAGAGGTCCAGCAGAACCAACAGGGACATACTCCCCTTGTCCAGTTCTCGGCGTAGGTCATCCACCAAGGCTACCAAAGCTATTTCTGTCCCATAACCAGGTCTGAAGCCAGATTGAAATGGATCTAGATAATCCATCTCATCCAGGAATCCCTGGAGTTGGGAAGCCACCACATGCTCCAATACTTTGCCCAAAAATGGAATATTGGAGACTGGCTGGTAATTGTCTAATACATTCGGGTTTAAGGAGGCCTTTTTCAACATAGGTCATACTACCATTTTGGACTGCCTTTGACTGATTATTTTTAAAAAAGTTTTTAGATATATGTTTTTCATGTGTATGTTATTTGTCTATATGTTATTATGCAATTTTTTTTGTTCTTTGTGTAATGTATTTTAATGGTTTTTAATGTTTGTGAACCGCCCCAGAGAGCTTCAGCTACGAGGGGGTTTGGAAATAAAATAAATGAAATATAATGACACAAGGCATATGCTCCCCATGTGCCTTGTTTCCTTCCAAAATCATGGGGTGGGGTGTTGCCACCATTGCAGCAGGGGAGGGGTGGTGCCCTCCCAGTGGGCTCTGGAAGGGCAATGACGTTGGCCTCCCGATCTATACGTAGCATGGGAAAGAGACAAGAGAGAATTGTACAAAATTATTCATGGTATGGAGAATGTGGATTGGGAGACTTTTTCTCCCTTTCTCATAATACTAGAACCTGGGGTCATCCCATGAAGCTGATTGGTTGGAAATTCAGGACACACAGCATAGTTAAACTATGGAATTCGCTACCACAAGATGTATTGAAGGCCACCAACTGGATATCTTTAAAAGGGAATTGGATAAATTCATGGACAGTAAAGGTAGTAATGGCTTGGCAGCTATATGCTACCTTCTGGATCAGAGGCAGTATGCATATGTACACCAGTTTCTGGAGAACACAAGCAGGAGAGTGCTATTGCACTCATGTCCTACTTGTGGGTTTCCCACAGGCAGCTGGTTGGCCACTGTGTTAGCAGAATGCTGGACCAGATAGGCCTTTGGTCTAATCCAGCAGGGCTCTTCGGGAAGGGCTGTGGCTTAGTGGTAGAGCATTTGCTTTTCATGCAGAAGGTCCCAAGTTCAAAACCCAGCATCTCTAGGTAAGGCTGGTAATATTCTTGCCTGAAACCCTCAAGAGCTGCTGCCAGTCAGTGCCCACCATACTGGGCTAGAGAATCTGACTCAGCCTAAGGCAGCTTATAGTGGACCTCAGTCCATTTTTGCGGAACCATAGCACAGTGTGACAGAGTACCAGAAGGTCCCAGGTTTGACACCTGGCTTCTCCAGATAGGGCAAGGAAAGAATCCTGCCTGACATCCTGAAGAGCCACTGCCTATCAGTGGCTCGCAATACTGGGCTCGATGGACCACTGGCCTGACTCAGTCTAAGGCCGTTTCCTATGTTCTTGTGTTCCTAACACAAATCAGTCCTGCAGCTCTTTCACCGTGATGGCATGAGAACAATCTCCAGGGAGTATGGAGCAGCAGCCAGCAGCTGAGGTGGGCTGAAAGAAGGAGAGGTCATTTTGCTCCCTTGACTGCAGCAGGGCAAAGGGATGGCCGCCGTGGAGAGCAAAGAGAGATCAACAGTCATGTGCCCCTAAACTGTGCTTTGGCATTTCAAGGACTGTACTGGGTAATTTTCTGTTCTTTTTCTGTGCTGTTATTTTCTAGAGTCTTTTTGCATTGGGCTAGAGCAAAGCTGACACAACCTTTTGGGTGGCAGCATTTTTGCAAGCCCCTACTGATGCAACGCCCTATGCAATAGAGGCATCATTTCTTATGTTAAAGCAAACAGCAGTTTTGGGGTGGGTTCAAGGATTTCAATCAGGAAAATGGCAAAGGGAGAAAGAAAGGGCTAAACTCCCTCCTGCAGCCCTGATCCAAATTCAGCCATCGTCCGCCCCGCTGCTTTGGATTTTTTATTATTATTATCATCATGCAGGAGATCCTATTAAAGGACCTGTGCATCACATCTGGTTCGGAAGAACCTACCAAAACTCCCATACTGGTTCTTTCTGGAGAACAGAATTCACACTGAAGCTCAAAGTTCTTCATTTATTTGAAGATTCACTGTCTTCTATCACAGGCAGAAGACACAGACATGCAGGAAGTTCACATCCATACAAAATGGTGATGTTGCAAATGCAGGAAGCTTTTAAACGATGAAGTAAGAGTGAATGAATATTTCCTCTTGAACAAATTGCGACACAAATTGAAAAAGATTGGTCCAACTCACTCAAAGTACACCTGCCTCACCCAACTCCATTCCATGATGTTATTTGCATTTTATCATGGTAGACTTTGTGTGTGTGTGTGTGTGTGTGTGTGTGTATGGGTATATGCACATGTAAGCATGTGGTGTGGGTGGGTTTCACTGTAAGACCAGAGGCACTGAGGAAAAGGGCGCTTTCACCATCAACATTCGTCCAATGTTACTTCTCTTATTGACTTATTGCACCTGCTTTGTCCCATTTTGTCCTGAAATAAACTTTGTGCGTTTCTGTTCACACTGAGTTCTCTCTCCTGAAACTGCACGTTTGGTTAGTTTTTTAAGGTTTTTTTTAATGCAGAATTTCAGCAACTGTTCCAGTGGACCCATGTGCAATGGTTTGTGGGAATTTTTTTCAGGAAAGCGGCACTCTTTTTTACGGGAAAGTGATGCTCCTCTTGAAAGGACTCATTTTCTGACTAGCAAACGTGGAAGTGGAGCACTAACCGATCACCTGCAATTTGATCTGAACAACAGCAGCTTTTCCTGGGGCTGTACCATTGGAAACACACCTTACTTTTTAAGAACCTGTACATGTCAAAGAGATGCAAACACACCCTTGCTTTTTAAGAACCAGCACATGTCAAAGAGACCTAAAGACTCAGACTTTGGCTCATCCAGTCTTCCTTACGCAAAGGAGGAGGACGGGGGAATCAGGAATGTTAAGTAGATCTTTTAAAAGAGCCGAAGGTTAAGTGTGCTGCTGATCTTCAGTCAAGAGGATTTTCCCGGGTAAAAATGAGCCGACCTACCTAAGCTGAGCCTTACTGCTGCGGAGCCAGAGATTCGCTAGATAATGTGAACTCCCCAGCTAACGGGACTTTATCAGAAATGGGAGAGATGTGCTTCTCTGATAAAGCCAACTTCCTCCCACTGCAGATAAGATCAGCAGGCTCACAATCCGAACTGAAAAAAGTCACACGGCTAAGCACACACTCTCATATCTCCAGTTTAGCCAGTGCCTTGCTGTTTCACACCCCTCTCCTCAGCACATAAGGCCCAAATGTTTGTTCCTTTCCTCAAGATGTGTGATAATCATCAGCAAGCCTCTCCTCTGCTTGCTGTGTTACTCTCTGATATCCAGAATTGGCCTCAGTTCCACACATTTAACAGATACAGAGCAGGGAATGGGGGCGGGGGCAAGGAAGATTTCTTTTTTTAAAAAATATGACTGTATTTTGTAGAACCAAAAAATGAAGGCTGCAATCCTATACCCCCTGCAATCCCAGGAAATTGGACGAAGTCCAAGAACTCCATGGGACTTCGCACATGTACATGTTAACTGCATTTGCTCACTTATCTTTGCCTCGCTCACTTCCCCTTCCTTTGCGATCTTCCCCACTATTAACATTGAGATTGCAAAGTGTTTGGGGGGCAGGGACCTGTCTCCTTTGCATGTGGTACAAAGTGCCATGTGCACTGATGGTGATGTATAAATAAAGCAGAATATCTGTGGGATAAATTCTGCTTTTCAAACTGAGTTGGGCTCATCGCTCATGGGTTCTCTCTCCCAACCTTGCAAAATTGAAAGAAATGCAAGCATTCCAATACCCTTTTCATTCTCAAACGGTCGTTTCATCTTTCTTTCTCCCATCCCACATGAGCATAGCTACAGCAAAGAGCACTCAAAGACTTACAGCATCATCAGATGAGTGTTTTATCCAACTCTCGCTACTGCCCACTTACGGATGTATGCGCATCCTTTGGACGACTTCATCCACCTCCTGGGTACCTCACGCTCCTTCCACTCATTTTTCTGTCGCAAAATAAACCCCTTTTAATCCGTCTTTTTTTCTAAAACAAAATGGAATGTGCCGCCATTTCCTGCTGTGTGCAGGAAATGCAGCGCGATAAAAACGCCCCCCTGAAATGGCCACGTAGTCGTTGCTGCTTCCTCTTTTTCTCCCCGTGTGAAGAGATTGTCACTATGGTGGGACAGCAGCAGGAGGCCACAGCGATGGTAGGGAAACGCGAAAATCCACCAGTCTGATGATGCTCTTAAGGTAGATTGGTGTGTTCAGAGAAACCACATTGTTCAGCCTCCCTGCCTGTACCATTTCAGAAAGCAAGTGTTCTATATCACACGTTAATGTATACCTCACGTGACAAATTCCCAGCATATAGAAAACTAGCACATCAGAGAGAAAGCTAGGCTGTAAGGGAGTGTTGGACGTGGGGAAGCGTCAATCACGCAATGCCACTCCCACCTGCATTTTGAAGTGGTACAGAGTTAGGAGGGCCCCACCAAGAGGGAAGCTGTAAGAAGGCAACTCCTTAGCTCTTTTAGCTAGTAAATAGTTCTGGATATTCATTACTTTTGTTAAAACAGCAACAGCCACAGCAGCAGCATCCTGTCCCAAATTGTATTTCTCAATCTGGGGTAGGGCACTTCCTCTTTCTTCTCCTTTGGCAGCCCTGCCTCCCCTTTTTTTTACAACTTTCCTTTATTCTTGCCTATACATAAGCAAGATGTAAGAATTGCCTTGCTGCATCAACCAAAGGTTAATGGAGTTGATCTGTTATTTCCAACAAAATGAAGGTTCCATTTAATCACTATCATGTCAATTCTATGGCACATTCTGAAATCCAGAGTACGCGTATGGCTACGCTCAGCTTTTGCTTCCTTTAAAATCAAGAACTCAAGTATGATGTGGTCACTTTCCCCCAGAGTTCCCATAACTGCCACTTTATCCACTAAGTCCTCCCATTTGGTCAGTATCAAGTCAAGGATAGCCCTTCCTCTAGTTCCTTCCTCTACTTTCTGTAGGAGAAAGTTATCAGCCACACATGTCAGGAATTTCTTGGAGGGGCCACTTTTGGCAGAATTTGTCTCTCATCAGATATCGGGGTAACTGAAGTCCCCCATTACTACTGCATCGGATTTCCTTGAAACCCTGGCAATTTGCTTTTCAAAAGTCTCATCCTCATCTTCTCCTTGATTAGGTAGTAGACTCCGACTATCATGGTAGCTTACAACATTCCCAGTATTGTATGAACACAACAATGACCTCAAGAACAGTTCCTGGAAAGGACAGTGCCCCACCCACATTACCCGAATCTCCTTATTCTTAAGAAATCTGGCCACAATCCTTCCAAATCCCAATGACTTCAATGGGAGAATTAAGCAAGCGCTTAGCTCTCTCCCATGGAAAATCAGTTGAACCTAGACCTCCTAAGCCGGAACACTCTCTCTTTTTTCTGTTTTCAGTGGACTACATCCATGAAAGCTTATCCCAGAATAAATGTGTTAGTCTTTATGGTGCCACAAGGCTTTTTGTTATTTTTGCTATAATAGAGTAAGGCACCTATGTACCCTCTGGATACTGCAAACCAGAATCCATAAACCTCAGAGGCACCAGGTGAGTCTATTTTACAGGTTGGGATTTTAGGATTGCAATTGTGTTCTGGATCCAATAATGGTGTGGCGCCAGGAAGAGTCTTTGGCCCCCTCCACAAGGATTCGCTTTTGCGCCCGGTTAGGCAATTATGCGCACTATCGCTGAAGCGCATTTACGCCTAATACCTCTGCACGAGAGGCAGCGACAAAAGGCGCTTCCCTCCCCTCCCCTTCCCTCTGGCAGGCTGTGGGCAGCAGGCAAGCGCTCCTCCTTCTCCTCGCCTTCCTTTACCCTCTCTTCTTCCTCCTCCTCCTCTCGCCGGGCCCCCCGCCGCGGATGCCGGGGATCACAGAGAGCCTGCCGCCGGCGGCGGCGGCGGCACCACCACCTCCGCCCCCGAGTGCTCCCGCTCCCCACCCCTCGGTTTCACGAAGACGCGGAGAACAAGGCTGGAGTGTTCCGTGCCAGGAAGCGCTTCTTGCCATTGTGTTCTGGGCAAAACCCTGCGGACTAGCAACCCAGAGAGAAATAGTCAAGTGCGCCTTTCGTGGGGGTCCTTTTCCCAGCCTCCCCCTTCCCCAAGGAAAACGTTCTCCCATGGCCCCTTCTCATCCCCTCCCCCAAGAGTTGCTCCCCGTACCTGCGTGGCTCATCTTCCGGAGTCTCCCCCTGCGCAGCTCGCCCTCTCTTGCTCTCCCCCTTCTCGCCTCGCCGGCTTCAAATCATGTTCCCGGCAGCCAGGCGCTTGGGCTGCCTCTACAAGAGAGGTTTAAAGCTCTTTCAAGGCGCTTTTAAAAATTTACCTCTACAAGAACGGAGCGCAAATCGGGCGTAGAGGCACGTTATCTCTCCGATTATGCGCATTATCGAATGCGCGTTAAATAGCGAGTTTTATTTTGCTCCGGCCGTTAAAGCGCATTTTGACTATGTGAACAAGCGCTTATTCACATTAACTACTTGTAAAGCGCATTTTGGTCATCTGTTAATGCGCTTCGCCGCCTCTCGCCGCCTCTCGTGCAGAGGGATTAGGTGTAAATGCGCTTCTGTGATTATGCGCATAATCGCCTAACCGGGCGCAAAAGTGAATCCTTGTAGAGGGGACCTTAGACTAGCTCCCTCTGCCGGAGCCCCCGGGGTTGCTGAAGTTCAGGTCGGGGCATGGAGCGATCGGAAAGGGGGTGAGGAAGGAAATCTGCTCTCCCCCTTCTCGCCTCACCGGCTTCAAATCATAGCTCCCTCTGCCGGAGCCCCCGGGGTTGCTGAAGTTCAGGTCGGGGCATGGAGCGATCGGAAAGGGGGTGAGGAAGGAAATCTGCTCTCCCCCTTCTCGACTCGCCGGCTTCAAATCATAGCTCCCTCCGCCGGAGCCCCCGAGGTTGCTGAAGTTCAGGTCGGGGCATGGAGCGATCGGAAAGGGGGTGAGGAAGGAAATCTGCGCCGTTGCAGCCGGGGGAGGGCTTTTGACAGCGGCGGCGGCGGCAGCAGTCAAAATGCACTTTAATGGATGGAGCAAAAAAAACCTTGCTATTTAACGCACATTCGATAATGCGCACAATCGGGGAGATAACGCGCCTCTACGCCCCATTTGCGCTCCTCTCTTGTAGAGGTAAAATTTTTAATGCGCCTTGAAAGAGCTTTAAATGCCTCTTGTAGAGGCAGCCTCTGTGTGGCAAGTTGCTGTGGATAAACAGCCCTCAGGGAAGCAGTTTGGTGTGGCCTCTATAAGATACCAGTTTATGCATATCAGCTGTTGAGAACATAAGAGCTTTGCTGGACCAGAACAACCACCTAGTCTAGCATTCTGTTTCTATCTGTGGTCAACCTGATGCCTATGGGAAGCTTAGAAACAGGACCTAAAGGCAAGAACATCACAGTTGCTCCCTAGCAGCTGGGATTTTGTGGCATATTGTCTGTGAACCCGGAGACTGTATATAGCCATCATAACTAGTAGCCATTGATTGACAGACAGCTCCTACATTAAATGCAACTCAAGTTGTTGCTTTGATTGTCCTGTGTTATGTATACAGATTTCTTTTAATATTTTAACTATAACTATTTGTTTAAATATTTCTTGCAATAATAGAAAACAAATCTACTCATTTTCCCTATAGACATCCTTTCCTTATAACTACACCCCACATCCCCTCCAGATATATATATATATATATATATATATATATATATATATATATTAACAGCTTGCTGCAATAATGCATTGCAGCAAGAATAGCAAACTGACAGCCCATTGGCCAAATCCAACTCCTGAAGCAACTACTATATCTGGTAGTTTCTGCTGATACTTCCAAATTTTATTCAAGGTGTAGTTAAAAAGCAATGCTCATCATTTTCTTTCGTTAAGAAAAATACACGTCTTTTTCATATACATTTTTTTATATTCCGGAAAGGCAAAGAACCACGGCTGGTCTGATTGTTGGAGGGATCTCTCAGGAAATACTCTCAGCTGCCCCCTCCCAATCAATAATCAGAAATGGCCCAAGTTTTTTTGATGCCCGAGGCAGAGAAACCAAACGGCACCTTTTGTGGCAGTCAAAACTTCCCCAACCAGGTCTCTTCCAGATGTTTTGGACTATAGCTCTTCTGACTCCTGTTGTTGTCCAAAATCCTAGTGGGCTACATCCGCCTGTTGTAGTCCAAAATTGGTCCAGTTGGCTACAAGCCCTGTTGTCATCCACTACAACTGCTGTGGTAGTCCAAAATAACTGGAGTGTATAATGTTGGGGAAGTCTGAGCAAACCAATTTCGCACATAAGAAGAACCATGCTGAATCAGACCAAAGGCCTACACCTAGTCCAGCATTCTGTTCACACCATGGTGAACCAGCTGCCTGTGGAAACCCGCAAGAAGGACACGAGTGCAATATACCTTTCCCACTTGTGTTCCCCAGCAACTGATATACAGAGGCATGCTGCCTCCAATGCTGTGGATGTTGGCTGCCCTTGAATGATACCCTCCAAACTGCTGCCTGATTTGGGCAAATTCACCTTGCCAGTGACCTCATATCATCCAAGGTCAAATCCAACAGGTGATGCCTAATGGGATACTATTGTTTTGACCCCAGGCTAGTGTTCTAAAAAATATAATGCCACCAGTGATTTTTTTAAAAAAGCGTTTGCCAGCCCTGCATTACACAAACATATTTCTCATCAGTCAGCTAGTTCTGCTGGTGCCTGTGACAGTAAAGGGGGAAAGGAAGAATCTATGGTTCTGTTGATTAAAGAAAAACATACAGTAACACGTCATCCATCTGCCATGTAAGAATGTTTCCTCATGGCTGTGTTGCAGCTGCCATGATAAGAAACCCGTGCCTTATCTGTATTGTTACTTATCTTAGAATCAATAGAAACACAAGAGTGGGAAAGGACCACAGTAATCAATTAGTACAAACACACACACACACACACACACAGAGTAAAACAGGAAATGTTCTCCTATTGTGGTCCTAATTCTGTGGCGATTGAGCATTTGTGTGACTGCATTTTAGAACACTTGCCTGATGGAACACGTCTGGATTTCTATAGGCCAGATTCCAATGATGGGTTGATTCACACATGCATGTTCATCACTACAGCGTGGAGCAGTGACCTTCATGTGTGACTGAGCCATCACAGATGAAGTGCCACAACCTGAGCTTTTATATCATCTCAGACACAAATTGTTTTTCGATGGAGCCCATTCATACCTCCAGCTGAGAATCAGCAATGCTGGGTAATCAATGAATGTCCAGTGAATGAAAATGGTCAAATATACAGAGTATCAAATTTGCTCTGTCATTTCTCCTTTCTGAATGAGTACTCAACAACTAAACCCAGCCAGGACAATGGCAGAACTGCGGCGTTATGGGATGTAAGAGGGATATCCATTGACTCAATAAAGGGCACTTATTCTAACAAAAATCTACATCTGAATGGCCAAAGAGCTCGCCAACCAAACAACAAATATTTAGAGAATTACACTCCCATAGCTTTTTTGTTTAACATAGAAACCCCATTTTTATATTTAAAACAATATGAAAGTGACAACCAAATATATAGAGAAGATGCAGCCATTACAGATGCCACTTTCAGGGTTTCGGTATTGTTACTGTGCACATGATCCAGCCAAAGTTAAGTGTTTTTATTAGGGGTGTGCACGGACCCCCCGGATCGGATCAGGACCCGGATCGGGACCTCCAATTTTGTCACGGATCGGTTCGGACAAAATCGGAGGCCCCCCGGACTGGATCGAGTACGATCCCGATCCAAAAATCGGAAATTTTTGGATCAGCCGCCATTTTTTTCCCCATAGACTTGCATTGCAAGTCTATGGGGACTGGATCGGCGGATCCAGCTGTTGGATCGGAAATCGGATAATTTATCTGATTTCCCACTGGACCGGACTCGGATCGTGGATCGGGTCCGATCCAGTGCACATCCCTAGTTTTTATGATCCGCTGACTTCAGTGGAAGAGAGTCAAGCAAATTTGTAGCCCTCACCAAGGACAAATCTATGGGACTTTGCCTGGATCACATCTTCAGTTTTAAATCCAAACTGCTGGAGAAACTTCACAAACTTCTTAATAATCATCACTAACTTGACTGTACAGAAACCCTCATATATATATATATATATATATATATATATATATATATTGCAGATTATGTGTACAGAGAGCAAGCTACAGCATGAATTTAGATCATTCTACCTTTTTAGACTCAGGATCCATCCATCAATTGTTGAAACCAACCTCTGATATGAACTGCACTTTACATTTTTCACAGGTTCTCTCTCTTCCCACCACTTCCTCTTGCTTTTTCCTCCAATTGTGAGTTGCAAGCCACCAGTTGAACACCAATTATTTAGATGGCTGGGAATTACACAAAACTGATATTTGGACGATAGTAGTGGTGCTGCAGTTATTACAGATATTGACTGACTGTCTATCTATCTATCTATCTATCTATCTATCATCTATCTAATCTATCTCTCCAGATATTACATTTTCAAGGGATGCTACCAGGCAAGACTTTTATTGTAGAATAACCTTGTCTCATTCACCGAATTGTACGGGGGTTCCAGAATTTCTTTTTTTCTTCCATTTGTAACTCCCATTTTCCCACCTTCTGTCTCTCTACCCTGAAAGCATTTTGGTGCAGAATGAGAAGGGGGAGTTTCTGGTGGAAACTAAAGCTAAGCAACAGATTGGATCTTTACTTAAAACTGGAAAGAGTCTGTTATGTTTAAAACAGAAAAGCAACAAAAATGCCTCTGTCAGAATTGAGGGCTGATCTTAGACTCTTAAGTATCTTTCAAGTATCTCAGAAGCACCTTGTGTACAGCAGTAATAGAACCATTGTCTTACCCAAAACTCTCTCATTCCTTGAATTCTGCTGTCCTCCAGTGCTGGTTGAAAGATCTTCTGGTACAGGCATAGGCTCATCACCATCGTCTGGGACATCACTTACTGAAGGACTTTCTTTTCCTGTTAAGAAAGGAAGGAGACCAAGTAAGTTAAGAAAGGCATATACTCTGTCTGTGCCCCTTATCAAATAACATATGGATAGTCTTGCCGTTAATGAACCAGCATGTTAGCTTCCTAATCAACAATTATTTTTAACAGGAGAACAACTTTGAATTGAGCAAGACATAATGGCACAGACAGATTTGCCCCACCTTTCTCTCATGCCCATCCAGAGACAATAAAGAGACAAGTTGGTTTTGTTTTTAATACGTTGGGTTGAAGCCAAGTTAGTTGTAATTAGGTCCCATTGAAACCAATGGTACTTTGGCTAGTAATGACTAACTTTTTGCACTGATTTCATTGGGACTCAAGTGCAACTATCTCAATCTGTGTCCAGCCCACTGAATGTCTGTCTTATATGTTGTACAAGAAGTTTCATATTATGGGAAATTTTGAATATCACCATAAATCAGGACTCTTGAACCTCTTTCAGTCCCGAGGGCCGAATTCCATTTCAGAGAAGCTCTTGGGGACCACATTCAGGTGGTAGATGGGGCTGAAGGCAAAAGGGATGGACTAGAAATGCAAAAAAAAAAATTCACTGGCATATTTAACTTTAATGCTCTTACTAATTCTTAGAAGAGGCATTTCAAGCTTTTGGAATGGGGGAAAAACTGCACAAAAGCCAGAAAACCACTCAGGAAAAGGGGTGAGGCCAGCAGAAGGGGGCATGGCACTCTGGGGGATCCTGGATGGCCTAACTGGGACCTCAGGAGGGCTGGATTTGGCCTCCAAGCTAGAGTTTCTGCACCCCTGCTCTAAGTGGATAGATATTGTGCCCACACATTATTTCCTATAAACAATTAATTAATTCTCTCTGGGACCATTACTTTGTTGTACTACATATCAAATCTCCCTTCACACCTCATAGGGAACATTATTTTTGGTGGAATAAGGAGGCATCTCCATGATAAGGGGAAGACCAAAAACCTTTCCACACTGATACTCCTGCCTGTTCCTATAATGGTTCATGAAGTAGCTCGTGAAATGTTCATCCGTACTTCTTTGTAGAATAAAGGGGTAACAGTTATAATATGCAGTACCTAACCACATACTCCAAAGTATTGACAATTCCACAAAAATTGCAGGGCACTGTGTACACTCCACTTGTGTAAACTACCCCTAACTGAAGTAAAAAATAGGGTGACCAGATAAAATCCAGGTCAGGGCTCATGTAACTTTAACAGATGTAGAGAAAAGGGAATTTCAGCCAGTGTCATTTGTATGCAATTAGTTCCTGGTGAAATTCCCTCTTCATCACAACAGTTAAAGTTGCAGGTACTAGACTAGAGTGACCAGATACAAAAGAAGGCAGGGCCCTGCAACTTTAATTGTTGTGATGAAGAGAGAATTTCGCCAGGGACTAATTGCATACAAATGACACTGGCTGAAATTCCCTTTTCTCTACAACTGTTAAAGTTATATGAGCCCTGACCTGGATTTTATCTGGTCACCCTAGTAAAAAACCAACGTTATACAGCTGCTATCCCTAAACTCTGTCCCCACCACCTGTTGTCAAAAAGGCAGGGTTCATTTGTCCAGTCTGTGTATCTCTTAGCACAACCTTTCCTTTGAGAAAATAAAGCTTATTCAATGTGATATATGTTGGCTCCTCTTCTCTTGGATGCCGGAGCATAGTATTTCATATTTCATGCCTTAACTTCATCTACATTGTTAGAGCCTGATAAGTTCACAACTGCGTGGCAATTTTAGAGATATGTAATCACACTAACATTTTCTAGCAGATGACTTTCAAAGTGGAAAGATTGGGGGGGGGGGGAAGGGAGAATAGCCATTCTCCATTTAATTTCTAAGAGGCATGTCCAGAATATTAACTGGGGCTAGTTAGGCAATTGCAAAGCGCGAAGCGAATATTGGGTCAAAAATACTTAAATGCCATCTAAACGTCTGAGTCCTAAATGTGTTTTTTTCCCTTCTCGATCAAGATCAACATAAAGTGTTTTCATTCACCTGGGTGCATTTAGTTTGAAATGTTTGTTTAAATACTGCCTTTTCCTACAAAACTTTGATGCAAGATTCCTGGGAGTTCGTATGCCTGCCAGTGCCACACACACTGAGGTCCCCTCTATAAGGATTCGCTTTTGCGCCTGGTTAGGCGATTATGCGCATAATCGCTGAAGCGCATTTATGCCTAATACCTCTGCATGAGAGGCGGCGAAGCGCATTAAGGGATGACCAAAATGCGCTTTACAAGTAGTTAATGCGCATTAGCGCTTGTTCACATAGGCAAAATGCGCTTTAACGGCCGGAGCAAAATAAAACTCACTGTTTAACGCGCATTCGATAATGCGCTTAATCGGAGAGATAATGCGCCTCTACACTCGATTTGCGCTCCATTCTTGTAGAGGTAATTTTTTTAAAGCGCCTTGAAAGAGCATTAAACCTCTCTTGTAGAGGCAGCCAGAGAGCTTGCAATCAAGACTATTTATTTAGTTATCTGAAGTATTTTTATGCTGCTCCTCAGCCAAAAAGCCTCCCTGAGTGACTTACATACAATCAAATTAGACAAGATAGTCCCTGCCCACAGTCTTACAATCTAAAAAGACACGACAAACAAGGACGTAAAAATGGGGAGGGGGGAAATCTTTCCCCCTCATCTGACACAGTACAGAGATTAGTTAACGCCGAGTATGAAAATGATGATTTGGGATTCCTAAGCCAAGAGAGAAAACTGAAGCCTTAGTTGTCCCTGTCCTAGACTTCACATCTTAGTTTATCACCAGCGTCTATAGGCATATGAAGAGGAAGCTGTGAACATAATGAAAGTTGAAGATTTGATTCCACAACACCAGCACATTGATGTCACGCTACAAGAGGCCTCAAAGGGAACAGTGGAGTACAAACAGGCCCCAGACTTAGCTAAAATTAGTTATTACTAACAGCCCAATTACATGCATGCTTATTCAGAAATACATTTCAGAGGGTTGGAGTGGATTTAAGTCATACTGAGAGTAGACATATTGGAAATCAATGTGACTTAAGATAGACATGACTAACTTAAGTCCTATTGATTTCAATAGGTCTACTCTAAGTATGACTAAGTCTGGATCTAACCCAAAGTGTTCTGTGGTACTTACTTACTCCCATGTCATGTAAATGTAATTTGTCCTACTGGTTTCAAATAAGGCTGAGTTGAAAGCCCTCCGCTAAGAACTTTCAGCTTGAAAGTTTTTGTGGGGACAGGATTTGACCCAAAAGTCCTCCCTCAACTTTTTTCACTGCTGCAAGTTTCACAGCAGCCACCACACATCCAAAGAAGCGCCATTTTGTCCCTGTTAAGCTGCCCTTGCGCTCCCATTTTGTGCCTTCCAACAAATTGCCAAAATTCCCATTGTTTGCTACCTGCAAATGGGATGGAGAAAATAGGTGGGAGAGCAGCAGTTCAGCTCACCCCTAGTATGAATGGGCCTTTGTCCCAACTAATTTCAATTGGATCAGGGCCATCATGAACACTGAGAAGAGGACACCAAACATCTGAAAGTCCATACTGATGGATTATAACTTGACCTAGCATCCATGTGTTCCAAGTACCTCACATATGTTATCTCAGTAATCCTTACAACAAGCCTGTAAGGTAGGCCAGTGTTCTCTCCATATCTAATGATATTTACGATATTTTTAATTATTTTTAGCTGCTATTCTGCTGGCTCTCCTGGTTTTATCCTTATGGTGTTTTTTTTAATTGTTTGTACTTTAGTCTGACCAGATAAAATCCAGGTCAGGGCTCATGTAACTTTAACAGTTGTAGAGAAAAGGGAATTTCAGCCAGTGTCATTTGTATGCAATTAGTTCCTGGTGATATTCCCTCTTCATCACAACAGTTAAAGTTGCAGGCAATATACTACAGTGACCATATACAAAAGAAGGCAGGGCCCCTGCAACTTTAACTTTCACCAGGAACTAATTGCATACAAATGACACTGGCTGAAATTCCCTTTTCTCTACAACTGTTAAAGTTACATGAGCCCTGACCTGGATTTTATCTGGTTGCCCTATTGTACTTGTGTTGCCTTTTATTGTTGTGACTGACTGTTGTGTGTCACCTCATGGTGAAAGGCAGGATATAAATCTAATAAATAAATACATGTTGCAAGTGGTGGGGATGGTGCTGAGAAAGAGAAAAGAGTGGCTTATCTACAGCCACCTATGGAGTTCTTGGCAGAGGTCATACACAGCAGATTCAACAGAGACTAGGACTGCAATTCTTAAAAGAGCACAAAGTTAAGTCTTGTTGAATTTGTGGAATGACTCACTTCCAAAGAGACACACTGAGGATCTGGCTGTAGGAGAAGGAAGTGGCAATCTGACCTCTATGAGTTTTCAAGGTAGGTGGACCACAGGTAAGGACTGGGCTTCAGGAGAACGAGCAGGTGGTTGTACGGATGAGGTTATGTGGGATGACAGGTTGAGAAGGAGAAGCAACAGAAATGGGTCTATGGGTGGCCTGCTCAAAAGACAATAAAGTGATGGGAGTTGTCAGGAGGCTTGGGGCAGTAGTGGGGTATAAGGACAATAGTATGATAGTTGGCTCTTCAATGCAGAACCTATTGAAATCAATGGGACTTAAGTTGATTAGGTCTATTAAGTTGACTAAGCCAGCGTGGATGTCTGGGATATGCTGGGAGTTGTAGGACTTTTTTCAGTCCAAATATGCATAGGATTGCACCCTAAAACGATTAAGTTGATCTTGACTATCCCAAGAGAAATTAAACAAGAGGTAAGTGTGTGTGTGTGTGCGTGCGCACGAGCGCGCATGTGTTTCCACCATCATACAAAGTGGCTGAGGGTCCCTTTTCATTGGTTAGAGCCAATCTAGGAAGAAACTGTATTATCTGACTGCAGCAGTCAGATAATATCATGCCTGCACCTTCTGCATGGATGCCACCCTGTTTGGTTCAATGTGTGTCACCACTGCTGCATCTCTAGTTTAGTGTGGCAATGGCTTGCCTCATAAATATTGCCTTCAGGAGGGGGACAGAAGTGTGAACTCGGAGCTCATCATGCAGCCTAGGGAGTTCCTTCGGGAGCCAGCAATGGCCATATTCCAAGAAGTGGGAACAGATGCGCCATTCTCGTCTCATTTACATGTGCTGGCTTGTTTATCTGTTGCCTCAAGCAAACCTGAATCCGAACCTGCCTTAAGCCAGGGAACGATTCTCTTCCCTTCATAACCACTGAGATTATGCCGTCTTGGCTTGCTTTTCCATCCTGTCTTGTCAGTATTACACACAAGTCCAATGGCATGCGAGTCACTCCCCTGTGATGTGATCCTGTGGGCATTTGGTACTTTTGTTCATGTATGTTATAGAGGTAAAGCGAGGGGATGAAAAAGAGTCTCTTCTTGGTGGCCACTCCCAGGCTCTGGAACTCCCAGGCTCTGGAGCTCCCTGCCAAGAGAGGCTAGCTTTGCCTCCTCTCTATTGTCCTTCTGCCAGTAGGAGGAGGTTTTTATCCAGGCAGGCTTTTGGCATATAAACTGGGGGCTGCCTAGACGATCTGAAAGCCCCAAGGCAGGTGCCCGGTGGCACTGAAGCAGCCACTTTGCTGCCATTGTGGGGCTTTCCTGCAAAGCTGTGACTTTAAAAAGTTGGGGACTTACCCCAATTTCCCCCCTCCCCCCGAGCAAGGCGGGTATGGCGCATCCACTGTCTATCCTTGCTCTGGAGTTGCGGCAGAGGTGTTCCCAGGCAGATGGCGATTGGTTACCACCCACCCAGGTAGAGGGCAGGGGACGTGCCTGGCATGCCACTGGCCACTGGTAACCCCGCACCCTCCCTCTGCATTGGGATTAGCCGCCACCCCCCCCCCCCCCCGCTGCAGAGAAAGTGAGGTGTTTTGCTTAAGGCGGTGGAAACCCAGCCCCATATAAGCAGCCCCCTGGCCTGTTGCTGAAGGGTGTGTGTGTGTGTGTGTGTTAATGGTTGGATGCTGTGTAAAAATTCTTTTCTTGTTGTGTTTCCAATTGTGTTTCAATGGTTCTGTTTTTATGCTATGTTTTAATTAAGATTTTGTTTTTATTCTGTATTGTAATATTGTTAGCTGCCTTGAGCACTATGTTTGGCTGAAAGGTGAGGTATACATTAATTAATTAATTAATTAATAAACTAGTCATTGTGTCCATTCAACAAGCATCTCAGAGAATGTGCACATAAACTGTTCATTAAGAGGAATGGTGCACATTTCCTAGTTTATATACACACTTTCGTTAAGATGCTTTTTAATAATTCATTAGTTTTATATGTTTTCAATCAGTTTTATGTATTTTATGCTGTTTTGTATTAATGTTGTTCCCCACCTTGATCCAGAGGAGAGGCGGGTAAGAAATAAATATATTATTATTATTATTATTATTATTATTATTATTATTTCCAAGAGGCCAAAGAGAATGTGCATATCTCAACAACACGTTGTGAATTTTCTAGCAGAATCTGTAACAGGCCATGGTGAATCTGCATATCTCAACAGGATTTTGTACATGACACAGACATCAGGTTGGATCCAGGATCTGCTTTCTGTGACCTCCATCACACCTAATCCCCCCCAGTTTGCCTCCACGTTTTTATTACCTCTGACGCAGAAGCGCGTCAAGCTTATGATCCCATTCACCCGAATGGCTGCTCTTTCACTCCTTTGCTTGTTAGCTCCACTCCACTCCACTCCTCCCCTTCTCTTTCTCCCTCCAGTCAGGTCCTGTCAGATGAGCAATTCAACCAGACTGCCTTTCTGCTGGGCGAAAATGAAACAACCCTTTAGTCTGGCTCTTTGGGGGCATTGAGGGAGTACAATCCGGTCTCTGCAGAGATTCAGGTGTTGTACGATTTTAAAGAACGCTTTCGAGCCTGGGATGCAAGGTTTGGGTTTTATATTGAAGCTTGGAGCCAGCTGCTGGGAGAGATTGCTTTTCCCTGCCACCTGATGCAATCCATTCAAGCCCCCAGTTCCTTCAAAACTACATGGAAGCTTAGGGCGCATTAAATGCGCTTAGGGAAAACAATCCAGACTTCTAGCATTCTAGGAAAGGCTGGGGAAGAGGCGGGGTGTCAGAAGGACAGGCACAGCATCATGTGAGTACTGTGCTGCAAATCTGCACACCAGGATTGGCGAGAGTGCACTAAATCGCTGGTGTGATAGAACTCTGTGACAGGAAGAGGTCTTTTGGAAGAGGAAGGGCTCCCTTCATGGAAGCTCCCTCCGCCCAATTTTGGGGAATCCCTGCTCCCCACCCCCAGAACAGCTCAACTCATTCAACACAATCTCCTGACTCTTTGTGTAGCATTTTCAGGGGGTTTGAGGAACTGCTGTGGGAAAAACAAATTTATCTGCTGGTATTCTTTATTCTGTGCACAGAGGGTCCCGCTTTAAGTTAGGATAAATAACTAGAATATTAGGGAGGAAAGAGGAACAGAGGATAATGGGGTGATTGATCTTTGTTCATGACATTGCAATAGTTATCATGAAGTATAACAAAACACCCACAGTGAATCCTCTTAAAATATGCGGAGGCTCTTTTTATTAGTTTGTTTTGCAATTTAATCTTGCGTGTATCTAAAAACAGGCCCTTGAACTTTGGTATGAATCTCTTCCTGCATCCTTAAACATCATGCCACCAGATCACTATTAAAATATAAAATGGCACCCTGATTCTCCCTTCCCTACTTCAATCAATTTAAAAGTGTTGTACTCCATATTTTCTCTCCCATCTGCTTCTCTGACAGTAAGGATTATGGGCCAAAACAGACGTTACTTGAAAAACGCAGGTAGCAGCAAAAGAGTCACGATTTTGCAATGTAGATCCGGTGGCCCAATCCAGATTTGGCCCAGAGCAGCAGGGGGAAAGGATTAAAGCCCCCCTACTTTCCATGCTAGGGTTTGGACTGGGTACCCCATGTCTGCTCTAGAGTAAAAAATATAAAGAAAGAAAAGACGTGGCTGATGACTAGGCTGACCATCTGAAAAGGAGGACAGGGCTCATGTAACTTTTAACAGTTGTAGAGAAAAGGGAATTTCAGCCAGTATCATTTGTATGCAATTAGTTCCTGATGAAATTCCCTCTTCATCACACCTGTTAAAGTTGCAGGGGTCCTGTCTTCTTTTGTATATGGTCACTCTAGTATAGTGCCTGCAACTTTAACTGTTGTGATGAAGAGGGAATTTCACCAGGGACTAATTGCATACAAATGACACTGGCTGAAATTCCCTTTTCTCTACAACTGTTAAAGTTACATGAGCCCTGTCCTCCTTTTCAGATGGTCAGCCTACTGATGACTACGTTTTTAAAGTGACATTTGGTTTGGGCCCTCAGGAGGCTTACAAGGCAACTGGCCAGGGGCTATGCTACTCCAAACTGCCTAGCAAATGGAAGAGAAACGGTGAGCAAGTGGGCTTCATTTTCCATGAGGAGTCTGTGACATGGAAGCTAAAACAAATGCACTGCCAGAAAAATTACCACATAAGGAAGGTAGGCTGACCATATGAAAAGGAGGACAGGGCTCATGTAACTTTAACAGTTGCAGAGAAAAGGGAATTTCAGCTGGCATCATTTGTATGCAATTAGTACCTGGTGAAATCCCCTTTTCATCACAGAAATTAAAGTTGCATGCACTACTAGAGTGACCAGATACAAAAGAGGGCAGGGGCCCTGCAGCTTTAACTGTTGTAATGAAGAGGGAATTTCACCAGGTACGAATTGTATACAAATGACGCCAGCTGAAATTCCCTTTTCTCTACAGCTGTTAATGTAACATGAGCCCTGTCCTCCTTTTCATATGGTCAGCCTAAGAAAGGAGAAACTCTTTCCAATCTTAAGCTACAGGAGCTAGGTCTACTGTAGCTTTGAAAACAGTTTGAAAACTGTATATGGAGTATGTCCCGGGCCCCAACAGTTGTCACTATTGTTATAAACCATTTTGAAGCAGTAGTGTAGATCCTGCCAGGGACAGAGGAACAGTAGTAGGCTGACCATCTGAAAAGGAGGACAGGGCTCCTGTCACTTTAACAGTTGTAGAGAAAAGGGAATTTCAGCCAGTGTCATTTGTATGCAATTAGTTCCTGGTGAAATTCCCTCTTCATCACAACCGTTAAAGTTGCAGGCACTATATTAGAGTGACCATATACAAAAGAAGGCAGGGCCCCTGCAACTTTAACGGTTGTGATGAAGAGGGAATTTCACCAGGAACTAATTGCATACAAATGACACTGGCTGAAATTCCCTTTTCTCTGCAACTGTTAAAGTGACAGGAGCCCTGTCCTCCTTTTCAGATGGTCAGCCTAAACAGTAGGCATGGGATGGGGAACTACCGCCACGCATGGAGCAGCTCAATGAGCCCCACCCCACATTCTCAAATTAAGGAAGGGACATTTCTCTCTTCCCCTTATGGTTACATCCAGCTGGAAGGGGTAGTTTAACTTGGCAGCCAGTGTGTGTGTGTGTGTGTGTGTGTTTATTAAATATAGGTTCCAGTCATAGCCCCCGATGTTCTTTTTCTAAACACTTGTGAAATCTGAGGGCAAAGGTCCCCTCTACAAGGATTCGCTTTTGCGCCTGGTTAGGCGATTATGCGCATAATCGCTGAAGCGCATTTACGCCTAATACCTCTGCACGAGAGGCGGCGAAAGGCGGCGAAGCGCATTAACGGATGACCAAAATGCGCTTTACAAGTAGTTAATGCGCATAAGCACTTGTTCACATAGTCAAAATGCGCTTTAACGGCCGGAGCAAAATAAAACTCGCTGTTTAACACGCATTCGATACTGCGCATAATCGGAGAGATAACGCGCCTCTACGCCCGATTTGCACTCCGTTCTTGTAGAGGTAAATTTTTTTAAGCGCCTTGAAAGAGCTTTAAACCTCTCTTGTAGAGGCAGCCAAAAATAACTGTTATACTGGCAAATGTGTGTTTGTAGAGATAATGGGAATGTCGGGGCACTTACAGGGGACGATCCCAGCAGGAGGGAGGGGTGCGTAGCACCACCACCTGAGAATATTGATTCTCCCCTGCAAGTGCCATCTTGGCAGCTGCTTATCCTCATCCAAACATACATCTAGTTTCAGTCCAGCTGCAGAAAAAGGCTATTAAAAGCAGACAGGGAGATTTGTAAGCAAGAATTGGCGGATGGCAGAAGATTAAGCGTACACACACACACACACACATTCACTTATAGCTCTATCACCAACTCCTTGGCTTGTTCAGAAAAATAAACTAGTGGGGCTTATCGTGACATGCGAACCCAGTCAATGGCATTTCCATGCTGGATAATAACTGAAAATAGGCTGTGGATAGCAAGAACTCATTGGAAGAATCAGGGAATCCTTCTTACCCAACTCCCTACCACCCTTTGGCTTAATGGCCAAGGATTTTTTCTCACAGACCTTCTTGTTAAATTTCCCCCTTGGCAGCCTTAGCTATTTATTTTCAGCTCTAGTTTATGCAAGGATCTCTGCTGGAAGCAAACTGGCCCTATTCACGTGGCTCTATTTACATGTGTTAAAATACACTAGAGTTTGTATGCCAGCAGAAGATAATTTGCAGCAAAAGTGTCTTCCTATTACCTCTGTTCTGGTGAAAATTGAACCAGTTTGTCAAAAAACCCAACAACAAGCACTTTACATAGAATATGAAGGTGAGATTTTGTAGACTTCGGGAAAAATCAACACTCCCATAATGAATTAATTCAACTCCTTCATTCAGGGTAAAAGCAGGACATAAAGAAGGTAAGGGATGTCACCTGCTCTAGCTCTCATCATTCCCCTGGAAATTTAGGCCACAATGTTTAATGCAGTGGCACTGCTGCTAACTAGCTAGTTCTAAGAACATAAGGTCCATTAGTTCACACTGAATTTTCAACAGCAGCCAACTCCGTTCCCTCTTGGAAGCTCACCAACAAGTGATGGCCAGGCTCTGTTGTTTGTCCGCAGTTCCTGGTATTCAGGAGAACGCTGCCTTTGCACATAAAGCTCTCATCCAACTATCAGGGCTAACAACTGTGGATAGACTTAACAAATGACATGGGTGCAGAACTTCATTCAGCCTGAGGGCTGAATTCCATTTTGGAGAGGCTCTTGGCAGCCGCATTCCAGTGGTGGGCTGGCCCTTCAGCAAATGGGGCGAAGCCAAAAATGCCATCATATTTTAGTTTATAGCTCTTACCGTCATTAACTAAGCCTTAGGACAGGCATTTCAACCTTTGAGAATGGAGAAAAACTGTGCAAAAGCTAGGAAACTCCAAACAATCAGTGACTGGGGACAAGGCCCAGGGAAGGGCCAAAGATTTCTGGGACCTCCAGAGAACTGGATTTGGCTCTTGGGTCTCAGGTTCTGCACCCGTGCTCTACGAATTTGTCTACTCTGAAAGTGTTGTTGGTATAATTGATTAGTCTTCATGGAGATGTGGGTTACACAGAACAGGGATGAGGAACGTGTGGCCCTCTAGATGTGACTGGACTGCAAATCCCATCATTCCTCACTATTAGCTATGATAGCTAGGGATGATGGGAGCCATAGTCCAACAACATCTGGAGGGCCACACATTCCCCAACCCTACTATGGAGGTTCATTGGTGGGAGTTAAGGTACTTCTAGACAGATAACAGCTTTTAGAAGAGTGGAGGTTTGATATGAGTAAGTTCTTCCTCTCCTGACATCCAGCCTGCTGAAGCCCTGCACAGCCTGGCTTTCACCCCCACCCTAATCCCCACCTGCTCCTTCTTATGCAGGTGTCTCTACAGGAAACCACAGGCAAGAGGAAATACTGCAAAAATAGTACTTCATCTCCGCCTCTACTTGGTTTTAGCGGGATTTGCCACGCAAACATATGCCTTTAAGTTTCACTCAAAAGCTCCCTCTCTCTATCTACACATGAAGAATAAAACACTTTGAAAACATTTTGAAAACTGTATGTGGAGTGTGTCCTGGGCCCCAACAGTTCTCAAAACGGTTATAAACCTTTTTAAACTGTTTTAAAGCAGTAGTGTAGATAGGCTCTGTTTCTCAATCCACAAACTTTGAATTAAGACAAGTCTCCAAATATGCTGCACAAGGCAAATGCATAGTCTGACCAGATAAAATCCAGGTCAGGGCTCATGTAACTTTAACAGTTATAGAGAAAAGGGAATTTCAGCCAGTATCATTTGTATGCAATTAGTTCCTGGTGAAATTCCCTCTTCATCACAACAGTTAAAGTTGCAGGGGCCCTGCCTTCTTTTGTATATGGTCACTCTAGTATAGTGCCTGCACCTTTAACTGTTGTGATGAAGAGGGAATATCACCAGGAACTAACTGCATACAAATGACACTGGCTGAAATTCCCTTTTCTCTACAACTGTTAAAGTTACATGAGCCCTGACCTGGATTTTATCTGGTCGCCCTACAAATGCAGCTCATCAGTCACCTATTGGGGCTTTGCAATAACCTTATTTTAGCCATCTCTGGCAAGCAGCAAAAACAGGAGGTTTATTGGCCTTGGTGGGCTACCCCAAGTCTAAAGCTAAGCTGCATTTGGCATGGTGGCTGCAAATTACCCAGACCCAAATTAAAAATGCAACTGTGGGCCGAATCTGGACGTGAATAATGAGCGTGTAGACATGTGTATATCTGCGTATCTACATGCAGAGGGAAAGAAAGATTGGATGACTTGACATTCATTTATCCCATATAGGGAAAGAGGCAGGAGATTTCCCCCCCTTTAAACCTACCATAATTGTAGATGGTTTTATACACAAACCCATAAGCAGATCCAATTCAGAGTGAAACAGGTTTTGACCCAAAGAACAGTGACTTGTAGCGGTAGCATTATATTTGCATTTACCATCTGAGAGGGTTTTAACCTTAAAGGCAGCCTAGAAATAATAGTAAATAAATAAAATGAGAAGCCTGGAAAGTGTCATGCTGCTCGTGCTGTGACCCAGTAGAAACATTAATCCTGTTTGAATTTGTGATAGGCAAATAAGAGTGTGACTGCCTTGTGTTCAGGGACTCTCTCCAGGCTCCAGATGCCATCCCAGGTCTTTCAAGACATCTTAAAGACTGGCTAGGGCCTGGATATCCTCTGGGAAGGATATCTTCTGAGAAACCCATCTACATCGGCTAGCAATTCCAAGATCATGTTGCTGAACTCTGCACTTGTTTTTGTAGGCCTTGTTGTAGGGTCGTGGTAAAGACCCTGACATTGGCGTTTGTGATCTGGGATGAAAGGCATTGCCTAGGCTGACTTGCTTTCCACTGTGTGTCTCCAGTTGCTAACTCTCCAACTCTTTTCCACAGTCAGAAGCATAAACAGTGGTGTAGTGGAGCCAGGGCTCACAGGGACGCAGCACCAGTACTTGTTTTGTTAGCAGGGATGCTGATGCGATGTGCTGCCTTTAGACTTCTCTTTTCCCTCAGGGCTAAGCTGCAATCCTCACAGTAGCTGGGAGTGGGGGGGGGGGAATGGGCGGCAGCAGAGGAATTATTTTCTCCAGCAACATTATATTGTTCCCTGTTGTCATATTTTGGGGTGGCCTGGACTTAAATTGTTCCCTGTTGTCATATTTTGGGGTGGCCTGGACTTAAATTGGCAATTAAGACCCATTAGCTTTACAGTAGAACTGCTCCTGGTGGAGATGAGAATTGCTAGAACTGCCTTGTTGATATGGATCAACACAGCTGCCCACAATTTTGGACTGTCCTTGGGGGCATGGCTATGGAGATTGGCATGATGAGCAGCTGCACTTCTATCTTTACCATTACATCACTGAGCATACATGGCAGGTGTACCACGAATGTAAGAAAGCTTCCAGCTACTTGAGAAACTAGGATGGCCAGATGCCCTACATTTGAGAGGACAGTCCCCTATTTGAAGGTGTCCTCTATTTGATGGTCTGCCCAGCCCATGTTTGGTGTAAAATCAAAGAACCTACAAGAAGGCAATGCCGGCATCTTAAAGTTGTCTTTCCACAGTTAAAAACTGGATGGCAGACCTAGCCGGTCTTCCTCACTATGGTGAGATGGCTTGTATTTCTATTGAAATTATAATACTTATTCCTAAATGTGCATCCAGATATGTCAATTAGAAAATGCAAATATTATGTGAATTGATGCCTTCTTTTGTCCTCTTTTCTGGTGATGCATTTCCTCTTTTTTGGGTCACCCTATTTGAGGCCCGAAACATGGATGGGTCCACAACCCACACACCACGTTCTTTTTCATCACACAGAAATGCATCTGTGGGTCTAGGGCATGGAAATCCTAGCAGTACATCTTTGTTCTTTATCTTAAAACTGAAGTCATGGGAGCTTTAGAGAAATAGTAGTAATTTGACAGGAAAGGTGTGTTAAAAACGAAAGGAATACCTCTTCCCATCCTTGTTTGTATTTGCTGTGGTTCAGTGTGTTGGGATTTGAGAAAACATGACATTGATCTAAAGCCGACCATGAATCCAAATGTGCCCCAAAGATTGATGTGCCGATACGACAAAGAAGACCGAAATGTTCCCCTCCCTCTTCTCGGGCTCCTTTATTTCTTTATGTAAAATTACTTAAAAAGAAATCCATGCACTACTGGGTTTGATAGGAAGTGATAAACATTAATTATATCCTGATTTCCACTCTGGCAATACAAAAGACCCAAAGCAATTACGCTGACAATAATAACAATACTGTGTTCCGGTACAGAACCAAATGGATTTCAGGATGGAGGGGTTCTTTCCCCATTCCTTTCCAAGCCATGTTCTTTAGCAGATCTCACCTGAAACTTGGGACATATCTTGAGCCCCATCTGTTTCCATTTTCCTTAAGTTATCTGCAAGAAAAAGGAAAAGAAAAGCCTTAAGTTTAATGTGAAATACAAAATCACAGGAGAGAAATGAAGGGGTGGGGAGAGAGAAGAGAGGGAGAAAGGGGAAAAACATTTTTGCTATTTAACTATGAGATTATCTGGCAGGACTAATGTATTTTCCCCCTTTCTTTCCCATCCTGCATACTTGTGGGGGTATCAGGCTGGCACAGACCTTGATCCTTTTAAAAAGAGCATTACAAAGATTTATAAAAATATCATTACAAGCACAGGAGGACCAAATTTGTTATTTATTGTTAATTTCCTACTGCATAATAACCCAAAATGCAAACTGACTGCAACAAAATTAAGCAGAAAATTAAATGGCCCTGGGTCATTGTAGGCAAAGAATTCATTCTCTTGGCTGATCCATAGTTATGTTCTTTCTAATTTACTGAGCATGCATCGATGAACCTTGAGTCAGCTTGGTGACACGCGTACAATCAGCAATCAAAAAACGAAGCAATTTGCTGAAGAATGTCTCATTTACCCAGGCAGGCCTGCATATCTGAACAGCAACCGCCACTACCTCCATTAATAATGAATACACCTCAAGCAGTGGCAGATGGGCAAAACAGCCGCTTCAGTCTTTTGGCCTACTCTTGCTTGACAGCCCTTTGCTTTGAACCACTGTGGCTCTCGTCGACGTGGGGAGAAGAGGTACTCCCCAAAATAGCAAAGCGAGCCCTGGAGAGAAAGGGAACCCAGGCCTTCCTGTTTCGCTGACAGATGGCTCAGCTCCACAGATTGGTAATAAATACTGGGAAGCCGCCGGCCCTTCTGTCGCAACACGTAATGTTCCAAAGAATAAAGTTGCACAGTGACCACAAGCACCAAGGAACAGCAGGGCCGGGCTCAGTGAGGTAGAAGGAAAAAGTCAAAGTTTTCGCTCAGAATGCCAGACTACAGGTCTGAGGTCCCAGAGCCTGGGGTGGACATCTGCTGGCGCTTTGGATAATAAATGCCTTGCTAAGGCAGGTATTCTCAGCACACCCCAGCAACGAACTCTCTCGGCACAGCATCGGCAACTCAGGCAACCTCTTTTTAGGAAAAAGCAGCTCAGACCAGGTTCTCTAACCGGTACACCTTTCCTTTAACAAGTCTTTTCGCAGCCTTTCTGCTTAAGGCATCTCCTCCATTGGTCTAGCTTTCTGCAATTTCAAAAGTTGCCACAGAAAGCCAGGCCGCCACTCCACGGCGGGCTGCGCATTGATACTCCAGCCACCAGTCTTCACGGCAGGAGCGCTACGCCGGCTTTTCTTGTCGCTGCCATGGTGCCTACCCAGCATCAGCTGGAGGGGCGGCTGGGAACATTGGCTCCCCTACTCTCTGGTAAAAGTAGGGGAGGGGGGAGGGGACTGTGGAGGCAGTGCAGCGAGCTAATGGTTCGCTGCTCCACCCCCTTCTCTGGCCAGCCTGCTCCGATCTAAATAAAGTTGGGGTAAGCAGCCGCCAGTGCGAAGCCATATCGACGTGTCCGTCTAGCGGTACCCCCAGAGGTCAACCTTCACAATGGAGGTGGAAAGAGAGGAGGATTTCAGGACCGGCATACAAAGTATTTCCTAGCGCCATGTCATTTTCTTGAAACGATCGCCCCAGCTTGGTACGCTACAAAATGCCTGCACGACTGAACACCAAGCTGAACACAGGCCTATGTGACAACCCGCTTGAGGCTCGAAAAACCTGTGTTTGCAGCTTTCCTTGGACTGCCAGAAGGGGTGGCAGTCAGGCACATGACAGGGCCACAAATCATGGCAGGTGGGCTGCATTTGGTATGCTGGGTGAAAGGTTATGCGACGTGGGGTAGCCAGGTGTCCTAATTTACAAATCATTTGAATGTATCCTCTATCTGAAAGTATCCTCTATTTGAACAGCTAAAATGCAGTTCAGAACTCCTTTTAAGAAGAGCTAGTATAAGAAATAAATAGGCCATCCAAGTTAGGCCCGAAACAGACAGAGCTCTCTTTAGGAGTGGGTCTGGGGTTATTTTTCCCTCTGCTGTGGCATCTCTTCACCACATTTACTCCTCTGGTAATGTGCCTTGTTCTCACCCCATGCTGGATTCCACCCTTGCAACATGTACAGGCTTCAGGTAGCTTCCCCCCCTCCTCTTAACAACTTTTTCTTAGGCACCTGGCATGTTCAGCCATTTAACCATTTATTCAGCACCTATTTCTTTAATTTTTTTTTACTATTTTTACTGTGTTTTTAGTGTTTTATCGTGTTTTAACCATTTTTAATAATGCATCTGTTTTATTTTGTATTTTATCATTGCATGCTGCCTGGGAAAGGCTTCTGTCCTGAATGGTGGCCAAGGAATATATTAAATAAAAATAATAAATAAATTAAAAATATATATTTAACATACAAGAGGGGTAGAGAGAAAGGAAGCAGTTTTATTATTGCTACAAGGTTCAGCCAATCAGCACACTGCTTCACTGGCCTCTCCTGGAAAAAGGAAGAACTGGTTACTCCCTGGCTAAATTTCCTTTTGAAATGCATATATCTGTCCTAAAAGGGGTGACTGCAAGCTCACCCCTATTAGTCTGTCTGTCTCAGGCCTTAAGCTATCAGCCACATTCCTTCATACGGTTGCCAATGTCAGCAATTTTAACCTGCAGCTTCAGGTTAAAATACAAAGTATAAAGAGAGAATCCAGAACGCTCCTCCGTGCTGATTGGTCAGCTCAAAGCTAGGGTGACCAGATAAAATCCAGGTCAGGGCTCATGTAATTTTAACAGCTGTAGAGAAAAGGGAATTTCAGCCAGTGTCATTTGTATTCCCTTTTCTCTACAACTGTTAAAGTTACATGAGCCCTGACCTGGATTTTATCTGGTCAGCCTAGACTAATGAAGTCTCATTCATTTCAATGGGTCTGCTCTATGTAGGACTAACATCGGATACTACCCTTTGAGTGCACTTTGAGCTCTCTTTTTTATTTTATTTTTTGTAGGACTCTCAGGGTTTTAGCTTTCTTCTGAAGGGTTTGCATGGAAAAGTGTAAAATCTCATACTGAGGGGCCAGAACCAAGGAAGCAGAGTATATTCTGCTTGTCTTGAAGACCTTTGACACCTGCTGCCAATCCCGGCCTTCATTCCATCTGGCTCTACAGAGAGGTGTTGTGTTACGCAGGGTGTAGCACCAATGCAGACCGGTAGGAAAGAAAATTACTGAAGGAGTTTTATTCTGAAAAAGTTCTTAATTTTTTTAAGCAACGTGTGTGGATACACAGCTCCTGAGGAAGGATATTTTCCGAAACATTGAGCTTTTAAAGTGAAATAAAATACACACGTCAACTAGCACCAGACTTGGTCTCTTTCCTACCGGTCTACAGAGAGGTGCAGCCAGGCTTTCCAACAGGGGCCATTCTCTGTCCTGCCCACTCTACGTTCCATCCACTATCCCACCTTGTTTTTCTATTAGGAATCATCCCTTTGCTCCCACGCCCTGCCTCTGCATCTCAACATCAAACGACACATTATGCTAAATGCTCCTCGACAAACCTTGTCAACTCTTTTTATTTATTTAATAACAGATGCAGCCCTCCCACCCCAGTTTTTACTGGGATCCCAGTGTGCAAGTAGGGGAGGTTTAAGCCTTCCCTTCCCAGCTGTGAGCCTGAGGAGAACAGTCCCCGTACTGTGGTCCTTATGAAAACGGGGGGGGGGGGGGGGGGGCTAAACCTGTTATTCATTTTTTGAAAATCTGATGACATTTATTTATTTGTTTGATTTATACCCTACCTTTCTGCCAAAAAAAAAATAGAACTCAAGGCAACTAATGATGCACCACTTCCTAATGATGCATCAATTGTACTTTGATGCTCAAAGTCTGAGCTTCAAGACACCTCGCAGCCTTATAGAATCATAGAATAGTAGAGTTGGAAAGGGCCTCTAAGGCCATCGAGTCCAACCCCCTGCTCAATGCAGGAATCTACCTTAAAGCATCCCTGACAGATGGTTGTCCAGCTGCCTCTTGAATGCCTCTATGCCTTATTTCATACCCAATAATTCAACAGTGGAGAAATATCTCTTGATGTTAATCTCAATGGTACTTTAAGAGATTTGTTGTAATGAAATGGAACCCAAGTCTCAGTTGTTCACACGTCATGATTCAATACACAGATGATTCAATACACAGATCCCCCAAGTATGTCTAATTTTATGTGTGTGCAACATTTCCACTAATATCATCCATTTAGAACAGAGGTGGGCAACTTGTGGCTCGCCAGAGGTTTTGGCCTTCAACTTCCATCATCATTCATCATAGGCTCATGGGAGTTACAGGCCAAACCCCTGTATTTAGATCACCCTAACCTTATCCCTACACATGGGAGTTACAGGACATAGCATCTGGAGGGTCACAGGTTGCCCACCTCTGTTTTAGATCATCCTACCCTATCCCTAAACATGAACAGCAGCAACTTTCCCATCTCAGTAAGTCTTATAAAGAAAGTCATTGCGATTCTCATCTCAAAGATGGCAACAGAGGCTGCCAGAAATGATTATGTTGTTAACCCAAAAGTATGGAGGATCAGTTGGCATCTGAATAAACATGGGCTGAACATTTTATTCCCATGAGGTCCATAGATGTATTCTTCATCATCATCCTAATAATGCATTAAGGCTACACAAGTGTTGTATAGTAAAGGAAAATTAAAAACCTCTGCCTATGACTTAAAAATATGCTGCACAAGAAGCCACAATATATATTATTTATACCACCCAGACAGAACCAATCACATAAGACTCTCTTAACTGATTGTTGAGGCTATCTACACTACTGCTTTAAAACGGTTTATAACAGTTTTAAACGGGTTAATAACGGTTATTAACCGGTTTAAAGCTGTTATAAAACGTTTTAAAGCAGTAGTGTAGATAGGCTCACAATCCTCTTTCTTTCCTGGTGATGATTGGAGGAGGGTTAAAAATTCTGCCTGAGGCAACAGGCAAGATGATGCTCCCATTTCCATGTATGGAAGCCGATTGGACTGGCAGCTGAATCTTACTTCAACACTGTCAGTAGGATAGCATTCTCCAGTGGACTAGAGGCAGCAGACTAGCTTAGAGGAGGGCAGCTGCATCACTTTGCCTATTGATAGAGCCAGCTCTGGGTAGGAAAGATTCACATGGAGGGTTCTGCCCACACAACTGCATTATTCACTTGCATATTACAACAGGGATCGTGCTGTCAGCTAAGTAGCTCCCATGCTGCATAGGCATAATTCAGCCAAAATTATGCACTTTTAAATGCTTAATTAAATAGGGGAGTTAAGCAGGTGCTTTAACTCTTTCCCACTGGAATCAATGGAACATAAATGTGCTTAACTTTGAGTGGATGGTGCTTTGTATGGATTAATCCATGCTCCAAATTTTTATGTGTACATTGCTTTCCTTTCTGTCCTTAAAAAAATTATCTAGAGAGGCAGAGCTGAATCCTCTCAACACCATCCTGTTATTATGGGAAACTAGTTTTGCAACTAATTACTACAATGATTTTGTTCTCTACAGTGTATCAATTTTCATTCTCTTCCAAACATTGATAAAACTTTTTATCACACAGTAGCTTGGTAAAAGTAACCAAATTCACTTCTGCTCCATAACTTGCATTGGCATTAGTTTCCCATTTAAATTATTCCTAGTCAGCAATCAGTGGGAAAAATACTTTATTTGATGGAAGGGAAAACCTGACATTATTATTATTATTATTATTATTATTATTAATTACACTTATATTTTGTGTTTGGTGTTGTTCCCCGCCTCGATCCGTTGGGAGAGGCGGGTGATAAATAAATATATTATTATTATTATTATTATTATTATTATTATTATTATTATATACCGCCCCATAGCCGAAGCTCTCTGGGCGGTTTACAAAAATTAAAAAGATTGAGCATTAAAAGACAATCTTCAAGTAAGTACATACTGCTCAAGGCTGAGTCACAAATTATTATTTTTTTATTTTCTTTTGTGGTTTTTGTTTCGTTTAAAAATTCACAATAAAAAAATGATAAAAAAACCTAAACAAATTATGGGTGGCATGATCCAAACGAAGTTAAAAGTCCTATTTTTCTTTTTAAGTCCTATTGATATCAGTGAACAATATCACTGGAATCATGGTACTTAAAAGTGCTAATTTGGGGGCAGTGTCATGCCCTATAGTTTTAAAGTACATGCCTAAGGACTTTTTTTTTTACATGTACACCTAAATGTTATGTATGAATAAGACTAAAATTTGCTTGGAAATACAAGAATCTCACAGAAAGTCAGAATTGGCTGTAACTTCCTGTCAAGTGTATACCTAGGGTTGGATCCAGGATTTGTATTCCATGAGAGGAAGCAAATGCTCCTGTCATGGAAAATTCCTCCGCCCAGTTCCCCCACCACACAGACACCACACCTCTCCTCATTCAGCAGAGTCTCCTGACTCTGTGTTGCATTTTCAGGGGGCTGAAGGAGATGCCATGGGAAGGAGTGGACAATGAAGTCCCCTTCCATCAGTGCAGCCGATCCAGCATAAACCTGGATCCTACGCGTGGTCTCAAATTCAGGTTTATAGCCACATAATGGGCAGGTTCGCATATAATGGTGCACACTGGCTGTTGCACACTGCCTGATCACTCTTGTTACAAGTAGGAATGGCTAAATCATGGACCTTCTATCCATGCTTTGTTTATCATGATGAACAAACTGGTGGCTTGTCTGGGGAGAGACGGGCTAGGTAGGCTGACCATATGAAAAGGAGGACAGGGCTCATGTAACTTTAACAGTTGCAGAGAAAAGGGAATTTCAGCCGGCGTCATTTGTATGCAATTAGTACTGTGAAATCCCATCTTCATCACAACAGTTAAAGTTGTAGGCATTATACTAGAGTGACCAGATACACAAGAGGGCAGGGTCCCTGCAGCTTTAACTGCTGTAATGAAGAGAGAATTTCACCAGGTACGAATTGCATACAAATGATGCCTGCTGAAATTGCCTTTTCTCTACAACTGTTAAAGTTACAGGAGCCCTGTCCTCCTTTTCATATGGTCAGCCTAGGCTAGGGTTACAGGTTCACATGGCACAATAAACTGCAAACATATACTGGCAAATACAAGTTACCCTAACAGATGTAGCTAATTTCTCCACTTTTGTTTTCAATGTTGTATATTGAACCTCAGTAACATGCAGCTCCCGCCGCACAAGAAAATGTAATTATATAATTTCTGCAACTTATCTATGTGAGGGAAAAACCTCTGAGAACCAAATTCTTGTGTACATGACTGTGGGGGGAAAAAAGCCAACAAAAGGACCCTGATCCAGATTGGGGCCTTGGAGTGGGAGGTATGGAGGTTTAATCCTTTGCCCCTCCACTGTGGTCCTGATCCAAATTGGGGAGGCACACCTGTTATTTGCAGAAGAAAAAGTTCCCATTGGAGATAATGGGAGCTTTCCCCCATGCAAATAGGTTGGGGAGGGAAGGGGGGGAATCAACTTGGGATCTCAGTTTAAGGTCCCAACCCAGAGAATGATGCCCCTTGTGCTGGTTATTAATTGTGTTAAAGGTCTGCATGCATGCTAAGCATATCTACTTGGCAAACATCACATCTAGTTTGGGCCTGAGATGCAGCATTCTTCACATTCTAGGTCCACACATACCGGCTTTTTAAAATGAACTACACTTGCACACCTAACTATTGTAATTGCAAAATGCAACAAGCAGGTATTTGCAAACATGCATATTGTACAGGTAAACTCATCTGGGAGCTAGAGTTGGCTACAGCTCTGGTCACAGCCCAGATGTACTACACAACATGTGAAATGGCCCTGAGAAGTCATTCATGCATCAACAAAGTTTTCCTTGATTTTCTGAGCATATTTCAAGACTGAGGCAGCAAGATTTTGGACAAGGTTAAGCAATTTAATGCCCACACATGTCAGCGGGTGAGATTTAATCACCTTGTACCTATGCAGTAAGGAACCCTGAATGCCATTGCTTAAATGTAAACAGGAGTTGTATTGCTGAAGATTGGGAATTCTATACCACATTTCCTCTGAATCGCCTCACTTTACTCAGTAGAGTTGACTTGCAAGTAACTGTGTTCAGGATTGGGAGTGAGCTCCATTGAAGACCATGGAACATATTCCCAAGCAACCATGTATAGGTTTCACTGCACAACAACTATTTGACGATCTGTGCCACAGCGATCCTAGGAAAATATTATCTCTTTAAAGAATTAACAGGGCAACGATTTCACTTAAAAAAAAAAAAAAACTAACAACAAATTTCAACAAGAAAAGTTGACTTATTCTTTGACCTTAAATAACTGATAATCAATACTTTTAATTTCTGTTAATTTTGCCTCCTAGAAAAATGCCCAGACATGGACAATGGATGGTACAGAGTGCATGTGACTGGCTAAGCCCCTTGTGATAGGGTGACCAGATTTTGGAAAGCAAAATCCAGGTCCAAAATGGCCACCCCACCAAAGCAGCCCCCCCCACATAAAATAAAAAAATTAAAAGGCTGCCTGCCATGTGGCCAACAGACACCCCTGCCACCCCCCACCAGAAACAACCCCCCCCATCAAGCCACCCGCCCCCCCAAAAAACCCAGCCCGGACCTACCGGGTCCTCTGCTGCCACCGCCGATCTCCTCCACTGCCACGTGACCCCCTGCAGCCCCCTCACCCTTCTTGCCCTGCTCCTGGGCTCCCTGGAGGTACCTGAGGAACAGCAGCAGCACGCAAAGGAGGAGGAAGAGCCTGCTTTAAAATGCCCGCGCTGCTCCCCGGCCTCCGCAGGAAACAAGTGCTCAGCATTAGGGAGCATCAACAAATTCCTTGTCTGGTGGCTAAAGCAGTTAGCCACCAGACAAGGAATTTGTTGACACTCCCTAACGCTGAGCACTTGTTTCTTGCCGAGGCTGAAGCAGCGGGCAGGAAAGAAGTGCTCAGCATTAGGGAGCGTCAACAAATTCCTTGTCTGGTGGCTAAAGCAGTTAGCTTTAGCCACCAGACAAGGAATTTGTTGACGCTCCCTAATGCTGAGCACTTGTTTCTTGCGGAGGCAAGGGAGCAGCATGGGCATTTTAGGGCGGGAGGCGAGCTGATCCTTTCCCTGGTTTGCCCCCACAGTCCCCCTGTCGGCCCGGACTGCCCCAGTTTTCCCGGTTAGGACCGGGAAATCCAGGGCGATCTGGTCACCTTACCTTGTGACTGCATCCCTTAAGCCACGCCTGTGCAACCTGTCACCTACCAAGCTGAACACATCCAACCATCCATGTATGGTGGCCCACTAGGTCATATTAACATCATGTCTCAGAGGGAAAAAGGCAAGTATAACAAACTTTCACCAAGAAAAATAGTTTGAGACCAACACATACCTGGAAACTTGCAACGTTATCTGTAATGGTACCAAAAGTAATTTTAAAAATTCCCCAAATAGCAATTGATGGATGAATCCCCCTGCCCTAAACTGTAAATGTCTACCTATTATCCTTCCATTATTTCCTGTTTTTCAGTTGCATTGTCTTAGATGTCATTTTAAAATTTCCTTTAACTAGACTGATGAGACTGAAGGCTAAGGCCCCCTCCACAAGGATGCGCTTTTGCGCCCGGTTCGGGGATTATGCGCATTATCGCGGAGGCGCATTTACGCCTAATCCCTCTGCACGGGAGGCGGCGAGAGGCAGCGAAGCGCATTAATTGATGTCCAAAAAGCGCTTTAGAAGACGTTAATGCGCATAATCGCTTGTTCACACGGCGAAAATGCGCTTTAACGGCCGGAGAAAAATAAAAGTTGCTATTTAACGCGCATTCGAAAATGCGCATTATCAGGGAGATAACGCGCCTGTACGCCCATTTTGCGCTCCGCTGGTGTGGAGGTAAAATTTATAATGAGCCTTCAAGGCTCATTAAACGTCTCGTGTGGAGGAGGCCTAACAAAGGAGTGTGTTGCCTCAACGAGGATATCATGGAGCTAGAAAAGGTACAGAAAGGGTCAGCCAAAGTGTTTGGAGCTAACAGCAAAACTTGAGGACACTCAGTGAAATTAACAGTAGGTTCAGGGTGGATAAAAGAAAGTAGCCATTCACAGATCACATCATTAGCATATGGAATTCACTGCCATAAGATGTGATGATGGGCACTAACTTATATGATTTTAAATGGGAATTAGACACATCAATGGAGAAATAGGTTTACCAATGGCTATCCGCCATGCTAGCTAAATGGATCTTGCTCCAAGCAACCCAAGTGGCAGCTCCAGGTCCAATATCAGATGACCTGAAGAGCCTCCTCCACTTTAGATTAAGACTCTGAACATGCAGATACTGTGAGTTCACCATCAAATCAGGTTTTTTTTTCTCCCCAACCCCCCCCCCCAACCCCCTCCCTGTCAAACCAACTTGTAACACCTTGCGTGATTAAGAGATCTGGAGATCTTGAAGTCTTTCCAAAAAATAAAATAAAATTGGTAACGTTTTGTTTGCCTAATATGGATTTGGGATATTTCCATATTGTCCACATGGCAACCTTTCTCTCCCCCACAACCCAATGGCAAAGGTAGTATTCTCCTGACTATAAGATGCTGGGGAATAGGCAACAGAGCTAGGTTGCTGCCTTCATTGTCTGGTGTGGGCTACCAGAAAGCACCTAGCTAGCTATTGTTGGATACAGGATGATGTCAGTCTTCCCTTACCTGGTGCCCTCCAGATGTTTTGGACTACAACTCTCAGGATTCCTGACCATTGGCCATGCTGGCCGGGGCTGATGAGAACTGAAGTCCAAACCGCACTGGGGAAGAAGGGACTAGAATCTTATATACTTAACTTCTTATATGCTTACTTATATACTTACTTCTAAAAAAATAGATATAGATATATATATGCATGTGCTTGCACACACAGTTTTATTTATTTGTTTCACTTTTAAGCTAACCCAATAACGGGAATTCTTTGGACCAGAGTTTTCCCTGAACTGAAAATGTAGTTTCTTCTGGATGGATATGGATGGAAAATCCTTGTCTAAAATTGAAAACTGTCTTTAATTAAAAGTGTTCAATATCTCCACCAGCAGCTGATAATTAACTTTATTACTGGAATTTAATAAAGTATACCTCTCAATCCCTATGAAAGATTCTACTTTAAAACCATTTTAATTCTATTTTTAATTTCCTCTTCAGCATACGACAAATAATAACTAACAAAAAAGTCCATTCTAGAAACAGAAACTGAGAAACAGGGCAGGCACTCTCTCATTTCCATTAAGTAAGTTCCCCCCCCCCCAAAGGACTATCAAGATGTGTAAGAAACAAAGTTTATAATTAAGATCAATTCATTTCCTCCTACTTTCCCTTAGCACATCTATAGGGACTTTTCTACAGGGGAAAAAAGGGAGCCGTTGTTTCTAGCCTAGTGAATTATAGGAATTGACAGTTATACTTATAAATTACAACGTTTCATGTAAGGTAGCTGCCCACCAGGTGAAGGCAGTTTGTTTCCTCCTCCTTTTTTTGCATACTTAGCCCTGCATGATGCGGCTAGCATCACAATGTTATGCACACTGCCTTGGAAGACAGTGCAATTGAATTTACTGGGACATGCTTTCAAGGAAATATAGGCAGGATTGGGCTGCAAATGTGAAGTGTGTCTATCCTAGGTTTTTTAAAAAAAAATAATTACTCAAAATTTTAAATAACAATTGTGAACACAAATATTTACAGAAAACTTAACATAATTGTCCATTCTGCAGACATCTCTTGTCACTGCACTATAAATGCTAGCAAGACTCTCTACTAGTTTATTTATTAAGAACACTTTCTTCTATTTAGCACAATTTATACCAACATATGTAACAACAGGAGGGATATACTCCTTTTGTAATAATTTAACGCTCTCTGTTGTTTTCACATATAAGTATTCAAAACAGCACTGTGCGTGTGTGTGTGTGGGGGGGAGAGAATCTTCCATTTTATTGCAAATTTTACAAAATATATAAAAGCTTGATGTACAACCCCTGTCCTATAAATCGTTAGGTGCACCTAAGCCCAATGAAATTAATGGGTTTAGGCATGCCTAACTGCACAAGATTGCAGTCCTCAGAATCTTCCCAATATTCAACTTGTAGTTCAAGTTATAGAGAATTTTGCTTCACACGGCATAGACCAGTGATCAGCATTGTCAGAAGGATACCCTGGTCAGGGCAAGAATCCTCAGACTGATTTGTTCAATTACAAGATGTTTTAGGAACTATATTCAGTCATTCTGACATGACTTCCTTTGCTCAGACTGTTCAAGGCATTTCAAATGAAGGGGAAAAGAGGAGGAGGAGGAGGAGGAGGAGGAGGAGGAGGAGGAGGAGGAGGAGGAGGAGAGACGAATCCATCAACTTGAAATTCTGGGCGCATGCTTGCAACTCAGATAGGCAAAAGGATTCCTAAAATTACTTCAATCAACGTATCGTCCGCCTCTCATCTTGTATCGGTTTGCTTACTTGAGTATCTGACAGCACTTCTGTGCCTGCTGACTCCAGTTTTAAATGAGTGACATCACATTAATTTCAATGGGGTGGATTAAAATGATTAATGCAGTTGTCCCTGATCTGGTGTTACGAAGACAGTCCTTTTCACTCTTTCAATTAGCCACTTTATTTCTTTCCCAGAGGAGAAAGGATGCACTACCGATAACAGAGAAGAACAGCCATATTCATTTTTATTCTCCCCCATCCTCAAACACACACAGACATTACGTTAGGCTGCTTAAACATTTGCTTGCCACAGCTGTTCATGTAGCAAGTCTATTCCTGTTTCACTTCAACTGTCCTATGCTTCTCTTTAGCAACATTCCCGAACTTGTTACCATCCAGATGTTTGGGGGCATCATCAGATGAGTGTTTTATTTAACACTCATTGCTGGGCAATCATGGACTTTTGTGGGCCCCTCTCACGGCATCGTCTGCCTCCCGTGCACTTCCCGCCCCTTCTAGCCTTTTTTGCACCACAAAAAAACACCCCAGTAAGTCTAACATATTTTTTGAGACAGAAGTTGCCTCTATCTCCGGCTGTGTGTAGGTGAAGCAGCATGATCAAAACGGCCCACTGAATGGGCCAAACGCAAGTTGTTTACTTCCTCTTTCGAAAGAGGAAGTAATGAGGGACAAACGCATGGGTGGAGAAGCAACAGTAAGGAAACGCGATTTCCCCCATGTGATGATGCACATAGACTACAGCTCTAAGCCTTCCTGACCATTAACCATGCTGGCTGGAACTGATGGGAGTTCAACTCCAAAACACCTGGAGAGCATCAGGTTGGAGAAGGTTGGTTTACAACAATGCCAATGGCAAAGTGTATAAATTGTATGTATTTATCTACAGTTTACAATCATAAAACTAAATAATGACAACAAAATAGCAAAATAAAAATACAACAATAAGAGTCTGAAAATAATATATTAAACATTAAAAACATTGAGGAGACAACAGTAAAACTAATAATCAAGCAACAGATTAAAGATTAAATGTCTGCTTAAAGAAGAAGGTTTTCACTTTGGTGTCTAAATGTATATAATGAATAAATAGCTTTTGTTTTTAGATCAAAAATCAACTTCAAGCCAAACTGCTGATCCTGCAAAGATACTACGCGAGGGGTCAGCAACATGAAGCCCATGGGCACCAGTGCACTCCAGATACATTTCTTGGTGCTTGTCAAGTGTAAAGATGGTGATGCAGAGTGAAAGAGGAAAACATGATGGGGACAGCAAGAGAGAACCAGTTTGCCTTCTGTGAAAATTTCTGTTGGTTCTGAAAACAATGTGTTCAAATGAGTTGTTTAGGTGTTGGGGCTCAGCTCCCATCTCTGACCTGTACTCAGGCTTTTGGGCAGGTTACTTGTCCTTTGTGAGTAGCCACACCACCTATGGCAACCATTTTGTGATGGTACCCAGGACATTTTCTCAAATTGCCAAATATGCCTACAGGCCCAACAAGGTTGTCTGCCCAAGTGCTACATCCATTATTTCCTGACAGAAATGCTTAAATGACTCAGATTAAAGATACATTTAGCGGGTTCATCACTGACATCAGTTGTGTAAGGAGCTACTCACCTGTGTTAATTAAGAATCTGCTCGAGGCAACCTGCAAATTCCACAGTCGGGCAATCCTTTTATTAGGCCCATACATATATTGACTGTCTGTGGATTTGGAATTTTTTCTTATAGACCAACACAGCTTATTTTGTTTTATGAATAACTTAAAACAAAACAAAACCCCTAGATTCCTTTTTCCATCTAGTCCATTAGTGGTGCCACAAATGCCTAATGTAAGAATGTTGTCGACAGGAAGTCTAAAAATTAGTGTGAGTGATTAACTTTTGTACACTCCTTTGCAATTCTGCTTACATCCATGATTCCCAAATAGCTGGTCAGGATCAACAAGATATGGCTTATGAGAGCCATATGTCTCTGGACCGATATTTCAGGTGTTGAGGGCAAAAAAGGACGAGAAGACTAAACGTTCCAAGTATTGGACGATTGTTCTTGTAAAACACCAGAGAACAGATGCCACCTATACACCGAACAACTTCATTTTTATTTGTGTGCGGGCTTTGGGTGGGTCACTGGGAAACAGGATGCTGGACAAGATAGGCCTTTAGTCTGTTCCAGCATGGCTCTTCTTATGTTCTTACGTATTTGTAAACAGCCATTCACCTGGTCATCTGTGGTAAGAATTTCTTCCGGGTGACCAAATAGGAAATATTGGGCAGTATCCAATTTGACAGTAGCACTAACGTAAATTATGTTGCACCTCTGACGCAAAGCCAATAGCATTTGCTGGTATTATGGGTTTCCTGCTATTGGTGGGTTTCCTGTTATTTGTGTTAATGCTGGTATCAAACTGGATCCTGACTTTTTATATGGATTTATTTATCAGTTTGTTTCCATTTATGTCCTGTACTTATGACAGTGGCAATCACACTATTAGTAACCTTTGTGGGCTTCTTTGAAAGGCTGCTCTATGCATAGTGGTAGGCTCTTTTGAAGGGCAACCTCTGGAAACCGCCGTCGGTTTGTTTCACTAATGGTGCTGTTGCAGAGAAGCCACTGCAACTTGGCTCCAGTTCACCATACTGATCACATGGCATGATTGTTAAGGCATTGGTATGAAGGAGAGAGTAAAGGTAGGATGGTTGCCCTCCCCCCTATGTAGGCCAGCCCCATTGACCTATCTTTAGCTGAGTCCAAAATAACCTTGTCTAGTCAGCAGCACCCATCCAAATGAAGAGGGCTGACCATTTTCATATTTGCCTAAATTGGGCAGATCTGAGTAACAATCAGTGCTGTGTGAAAATGTTGCAGAAATATCACAGTTTCCCTGAAGAATGTTGTGCAGGCGAGTTTAAATGCTATTTTGCTCACATGGTTTAAATAGCTGGGCCAAACAAGCCACAGAAGGACTTGCTTTGTGCAATCAGTTTTGCCCTTTGCCGCTAAACTGACATACAGTTGAAGAGGTTTTGCAAGATCTCCTTTTAACCAGTGGAGATTGTGGTGGTTTGCCTGCATGCAATGAGATTTCTGCTCTTCTTTGGAGATCACAGTGTTTGAGACAATCAATTCTGGAGCTTGGAAAAGGATTTCCCCCCCCCCCCCCCCAGATCATAAAGTTATATTCTAGAGCAGAATATGCGCAGGATTATTGAAAAGGGGTTAAATACTCCAACCTTAAAAGGACTCCATAAATCAATAGTAATAAAACCTCCACACAACATGTAATAGACAAGAGATCTAAATACAGCAATTCCTCTGGGAAATGAAAATAAACTAAATTCTACTTATTAGTCATATCTGTCCAATGGGGATCACTTTTAAATGGTCACTTATATTACTTCCGCTGTGAAAAAGACCTAACATTCTCTTCCCTTCTCCAATTTCCATGCTTTAAGAGCTCCTAGACTACTGAAATGTTAGAAAGATGACAACAAACCTGTTTGCCAACCCTGGTTTTAAGAAAAATACTCTCGAGAATGTGCAGTTTGGCATTTTAAACTCACTTAAATCATAACACCATCATGACTACGGGGATAAAATGGGGTTTGCTTCTCCTGGGCTGCAAGGCCCTGGACTTTAGTTACTATTGACTCTGCCAAAGCTTCTGAGGCTTTCTTAGTGCAGAGAAGGAGGCTTCAAAACCAACTGCCCATCTCTTTGTAGAATGGATAATTGCTGGGAACCATATTGGGCTCCTTTCTCTACCGTGTGCTGAACACCAAACAACAGACACTAAAGAAACAATCCACTGGAAAAAAATGCCTACACAAGCTCCACTGAATTTAAGAGGGGACTGCACAAAATTCTGGGATTATGCCCAGAATTACCACAGTGATTTGCTACAGATTATGGCTACAGGAAGTAGAAGAGGAGAAACGGAACTCTCTTGCCCACAAGAGTTCTGTAGAATAATCGAATAGAAGCTGGAGTTTATTACAGGACAGAAGGAGCATATATTGTCCAACAGGGCACAACACACTCAGTATTTGATGTGCATGTTTGGTGTGATCCACAAACACCTTCAACTGCACACAAACCAATGTAATGCCACTTATTTTCAAGGGGAAATGGTGAAAAAGTGGCTGTAAAGTATATGTGGTAATCTGACCCATTTAAAAAAAATGTTAAAACCATGTACAGCCTGGCAAGGCCTATACATTAAAATTTTATTGAATTTCATAAGTATGAAAATATTTTGAATGTAAACACAGGTATAAGAATATTTGAAGAAAAATACCAGTTACATTTACTGGCTTAGCAAAACGTAGGCATCCAAGTATTTTCCTAGGATATAGGCAAACAATTTCGTAGTTCATAGTGCACCCTACCCGAATCTGGTGCCCTCCAGATGTTTTGGACTACAATTTCCAGCATACTTATCCATTGGCCATGCTGGCCAGGGCTCACAGGAGTCAAGTTCAAAACTTCTAGAAGGTACAAGGATGGGGAAAGCTGGTGTATTGGTCCTTTAGAGGTTTTGGATTTCAACTCCCATCAGCCCCAGCCACTGTGGTCAGGAATGCTGGGAGTTGGAGCCCAGCCCCAAAACATCTGGAGGGCACCAGGTTGGGGAAGGCTGCTCTAAAGCTGCTCTAAAGCGTTGGAAACTTTAGTTCCTTTTACGTTGCTATGTGGAACACAAACAGTTTGCTGTTGCTTTGCTGGCATTTTATTTATTCCTGATATCAGAGGAGCTCAGAATAACATTTTAGCATCACAACAGCCCTATGAGAAGAGCCTTGCTTGATGAGACCAAGCCGGTCCATCTAGCCCAGCATGCTTTTTCTATCCCTGGGTTGGCACATGCCTCTGAGAAGCACCTAAGGAGGCATGAAAGCAGCAGAGCTCAGCTCTTATATGGCTCAAGCGTCTGGCATCAGAAGTCTACCGCCTCTGAATATGGGGTTTCCTTTTAACTATTTTGACAAATAACTGGTGAGGTTCATGGCTGAATGGAGATTGGAATCTGGATTTCCCCAATTCAAATCCACTACTTTAGCGCAAGGTTCTTACGTTTGCATGAGTGTCCTTGAGCCAGTCACCCTCTTGCAATTTAAACTACCTCATAGGAGTGTTGCGATGCTAACATGTTATTGTGAGCTCCTCCAATATCAAGAATAAATAAAATGCCAGAAAAGAGAAAGCAAAGCTGTTTATGTTCCACATAGCAACATAAAAAAAGAAAGAAAACTCAGTTCCCTACCCTTTTGAGCGCCCTTCCCTAACTTCATGCCCTCCAGAGGTTTTGGGCACCAACTCCCAGCATTCTAGACCATTGGCCACACTGGTTGGGGCTGATGGGAGTTGAAGTCCAAAACGTCTTAAGGACCACTCCCATCCCCAGCTTGGCCATCCCTACTTTAGGGTACAGTTTAACAGAAATATCTTACATCTACCAATATGCATCTGAGGATTTTGTTTTGTTTTTCTGATAAATCTAAAAATGATCCCAAACTACTTTCAGACACTAATATGAACCTCATTCTCCTGTCACAATGAATTTCAGAACAGTTGCTACTGGAGTCCAAACTGTTTCAACTCAGCTAAAACATCAACAACAACAACAACAACATACAAAAAAGAACAACCAATTTTAATAAAAAAGGCGAGTTGATGCATATTCTTAATACAATGCCCAGAAATGGCCTATCAAGCACACGTTGATACTCTGCAGCATCCCACAAACTTCAGTGCCAATGTCTTGTACGAGTTGGCACATGAAAAATGTTCAGCACTGCCTTTGCTCTGCTGCGATTTCATTACATACAATAAGAAATCAACGCTACAGTTCTAAACATGCTCCCTTTCGGGGAGGGGGATCCTTCTGATTTCAAACAGAACTAACTTCTAAGTAATCATGCTTAGGCGTTTCAGGGCTTGCTATGTTCTCTTCATGTTAAGGAATTCAACTGCAAAACTTTATCTGTAGGTTTCCATGCTGGCTCCTAAATATACTAATACAATAGTGCCCTCTGACAAACGTCTGCATAAAAATCAGAAAACCCTTTTTATGAGAGCCATCAACAAATATACCTGTACTACTTAGGGTAAAATGGATATGTTCCAATAGGTCATCCTAGTATGAATTTGCACTTCTAATAATCTTTAGTGCAATGCAAGCTTTAATGCATTTCAGTTGGTAGATTAATCAATCAATTGGCATTTAAGATTTAAGGGCATACTTTCTTTTCTTTTCTGGCGTGTTCCAGTAACAGGGAATAAAAAAGAAACTATTAAAACAGTTTTTTCTTCTAATAATGAATGGTAGCATTTACTTATTAAATTCTAAGTTTTAGATACTTTGTTTCAGAAAGGCGCCTTATTGAGGGTGTGTTTATATGCAGCTTTATTTTAATGTAATTGTTCAGTTAAAGGCAGATTGTCATCAACTGAATATTATTTAGTTAGTTAATTAGTTGACAGTCCTATAAAGATTTAACTGCGCCAGTGAAAGATCAGCTATATTGGTACAATAGCCATAGTATTAATATACCAGATAATTTGGTACACTGATATTTAGACCTACAAGTGGATAAGTATGCTCTGCATTGCATATGTTTAGGTTGCTATTTTGCTCCAGTCTTGGGCACAGATAATACTGCTTCAGCCCCACTAATGTGCATGGTACAGCCCCAAAAAGAACTGTTAAGCGTAATACCTCTTTCTAATCTGTGGGGGTTTGCAACTAAATTAAAACCTTAACAATGTCAATTTAATCTCAAAATGTAAAGATTTAATTTGAACCATTTGGATTAGAATGTAGCTTTCAGTTTAAAATTACAATAACCAGAGTTTCAGCCATCACTACAAGTTAATATTTAGTCCATTTTTAATATGAAATATTTGGAGCTGGCTGTAATACTAGAAATTATTTCACTATCTGCAAAGAAGGTAAAAATATCTGCCAAGATGCTTAAGTCTTCTTTTAATCACTTATGCTAATATGTATTATAGCTTTTTAAATAAAAGTGTCTTTCCAAGTTCTATTTCTACAGGTGTATAATATTCATGCATACTAATTTGAAAGACTAGGATTTAGTCTTTGGAAATTATTCTTATGCAGCCTGTGTTTAGCCTAGAATAAACATTTGTGCCTATTTTGATATAAAACAAATGCTTTTCTCTTTTCAACAGAGGTGCCTAATCTTAAATGTCTGATAAAAACTTCACAGCTCCTTCATAGACCTTCTAAGTGAATTCAGAAAACTTGCTCAATCTGAAGTAAAGCATTCTGGGTCCAGTAACTGAAAAACAATTAAATCTTAATTCCTCCTCCTTATCAATTACATATCTCTTATTTTTATTTAATCACTATATTATAAAATTATTATAATGAGTAAAATGGGGGGGGGGGAATTACTTGCCTGACAATAATTTCTGAGGAAATCAGATTAATTCAGTCACTTGAACCTGGGTTACTTTCCATACGGAATTATATTCAGTCCCAAAGAGAAAACTTGTATAATACTGCAGCTCAAGGACCCAAAATGATGGGTGCGACTCATTTCTAGTACTTCCACTCAATAATTTGTGACTTTTTGTGAGAGTTATTTTAAGCTAACCCACAACCTAATGCGATATGTTTTCATCAGAAATAAATCCAATGAACTTCCAACTATGTTTGCAGTCTTATATCCAGTTTATTTCAAGGAGGAGTTACACATTTGTGTAACTCTTGACTCTAGCAGTTTAACAGCTTGACTTTGGCGGGATTTTTTCACTATTTTGGAAAAACACATTCCAATGTTACAGACAACCAAGTGTTCCTAATCAATGTGGGAAATCCATTGATTTAACATGGATGTAACAGTTTCAGCACCCTAATGGTGCAGCCCAATCTGATGTGCTTTGTTTCTGATAGTAAATCCACTGAAATCAATGGGTCATACTCCAAAGTAAATGTGCATAGAACTGAATCCTACATCTGCCTGAAGGATAGATAGATAGATGTATATATTTGCATATAAAAGAATATATATATTAGCCTTTGTTACGTATTAAGAGCATATTCAATTTTGCAAATCAAATGTTTCTGTTTTATGGACTGAGAGAAATGTATAGCTTTATAAACAGAAAGAAGTTGGGATCATTAGAGGAATTTAGAACTGGATCTAATTTAAATCTCGCCCAGGAAAAATGATTACATTTGGCTTGATCTTGTGCATAATTTTGGGTTTACTAACAGAGTGATCCATGGTGTTCAATGAGGCTTATGCCATATTGAGTGAGTCTAGAATTGCAGTTTAAATGTATTTCTCTGTTGAAGTATTTTTGATAGTTCACCTTGCTTGCCTATGGAAGAAATGCATGTCATGCAGTTAATGACAGATTACCAGCTATCTTGTTGACAAGTACAGTGGATTTCCTCATTCTCCTTTTTCATTTCTACATGTAAACTTAACAGGAAAGATCTGTTGCCCTATATTGCGTAGCACATACGCTTTTTGGTATGATAACACTACTTTAAAAAATTACAACTAAGTTCTATCTTCTGAACTATTTTCAGTGTGAGCCAGTGCGTTATAGAATTTAAAAACACTAATTTCATAGCCCATGCCTGACCTTATAAATTGTAGAGTCTACACCAATGAGCATTTACTTGTGAATGGATACTATATTGCTAATAAGAAATAAAGTTTGAGGATGCTAAAAAAAACAACCCAAAACCCAACAATTTTTCTAATAACACTTGCCTTGGTCGACCTTTCAAAAACATATTCAGAAACCTGGAAATTTAACTTTATTTCTTAAAATCCAATCACAAATATTTAAAATGCTATCTAGAAGATTAAAAGTGTACCTTCTTTCTTGGGTACACATTGGACATGAACACACAGAAAGCTCACCCTTAAATACCTACTAGCTCCTGAATTAAAAACTTCCAAACCTAACTTCTTTTGGATGTCAGTATTCTGGTAACAGGCATCTAACTTGATACCTTTGTTCTGGTGGTTTTTGTAAACTTTGGACTTCTTTCACAACCCCATTTACATGGAAAAAACTCAAAGGCAACTCTTATTGAGTTACTTCTGTTCCGTGCTGTAAAGAGCATATTTGGATTTCAGTTGATGTGGCCTTTGGATATTATTCTGGATCACAGAAGGAAAGCTGCTTTTGTTTAATGGGGGTGGGGATGAGCTTTCATAGATTCATACATCTGATAAAGTGGGCTCTTGCCTACAACAACACGTGCCATGGTAGATTTGTTAGTCTTTAGGGTGCCACAGGGCTATCGCTCCAAGTGGCTAGCATGGCTACACTTGGATCCTCAGGATCAATCGCCACTTGGTGCCCTGCTTTGGATCTTTTCCTGAACACTCCTGCCTTGCAAAAAGGGCCAACCATTTCCTTTTACCCGTTCATAAATCCATTTATCTTAGGCTCTTTCTTGTGTTTTGGTGTGTTTGCAGCCTAACTTTCTTTTTAGACGGGTGGGAATGAAACTCTTGCAATGTGTAGATGTTTTCAAAAATTAATCTTCCAGTTTTCTTGAACAAGTTTCTGAAATTTTCTACCTTCACGGCCCGCCCGCCCCCTACAGCTCTGAGTTAATTTGGTGTCGCTGGGTTTTTGTTGCTGGTCGGTTGGTTGGTTTTTTCCCGTTTATAGTGTGCCCTTCAGGTTTCAACTGCACACACAGAAGAATCCAGCCCTTTGCCCCAATATTATTTCTTTCAGAAATTGAAACTTGGGGGAAGCAGCCGCCAACCTTCACTATCTCCATGTGCCGGATTACAACCGATCGATTTGCTATGAACGCAAATGCAAACTCAAACCAATTTAGCCAGCATCTCCTAAACTTTCAAGCCTGCCCGTCCCTTTCAAAGTTGCCAACTTCTCCCTTTCCCTCAGAAAGCCTTCCAGAGTTGGCGAGGAGGGCAAAACTCCCTCGGATTCGATCCGATCTTTGTTCGCGCGGGGAGCGAATCCATATCCAACAGAGGAGCTCTCCGAGAAAGAAGGGGAACTCCTTGCCACTTGCCCCCGGCGCGCGCACTCCGCGACACGCTCCTCGCCGCCTTTCCCTCGCGCCTTACCCAAACTTTTCGCCTCCCGTCCAGAGATCAGAAGAAGTTCGCTGCGGCAGCCCAAGAGCCCAGCGCTCCAACAGGTGCGGGGAGAAGCGCGCGGTCCCCACCCGTCAAAAGTGCCAGAGAGAGAGAGAGAGAGAGAGAGAGGCCGGCGGCTGGATGCAAGAGCTTGCGCGCCGCGGCGCAGAAATACGGTACCTGCTCTGGCCGGCGCTGGATGCAGACAGCTCGCCCAGCAGGTCTCTGCCGCCCCATGCGCCGCCGCCGCCGCCGCCGCCGCCCCTCGCCCCAGCAGAGCGACAGCAGCGGCGGCGGGAGGCAGCTCCGCTCTCGGTCCCTCCCCTCGCCACTCCGCTTCCTCATTCCAGTGCAGCATCTCCGCAGGCGGCCGGCGGCGGCTCCGGCTGGCATCTCGCCCCTGAGGCCGGCGGCGCGGCGCTTTTTCATGTGTGGGCAGGATGGGGAGCGAGAGCGGGGAGGCTCGTCGAGCCTGTCAGGTGATGGCGGCAACACCCCCCCCCCCCGTCTCCAGCCCCTCCTAGGCAGCCCCCCCCCGCACACACCTGCGAAAGAGCTGCCCTCCTCCTCCTCCTTGGGCCCTGGAGGATGGAGAGAGTGCGGGGGGGGGAGCTTCCCCCCAGGGGGCTGATATTATTATTATTATTATTATTATTATTATTAGAAAAAAAAACATGGAGGAAGATAGGCCTAGCAACACTTAATAGCCAGGATGGAGCCTCCAACTTCAGATGCAGTATACCTTGAAGTACCTGCTTGCAATGAAGTACCTTGAAGTACCTGCTTGCAATGATTAGATGGATCTCTGGTCTAATCCACTTTTAAGAACATAAGAAGAGCCATGCCGGATTAGACCAAGGGTCCATCTTGTCCAGCTCTCTGTTCACACAGCGACCAACCAGCGGCTCCCAGGAAACTCACAAGTAGGAGACTCTCCTGCTCCGTGTACATAGGCTTACTGCCTCTGATACTGGAGGTAGCACATAGGCACCAGGACTAGTAGCCATTGATAACTTTCTGCTCCAGGAATTTATCCACCCCCCCCCCCTTTTAAAGCCATCCAAACTGGTGGCCATCAACACATCTTATAGTAATGAATTCCACACCAGCACAGTTCTTACGATCTCTCCCACACCACAACCCACGTAAATTTGTATCATAACCACCTTTGCTCGGAAGTGGCACTCCAGACCTAGGGCGGATCTACACTGCTGCTTTAAAGCGGTTTAAAGCGGTTTATAACAGTACTGTTGGGGCCCAGGACACACTCCAAAACAGTTGTCACTACTGTTATAAAGTGCTTTTAAAGCGCTTTAAAACAGCAGTGTAGATCCTGCCCTAAACACAGTTCATTGGAAATGAGTCTCATTGGGTTGGATCCAGTCTTATAGTAAAAGAAGACCCACTGAAGTAAATGGGACTTAAGTCAGTCATGACTCTTAGGGTCCATGATTTCAGAGGGTGTATGCTTTGAGTTTAACTAAGTCTGGATCCAACTCCAGCCCACTTACTCAGAAGCCTCAGTTGGACTTCTGAGTAAGTGTACTTAAGAGTGTAACCTAATTGCTGCTTCCCACATCACAGAATTTATATACAAAAGACACTTTGGTGTAGGGATTATGCTGACTGGAGGATATTACAGTTGTTCATTGGCAGAGGGTCCCTGGCTGGTATATACACCGTATATAACTGGAATGAAAATCACAAACATAAGACCATTCAGATGTGAAGACTTTGGCTGCCTCTACAAGAGAGGTTTAATGCTCTTTGAAGTCTCATTAAAAAATTTACCTCCACACCAGCGGAGCGCAAATGGGGCGTAGAGGCGCGTTATCTGTCCGATTATGCGCATTATCGAATGCGCGTTAAATCGCGAGTTTTTGACTGTGTGAATATGCACTTATGCGCATTACTATTTGTAAAGCGCATTTTGGACATCCTTTAATGCGCTTCGCCGCCTCTCGCCGCCTCTCGTGCAGAGGGATTAGGCGTAAATGCGCTTCTGCGATTATGCGCATAATCGCCTAACCAGCCGCAAAAGTGAATCCTTGTAGAGGGGACCTTAGTTAATGGGGCCCATTAAACGTTTCTCTTTTCACTTTCCTTTGAGTGGCTCCTGTACATCTGGGGTAATATTTAAATGGACAGAGACACCCTCCTGGGAGAAGGGTACCAATTCTGTGGGAAAGAGCCGCACAATGAGCCCAAGCCCACAAGGCTGGGTCATTTAAACATTATCCTTTTAAAAGTTATGCACTGGATGCTATTTGTTTATTTATTAAAATACTTTTATACCGCTTAATGTATTAAAATCCCTAAGCGGTTCACATTAAAATACAACATAATGATGTAACAGCCCAGATAAAATAATAAATAATTTAAACATAAAAAAACTTGTAAAAATGTTACAATACTACAACAATAACAAGGGGGTAGTAACAGAGCACCTCCGAGGTCAGGGGAAGACTTTGTGAATAGGTATGTTTTCAGGAGGCATTTAAAACTTGCCACCATTTCTGCCTCACAAACCACACGTGGGAGAGTGTTCCTGAGCTCCATCACAGCAGCGATTTATTGCACTCTCGCCATGCCTGGTATGTGTTTTTGCAGCGTGGTACTCACATGACGTCGTCCCTGTCCTGCGCTCATCTCACCCCTTTCCCTCCCTTTTCCATCTTATTATGGAGCGGGGAAAGTCCGTTTCTCCCCCCTCTGTGTGCAGTAAAGCTGCTCCTCCTTCCCATGTATTGCTGTTCTTGTGCTATATTGGACCATACCATTTTTGGTGGGGGCGTGTGTGTCGAAGGGTGGTCCCGCTGACAAAAGAGGAGGGCGGGGCGGTTCTCTGCTCAACTGCTTAACCACGAAGGGGGAGGGAGAGAGGGCACCCGCATACCCCGTGGAAAAGGCGAGCAAGGCCACCGTGGCCTGTGCCGGGACTTGATCCCATTCAACTCTGTGGTTCTTACTCCTGAGTAGGCATATCTAGGTTTCCTGACTAGAACAATGTCGGCTTCCCCTTGCCATACCAACATTGACCACAAACTTCTCCAAAAACGAGTTGTAATACTCTCTCTTCACTTATCTTGTTTAATATGATCTTAGGGGAAAGCATAGTGTGTTGTTTTACTGTAATTGCGCAGTTTCAGCCTGCCGTACTATTGTATTTGCACAGGAAGAAATATGTTAAATACAAATAAAAATTAACTGCAGGGGGAAGGAGAACGTAGGGGGCAGGGTGGGAGATTTCACCAGCATAGTAGTGATACAGGTGAAAAGATACATGAGCGCAACAATGCACAGACGTGAAAGTGCCCAGCGCTCGACTCATTAAAGAAACGGAGGGGGAAATCGTGAACACAAACTGGGAAAAAATAATAGGTGTGATGGAGCCCCCTGTGTGGGTGCTTGTGGAAAAGCGTCTCCCACAGAGGTAAACATATAAAGGTTCTCTAAGTTTCAGGCTAAATGTTTTATGGAAGCTCTTTTGTTGCAGAAATTTGAGTGTAGAGGTCCTGCATTTTACCTTTCTTATAACTACCAAGTAACTATGCAGTGCGGTTTTGCAGTCTAATCATTGTAACTGTGTAAACTTGGAAGTATTCCCTATTTTTTATTTTAGCAAAATGTACCATCCATGGGGGTGGGGTAGGATTGGGTATACGCTTCCAACTCTCAGTGTCTGGAAAATAGGGGCGAGTCCCTAAGGTTGCAGGCCACCCTTGATCTCATCCTGTACCTAAAACAGCACCAACAGTACAAGAAAGGAAATTGTACGGCCAATTAATCTATTGCTATTCTCTTTTATAATGAGGAAGCATATTTTCACAGGGTGAGCGCACCTGAAAGAGGAAAAAGAGTGGATTTTAAACCACTATTTCAGTACATATTTTTGCATTACAAAAGAAGCTCCAAAAGAAACAACCAAAAAGACACACCATATCACCAGATAAAAACCTGAGTGAAAATGAAGAAGGCAGCAGAACTGAATAGAAAAAAAGTTATGAAGACTTCGGAATAATCAGGTTTTGCGTGACCACGATTAGTGGACACCTTTATTTTCTCCCTGATGTCGTGGGGTAAGGCAAACCCTGTATTCCATCTCCTTCCCTGACACTGGGTAAACCGGCAGTCTTTGACACATGATGATCTCAAAGTGTGAACACATGCGTGCAATGTATCTCTGTGTGCACTGCACCTTCTGTGTGCATTGCAAATGGAAGTCCTTCATTGGCTATTTCCCCTGTCAATAACCAGGGGTGTGTAGTAACCACATGATTCCTTTCAGACCCCAATTCAGTAATTTGGAAAATACCCCCAATTCACACTGGACAGATCTGGACATGCCTGATTTGACTCAGGGCCAAAACCAAAGTGAGATTTGGAAATGTAAAACGTCGGGTCTCTCCTCCCAATCACTATAGGTGGAAATCCACAAATGGCTGTTATAACAACAACAACAACAACAACATGTTACAACCATTTGTCGATTTCCACTTATAGTGATTGGGAGGAGAGAAATGAAGTTTTGCATTTCCAAATCTTTTTTTTTTTTTTATAAAAACAGAATTAGATACCATTTGCAGGCATAATTGCCCCTTCTGTGGGGATAAAGTCTGACAAATTTCCATCATATAGATTCAGGGCTTTTTGTACAAGAAGGATCTTTACAAGATGTTGGATGGACTCTAGGGGCTCCATCACACCTAATCCCCCCCCCCCCCCGTTTGCATCTGCGGTTTCCGCTGGGCACTTTCACATTTGTGCATTGCTGAGCTATTTCAGCTCATGAATCTTTCCACCTGTATCACTACTATGCCAGTGAAATCTCCCACCCTGACCCTTAGGTTCTCCTTCCCCCTGCAGTTCATTATTATTATTATTATTATTATTATTAATTTCTACGCAAATACAATAGTATGGCAGCCTGAAACTGCACAATTACAGTAAAACAACACACTATGCTTTCCCCAAAGATTATATTAAGATAAGTGAAGAGAAAGTATTACAATTAGTTTTTGGAGAAGTTTGTGGCCAATGTTGGCATGGCAAGGGGAAGGTGACATTGTTCTGGTCAGGAAACCTAGACATGCCTACTCAAGGGTAAAAACCATAGAGTTGAATAGGACCGAGTCCTGGGCATGCTCACCTTCTCCATGGAATGTTCAGGTGCCCTCTCTCCCTCCCCCTTCATAGTTGAGCAGTTGAGCGGAGAATCGCTCCGCCCTCCTCTTTTGTCAGCGAGACCGCCCTTTGACACACATGCCCCCAACAAAAAATAGGATGGTCCGATATAACACAAGGACAACAATACACAGGAGGGAGGAGCAGCTCTATTGAGCATGGGGGGGGGGAAGAATGGACTTTCCCCACTCCAAAATAACATGGAAAACAGAGGGGGAGAGATGAGCACAGGACAGGGATGCCATCATGTGAGTACCGTGCTGCAAAACACATATCAGACAGGGTGAGAGTGCGATAAATCGGTGGTGTGATGGAGCTCATGGTCTGACATAGCAGGGCTTTTCTTATGTTCTCTCTTATCTTAAGGTTCTGTTGACGTGAATGAATGAGGTCCTGTGACTTACTGTGGTGGGTTAGTTTGAGTCAGAAAAAACTTTTTCTCTCTTTCAGTTCAGGAAAGGAACATGAATACATGGGGGGAGGGTTGTTTGTTTTTAAGGTTTAGACAAATTCCTGAAGGAGAACTCTTCAAGTTGAGAGCTGAGTTTCTGCACTGTTGGTACATCTCAGTGGGCAGTGGATGGAGGCGAATGGGCAGTGCCACCGCCAACAGTGTTGCCGCTCATGCACACAGTTCTTTTGGGCAGGGCACTGTGCTAGAGCAACAAAAGGTTTCAAGGTGGACGGTTTCAAGATGGAGCAGCACAGTGGAAGGAGAATGGAGGTGGGCAGGCAGCGGAAGGTGAGGCTCTTGACTCATCCAATCAGAATCAAGGCAGAACTGAATCAGAGTCAAGGCACCCAATCAGAGAAAAGGCATAGTGCCAGAGCAAGTAAACATTCCAACAGTTAGAGTTCCAACCAATCACAAGGCCTTGGGCAGCTATTCCATCTTTCCATTCTTAATGGATTATTTCATAGAAAGAAAAAACGATGGAAGAAGCGGTGAGAAAATATGGGAAGGTAACAAGTGGAAGACAACCATTAGATCAGATCCTATTTGGGATTCAGCCAAGTCCAAAGTACTTCCCTATTAATTGCTACTACCAACTCCTCCTCATAGCCTCACAATCACTAGTAACACTTATAGGCCATCTCAGGAAGAGTTTGTTCATCAGCTTGAAGTGTGGCTTCATCCATATGTTGGTGACAACACGCTCGTTCCCCCACCCCCACTTTTCCCCCCATTTAATCTTCAGTCATTGGTTCAGGTCCTGACCAAATGCATGGAAATGGTTATGGGCTGGATGAGGACTAACCAATTGAAGCTTAATTCAGAAAAGGCCACGGCTTTTCTTCTTTAGACGGATACAGGGCAGGGATACAATTGCTCCCACATTATGCTATGGGTAGGGTAATGGCTACTGTGTAATATTTCCTTTTAGGCCAGGAACTGGAAATGAAAACAAGTTGACTATAAAATGACTGTGTCCATTTATATCGAGTATAACAACTAAGGGACCTCCAGGACATTTGGCCCTAGGAGCTATTTAATGGTGTACAGGTTATTTTCACCTGGGTCTGACTCAGGCAGCGGGACACTCCTTTGGGTGTTGTCACTTTGAGTGTCAAGTGAGAGTGTTTTCTACCGCCAAGAGGAAGAGTCTGATTGTTTGTACTATTGCTCCATGCTGGTGTGATCATCTGTCCAGGAATGTTGCCTCTGGTGGCCTGGGAGGAGAAAGGGGTGCCCCTATGTTGGTGATTATGTGCAGGGAGAAATACGGCATGGATGGTTCAATGGGTCAGGTGAGTGAAAGGGCAGCCAGGCATGTTTCATCTTAGGCAGCTGAATGACGCAAATGCTCCCGAGCTCTCTTTCCTCCTGAGCATAGCACAGATCTCAGTAATCATCAGCCAGTCACTAATGTCTCAGTGAGACGGAGTTTTATCTAGAGTGGATGCAGAGGATAGTCCCCTATTAGAAGGCGACCCCTATTTGAGGGGCTGTAATGTTCAAGTCCAGTTGAAAGATATGTAAGAAGGGAGAACCATGAAGTTACCCAGCGTCACTGAGGCCCTTTCTACACCATAGGAGTGTAGAGGGAAGGAGGGAGGGAGGGCGATCCCGGAAGTACCTAATACACACCATTGGCGCACAGGGATCATCCAGGGGCTGATCGGGTAACCTCCCTTGTTGACTATGGGAATGCCGTGGACATAGTATATCTTGACTTCAGCAAAGCTTTTGACAAAGTGCCCCATGACATTCTGATTAATAAACTAGTGAAAAGTGGGCTAGATGGAACAACTATTAGGTAAATCCACAGTTGGCTACGGAATCAGGCTCAAAGAGTGCTTATCAATGGTACCTTTTCACACTGGGGGGAGGTAATGAGTGGGGTACCGCAGGGCTCAGACCTGGGCCCAGTGCTCTTCAACATTTTTATTAATGATTTGTACGAGGAGGAACAGGGAATGCTTATCAAATTTGCAGACGACACAAAATTGGGTGGGATCACTAATACCCTGGAAGACAGAAACAAACTCCAAAGTGATCTTAATGGACTGGAGCGCTGGGCTGAAAACAACAGAATGAAATTTAATAGGGATAAATGCCAAGTTCTACACCTAGGAAAAAGGAACCAAATGCACAGTTACAAGATGGGGGATACTTGGCTAATCAATGCGACAAGCGAAAAGGATCTTGGAATTGTTGTAGATCACAAGCTGAATATGAGCCAACAGTGTGATGTGGCTGCAAAAAAGGCAATGCTATTTTGGGCTGCATTAATAGAAGTCTAGCTTCCAAATCGCGCGAGGTACTGGTTCCCCTCTATTCGGCACTGGTTAGGCCCCATCTTGAGTATTGCGTCCAGTTCTGGGCACCACACTTCAAGAAGAAAGCAGACAATTTGGAATATGTTGAGAGGAGGGCAACAAGGATGATTAGGGGTCTGGAAACAAAACCCTATGAGGAGAGATTGAAAGAACTGGGCATGTTTAGCCTGGAGAAGAGAAGATTGAGGGGAGACATGATAGCAGTCTTCAAATACTTGAAAGGTTGTCACACAGAGGAAGGCCAGGATCTCTTCTCAATCATCCCAGAGTGCAGGATGCAGAATAATGGGCTCAAGTTACAGGAAGCCAGATTCCAGCTGGACATCAGGAAAACTGTTAGAGCAATACGACAATTGAATCAATTACATAGGGAGGTGGTGGGCTCTCCCACACTAGAGGTATTCAAGAGGCAGCTGGATAACCATCTGTCAGAGATGCTTTAAGATGGATTCCTGCATTGAGCAGGGGGTTGGACTCGATGGCCTTATAAGCCCCTTCCAACTCTGGTATGGAAAGGGCCTTAGAATTTAGACAAACTGGCTGAGCAGGAACACTTATGGTCAGAAGTTTTGCATTTTTGTTAAACTTATAGTAATGGTTTCTAAATTTGCATCTATACATATAAATTAGCACGCATACATTTTATACAAATCAGTGTTCTCCTTTTTCCTCTTTTAGGGTGATGCATAAGTGGCCACCCTATTATTCTTTATTGTTATTAAAAATATTTTTTGCCACCTTTCAGGGCAGAAGTCTTCCCAACATGGCATATATATACAGCAGGTATACACTTGGGGAATGTGGTCAGAAGCTGGTTTTTGTCCACTGTGTGAACAGAGTATTAGACTGGATGGACCCTTGGTCTGATCCAACATGGCTCTGCTTATGTTCTTATGCTTTAAACAATGAAACACACATAAAAATATATCATTAAAAGCAATAGAAATACAATAAAACAGTAAGAACACAAGAATTAATTAGAGGAATTTAGGGCAGAATCTAATTTAAAACTCGCCCAAGAAAAATGATTACGTTTGGCTTGACCTTGTGCTTAATTTTGGGTTTACTAACAGAGTGATCCATTGTAGTTTACTCAGAAAGAACTCCCATGGTGTTCAACGAGGCTTACGCCGTATTGCGAGAGTCTAGGAATGCAGCCTAAATGTATTTCTCTGTTGAACTGTTTTCGATAGTTCACCTTGCTTGCCTATGGAAGAAACACATGTCATGCAGCTAATGACATATCACTAGCTATCTTGTTGACAAGTTAAGTGGATTTAAGTACAGTGGATTTCCTCATTCTCCTTTTTTCATTTTTACATGTAAACTTAACAGGAAAGATCTGCTGCTCAGTACTGCATAGCCCATAAGCTTTTTGGTGTGATAACACTACTTAAAAAAATTACAACTAATTTTATATTCCGAACCAATTTTCAGTTTGAATCAGTGCATTATAGAATTTAAAAACACTAATTTCATAGCCCATGCCTGACCTTATAAATTGTAGAGTCTACACCAATGAGCATTTACTTGTGAATGGATACTATATTGCTAATAAGAAATAAAGTTTGAGGATGCTAAAAAAACAAACCCAAAACCCAACAATTTTTCTAATGACACCTTGATCGACCTTTCAAAGGCATATTCAGAAATCTGGAAATTTAACTTTATTTCTTAAAATCCAATCACAAATATTTAAAATGCTATCTAGAAGATTAAAAGTGTGTCTTCTTTCATGGGTACACATTGGTCATGAACACACAGAAAGCTCACCCTTAAATACCTACTAGCTCCTGAATTAAAAACTTCCAAACCTAACTTCTTTTGGATGTCAGTTTTGTGATAACAGACATCTAACTCGATTCTTTTGTTCTAGTGGGTTATAAGCCTTGAATTACTTTCACAACTCCATTTACATGGGAGAAAACTCAAATGCAAATCAATAAGGCTTTCTTCTGAATTGTGCTGTAAAAAGCATGTTTGGATTTCAGTTGATATGGCCTTCAGATATTATTCTGGGGGCTTGTCTTGAAGAGGGGTCTGCCCCGGGGTGTACCACAGAGGCAGGAGGTCATTCATATGATGCAGCCGCCATCGCAAAGCCATCCAAGGGCAAACCCCTGAAGCTCTGGTTTAAAAAAGTTGGCTACTTACCCCGACTTTTTCAGCTTGCGGCGTGGTGCCGACAGCATCTGCTGTCTGTCGCCTTGATCCAAAGCTGTGTCTGGGGTGTGCCCCAGCCGATGATGACCCCAGATTGGTCACATCAGCTAGACAGGGGAGGGGGTGGTCCAGCACAGCACAGCAAACACATTTCCGTTAAACAAAATAAAACAATAACAACAAGCCTGCAAGGGGGAAAAACCTGGGGGACATGTTGACATGCCACCCATCCAATGACGCCTCCGCACCTCTTCAGTGTGATAGAAGGACGCTGCTCCGGAGAAGCGCATAAATCCCAAAATAGAAAAAAAAAATCTTTAAGAAGGGGGGGATGCGACCAGGGACCCATAGAAAGAGGCCTACACATCTCTCCGGCACGCCAGAAATACACTACGCCGGAGAAGCGCATAAACCAATAAAAAGTAATATATATATATAGTCTAGAAAAAAGGGGAGTGTGCAGATGTGTCCTGGCGCTGTCTTATTTGGTTGGATCATTCCCCCACCCCAGGACACACACACACACTGGCACTCTCCCATAAAAATATTCTTTGGGGAATGTCCTTCTACTCTGTTCACTCCATTAACTAGCTCAGAGGAGTGTTGTCTTCCCTTTCCACTTATGGAATCCACACACCCCTGCCTGTAGCTACTCTGAAATGTGAAATCTCTGGAAAAAGATTTCAAAGTGGTTTACAATGCAAGATTAAATTACAAAATATTCTCAGTTAAAGCATTTGAAATCAGAAAACTAAAGCCTAATCCACACCAAGCAGGATATAGCACTATGAAAGCAGTATGAAAGCAGTATATAACAGGTGTCATGGGCCCCAACAGTTGTCAGTGCACTTCAATACCGCTATAAGCAGTAGCATGGCTCCTGCCTTTTATATACCACTACCATACTGCTTTCAGTGCAATATCCTGCTTGGTGTGGATTAGGCCTAACAATTAACAAGTTCTGCCCTAACCAGAACAAATCCTATCCACTCATTTAACTGTTTCACTACTTGGTAGCCTTTCTGAAGATAGGGGAATGGGAATAACAGGCTACATTGTACCTAGTGTTGGCGGGCAGATTTGGTAAGCATTATTTCCCTACTCTCTGGAAACTCCACAGCTGTGCTGCGTCCCAAACTCTGCATTAGGGATTCTTAGGAAGCCAATCTACACGGCCGATTTAATATGGAGGGAACACTTCAGGGTTGTTAGCGACAGATGACACTATCGCCAAACTTACCGCTTCCTTCTGGAAAAGACGCAAGTCCTTCTAGTGCGTTGTTTTTCTTAAATGCGGCTGTACTTGTGGAATGACCTGCCGGGAGAGATTCGCCAACTTACTTGTCTTCAGGAATTTAAAAGATCTATAAAGACTGATCTCTTCCGGCAGGCCTACCTAGATGAATTTTAAAGTGTTTTATTGGTGTTTTATTGGTGTTTTAATGATGTACTGGTTTTATCTGCTTTTAATCAGTTTTTGTATTTTGTGTTTGGTGTTGTTCCCCGCCTCGATCCATTGGGAGAGGCGGGTGATAAATAAATATATTATTATTATTATTATTATTATTATTATTCTCCTGCATGAAATCCTGGGCATGCCTAATTATGTGACCTGCCTTTCCCCCCATTCCCTCTCCCCCCACCCATTTGCAGTAGGCCAGAATATGTAGCCTGTATTACCCATAAAACTGCACCAGTGCTATTTCTATCCTCCACACTTGCACAGTAGTAGCTTCTGCCATTCACTAGCCCCTATTTCACAAAAGTGGGGGGCACAGTGTTTCTAGGCTTCACAATTAGTCATTTGTAGTATGTAGCCCCTATTTCTCATTCATAAATGTGTAATTGCACTGTTTCTAGCCTCAGAATTGAGCAGCAGTTGCTTTCCCCATTGAATGTAGCCCTATTTCAGAGTGCATTAGCAGGGGTAGCCTGGACAGGGGTGGGAAACAAGCGTCTCTCATTTGCTGAAAGACACTTGTTTCTGGGGCTGCTGACATCCAGCTTTACTTCCTGGACCCTGCCCACATAGCCCACACCGCCGCACATCCTCTGGGCCAATCTTTATTTGGACTGATGTGGCTGACGCCACCCTATCAACAGTTTGATCTGGTAGTATTCCGCATATTCCCTATGGGAGTTGTGGGTATCAAGTGTGATGAATCATTGCCTTCTCCCCCAAATCGCCTGTCTAGAAGCACCTGTGAGCCCATTTCCATTTGAGTGGAAATTACTCAGCTTGGTTTTGTTTTTTTAAAATCTGGAACAGGCACAATCAGCTTCAGAGGCAAGTGAAACCTGCTGAGAAATTTCACCAGACTTACTGAAGTGTTTTCCAGTACTTTTGGCCTTTCTTGAGGAGATCTCAAAATTTACTTTTAATTGCGGTGACAAGCTAAAAGGATGTGCAGAGGCTTTTTGTTTTCCAATGAAATGCCTCAAGATGCTTCACCAAAGAGAAAATGACTCTTTTCTCTCTGGTGAAGCTGGAGGCCTACTACCTCCAGTATCTGAGGCAGTAAGACTGTGTGACCTGTTGCTGGGGATCATGGGTGGGAAGTGCTGTTGCACAGTCTTCTGCTTTGTTGGTCCCTGGTCAACAGCTGTTTGGCCACTGTGAGCCTACCTACACTACTGCTTTAAAGCAGTTTATAACAGTTTTAAACCGGTTAATAACCCATTTAAAACTGTTATAAACCGTTTTAAAGCAGTAGTGTAGATAGGCTCTGTGTGAACAGAGTGCTGGACTACTTGGACCCTCAGTCTGATCCAGCATGGCATTACTTATGTTCTTAACTCCCAGATTTGCTTCCATTGGTACTACATGTGAACTTGAAAGTCACATGAAGTACCAACAGTTGAAAGGGGAATAGCAAGGCGAGGGAACACTGAAGGAAAGCCTGGGCAATATGTAAGTTATGTATGTTCATCTGTCAGAAGCACTGGTGTAGTGGAGCCAGGACTTGCCAGGTCAACGCTCCAGGATATTATGGTTAGCAGGGACTCTGATGTCATCTGTTACCCCTATCCCAAAATTCTCTGTTCTCTTTGAGCTTAGCTGCAATCCTTACAGAAGCTGGGTGAGAAACAGATTTTCCCAGCAGCAATATATTGTTGTGAGTTATCCCTGTTGAAATGCAAAGTATATTGGAGTGTCTTATTCTTGAATGGGCAATTAAGATACATTAGCTTTACAAAAGATCAGCTCGTGGTAGAAATAAAAATGGCTATAACTGATTTGTTGATATGGATCAACACAGCAGACTGAATTCTGGGGCTCTCCTTGAAGGCGTGGCTATATGGGGACAGTCATGATGAGCTCCTGAACTTTGTAATTTACCACTACACTACTGGGAGGCAGTCTGAAAGGTGAGGATGTACTGAGCAACAAGGTGCTCAGACAGAGGAATCAAGCCAAAGTCAGAAACTCTACAGAACCACATGACACTCCACTGGCCCATGGGGCAACTTAACTCCTACCGAGACAGTAGCACAATAGTGCTTGCCACCTGCGGTGATACTGTTGAAATAGAGCAGAAAGCATGCAATTGGTAATTACTAACTAGGATAGGAATGAGATTTCTTGGGATCACAGTAGATAGCTTAATGAAAATGCTGACCCAGTGTGCGGCAGCCATGAAATGGTGAATCCCATGCCAGAAATTGTTAGAAAAGGGATCGAAAATAGATTAGTATAGATTAGTTGTGCATGTGGCTGCACAATAGATTAGTATAATAGCATTGATTGTGATGGTATTATACTAATCTATTGTGCAGATTCATTTGGCATACTCTACAGCTCTACTCACCCACCCATCTCAAAAAAAGAAAATGATATTGTAGAACTGGAAAAAGGTGCAGAAGAGGGTGACCACAATGACCAGGGAGCTAAAGCAGTTTCTCTATAAAGAAGGGCTAAAATGCTGTGGGAACTTTTTAGTTTAAAAAAAGGGTGATGGGGAGAAGGGTACATGAAAAATGTGTTCATGATCGAGACATATGGAGAAAGTGGATAGAATACTAGAAGCCAGGAGCATCCAGTGAAATGGATTGGCAGGAGATTCATAAGAGACTTTAACGGAGCTTGAATCTCCAAGAAGGCACAGGGAGAATCCTGCAGCACCCTCAGAGGAAAACAAAGGTAAATCTTTGAGACCCTCTGAGGTAAACAGAGGTCCTGAATTCTACTGTGATAGAGGCCCCCTCCACAAGGATGCGCTTTTGCGCCCGGTTCCGGGATTATGCGCATTATCGCGGAGGCGCATTTACGCCTAATCCCTCTGCACGGGAGGCGGCGAGAGGCGGCGAAGCGCATTAATTCATGTCCAAAAAGCGCTTTAGAAGACGTTAACGCGCATAATCGCTTGTTCACACCGCGATAATGCGCTTTAACGGCCGGAGAAAAATAAAAGTCGCTATTTAACGCGCATTCGAAAATGCGCATTATCGGGGAAATAACGCGCCTGTACGCCCGTTTTGCGCTCCGCTGGTGTGGAGGTAAAATTTATAATGAGCCTCTAAGGCTCATTAAACGTCTCGTGTGGAGGAGGCCAGAGAGTGGGTTGATGCTCCCAAACGTTACAAAATGTGTTTAGTCATTTGTTGTAAAGCAATTTGGGATCTTCTACGGAAAACTGCAGAATTATGCAACTAAGCTTTGGTCTGGTTGCCACATTATAGGAAGTTGGATAATGTCCAGAGGTGAGAAATTCATGTCATAAGAACTGCAACATGTGAGGGGAGAGAGAAAAACTGGTTGCATTTAACCTAGAGAAAACTACACTGTGGAAAGAAAGGTTAACAATCTTCAGAAGAAGGTATGAAGCAATAGTTCTTGCATTGCCGTTGAAGAAATGGAGCTCCGGCTGCAGGAAGGAAGATTCAAGCTGAATATCCAAAACAATAACAAGTCACCTTCAGAAACGAAGGAATCTTCTCTAGAAGGTTTTGAGAAAACAACAATCACAACAGTTGTCCAAGATGAGATCAGATCCAGAGAAACATGTTCAGTAAAGATGCTTATCTCAAATCTGCTTTCAATCAAATTTCATTAGATGACCCTGAGTTGTTCTAGTATTATGGGAAAGAGAGGGGAAAAATCTATCATTTTTTTATTTTTATTAACATTTGTTCCATTTTTATTAGTGATGTTGTCCAAATTCATAATTACCTGATTGTGAAACATCTGGAGAGCAACCGGTTGGGGAAGCTGTAGTCAAAACTGTGCTTAATGTCTCAGATTGGATGAAACACAGATGTAAATTTGATGCTGGTGTGTCCAGGCTGATTGCTACAAGCAGGAGTGTCTAAACAACTCAGGGATGTTCCATCCATGATTTGTTTAATATAATATGCATGAAGAAAGGGGCCTGGGAGACTACAGTTTGGCAGGGATGGTCAGGGTGGCCTACCTTGTAGGACTGGAGCCTTGGAGTTGGGAGGGGGAAATCCTGAGGAGGACTGTTGTCAGACTTTGGGCTGCTGGTTCTCAGCACTCACACCTGGTCCTCTTATGCTTATCTAATTCATATTCTGGAGAGAAAGAACTTGAGATTTTAAAAATTCAAGTGTGGGAGGAACCGAAACTAACAGATTTACCCATCCCTAGTGTGAAGGTAAGCATAACTACGGAAAAACGCAGCAAAACAAAGGAGCCGGTCCTCCCCAGTATTACAGTGGAGAAATGAGGTTAGAGAGATGACACTATTTCTTTCCAAAGGCCACCTAACAAGCTTCATAATGAATTCCATAGTCATGGACAACACTAGAGCACATGTATCACACTGTGAGCTTTTCTCCATGAGGCATTTATGGTGTACTCATCATTCCTTACTCACGGTTGTTTATGACTTCTTTACACAATGTCATGACCCTCCAGTTTCACTTCTGTTTTTTAAGAACACTTGCCCATTTTTTTTACATAGTGGAGACAATGGAGCATTATTTCTGAAAGCTAAAGAAAGGGTTGTTTTTCCTACTTGTGTAATTGTGATATTCCAATATAGTACAGTGCCACCTAGAGTTTATGTAGCAGAAAAACAGGAAAGGAAAAGCTCTTTGTGTAGAGCTCAGATCTCAGTTCTGTGACAAAACTGAAAGTAGATACAGCGGACTAACATCCTTGTGCTGAAAAGCTCTAACTCTGAGAATGCCTTTTGTTTCTATTTAACCTATTCTCCAGTGTCTCTTCACAGAAGCCTCAGGATTTTCCAGTGTTGGACATGTGATAGGACATCACACCAGTAAGTCAATTTCAGAGTATCCCATTCTTCAGAAATGGTAGACAAATAAACTTGTATCTTCCTCCCCCTCCGAGCAATGCAGAGCAGTTAAACTATGACATTCTGCCCCAATCTTGTGCTCTCTAGATGTTTTGGACATCTGATCCCATCAGCTCCAACCAGCACAGCCAATGGTCAGGAACACTGTGAGTTCTAGTTCAAAGCATCTGGAGGGTACCAGGCTCAGCAAACTTACACAACAGCATCCCATGAAAGCATTGCTCATGATGAACAGTCCCACCCAATCCACATAGCTTCTAGTGCTGGAAAAGCCTGCTTATTTGGTCTATGTGCTTTGCAGTGGGAAGTTTAATCATCTTTTATGGTGGCCATTTCTTCTCAATGATTGTTTAAAGTCATTGAGCATTGTAAAGCGTTTTCAGAGAGGGAAGAAATCCTTCCTTAGTTTTGGTGGTGTATTGATTATCTTCAGAACATCAAAGTTATCTGAATTCTAATATCTAGACAATGAGACTTTGGAGGGCTGCTGCCAATCAGAGTAGAGCTAGATTATAAATAGACCATTTAAGGTTCAATCCTATGCATGTTTAGACAAAGAAAAGGCCTACAACTCCAGCATGCACCATAACAGAGAGAACAGCTCCAAGAATGCCCCAAAATAGTGTTCACAACAATGTAGGAAAGAAGCCAGACTATAAAGCACATGGGCTTCGATGTCTATATACTAATGCCCAGAGTATGGGAAACAAACAGAATGAACTTGAACTCTTAATACATGAAGGCAAATATGATTTGATAGGTATACCTGAGACTTGCTGACTGGAATATAGCAATTGAAGGATATAACCTGTTCAAAAAGAACAGAAGAAATAGGAAGGGACGTGGAGTTGCACTATATGTTAAAAATACTTATCCCTGCACAGAAATACTGGCAGATGAGCCTGGGAGCCCCATCGGGAGCATCTGGATTAAAATAAATGGGACAAGGAATAAAAGGAGCATGATAGTCGGAGTCTAATACCGACCACCCAATCAAGTAGAAGATGAGGGTGAATTCAGGACTCTATTAAAGCTATAAAAATGATATGGGAAGAAGATGTAAAGGAAAAAATTAATGACTATAACTGGGAGAGGTTGTGGAATGCAAGACTGTTAAAGCTGTTGTCGATTAGAATTAAGGAGAATTTTTATAAGACAGTGTGGAGATGGTATCTAACACCTGTAAGATTTCACCAGATAGATAAAAAAGTGTCTAAGAATTGTTGGAGAGGATGTCAGGAGGTTGGAACTTATTTTCATATGTGGTGGAGCTGTGAACATGTACAAAAATTTTGGAAAAGGGTGTTTAAAGAAATAAGTGAAATAATTGGAAGTAAACTGGAATTAAGCCCAAAGTTAGCTCTACTAGCAGTATGGGATAGAGAGAATGAGAATAGAACTAAGAGAGAATTGATAAACAACCTCCTGGCACCCGTTAGAATAATGATTGCTAAAAATTGGAAAGGACAAGGAAGCTATACAATAGAAGAATGGTATAAAGAAATAAGGGATATGGCATTGAATGATAAGTTGACGTGTAGAATGAAAATAAGGAGGGGAATGTCCAGTAAGAATGATTTTGGAGAAATATGGAGTCCCTTTTTGGAATATGTATTAAGATCGGGGAAGGGACAAAAACCTTTAAAAGAGATGTTAAAATTTTGGAAAGATGAAGAATGATTAAGAAAAGGTCTCATGGGGGTAGGGCGCACGGGGGGGGGGTTGTTGAGGGTTAGGTATTGTATTTTATGTTGTTTATGTTTTATTATGTCAAAATAAATATATATATAAAAAAAATTTAAAAAGTAGAAGATGAGGGTGAAACTTTTGAAAAGCAAATTGCCAGTGTTTCAAGGAAATCTGATGTAGTAGTGATGAGGGACTTCAATTACCCTGATATCTGTTGTGAGACAAATTCTGCCAAAAGTGGCCCATCCAAGGAATTCCCGACATGTGTGGCAGATAACTTTATCATACAGAAAGTAGAGGAAGGAACTAGAGGAACAGCTATCTTTGACTTGATACTGACCAATAGGGATGACTTAGTGGATAAAGTGGCAGTTAGGGGGACTCTGGAGGAAAGTGACCATGTCATATTTGAGTTCTTGATTTTAAAGGAAGCAAAAGTGGAGTGTAGCAATAGGAGTACTCTGGAGTTTAGGAAAGCTGATTTTAATAAACTCAGAACTATGATAAGTAAGGTCCCATGGCAAGTGACCCTAATGAGAAAAGGAGTCCAAGATGGGTGGGAGTTTTTTTAAAAAAGGAAATTTTAAAGGCACAATTACAAACAATTCCAACAAGGAAAAAAGATAGAGGACAACAGCAGAAACCAATGTGGCACCACAAAAAGCTTAGAGAGGACCCGAAAATAAAAAAGGATACATATAGGAAGTGGAAGAAAGGCCAGGCTACAAAAGAAGAGTACAAACAACTAACACAGAAGTGCCAGAATGGTGTCAAGTAGGCCAAAGCTGAGAATGAGCTGAGGCTAGCGAGGGATGCTAAAAGCAATAAAAAGCTTTCTTCAAATACGTGAATAGCAAAAGACAGAGGAAAGAAATGGTGGTTCAACTGCTTAATGAGGATGGCAAATTGGTAACAGATGACAAAGAAAAGGCTGAAGTGCTCAACTCCTACTTTGGTTCAGTCTTCTCCCAAAAGCGGGTCTATGACCCCCTCCCTGGAAAAACTGAAGTATAAGCTGAAGGGGCATGATTGCAGTTTGAGATTGATAAACAAATGGTCAAGGAACACCTAATTTCTTTGAACAAGTTTAAATCTCCAGGGCCCAACGAACTGCATCCTAGAGTAATAAAGGAGCTGGCAGAAGAACTCTCAGAACCACAGTCTATTATTTTTGCAAAATCATGGAAGACGGGTGAAGTGCCAGACGACTGGAGGAGGGCTAATGTTATCCCTATCTTCAAAAAGGGCAAAAAAGGAAGAATCTGGGAACTAAAGATAAGTCAATCTGACATCCATCCCTGGGAAAATATTGGTGCAGATTATAAAGAAGTCAATCTGTAAGCACCTTGAAAACAATGCAGTGATTACTTGAAGCCAGCATGGATTTGTCAAGAACAAATCCTGTCAGACTAATCTGATCTCATTTTTTGATCGGGTAACCTCCCTTGTGGACTGTGGGAATGCTGTGAACATAGTATATCTTAACTGCAGCAAAACTTTTGACAAAGCGTCCCATGACATTCTGATTAACAAACTAGGTAAAAGTGGGCTAGATGGAACAACTATTAGGTGGATCCACAGTTGGCTACAGAATCGGACTCAAAGAGTGCTTATCAATGGAACCTTCTCGCACTGGGTGGAAGTAACGAGTGGGGTACCACAGGGCTCAGCCCTGGGCCCAGTGCTCTTCAACATTTTTATTAATGAATGCTTATTAAATTTGCAGACAACACAAAATTGGGTGGGATAGCTAATACCCTGGAAGACAGAAACAAACTTCAAAGTGATCTTGATAGACTAGAGCACTGGGCTGAAACCAACAGAATTAAATTTAATAGGGATAAATGGCAAGTTCTACACCTAGGAAAAAGGAACCAAATGCACAGTTACAAGATGAGGAATACTTGGCTAAGCAATATGACAACTGAGAAGGATCTTGGAATTGTTGTAGATCACAAGCTGAATATGAGCCAACAGTGTGATGTGGCTGCAAAAAAAGGCAATGCTATTTTGGGCTGCATTAAGAGAAGTATAGCTTCCAAATCGCGTGTGGTACTGGTCCCCCTCTATTCAGCACTGGTTAGACCCCATCTTGAGTATTGCGTCCAGTTCTGGGCACCACACTTCAAGAAGGATGTAGACAAGCTGGAGGGGGCTCAGAGGAGGGCAATGAGGATGATCAGGGGTCTGGAAACAAAGTCCTATGAGGAGAGACTGAAAAAACTAGGCATGTCTGGAGAAGAGAAGACTGAGGGGAGACATGATAGCACTCTTCAAATACTTGAAAGGCTGTCACACAGAGGAGGGCCAGGATCTCTTCTCGATCAACCCAGAGTGCAGGACACGGAATAATGGGCTCAAGTTACAGGAAACCAGATTCTGGCTAAACTTCAGGAAAACTTCCTGACTGTTAGAGCAATACGACAATGGAACCAATTACCTAGGGAGGTCATGGGCTCTCCCACACTAGAGGCATTCAAGAGGCAGCTGGACAACCATCTGTTAGCTGTGCTTTAAGGTGGATTCCTGCACTGAGCAGGGGGTTGGACTCAGTGTCCTGACAGGATCCTTCCAACTCTACTATTTTATGATTCTATGATCCAGCCATGGAGCATGGGTGATATGATCATGGGATGCCAGTTGTTTTGCCAGCTGCATTGCTTTCCAGTCTGTTTCTGAGCCAAATTCAAAATGCTGGTGTTGACCTTTAAAGCATAAATGGCATGGAACCAGAATATCTAAAGGAACATCTCCTCCCACATGTACCTGCTTGAACCCTTAGGTCATCTTCAGAGGCCCTCCTCCGGGTACTCCCACTAAAGGAAGCTAGACTAGTGGCTACAAGAGAAAGAGCCTGCTCAGATGTGGCACCCCACTTATGGAATGAAGAGATTCATCTGGTGTCTATGTTGTTATCTTTTTGGCTCCAGGAGAGGACCTTTCTTTTGCCCTAGGCATTTAGGTTGTTTTATCAATTCCTGTGCTGATTATTGTTTTTCATTCTATTGTATTATTCGTTTAAATAGTTGCATTTTTTTTTTTTGCTAACTGTTATATGGCATTTTAGTTTTTTAACTGATTGTAATCCACTCAGAGAATATTAGTTATTGGACGGATTTGAAATATAATAAATAAATAAAGGTCTGATTCAATTAAACGTCAGCTCAAGAAAACCAAGCAAAATTTCAAAGATCCAAAAGCAGATTTCACATGCTAACTAAGAGCCCGGATCACTCTGCCATAATTTAAATGACGTGATACAGGTTTACACCATGTGATTCAGCTAAGTCTGTAGACAGCTATCAGCATAACTCTGTAAGTGTTGGAGCTTGTGATCCTCAAACCGGCACTTTAAATGAGTTGTAATAACGTTGATTAAACTACTCTGGCCTTGGAGGTAGTTGGAGACACCTGCTGGAAAGGGATAGTGGGGTGGGTGTCTGTTTTTAGCATCTTATTACCTTCACCCCTGAAATTTTCTAAGCTTCATCTCTACACACACACACACACACACACACACACACACACACACCACTTAATGCTTTCATTTTTGTTTTGTGGTTTTTCTAAATGAGACTTCCCCTCTCCTTCCTTTTTGACAACTTCTAAAATTATTTTCAATTGACTTCATCGTCCATCCTTTACTTTCCTCATGTCTCGTGCCTAGTAAGTACATTGAGGGCGCTAACCTATGCATGTTTAGACAGAAATGCTGGCTGGGGAATGTTGGGAGCTGTAGGCCTTTTTTCCCTGACAAAACATGCATAGGATTGCATCCTTATTGACATTCAACCAAAGATTACAAAAACCATACCATTCCTAGCTATGTGTTACGTGTGCCTAAGACTATAAGCCAAGTCTTGCAGCAGGGACAGTGTTTATTTACCTGTTCTACACACAACACACAAAAGATACAGGATCTGATAAAAAGTAAAATGTTGATTGCTTGTCATCATTTGTTTATTTACAAAAATACAAACTGGGCGGCTATTACAGGGATGCAGAAGCAAGCACACAGGTGGGATGGTCTGAGGGCACATGACAAAGTCACTCTGCTTAGCTAAGCAGGTCTAGTTCTGGGTCTGATCAGTTCCTGGGAATGACAGACTGCCTGGGAACCCAATGCGTGCCACCCAAAAAGCAAGGCTAGATATAAATACATTAAATAAACACTAGTCTCAATGTAATACCAGTCATCCTCACCTCACAAATCCAAATCAGGTATTTAACATACAAATCCATGCTGTTCTTACTTACTTTCTTTTCTCATGCTCAGCCAGATCTGTCTAACAGAAATCCATTTCAGCCCTTTACTAGTAGTACAGCCTTGCCCAAACTGGTACCCTACAATTCCCATCACCCCTCCCAGCCAGGCTGGGGATGATGGGAGTTGTAGTCAAACACATCTGGAGGGCACCAAGTTGCAGAAGTGTGCAATAGAATGTGACCTGCATCCCCAGGGTTTTGAACAACCAACTGCCCCATTGGTGCCTCTTGACCCTGATCAATCCCAAACAATGATGAATCCCATACCAGTCCCCAAAGACCAACCATTTCTCCACTTGGCCTAACAGGGAAGCAGGCTTAGATTTTAAGTTAAAAAACAAGACTGAACATGAATTAAACTGATATGACATAGGATCTGAACATTTGTGTATGTGTGTTGGTTTCATTGGATCCTATCCAACGTTCAGAGCCTGTGTCAAACCCTGCTACTCACTTATTCGATGGAGAAAAGAGGAGTGTTGCTTGGGGTCTTGAATACAGCCTCTGCTCCCCCTATCAAACAACTCTCTGGCAGGATTTTAGATTCGTTTAAATTAAAAGGCTGTGTATGTGTAGCCCCCAGAAGTGCCTCTTACTGTATCGACAGGAAAAAGTGTTACCTGCTAGAGTTCTCTTTGTCACGCAGCAGTCAAAGGCAAAAAATTGCACAGGAAATGACTGCTTGGGGCTTCTTTGTGGTCCTGCAGTTGTAGAAAACAGTCCCCAGGAAAGAACACCAAGCGACTCTTTGCCTCTGTTTTTGGTAGCTTGTGAAAACATCTCTCTCTCTCTTTTTTTTTTACTCAAAGTGTAGCTTTGAACTCTTTTTCTATGGCCACCACTTTTTAAAAAAGAAAATATTCCACTGATTTTATTTTGTTTAACATCTCATTTTAATAATATCTTTGGTATTTGAGTATATTTACTGTCAATAGCACCTTGAGTATTAATATTAGGAAGCTTCTAGCCCCTCCCCTTCCAAAGAAATAAGAACCACCATGGTTTATGAGGAACAGCTAAAGCACTTTTTGGGAAGCTGGGTATATGGCGTCAGGTTTCCAGCTCTCATGTCTGACCCAGGCCAGGATGATTTGTTAGATGGTGACTCAGAGTCTATGGAGTCCAACAAACTTGTGCTTCATCCTGACACTGATACTCCTAGTACCACCAGGGAAGCTACACCAAGTCCTCCAGTACTGGTGTACAATGAGGAAGCCCTGGGTGGGGCCCCCGAGGACCATACATCTCTTATGGAGTCTGCGTGGGAGCCTGAGAATTCGCCCAATCCTAGAGTCTGCCGACAACAGAAGGTGGAGGCACGGGCAGCCAACCAGAGGTGAAGCATGCATTTCAAGAATGGCAACAACTGGGATCCTCAGGAGTAGAGGCCTCCTTGTGAGCAATGCCCTCCTCATGAGTAGGACTTTTGCCAGAAGGCCTGGAACAAATTGCAGTTGAGCCCCAAAGTTCTACAATTTAACCCTTCAGTTTTGACCTACTAGCTGCTGGAAGCAATACCTACCTTAGCTTCTGGGCCTTGAATCCCTGGCTGCCTCTTCACGGTGCCTCTTCTGGTGCGGCAGTCGGCGTGCCGCACATTGACGCTCCTGCCACCAGTCTTCACGGCAGGAGCACCAAGGTGGCTTTTCCTGTTGCCGCCGCTGCCACTGTGCTCGCGCCTGCCCAGCATCAGCTGGAGGGGAGGCTAGGAGCATTGGCTCCCCTACTTTCGGGTAAGTTTTTTTTTAAATGGGGGGGACTGCGGAGGCGGTGCAGCAAGCTTATGGCTTGCTGCTCCACCCCCTTCCCAGCCCGCTCCGATCTAAAAAAAATCAGGGTAAATGGCTGGCTTTTTAAAATCGGAGCAAAGGGCCTTTGCCACTAGTTGGCTTCGCACTGGCGGCAGCATCATGTAACACAACTGCCGCCAGTGCGAAGCCATATTGACGGGAAGTGTCCGTCTAGAGGTGCCCCCTGTCTTACTGACCTCGGACCCCTGACTGACTCTGTTCCTTGAATTGTGTTTGCATCTGACAGCTTATCTGTGTTTTGACCTTGGCTGTGCCTCAGATCTTTTGTTTGGAAGCTGATCACTCTAAATCTGATCACTCTAGTATAGGTATAGGAATCAGATACAAAAGAGGGCAGGGCTCCGGCAGCTTTAACTGTTGTGATGAAGAGGGAATTTTACCAGCTGCTGCAGCCACAATAATGATGGGCATGCTGTCAAATGACTTCTGTAATCTCATATCACCTCCCAGGAACATGGGTTTGCATAACAGTGGTTAAAACTAGGGATGGGCAAATCCATTAGACTTGCTTTCTCCCACATTCATTTTTTTTTTAAAAAATGTCAAATTATTTCTTGCCTGAATATGAAGAATTTTGCAGATTTTGGTAAATTCTGATCAAAAACTAATCAATGAAATTCCCATCCATCTGCACCAGCCAAATTCAATAGGTACAGCTATTTCCAACATGGAGGGGACCGTGATGTACCTCCCTGCCATAGAATAGTTAAAGAGGAAGAAAAATATAGCTGCCAGGAAAAAGAGGTGACTACATAGGGATTCAAATAGGCTGACCATCTGAAAAGGAGGACAGGGCTCATATAACTTTAACAGTTGTAGAGAAAAGGGAATTTCAGCCAGTGTCATTTGTATGCAATTAGTTCCTGGTGATATTCCCTCTTCATCACAACAGTTAAAGTTGCAGGGGCCCTGCCTTCTTTTGTATATGGTCACTCTAGTATAGTGCCTGCACCTTTAACAGTTGTGATGAAGAGGGAATTTCACCAGGAACTAATTGCATACAAATGACACCTGCTGAAATTCCCTTTTCTCTACAACTGTTAAAGTTACATGAGCCCTGTCCTCCTTTTCAGATGGTCAGCCTAGATTCAAACCCAGACTTCTAAGAGCACTCAAAGCCCTGGGCCTGGGTGGACAAATCTGTCAGTATCAGTTTGGCCTACAATGGATTTTTTTAAAACCTCAATTTTTTTATGTTCCAGATATGGATAACTTCATGAGTTTGGGTAACAAAATCAATACTGAAACAAAATTATCACCCTTCTCTAGTTCAAACTTTCTACTAAGTAGGAGCTTTCTTTAAACAACCATTCAGTAGGTAGGCTGACCATATGAAAAGGAGGATAGGGCTCATGTAACTTTAACAGTTGTAAAGAAAAGGGAATTTCAGCCAGTGTCATTTGTATGCAATTAGTTCCTGGTGAAATTCCCTCTTCATCACAACAGATAAAGTTGCAGGCACTATACTAGAGTGACCATATACAAAAGAAGGCAGGGCTCCTGCAGCTTTAACTGTGGCGATGAAGAGGGAATTTCACCAGGAACTAATTGCATACAAATGACACTGGCTCAAATTCCCTTTTCTCTACAACTGTTAAAGTTACATGAGCTCTGACCCCCTTTCCATATGGTCAGTCTATCAGTAGGGATTCTGGAAAGCCATTTGCAGAAATATGACTATTGCCTCTTATACAAGCCAAAGTGATGGGAATTATTCTACATATCCAGCCTTTTATTCAATCAAAAATAAGTATTTGCTTCTGGGGGATGTTCTCATATGATACCTGAATTGAGTGCCTGCGGTTGTCCTTTCTCACTAGGTTATACCTTAAGATGTACTTAAGATGGAAATGGGGAAATTCGCCACAGAGAGAAAACCTCCAGAGGATGATAAATGTGGTACTGGAGCTATTAGAATACAGAGAGTAAACGTCAGGAAAAGAAATGTTTACCACAACTGCCCCATTACACTATAATTAGTTTATATAATTCAAGCTTAGTTCTATGTCATTTGTATGAGAGGAAAAGTATAAGAGGCTGACTGGATGAATCACATGAGAACGGCGCTAGAGAGCTTCTGAACTTGCCTTCTGACAAGCCAATAACGTTGAGGTTACCTACTCACACTACATTGTGCTGACAAATGGATCTTGACAGACCACAGCTGAATTCAGTGAAAAATATTATTCATCTCAAGAATCGTGAATAGTAATTATTTTCCCTGTTTCTCTGACATCATCTTCCTGTGCGTAAGCTAAGGTGAAACACACACACACGCCAGAAGTTAGAAGCTTCAATTCATGCCATGAAGTGCAAAGCAGGAATTCTTGCTCCTTCAAACATCCAAGCTTTGGCAATTAATATACCTTTCTACCCCCACTACACACTTTCTTCTAACCTTTGAGCGGGTGAGCTGTCGTTCAGTATGAAGAATATAAGCCTTATATTGTACCTAAAACCTATTGTCATATCTGCGGTGGAGGGCTTCTCTGTGGAGAATGACCTGGAGTCTCCTGAGCTGAGAATCAAAGAGGAGCTGCCTGTGCTGAGGGCCCCTAAGGCAAATCAGGCGGATGCAGGGAGGCAGCCATCATTCATACCTTTCCCTCAAGACATACTTTGCCCCCTCTCAAACGCAGAGGCAGATGCTGAATGGCTACATAGTCCCAGGGAGTGTTGGTGCCTAAAGGAGAAGTGCGTACCTGAAGAACAAGGACTCCTCATGAGTAAAGATATACTTGTGAGCAAGCCCCTGCTCCTGAGCAGACCATACTTCAGGTGGCAGCTGTGCTTTGGGTGGGGTTCTGAACAGTGGTGGCTGGTGTGGAGCCAAGGTGTGCATTCTGGCTGCATTCAGATGACATATTAGGCAATGGAGGGGGGAATAGCGCACTCACCGTGCATTATTTTCCCAGTGCCCGACACACAACATGTTGCCCCTCCCCCGTGGCACGGCTGAAAGTCCCGGCATCCTTCTGGGTGGCTGGTGCTCCTTCCTCCCTCAGTTCTCCTGGCCCTATCCCATCATGTTCTGCTGGCTGTATAGGAGCAGCCGGGGGTTTTTTGGCTGCTCCTGCTGGGGAACTCTATGACTGACTGGAATAGTACATGGAAAGAAGGGGTATTCCGACATACAACATTTTAATTAACGGGTTTCGGGATAAGCAACGGAGCAGCCCATTGTTTCCCCCCGTTATTTAATTCACCAAAATAGTGTACTGTCTGTTGTGTGTCTGTTGAGTGTTTCCCGACACATGACACAATAATCAACACAACTGAGGGTGGATTCCCCCCCCCCCCCCAGTTGATTATCGTGTCATCTGAATCAAGCCATTGGCTGGGTGCAGATGACATGAGAAGCAATGGTTGATTAATTAGGCAATTGTCCGTTGTGTTGCTTATCGTGTCATCTGGGGGGAGCACACACAACGCACGGTTGCCTAATTTACCAAAATCAGCAATGGAGAAAAACAACAGGCTGCTCCATTGCTTATCCAGAGACCCGTTGCTTATTGCGTCATATGGCAGGCTCCATTGCTTCATTTGATGCGTCGAGTGCGGTATTTCAGAAGCCCATAGAGTCCTCCAGCAGGAGCAGCAGAAAGCACCCCGGCCACTCCTCTACAGCTGGCAGAACTTGCAATGGCTGATGGGATAGCCCTGGGAGGAGGGAGGGCGGCGCACCTGCCAGCAGGAAGGACGACAGGAGTTTCAGCCGCTCGATGGGGGGTGGGGCAACATGTCGTCTGGGGAGTACCGCCAGCACAATGTACTGCGAGTTGCTTGTTCCCCTCTCCGTTGCCTAAAGTGTCGTCCGAATGCGACCACTCACTGCAGCATCCCATTGTACAGAAATGGGAAACTGAGGCAAATTAATTTTGAAGTCATGCTTGCAAAACAAGATTGGGTGGGGGGAGATCGCTGGAGCAATATAGAACCACTTCTCTGAACCCACATTTCCCCACCCCCAGCAACAGCCCCCATTGTACAGAGAAGAGAAACTAAGGCAAGTAACTGCAAAACCATTACGGCAAAACAGGGGGGTGATCTGTCTTATAACACACACTCCCTTTCTCTTCCCCTTTCTTACTTTAAGCACATGGGGCCCAATCCAGATGGGTGTTGTTCCACCTGCACAAAGCATTGAGCCACCCCTTTCTGAACCCCTCCCTCGTGCGGATCAGGAGGCAGAAAATGTGTGTTTTAATTAAATGCTTCCTGAAAATGCATTTGTTTAAGCAGGCTTTCTCTGCCCTGTAATTAATCATGAAGATGCTGCTCCATTGCTGTAGCTGAAATTATTTTTAATAGTGTACTTTAAGCTGATTATATGTAAACTGCTTTGGGAATTTATGATATTAAGCGGTATATAAATATTAACAATGAATTAAAAACTTTCAGTTCTAGGCTCAGAACGCTGGAACAGTTTCTGTGTACCAGCTCCTGGATTCCTGCTTTGTAGATTTGCATTTACCAGATAACCAAGCTCTTCTCTGGATCTCCCTGTGTTTGGACCTTGGACTGCCAGTTGACCTTCCCTTTAGCGCTGAGCATGACAAAATCCTTGGTTCTCCATTCCTGTGCTGCTGTAAGCAGGACACCTATCATGGAAGGCTCTACTACTGCAACAATGTGAGACAAACTCTGGTCCATAGAATAGCTTGCAAGTTCTGGTTAGGCTATTAGATGGGCCCATATGAACTACATTATACATGTAGAACTTTAGAACCCCATGTCCTGATATAGACCAACAGTACCATCTAGAGCACCCTTCTCCAACCAGGTACCCTCCATATGTGTTTGACTACAGCTCCCAGCATTGATAACCATGGGCTATGCTGGCTGGGACTGATGGGAAATGAAGTTCAAACATCTGGGGGGCAGCATATCAGGGTGATGTAGCGTGTCTGTGACTGTGTACCCATACTGGGAACAAATATCCTTGATTTTCTCTCCAATTCACTTTCCAATTTTAATCCCTTTTTCTCACCCCCACCCCCACCCCATTTTCAGCATATCTACCTGGACTGAACTGGCCGGGGAAGGTGTGATGGCCATCTCCCCCGAGGGCCTAGGATCCTCGGCAGATCACAGTATGGGCTGCATTAAGCATGGTGGTTAGGGTGACCAGATAAAATCCAGGTCAGGGCTCATATAACTTTAACAGTTGTAGAGAAAAGGGAATTTCAGCCAGTGTCATTTGTATGCAATTAGTTCCTGGTGATATTCCCTCTTCATCACAACAGTTAAAGGTGCAGGCACTATACTAGAGTGACCACATACAAAAGAAGGCAGGGCCCCTGCAACTTTAACTGTTGTGAAGAAGAGGGAATTTCACCAGGAACTAATTGCATACAAATGGCACTGGCTGAAATTCCCTTTTCTCTACAACTGTTAAAGTTACATGAGCCCTGACCTGGATTTTATCTGGTCACCCTATGGTGGATCTCAAGACATACAGCCTGGTTTCAAGAGAATAACCAGGGGGCATAGTTCAGTGGCAGAGCACATGTTTTGCATATCACAAGTCCTAGGTTTAATCCCCAATATTTCCAGGTAGGGCTAGGAAAGAATCCTTGCTGAAACCCTAGAGAGCTGCTGCCAGTCAGTGTTGACAATACTGGGCTAGATGGACCAAAGGTCTGACTCAATGGCCCTGTTCAGAATACACTTTAAACCATGGCTTTAACCAGGGTGAATAAAGCCTTTTGCCTTAGACACCGTGGTTAAAGCTGTGGTTTAAGGTGGCTTCCGAACGGGGCCAGTATAAGGCAGCTTCGTATGCTCCTAACAAGTTCATGTAGTTATAAGTTACAGTTGCAGGTATTTTCCATTCATGAGCACCACCTGGAATCAAGAAAGCCAAGTATTCTATGGTTTCCCCAGAAGACAACCCAACTAACTCCACCCCTTCAGCAACTGCATAAAGAAACTCCTGTCAGGAAGCCAACATTTTAATAATCTCTGTCAGGATCTGATGATTATCCTGAGGATGTTCTTAGTTAGGCATGCCAATATCTTTTATCTTCAACTTCTTGGTCTCCTGTCATCGTGTTGAAATAACAGTCAGGAAACTGGTGGTGGGGTTGGGATTTTCTGAAATGTGGATCTCGGTTTGTTTATGTGTTCTGAGACACAATAGTTTATTTGGGGCGGGGTGTCATTGAATATTATGCCTCTATTCAGGACAGGTGTTTGGATTACTTCATTGGGTGTCCAGTCACTTCCACAAAGATATCACACTGTTTTCTTATTAACATGATTTATGCATAGATCTTCAATTTGCATGCCATCATGGCTCTCCTGTTGTTAGTTCACTGCTATTTAGTGTGTGTTGTGTCTCAGAGAGAAAGAGAGAGAGAGAGAGAATTAGGAAACTTCTAGCATTTTTGTTCTCTCTCTCTCTCTCTCTCTCTCTCTCTCTCTCTCTCTCTCTCTCCTGGGGTACATCTTGACGACGGGTACCGGCAGGTCATCTATATGATGCAACCACCATCCCACAGTCATCCAGGGGCAAACCCCCGAAACTCTGCTTAAAAAAGTCTGGCACTTACCCTGACTTTTTTTGCTGCAGGGGGCGTGCCACAGCCAATGGTGGCCCCTGATTGGTCACCATCAGTTGGACAGGGAAGGGGTCAGACCTCCGGGAGGTCCAAGGCAGGAGTGCCGGGTCCAGGCACCATGTGTCCCTCTCTTGTTCCCCCTCCGGTTGCCCCGCTCTTCTCCCCCCCATTTTTATTTGTTTATTTTTATTTATTTTATTTGTTTATTTAATAAAAAATAAAAAATGGGGAGGGGAGAGGAATGGGACAGCCAATGGAAGGTCAGAGGGAGGAGAGCCAGTTTGGGCACTGTACATCCCTCTTCCCTTCTGGCTGCCCCATTCCTCCCCTCTCCCTGGTGCTTGGCACGGCGGTGGCAGGGCCGTGCAGGGGGGAGCAGGGGGGCCAGTTGGCCTCAGGCACACATTTTTGAGGGGGCACTCTGACAAGGAGGTCCCCCCTAGCTTACGCTACTGCTTCCGTAGCATAAGCGGCCCATCAAGAAGCGAGGAGCCCGCCTTGTGGAAACAGCACAGAAGCCATCAGTCGTGAATACCACGGTCAGACTACAAGCCATGCCGCATGTGGGACAGGGATCTAGGTGCCTAAGTGGCGATTGTTGTCCTTACTGTGTCTCTTTCCTCACTCTTCTCCATGGCATATAATCTTTGGAGCAGAGGGTGAGGTAATGATGATGATAGTTATTAATGATAACAACAATGATGATACCGTGAGGGTGATGATGATGATGATGATAATGTTTGATAATGATGAAGGACTGTTCTATTGTTGTTGCTTCTATTTGTACAGCAACTGAAAATAAATGTTAATTTCTGATTCAACATTGAGGTGTTGTAGAACAGGTTTAATATGAAGGTGCCATGTTGTCCTCCTTTTTTGGTTTCCACGTTTCTGAATGTGAAAAAGTGATGTCTTACATCTTGAATAAAAGTGCTTTCCCTTACCTTTTTAAAAATAAATTGTTCTAGTTCATATATGCATTTAGCACTGAATCAGTGCCACGGATTAAAAAATACTTAATGAGCAGTTTGAAGTTGGGGGGGAGGCACAACACTTCCCATCTGGCCTGGGCCTTTGATCAGCTCTGCACGGCCCTGGGCGGCGGTGGCAACTCCACGCTTGAGCTCCTTCCCATGCAACCATGTATTGCAGTCTAACACGTTCAGAGGTCATCAAGTTGGAGAAGGCTGGTCTAGAGTATGGCTGACTTTTGACTTCTCAAATACAAGGAGATGGAGAACACTTTTCCATCCAGCGGGCTTTTGGGAGAGCAGAGAACTCACACTTCAAGTCAAGATGTGTTCGACTTCTTTCTACAATCATAAATTTAGATAGACGATTTTCCTCCTTTCAGAATTGCCACTATCCCAGCAATTTTGGTGGCAATTTCAGTGATGGCAGGGGAGGGCTGCACTCTCCCCAGTGGGTTCTGGAGGAGGCAGTGTGGCCCCTGGAATTTGCCTACTCCTTTTTCAGAGCAAGAAAGGTAGTTTACACACTTTGTAAAGGTAAACTACCTTTACAAAGGTAGTTTACAAGGTGTGTAAACTACCTTTCTTTCAGAGCAAGAAAGGTAGTTTACACACATGCCTTCTGCAGTTACACAGTAACTGCAGAAGACATGTATTGTTTTCGCCAAGCCTCAGGGGTTGCAATTGATGCGACTAACCAGGTGTGCGTGGACACCCACCTTTCTCCCCACCCACCTTTTGAATCCTATTAACCAGAGGAAATTGCATCAAAAGAAGATGTGAGAAAACACAGTTAGGACAGGCAACAGTTCTGCAGCAGTTGCAAGGAATGATGGGGGATCAATGGGGCTGGTGGGCTGTCTCACCACCCTTAACCTTCCTTGTAGTGGTTAAAGGTGTATGTGTGTGTTTGAAAATGTCAAAGGTAAATGGGTTCTGTGGGTTGTCTCCCTCCCTCACCCATCAAATCTTTCTCCCCTAAATTTACTGCAGGGGAAAGAGAGGGAGAGGGACTTTAGCATTTAAAAAAAATGAAAGGTAAAATGGTTTTTATGCAAGCCCATGCTGGAGAATCAGGATGGTATTCATTTTATTTTGCGTATCTAGACAGTGATGTTAATGTTATGTAAATGCAGCTGGCAATTCCTAATCTATCCTGAAATGCAAGTGTCAGAGCTCTTGTGTAGTACAGGTTACCGATGATAAAAACAAGATGTGTTTTATACAAGGAAGGAGCGTGATTACCAGCTTTAGAAATTCGGGGCTTTTCCCCCTTCATTACAAATTTAAAATAGGACAAGCCAATGCAATAGAAACCGAGGGGGCACAAGCGCACGGGAAAAACAAGCGTTGTTTTTTCATTTTTGTTTTTTTTAAGAGCCAAGTTTGACAGGAATTGTTTTTCCTCCCTCCTTGAATCTGGACATGACATACCAGGAGCCTGTGAGATGGAGAAAGCATCTATTAATTGTCCAGGCTGAGCATTGCTGTTCATTCTCTCTTTTTAAAGGGAAGCCCAAAGGATGTTTCCAAACACATTGGCTTAGTTTCACATGGGTAACTCTTGAGGCAATCATGATGAGTAAGTAATTCCTATCCACTGTCTCAGTGGTGATGGAGCTAAACAAAGCGGGGGTGGGGGTGGGGCAGGCGGGTGTCCATCTCCTGCGATTGAGCTCATCAAAGGCCTACCCAATCCCGGCATAGCCGTTTGATGGTAGGGAGAAGCCAAAGAGTGTTAAGTCGATTCACCAAGGAAATTTCACCTGCAGGAACATTCAAAGCAGCTGGGGGGTGGCGATATTCCTCCTCCTCCGGCAAAACATATAAGGAATTTAGAAGGGAAAAAAAAGAATTGTTGTAAGGCTAGCAACATATTTTTTTTTGCATTTTTATATCGCCCTATAGCCGAAGCTTTCCATTTTCCAGGGAGGGCTCTTTACATCCTTAGGTTGTCACCAAATTTCACTGAAAAATGAATTTTAAAAAATTGAGGAAGAATATTGAGGGGACTTTTGATAAGACTAGTGACATTTCTCAAGGTCTGGTAAGAACATAAGAAGAGCCCTGCCGGATCAGACCAATGATCCATCTAGTCCAGGATTCTGTTCACACAGTGGGCAACCAACTGTTGACCAGGAACTCACAACCAGGACATGGGTGCAACAGCATCCTCCCACCCATGTTCCCCAGTAACTGGTGTGGCAAACATATGAAACTGCCTTATCCTGTCAGACCACAGTTTAGTTCAGCCAAGTCCAGTAGTTCTTAATCAGTCTAGCAACAATCTTTCATGGTCTCTGTGGCTGAGGTTTTTTGCAGCAGTCCTGTAAACCACCCAGGGAGCTGTGACTATTCGGCAGTACAGAAATGTAACGAATGAATGAATGGATGGATGAATGATTAAGGTTAGTTTAGGGTGCCCATCCGCCCGGATTTGTCCGGACATGCCCGGAAAAAGGCAGGCAAATCCAAATCCGGGGGGAAAACCTGTTTTGGGGGGCCAAATCCGGAAATTTACCCCCCCCCTCCAAAAGCCTGTTTCGGGTACTTACAGTTTTGGTCTTCCGAGGCCTGCCGAAGCCATTTCTGGGTTCCTAGAGGGCTGTCGCTATGGAATCTGGAGATGTCTTCAGCAGGCCTCTGCAGGCCAATTTCAAGCACTTCCGGTTTCGGGCTTCTGAGGCCTTCCAAAGCCATTTCCGGGTTCCTAGAGGGTCGTCACCTCTAGGAATCTGGAAATGGCTTCAGCCAGCCCATTTGGGGCACCTCTGAGGCCTGCCCCTGGTGGGTCATCCTCATCCACACTTACCCAAATTCAGTCTGCAAACCCCTTCCTGCTCCCGCTCGATGATCCTGGGCCTCTTCTTGGACGGTGCAGGCAGAGGACAAAAAGCAGGCAGAGCAGCAGGTAGGACTGTTTTATCCTGGGAGTTACAAGGTTCTGAGAATTTTTCCAAAACTGCCCTCCACCTGTTAGGATCTCTCCTCCCCCAGGTCTTATCCTGTACTTTTCTAATCCCCTCCTCTGCAACCCCTTGCAGCTGCTAAGAATATTTTCAAGGTGAATGTAAAAATCCCCATAATTTGCCCAGAGAAATGGGGGAGGGGGAGGGAAGCAAGCATAGGAGCAGCCTTGGGAGAGGTATGTTTGTGTGAGTGTATTTATGTGATGGGTGCTTGGGGTGCATGTTCATTTGCCTATGAATGGATGTGTGTGCGTGTGCTTTGGGGTGGGTGATCCTGAGAGAGTTTACTTGTTTGCAGTGTGTGAGTGTATTTATCTGATGGGTGCATGTTCATTTGTCTATGAATGGATGTGTACGTGTGTGTTTTGTGGTGGGTGATTCTGAGAGAGTTTGGTGTTTGTGTGCATGTTGAGAGTGTGTGGGGAGCTATAGTTTTGTATGTGGGAGTTGGGGGAATGATATGGAGTTGATATTCCTATTTACAGGAAATAAATCTGAATGAATTTTCTAAGAATTCATTTAGAGATGGTTTGAGCAAATTGGTTTAGCTGTCTGGAAAACAGGTGTTGTGCTGGAACAGAAAACTGGCTTCAAAGCAGTACCTTTATCTGGTTACCTCACCCATTTGCTTTTCTTTGATTGTTTTGTTGGAGGAGAACATTGAAATATATTGATGTATGAATTGACTTATTAGCAATATTTATTTACTGCTTCTTATTTGAATAAATCATGAAACAGTTTTAAAAAAGAATATAAAAATGTCAATGGTATCATATTAGAAGTTCATTTGAACATACAGTAGCTCATGGCTGTGTGAAAGGCAAAGTAAATGGATGCAATTTCAGTGGGCTTTTTAAACATCATGAATACATAATTTATTATCCATCTCTATTGGAGGATGATTGTTACTGGCCATGGTGTTTTTACTTCATCTATGTGATATTTGCTGGTGCTAGCATTTGTTTTATCCTTTTAGTAACTGTACAAAAACAGACGATTCTTGTTAAATACAGTATCCTCCTCCAAGCTGGTTCTCTCCAGATGTGTTAGATAAAACTCCCAATGCCCAGTCAGCATGACCAGATAGGAATCACAGTCAAAGACATTTGGAGAGGATCAGGTTGGGGAAGGCTGAAATACATAGAGTTCTAAGTTTTTTTTTTTTTTAAAAAGTCATATTCCTCCTCAGTTTCTTAATCTTCACAAGATCATATCTAGCTGAGCTGGAGTCTAGATCTACATTGTATATTGTATATTCTATATATTTTCTCAATTAATTCCCAAAACCCGTGTCAGACGGTTAATGATTTTTCCATTTAATTCACTAATCTTTTGGATCTATTAGCTCATGTGCCAATGTGCATGGTGGGTGGGGTGGGTGGAGAAGGGTTTTTCACTTCTCCTGTAATTGCTAGTTATTTTATATCGTCCACCTGAAGTTTCTGAAGTCTGAAAGCCCAAAGTAAAATTGTTAAAAGTCCTAAAGACATTTCCATCAAAGTCCATTGGAGTTCTACTGATGAAAATTCTGACCAGCAAAATATCTCAACCTATGCCAATATGAGTAAGATTTCCTAAAACCTTTGCTGGGTCTCTCTTTTCCTCTTCCTTTTCTGCAATGTTTTTGTCATTAGGTATTGCTATGTCAATGAGGTAGTTGTGTTTTTCTTTTATATGTATGATTGTTGTGTCTGATCGCTTGCAAAGTAGTGTCTTGTCCCAGAATTGTTCTGTCCCAGCATAGCATGGCTTGGCTTGACTTGTTTGAGTGTGTCTGGATCTCCTAGGCTCTTAAAGCATCTTTCTGGAAAGCACCTGCTGGTTGCATGATCGAGGAGGCCAGGTTCTGTGAGTGCATAGTTGTCCTTGACAGGAGGGCCTTGCACTTGCTAGAGTAAGGTGACTAGATGTGAAGAGGCTGCAATCCTACATTATTTATCTGGGAGTAAGCTTCATTGAAATCAACAAGAGTTATTTCTAAAGTTTCTTTGGGCAGTTTTCTTTGGGTCCCTGACTGGGATTTCTATTCTCTACACACTGAGGCAGTGTAAATTCAGGATATACTTGGATAAAAGGAGGGAAAGGTCCTTGTCTAGCATTGTGATAATGGGCATCTGTTCTGGCCTTTCTTTGTATTGCTACTGACCATGGTTTTGTTTACATGGCTAATGAACCAGAGATATAATGACACATTTTTAGATTAGTTTCTCACTAATAAACCAGTAGTTGAAACAAGCTAAGAGGTGAGAAGTGACTACAACAAGCCTTTAGTCCATTTTGTTCCATGGCTAATGTTTGTAGGGTAATCGTATTTTATACTCTTCCTGCAATGCTAGGTTGCTAGTTTGTTGTACTAGATTTTTCTGCACTTGTCAACTGCTTCATTTGTTCAGTGGTAGCAATGCTGAATCTGTGAGTATGGATAAGAGAAATGTTATGGGGAAAGAGTGTTAAATGTTAGGAAAGTTGGGACTATGGTCATCCAGTGAAGGATTTGCAGTCAGAAAACATATTTGAGGGAAGGGGAAACTATCACACAGAGCATAGCAAAAAGTTTCAAAGTACAGCAAAAGCTACAAAAGTAGGAGTGAGTAAAAGTTAATTTCAGATACATTGACTGTCTCACTTGTTCTTTATTTTAGTGATTTTAACATGAAGATATTGTGTAGAACAGGTTTGTCTTAATTGTATGCTGTGAAATCAGACATGTGACCAAGGCCATGTTTGGGTGGGCACGCCCCCTTAGGGGCTGGACATGTTGGTGGGCACGCCCCCTTGGGGGATGGCCACGTTGGTGGGCATGCCCCCTTGGGGCGGCCATGTTGTCCTCCTTTTTGGTTTCCAAACTATGGTCACCCTAGGTTAGTTTTCTGAAGATGACAGAGATTGGACACAAAACAGTGGTTCTGCCAGAATGCTGCATTTTGCGGGACAAAGAAAATGGTCTGCAATCTGGAAAATAGTTCTGTGAAGGCCAAACACTGCTCTGTGAAGTCTCCCCAGGACTGTGGAGCCACCACGAGCAGAAAGTAGGCCCACATGAGGTCAGAGAATGGCTCATTCACCAGAGCCAACTCAGCTAGAGTGGCAAACTAGACAGTTGCCTGGGGTGCCAAAATGCGAAAGGCAACCTGCCTCAGCTTTGTGAAGGTGTTGAAGAAAGAGCTCCTACCTGCACTTAAGAATATAAGAAGAGCTGTATTGGATCAGACCGATGTAGTCCAGTATTCTATGCTCATAGTAGCCAACCAGATGCCTACATGGTGCCCACAAGAATGGCATGGGCACATTGGCAACTTTCTATTCGTGTTCAGAGGCATATTACCTCATATTGGAAGTAATATATAGCCATCATGGCTAGTAGCCCTTGGTATCCTTAATCCTCCATCAGAGGATCTTATCCCACGGCTGCTACACTTGCTCTGGAATCTTTGCTGAGGAAATCTGTCAAACCTCTTTTAAAAGTCCAAGTCAGCAATGTCTAGTGGAACACCCTCTCAGTATACTTGTTGACACTTTCCAAGTGAAAGAAGATTTAGCTTTGCAGAAGCCGTGTTGATTCTTCTTTAGCCACACTTGTCCTTCTATATGCTGGATGATGTTATCTTTAATAATGCTTTCCACTGATTTACCTAGAACAGACATCAAGCTAGATAACTTTGTACCCTGGATTTAATGGCCTTATCTCTACCTCCACCCTTACACTTTAGATGGCCATGTATATTACTTCAATTGTGAAGCACACAATTAACATTTCTCTTTTTCTCCGAATGCCATTCCATGCTTTAAAAGTGCTTCTATAGTCCTGATATGTTAGAACATCAGCACAACTGTTTGCAAACTCTGGTCCTCATCCTCATCCGAGCATATGCAATTTTGCATGTTTAACTCAAGTCATAATACCATCATGACTACAGTTTTAAAATGGAATTTGCTTCTGATGTCTTCTTCACATACCACTCTCTGGGTGATCATCTAAGGGTCCCCTGGGCTGCGGGACCCTAGACTTTGGCCCCAAGGTCCTGCCCTAGTTGCACCACCAGTTTTGGGGCGAAGTATAAAAAAATCTTGACTCTGGGAAAATGTCCAATGGGATCATTTGGTTTGAGCTTACTTTGCAATAAAAAAGGAATAAAAATTCCATGCCATGGTAACCCAGTTTCTACCCCCAAAAATACATAATTCTGCAACTTCTCAAGATCATGAAAAGGTGCTGACTTTGCATAATTTACTATCATATAATTTACTATTCTTAGGGAACAATCCCATAGCTCCTAGATGGAGCCTGGAGAGGGGGGCATAGGAGAGTTCTGATTCCTGGATCCAAGTCGGAGACAGCAATCCAAGCTTCCCTTCCCGTTGCAGCCAGTGTGAAGAGAAAGGGCGACCTTGTGGGAAAGGATCTGTGTTGGTGGGCAGGAAGTGAATGGAGAGGACAGTTTATGCCATATGCCCTGGCCTCCCCAGCCCATTTCCCAGTCTGCAGTGCCCCAGCTAGATGGGCAAAAAAGCCTGTCTAGCTGAAATGCAGAGCAGCAGGAGCACAGAGGCAAAGATCCTCCCTCTCTACATTGGATGGGCGTAAGCCTCCAAGTTCAGAGGCCAACGACTGTCGAGATAGGATTGCACCCTTAAGGAGGGCCCAGAATCTACACAGTATAATGAAGCCCCACCACTAGAAATCCTTCTGGCGCCCATCTTTGGTTTCTGAAATCTCAGCAGGCATTGCCTGCACCATTTTAAGCCTATCTTCACAATGTTACGGGCTAGAATTCCCCCTTTTAAAACATATTTAAAATCAATCAATAAATAGAAAGCTGGGAGATCCAATTTATTGAATTCTGCACACACTACCAAATGTGTGGGACTTGCACAGCCCAGATTTGAAAGGTTTTAAATGACAGAGCATCTCAAGCAAGGCTCATGGTACAGAGCGAGCTGTGTGCTGGGATGTGACATTTTACAGGAATAAATTAAAATTTGTCTCCGAGGAAGGTCAGAGGTTGCTTCAAAACAGCAACATGTTCAACAGCTCTGGCACAGCTGCTTTGGCTACTAGTGTCAATGAAGTTATAACAGATGCAAGCGTTCATCTAAGTAATTGCAAGGGGGAGAAAGCATTAAGAATGTGGCACATGTTAAAAATGAACCCTAATTAAAACTGTTATTTAATAAACAGGCTCATTTTATTACTCATAGATCTTTTTTTTTTAAAAAAAATATCCAGTAAGTGGCTGTTAAACAAGCAATTATAAGGCTAATAAAGCTCTCCATTCTGATTAGGGAAAATATTCATTTCACAATCGTGGAGTGATCCATCTTCCACCCTACAGCTGTCAAATGAAGCAAGCAGCAGCCCTTTAGAGATGTACCATTGTTATTTTGATTCCATACTCTTCCTATTGCAGTCTGGAAGTAGAGTAAAACTCTCAGCTTACTTCCTATTGTAACTAATTGCCAGCTTTCTAACACGTTAAATGTGCATTGTTTTTGCTGCAATTTCTTTCATCCCAGAAATGCAACACCAGAACATGAGAGCCTTTGCCCTGCCCTGGGCCAGCCACACGCATTTTGCTGCCTGAAGCAGCCACATGGTACTATTGTTATTAACAACAGCTGTAGGTTTAGCCGTTCCTCTACAGAGCAGAGTGCAGTGTGGTACACAGGGTTATCCCGTTTTATCCTTCCAACAGCAACACTGTAGGTCAAAACAAACATTTAGAAGGCGGGATGTAAATGTAATAAATAAATAAAATAAATATCAGCTAAGTCTTTTTTCTTTCATTCATTTTACTCTAGACTAGGTGCAGGGCTTTGGATCTGGATGAGGACCCTAGCATGATGGATAGAGGGGCTTTTAAGATCCAGATTGCCTTCCTGCACTTACTCTAGAGCAAAAATGGAAAACAGGTACTAGTAGGCTGACCATATGAAAAGGAGGACAGGGCTCATGTAACTTTAACAGTTGTAGAGAAAAGGGAATTTCAGCCAGTGTCATTTGTATGCAGTTAGTTCCTGGCGAAATTCCCTCTGCATCACAACAGTTAAAGGTGCAGGCACTATACTAGAGTGACCATATACAAAAGAAGGCAGGGCCCCTGCACCTTTAACTGTTGTGATGAAGAGGGAATATCACCAGGAACTAATTGCATACAAATGGCACTGGCTGAAATCCCCTTTTCTCTACAACAGTTAAAGTTACATGAGCCCTGTCCTCCTTTTCATATGGTCAGCCTAGGATTAGGCAAATTCATGGAGGATGAGGCTATGTGACTACTGAATATTACCTCCAGTATCAGAGACCGAATGCCTCCGTATAGCAGTTGTTGGAGAACACAAGTGGGAGTGGGCTGTTGCACTCATGTCCTGCTTGTGGGCTCCCAACTGGTTCTAGTTGGCCACTGTGGGAGGAGAATGCTGGAGCAGATAGGATGTTTGTCTGATTCAGCATGTCCCTTCTTGTGTTTTTATATCAGGGAAGTCCTTCCCCTCCACTTTCAGGCAGAGGTAACAGTTCAAGTGTTACTTCTAGCCATCTTTCCCAGGGCTTTCCTGCAGGCCTGGTTCTCACTGAGACGTCCACCCATGTCTGGGCTGTACCACTTGTGGCTGCAGAATGTGTGATGAAAGGATAAAGCCTGGAAAAGGAATGAAGCAAAGCTTCTTTAAAAAAAAAAAAAAGAAAGCACGGAAAGCAGAAACTGGGGAGAATGCAAGGTTAATCCTTAATCCTGAATGTGGGCGGTAATGGAGAGAAATACTTTCTGACTTAGATGAGTACTGATCCTTCCAGCCATAAGGCTCCTAGCGCCAACAAGTGCTGGCTCTAGGTTTTGAGGACCCCTGGGAAAGACACCCCAGTGGACTCCCTCCCTCAGAGAGTCACACTGCCTTCTCACTGCCATCATCGCCAGCTGCTACCATTCCTCATCCTCTTTCTCATCATTGCTAACACTGGCCAGTGAGCAAGTTGGTAGTGGCATCTACTGCTCCTTCTTCTTGACATCTTCATTGTCTGGGTCAGAGCAAGATGAGTAAGCAGGTTGCTGTGATAAGGAGGAGGAACAATCCAGGGGCTTCTAGCCAATTGGTCCCTGCTGGAGTGTGGGCCGTGCCTACCCTTGATGCCAGCCCCCGCACTAACAATCAAATTACATTGTGCAGCAATTCCATTTTGACTTCCTTAACCAATATCTTTATCATAAGAAAAAAGATGCAGTGCAAAAACATGGTAGGGCTACAAATGGAAGACAATGATGCATGGAACGCTCCCTCCCCTCAATGAGGCAGCACAGTTGCACAATAAAAACCATGACTGGAAGGATCCAGGGTGTCATCCATCTACAACACTCTCTCTTCAGGTGGTACTGGCAACACCATCACCAGGTAGTAACCATGTTGAAATCTTGTCATGGTTATGGATGGTGAAGGGGCAAGATCTTTGTTGAAAATACTTCCTGTTTGCCAATGGGAAGAGAGTCAACATTAAAAAAGAAGTAGAAGAATTAAGACGTGCTTGTTCCCAATCAGCATCAGGTATGCAAGCACTGTGTTCCGTAAAATGCAAGCAAGTAACCTTGGGTAACAGGAAAAGTGAGGACATTGCTATATTCAGGAAACAGGGGATAATGAAATAGATGGCAAGTTGAGAATTTGAACAGCAGATAAATATGGGCATTTTTTCATATGTGTATTTCCCTTTCTGTGTGATAAGGCTCACTTACCATGATTAGGGTGTAAGAAGCCCTAAAGCTGAAATCCTGTTGGAATAATCCCTTTCAAACTCAGTGGGACTTACTGGCTAAGGGTACATAAGACTGCGCTGCACATCCTGCAATGGGGCCAGCTGCTTAGGGTGACCAGATAAAATCCAGGTCAGGGCTCATGTAACTTTAACAGTTGTAGAGAAAAGGGAATTTCAGCCAGTGCCATTTGTATGCAATTAGTTCCTGGTGAAATTCCCTCTTCATCACTACAGTTAAAGTTGCAGGGGTCCTGCCTTCTTTTGTATATGGTCACTCTAGTATAGTGCCTGCACCTTTAACTGTTGTGATGAAGAGGGAATTTCACCAGGAACTAATTGCATACAAATGACATTGGCTGAAATTCCCTTTTCTTTACAACTGTTAAAGTTATATGAGCCCTGACCTGGATTTTATCTGGTCACCCTACCGCCAGCTAGTTCAAGGGGCTTCCTTCACCGTGCGTGTTGGTGATGTCTCCCTCCAAAACCCTGCAGTCTTCCTCTGCTGGGGTGCCTTTGGGTAATCCTCACGCCAAGGAGGGAGCATGAGGTTTCTGTTGGCCAGCCAGGTACCAGAGCTACTCCCTCCCCTCTTTCTTGTGGAAAGTGACCAGGGATGTCCCCTGGATTGGCCCGGAGTGACATCAGACAGCAGAAGCGCCGTACTGATGTCGCTCCAATCCAGATTTAGTCATACTTAAATAGACGCATCGGAATAAATGGAGCACGTTAGCTTAAATCCTATTGGTTTCAATGGATCTACTTTAAATATGACTAAATCTGGAGGACAGGGATTACTAGCAGAGTTACTAGCCTTTAGAATCCAGCACCTTCCCCTGAGTCGCTAGAAAGCCTACTTCAACCTGGAATATTTATTTATTTATTTATTTATTACATTTCTATACTGCCCAATAGCTGAAACTCTCTGGGCAATCCCTCAAGATATTTTGTCCTACAACTACCTTAATCCTTGACCACTAGCCATGATAGTTGGGGCTGATGGGAGTCATAGGCCAAAATATCTGGAAGGTTGAGGAAGGTTGCTCTAGACGTTATGCCTCTGACTGGGAGACAGGTGCACCTTGTCTCTGGCGCATATGCATGCAGAAATGTGCATGACCGCTAAGGAATCATGTAAAGCTTAGCCTACCATTTCATATCCTCTAGTGCAGGGGGAGCCAACCCAATGCCCTCCAGATATCTGAACTATTACATCCCTGACTATTGGGCATGCTGCCTGAGGCTGAAGGGAGTTGTTAGCCACAACATCTGGAGGGCACCAGGTTGGCTATCCCTGGGTAAGGTTTGTTTTGTATTGTTGACAACACATTGACCCTGTTCAGACAACACGCCAAACCATGGTGGTTAAGCATTTTAAGGCAAACATTATGGATTATCGTGTCACGTCAACCACGACTTAGCGTGTCGTGTCAACCAGTCCTAACCACGGTGGCTACATGACCATGCTTTAAACAGGCTCACTAACCATTTGCTGCAAACGAGTTAGCAGCCTAACCATGGCTTAGTTTGTTGTCTGAACAGGCCCAATATAGAACAATAATGTTTTCTGAGTATATTTTTAACCAACAAAACAAAGAGCCTTTTTGCTTTTAAATCACTGAACAGTAATGGAGTAAAATAAACTACTGGAAACTTCAGAAGCATATATTAGGGGGAGCTAAGTGCTGAGGCAGTGATACTTGGGGTGAGAATGCATCAGAAGATGCAAAGCAAGGGGAGAATGCAGATCCCAGCATTCTGGACTTCAGATGAGACATGGTAGTGTGAGCAGAGAAACCACGTGTGACTCATGCTACAGTGCTGCAGCATGCTTGAAGCTTCCTAGTTTAGGGTGACCAGATAAAATCCAGGTCAGGGCTCATATAACTTTAACAGTTGTAAAGAAAAGGGAATTTCAGCCAGTGTCATTTGTATGCAATTAGTTCCTGGTGAAATTCCCTCTTCATCACAACAGTTAAAGGTGCAGGCACTATACTAGAGTGACCATATACAAAAGAAGGCAGGGCCCCTGCAACTTTAACTGTTGTGATGAAGAGGGAATTTCACCAGGAACTAATTGCATACAAATAACACTGGCTGAAATTCCCTTTTCTCTACAACTGTTAAAGTTACATGAGCCCTGACCTGGATTTTATCTGGTCACGCTATGACCTAGCTCCCTTTGTAGAATCATCATTCCTCCTGGGGTTAGGAGCCGCAACAGTTAAACAGGCATGCGACAGGTTGAAAGCCGTAGTGTAGCCATGCCTTAACAGTTCTCATTCCAAAGGGTTCAGGAAGCATTGACAGTTTTACTTTGATGAAAAGCTGTGCTCCTCCAACTGTGCAAACTGATCCCTATCAGAAGACTCTAAAAACTGAAGTGAGAGGAGGCAGGAAAGAAGATTGTGTGTGTGTGTGTGTGTGTGTGTGTGTGTGTGTGTGTATCTGTGGGCATAATCTCAAGATCTGTTGAAGGTGTCTGTTGACCTTTAGCTGCAGCTCAGTGTGTAAAGCATGGCAAAAGGGTGTTAAGTTGTTTTCTTCCTTCCTTTTTCTCTTTGTTTCTTATCATGGAGTGCTTGATTTTTAATGTGTTTCCAATTCTAAAAACATTCCTGGTATATCAATCAACTGACTGTTATGAGATTGCTTCCATTGGGGGTGGGAAACACACCCCACCCTTCTTTCAAACACACTTTTGTTATCATAGTTGGGTGAAAATAAGGTTAATTAAATCACAGAAATATAATAACAATAACTGACAATCTTGAAAATGTAATGTAAGAATAGATCAGGCCTGCTCTGCCTGGGACTGCCAGAAACACAAGGGAGGGGTGGTAAGCACCTGGGAGGCTGTACAATACATGGCTAGTGGCCTGAATTCAACTTGGTGGGGTGGATCCTACATTTTAAAGGCCTAGGGTAGGTCGTTGTTCTAATGATGATCAAAACAATGCCAATGGCTAGATCTAATCCAGACTCAAGAGTGTTTTTGCATGCACCCTAAATACTAAACGAGGCAGCACTATTGCAAAATCCATGCAGCATCACCAAAGAGGAAGAGTGTCCAGTGCAGAGGTGGAGAACCTCTTTCAGCCCAAGGGGATGATTTCACTTTCAGAGAACTCTCGGAGGCGCTTTCCAGTGGTGGGTGGGGCCAAAGGAAAAAGGGGAAGGGCTAAAATGCCAGCATAAGTTTAGCTTAAAACTGTCAGTAACGAAGCCTTAGAAAAGCATCTCAACTTCTTAGAAGGGGGGGGGGGCTATTCAAAAACTGGAAAACCACCAAATGACAGGTGGTTGGGGAAAAGGAGGTGGGGCCTGGGAAAAGGGGCATGGCCATCAAGGAAATGCTGGAGGGTGGATTGGGACTCCCCAAAGGGCTGGATTTGGCCCCGAAGCCTGGTTGTGTTTTTATATTGTATGTTATTTTGTGTTTTTAGATTGTGGTTTGTTTTATATTTCTTAAAATGATTTCATGGTTTTAATTTCTGTGAACCGCCCAGAGAGCTTCGGCTATAGGGCGGTATAAAAATGCAATAAATAAAATCATAAATAAATAAATAAGTTCCCTGCTCCTAGCCTAGTGGTAAGGGAAACCATGATTTCAGTGGGATTGAAGAGATTCAAATAGAAATGGTCTGCCTTGAGGATCAAACTGTTTGAGCTGGAGAAAGCAGCAGTTGGAGCTTTTCAAGGCACAGTGATATGCATCACTACTTGCTAATGAAGCTGCTGTCATAGGCACAGGAGCAGGGGTTAGTAAAAAAATATTTGGCAACCCTAATGCACTAGTACGTTGAACAATGAAACTATGAAATTGTTCCGGCCAATTTATTAACATGCTCCGCTTCAGAGGCCAGTGCAGGACTTGCTATTCCAGCAGAAATTAATCCTGTGTACAGTAGGGAGAAGACATTCTTCAGCAAGGCCTATTGATAGGGGCTCAGGTAGTTATAGCTGGCATGAGAATAACTGTTACAAATACCCAGATCCCTGTTAACATCTGTGGAATATTGAAGACGATGTTTATGGCTCACAGGCTCTCTTTATTGCTCAACATATGCTTTGCCTCTGCAATTATCCCACTTGTTGAAGGTTTTTAACTTGTAAACCTTCTCCCTGAGGAAGGAGGAGCTGCCAAATGCCATGTTTTCCCCATTGGGAAACAATGTTCTCCAGTACCTGAACAGTTAGTGAACTGTGTAGTAGGAAAGCCACACTGAGTGTGATATTTATAGTACATCTTCTGTGACCAAAACCATGTCAGTTAAACCACTAGAGACCAATGTCCTGGTGCCATATGACTTGTCAACAGGATATAGATCAATGTACGAGGAGCACCTACATTACTTCTTCCTCTTTTGCAGAGAGAACTCATCTACTGCTACTACTACTACTACTATATTTATTTATTTATTACCCGCCTCTCCCAATGGATCGAGGCGGGGAACAGCATCAAACATAAAATACAAAACTGATTAAAACACTTAAAACCAATACATCATTAAAATACCAATAAAACACTTTAAAATTCATCTGGGTAGGCCTGCCGGAAGAGATCAGTCTTTATAGATCTTTTAAATTCTTGAAGACTGGTGAGTTGGCAAATATCTCCCGGCAGGTCATTCCACAATCTGGGAGTGGCAGAAGAGAAGGTCCTCTGAGTAACGGTTGTCAGTCTAGTTCTTGTTGACTGTAGTAAATTCTTCCCAGAGGACCTGAGCATGCGGGGCGGATTGTATGGGAGAAGACGATCCCGTAGGTAACCTGGACCCAAACCATGTAGGGCTTTAAAGGTAATAACCAACACTTTGAACTTCGCCCGGAAACTGATTGGCAGCCAGTGAAGAGATTTTAAAACAGGTGTAATGTGGTCACCCCTAGATGTACCAGTGACCAACCTGGCTGCCATATTTTGAACTAGTTGAAGTTTCTGGACTAGGCACAGAGGTAGCCCTATGTACAGCGCATTGCAGAAGTCGAGCCTCGAAGTTACCAGCGCGTGCACTACTGATTTTAGGTCTTCCAACTCTAGGAAGGGGTGCAGCTGGCGTATCAGCCGAAGCTGATAGTAGGCACTCCTGGCAGTCGCATCTATCTGAGCTGTCATTTGGAGCAACGGATCCAGGAGCACCCCCAAGCTGCGAACACAGCCTTTCAGGGGGAGTGTAACCCCATCCAGAACTGGCTGACACACCTCCAACCCCAGGTTGTGGCCCTTGACAGTAAGCACCTCCGTCTTGTCTGGATTCAGCTTCAGTTTGTTTTTCCTCATCCAGCCCATTACCGCCTCCAAGCATTCATTCAGAGGAGTCACACTATCCTTAGCTGACGCTGTTGTCAAAGGCATAGAGAAATATATTTGGGTGTCATCAGCATACTGATAGCACCCTGCCCCATGCCTCCGGATGATCTCTCCCAGCGGTTTCATGTATATGTTAAACAGCATTGGGGATAGGATGGCACCTTGTGGTACACCACATAGCTGCAACTATCCCCAAGCATCACCATCTGGAACCTGTCCAAGAGGTAGGACCGGAACCACTGAAGCACAGTGCCTCCGAGTCCCAATCCCCTCAGGCGTTCCAGAAAGATACCATGGTATCTATGCCTTACTGCAGGGGTGCACAACCTTTTCAGCCCTGAGGGCCTCATCCATTGTCTACTGGGATAACAGGGTTGCACATGTGCAACTGCACACGTATGTGCACACATTCACATACAAAACACACACCACTCACACTGTGCTTGTCTTGTATACATTCTAATCTTTAAAACCTTCAGTTTAAGACAGCGTGTCTGTGGGAGGGGGGTCACTTGTGGGGGGCATTTCCTGGGGTAATCTCTCCAGTGTTGGTCCGGTGTATGTCCCCCTCACATGCATAAACTTTCCCCATTCACATCCACTCCCTTCTCCCCCATGCGCTCACTCACATACTTATTCACACGTATGCAGACTGATTCATTATCTGCTTTAACTCTTTCCTCTGCTGCTGAAAAAAGGGGGAAATGCTCTAGTAATGGGCTTTATGGCTCCTACCACAGAAGCCTTGTGCCTAGAGTAGGCTGACCATCTGAAAAGGAGGACAGGGCTCATATAACTTTAACAGTTGTAGAGAAAAGGGAATTTCAGCCAGTGTCATTTGTGTGCAATTAGTTCCTGGTGAAATTCCCTCTTCATCACAACTGTTAAAGTTGCAGGGGCCCTGCCTTCTTTTGTATATGGTCACTCTAGTATAGTGCCTGCACCTTTAACAGTTGTGATGAAGAGGGAATTTCACCAGGAACTAATTGCATACAAATGACACCTGCTGAATTTCCCTTTTCTCTACAACAGTTAAAGTTATATGAGCCCTGTCCTCCTTTTCAGATGGTCAGCCTAGCCTAGAGCATACCCAGTGTATCTTAGGAAGCAGGCATGAAACTTCTAGCACCGCTTCCTAGGACACTATGGGAATGAGGCTTCTATGGCACAAACTATGGAGCCCATTTCTTGCTTCTTCTCCCATTTTCTTTTTGTTAGTGGCGGCAGGTGCTACAGGCCTTAGGAGCACCTCCACCTTACTGGGACTATATTTGTATAGCATTTCCCCAACTGTCTCCTGGGCAGGCTGGCTCCAGGTTGTGGTGGGGTCTCCAATTGGGGGTTTGCCTGCTCAAGGCAACAGGTGGCCATGAGGTACCATGCTAAATTTTCCAGAATGCCCCAGAAGCTATGTCAAATTTAAAATGGTACCTCACTGACTCGGCCACCTGGTACAGGGCCTCAGGACAGGCCTCAGCGTGTTATGAAACATAAAACTAAATTAAAGGCCCTAAAAGGTCCACTACACAGAGGTTGCTAGCTGTGTCACTACATGAACTCTTGGTGAGGAAGCAGTAATTCAGCAAAGTAATTTTAGACCCTGGGCTGATTGGTCTTACGGCTTCAGATGACCATGTGTATTGTTTAATTTGTGAAGCATACAAGCAACATTTATTTTCTCTTTGCCACCACTCCCCCACCCCCATTCCATGCTTTACAAGTGCTTCTACATTCCTGATATGTTAACAAACAAAGGTAAAGCTTGTCAATGCTGATAAAAGAAGAAATACTCTGAGTAGGCTGACCAGATAAAATCCAGGTCAGGGCTCATGTAACTTTAACAGTTGTAGAGAAAAGGGGATTTCAGCCAGTGTCATTTGTATGTAATTAGTTCCTGGTGAAATTCCCTCTTCATCACAACAGTTAAAGTTGCAGGGGCCCTGCCTTCTTTTGTATATGGTCACTCTAGTATAGTGCCTGCACCCTTAACTGTTGTGATGAAGAGGGAATTTCACCAGGAACTAATTGCATACAAATGACACTGGCTAAAATTCCCTTTTCTCTACAACTGTTAAAGTTACATGAGCCCTGACCTGGATTTTATCTGGTCACCCTAACTCTGAGCATGTGCAATTTCACTTTTTAAACTTACTTAAACCCTAGTATGTTTATAACGACAGGAATAAATTTGTACTATGTTTAATTATATTTTTAATTTTTGTACATCGCTATTTGTTTTAACTGTACATGGTTTAATTTGTAAACCGCCTTGAGTCCCATTATTGGGAAAAAGGCAGGATATAAATAATAATAATAATAATAATAATGAGTTTTCTTCTGTTGTTTTGATGCAAAACACATTTACTTGGAAATAAGGACAATTTTGTTGTAGAAAAGTAAATAATAATAATAAAGTGAGCATATGAAACCATGTACATACTTGGCCGGCTAGCCTGACTATAAAATGTTGTTAAAATGAAGGAAGGATGCTGTAGTGACCACATACTAGTGGGCCCCCAGTATGTCGGTGTTGGCCCCAGGTGGTGCTGCCCCAATCACCTGCTGCTCTGGGGGAGGTCATTGGGGCGAGGGTGTGGCTACAGGGCCCTGAAGCTTGGTCTCATGTTTCAGCCCCAGCTACATCACTAAGCGGGAAATTAATAATTGTACTTTGTTTCTGTATCAGGTGTGATTGGATCATTCATTTCGGCATGCCCAGTGCAGAGTTGCTTCAGAGTGACTGGCCTCCCTCTGCCTGCTGTCTCTTTGCATGTGCCACTACTTTGTTCTGGCCTTCTTCCAGTGAGGAGGCACATGCAGATCAGGGACTCATGCAGAAACACCATGAGTAGGCTCCTCTAAAATAATCACTTTCATGTGTAAGAGTGAAACATGCTTCCGGTCTTAATTAAAAAGGAAAAATAATGAAGTGCGTTCTGGCTCTCAGAAGTCTCAAAAGCATTAATATAGAAAATTATGGAAGGTTCTGATGAAGGAAAGCAATATTTCTTCCCTTAGTGAAGATCAACGTACACAAAAACCTTCAAAATCATTATCGGTCAGGTGGTGGTGGGTGGACTCAGATGGATAATATCTAATGCAGCAACCAGGTTTGCCAACTTCTTTTCTGTCCCCGTTGCCTATACACTTGATATTGAACTAGGGTGACCACATTTGGGAAACCAAAAAAGAGGACCCTCAGTGGGGTGGGGGGTGGGAAAGTGGCTTTCCGGGGCCTCTGGAAAGCATGTCATTCACCCCCACTGCTTTAAAGGACCCAATTGGAGTGGAGGAGGGGAAGGTGTGTCATTCCCGCCCTCCACTGCTCCAATCGGGTCCTTTTCTATAATGTCCAGGAATGACATACTTTCCCCTGTAAGGTCCTGATTGGAGCAGTGGGAGGGAAATAACCCACCTCCAGAAAGCTCGTCATTCCCTCCAACCACGCTAATGTGGCCTTAAAGGGGAAAGCTTGTCTTTCCAGGACATTATAGAAAATTACAGAAAATCCCCCCTGACACCCAGGATAGAACAAAAACCAGGACAAATCCGGGGAAATCCTGACAGTTGGTCACCCTAATTGAACCACAGAAGTTTCATTTACAGTTTCCTTTAAAAATGTTTCATCTCAGAATGGATCTGATCATGCTTACTGTAGAAATGCTGCAGCTCCAACCGTTCAGCAACTTTCACTATCCAGACAGGCAGTGACGGGGTAAGTGGTGGACGGGAAACAATACCTTGGCATTTTGTATCTGTGTGTTTCCATTTACACTAAGGGGGGGGCACCGAATTGGTCCTGGGGACTGCACGCAGTGCTGGGTGGTAGGTCGGCAGGCACACAGATATCCATACATGCATACAGGGGGGATGGGATTGTTAAAACTACCCCCCCCCCCCCCACAGGACTCCAGTTGGGACTGCGGCTTCCCTGTTTTAAAGACATCTCCAACATTTTCCTCCAAAGCAAAACAAGGGGCAGTGTTTATCAGCAATTGGAGCAGTTGGAGCGGGGGTGGGGGGCAGAGGCGAATGGACAGTGAAAGTACCCATTGGGAGTTCTGCATGCCAAACCGTGAAAGTGCAAGTTTTATTTTTTTTAAAGAGATATTTTAATTTATCCAGCTGTTTCCATATTTTTCTAACCACCAATGCTTCCAATTTTAGACCCATCATGTATCTGTCTATTTTCCCTACTGATTATGTAGTGAGTTCAACAGAGTTACTTCCTATTTTCTCTACTGATTATATAGTGATTTCAGCAGAGGTATTTCCTAATGAGTGTGCCTATTGATTGTAGCTCAAGTCTCCTAAATATATCTGTAGAGGATTTCCTTCCCACATGCTTAAAATGCAACTTTACTTATAATCGTAACAGAACACACTTTGTTCAGCCACATCTCTATAGATGGCCTTTTTCTTCAAGTCTCTGGCAAATTCTTTCCTAAGTACTTCTTCAGTGGTTTAGAAGACACACCCGTAAGTGTAACTGTCTAAATCTAGGGCTCAAAATTGCGTGTTCATGGATTGAAGGAGGGTGCCACCCTTTCTTAGTTAAAAATATTTTCACCAAGACTAGGCTGACCAGATAAAATCCAGGTAAGGGCTCATGTAACTTTAACAGTTGTAGAGAAAAGGGAATTTCAGCCAGTGTCATTTGTATGCAATTAGTTCCTGGTGATATTCCCTCTTCATCACCACAGTTAAAGGTGCAGGCACTATACTAGAGTGACCATATACAAAAGAAGGCAGGGCCCCTGCAACTTTAACTGTTGCGATGAAGAGGGAATTTCACCAGGAACTAATTGCATACAAATGACACTGGCTGAAATTCCCTTTTCACTACAACTGTTAAAGTTACAGGAGCCCTGACCTGGATTTTATCTGGTCACCCTAAAAGACTGGTGAAATGGCTAAAGACTGTGACTGGGAAGTTTCCCATTCAGATTTCTTGTCAGCAAAAATAAATCCATTAAGTGACTTTAGATCAGTATTTCCCAAACCTCTGAGAGGTCAGGCACATTTTCCTCGGTAGTACAATCGGAAGGACTCCTCATGCTCACTGCATTTGTAGCGTGTGCAAGAGTAAGAATTACCAGTTTGCTCCCAGAGGAGCCCACTGCAATGCCTGGTGTCAAGAACTGGCATAACAGGGCATTTGCCAGAACCCACACGTGCCTCAGCAGGGCCCAATGGCGTTGACACCTTGCCTGCCCTTCACCCCCAGCACCCAGCACTAATTTGGTCTTCTGGCCAGGTTGCTGCTGCTGCCAGCTCTTTCCTTCTATTTGCGCTCAGAAATGAGTAGGCTTACCTAGGCGGCATTGTAATGGTCTGGAGCCAAATAGATACTTGACTCTGATTGGCACCTGGCAGATGCCATCTTTTAGCTTTTACAATATTGTGGAAGATAAATTTTGGCTCCTAGGCCAGAGCAAAAGAGGCTGGCTGGCAGCTGCAGAGGTGCAGGTCAGGGGACCAAGTGAGGGAACCCCAGTACCTCAAGCCAGTGCCTATGTTTCTGCATGAATTACTCACCTGAACATGCCTTCTAACTTGGAAGAGAAAGAGGAAGGGCCAGGTCAGGGAGTTATGCAGTGAGCCTCAACCTCTCTACCAGGGGTGGGCAACTTTTGGCCCTACAGATATTTTGTCCTATGACTCCCATCAGCCCTAGCCAGCATAGCCAATGAGAGATGATGGGAGTTGTGGGCCAAAACAACTGTAGGGCCACAGGTTGCCCACCCTTGCATGGGTAGATACTTTGGATGCAGAGGAGCCATTTTTGGTGACATGCTACCTGTTCCCTCACAACACAGGGCTTGGCAATTATTGCTTCAGCCCTCTCAGCCCCAGCTCTCTAGCAGCAGTATGGGGATATTAACATTGACCTATCCTGCAAGGTTACTACTACACCAATGCTAAGGGGTTCTTAAAGGTTGCTAGGCTGTAACTGACTTTACCAATAATGACACAGGCTAGATCTGCCCTGGGGCTCTGGGATTCCCTTCCCAGGGAAACTCAACTGGCTCCCTCCTTGATGTGCTTTCGGAGGCAGGCTAAAACATTTCTGTTTTGGCAGGCCTTTAGGGAATAGTCTGGACCTCTGTTAATGCATATTGGATTTTTAAATGTATTTGTATTTTAAATGTTTTAAATATTTTAATGTTGTACCATGTTTACTTTTATTTTTAAATTTTTGTATATCTCTGTCTGTTTTAATTGTACATGTTTTAATTTGTAAAGCCGCCTTGAGTCCCAGTATTGGGAAAAAGGTGGGATATAAATACATATCATCATCATCATCATCATCTAGCGAAGCAGGTTATAACACTTTGAAAATGGTTTGAAAACGATATTTGGAATGTGTCCTGAGCCCCAACAGTTGTCAATACTGTTATAAACCGTTATAAAGTAGTAACGTAGATCCTGCCTTAGTGTGGGAGGTTGAGCAGCTGCTGTCCCAACTCTAGAAAGGATGCAAAGCCAATGAACTCACACAAACATTGACTGAGAATAGGCAGATGTCAAATGTAGTTGGTAACAAAACCCCCAAACTATTGCTCTCACTGCTGTGAGTGATGTCAGCAGGTCAAGACTGGGAGGGTGTATGTTATGAGCACCTGCTCAACTTCTTTGGAATCTTTCGTAGATGCTGTTGTTTCCTCAACGAAAGGTCATACCACTATCTACTTATTACATCAACCAAATGTCATCTCGGAAGACAACCATCCTATGTACAGGCATGGAAGAGGTGAGTTACAGGCAGTGTATCTGGAGCTCTTTAGCATCTTTATGAATCAATACTAATATAAAGGAAACACTATGCAAAGTTATCAGTAGGTGGTACATTACACCTGCAAGGCTTCAACGAATACATCCAGTCTATAGTCAGTGTTATTGGAAAGGGTGTAGTCAAACTGGTTTATACTTTCACGATGGGAATGTTCAACAGTGCGGATTATGTTGGACTACAGTTCCCAGCATCCACCAACCAGCTGTGCTGACTGGGGGCTTGTATTCCAACACATATTCCTATCCAAAAGTGACACTTCTTGATCATTTTCAACCTAATGTTACTGGATTCTTGCATGAAGCGGTCCTGAATCAATTGTATACAACGGTAAAGTCGTTTATAGCTCATTATTGGAATTCTGTAAAGTAAATATCTATACAGCAGCACATTGATAAAATCTGGGAGACTATGCTTATGTATAACTGTGCTCAGGAAGTGCAGCAAGCAAGAAATCCTATTTTTTAAAAAAGATATGGCACTATGATTTCTTTTATTTTCTCTTTAGAAGCCCTTTAAAATTCAAATTCAAATCAAGTACAGGTGCCTTATTTTTTTTTACTATGATGTTCATGTGTGTGTGCCTGGCCACACCCCTTCTATGTGCTTTATAACTCATATACCCAATATTTCATGAGATACTGAGCATCTCTTAAAACGTTTTATTCTACTTGTGCCAAAATCGTATCCATGGAATACAAGATCATAATCAGGTAGTTTCTTTATTTCTTTAGTGATGTTGCCATACTGTTATGCGAGTTCTTCTGTATTTTGAACTTTATTTCCAAATAAGATCCCATGGCAAAACAACAATAATCAAATCAAAACAAGTTGTGCTTCAGAATCCATTGTAAGGAGATGCACAGACCCTGCAATTCCAGATCAAAAAATAGTCTGAATATTGATCAAACTGTGGCCTCCTCCACACGGGGCGTTTAATGAGCCTTGAAGGCTCATTATAAATTTTACCTACACACGAGCGGAGCGCAAAACGGGCGTACAGGCGCGTTATCTCCCCGATAATGCGCATTTTCGAACGCGCGTTAAATAGCGACTTTTATTTTGCTCTGGCCGTTAAAGCGCATTTTCGCTGTGTGAACAAGCGATTATGCGCATTAACTACCTGGAAAGCGCTTTTTGGGCATCTTTTAATGCGCTTCGCCGCTTCCCGCCGCCTCCCGTGCAGAGGGATTGTGAGTAAATGCGCCTCCGCGATAATGCGCATAATCGCGGAACCAGGCGCAAAGGCGCATTCTTGTGGAGGGGGCCTGTGGCATTTCAGCTCCTCTCCCTACTATAGAGCTAAAGGCAGTTTCAATGTAAGATTGCTGCTCATGTGGTGTTGATCAGGAACATAATGTATTGGAGCTAGAGTGTCACTTGTTCCTCAAATAAATGTTGAAGCCATGAGAAGATCTGATATATATATATATATATATATATATATATATTCCTTTTTGGTAAACATTTCCAATTTAAAGCAAATGAAAAGAAATAAAATAAAGCCCTCCATGTGCATGCAACCTTAATTTGGGAAGGAGCTTTTAAATTGTGCTTCTATTGACCTTACAGTTACAAGATTGGGGATACTTGGCTCAGCAATACGACTAGTGAGAAGGATCTTGGACTTGTTGTAGATCACAAGCTGAATATGAGCCAACAGTGTGATGTGGCTGCAAAAAAGGCAAATGCTCTTTTGGGCTGCATTAATAGAAGTGCAGCTTCCAAATCACGTGAGGTACTGGTTCCCCTCTATTTGGCGCTGGGGGCACACCACCCTAATGACATGTGATGCGCCTAATGACAATCAGCACCTAATGACAATGGTGCTGAGGGAGGGGGCCCATTGAGGGTCTCTTGCCAAATGTCCCTCAAAAATCTGGATCTGGCACTGAGAGAGACCTGAACCTGCATCTACCTACCTAGGCTTGCATCCTGCCAGTATTTTGTCTCTATTATAATTTTATTTTTCCAGAGAAAACATTTTCCAACTCTTACAGCTGCTCCGATCACCACTACTTACCAAAGACGGTCTTTATGTCCCGGCCTCTGTCCCTAGTAAATCAGTGGCTGAATTCGGACAACACATTAAGCAACTGGGGGGAGGGACAATAATCAGTTGTGTTGCTTATTGTGTTGTGTGGAGGGTAACACGCTGCTCACAAACTACTGATGGCATGCTATTTCGCCCAAATAAGCAACGGAGAGAAACAACTGGCTTGCAAGTTGTTTAGCTCGAAGCCAGTTGTTTAAAGGGTTGTGTGGAGGGGTGAGTGTGTTAATGGCGTGCAGTGAGTGGGTTAAAACACAAGCCCATAGAGGCAGGCGGCAAGAGCGACCAAAGTGGCGGCTGCCACTCTGCTACAACTGGCACAACTTGCAGAGGCTGCTGGGATAGAACTGGGAGGACTGAGGGAGGAGGGAGGGTGTGGAGAGGGGCGGGGGCTGTGTCAGTCAAATGTTGGGTTGACTATTAGTCCACTCAACGCCAGCTCCAACCACCCACAGTAGTGTAGGAATATGTTGTGTGGGGAGCACCCACAAAATAACCAACTGTGAGTTGGCTACTCAACCCACCATTGACAAATGTGTTATCCGAATTCAGCCACTGTCTCTGTTTTTGCGTTTGTTGTCTGTCTTGTTAAAATATAGTTGGTGTGAGATGCTAAACTGGCTCTTCGTTAGGATTTTCAGCTCCTTCTCATATCTTTAGCCATTGGACTGCCATCCTGTGCATACCCACCTACATGGGAGTCAATCCTATTGAAGTCAGTAAGACATACTTCTGAATAAACATGCCTAGGGTTCCACTGCACATTTCTGAGCGGGAGAAGGGGCATCTTGTTGCGAGGGCACATGCAGGTAAACGCATATGCATGAGGACTAAGACCTCATGCATGGTTGCACATGCTGCTATTTCACCCGCTGCAGTTTCAGAGTTAGATTTCGGACTGCCTTTAACAGGTTGTTGTGGGGCATTTTTTTTCTTTCCATTATAGTTTTAGACCATGGATGGGGAATGTGTAACCCACCAGATATTGTTGGACCATAACTCCCCTCATCTCTCAACATTGGCTATGCTGGCTAGAGCAAATTGGAATGGCAGTCCCACAACATTTGGAGGGCCACACATCATCCACCTCTGCTTTAGCCCAACGAACGGTTGAAATTTAAATCAATGGAGGACAATCTGTTCCTGAATAAATTAATACGATATGCAACAGAGAGACAGAGACAGAGACAGAGAGAAGAGTCTTCAGCAGTGTGTGTGTGTGTGTGTGTGTGTGAGTGACCTTGGGTGGTGAGAATAGGAATGTCCCAGATCCTGTTCCTCTTTTCACCCATGAAATGCTGGGGTGTAGGCCCACGGAAACAGAGTTTGTCCTGTTCTTCTAAAACATGCCTGAGCATCCTTCGTAATGGGTAGGGTTTCCTCAGCAGAGAAGGTGATGTGGAAAGTGTTCTCTGGAGTTTCAAAAACATTACTTTAGGCAAGATTCACTGGAACTGTTGAGCCCATGATATCTCTGGACACTCAAAGTCATCCATGACAGATGTTTATCCTGCCACTTCAGGAAACCTCCAAAGAAGGAGGTTCTGCAACTTCCTGAGGCAACGCTTGCCAGATTGCCCAACTTCTCGTACAAGCAGGACCATTTTCCCTAATGTTTCACTTGAATCTCTGCAAATAGAACTCACTTCCTCTTGTCCTAAGGCAAGGGGCGAAAGGAGAACAATGTTGCGGTTTACCTCCTCTAGAGCAAGTCTTTGAATGTTTGGATGGCTTTTATCATGTCTTTCACACTAGGTGTTTTCTTCCAGAAGATTATATGAACGTAGTTACCAGAATTTCTTTTAACATACTTTGGGTGCTTGTCTGAGGAGGGCAGGACAGAAGGGCTTCAGCTGTGCTGGGCACATATTAACGCATGACGCCTTGAGGACCTGAGGACCTTTGCGCCATCCCTTGGGGACATTTGGGTACTTGAGGAAGAGTATTGGTTATGATGCATCAGGGGACAGGTAGGGTGGCCATTTATGAATCACCAGAAAAGAGAAAAGACATTCCCAAAAAGGACAAGAGGGGACAGAGATTTGCATAACATTTGTATATGCTAATTTATATGCATACATTCAAATATAGAAGTAATTATTATAATTTATTTAGAAATGCAGGACATCTCAGCATCGTGTGGAAGGGTGACCAGGTGACCTCTGTGCCTTTCTGTTCAACTTGCTGTCCAGGTGTTAACTGCTGATGGGCAGCTGTTCTTAGGGGTAATTACCTTTAAACTGGAATTGGGCAGGACAGCTCTTCCAACAGAGAATGGTCCTCTGGCAACCCTTCAAACAGAGGATTGTCCTCTGTAAAAGAGAACACCTGGCCACACAAGCACAGGCTGGGGATATGGAAGAGGGGGTAGGCTGACTTGGTGTATGTAAAACACACTCTTACACACCTGCCATTCTAGTGTCAGATTGATAATATACGTATTTATACTAACAATTATAGAATGCTTTAGGGCAGCCTTCCCCATTATGGCACCCTCGAGAAGTTTTGTATTACAACTCCCAGTATCCCTGACCACTGGCCATCCTGGCCTGGGGCTGATGGGAGTTGGTGTAAAATATCTGGAGGGCATCAGGTTGGGGAAGATGGCTTTAGAGTGTTCAAATATTGTATTTTAGATCAGGACAATGATCCCCACCTCATGGGAGAGGGGGCCCAGAGCATGGCCAGATGCAAAAATGCACAGGGTTCCTGCACCTTTCGCCGTAGTGTAGAAGAGGGAATTTCAGCAGGTGTAACTAGTTCTTATGCAAATAGCACCTGCTGAAAGGCTCTGTTAGACACTATGGTTAAAGATGCAGGTGCCTCTGTCCTCTGGCCACCCTAGCTTGGGGTGGGGAAGCAATGCTGGTGAAGATGAGAGGACAGGGGCTTCCTTCCAAGTGCTTTCATAGATGAGATCAGATTTAAACCATGGACTTCCTGGCTCACAGCTCAGGCTATGGCACTAGGTTGCAACACCTCAAACACCCAATGGTGGAGGCACATACCATGAAAGCGCACAGGGACTTTGTACCATTGGGCCTATCTATTGGCTTGTACTAAATTTTGATCTTTTCCAGTTCGCTTAGATTTGCCACCCTGGTCAGTTCTGGAATCCTCAAGGTTAGAACCTCTTCCCAAATGGATGGCACTCGGTTCTCACCATATTAGAATAGCCCTTCTCTTACAATCTTGGCTGCTAGAGAGGTGTGGCGCATAGTATCATGCCAATTACTGTTTGATCCATTCTCTCACGCAAAATTGACTTTATGGGGAAATCCAGATTTAAGAATTGGAAAGAAAGCATTCTTGTGGAGGACACAGATGGATAAAATGATTTTTACATTGGATCAATTAATAGGCCCAGACGACGAGTTTTTGCCATTTTCTGATTTACCTGATAAATATAATTTACCTACTATGGCTGAATGGCAGTACTTGCAACTGCAACACTTGCTGGAATCTAGGCTTGGTCCGGCCGCTTTCACAGCTTCAGAGCCTCTATTATTGTTAGAAACACTTATAGCAGCTGAACAGACACTTCAACCCACAACCCATATATATAAGCATTTAATTAGTAGTAAATAAATATGATACCCATGGTTTAAGCCAGGATTGGAATAGAGAATTGGAGTGTCCTATTTTGCCTAATCAATGGATTGATGCCTTAGAATCTGTATCTGAAGCTTCTATGGATCTTAGGATATGTCTTATTCAACAAAAAGTCTTGTTTCGAGTTCATTGGACTCCACAACGCCTTTTCAATAAAGGTCTGTCTAACTTACATAAGTGTTGGAGATGTAATGCACCTAATGCTTCTTTAATTCATATGTTTGGGCAATGCCCAGTAGTTGGCCCCTTTTGGGAGGAGGTTATAATAAAGATTAACTTCGTACTGAAACCATCTTTAATATGGAATGATGTGCATGTCCTCCTAAACTACCTACCAGCTTCTTGGAAGTTAACACATGGTCAGTGCAAATGGATTTTCAGAGCCCTTATGACACCTAAAAGACTTATATTATCACGTTGGAAGGACAAATGGTCACCTCCCATAATGCAATGGATTGAGGATTTAACAATGCTATCAATGTTTGAACGGGTGTTATATAGGAGCGACTTGCGAGTGGATAAATACATGGCTATCTGGTCCGCTTTTCTTGAAAGCTATGCTTAACTCCCTTTTTAAAAAAATGAAAAGTATACCTGGTGGAAAAAATGATGATATTCCTATATATGTAATGTTTTTTGTTTTGGTTTTTTACGATTTATTTATTTTGTTGTTTTGTTCACAATAAAAAAGAGGGTGGGGGGAGTCCACAGGGAGTTCTCTTGAATCCGGGGGCAGAACCTATGGCCCAAATCAAGTCTGCCTGGGGTCCCAATCCAGCCCCAGATAGCCCCACCCCCTCTCCTGTTCCCACCCCCTTAACACTCCAACCACTGCTTTCCCAGCTTTTTGGGGCAGTTGCTAGCAGTGAAAGCGTTAGACTTTTTATTGTTTAATTTGATTCTTTAGATCTATTTGAATCAGGCTTCAGGCCTGGTTTTGGAACGGAAACTGCCTTGATTGCCCTGTGGGATGACCTTTGCTGTTGATTCTCTTGGACCTTTTAGTGGCTTTTGATATCATTGGCTATGGTAACCTTCAGGATAGGTTGTCTGGGCTGAGAATTGGAGACGATGCACTACCGTGGTTCTAATCCTACTTGGATGGCCAATTCCAGAAGGTGTACTTGGGGAATATTGTGCTGTCCCTTAGCAATTATGTCATGGGATTCTGCAGGCTCTATTCTATCCCCCATGCTGTTCAACATCTACATGAAACTGCTGGGGGAGGTTTTCCAGAGGCACGGGCTGAAGTGTCATCAATATGTGGATGGTACCCAGCTCTACCTCTCCTTTTCAGCATGTCCAGGTGAGGCAGTGGGTATTCTGAACCAGTGCCTGGGTGCGGTGATGGACTGGATGAGGGCCAATAAACTGAGACTCAATCCAGACAAGACGGAGGTACTGTTTGTGGGTGGTTTGTCTGTCCGGCTAGGTGATGTTCAACCTATTCTGGAGGGGTTTGCACTCCCCCTAAAGATTCAGGCTTGTGGTTTGGAGGTGGTTACTAGAAGCACAGGTGGTCTTGGTGGCATGGATCAGTTTTTATCAGCTTAGGCTGATATACCAACTATGCTCTTATCTGGACAGAGATAGCCTAGCTACAGTTACCCATGCTCTGGTAACCTCTCGTGTTGATTGCTGCAATGCATTATGCGTAGGGATGCCATTGAAAATTGTCTGGCAACTTCAGCTGGTCCACAATAGGACAGCGAGATTAATGAGGACTGGCCAACATGATTATATTATGCCAGTACTTTTCTGTACTGGCTGTTTGACCATTTTTGAGCCTGATTCAAAGCACTAGTATTAATATTTAAAGCCCTAAACAGTTCGGGGCCAGGTTTCTCCTCCCATATTTACCCCCCGGCCATTAAGATTGTCATCCAAGGTCTTCTACCGGGAGACAAGGTGGGTGGCTAATAATAATAATATTAATATATTTATTTCTTACCCGCCTCTGGATCAAGGTGGGGAACAACATTAAATACAAATAATATAAAGTGCATAAAACTGATTAAAAACATATAAAACTAATACATTATTAAAATAACACTAAAACTCTTAAAATTCAACTAGATAGGCCTGCTGGAAGAGATCAGTCTTTATGGCTTTCTTAAAGTCAGAGAGACTGTTAAGTTGACGAATCTCTCCTGTCAGGCTATTCCTCAGTCTGCGAGCAGAGGAAGGTCCTCTGGGTAACAGTTATCAGCCTAGTTTTGGCTGACTGAAGTAAATTCTCCCCAGAGGACCTGAGTGTGTGGGGCGGATTGTATGGGGGAAGGCAATTTTGCAGGTAACTTGGACCCAAACCATGTAGGGCTTTAAAGGTAATGACCAACATTTTGTACTTCGCCTGGAAACTAATTGGCAGTCAGTGAAGTGATTTTAAAGTTGGTGCAATATGGTCACCTCTAGGTGTACCGGTGACCAACCTGGCTGCCATATTTTGAACTAGTTGAAGTTTCCAGACTAGGTACAAAGGTAGCCCTATGTACAGCGCATTGCAGAAGTCGAGCCTCGAAGTTACCAGCATGTGCACTACCATCTTTACTGGCTACAAAGAATAGGGCCTTTTCTGTTGTGGCACCCCGGTTGTCTAAATAGGCTTGTCCGGTTCCTATGTTGTGCTCTGTTTGGCACAAATGAAGACCTTCTTATTGTCCCAGGCATTTTAGTCTTTCAGTTTCCATTATTTTAAATCTGTTACTGTGTTTTAAATCTTTGTCCTGTAGCTAGGTTTCATTTGCTTGCTATTTTTTTAATTGTATACTCTACTTGTAAACTTTTGTATTGCCTTTGATCATGTTGTATTTTATGGTTTTAATTGTGAATGACCCAGAGAGCTTTAGATGTTAGGCAGGATAGAAATATAATCAATCAATCAATCTGGTCTTTTTGGTATTTTGGCCCCACCCCTTTTGCCTTTGGCTCTGCCTTTTTTGCCTTCAGCCCAGCTCACCACTGGAATACAGTCCCCCAAGTGTTTCTCTAAAATGGAATTTGGCCCTTGGGCTGAAAGAGGTTGAACACCCCTGCTTTAGGGCCCCAATATGCATGTTTAGACAGCAAAGAAGTCCTACAACTTCTAGCATTCCCTAGAGTTGTAGGACTTTTTCTATCTAAACATGGGCCCTTTCTACACCTAAGGGTGTAGAGGGAGGGAGGGGGCAATCCTGGACTTACCTGCTTCTGGGATTGTACCCCAGCTTCTAAATGGAAGTGCGATGTCCCGGAAGGGAACAGGGACATCACGGCCGCCATATTTTTAAAAATGAATACAGGCACTGGGAGCGCAATTGTGCTGCAATGAAAAGTAAGTCTAAAAATAAAATAAATAGAAGGCCCACCCCCTCTCCCCCCACCCCCAATGCCGCTGAACTCCCCCAGGCCCAGCTCCTTCCCTCTTGCTGACCCCCACTACTCCTGGGAGGAGGGAAGAAGCCGGGATGGGCGCCCACACTGCTCGCAGTCGTCTGGATTTTCCTGAGACTGTGGGGAAAACTGGGATAACCGAGGTCTCGGTTATCCTGGGGAAATGGAGGGGTCATCCCTGCCTGGTTCTGGGATCCCCTGTGCGTCATTTGGACCCACAGGGATGACCCTGGGATGACCCTGGGACAAATCCCCGGTATAGACTGGGAGCCTATCTACACTAAACCGTTTTAAAGCAGTAGTGTAGATAGGCTTATGGTCATGCATAGAATTAATCCGTTTTCTCTCAGAGACATACATTTTAGGGCTTCTATATTGTTAAGGCTGATCTTCAGCATGTTGCCATTTATTCAGAATACAGCGCTGGAAGAGTAGGATGTGGGGAACATGTAAATAGCATATTAGTCACACACGTCACTCTGAGCAATCCACTTTTTACAAAGAATGGACTTGTGAGCAGAAAGGTCATGACAACATTAGCATATTTTTGCAAGGGGAAATTAATTAACAGGACAGAAGTCACATAACCCACTGCTTAATTTGACTGTAGGAGTCTGGGATCTCAAATATATGCATCACCCAAGTGTGAGATGCTTGCCCTATCATTTTCATTCTTAGTCAATGGATAGAGTAAGCACATTTCCCTTGCGGTTTTGTTTCTGGTGCATTTACACAACTGTAGCAGGAAAGGAATCAGAAACTCCAGTTGGCAAAGCCACATTGAGTAGGCTGACCATCTGAAAAGGAGGACAGGGCGCATGTAACTTTAAGAGTTGTAGAGAAAAGGGAATTTCAGCCAGGATCATTTGTATGCAATTAGTTCCTGGTGAAATTCCCTCTTCATCACACCAGTTAAAGGTGCAGGCACTATACTAGAGTGACCATATACAAAAGAAGGCAGGGCCCCTGCAACTTTAACTGTTGTGATGAAGAGGAAATTTAACCAGGAACTAATTGCATACAAATGACACTGGCTGAAATTCCCTTTTCTCTACAACTGTTAAAGTTACATGAGCCTTGTCCTCCTTTTCAGATGGTCAGCCTAATTGAAACACTTCAGTTGGGAGGTGTGGGGAGTTCTATGACTGAATATTTCCCATGCACGCACACACAAAAATCTCCTTGCACATAAAATAAATAGCATGTGCTTGTCAGGAAGAAGAAAAGATTGAACAGTTCTCCATGCCACCCAAGTTGTGTATGTGCAAAGATTTGTTTGTTTGTTTGTTTGAATACGGAAAGGCTTTCAGATATGTAATCTTCCACCTGCAACAGTATAAACTTGCTCTGAAACTGGAGAAGTGTTCTTCTATTGAGGGATATGTATGACATGTTCCCCCTTTCGCCACCAATGGCTTTTGTGAAGCTTTCCCACTATTCTAAAAGGTTGAAATGTCTTTGCAAAGGCTGAGTTGCTAGTAGTAAGAGCTTTAAGCTAATGTAGGCCGATATTGGGGGCATTTTTGGCCCTGCCCCTTTTGTCTTTGGACCCACCCAGTAGTGGAATGTGGCCTGCTATTCTCCAAAATAGAATTTGGCCTTAGGCTAAAAGAGATTCAAGAATTTTGTGAATTCTTTTAAATTTTCCTTCATGTCCCTATAGATGGTTCACATCCTCCAAATTTGCCATAGTTGAAATTGGAAAGAATGCCCTTGTGGGGGTGGGGGTAGTGGGGCATCTTTTTGACATTGTTTTAGCTTCCCCTAAAATTCCTACAGATGTTTTGCCTGAGCAGGGCTCTCCAAATTTGCCTTGGATTTCAAGGTATGCAAAATTCGGTGACCCCCTTGAAGTTCCTTGCTTAAAACGAATAGCAGTCCAAAGGTTGCCATTCATCTGCCACGAAGGAGCATCGTTCGGGCTGCGGTGAGTCTGCGTTTGCTTGAGAAGCTGTTTGGCTGAAGCTGAAAACTGCACTTAGAAAAATAAACCATAAAAGGGTAGGAATGTCATCAGGCACCTACTGATGCTTGAAGTTATTGTCAATTTATGCAGTGCACATCTTTCAGATTGCTACCTGGGAAGCCCTTCTGCAATTTGCTTAAATTCTTACTTTCAGCAGGTCATACAGAGATCGTGAGCACCTACTTCAGTGGCTATCCAGAGCCTTCTTTCTGTAACCTACTGTCAGCTCTTTGATATTTGTTGGTTGCTCAAACCGTTAATGGAATGAGGCCCTCTGTTTATTTGCATTTATTTACTGGTTGCACTTTTTGTACCATGTATGTATTGCACTGAGCGTCTGTGAACTGTATAAGTCAATTTTACATTGTGTAAAGAGTGACTTAAATCTGATTGACTGCCAGTTAGAGTCACTGAAGTGACCCACTCTGTCCACATCTGTTATAATTTTATAAATCGTTGTCATGTCTCTCCATGGTTAGGGATAGGGGATGTGCAAAGTTACCTAACTTTGCAGTTTTGAACCAATACATGAATCGAAACTCAGTTATCTCCAAATGTTGCAATGGAGTTGTTTATTTATTTATATTGAAAATTAGTTTTAGGCCACCTTTAAGGGTGGAACATTCTCAAGGCTGTGTACAAAGGGTTAAATCCAAGTTCTGCCTTCTGCAAAGGAAAGAGCTCAGTTCGCAAAAGGCCCCTCACCTGATTTTTGAGAATCCCCCCTTCCTACAGCTCACCCCATTCTCTAGGGTCCCCTGATTCTCTGTGTAGCATTTTTAGAGGCTAGAGGGGCTGCTGTGGGGAGGCGGAGGCAGGGAAGTCCACTTCTGCCAGTGCGGTTGATCCAGCGTAAATCTGAATCCAACCTAAGATGAAAACCATATGAAATGGACACAATAAAATCAATGTTCATATTGAACATTGAATAAAACAAAGATTACCAATAAATATGTTCCAATTTAAAGTTATCCAATCAAAAATGCATATAATTGTGAAAATAATGTTCAAAATGAATTATATTCATAAAATTGTGTGGATTAGGCAAAATTGTGTACAAAATGCATGTATTTAGAGACATGCACAGAAAAATGCCTACAAAGTTTCATGTGAGCTTTAAAAAAAAGATTCTCAAAGTTTGGGATGAACCAAATTTAAGACTAGAAAAAAATAGATACTGAGGGAAATAAAAATTGGCTGATTTGTCCATCCCTGCCTGTAATCATCTTTATTCTAAACTACAAAGCCTCGATGTTTAGTATTTCCTTATCAGGAAGGTACCTCAGCTCCTTGATCATTTTAGCTGCAAGTTCTACGATATAATTTTTGAGTTGGGTGACCAGCAATGTTAACAGTTTTCCAAATGTAGCCATATCAAGGAGGATTGTTAAATCAGCATCTTTTGCTCATTTTACTTTTTACAGCTGACAGAGATAAAACAAAACAGATAAAGCAAAATAGCCAGGCTGGGTGGGGTTTTGTTTCCTGGTCTTAGGAATATAAGAAAATTCTGAAATCCTACTATAATGCTGAATTTCTGAAATCTTACTATAAAGTGATGTTCTTCCCCACTTTGAAGGAAGAGTCTGGGGTGGTGTTTATTTTTTATTATTTGGAAAAACAGCTTGTCTTTTTATATGTTTGAGAATGCTTTCCCCTCCCCATCTAGTGCAGTTGAACTTGGAATAGGTAAGTGGTACAGGATCTATTAAAACATCATTGCAGAAAAGCTTTATCATTCACAGAATGCACTGTCTCCGAGTTCCTGCAGGTTTTTCTGGGCTGCGGAAGAGACAAATACGGCATCTCCATTTTAGATTTCATGGATGTTTAACTATTATTGAATGAAAAGCTTTGGGATTTTGGGCCCAAATAACTTGAGCCAGTAATGACATCAAACAGTTAAGAAAAAAGTGAGTTAATGGTATTCAACACAGGTAATCATGTTAAATAGTAAAATTATATTTCTTAAAAAACTTAAATCCTCATATCTTTTGGAATGCATTGTATTGCACGATGTTGGAGTAAATTAAATTCTCCCTTGCACTCTAAAGCATCAATTTCCTTATGGTAATTATCTGCTAGATTGGATCTGTCAGTAGCAGGGAAGCATGCCTGACATTATACCCTCTTCACAAAAATGATTACAAAAAATTAAGACGAATGAGTAAAATTAAGGCAGGAGCTGGTAAGCTTATATAAAGCGCTCATAGATCACTTTACATAAGGTACCATTGTACCAGGGGCTTCAGCGTTTAATGACTAGCCATATAATGAGGCAAAGTCCATTAAAGTGCCGCAAAGGTAACCGATCACAGAGATAAGGGCTCAAAAAATGATTTTTCAGCCAACGAGAAGCAATTTATTATACACACAAAAATACACCTCTAAGTGAAATGCCTGGATGGATGAGAAAGTTTCTGCAAGTTGACAGATTTTTCTTCCTGGAAAAGTTTATACAAATAGGATGGGATTCCTTTTTTTTTGGTCTCATTTGATTTCCCCAACCTTTCTATTTGGACATTCATTTCACTAAAGTACTTTAAAAAAAGAAAGAAGAGAAAGGCTGAGCGATAGCACTCAGCCTTTTTACATCAGAGTTAGAAAATAAATTAGAAACAGGCGTGAATGGCAGGATGGGCATTTCATACGAACAAAGTCTGTATCCAAAACAGCCTAATTCCCAACCAATCTGTGTTGGCTGGTTTGGGTTTTGGGGGGGGGGGAGGGGGGGTGTTTGGCCTAGTATCTATTTCTGCCCAGGGATAAAACAAAACCAGAGTAACGCCAGGGGTGCAATTTGGGCTGGGCCCTGGGGGCAAAGTCTGGGGCCCTGCAGCCTGGGCAGTTGGGGGGGGGGAGGAGAATGACCACCCAGAGAGCTGCAAGTGAGGAAGACAGCAGGGCAGCAGAGGCAAACTCCATTTTATTCTGGTAGTCTTGATATTGTGATTATTTAAGAGTTTAAAATGCAAAACTGCCCATGCTCAGATTAAAATCAGTTGGCAAACAGTTTTGTTGCTGTGGCTGCAATATCTTAAGAATGTAGAAGCAGTTGTAAAGCATAGCGTGGTGGCTGGGGTGGGGGAAGAGATAAATTCATTTATTTATTTATTACAATTCTATTTCACCCAACAGCATAAAATAAAATATAAAATAGAATGGTTTAAAACTTAAAAATACAACCAGATTAAAACCTAGCAGCAGTGTAAAGATTTAAAATGCAATAGCAGATTTAAAACAGCAGAGCCAAAAGACTGGAATGCTAAAATACTAAAAATGCATGGGAAAATAAAAAGGTCTTCACCCGGCACTGGAAAGAGCACAACGTAGGCACCAGGCAAACTTCACTAGGTAGGAAGCTAATTCCATAACTGAGGTGCCACAGCAGAAAAGGCCCTTTTCCCCATAGATACCTGTTTCACTTCCTTTGGCAGGGGCTCCTGGAGAAACGTTAGCTATGTGTGTGGAAGTAATACACATGGTCGTCTAAAGCACCGACCCGCCGACCCACCCATTAAGAAAATTAAATCCATGGTCTAAAATTATTTGCTGTACCACTATAGTGAGAGAATCTTGGAGGAATTTTAAAGTAGTTTATAAAGTGCATACTTTCTAAAATGAAAGGAGTTACTTGGAAATCATATGGGCTGTGGTTTGTCAGTGGTAAGAGAAAGGCACTTTGCACATGTTCAGAAATGCCTACTTGTTGCTGTTGTATCAGATATTTCAGTTACAACAATTTCAAGAGATAACATTGCAGCAGGTTCAAGCGATAACCACATGTTAGCACAGTTCAATTTAATCCGTGGCTATATGTGGTGTTGTCTGTTTAATTCAGAGCCTATCTACACGACTGCTTTAAAATGGTTTAGAACAGTTTTAAACTGGTTAGTGTAGATAGGCTGTCAGTAATATAATTTGGTATCTAAGCAGTCACATTGCACATTAGCTGAAGTTTCACTGTTTGCCTCTGGCAGTTTTCACCATATTTTATCAGTAATTGCCTGTGTGTATGTGCAGAATTCTTAGTATTTTAAGAGATGGTTGCCAAATTCAACACTTTTAAATTTATTTAATCAATTTATATACTGCTTACCATCTCTAAAACATATCTCTAAGCAGTTTACAAAATCAAAAATTAAAGTACTTTATAACCAATAGAAATATGCATCGTACAATGTTTAAAACATATAAAACCAAAACTAAAAACACAACAAATACTCAAAAAACTAACTATACATGCATGTACTTCATACTTGCCTTTTGGAGGAGAGAATTCTAGAGAGTTATGGTATTATAATGTAAATAACAGGATATTTTAAAAACGTTACATCATTATTTACAGATATAGAACAGACTGCACCAAATTAGAAGTTACATTAGCACCCCAAATTCCCCACAGCTGCTTTCGCTAGCCAGAAATCTCTGGCAATCTTATTTAGCCAGCTCCAATGCTCAAAACTGTTTCCAGGGCAGGATCTACACTGCTGCTTTAAAGCACTTTAAAGCGCTTTATAACAGTAGTGACAACTGTTGGAGCCCAGGACACACTCCAAAACAGTTGTCACTACTGTTATAAAGTGCTTTAAAGCAGCAGTGTAGATCCGCCCCTGGTCACCTTTCCTTTCAGATTTGCCCCTCCTTCCATCCTGCAGGTGGCTGTGAGCTGACCGTCCAAATGGTGATGAGTGTGCTGCTGCGTTTGGTACCCATTAATTAGCATTAATTCTTAGGGGCGGAGGCATTTTAAAGCTAAAGTGAGAATATGCAGAAAAGGATGTTACAGATTGTGACTCCCATCAATGTTCTCAAAAAGTATTAGTGTAGTTTAAAAAGCAAGTTGTGCCCAAGGGTGCTCCCACACTAGAGAATGCCTAGGGGGTGGGGAACGGAAAAAATAGGGAAAAATAGAAAGGATTGACCCACCAAACCCCATTTCTCCCCCTGGGATTTCTGGAAAAATGGGGGGGGGAATTCCCTGATTTTTTTCTGGGATTTCCTTATCCTCCCCCCCCCCCCCCCATTTTTCTCTCTCCAGGTCTTCTCATCTCTATTCCAGACAGGTGTTAACACTATTTTCTTAATCTTACCAACCAAAAGGCCTTGTTGTCATGAGGCAGTCTGAAGAATCTTCCTCTGAGGAGGAAGAAGGGGCAGAGACTGCAGCTTTACCCATTCCCCAGGACTTACCGGAGGAGGAGGAACAGCAGGGAGATTCCTCTGAAGAGCCCCAGGAAAGCCACCCTCTCCCACCCCGTTTCTAATGAGGAAGACTCGGGGCCTGAAGGAGTTTGTCCAGTAACTCCCCAGCAAAGGCAGCAGCTCAAACGGGCGGAGAAAGATAAGCCCACAAGGCGAAGCAGGAGACTGAGAAAACAGAGCACAGCTGATGCAAGCCTTAAGTAAGATAACGAAGGAATTGCACGCAGCTGTGAATAGGCTCAAGCAACTATAAAGGAGAAAGAAGTCAGAAGCTAAGATCCGTTGAGAACAACCGTCGTCTTCGGCTCTTGACACCCGGCATACTCCTGAATCGGAACCTGTGGACTGAACAACCGGCTTGACTATTTTGGCTCTGGACTTTGGACTGCTCTAATACTTGGTTTGACCCTCGGCTTGACATTCGGACGGACTGAACTTTTGGCGTGACCTTGGCTATTGGTAATTGGATTTTGGAATTGCAAATAAACCCTTTAAACCGTTAAAGGCCTGGCATTTTTCCCAGACATTCTTAGATAAGGGAGTTGGCAGGCTTCCTATACTAAGAGTCATAAATACGACACTTGTGCATCTGTTCTGTCTTTTTTTCCTTTACTAATTTTTTTATGGAACTAAAGAAAAAAGATGGAAGATTACAAGTAGAAAATGTTGTTGGCTGGGTTCGCACAACATGACAATCCACACTCAAGGTTGAGAATGGGATGAGTGGGGTGTTGTTGAACCATGGATTATTGTGTTGTGTGAACCCAGCCCTGCTAAGGAACCATGGTTTGTTAACCAGGAATAACCCACAGTTCACAACCCAACAACAAACCATTTGTTCCCTTTGGGGCTTGATCATGGTTAACAAACCATGGTTTGTTAGCACAGCTGGGTTCACACAACACAACCCATGGTTCAAGAACAACCCATACTCAACCCATACTCAGCCTTGAGTATGGCTTGTCATAATGTGTGAGCCCAGGCATTGTCTGGACCCAGTGTAAAATTATGTGAACAAGGCAGGATGATTGCATGATGAAAGCCTCGCCTGGAAGCACCCCAGAAACTCATTTACCTACATTACAGATTTAAATTAGTTTAATAGTCATTCATTCCCTCCCCAGGGAACTGCAGATATGTGAGGGGGACAGGGAGGGGTTTCTGAATCTTATCTCTTGGAGGCATGTGCGGTGCACAGTCATTTCTCTGTCATTTTCAGTTTTGTATTGAAGTCCCCTTAAGGCCTCATTGCTTAGATATACACCCTGCAGAGAGCATAGCCACTTTCGCTGTGTAAATACCAGCTTATTTACTGTGTCAAACTGTTTGTGGCTAATATAATTATATGCTTTCTCACCGATATCTGATTTGCTAATTAGCTGGAAAAACGCTTTGATTGGGGTGACTGCTTAGCCAAATTATTTAATAGTCCCACAAGCTAGGCTGTCAGCAAACAGAAAAGATGGAAATGAGTGCAAAGGAAGTTCAGGTTATTTTTTTTTTTAAATCAACATTAATTGCTCTCCACGTTAGGTGTGCTAGTTGAACCAGACTATCAACAAAACTAGAGAGAATACAATATGGTGAAAAAGCAAGGAGGAGACAATCTTTTCTTTTAAACTGAATTGGAAGAGAAGTCAGAACAAGAAGAAAAATGAAGCGGTCCCAGACTGAGTTTGTTAAATCTGCAAATCTCGATGAACTTCTTTACTTCGTAAGAATGAGCGAATTTATCCTGATGGTCCTTGAACAGCACTTGAACATGGAACTTCATGGCTAAGGACCAAGCTACACACTATTTTTTTAAAAAACAACCCCACTAAGCTGCTTAAAAGTGGTAATGTCTTGCTTTACAAAAGGAAGCTGTGTGGGACCCCAATCTAGTTTGGGACCACAGCATAGGAAGAAAAATACACACTATAGTATCCTTCTGGATCGGCTATCTGGGTTGGGAATTGGGGGCACTGTTTTACAGTAGCTCTACTCCTACTTGGATGGCTATTTCCAGGTGGTGGTGCTGGGAAATTTCTGCTCGACTCTATGGCAATTACGTCACTGGGTTCCGTAGGTCTGTTTTATCCCCCATACTATTTAACATCAACATGAAACTGCTGGGGGAGGTTATCTGGAAATGTAGGATGAGGTATCATCAATATACAGATGACACCCAGCTACTTCTTTTCATCAAACTCAGGTGAGCTAATGGATGTCCTGAACTGGTGTTTGAGCAGAGTAATGGACTGGATGAGGGCCAAGAAACTAAAGCTCAGTTCAGAAATATTGGAGAAACTGTTAGTGGATAGCTCATCTGCCAAACTGAATGGTGCTCAACCTGTTCTGGAGGGTGGTTGTACTCCCGTAAAAGATTAGGTGTACAACTTGGGGGAGGTCCTGGACTCGTCCTTGGCACTTGAGGCACAAGAGGCCTCAGTGCCTGGGAATGCCTTTTATCAGGCTTTTATTTAGGCTTCTATTCCAGTTGCGACCCTATCTGGACAGAGATGATCTGCCAGCCATTATCCATACTCTGGTAACTTCCTGGTTGGATTACTGTAGAGTGTTATTTGTGGGGCTACCTTTGAAGTCAGCTCAGAAACTTCAGATAGTTCAGAACAGAACTGCTAGGCTACTTACTGGGACTGGTCTATATGGTCATGCGATGCTGTTGGTAAGCAAGATGCCCCTACTTCAGTGGTGGAAATTTTCCAAAATTATTGAACAATGCTAGTGCTTTATCAGCGGCACTGGATTCTACTCCATTTCTGACTCCCAAGTTTGTTGATTTTGACCTCTAAACCCTAAAGAGCTTGGGGCCAGAGTTTCTAAGGGAATGTCTCTTCCTGTACATACCTGCTCAGATCCTTAAGTCATCTCTGGAGGCCCTCTTCTGGGTGCCTCCGCCAAAGGAAGTTAGGCAGGTGGCTTCAAGAGAGAGATCCTTCTCAGTTGTGGCACCCCGTTTATGGAAAGCCCTCCCCAAGTGGGCTTGCAAAGACCTTTCTTTTCTCCCAGGCATTTTAGAGTTTATTATTATATGGGTGCTTCAATATAGTTTATATTTATTCCTGTGCTGCTTATTGTCATGGTTCATATTTTATTCTTTGAGCTTACTGTAATCTGCACAGAGAACCTTTGTTGTTGAACAAATTAAAAATATAATAAATAGAACAAGAAACAAATAAAACCCTATCGCCCCTCAAATCATTTCCCCACTTGAAATTATCCCGCAAGTAGCTCTGATTATGGATTGGATTCCTACTAGCTGCTCCTGTTCCATCTCCTCCTCCTTCTTTTTAAAATAAGGCAACATGTCCAGTTTGAGAGACGTTAGTTAAAAATGCCTTGACCTTAATGGGTAGCTTGGCCCTACAGCGAAGACGTTTGGAGAGTTACCTAGAACTGTGTGGACTCAGGCTTCATGTACAGAAGTGTGCAATTGCACCAGTGGCTCTGCACTTGGCAGATAGTAGAAAGCGTCTGGATTGGTGCGGCCTGCTATAAATGCTAAGAGACTGGACCCATGCTGCAGCACCATCTGGACCTGAGGAAACAACATTTTCCCATTCTCCAGACTGAAATTGGCCACAGACCCACTTAAATCCTGACAATGCACTTGTATGGTACCTAATGACTAAAATCCTTTGAAAGTAGCAGCTGCAGCAGCAGCAGCAGCAAACATGGCACAGCTCTTGTAGGAATGTGAGGGGATAAGCTATCAATTATCGTTGCTGGTGCGCAGTGCATGTAAAATTCAGTTTAATATAGTTCGGTGTTCGTGTATATCAGCCTCCCCCAGCCTGGTGTCCTCCAGAAGCATTGGAATCCAACAATTCCCAGCATATCTCCAGCCAGCATAGGATTGTGCCCAAATACATTCAGATAAGCTAAAAACAGCAACCCTTTAAAAGCAGTGTCTAAATACAACTGATCTACAAAAGTGAAAAACCTAAAACAGCTTGGGGAAATGAAAATGTCTTCAGCTGGTATTGGAAAGACATCAGAGGGGGAGGGGAGAACCATTCCATAGCCAGGGTGCCACTCATATAAAGTCCCTTCTCTTTGGTGGTTACGAGGGATGTGCATGCAAGCAAAACTCACACTTAGTCAAAAGGTCGAGAAGTGAAAATCAAAACATCAAGCTCTCCAAATTCCACCTCAGAGCTTGTTCCGTCTCATTTCTGTTATCTGATTTCAATCTTTGCTTTTTTCCCCTTTTCACATGAAAATCCTTTCTTATTTTTGTGTGCATTTTTCTAAATATACATGCCAGTTGTGCCCATCTTTGAAAGGTATGCACCCTTTTCCAATTTATTAAATGTGTTTGTGCGAAATTTTCCAAAACTACAAATTTTGTCGGGCATATTTTACATGCCGTAAAATGCCTTTTTTTGGTCCATGAATCACACTGCAAGTTCAGGAATATATGGACTTCTATCATAGACTGTGTTCAAGTCCATGTTCAATCTGAAAGGTGTGAACTGGGTAAATCTGATCAAAAATAAACTGAAACAAATTCCTCATACCTCCTTGGTAGTTATCAGCTGCATCTTAGATTGTGGGGGAAGCCGGAGAAGGGTTTCTGACGAGGACCTCATAGTAGGGGCAGGCACATGTGAAGACAGGTACCCTGGCCCCAACCCATGAAGGGCTTTACAGGACAAGACCAGCACTTTGAATTGGGCATGGAAATGGATCGGGAGCTAGAGTGGTTGGCATAGTATCGACATGACATGCTCATAATGTCTGGCCCAATTTAGCAGCCTAACAACCAAATTTTGAACTACTTGCAGTTTCTGGACCATCTTCAGATGTAGCCCCATGCCAGGGCATGTCTGACTGAGACCAGGCTATCTCTGCCCAAGTAGGGACACAGCTGCTGAACTAGCCTCGGCTAGGAAAAGCTGGACATGCAGGCAAAAGCCACCTCCCAAGGTTGTTCCCCAGCAACCAGTCTTCAGAGGAATGCTGCCTGTGAATTTAGAGATAGCATAAAGGCGTGATGACTAGTAAACTAGCGACAGTCTTCATCCTCCATGACTTTTTGCAATCCCCTTTTAAAGCTGTCCAAGTTGGTGCCATCTCTACATCTTGTGGCAGCAAACACCATCGGTCTGTGTCTCTGCTGGCTCTGCCCAGTCAACCTCTGTACACTAACTATTCCCTTGGAAAGTGCCGGTGAAGTTTTGCCTTATGACCTAGAAATAGGCCAGATCTACACCAAGCAGGATACAGCACTATGAAAGTGGCATGAAAGCGGTATAGGGAGGCAGGATCTACGCTAGTGCTTTATAGTGGTATTGAAGCGCACTGACAACTGCCGGGGCCCGTGACACATGCCATGTACCGCTTTCATACTGCTTTCATAGTGCTATATCCTGCCAGGTGTAGATGTGTCTATGGACCCCAACAGTTGTCAGTGCCACTATAAAGCAGTCGTGTAGATACTGCCATAGACAGAAAGGAGAGCGACAGAGGAAGGGGATTGAAATGGAAGCAGGGTAAACAACTGTCCACAGATCTGCACACATGGACCTTAAGAAATGGTGGTGGTGGTGCAGGAAACGGTGTGGATTTTCTTCTTCCTTTCAGCAATGCCCAACGAGTCACTTCCCCTGCACCCTGCTTGTTTTTCTAATGAAGCCTCTTCTGCTCTGCTCTAGGCAATTTCCCCATTCCATTGACTTATATGGAGCTGCAATTGGGAAACTTACAGGCTCCCCTCCTCTGCCTCTATGTGCAGCAAGGTTCCCTCTTCTCCATTACACATGTACAGTTATTAAGCTCCCAGTGCCGGATCAAGCACTGGGAGGCCTTTAGCTCAGTGGTTGAGCACAGGCAGAAGAATTCCGGTTCAATCCCTGGCATCTCCAGGTAGGGCTAGGCAAAATGGCTGCCTCAGACGCTGGACAGCTGTTGCCAGCCAGTGTCAACAGTACTGGGCTAGATGGACCAAGGGTCTTATTAAGTATAAAACAGCTTCTTCCTAAGCTGTCACTTAAAAGGGGGGGGGGGAAACACCTAGCCCTCACAGCAGCTAGAGTCCTTGCATCGTTAAGGGAAAAACCTCTTCTGGCCTGAAGATATATGGTCTGGCCTTGGCCAAAGATTGGGTTTTTCTTTTTTTGTATGTAATGAAGTGGCTATTCATGCTAATGGAACACTGAGGGGGAAGAGGAACTCGGTCCCAGTACTCAAGCATTCCTTAAGTACACAGGCAGAGGGGACACTAAGAGCCAATCTACACATAAGCTTTGGTTTCGAGGGCGCTTTGGGGCACACGACGCACATACTATGTCGTTTTATATTAGGGGTTTTTTGCACTGATTTTTTTTACCATTTATAACGTTTTTTTCTTATAAAAATTGTTTTAAAAATGGTAATGTGTCCTTACCGTTTCACAGCACCTCTGGAATCCAGAACAATGTGAAAATCTACGCATGCGCTTACATAGTTGAATCAAAACTGAAAGTAAGTCACAGGAAGATTGAAAAAGGAGGAAGTGGGTGTGTCAAGAACGGGGAGAAGAAGCTACGATACAGAAAGAAACGCACCAAAGAGTCAGTGTGCCCTTACAAAACGACCTAGAAATGGAAGAAACTATAGTCACCAACGGTAAAGACTACTCACGTGGCCTGTTACGTTTTAAAACGCAGCAATTTACATCATAATTAAATAGATTTTGGAACGTTTCAAACGGAAGTGTAGATCGGCTCCAGGAGTATCCCCCAAATGCATCCCACAGAGCCCCACTGCTGCTCTCCACAGACTCCTCACCAGCAGGCGGGCCTTCGGGTGGACACATTGGGTCTTGGGGTGGACAGTTCAGTCCATGGTGCTGCTCTCTGGGATGCAGGGATGGTTAGGGGGCTCCCTGGCGGAGCTGGAGCTAGCGTCGGCTTCGTCCACAGCCGGAAATAAGAGCCATCCCTGGAGCAGCTGCTGGGGATGAGGGAGGGAGTGGCTTCCTCCTATGCCAATGCCTTGCTGAGGCCAGGCTGCTTGGAGTAGGCTGAGGAAGGCCTGAGAGGAAGCAAGCAAGTGAGCAAGCAAAGAGCCCGGCTTCTCCTCCGTCAGGACGAGGTCAAACTCGGCATCATTGCCAGGCTGGGAACCGAGCTGAAACACAACACTCCCTTCCGGCTCCTTTGGTATTCCTGCTACTGCTGCTAGGCCTTGCTCACCCCCTTGCTCACCCCCCTAGCCCCAATGGTGCACAGCTGCTGCTGCCTCCAACTTTAAACAAAGCCCACCAAGGGCTGCAGCTGGCCAAACCATTGCAGATCCCACTGGGGAAAAAAGAGTACACAAGGAAAAACAAATCATCCGCAACACCTGGCCCTGATAGATTTGGGGCACTGAAAAAAAAGTTGTGGCATGTTTTATTTAGTGGTAAGTTGTTATTATTGTTATTGTTGTTGTTATTATTTATTCCTAGATAAACAGCATCCTCTACACATTCTTCAAAGTTATAAGGCCCCCCACCTGGTGCCCCCCAGATGTGTAGGACTGCAGCTCCCATAATTCCTGGCCTCGCTGATTGGGGATTATGGGAGTTGTAGTCCTGTGCGTTTGGAGGGCACCAGGTTGGGGAAGGTTGCTATAAGGATTTAACCTCTTTAGACACATTGCTAATTCTGATCATTTCTTGTCCAGGAAAAAAAGGCCCCCTGACTCAGTCAAAATAGATTTGAAACTTACTAATTTATTTATGCTCTCCCATCCTCTTTAAACACATAATTTTTTTCCAAATTCATTTTCACAATGTCAGGACCAGGGACACCAGTTCCTCCTTACACCGTCTCATTTTCAGCCACCCATTTGTTTCTGTGTATTGTTTATCCAAGAGACATTTCTCTTTCACTTGGTATATTCATTATGAAATAATTCTCCGAGAAGATACAGGCCACTGATTTTTGGCAATTTGCATCAGCACACTCTTAAGTTATGTTGAAAGCTAAGCTTTTTGGTCCTCTTGCTTCAGAAGAACATTAATATTTCTGTGACCTTTACTGGGTGGCAGACAAGAAGCATTAGGGAGGAAATAACAAATAAACCCAGAGAGATGGGGCACTTGAAATTGCACATTTTTGCTCCCCCTGAGCCAAAGGAGAAAGATAAGGGGAAAAAAATAACCTGCTTGTTACAAAGTTGTAAACAAAGTTTAAAACAACGCTGCTACTCTGGAACTATATCAAAAGGGGGAACTAAGGCGGCTGTCCAGAGCACACTAGAGTATAAATTCCAATTGAACATATTGGGCTTATTTCTGAGTAAACATATGTTGGCTCGTACTACATAAACTGTAAGAAAGATGGGGCTGTAGCCAAAAATGTTAGCAACCATATTATTATTATTGTTATTATTGTTATTATCCCCTCCTCCTTAGTAATGTCTGGTGCAGCCTTCCCCAATGTGGTGCTCTCCAGATGTTTTGGACTACAATACCTAGAACTCCAACCATTGCATAGGCTAGGGCTGATGGGAACTGTAGTCCAAAACATCTGGATGGCACCACATTGGGGGAGGCTGGTCTAGTGCAACATACCCCATAGCCCTATGCCAGCCTTTTCCAACCTGTTGCCCTGCAGATGTGGACTGCAACTCCCATAATTCCCAGCCATAGGCTATTCTGGCTGGGGATTATGGGAGATGCAATCCTACAGATCTGGAGGACACCAGGTTGAGGAAGGCTGCTCTATTTCCTCACCTCTTGTCAGGGATAGTTAAGGCACTGCTGTGGGGTCTTGTACTTTTTAGCTAAGTTTTAATTAGAAGTAGTCTAGAAAGCTTTTGGCTGTTCGGTCTCTGGAATGTTAGACTCTGTGTGAGTTCATCTCTGTCGGCATATTCAGAGCAGGAATGGGGGAATTATCCTACTCGTGCAGCCACCTGCTTCTCTTGGCCTTGACAGAGAAACTGTCTGTGAGAACTTGATGGGGGGGGGGGGGGGTTGCAGGCAGATCACTCAGATTGAAGCGTCATCTTGGTGGGCTAAGCAGTGCCGCCCTGTTTGGACAGGGGCATTGCTGAAAGGCCAAAGCCCCTGTCTGTCAAATGGTCTGGGAGAGGCTGCCTCCCTTTTTATGCTGGTGCAAAGGCGAGGAGTCTTTGCTAGGAACATCTGCTATGCGTTCCCAGAAAACCTCCCTGTTTGGATCCACCGTCGACTGAGAGAGCCTATCTACATACACGCAGGATAAAACACTTTGAAAACATTTTGAAAACTGTACATGGAGTGTGTTCTGGGCCCCAACAGTTCTCAGAACTGTCAGCCTATCTACACTACTGCTTTAAAACGGTTTAAAACAGTTTATAACCGTTTTGAGAACTGTTGGGGCCCAGGACACGCTCCATATACAGTTTTCAAAACGCTTTCAAAATGTTTTATCCTGGGTGTGTAGATAGGCTCAAACTCTGGGGGCACTCTGCACATGCTCTCTCCTAAGTAGAACTTTGGATTACTAAGAATTTGCCATGAAAGTACTGTGAGGTTTTTCATAGACTCGAACTCTCATTTGCTGGGGATGATCTGAGGTTGGAATAGCTTTCTTTGGGTGGTTTGTGAGGCCTTTCAAGGATTTGCTCCTTTGATTGCCTGAGGGATCATGTCAGGAATCCTCTCCCTCCTTTTTCTGGCTTTGGAACCGGTGTATAGATTGACCTCCTTCCCTTGGGCTCAGAACTGTGACGATGGCGACAGGGAAACCACGTTGATGGGGATCTTGTCACGGCATTAGCAATGAGCTTTTGACTGTTCTGGAATTCCTTGGAGCCTATAGGTACTGACTACATCAGCTGTATGAGTTCTGAAGTGTGTAATCATTAAGATTTGCCATGGGATTTCCTGCAATAAAGAAGTCTCGCTGATTTGGGTGTCCTGCGTAAGTTTGTCAGAACTTGCTTGCTTGCTTGAGGGACCAGGAAACCCGACACCTCTCTGCCACTGCATGTCATTGCTTGTTGGTAGGGGTGGGAAATGCCACAGTGGATTAACAGTTTGGAGATAGGGGGTGCTTCCAGATGAGGTCATTACTGCAATTGCTCCACCAGATTTATGGCATTTTATGGGGTGGGGGGAAAACAGACATCGTCATCTTCTGCCTGTAACCCTTCCATGCTTTTCCATTTCTTCCATCTTTTTCTTTCCCCCCTGAATGCATTAAGGAGAAAAAGAGCAGAACAGCTACACAACGTACTGTGATTGGTACTGTCCCTTGGAAATCCTAAGGTAGGTTGCACTAGACAACTCAGAGGAGAATGGGGGTGGGATTTGACATTAGGTTACCATTTTCAGTGGCAGCCTTATGCTTCGGGTAATGCTTAGCTCCATCCTAAAAACCTGGCTCACACATCATCACATTGTCTGATGGAGGCTTAAAAATATAAAGTGTGAATTCAGCAAGTCTATTTGGAAATGCATGTATCACACCGGCACACCCCTTGGGAAGCCAGGGTTAGCTGCAGCTTCAGGTCAAGTCTACTCTTTGTTACAAATTGCTTGGTTGCTTCCATGTAAAGGTTGCTTTCTTAGCCATATTAAACAGTGCTGTTGTGATCCATAGAGTAAACAGATGAGTTGTTTTTTTAAAAAGATGTTGGGGTGTTTCCAGACAGAGGGCCCCTAGTGCTAACAGTGAAAAGGTATCGTGCAGCTCCTAACGCTATCAAAAGGCATTTTGTGACACACAAAAGGTATTGCGTTTCAGAGGAGCATGCCTCTGTATGCCACTTGCTGGGGAACACGAGAGGGATGGTGCACATGAATTCATGTCCTGTTGTGTGCTTTCCATAGGCATTTGATTGTTCACCATGTGAACAGAATGCTAGACTGATTAAGGCATTTGGTTCTGATCCAGCACGGCTCTTATTTTCTTTTCTTACGTTAGCTGTTCTGTCTGTTCCTCTTTAATGATTTTTTAATGTGGGAAAAAGTTTACCATTTTTAAAAATGGAGAAATACAAGCTATTTTGCTAAGTTGTGTTTATTTGCAAAGTTATTTAAACACAGAGCCAGTCACATGGTTTAAAACTGTAGGAACACCTGGTTAATTTACTTTCAGACTCTGCCTGTTAACTAGTAAAGCTATTGGTGCAAGTTATGAGTTGGATATTTTTCTCATTGTGTGAGCTGACTGCTGAGCAGCTTCAGACGATAATTTACAGATGAAAAACAGCGTATTCCCACTCAAGAGCCTCTGTGCAGTTTTGCTTTTTCAGTGGTTTAACATCACACAGGAAGTCAGCCCTGTTCCTGTTCATTTAGGTAAGATTAATGTAACTTTAAAAAGGGGGAAATAAGACTAAGGTTGGGTGTAGTTGTAGCATTCCCAGTCTCTGAACCAGGGTTAGGAGATCAGGAGCATGCTTCAAGCCAAGCTTTTGCACTCTTACCTTCCTCCTCTTCCCAGCTAGTGTAGGCTGACCATATGAGAAGGAGGACAGGGCTCATGTAACTTTAACAGTTGCAGAGAAAAGGGAATTTCAGCCAGTGTCATTTGTATGCAATGAGTACCTGGTGAAATCCCCTCTTCATTACAACAGTTAAAGCTGCAGGCACTATACTAGAGTGACCATATACAAAAGAAGGCAGGGCCCCTGCAACTTTAACAGTTGTGATGAAGAGGGAATTTCACCAGGAACTAATTGCATACAAATGACACTGGCTGGAATTCCCTTTTCTCTACAACTGTTAAAGTTACATGAGCCCTGACCTGGATTTTATCTGGTCATCCTAATTAATTTGTTCTAGAGGGACAGCCATCTGGTCACCCTAGTCTACACTAATGTTAATCATCACCATGGTTAGCTATAACCAGGGCTTCCAGCATCAGTTAGAAGCTATAGATGAGAGTGGTGAGTGGGACATTGGACTGTGATGTATTTATGGTGAATGGAAGAAGATGTGCAAATTTAACTTAATTTTTTTAAAGTGTGTGCATGGGGTGGGGGGAAGGCTATGATAACAAAATGTAGGCTGGAGAACGAGTTGACACCCACAAATTCAGCATCGTTTTTTAAAGGAAAAATACTCCTGTAATGAGGGGGAGAAGGGCACCACAACACTGAGATATTTATCAAAACAGACAGACATTGCCTCATAGCAAAACGCTATTCCTTTTAAATCCTTTCAGTATCACTGGGTTGAGAGCTATGAGTCAAAGTCAGACCCACACAACCTGTGCCCTGCCAAGCCTAATGCAGCCCAGCGTACGGTGGCCTGCTAGGTCCCTGACAAACCAGGGAGCTTCATGCTATCCCAGGCAAGCAGCAAAGCCAGGAGGATTATCGAGGCTCCAGCAGGTCAGCATGAATGGGTGACAGGCTGAGTTCTGCTTGGTGCATCACACAACTCGTTGTGTATACCTGCATCAAAGTGAAAAGACTCCATAATAGGCTGCACTCCTAAGAAAATGTGTTATTTAAGTCAGTCAACTAGGACCTGGGACAAGGATCACAGTGTCAGTACTTATGTGGGTGTTATACAGCAACGGATGAATGCCATGTCTCGTGTTTCTGCTGAGCCCAGCCTCATGTTGCTGCTGCTTCAGAACCTACATGCATAAGCTGTAGCTCTGCAGGCAGTGATACCATCCCTGCGGGCTGAGTGCCATGTGGCATTTCTGACATCTATGACCCCTGTAACTGAGAATGAAGAAATAATTCGAAATGGTTGGAAGCAGTTCTGGAATTTTGTGAGTCATGATAAGAGTCTGCAGATATATATATATATATATATATATATATATATATATATCCTTTGAAGACAGAAAGTACATATATATTTAATTAAACATATGTTAATGGATGCATACTTGAATGGGTCATCATACAGAATATGAGATTTTCCATGTCATGAAGGCAAACATTTATGAAGTTTTGATCTCCCCCCTCCCTTTTTTTAAAAAGGCATTCTCCCTCATTTCCCATTTTCTGTTGAAGCTTGGAGTTGTGCCACTGGAAATAAATATTATTTCAAATCTTGACTCTCTCTCTTTCCTTCTTGTTGAATGCATTTTGAGGTTCAACGGGTGTAAGGATCTGTGATAGGGGCCCCCGGTGTGGAAATTCAGTTGGAGGACCATGCTTAGCTATGCTCCTGCAAACACAAGAGAAAAGGGGTGTCATTCTCACATGAATCTGAATTTCTGATTCAATGGGTTGTGTTCACATTCATTTCAATGAATCATGAAGAAAGGTAGTAGAGACCTGTTTTCCCATTCTTAGTAAAGCACTAGGTATAAGGACGGTGCTCTATCTTACATAAGAATACAGTAGTGTAAGGCTCATTACTCGAGATCTACTGGACCAATTTGCTCTTTTTTTGTTTTAAATTGAAGCTTAAGAAGTGTAGATTTGCAGGAAATTGTGAAACTTTGAAAAAGTTCATAGCTTGAGCTTTAATAGCAATTAATTTCCTCTGTGCCAAACAGGCAGGGCAGCCCCTCCACCAGCGAGATGACGGATAGCCCTGCTCAACCAATCAATGTGGCTTGACCCATCTGTGTGGCCCAGTTGCGCAGTTAGGCTGTCACCAGTAGCAAGGGGGAAGGGGACGGAGGCAGCCAATTGGGGCATAGGAGGGGAAGAAGCAAGGTGAGGCTGAGCCACATGCAAATTTCAGAAGGGGGACTTACTATGGATTATTCATGAGCCCCTCTGTAACGAGGGGACTGTGGAGCAAAAAAGTGGGAAAAGAACAGGAGTACTAGCATCCATGGTGACAGAGGTTTATACTAATAAAGAAAGGAAGAATGGAAGAACATTGATTTAACCAGGATTCAGCTTTCTCTGGACTATAGCTTCATGGCCAAGCTACAGGTGACATTAATACATTAATACTAAAGCTAGCTCAACACATCTGGATGGCACCACACTGGGGAAGGGTGGTTTAAACATTTCCTCCTATGGCATATGGTCCTGATAAAAATTGCTCCCCCCACCTTGAAGCTGCTGTTTCTTTGGGAGGGAAACTCCTATTGGCACCACGTAACTTTGGGATTTTGACATGGGATGAAAGAGTTAACTCCCTCCCCACCTACCATGATCCCAATCCTGATTGGGCCCTGTAGCAGGAGCAGCAGCCACTATTTTAGGTTTTTTTTTAATGTGAGAGCCATCACATTAAACCGTGCCACATATAATTGAGCCTTCAGTATTTTAGATTTCTGTTCCTCAGATTTCAAAGGAAATGCAAATGTCAGACTCAAATGCAAAGGGAAGTTGAGAACAAGTGCTGATTCCAGATAATCTTGAGCATTTGTATGATGGGATTTGCCTCCCCGTTTTTTCCCCCCTTCTAAACCAAAGAAATGTCATGCACAATATTTAATTGTTCTTTAATGAAATAACCATAATTAGAATTTTCCTTCTAATGTATCTGAGCAAATTAAGTAATGTGCCTCATACTTACCCATACATTCGTGAAATTATTGATGGCGATGTTGGTGGAAGATTAGAATTTACTGGTTGGATGGCTGACCAATGAACCTTGCCAGTGTATCCAAAGGTGTTTGGAGAGCTAAGGGAGAAAGTTAAAGGAGAAGAGGAATTGATTAAATGGGCACAGGCTTCAAATAATGACTTCCTGATAGCTGTAATTAAGGCAAAAGAGCTGGCTTGTTTTTCTGCATACGAGATGGACACCAAGAGCAGTAAAGTAAAGGATCTAGGACAGAAATTTATTGAGTTGATGCAGAGCAAAAATATCAAGCTGTTTCCTCAGTGCAAATTGCAACAATTCCACGATTTTAAAGGATTCTGATTATTTTTGTTAAATGAGAATCTGGTCTGCATATTGTACCCTAAAGAGAAAGTGGGTACAAATTGCTTGCTGTTTTGTTTTGTTTTTTACAAAAAAAAGTCTAAATATTTGTAGGCTGACCAGATAAAATCCAGGTCAGGGTTCATGTAACTTTAACAGTTGTAGAGAAAATGGAATTTCAGCCAGTGTCATTTGTATGCAATTAGTTCCTGGTGAAATTCCTCTTCATCACAACAGTTAAAGTTGCAGGCACTATACTAGAGTGACCATATACAAAAGAAGGCAGGGCTCCTGGCTGAAATTCCCTTTTCTCCACAACTGTTAAAGTTACATGAGCCCTGACCTGGATTTTATCTGGTCAGCCTACTGAGTACCCTACCCCAGTGGCAGTACCATTCCTGCCAACTCTTTTGCGAGCGGCCAATCAGAAGGCCCTCTCTTGGGTCCCCCCATCATGCCTGTACCTCTTTCACTCAAAACAAGAGACATAAAGTGAATCCCAAATTGATTAGGTGAATTCCACACCACTTAGAGAGCTAAAAAGTGATAATAAATAGTCCAAGGCAGACGAATTACTAAAAATATCCACAAACAAGACATTTTAAAATATCAGTCAAAATTTAGAACATGAAATGTACTCCATAATAGAGGCTAGCACTCCAACAGAGAACTAAGCCACACATGTTCAATGCTGTGCTGTGGGAAATCTGTTGTCCCTTCAAACACACCTGAATCAGCCTTAATTGGGGAGGGGATTTCCAGCAGCAGCTAGGAAGTGGAATGTATAGCTATACTTGCAGAACACAAACTGCACTTACTTGTAAACTACCCAGAAAACTTTGGCTAATGGGCACTATAGAACCATAATAAAATAAATGAATAAATAAATAAATAAATGTATATAACAGGCTATACAAAAATAATTGGTCGAGTTAGCCTCACTTATAATGAAACTCTGTCAAGTCTGGTGGAGAGTGGCAATGTAGCAAGAACATGGAGGTTGAGGCTCCACGGCATGAAATTCCATTTTACCTTGCAATATATCCAGTAATACGGGAAATTAGCTTATACTTAATAACTGCGCAAAAGTGGGAACATCTGAATCTCATTACACACTGCAAAGAGTTTTTATTTGTAATGTGGTCTGACCTTTAGAACATGCAGAGCTGGAGCTAACCTGGAACTATTAGTTACAATTACAGTTGTAGTTGTTGCTTTTAGCTGCTTTCTTTTTTAGCAGCAAATATCAACCCCTTGGTAAAGATCCACAAGGCAGATGTAGTTTGTATACTTGCAAATGGAAGTATTCCCCAGTGTTCTAGTTTAGGAATGGAAGTAAATATACTAGTTAGTTATCCTCATGCAAATACTTGGTGTTTTTTTTTCTATACCCAGCACAGCATCCCAAATCTGTGTCTCCCCGGAAGCCAACCATGAGTGAGGTCCCCTCCACAAAGATTCGCTTTTGCACCTGGTTAAGTGATTATGCGCTTCATCGCTGAAGCGCATTTACGCCTAATACCTCTGCACGAGAGGCAGGCAGGGAGAGGGGAGGGGGGAGGTAGGGCGGGCAGGTGCCTGTCTCTTTAAGGCAGGTCCCTGCAAGTTGTTATGCTGGAGAACGAAGGAACTGACAGGGCGATTGAATGAAACGGAGCGGGGGGGGGGGGGGAACAGGGCAAGAAAAAGGGAAAAGGGAGCTGGAAGACGGAAGACGGAGAGCGAGAGCAAGAGGTCAGCGGGAGCCCGGTAGGAGCGGAGCCAGGAGCCGAGCGGGGGTGCCAGCAGCAGCAGCAGCAGCAGCACTCGGGAGGCAGGGCGCCGGCTTCACATCCTGCCGCAAAATAAAACTCGCTATTTAACGCGCATTCGATAATGCGCACAATCGGAGGGATAGCGCGCCTCTACGCCTGATTTGCGCTCCCTCCTTGTAGAGGTAAAATTTTTTAAGCGTCTTGAAAGAGCTTTAAACCTCTCTTGTAGAGGCAGCCTGAGTTAGGAATAGTTGTGGATCTTGAAATCTTGAGTTGCCACATATCAGATAAGCTGCTCCTGTTCAGAAACTGTTGTGCAAAAATATAAAATAAAATCCTATGTGCTGCTATTAATTGATGTCATCTGTCTTTGATTTCCCCCCCCCCCTCACCTCCACCAGTAGTATTAATAATTAGGGTTACCATATGAAAAGGAGGACAGGGCTCCTCTATCTTTAACAGTTATATTGAAAAGGGAATTTCAACAGGTGTCATTTGTATGTAGGCAGCACCACATGAAACCCCCTCTTCATCACAACAGTTAAAGCTGCAGGAGGCCTGCCTAGTGTGACCAGATACAAAAGAGGGCAGGGCTCCTGCAGCTTTAACTGTTGTGATGAAGAGGGAATTTCACCAGGTGCTGCATGCATAAAAATGACACCTGCTGAAATTCCCTGTTCAAGATACAGAAGCCTTGTCCTCCTTTTCATATGGTCAGGCTAGTAAATGATGACATGCTCTACTATCTCATTGGCACTGTACCTATCAATAAACCACCTGAAACAGTGCCACTCTCCCTAACCTGCCCTCCTGTCCCAACTAAGCCTGAAATTCACATATTTTAACAGTACATTATATGCTCTTTGCCCGCCTTTTCACCCCTGTCCAGGTTGTGCTCAGGTCAGGTGCCTTCATCATCCCACCTTAGTTGCTACATTAAGGGAGTCAGGAGTCAGGAGACATGACACACACTTTATATAAAACAGGGATGGGGAATGTGTGTCCATCCAGACTGCAACTCCCATCATCCCTGCCCCACATAGTCAAAGGGGGGGATGCTGGGATTTGAAGACCAACATCGTCAGGGACACATGTTCCCTAGCCCTGCCAGAAACGGTAAAGGCTGAGGTTTTAAGAATGACCCCTCTGTGATTTGATCAGTCTGTCTAGTTATCTTGGACTGCCAGTTAAAACCATGTTCTGAAGGAAGTAGCTGTGCTGAAGAAACCATGTGAGCTACAAGCAGGACTTTCTCAGGCAGGGCTCCATATCACCTGGATTACTTTTTGACCCTGTTCAGATGACACACTAGCCCATGACGATTAAGCATTTTGAGCTAAACATCATGACAAAGGCCTAATCTACGCCTACAGCCCTTTTGCAACGGAGGAGGGATCATTGCGAGGTTTCCCACTTCCGAGATCATCGCTCATGAGGCGCACGTGAGGGAAGTTTCCTGGAAGTAAAGGAGAGCCGTTGAGGGAGGACGTGTGCCCCATGACAGTGTCTCCGAATGTGCATCGGCAGAAGTGGGCGGGACTGGACAGATGGGTATGGGGCACAGATTTTTGTTTTAATAATTCCTCCAAGTGCAATGACACAGCAACTCAGGGGGTGATAGGTACTGTTTTGAAGCAGCACTCCTGCACATCAATATGTTTGAGAGAGAGAGAGAGAGAGAGAGAGAGAGAGAGAGAGACGATCAGCACCAAAACACGCTGATAGCCAATAAAAAAATGTGATGAAAATGGCGGACGCTCACTCCTGCATACATCTGAAACCGCTGGACACACCCCTGACACCCCTGGTGAGCCGAAGAGCAACAGCTTCGGGAAGGGGGGGGCACACCAGCTGCAGACGTTGGGATTTATTTATTTATTTATTGCATTTTTATACAGCCTAATAGCCGGAAAAGCCATGACAAATCCAGTCAGTGATATTCTTGAATAACTGAGTGGGTCGACCCAAGATCACCACACGAGTAGGCGAATATCATGTGGCCCGGTAGGGACGACTGCGATATTATTCAGAAATAAACAGCTGGTGTAGACACAGTCTTAATGTGTCCTGTGAAACATTCCTGACTGTGGTGACTACATAACGATGGCTTAAACATGCTCACTAACCATTTGCTACAAAAGCGTTAGCGGCCTAACTATGGCTGCCTCTACAAGAGGCATTTAAAGTAGGGATGTGCACTGGATCGGACCCGATCCACGATCCGAGTCCGGTCCAGTGGGAAATCGGATAAATTATCCGATTTCCGATCCCGCAGCTGGATCGGCCGATCCAATCCGAACCGGTCTGAAAAAGCTCCGAACCGGTTCGGCGGATCGGCGGATCGGCGGGCGCCCACTGGCGCCCACCGCCGCTTCCATTGGCGGGCGCCAGCGGGCGCCCGCCGATGAAAGTGGACAGCGGGGGGGGAGGAGGGGGGCGCTTACCTTCTCGGCCCGGTGGCTCCCGTCCGGCGCCGGCGCCTACTACTACTAGCACGCTCCGCGGCCTGCTCTAGGGTGGCGCGCCGGGTGATGTCATCACCCGGCGCGCTACTCTAGAGCAGGCCGCGGAGCCTGCTGGTAGTAGTAGGCGCCGGCGCCGGCCGGGAGCCACCGGGCCGGGAAGGTAAGGAGGGGGTGCGTGGAGGGGAGGAGGGGGCGCGCGGAGGGGGGAGGGGGGAGGGGGGCCCTTACCTGCCCGGCCCGGCGGCTCCCGTCCGGCGCCGGCGCCTACTACTCCCAGCAGGCTCCGCGGCCTGCTCCAGGGTGGCGCGCCGGGTGATGTCATCACCCGGCGCGCTACTCGAGCGTAGGCCGCGGAGCCCGCTGGTAGTAGCCGCCGGCGCCGGACGGGCCGAGAAGGTAAGCAGTGGCGGGGAAGGGGGCTTACCCCCCCCGGAGCCGTCCGCTTTTATCCGCTGGCGCCCGCGGGCGCCAGCGGATGGAAGCGGGCGGCCCCAGGGGGGGTAGGGAGCGCGGGGGAGGGGGTTTACCTGCCGGGGCCGTCCACAGCGGACGGCCCCGGGGGGGGAGGGAGTTAGGCCCCCCCTTACCCACCCGCCGCCATTTTTTCCTCATAGACTTGCATTGCAATGCAAGTCTATGGGGAAAAAAATGGCGGCCGATCCAAAAATGTACGATTTTTGGGTCGGGATCGGACTCGATCCGGTCCGGGGGGCCTCCGATTTTGTCCGAACCGGTCCGGGACAAAATTGGAGGTCCCGATCCGGGTCCCGATCCGATCCGGGGGGTCCGTGCACACCCCTAATTTAAAGCTCTTTCAAGGCGCATAAAAAAATTACCTCTAAAAGAACGGAGCGCAAATTGGGCGTAGAGGCGCGTTTTCTTTCCGATTATGCGTATTATCGAATTCACGTTAAATAGCGAGTTTTATTTTGCTGCGGCCGTTAAAGCGCATTTTGACTATGTGAACAAGCGATTCTCCACATTAACTACCTGTAAAGCGCATTTGAAACAACCGGTAAGGTCACCTGTTGAGTGCTCAATTACCTCCTGCATACAAGGATTTACGATAAAGCGCTTCCGAGAAGATGCGCATAATCGGAGGAACAGGCGTCAAACGGAATCCAGGCGTCAAAGGCTTAGCATGTCTTCTGTACAGGCTTTAGTCGCTTGGGCTTGTTTTGGGGGAGGGGGGTATGTGTGTGCCTTTTTTTCTGGCAGTCTCTCGCTGACATGAATCCTACTGCAAGACTTAGTCAAACCTCTCCACGCTCTACTCAAGTGCCTCTTCAGCTCCGTCAGCTGAAAATGTATCTGCTACCCTGTCATTTCAGTTGCTTTACAGCAAAAGCTCCCCCTACAAATGTTTGAAAAGAACACAGCTGTCTGCCAGAAGTTTTGCCAACCACCCACTTGCCGCTGTGTATGTTGAAAAGGTTATATTTTAAATTAAACACCAATTAACATTTTAAGTCACTAATCATTTGTGACGCCTCTTTGACATGGGCTGCATACATATGAAAGGCGTATCCAGTAATTCCACGGTTTTCCTTTTGCTCAAAAAGCCAAAAGCATAGATCAGCCTTCCCTAACCTGGTGCCCACCAGATGTGTTGGACTACAATTCCCACCTGTTGCTCTCTGTCATGTACACCCTCGGAGTTAACCCTGTACATTTTGGCAGCTGCTTTGCACTGTATCATATCCAAAAAGGGAATATTCATGCATTTCACATGCATCTGGAACCTATGCAGATGTGCAAGTTCCCCTTTTCAGACTAGATACTGCGACAAGGAAAGTGGAAGTACAAATCATGCCTTGATCAGCAAGCAGTCTCCTTGGCTTCATTCAAGGTATCGATAGAAAATTCCACTATATCAGTTTTTGGGACAAATGTATCCCAAGAAAGCCATAAACTTTCCTTTTTCAGTAAAATAAAATAGTTGCAAAGAAGCCATCAGGATCAATATTACACCACAATTCAAAGTACAAACACTACAACCTACTGACACCACAGTTTTGTGCCATTAACATACATATAACATAATAATGCAATAATCATGACTTGTGAATTACTTGTAACAACAGCAATTTGAAAGAATTTGAGACTGTAGCAACATGTTACATGAGCAGCCTATGCCCCATTACCACATTACACAACTGCCTGAGTTGGACAGACAAAGTGGTTATGTGAAGCACATCGTGGCTTCAATGTGTTGTCACTGTGTTGACCACAGAGGTGACACCCACCTCTTTTTTTGGAGCCACCAGTGACATGATCTGCCAGTTTTGTTTCTAGGCCCAAACCTAGGCTGGCCAGATAAAATCCAGGTCAGGGCTCCTGTAACTTTAACAGATGTAGAGAAAAGGGAATTTCAGCCAGGGTCATTTGTATGCAATTAGTTCCTGGTGATATTCCCTCTTAATCACAACAGTTAAAGGTGCAGGCACTATACTTGAGTGACCAGATGCAAAAGAAGGCAGGGCCCCTGCACCTTTAACTGTTGTGATGAAGAGGGAATTTCACCAGGAACTAATTGCATACAAATGACACTGGCTGAAATTCCCTTTTCTCTACAACTGTTAAAGTTACAGGAGCCCTGACCTGGATTTTATCTGGTCACCCTACCCAAACAAGGGATTCATCTAGACCCAGGTCTACTAAGAACATAGACTTTGGGGATGTTCACTCCATCGTGGGTTGTTCAGCTGCCAAACCATGTCTCGCATCCAATGGTGTTTTTTAGGGTGACCAGATAAAATCCAGTTCAGGGCTCCTGTAACTTTAACAGTTGTAGAGAAAAGGGAATTTCAGCCAGTGTCATTTGTATGCAATTAGTCCCTGATGAAATTCCCTCTTCATCACAACAGTTAAAGTTGCAGGGGCCCTGCCTTCTTTTGTACATGGTCACTCTAGTATAGTGCCTGCAACTTTAACTGTTAAAGTTACAGGAGCCCTGACCTGGATTTTATCTGGTCAGCCTAGTGTTGTTCTACCAGCAGCAGAGAACTGCTGGCCGGACGGCTTCCCCTTCCTTCTGCAGTCCCCTGTGCACCCCCAAGCATGCTCTGGAGGGTCAGGAGAGCCTCCAGAGCAGATCTGGGATGCATGTAGGGGGCTGCAGGGGGGAGGAGAGGTCAGGGAAGTCCCTTTCTATGAGGGTTGGATCCAACCCAATGTAGGCATTCAAATAAACAGTGTCTATTATGCATGAAATAAACACAATTTGCCTCCATTTGGGCAGGATCTACACTACTGCTTTAAAATGGTTTATAACAGTAGGTGCAACTGTTGGGGCCCAGGACACACTCCATATAGGGCTTTCAAACCATTTTCAAAGTGTCGTATCCTGCTTGGTGTAGATCTGGCCAAGATCATGCCTGGCTGAGGGTGTCTACACCACATTTAGTTTTATTGTAACAAATCTCAGGCTTGGATTTGTTGTCTGAGATTGCTGCACCTTTGTGCATTGAAGAAAGGAGAATCGCAGTCGGTGTTGGACTGGGGCCACTTGCTGAGGTGAGGGGAAAGGTCCTAGGCAAACATTTGCAGCTGCAATTGGGGACAAAACGAGGCCGAAAGCCAAACTGGTACGTATTGCTCATTATGAAGTCTTCAGATATCTTTGATGGATTTTGGGGGAAGGGGGAAATCACAAGGAAGGTTCTGACTGAGGGAAAAAATGTTTTAAAAATCCAGGTTTGTAAAAGGGCTTTGTACACCTGTATGCCCCTCAAATTGTTTGTAGTGATATGAAGAAAAGTGAGCAATTCATCTAACATGTAAATTGGGGTGGGCAACTTTGGTTGGTCAGGGTTTTTTTTTTTACCCCCCCCACCACCACCGATCTACCTGCAAGCTGCATTCCTCCCGCCAGTGTCACATGGTGGGATTCAATTTTCGGCAGCAAACTGCTATAGAAGCCTAAAATGGTCAATTTTTTTGGCTACCTCTGGCTTTCGGCAGCACAGCAGCGGGGGGTGGGGGCGCATGTGGCCTGCAGGTTGCATGCCTGCTGCTGCCCCCCCCCCCCCACCGTCAATATAGATAGACAACATTTTGCATTTTCATCCACTGTGCTTTCTCAAAAGAAATGGAAGGGATCACGCTCTGATCTATTCATCTATAGACACAAGAGTAAATAACAGGACATCATTTCATGGGTTCAACTTGCCCTGTAACATATTATGCACATAGTTCCCCTCCCCAAATGTTGTCATCCCAACAGCATTAGAATTAACCCTGTAAAGCTATAAGCTTTAAAGGTGGCATTTGCCTTCGAAGTGAAAATATACATGTATGTTTCCCCTCACAGGGCAAATAGCAGGTTCAAATGCATGTGATTTTGACTCAAGAAAACTGCTGTGTAGAAAAGGGTTAACATCTACCCTCCCCTTCTGTGCTGTGGTCCCCCACCGTTGCTACTGACTTCATTCATAGGAACTAGATATTGAGGCAAAAGCAGTGCTGCTGACGAAATCAGCAGCCCTGCGTTTTCCCTCCTCTCTTTTTTACATATCGCGATTCTCAATGTGTGATGTGATGTCATCACGCTGACAACTTTTCCACACACACACACCCCCGTCCTAAACAAGCATCAACTAATGATGTGAAGCATCGGCGGGGAAACTTGCAGTTCAACAATATTACATCCGAGTTATATACATAGTTTAGAGTGGAAGAACACGGGGCTGCCGTGTTTGGTTGTAACACTGCATCAGCCGTAACGTCTAGTTCCAGGCTCAGCCAGTCATCGAGTGTGACACGCACCCATATAGTACGGGATGCTGTTGTTAACCTTTAGGGAAGACAGGACGAAGCACAGGCTATTCCAGTACAGGCAGAAAAGCAGAAATAAAAAGGGGATTATGGACGGAAAGGATTCTCGCGTGCAAGGTGTGTGCAATGTTTGTGTTCCTGCCTGAGAGCAACATGGCATGCACCTGCAACAAGTGCAAGCTGGTTGCACTATTGGAAGGAAAAGTGAGTGTACTTGAGTGACGACTGTCCACCCTCCAAGGAATAAGAGAAGGCGAATAGTTCTTAGACAGAACGGTGGAAGTTCAACAGCAGAGAGAAACACAAGAGATTGAAGAGCAACAGCAAGCTGAAGCAGAAGTGGGGGATACTGAGGTGAGGAAAGCCAATGAAGAGGAAACTCCATGGAAAAGGGTGACAGAAGCAGAAGAACTAGAAGACACTCTGCACCAGTGGAACCACTAGAGTTATGCCACCATTTTCAGCTACTGGATGATGAGACTGGAGGACAGCCTGCAGAAGAAGAATTACAGGGGACCCCATGCAGCAGTGAGCAAGAGGCAAAGGTCAGTTGAACAGAGGCAACAATACCAAGGCCTACAACAAAAAGAAGAGAAGAGTAGTAGTTGTGGGAGACTCCCTGCTGCATGGGATTGAAACTCAAGTATGTCGCGAAGACCCATGGACTCGCCGGGTATGCTGTCTCCTTGGAAGACAGATTAGAGACGTGATTGAAGGGGTGCCAAAGCTCACAAAGCTCACGGACACATATCCTTTTCTTCTCATCCATGTGGAAACAAATGATACTGCCAAGTGGAGCTATGAAGAAATCAATCACACCAGACTCTGAAGCTTTGGGAAGGAAACTCAAGAATTTTGAGGCTCAGATAGTTTTCTCGTCCATCCTCCCAGTTCTTGGAAGAAGAATAGAAAGAAAAATACGCAGGGTGAATGACTGGTTACGAAGGTGGTGTCGACATGAGAGATTCAGATTCTGGGACAATGGGCTATGCTACTTGGAAATGGACAGGTTGCACCTCACAAGGGCTGGGAAGAATGTGCTTGGCCACAGCATAAAGAACTTCATCAGGAGGGCTCTAAACTGAATCCTACAGGGTAGGGAGACATAAACTTGGAGGCAACAATGGATGAATTCTTATGTACCATAACAGAGAGTACAGTTCTAATAGTTCCCCCCAATAGTCTTCACCATTGTGTGGGAAAGAAGCCAGACTATAAAGCACATGGTCTTTGATGTCTATATACGAATGCCTAGAGTATGGAAAACAAACTGAATGAACTTGAACTCTTAATACATGAAGTTCATAGGAATAACTGAAACTTGGGATAACTCCCATGACTGGAATATAGCAATTGAGGGATATAATGTGTTCAAAAAGAACAGAAGAAATAGAAAGTCTGACGGTGTTGCACTATATGTCAAAATACTTATCCCTGCACAGAAATACAGGAGGATGAGCCTGGTAGCTCCATTGAGAGCACCTGGAATAAAATAAATGGGGCAAGGAATAAAAGGAGCATGATAGTCGGGGTCTACTACCCACCACCCAATCAAGGAGAAGATGAGGATGAAACTTTTGAAAAGCAAATTGCCAGTATTTCAAGGAAATCCGATGTAGTAGTAATGGGGGACTTCAATTACCCCGATATCTGTTTGGAGACAAATTCTGCCAAAAGTGGCCCTTCTAAGAAATTCCTGACATGTGTGGCTGATAACTTTTCTCCTACAGAAAGTGGAGGAAGGAACCAGAGGATCAGCTTTCCTTGACTTTATACTGACCAACAGAGATGACTTACTGGATAAAGTGGCAGCTACAGGAACTCTGGGGGAAAGTGACCACATCATACTGGAGGTCTTGATTTTAAAGGAAGCAAAAGCTGAGTGTAGCCATACGCGTACTCTGGAGTTTAGGAAAGCCTATTTTAATAAACTCAGAAATATGATAAGTAAGGTCCCATGGCAAGTGACCCTAGTGAGAAAAGGAGTCCAAGATGGGTGGGCGTTTTTAAAAAGGACATTTTAAAGGCACAACTACAAACAATTCCAACAAGGAAAAAAGTCAGAAGACAACAGAAGAAACCAATGTGTCTCCACAAAAAACTTAGAGATGACATGAAAATAAAAAGGATACACATAGGAAGTGGAAGGAAGGCCAGGCTACAAAAGAAGAGTACAAACAAGTAGCACAAACGTGCAGGAATGGCGTCAGGAAGGCTAAAGCTGAGAAGGAGCTGAGGCTAACGAGGGATGCTAAAAGCAACAAAAAAGCTTTCTTCAGGTATGTGCATAGTAAAAGTAGTGGTTCAACTGCTTCATGAGGATGGCAAATTGATAACAGATGACGATGAAAAGGCCGAAGTGCTCAATTCCTACTCTGGCTCAGTCTTCGCCCAAGAGCAGGTATATGACCCCCCCTGGCAAAAGTGAAGTACAAGCTGTCAGGGCAGGGTTGCAGTTTGAGATTGATAAACAAATGGTCAAGGAAAACCTGATTTCTTTGAACGAGTTCAAATCTCCAGGGCCCGATGAACTGCATTCTAGAGTAATAAAGAAGCTGGCAGAAGAGCTCTCAGAACCACTGTCTATTATCTTTGTGGGATCATGGAAGACAGATGAAGTGCTGGACAACCAGAGGAGAACTAATGTTGTCCCTATCTTCAAAAAGGGCAAAAAGAAAGAATCTGGGAACTACAGGCCAGTTAGTCTGACATCGAGCTGCATCACACCAGTGATTTAGTGCACTTTCACCATGCCAGGTGTGCGGATTTGCAGCACGGTACTCACATGATGCTGTGCCTGTCCTGCTGACACCCCGCCTCTTTCCCCAGCCTTTCCTAGAATGCTAAAAGTCTGGCTTATTTTTCCTAAGCACATTTAATGTGTCCTAAGTCTCTGTGTAGTTTTAAAGGAACTGGGGACTTGAATGGATTACATCAGGCCCTGGCAGGGAAAAGCAAACTCTTCAAGCAGCAGGCTCCAAGCCTCAATATAAAACCCAAACCTTGCAACCCAGGCTCGAAAGCGTTTTTTTAAAATCATAAAATGCCTGAATCTCCAGAGACAGGATTGTACTCCCTCGATGTTCCCAAAGAGCCAGACTAAAGGGTCATTCCATTTTTGCCCGACAGAAAGGCAGTTTGGCTGAAGTGCTCATCTGACAGGACCTGACTAGAGGGAGAAAGAGAATGGGAGGGGTGGAGTGGAGTGGAGCAGAAGTGCTAATGAGTGAAGGAGTGAAAGAGCACTATTCAGGTGAAAGGGATCATAAGCTTGATGCGCTTTTGCCTCAGAGGTAAAAATAAATAAATAAATAAATGTGGAGGCAAACCAGGGGGGGGGGGAATTAGGTGTGATGGAGGTCATCAATCCCTGGGAAAAATTTGGAGCAGATTATAAAGAAGTCAATCTGTAATCTCCTTGAGAACAACACAGTGATTACTAGAAGCCAGCATGGATTTGTCAAGAACAAATCCTGGCAGACTAATCTGATCTCATTCTTTGATTGGGTAACCTCCCTTGTGGACCATGGTAATGCCATGGCCATAATATATCTTGACTTCAGCAAAGTCTTTGACAAAGTACCCCATGACATTCTGATCAGCAAACTAGATAAAAGTGGGCTAGATGGAACAATTATTAGATGGATCCACAGTTGACTACAGAATCAGCCTCCAAGAGTGCTTATAAATGGAACCTGCTCAAACTGGGGGGAGGTAACAAGTGGGGTACTGCAGGGCTTAGTCTTGGGCCCAGTGCTTTTCAACATTTTTATGACACAAAATTGGGTGGGATAGCTAATACTCTGGAAGATAGAAACAAACTTCAAAGTGATCTTGATAGGCTGGAGTGCTGGGCTGAAAAAAAACACCACAGAATGAAATTTAATAGGGATAAATGCCAAATTCTAAACCTAGAAAAAAGAAACCAAATGCGCAGTTACAAGATGGGGAATACTTGGCTCAGCAATGCTACAAGCGAGAAGGATCTTGGAATCGTTGTAGACCGCAAGCTGAATATGAGCCAACAGTGCGACGTGGCTGCAAAAAAAAGGCAATGCTATTTTGGGCTGCATTAATAGAAGTACAGCTTCCAAATTGTGCAAGGTACTGGTTCCCCCCTCTATTGGGCACTGGTTAGGCCCCATCTTGAGTATTGTGTCTAGTTCTGGGCATCACACTTCAAGAAGGATGCAGAAAAGCTGGAGGGAGTTCAGCGGAGGGCAATGAGGATGACCAGGGGTCTGGGAACAAAGCCCTATGAGGGGAGACTGAAAGAACTGGGCATGTTTAATCTTGAGAAGACTGAGGGGAGACATGGTAGCACTCTTCAAGTATTAGAAAGGTTGTCACACAGAGAATGCCCAGGATCTCTTCTTGATCGTTCCAGAGTGCAGGATGCAGAATAATGGGCTCAAGTTACAGGAAGTCAGATTCTGGCTGGACATCAGGAAAAACTTTCTGACTGTTAGAGCAATACAACAATGGAACCAATTACCTAGGGAGTACCTGGGCTCTCCCACACTAGAGGCATTCAAAAGGCAGCTGGACAACCATCTGTCAGGGATGCTTTAAGGTAGATTCCTGAATTGAGCAGGTGGTTGGACTCGATGGCCTTATAGGCCCCTTCCAACTCTACTATTCTATGACTCCAAGTGTGCAGTATCCAGGATAGAGAAATCAAAGGACTAGATAGCATGGAGTTTGAGTTCTACAAGTTACAGGAATACTACCAGTGAAAAGGGATTTGCAGTCATTGACATCTTATTAAGCACTTAGCACTGCCCTCCCCCCTTCCGCTCTGTGAATGTTCCACAGGAAATCCCCATCTTCAGTGGCCATTTTTTTTCCATTGACACTCCGAACACCTGCAGAACAAAAGTTTCTTAAGGGGTTGTAACCTCAGCGCAGCGTTGGTGGGGGAGGGGGAGTCCATGAAAGCAGAGTTGAACATTTTAAGGGTTGAGGAAGAAAAAAATGTTAAAAGAAGGTGAACCAGAAAGAAGTGCAGATGTTAGAAGAGATGCTTTTAATTGTATTAATCCCATGTGACTTTTTAACCGTGTCTGTGTGTGATTTTTCTTGTTGGTTGACTGACAGTGAAGCATAAATAGCACAGTTACTTGCCTTTTTCTATTTAAAGCACCAGGAACCGAGTTGTGCAGATTCAATGCTGCTTCTTGTACAAGCCCGATTCATTGGGAAGGTACCTGCGAGTAGCAGCCCTCAGGGACAAGGTGATCAGATGCAAAGGAGGATGAGGCTCCCGTACGTTGAACTGTTGGGCAGAAGGGGAATTTGGGCAGACGCCCCTTTTCTCATCTGGCACATCAAAATGGTTGCTTCCTTAGTACAACAGAAGTGCCCTCCTTTGCATGCACACCTTCCCAAAGCTGCCAGACAGCTGATTAGTAGTTTGAAGGCCTTCACTTTTCATGATGTCATTGTACAATTGGGGAAGTGAAAATGGCGCATCTGCTACAGACAGGCTATTAGAGGTGAGATTACCGTTCCCTTGTGTATCAGCTTGCTGCACCCTGACCTTCCCCTCCCCTCAAGAGCAGGTGAGGTACAGAAATGTGTTCGATCTCTTCCCTTCATGGACAGAATCCAAAAAGGAGGTGGACACAAGAGCTACAGCAAACAGCCCAGGCGAGGCACCTTAATGCACCCCACGGCCTTTTCCCCATGGCCTAAACCAGGGGTGCAGAACCTCAGGCCCGTGGGACAAAGCTGGCCCTTCTGGGATTCAGATCTGGCCCTCTGGGGTTCACCAATTGGCCATGGCCCTTCCTACTGAACCATTGGATAGTTTTCCATTCTTTGTGTAGTCCCCCTCCCCCTCAAATTCTAAAAGGTTGAAATACCTCACCTAAGGCTTAGCTACTGGCAATAAGTGCTTTAAGCTAAAATAGGTTGCCATTTTGGCACCATCCATTGAGAGTTAATAGGAGGACTGGATTGGGCATGTGCCACAACTTGCTGAGTATCCACCAAAAATTGGACAGCGTGTGAGTCAGGTTTGAAGACAGTTGCAATCGATCTTTTAAAGAGATAAGAAAGGTAAAGTACTATTAAGTTCTAGAAGAGCAGCCATGTTAGTCTGTTACAGGAAAAAGAAGTCAAAGGCTTGCATCACCTTAGAGACATATGTATTGTGGCAGAAATCTTACACCACAATTACAGTTCAATCCTATATGTTCTACTCAGGAGTAATTTCCACTGAGTTCAATGTGACTTGCTCCCAAGTGTGAATAGGATTGCAGCCTTAGAGCAAAACTTCACACTACATTAAATAGTGTGCAGATGATCCTCACCGTTTTGCCTACCTTACTGTAAGCACGTGGAAGCTCAATCTGGATCAGGACCACCATGCATAGTGAAGGTTTCAATCTTCTCAGCCACCACTTCCCCCTCTCCAAATCCCATTCCCCACAACGTGGACTAAAAATTAATTTAAAACTTGCATTGGTGCCAATGGAGTCCACCCCCCCCCCTTATTTTTAGCACCCACATAGGGCGGTGTGAATTTTGAGAGAAAAAGTGGCTGAATGTGAAGGCTTAAACCTCCCCTATCTGCACACAGTGGTCTGAATCTAGATTCTCTCCCCCCACCCACCCACTAAGGTAAACAATATGGTGAGGACTAGTTGCATTCTATGCATTTAGAGTAGCATGTAGTTTCGCCCAGAATGTGTTAGTCTTTAAAGTATCACAAGACACCTATTTTGAAGTTCAAAAATTTCCGTGAAGAAATGTGCCTTTTGGACAGGTCTTTTTTCTATTCAGTATTATGGAATGGTTGCCTGAAAACAAATTACGATAGTGCAGCAGTTTTTGAGATTTCTACATTCAAGGCACCCTTTTCACATTGTCTGCTAAGGAATCTCAATGCATCTGTTACAGAACCCCTGCACATTCTTCCTCAAGCTGCTGCCTTCCACATGTTTTTGTACTACACTTCCCAGAATTCCTGATGGTTGACCATGCTGGCTTGCGCTGATGAGAGCTGCAGAGAATACACTTTATGGACTTTTCTAGACGAGACTGTTTCTGAGTTTTCATTGCAGAATTAAGATCGGCGCTCTACATGGATTATGTTCCTTTCCATATATTCCTTGAGATGATCTCTAGGTGGCGCTGTGGTATAGTGGAATAATGCAACTACACTAGTGAGGAATAGCGCTTGGTTTTGCTGTCATAATTAACACAGGATTTTTTTTCCCTGCGAAATTGCTTTTAAAAACTGGATGTGAAACTGGACAGTGATGATGACCTCTAAATCATCCGTAAACAACCAGGAGTGAGGGATGACCAGTGCATAATAAAAGCCTCTTTTAGGAAAGCTCTACATGAGGCTGTCTGTGAGGATCATCAGGAAGCTGCAGCTAATATAAAATGCTGCAGCTAGGATGCTGAGTGGAATAGCATATCGGGAACATAGTACACCAGTTCTGAAAGGATTGCCCTCGCTGCCAATAAGCTGCCAAGCCAAGTTCAAGGTGCTTGTGCTGACATATAAAGCCCTACATGACTTGAGACCTGGATACCTGAAGGAGCATCTTTTCCCTTATGTGCCTGCCTGGGTATTAGTGGGGATGCCCTGTAGACGGTGCAGCATTTGCCTGGAGTCTGAACCTTCATCTTGACGAGCATGGGAGGAGAGCGCATTGCTCTTATTCTCCGCAGTATGATGAAATCGGCTCTGCTCCTTCAGTGTTATATGGCAGAGCTAGCTGTCCCTAAAAACCAGGTTTTCAGTGCAGGGAAAAACATATTTTGGGGTGGGGGGAGGTGCATGGAAGTAACAGCTTCCACTTCCTCCCCCCATTATGCCGACTGTTCTGAGAAGAAGCAAAAATTCCAAGTTATCCAGGGCAGGATCTGAAGGGAGAATCTGCACATTTGTGGAGGAAGCTTTTATCCTTTACTTTGCTGATGCACAGCTGTGCATCTCCAGTTTATAAAAATAGAGATCTACTACATTCCTGGACAGTTTTCTGGAATGGGATGAAATGGGGCAGGGGTGCTCTCTCCCTATGAGAGCACCCCCTCTCCAATTTCCCCCATCTTGCTTTGAAGAAAAAAGTCAAAGTTCCCATTTTTTTTACCACGCAGCTTTGACGAGAAAGCTCCATAGTGGCTGTAAGTTGGCGGCTGCATCATATAACTGACCCAGCGCCACTGCGAAGCCACTGCAGGCAGCCCTCCATAACATGGCAAAAAGATAGAAGGTATTCTCTCTATGGGCACCCAGACTATGGCACTCCCTTCCTGCTAATACATGGTGAGCACCGTGTCATAGAATCACAGAATCATAGAATGGGGGAGTTGGAAGGAACCACAAGCATCTTCTAGTTCAACCCTCTGCAATGTGTAGGAAAACGTACTACTAAAGTCCTTGTCTGTGCACCCTCCCAAACCTATCTGTTTAGGTTTTTTGTTGATTTTTTTTTTGCTCCATCATATAAAGTGTTATTTATTTATTTTTCTTTATTATTGCATTTATATCCCGCCTTTTCTCTTCCAAAGAACCCAAGGTGGCATACATAAACCTCCTCTTCTCCATTTTAGCCTCACAACAACAACCCTGTGAGGAGAGTTGGGCTGAGAGTCTGGGACTGGCTGTGTTGCTGTTCTCCCCTGTTTGTTTGCTCTTTTGGTTGATGTTGTATGATTTTATTGTGCTTCATGTACCCCAGTTTGGGAATATTTAATAATGAAAAGTGGGTAGTGAATTTCCTAAATAAATAAGGGAACTGTCTCCACCCCTGAGCCATCATATTCAGTGCCAGCTCTAGGTTTTTGAGGGCTCTTGAGCAAGGTATTCCCCATGGACCCCTCCCCCAGTGAGCCTGCTTTCTCAACACCATTAACATTGGCTGTTATTACGCCTTGTCCTCTGTCTCATCACTTGCTTGCTTGACAGGCAGAGAGCCAGTAAGCAAGTATTTATTTGATTTATTTATTATTTATTATTACATTTTTATACTGCCCAATAGACGGGGCTCTTTGGACAGTTCACAATTAAAACCATGAAATACAACAAATCAGAAACATAATGTAAAGCTTTAGATGTTTAAAAATGCCACATAAAACCAAAAGAAACCCAGCAGCAGTTACAGCCCAGGGAAAGCCTTTGTGAAAATATGTGTTTTCAGGGGGCTGCCTACACGCGGGGAAAGCCTTGCAGTGGCTGTGGATCTGTGCCCTGTTGGTTAGACGACACAGGCACAGGTTCGCAGCCACCAGGGGCTTCCCTACGATACTGCGTTTTGAAACAGTCAGGGATTTACCTCGACTTTTTCAAAGGGAGCAAAGTCAACACAGCGCTTCTGCCATGTCATGTCACTCCGTGGCCAATCCGTGGCCAACCTGGGGGCGGAGCCTTGCAGAAGATGACCAGCGATTGGGTGGGGGCGGCTCAGGGACCCAGATGGCCACCCAGAAGCCCCGCGTTTCCTCCTCGGTGTCTGGATTACCTGCCGCTGCTGTGGGAGAGGGAAAGTGTGGGGTTGAGGAAGGAGGTGGAACTAACCCAGCACCATGAAGATGGCCCCCGTGAGGCATTTAAATGTTATATTTTCTGCCTCCCGAAATGCATCAAGGAGGGTTTTGCAGATGGTGGGTACCACTACAGAGAAGGCTTTGGGATCTCCTTCTCCTTCTCATTGCCTCCACTGTCTGAGCCAGAGCTAGAGGCTGGTGAATAAGCAAGTTTCAGTGATGAAGAGAAGGAGAAAATCCAAGGAACTCTTGCTAGGGCCCCCCTGCTGGGATGTGGCCTTGGCAGTTGCCTAACCTTTGATGCCGGCCCTCAACATATTGTATCTCTTCCTGCCCCCAGCTACCATTTTGCACCTTGAATCTAGCTGGTGGACTGTGGTTCTACTAAAAAACGAAGTACTTCCTCCAAGACGAAAGTCTGCCTAGACAACACAGGGGTTCCAGGATTTATTTTAGGGCATATACTCAGTCCATACGATACACTGGCTGGGCCAGTTGGGCCCCATGATTACCCCGTGTGAAGTGAAAGCGCCCCTTAATTAGGCACCTTTTGCAGCGTTGCATTGTAGGGGGAAATTGCTAATGTGGGGCAAACTGTCATTAATGGAAGCTTGTCAGCCATTACTTATCTTACAACTTTTAAACGCCTCCTGGAGACATACCTTTTTACACAGGCTTTCCCTGGTTTTTAATGTAGCTTGTTTTATACTGCCTTTTTAACTTTTGGGTGTTTAAATTTATATTGTTGTTCTTATGGTTTTTAACTGTGCACTGCCCAGAGAGCTTCAGCTGATGGGCAGTATAAAGATGTAATAAATAAAATAAATAAACTAGGAAAACCCTAATACGTTTCCAAGGAACACCGGGGTTCCCCAGGACACAGTTTTAAGTTATTATTGGTTACAGATTAAATAATCAGGAAAAGGCATATCTGAGATCAGCTTTTTAAAAAAACGCAACAAAATAATATTATAGCCTCTTTGGGTTTTTTTGGTATACCCGAAAGCAAACCCCACTGTTGAAATTCCCTGATATCATTAGTTCATAAAAAGACAATAGTTTAGAAATGGCATCCAGAGAAAGTATCAATATTTGCTGTCCTTGCCTGCACAAGGAATCAACATTTTTGCAGAAGTGTAAAGCTTAATGTTCAGAGGACATCTAGTGGCAAATGCCATATATACACCTTAATGGAGAGGCGCTCTGCTTAGGCAGCAAATGTACTTTTTAAATTATCCTATGCCTTGTGTGTGGGTAATGGTGCAGAGATTGTGCATTTCTGGGCATTACACATCCTTATTTCTGAAATGTGTCAGTGATGCATCATCCAGAATTTATGGCACACCAAACCCCTCAAGACTTCCCATACCAGGATAACAGTGAACGTTTATAGATCAGGGTTTGGTACCCTCTAAATGTTTTGGACTATAACTCCCATCAGCCCCATCTAGCATAGCCAATGATGATGGGAGTTGAAGTCCCAAACATCTGGAGGCCACCAGGTTGCCGACCCATGTTACAGACGTTTTGATTTATTGCATAAATGGGAACATGTCTCCCAGGTAGACATCTTGAAGAAAAGTGGGGGGAAATTGAAACAATTGCACTGCCTTTTATTGGTTCATACAACCACATCCCTTTCTCAGCCAGACTCACATCAAGCAAACAGACAAGCACCCACTCAACTTCTTTGGAATCTTTCATAGACGCTGCTGTTTCTTCAACTAAAGGTCTGATACTATCTACTTATACTGTATCCAACCACAAGGGTGTAGAACAGCTTTCAGCTGGAAGGCTGACTTCTATTTCAAAGAAGCTCTTGTGGGCCACATTCCATTGGTGGGGGGCAGGGGGCAAAGGCAAAGAGGGTTGGCCCGAAATACGACCGATACCAGCATTTTTTTAGCTTAAAGCTCTTACTGCCAGTAACTAAAGCTTGAGAAAGGCATTTCAACTTTTTAGAATGTGGGGAAAACTCTGCACAAAAGCCAGAAAGCCAACCAATGAATAGTGGTTGGGGGAAAGAGGCATGGCCTTCTGGGGAACCCTAGAGGGCCAGATTGGGGCCTCTGGAGGTTTGGATCTGGCCCTCGGGCCTGAGGTTCTGCACCCCTGCATTAGACAGTCAGATTCTCCTTGGCCTCTTTTACTCTTGTTGTCCCACAATCACATACACATGTCTTGGTCAGAAAACAACGACAACATGTATCTGCATTTGATTGGAATTTGAAAGTTGAATAGGCTGACCATATGAAAAGGAGGACAGGGCTCATGTAACTTTAACAGTTGTAGAGAAAAGGGAATTTCAGCCAGTGTCATTTGTATGCAATTAGTTCCTGGTGATATTTCCTCTTCATCACAACAGTTAAAGTTTCAGGCACTATACTAGAGTGACCATATACAAAAGAAGGCAGGGCCCCTGCAACTTTAACAGTTGTGATGAAGAGGGAATTTCACCAGGAACTAATTGCATACAAATGACACTGGCTGAAATTCCCTTTTCTCTACAACTGTTAAAGTTATATGAGCCCTGTCCTCCTTTTCAGATGGTCAGCCTAAAGTTGAAGGACTTCCACATTGGAAGTAAGGCAAACATAGCCATCGTCTTCCTAAGTAGGGATCTGAACCCAGGATGCTTGGGCCCAGTCCCCATATCATCTTGCTCTAAATGACATCAAGTCCCACTTGGCAGAAGCCCAGGTTTTCTTTTTTTTTTTTTTTTTTTGTAAATAATTTTATTATTTTCAACATAATAATAACATAAAATACATACATAACCCTCGACAGTCCCCCCCGTGCACCCCCACTCCATGAGACCTTCTCTTAATCTTTTATTCTATCCAGAAGTTTATCGACTCTTTTGAAGGTGTTTGTCCCTTCCCCGATCTTAATACATATTCCAAAAGGGGTCTCCATATTTCCCCAAAATCATTTTTACCGGACATGAAGCCCAGGTTTTCTTTGACTGAAACTAAATCGGCAATTACCATATAGGGAAGGAAATAAAAGTCTACATACTAGGAAGATTTCACACAACGTGGCTTTGCAAGTCGAACCCTGCCATGGAAAATGACGTCTGCGTCAGGGTTGTCGAGGTCTTCAGCATTCTCTGCACCAACACAGCCTCTGTTTGGATGAAAAGGGACGGGTGGCGTGGGGGGTGGGGGGTGGAAGCAAAAGGCATATATATATATAATTTATAACACAGCTGGCTGAGGCCACTGAACCAAGTTTTTCGTTATTTATTAAAAAGGAGCACAAGAATATGAACAGATGAATTGTCCTGTGGGCAGTCATGTCCCAAGGTGAAGAGAAAGCCCAGCAGCGCTTGCAGCAAAAAGGGGGAAAACAAAAAACAAAAGAGGATGACAACGTTTTACCATATATGTGAAATGAACACATTTGGGAAAGCTGAAAATAATGTGAGAAACAGGTGGCATCTTTCTTACCTTCAGTGCAACCTTGAGAAAGTGAGACAGGTTAAATCAGCATAATTGGTGACCCGCTATGCTGAATGCGGCCCATTAGGGTTACGTTGCAACCTACCATGTTTGACACTCCCTCCCTGTTTCTGTTCCAGGCAAGCTGCAAAACCAGGAAGATTTTCAAGCTACATTCATGACTGTGCTTGGCTTTGTGGGTCGCAAATTGGGCAGGTCTGCACTAAAGATGTGAAGGCCTGGAAAAAAAACTGGAAAAATTTGGGGGGGGGGGAAATGGTTTTCTTCCTTTTTCCCTGAAAATTTCAGTTTCCCCCCCCAAAAAAACAGGAAAAAAATGAAAATGTTTGGGGAAAAAAAGTCCCCCCCCCCCAATTTTTACGGTTTTTTTCCGGGCCTTCACATCTCTAGTCTGCACACAAGTTGCCTACACACATTTTGGCTGGTCTTGGTAGCCAGTCACTGACTGTGTTGATCACTGACCTTGATTCTCCCCTGTATCCTGTCATGTCCTTTGTGGATATTCATATGGTTCCACATATGTACTCACTGTGGCCTCCAGAGTGACTGGTTCTTCCTCACTTCGGCAAGTATCCCTCCTCTTCCCGCTGTGCTTTGGGGGCACTCAGAATGTCTGAAATGCAATTCTAAAGAGGCTGATCCCATAATTCCCTCCAAGCTGAGATTCAGGCGAGAAGCAGGGTCAGCAGGCTTCCAAAGTGCAGTGCCAAGTCAAAGAGGATACCCTGCCCCTCTTGTGCTGAATCTGGGATGTTTGAATTATACTTCGGAAGCACTTAGAATGCTTCTGAAGCAAGTGCAAAGTCAGAGGTGACTGATAAAGCCCTGGCTGGTTTCCCTGGCTGGTTTCTTGCTTATGTTTTAAAGACATTTTTTATTGTTTAATATTTTTAGAAATATGCTGTTCACATTCTTGTTTTGTTTGGCTATTCTGGGTCAAATTTAGTGTTGCCAGAATTTGTACTTTTTCTTGTCTATTGGATAAGAATTCTACTCTCTGTGTTAAGAAGAACATAAGAGTCCTGCTGGATCAGACCAAAAGTCAAGCTAGTCCAGTACCTTGTGCACAATGGGAAGCCCACAAGCAGGACAGGAGGGCCATGGCCCTCACCCACTGATGTTTCCCAGCAGCTGATATTCACTTTTATTGAAATTAAATCACTAAATTATTGCCTACATATAGACACCAAGGGACAACAGGTTGTGGGTGCAAGCGGGCTGAGTAGTTTTGGAACTTTTTGAACAGATGAAATGCCCTGCTTCAGATAAGAGATATATAACAATGTAAAAACGTTTACTCACGTGTATAAAGGGATTTGCTGAGTTCGAGAACACGGGCTAACACTGGTAAAGTTGAAAGACACATTAAATTAATTAAGCACTTTCCAAAGAATATAACATTTGGAGTAAATAGCAGGCATAGCACTCCCTCCCCTTGAATCCAGACTGCTATGACGGATGGCAGGGCTCTTTAACTGTTTGCCCTCTGTTGTGGTCACAATCCAGATCTGGGGCCCTGCACCTACTATTACATCAGGCAGAAAGCTCCAAATTGCTGTCAAAGTCTAGTTTACCCCTTAATCCACAAAGATGGGTATATAGCAAGACCACAAAGGGGGAGATGTAAGTAATGTCGCAGATTAGAAGATGTTCCAAGACCACAAGATCCTGCTAAGTCAGACCTGAAGATTCATCTATTCCAATAAATTCTTTTCAACAGGGGTCCGACAGATGACTCTGGGAAGCCCACAAACAGAGCACGAAGGCAGCAGATCCAATACAGCCAATTTGCTTGTTTTTGCTTTTACACATGATTATACTGATTCAGAATGTCTTAGCTAATATTCTGTGACAATTAGTCAGAGGATATTAGAAACACAAGATGCATGAAGTGTTTACCCATCCCTGAGTATATTCTATGTATCCATATGTTTCCTGTGTGAATGTAGACTTTGGTATTTGATACAGAATTTGGTATCCTGCGAATCTCAGCCTTAATCTGTTTTACAAAACCAGGCTTCTAGCCTTCATTGTTATAAAGAAAAGCCTACAAGGCAATTGTGATGTGGTGTAATAGAAACAATTGAGATGTTCACCAGAACTGGACTGATTTCTGCTTCTAGGATGCCATTAAAATAGGATTATTGGCCCTTACCCAATAAAATCCATGTTGATGAGATTCGTGAAGGTCCCCTTTGCATGTTATATCAGAAGCAAGGACTCAGAGGCACATTATTCACCTGTATGGAATCCCCAGTTTACACATATATATTTAGTTTTAGCAATGTATACTATCTTTCTTGCCAGTGCCACCAAGATGGTGAACAACTATCAAAATAATAAAACCGTAAAAACAACACCATAAAAACATTAAAAACTGTAAGCAATCATTAAAACAAAACAGCAACACTATTAATGGAACAATTTAAAATGCCAAGTTAAAGAGATTTGTCTTGACACCTTTTCTACACGTAGAGAAAGTAAAGACAACTCGTTGCTCTGACGGGACCGTTCAATTAGTGCAAAACACTTAGGCTGCTAACTAAACAGTGCACTGTATCAAGATTATATTACCCCAATATTGAAAGATCTGCACTGGTTGCCAATTACTTTTTGAGCCCAATTCAAGGTGTTGTTTTTAGCCTTTAAAGCCATAATCACTTTAAGGCCTGGCTATCTGTGGGACGGCCTGCCTCACTATGAACCTATCCAGTTACTAAGATTGGCCCTTTTGAGGATACCTCCACTTTCAGAGGCACACTTGATGAGCACATGTGAGAAGGATTTCTCCTGTGTCACTCCCAAATTGTGAAACACACTCCCCAAGGCATGGATGACTGTTGCCACATCAGATTGATTCAGGAATGGTTGCAGTTGGCACATTAAATGTCCAGATCAGTTCTGATGAATGTCCAAATCAGTCCACAACTGAGCTTTATGCAGCGACTCTTCATGCAGCTGTAGCAATTTTACCCACGCTGTCACAAACTATTAGGAAAAGGAAATGGGTTTTATTTGCCCATTGAAGACTAAGCTAGCCCCAAATAATTTGCACCACAACAGAGAATATATTGTTGCTGGGAAAATTCATCTCCCTCCCCCCAAGTTACTGTGAGGATAGCAACTAAGCTCAGAGGGATGAAGCAATTCTGAAGGTTGTGGGGGCTGTCTTGATCTTGTCTATGCCCCGGGGTGGCTCCAAAACTGCACTGCGTTGGTTATATGATGCAGCCACAGATTCAAATCCATCCCGGGGCAAAGAGGCGAAGATGAAATGTCGCCAGTCTGTCCTCGCTCGGAGACACTCCGGGGGAGTTCCTGAGCAGAAGGCGACCTCCTATTGGTCACTGGAAGACGCAGGAGGAGAAGGGGGTGGGCCCGGTGAGCTTACTGGCCACCGAAAAGCCCATGCTGCCTCCTCTCATGAGCCGAACTTGCCGCCACCACACACCAGCAATAGTGCAGGGTTTAATGTCAGTGTCCCTGCTACTCCAAGAGCTTGTGCTGCATCCTTAAGAGCTCTGGCTCTACTATAACACTGCTTGCAATCACGGTTGAGAGCCAATTCATCACATGGTTTGCCACATGCAGCAGCAAATAGACAGCAATTAGAAGCAGCCATCCATATGGGTGGCTGTATGTTTGAATCAATATTACATTTTGGCTCTTCAGCCATGGTGATTGCACTGCTCCAGAGCCATTTTACATGTACCTGATGTATAGAACTGGTTGTCAAAGGGTGAGGTGTTTTGCAGCACGGAACAGGCAGCTAATCGTCTCCTATAATTTCCTCTCTCCCATGGCCACCAGTACCTACACTCAGTCATTGCTTGATTATCAAATCCCAGCGTCCATGCATTTCCTTTCTTCTGTTTCCATCAACTATCCCATCCTTCTCCAGATGAAGATTGCTGATCAAAGCCCAAAAAGCCAAGCCATGATCAGGCAGAAAGCCACACTGACAGGGCATTCAAAAAGGTGGGACAAAAACAGGACACAAACAGGAAGAGGGGAAAGCCAGGGAGGGAGGGATCCCCCAAAGTCATAAAACAATATTTATGGAAAAGTCCAAACTCATTTCAAACGAAATATTTTCTTCAGGGGACTGCTGATTTAAATAATATCAAGGTTTGTTCTCTAGTAAGAATATGCTGAGTAGAATCCACATGCTCAAGAGAATAGGAATGTTATCACACGGGAGGTTTATCGCACATCTGCTGCAACTTTGGCTGCCTCTACAAGAGGCATTTAAAGCTCTTTCAAGGCGCATTAAAAAAATTACCTCTACAAGAACGGAGCACAAATCGGGCGTAGAGGCGCGCTATCCCTCCGATTATGCGCATTATCGAATGCGCGTTAAACAGCGAGTTTTATTTTGCCCCGACCGTTAAAGCGCATTTTGACTATGTGAACAAGCGCTTATGCACATTAACTACTTGTAAAGCGCATTTTGGTCATCCGTTAATGCGCTTCGCCGCCTCTCGCCGCCTCTCGTGCAGAGGTATTAGGCGTAAATGCGCTTCTGCGATTATGCGCATAATCGCCTAACCGGGCGCAAAAGCGAATCCTTGTAGAGGGGACCTTAGATCCACTTTTTCAGCATTGGACTGGCATGGCTTCGTCCCCGTTGTGCTGTTCTCTCGCCCTGAGCAAGTCCAGCCCTGAAAAAAGTGGATCAAAGTTGCGGCAGATGTGCATTAAGACTTCTGTGTGATGACACTCTAGAACTTGTTATTTTTAATTGGAGAAGAGCTTTTGCCTGAAATGCATTGAGGCTTCTCAGTAAATATTGTTTGGCATCATTATGGATTTTTACTCTTTTTTTCTGTATTGGTTCTAGTACTGTTGCCTCCCTACATTAGTTCCAGAAGGCTGCTTTATGACTCAGCACAAGGTTGTGATGTTTTCAAATCTGTCCAGAACTGGACAGACAAATCCAGTCAGCTTTTCCAATCAGCTTTTCCAATCAAGGATGGCTGCAACAGGCTGGAAGCTGGCTGGAGAGTCCATTAGAGCAGGGGCTGAATGACCACAAATTAGATCTCATCAGGCACCTTCCCTTTCCTGAATTAAGCAGTAACAATTCCATCCAATAAATGAGCTAGCTTCTCACGATTCGCTTTCACCAGTCAGGATGGGCATGGATTCAAAATCACGGTGGGTTGCCTGTTTTTTCTACCTGCCAAACTTACCTGCTGTGCATTGCTAGCAGAAGAGACGGGCTGAAGCCGATCAAAATAAATATGACAATACTGAGCTGTGATGACTCGGATACTGATTTGTTTGTGTCCCTACCAATTTAGGTAGAGGAGGAGCTTCAAAACAGAGTCAATTGTGCAAAATTAAACCATACCCTTACTGCTAAAATTTTGCCATGTTTCATCTTAGAAGTCTTATTACGTGAACTGTAGAAAGAAAGCAGAGTCTTGTTTTTTTAAAAAAATCTACAAATGTTCTCAAATTATAGAAATAAAAGGAACTCACAAATTAATTGGCTTGTGTGGTGATGTGAAGGATCTTTTTTGAAATCTGTCCCAAAGGCCTCCAACAACCTAAAACGATTAGAATGGTCTTTGTGATCATCAGCTTTGTGTGAGGTTAATAATCATAGCAACAATTCTAAGAATCACCACTGTCATAGTACTTTTCAGGACAGAAAAATGCTTTGTAAACTGTAGCTCATTTATTGCAGCTCCAGTTAGGTCTGAAAAACAGGAGAAGATGCAATGAGTGGGGTATGTTTGGGTCACCATTTATGCAAACCTTTCTGAATTGGAAGAACCAAAAGGTCACAGCAGGCTCATTCAGTGGTACAGAAATCCAAGTTGGGAACCTGTTATGGAGTCCTTAAAGGAATGGCAGGTCATACATTTCTCTAAAACTATGTTAGGGAGTGACTTAGGAGTAACCATGAAGACTGATCTCTTCCAACAGGCCTACCCAGTTGAATTTTAAGATGCCTTTTAATAATGTATTAGTTTTATATGCTTTTAATCAATTATGTGTATTTTATGGTGTTTTGTATTTGGTGTTGTACCCCGTCTCGATCCAGAGGGAGAGGCGGATAAGAAATAAATATATTATTATTACTATATTTTTCTCGCTCATGGCAGTTTTTCTAGACGGATATGACGGGCTTTGCCAAGTCATGCTGTCTTTTATTGATTCAGGAATTTCCTGATTTATTATTATTATTATTATTATTATTATTAATAATAATAATAATAATAATAATAATATTAGATGACACTTGTCCAAACATTGTCCATGCCATTGTAGGTCCTTGGTGAAGCTACGGTCTATGCTAGGAAGAAGATGGAGTAAAAGACTGAGGGCAAGAATTGTTGAGTCTTGTTCTGCAACTAGAGTAGCCACATCTGCCATGGGACAGGATCTCTTCAGTAGCTATGGAAATGCTTGTTTGGCGGGTGCAGGTTCTCTCACCCAAGTGCTGCATGAAGCTTTCCCTGACATACAGTTATTCAAAGCACAGAAGCAGAGTTCTATGTGGAATCTGGCAATCTTTTCTCCCCTATGAGTTCCTGCCTGTATAATAAGTAGCTGGAACATATTCAGTCCTTTTGTATGTTGCATGTTTGCTGATTGGTTGGTTTGAAATATATGTATATACGTATACAGATATGAATTACAAAATAATTCATATCTTTTCTCTCTCTGGCTTTTCTTCCTTCCATCTCTCTGCCTCTTTTCTCTCTCTCTCCTCTCTTTCCTTCTCTCTCTCTCGGCTTCCTTCCTTCCTTTCTCTCTGGTCCCTCTTTCTCCCCCACCCTCTCTCTCTTTAGCTCCTCTTTATCTCTTTCTTTCTCTCCACCCATCCAATTTCTCCATTAATTTACATGGGATAAAAAAGTCCCCCCACCAAAAATTGACTGGAAGAGGGAGATCTCACTTCCCTCCACCAAATCTGGAGGGCACCAGGTTGGGGGAGGCTGGTGTGTGCTCTACCACTGAGCTACGCCCCTGTGTTTTGTTACTACCTCCCCCCACCATAAACACACTGTAATAAAATTTACTGACTTGGCCTATTTCAGCTATTGGATCATATTGTTTCATTGTAAAACACTGGGAGATGCAATCAGGCATTGGTTCTAGTGTTGAATCCGGAGCCTTGAGTTTGGGCGGCAACATTCTATCCCAGGGAACGTCTTCATATCCTCTAGAGCATTCATTAAAAAAAAGAATACATTTGAAAGCAGTTATTATAGCTGGTGTACAACGCAGTCAATAACAGTCAAATAAATCAACCTTTTATTGTTGCTGTTGTAGCAGAGATGGGCAGATGTTGTAATGCTACATCAAAGTTGTTTTACGTGACAATTGGCTCTTATAAGAAAAAAATAGGAGAGGGTCTGGTTCCTTTATTTAGAGGGAAAGAGACTGAGATGGAACAGCTTCTTTTAGGATAATATAATACTTGGACATACTGAAAATCACAGAAAGTAAAAAAATCTCCAGTATGGATACTTCATAACGTATGAGCAGTGAAAGAACAGGACAGGAGCATGTGAGTTCCTGGATTCATTAAGCAAGATTTAATACCATCTTGGCAATTATGGATGTGGAAATCCTTACACACCAATATCCCACACAAACCAGCAGGGTCATTATTCCTGCATAGGCTGTGGCACACCTAGCCACTAGGCCTTGGATTCTTAGATCCATTTAGGGGATTTGCCTGATTTTGGGGAGAGCATTTCATCTGAACACAAAAATAGAGGCTCATGCCATTTCAGTGGTGGTGATACCAGAATAAAGGAATTTACTCCCCTCCTTCTCTTCTCTATTGTTGAGGCCGCAGGAAAGTTTGAAACAGCCCAGAGCAAGAGGGGCCTGTGTACATGTTAGAAGTGCATTCCTTAATGGAGATTGCCTCATGCAGATAGACATAGATGTATGAATACGCTAACTCAGATTAGCAACCTAGCTTGCTAGAAGCACTAACCAGTAATATTCATGCCCTGTTAACATTAGGCTGACCATATGAAAAGGAGGACAGGGTCATGTAACTTTAACAGCTGTAGAGAAAAGGGAATTTCAGCCAGTGTCATTTGTATGCAATTAGTTCCTGGTGAAATTCCCTTTTCATCACAACAGTTAAAGTTGCAGGGGCCCTGCCTTCTTTTGTATCTGGTCACTCTAGTATAGTGCCTGCAACTTTAACTGTTGTGATGAAGAGGGAATTTCACCAGGGACTAATTGCATACAAATGACACTGGCTGAAATTCCCTTTTCTCTACAACTGTTAAAGTTACATGAGCCCTGTCCTCCTTTTCATATGGTCAGCCTAGTTAACATGTGACAATGCTAGCCAATGAAATAGTTTAAAAATCAAGAGGTATAAAAAGTTTTGCCTTCCTTTGTTCAAGAGCTCAGATCTGGTTTTTCCTTATCGGCATCCATGAGCTGGAGACATGGAAATAAATGGATTAAGCTGGTTCCTCCCACCCTGTGTGTATTTGATTGGGTTGGCGCACTGGGCTGAACCATAATTACTCTCCTTTTGAGGGCCATCAGTGGGGACATACTTATCATGGTGATGGGGCTCCCCCCCGCTTTTTTAAAAAAAGAAATAGATTAAAAGCTGCTGGCTCTCAGTCCCCAAAATAGCTTCAGCATTATGATGGCCAGCATTATAATGATGTGAGTGTATGTGTGTGCGGGCATGCAAGAAGAGTCTAACAGATCCTTGTCAGTACAAGCTAAGACACCTTTTTTCAGGTATAGAGGAAGAGCTTTCCCCGCAGCAAAATGGTATCTCCAAGTGTCTCACTTTTCCCAATAGAAATAACTGGGAAGCAGGAAACAATCACTTAGAAGGGAGAATAAAAAAGGGTTCTCTTGGGGCTCTTGGTGAAAATTGTTCCCTCTCACTGTTGGCTCAATAATTCAAAATCAAACACCCTCCTATCTGTAAATCCCTATCTTGGATTCTTTTCCTTTGCCAGACTACAATGTGATGGGAACTGGGTGCTAAACTATATGCAAAATTTGTAGCATGTAGCTGATCTTAAAGTCTTTTTTTTAAACTTTAGTGCAGGGGTGTAAAAGGTGCAGCCCGTCAACTGCATGTGGCCTGCTAAGGCATGTCTGACAGCCCACCAAACCCCTGGCATCTGCTGCTGTGGGGTAAAACTTCCTATCTCTTGCTTATCTCTGATCTCTCACCAGGCTGTGTCACAGGAGCTGCTCCTCTAAGTGCTGGCAGAGTCCCTTTTGTGGGGAAAGGGGCTATTTGCTGTCAGGGGAGGGGCTTCAGGGGCAGGGACCTGCCCTCCCTGTTGTCATCTGGCTTGTCAAAAAGAGCCCTCACCCCTAATGTACGTTATCATCTCCCATTGGATGGAAGCATCAACAGGAAGGGCAGCAGGGCATGGAAGCTGAGTACAAAAAAAAAAGTATTTCTGCTCACCTTTGGGTTGTTGAGGTGTACATATAATTCTGAGCTCTTGCATCTCTGCAGGCTTCAGAAGAAGGATCACTTGACTTCATAGGAAGACACAACAAAAGATGAACAGCATACAAGAGAATGTAGAGGTCAGCACATCAGGCAGATTATTTTCCAAACTCTGTGGTTTGTCAATTACACATACATAAAATCAAAATGGCTACTAATGATGTGGCTATATATTGCCCGCAGTATCAAAGGCAATATGTTTCTAAATACCAGTTGCTGAGGAACATGGGCAGGAGGGTGCTATTGCACTCAGGTCCTACGTGTGGGCTTTCCACAGGCAGCTGGATGGACACTGTGGGAACAGAACGCTGGACTAGTTAGGCTTTTGGTTTGGTATAGCACGGCTCTTCTTATGTTATTATTGCTGCCTTTTCCAGCTCTGCTTCTGTGCCTTAAAGCAGCACAGCAAAGAGATTTTAACAGGTAAAGCTTTGTACCAAGGCTCAAATTATGAGGCAATGAGCAGGTCTAAATGGCGCCTTCCAATTTTAGCCAAACTATGGCACTTCTTGAGCCTTCTGATTTTTTTTTTTTTTGCCAAAGAGGCCAACACAACAGAATAAGCAGGCCAGCCCCCTCTGCACCCCTCACCCCAATAATTTGAGCACTGCTTTCTCAGAGCTCATCTCCATAGCAGGAAAAGTGTCAGTTTCCTAGGAAATAACTGTCAGGTTGCTGTCAAAGAAACAGGGGTAGGTAGAAAAAAGATAGCAATTCTACAGTTGCACAAAGGATGTCTTGGTCTTGCAACTGGTAAGTAAATCCGTAGTATAGATGCGACCCTATTTGTAAACGTGTAGAGTATAGTGTGATTTCATCCAAAGGCATTTCAAGTTAGGTGAACTGTTTTAGTTTTTATATATATAAAAAATGCAGAAACAAACATGAGGAATGGATTAAAAATTCTCCAGGCATTGAAACAGTGGAGGCATCCCTCCCTGCATCCCTACCAACTGAAATGGTTTGCATTTTAAGTATCCTAAATGTGCAAGTATAAAGACAAAAATACACACTTATACACATATATCTTCATAAGTCACACAGGTAGCAGCCGCCGGGGCAGGAGGATGAAAAGGAGGTAGGCTGTTTGGCTGTGTTTGGAACATCTTGCTGGCTCTCCAGCCAATCAGCCAAATTGAGTCCACCCTCTGCTGTCTCCTGCAGGTACAAAAAGGCGTGGCACACAGAGGCAGCGCCTTAGCATCACACTTGGGGATGAACACAGGAGAACGCAGGAGAGTACAACAGAATCCCAACCCATCCTGGAACACGCAGGAACGGCAGGAAAGTGGAGAAGGTCTACTCTGGAGAGGTTGCTGACACCTGTGGTGGAGGAGGAGGGCGGGAGTCTCTTGCTGGGACAACACCTCCACTCCACCCTACCCCTTTGTGAGGCTCAGGGCACTGGGAGCCCAGCTGAGTGGAATGTGTAAGGGAGCGGAAATATGTGTTGTGCAGGGCAGAGGGAGATATGGCGATGGCAGGGCAAAGTGCCATTTCAGGGGAAGGACAGATAGATATTTAACACCCTTCTTACCTTCTGGTCACCCTGCTACCCCGGGGATCTTGGATAATGAACCAGGCCACCCACTGAACCTCTCCTTGCTCCTATGCAATGTCAGGTCAGTTAAAAACAAAACAAATATTATCTATGATCTTTTTACAGATGAGGAGGCCAACCTGGCATGCTTCACAGAGACCCAACTGGGAAATGACAGTGGCCCAACATGGGCCCAGGCCCTCCCAGCTGGTACTGTGTTACTGAACAGGTGATGGAAAGTGGGTGGGTGGGGGGCAGAGTAGCTGTGGTCTACAAAGATAACCTTAACCAGACCAGACTTCCTGTCCGGGAATTGAATCATATAGAGTTTGTGTACCTGAGTCTGAAGGCCAGGGATAGACTAGGGATTTTGTTAGTGTACCAGCCACCCTGCTGCCTATCAGACTCCCTGGCCAAGCTCACGGAACTGGTCTCGGAGCTGGTGTTGGAGTCGCCCAGGCCTTTGGTCCTGGGTGATTTCAATATCCCATTCGGGGCAGGTTTGTCAGGTGCAGCTCGGGAGTTCATGGCATCCATGACAAACATGGGCCTATCCCAACTGGTCTCTGGACCCACACATTCAGCAGGTCACACCCTTGATGCTGCTTTTCAGTTCTGAACAGACGGATCTGTGGGCGGAGGTGATAAATACCTCTGCATTGTCATGGACAGACCATTTTCTGGTCAGGGTTAGTATCACGGCTACCACCCGCCCCTGCAGGGGTGGCGGACCTATTAAGATGGTCCACCCTTGAAGGCTGATGGATCCTCTTGGATTCCAGAAAGCCTTAGAGGGTTCTATGGCTGATATTGTCGACGATCCTGTAGAACCCTTGGTCAATAGATGGAATCAAGACTTAACTAGGGCTATCGACACAATCAACCCCAAAAGTCCTCTCCAACCTGCTTCTAACCAGGCACCCTGGTACACAGAAGATCTCAGGGAGTTGAAGCGGGAAGGACGTTGACTGGAGCACCGATGGCGGAAAACTCGACTTATATCCAACAAGACATGACATAGAGAACATCTTCGTTCCTATGGGGTGGCAATACATGCAGCGAAGAAAGCTTTCTTCTCTGCATGCATTGCGTCTGTGAATTCACATCCAGAAGAACTGTTCAGGGTGGTGAGGGGTCTAACTCAGACACTTTCCCCCCTGAACCTGATCTTAGAGCCTTTGGTAGTTCGCTGTGATGCCTTTAACAATCATTTCACAGATAAAATATATCAGATAAGAGCTGATTTAAATGTTGTCATTATAGCAGAAGCTGACAATGGAGTGTCCAGCAACTCTGCAAGTAGAATTACACTGGATCAATTTCAGTTGGTGAGTACCGAGGATGTGGACAAGCTGCTTGGACATGTGAGGAGGACAACTTACCCTCTCAATACCTGTCCTTCTTGGCTGGTCGCCCAGGGAGGAGATGCAATTAGATTACAACTGCAATATATTATTAATGCATCTCTCAGGGAGGGGAGTTTTCCATCATGTTTAAAAGAAGCGGTGGTATGGCCGCTTCTAAAAAAGCCCTCCTTGGACCCTCTGACCTTAATAACTACAGACCAGTATGAAATCCTCCACCTCTGGGCAAGGTAATCAAGAGGGCAGTTGCCTTCCAACTCCAAGCAGTTTTGGATGATACAGATTTTCTAGACCCATTTCAAACTGGCTTCAGGGCAGGATACGGAGTTGAGACCACTATGGTCGCCTTAGTGGATGATCTACACTTGTTTATTGCCAGGGGGAGTGTGTCCCTACTGGTACTTCTGGATCTCTCAGTGGCTTTCGATACCATCAACCATGGTAACCTTCTGGAACGCCTGAGGGGATTGGGAATCGGGGGCATTGTTCTTCAATGCTTCTGGTCTTACCTCTCGGGCAGGTTCCAGATGGTGATGCTTGGCGATAGCTGTTCCTCAAAGAAAGAGCTGTTGTGTGGCATACCACAAGGCGCCATCCTATCCCCAATGCTGTTTCACATCTACATGAAACTGCTGGCAGGATCATCCGGAGGCATGCTGATGACACCCAAATATATTTCTTTATGCCTTCGAATGAATGAATGCTTGGAGGTGGTAATGGGCTGGATGAGGAAAAACAAACTGAAGCTGAATCCAGACAAGACGGAGGTGCTTACTGTCAAAGGCCCCAACCTGGGTTTGGAGATGTATCAACCAGTTCTAGATGGGGTTACACTCCCCATGAAAGACTGCGTTTGCAGTTCGAGAGTGCTCCTGGATCCGTCGCTCCAAATGACAGTCCAGATAGATGTGACGGTCAGGAGTGCCTATCAGCTTTGGCTGATACGCCAGCTGCACCCCTTCTTAGAGTTGGAAGACCTAAAGATGGCAGTGCACACACTGGTAACTTTGAGGCTCAACTTAGGGTACATAGGGCTACCTTTGTGCCTAGTCTGGAAACTACAATTAGTTCAAAATATGGCAGCCAGGTTGGTCACCAATACACCTAGAGGTGACCATATTACACCAATTTTAAAATCACTTCACTGGCTGCCAATTAGTTTCCGGGCAAAGTATAAAGTGTTGGTCATTACCTTTAAAGCCCTACATGCTTTGGGTGCAGGTTACCTGCGGGATCTCCTTCCTTCATACAATCCGCCCCACACACTCAGGTCCTCTGGGAAGAATTTACTTCAGTCAGCCAAAAGTAGGCTGACAACCGTTACCCAGAGGTCCTTCTCTTTTGCACCTCCCAGACTGTGGAATGGCTTGCCAGGAGAGATTTGCCAACTTAATAGTCTTCCAGAATTTAAGAAAGCCATAAAGATTGATCTCTTCTGGCAGACCTACCCAGATGAATTTTAAGATGCCTTTTAATAATGTATTAGTTTTATATGTTTTTAATAATTCATTAGTTTTATATGTTTTTGATCAGTTTTATGTATTTTATGCTGTTTTGTATTTAATGTTGTCCCCTGCCTCGATCCAGAGGGAGAGGCAGGTAAGAAATATATTATTATTATTATGCAATTAAGATGCACTTTTACAGGAGGCTAAAATCATCTATTTCTCCTTATTTCCCATATGCCATGAAATTAAACCATGTTTCAAAGGCCCCTTTTATTTTGAGGAAGGACCTCTGTTCCTTCTACTCTCGAACTGCCCCTAAGGAGAGCCACCACACAAACCATGGAGTGATTGCAAAGCATAGCAGCTGTTACCCGAAAACATGCCACATTTTTCAGCCATGTTTTTCAGCATTAAATTCAGATTATCATCTCACAGATACCATTGTAGATTTGGAGGCTATAGATCTGCAATGACATTAATTTCAAAATATGTCCCAGTTTTATCGAATCGGCAGAATCTGTAGCAGTAAACAAAATTACCTTAACATCTGGGTCCACATGAAATGCGAATGTATGAGGTGAGAAACACTCTTTGGTTTGAGGTAGAGCAGGTATAACTTTTACTGGACTCATCCATCCTGAAAAAAAGTATTGAATTTTTTGTGCTATGTGGCCCACTGCAGCACTAAGATTCCAGCTTGACCAGCTCATGGAAAGATAGACACCTTCAGCGGAGCCTTGCAGCTTTTTAAAGACTAACAAATGCATAATGCCATAGTACATTTGTTAGTCTTTAAGGTGCCACAAAGATTTGATAGCATAATCAGAGTGCAGACATTGTATTGGAATGTACAAACTAATGGACTTTATAAGGGCGACAATGGTAGTAGTAATGGTGGTTATAATGAAGTCTTTGATGTTAATTGGCTGAGCTGATGTCATGCCATAGATAATGTTCAGGAGCATTCAGTTTCGTGGGGGAAGATGTCAGCAATTTAATGGTTGGGTCTCCCAGATTAAAACTGAACTGACACTCTTTTGTTTTAGATTAGTAAATCCTTGGAACAGGAAGTCATATTTATTTATTTATTTATTTTTATTTTATTACGTTTGTATACCGCCCCATAGCTGAGCTCTCTGGGCGGTTTACATAAGATTAAAACAATTAAAAACAATATACAAAAATTAAAACAGTAAAAACATACAATATACACATAATATACACATACATTTTAAACCACTGTAATAACTTTAAAAAGTTATAAACCTAAAAACTTCAGCTCCCAGCATTCCTGACCATTGGTCATGCTGGCAGGGGCTTCTGGGATTTTGCATTGGTATATAAATGGGGCTTTTATCAAAACTTCACATTGTGCCCTTCCATCAGAGAATCTAGCAATGACAATGAACACAATAATGATAATGCAATTTACCTCCAATTTTTGATCTGATAGAAATATCAAGGACTGCTCTGGAGTTCCATTGCTCGTCCTGCTTTATCTCATCCAGTCGTAATGAGGGTCTTACGTTGGCAGTCTGGACTCTCCTGAGGGGGAGAGGTGCCCACTCTGGAGGTTGCGGATCTCTGCCATCCCTCAGGGGTCCTCCGTACTTGATTTGCTGTTCAGCTAAAGCTCTAGCTGCTGGGCTCACAAAACCTGAGGAAGTGTTAATTACTGGCACATCATCCCGGTGTGGAGCTAAAATGTAATGTTTATTTTCAGGAGGGATGAAAGGATTGGACTTGAGAAAAGTATTACTGTACTTGTCCTGGAAACTGGCAAAGGAATGTCTGTCTTCTGGTCCTCTCACAAAAGGCATATACATTCTCTTTAACAAACCTTCATGCTGCTTCTGATTCATCTTGTGAAGTGAATCAATAGGATTTAAGTGTTTAACCGGACAAAATTGCCTTTCAGCGACCTGAGTAGCCATGCTTATTTTTTGTATTGTTTCCAATTAGAGATATCACAGGCTTTGGTTGCTCTCTGAACCTTTCCAACAACTCTCATTAAAAGCAGAGATCACATACCAAAACGCACGCAGACACGGCTAAAAAGCCAAGATAAGGGTTTTTTTTGGTGACAACAATAAATAAAAATGTTTCCTTCCATGAGTAAAAAAAAAGAAAAGAAAATACCAAACCAAGAAAGGAATGAGGATGTCAAATGGGCAAAGAGTCCTTGTTGCTTAGTGACAATGGAACATGAGCACACAATGAAAGTGATAGTAGTGTATTTCATAGTGATTGGAATCCAGATGAAAATGCAGTGATCTCTTGATGTATGAGTGAAGCAGACCTTCCTTCTGTTTGATACAGAAATGAAATATTTTCTGCCTTCTATAATGGAGTATTTTGAAACTTATTAAAGGTTTAGCCTACCCTACATCCAGGCTCAGAGTGAGTAAAACATGCAGAGGCAGCTTCTTACAAGGCAGTAACGAAAGAGAACTGCAGTCTTATGGCGTTTTTGGATCATCTTTTTATTTTCAAATATACATACTGAGCATTGGGCAGCAGATAAGCACAAACAGTGCTTGCGTTTAAACATAAAAGAAAATAAGCCATGCGGGTCCATAAGAAAAGCTGTTTTGCCTAAGACTAGAGACAAACCTGAGTAACAACTGGATTTTGTATTTTCAAAAATGGAGACCTTAATCATATGCTCGTTTGGCTCAACAGTCAGCAGTGTAACCCAACATCTGTATAACACCAGTTAAAGCCTAATCCATTCTTAAGACTCTGACCATGCATATCACGATTTCAACATCACGTCAGCCCCCCCCTCCCCTTTCCCCCCTTTCCATTCCCCCCCTCCCCTATTGTAACATCTTGCCTCTCAGGCCTAACTTTCTGACACACTCTGATAAGCGGACAAAGAACACAAAGAACAAAGAAGCTATCGGCAAATCTGGTTACACAGATCAGCTTAAAGTTTACAGGCTTTCAGCATGTTGCTTTAAGAGCAAGTTCCAAAGCTAGAAAGAGAGTCATAGCAATCAGATCCTTTCACAAAACAGGATTCAAGGTTCAGGATTCATGGTAAGTCCAGGCAAGACAGCATTCTGGGCATTTAAGACGTTCTCAGCAAAGGTTCATAGAATCATAGAATAGTAGAGTTGGAAGGGGCCTATAAGGCCATCGAGTCCAACCCCCTGCTCAATGCAGGAATCCACACCTGACAGATGGTTGTCCAGCTGCCTCTTGAAGGCCTCTAATGTGGGAGAGCCCACCACCTCCTTAGGTCATTGGTTCCATTGTCGTATTACTCTAACAGTCAGGAAGTTTTTCCTGATGTCCAGCCAGAATCTGGCTTCTTGTAACTTGAGCCCATTATTCCATGTCCTGCATTCTGGGTTGATTGAGAAGAGATCCTGGCCCTTCTCTGTGTGACAACCTTTCAAGTATTTGAAGAGTGCTATCATGTCTCCCTTCAATCTTCTCTTCTCCAGGCTAAACATGGCCAGTTCTTTCAATCTTTCAAAGGATGCAGACAATCTCTCCTCGTAGGGCTTTGTTTCCAGTCCTCTAATAATCCTCGTTGCCCTCCTCTGAACACGCTCCAGATTGTCTGCATCCTTCTTGAAGTGTGGCGCCCAGAACTGGACACAATACTCAAAAGACGAGGCCTAACCAGTGCCGAATAGAGGGGAACCAGTACCTCGCACAATTTGGAAGCTATACTTCTATTAATGCAGTGCAAAATAGCATTTGCTTTTTTTGCAACCACATCACACTGTTGGCTCATATTCAGCTTGTGATCTACAACAACAGTTCTTTGACCTGTGCACCGGCTTAAATACAAGAAGGGGTTAGCTGGCTGGCTGGGGCAGGGCCCGGTGGGAGTTGCAGGCCTTTCTAAAAAATATATTATCATCTAAACATACATAGGATTTCACCCTAAGGCAAGGGTGTGCAACGCATAGCCCTCCCGATGTTGCTGGACTGCAGGGACTATCCTCCCTCATCCTTTGGCTATGCTGAATTGGGTTGATGATGGGAGTTGTAGTCATAAACGTCGGGACGGCCAGACGTTCTTCACCCAGCCATGAATGAGGCTTAGGGTACGGCGGGGCTAAACAAACACGGAGCATTCTCGAACCAGTGACACGGTTGCAAGAAAAATAAAAGTTTCGCAGCACATGAAAAACTTATGTTAAAGCTTGAAACACACACACACAAAATCCCAGCTATTTGCATGGCGAAGTCACAGGCGAGCGCGTCCAGGTGCTTTTAATATTATTATTATTATTATTATTATTATTAGGCGAAGTCACACGCAAGCGCGTTCAGGTGCTTTTAATAATAATAATGATGATATTATTATTATATGGCGAAATCACAGGCAAGCGCGTCCAGGTGCTTTTAATAATAATAATAATAATAATAATAATAATAATACATGGTGAAGTCGCAGGCAAGCGCGCCCAGGCGCTTTTACTTGGGCATGGTGGCCGCTGTGTCCTTTGGCTCCCCGTTGCCGAGGGCTAACAGAGAGAGCGCGTCTCGTAAGGCGCGGGATGAGCGCCAGCCTGCCCACCCACCGACCGACTTAGCTGCACGCAGCTGCCCGGCGTCGCCGTTCCGTTCCAGACCGTCCGCCCTGCCGCCCTCCGCGCCTTCCCCTTCCGCTATTGTGACGGGAGGCGTTCGAGGCCGGCGGTGTAACGAACTTGTTGTGGGGGCGCCCCGCGGCCAAGAGTTAGGGGGAGGAGGAGGAGGAGGAGGGGCGGCCACGCCGGCAGGCCAGACAGCGGTTGTGGGGCCTACGGGGATGCGGCGGCGGGGACGGCGGAGGAGACCCGGGCCCTCCTCCACCTCCACCCCCTCCAGCACCTGCTGGGGCTCCTGCAGCCTCTTGCTCGCCCTGGCGTTGCCCCTGCTGCAGACTCTCCCTTCAGGTAAAACGGGCTGGGTGGCCTCTTCACCTCCAGCCTCAGGGGGTCAGGGGAGGGCTGAGGGGAGGCATGCTCCCGCCTGTCGCCCGCCAGTATAGGGCAACCCGCGTGGCTGTGGGGGTCTGGGACAGCCGCCCACGTTGCCAAGCTTCCTTGCGCAACCTGGGCACCGGTGGGCGCCTTGCAGAAAGCTTCTAACCTCCTCACACCCCTTTTCCCTCCATGCACACTTCTCCCGGCTAGTGAGTGTGCTATCTACGTGGGTGTGTATTTATCAAGGGCCGCTTCCAGTGTTAGTCCCATTCATTAGGGCTGAGGTTGGGATACAGCCCCAACATTTTGTCCACATGCGCAGGAAACACATCCCTTGGCTGATGGTCACTGGCACATGTTTCTCGTATGGGAAATAAAATACAAATGGCAGATACCTGAACACAATTATGTGCAGGGCCCTGCAGAGCTGGTCATAGGCCTAGGCCAGATGGGAAGGGTGTGCCCCCTTCTCCTATTTCAAACTTCTCATTAAGTATTTTTTAATCAGTGGCCCTGATTCAGTGCTAAATACATATATGGACTAAAACGATTTATAAAAAAGGTTGCATTCTGGCACACTTCCTCTTTGCTGCACCACTATCTTGTCCCCCCCCCCCCCCATTGTGACAAAACTAATCTGAAAAAGAAAATATTAAGTAAAACATCTTAATCCCCCTTGACTCTCTTTTAGGCTTCTGTGCTGTTTCCGCAAGGCGGGCTCCTTGCTTCTCAATAGGCCGCTTACGCTACGGAAGTAGTAACGTAAGCTAGGGGACCTCGTCATGGTGCCCCCTCAAAACCGTGGGCCCCGGGCCAGCTGGCCCCACTGGTCCCCCCTCTGCCCTGATTATGTGTAACTTTCACCTTGAGGTAGTTTTCTCAAATGATGGTGAGGCGGGGTGGGAAGATTAGTGGAAAACAAATGCATGGTGATTGGAGAGCAGCTGGCTCCTATAATGGGTTGGATCTGATGGGACCATTATACAGGCTGGTCCTCTCCTACTGGCGGCTGTGATATAGCGCTTCCAGGGGTAAGTGCTGAAACAAGCGGAAACGCTAGTTTCTGGAAGGGGTTTCCACTTGTTTTGGTGTTTGCTTCTGGAAGCAAAACATTGTGGCAGCCAGTGGTAGGATCCGTTTGTGCGGCGCCAGCAGCAGGCCTGCGGCACCCGTGCAAGGATCCCATTGAATCCAACCCAATATTTAGTGCTTTGGCTATTGGTGGTATAGACATATAATAAATAAATAAATAATATAATAAAGCCTCACCCCTGTGAGTCTTATGAGTATTGAGGGCGAATCTCATAGGATTGCTTCCTAAATAATTTTAATATAATTTTTTTAAAAACATAAATTTCAAGTGTTCATCCCAGTCTGTGTTGCACTTTTTTGTCAGAATACTGGAAGGTAAAACTGTATTAGTCACACATTCCTTTAAACCCTGGGCATCAACAATTAATTTGGCTGGAGAGTCACTTTGAAAAGGGAGTTTTTTAGGCCAAGCCCCTCCTCCCAATGGTCCACTAGCTAAGTTTTATTTGTTGTCTTTTTTTGTTTGCCCCACTCACTGTTCCCTCAACATCTCTTCCGGAGTGATGCTGGAGTACACCATTTAGTGGACTTCCATTGTCTTATTTTCATGTGTTTCATTTATTACATTTTATCCTGCTGACTGACACATGCTGTACTGACCTATATATGCATTGTATATATCTGTGTGTCAGTGATCAGGAAGAGTCGTTGGGGTAATGCTATTCTTTTACTTCTTGGCAATCTCCGGCCGGGAATGAACATTCCTATGAAATGAAAGGCTATTCAATGTCCTCTCAAGAACATGGAGAATACTTACTTTATTTTATTTATTGCATTTCTATATCGCCCAATAACTGAAGCTCTTTGAATGGTTCACAACAGTTAAAACTACAAACACCAGAAATATGATAAAACATAACACTTTAAAAGCTACTTTTTAAAACTATAACACTGTAAAAACCACCAGCAGTGTAAAGTTGTAAAAATACAGTAACAGATTTGAAACAATAAAAACTGAAGAACTTAAAATGCCTGGAAGAATAAAAAGGTCTTCACCTATCACCAAAAAGAACACAAAGTAGGCATCCAGCAAGCTTTTCTGGGGAGAGCTTTTTAACAAGTGGAATTACGAACATAAGAATGAGCTGCGCTGCATCATACCAAAGGCCTGTGCAGTCTAGGATTTTGTTCCCACAGTGGCCAACCAGATGCATGTGAGAAGCCAACATGCAGGGCCTCCTGTAAGTAGAAAAGGCTGAATGAGCCAGGGACTTTCTGCCCTTAACTTGGTTAGTGTGACGTCTGAAGTGAGAATTCTGGCTTGTCTTTCTCCTGAGAAACCAGAGTCATATCCCAAGAATAAATCCTGACATTTGAATGTGGTCTATATGTAATTAATTTGTTATTCAATTCTTCTTTAAGGTTCACAGTGTACTTAGAAATATTTTTGGATCCATGTTTTCGTTGACTGGATATAACTTTTGTTTAAAATCATGAGTCATAATCTAATGTAGATGCTAAATCCTCTGGCATACATAGTCTTTCACTTTTATCATATTCAATACAGTATCACATACATTATCAAGGCTGTCCCTTCCATTAGTCTGAATGAAGTGGCCACCACAGGCAGCTCAGTTTGGGTGTCATAAAAGGACTGGAACAGGTACTTCTGTGACTTTCTGTCTCAGATGCCAAAATAACTGGACTACGCACCTTCATGGGGCAGGTGGGAATTTGTTACTGGGCCGGTCTTGTGTATCTGAGACTTCAAGTATTTCTCTGTGTAAATTTGTTGATGTAAACTGGCGTGCTGTAAGGTAGTAGAAAACCAGGATTGATTGATGTGGGGAAAAAGGGAAGCCATTGCATTCTGCAAGTTTTCCAATTCTTTTGAACTTGGTTCAAGAATGTTTGGATGTTTAAGATCAATTACTTAAAAGTGCAGTTGTTCAGTTACTGTTTCTGGAGAAGAGATTGAGTGGTTCAGTTCTTTGCCTAGCAGAGCATTTTCTTTAAGTGTGTTTGGGATAGATTTAGGGCATAATCAAGCCATAGTTCAGCACTTTGTTCCCATTAGTTTCAGTGGGAAAGTTTAAACAAGTATTCATATCCTGCTGAAGTTGGTGGGACTTCAAGGAGCTTAACTTTGGCTAGATTGCCCCTACAGACTGCCATAATTCTGCAATTTTCCCAGGAATGTATGAAGGCAAAAGTGAAATGCAGGAATAAATTTGAGTAATGTCAGAAACAAGAAATAAAAATAGCAAAATTAGTTCAAACATTCCAGATCCTTGAATCAAAAGAATTAATAAATGCATTCAAGGCAAATGAATTAGTAGTAATTGAGAGGACAAAATTAAAATGTTATCAATTTATTTTACAAAAGGGAAGGATTGCTGAGTTGAGATCTATATATTTACCTGCTTTTATAATCAGAAAACAGTTTGAGACATTTGCATTCTACCTCTCTGTTGATTTTTATTATTATTATTATTAATAATAATAATTTGTTCTACTAGGGCTAGTATTTTTGTATTAGTGGTTGAAGAGCGCCATCTTGTGGCTTTAGTTACATTATTTTTTTTCTGCTCAGAAAAGCTTAAGTTTAAACCTTAAAAATATAAAGCAGATGAGCTGAAGATAACTAACAGATCAGCAAGTTCAGAACTTTTTTACAGAGTTAGTGTTCAAAATAGAAATCCAAAAATGATTTTATATGTCTGGGTGGATATTAATTTGTTAACCCAAGAAAATGGAGTGTTCTTAAAAACAACAGCAAAGGTCATTTAAGCAAAAATATTAATTGGATCTTGCGGGGATCCTATTTGCTTTAGAAACATGTAAACTAAAAATGTTAACAAGAAGTACCTCAAAACATTGTTCTTACTAGATTAAAATGCCATACGCTACCAAGATGATAAACAGGACTCTAAGGGTACAATGCTATACATGTTTAGACAGAAAACAGTCATGCTGTTAAGGGTATGCTGGGAGTTGTAGGACTTTTTTTCTGTCGAAACATGCATAGAATTGTGCCCTAAAATGTTTTTAAAAGTATTAGGCTGCAATCTTATATCCATTTACCTGGGAGTAAGTCTCATAGGACTGTCTTCTGAGTATACATGTATAGGATTGCACTGTTGATTAACCACTTGCTTTTTAAAGTGCAGTCCTAGGTCTGCTCAAAAGTAAGTCCCATTGAGTTCGCTGGACTTACTCTCAAGTAAGTGGGTATAAGATCGCAGTCTTAACCTACTGTTTGTTAAAAAAAAATGTCATTGTTTGTACTGTAATTCTCTGCAAACAGAACCTGAAGCAGTATATAAAATATCAATATTTATTAAATTTAAATAAATGTGTGTATTACAGTAGGCTGACCAGATAAAATCCAGGTCAGAGCTCATGTAACTTTAACAGTTGTAGAGAAAAAGGAATTTCAGCCAGTGTCATTTGTATGCAATTAGTTCCTGGTGAAATTCCCTCTTCATCACAACAGTTAAAGGTGCAGGCACTATACTAGAGTGACCATATACAAAAGAAGGCAGGGCCCTGCAACTTTAACAGTTGTGATGAAAAGGGAATTTCACCAGGAACTAATTGCGTACAAATGACACTGGCTGAAATTCCCTTTTCTCTACAACTGTTAAAGTTACATGAGCCCTCACCTGGATTTTATCTGGTCACCCTATATTACAGAAATCATAATGTAAGCGCACTGTGACATCCACCCCTCCTTTACCCAGGTGTTCCCTTATTATCCCTTCACTCCTAGGATAACAAGCCCAAGGAGTGGGACGTCATTGCCAAATCATTTGTACACACTGCCCGAGCTAACCTTCCACCCAGCCACAATCAACGCAGTGTGTCGAATTTGTCACTGTCACTATAATTTCTAGTTTGGGGAAGTGGGTGCTGGCTACTAAGTGCAGATTCCTGCGGTAGCATAAATGGAGACCAAGCTAGCACACCGATTTATCTCAGTAACACAAAATAAAGGATTATTATTTACAAAATGCTTCAGTGATATAGATGTTGTTTTTTACATAGATTATTAATAAATAGTCTAAGCCTGTCTCATTACCCCTCTAAATCCTCCCTCCAAACTAAGACGATTCTTTGCCAAACTCCAAACCTAAAACTGTCTCAAAACTAAACTGACAAAAACAGAAAAGCCCTCCTCTGACATCACTCACTGCCTCTCAGCAAAGGTAGAACCAAAACAGCTAATCACACGCAACCCCTAACCTGCTACCCACAGTTAACTCTATTTGCCTGTAAATCCTGTTCCTGAAAAACTAAATACGTTCATATCCATATTATAGATTAACCTACGAATCAGGTGATTTTGTCACATGCACGTTTGATTAAAGCCTGCTGTCTCAATCACACTTTTCTTCTTGTATCAATACCTTTTTAGATTGTAAGCCTGAGGACGGGCTGTCTTGGTTTTGTTGATATATAAGCCTCTCTGGTAGCCTTTCCAATTGAAGAGCAGGATATATAGGCTTGAAATACATACATAAGTAATTTTGGAATAATTGGTGTCATGAAGCCTTGAATGTGTAACAGAGCTATCTTAGATATCAAAGCTGATATTTAAAATTTAAACATAGCAGAAATTAAGAAAACTAGGGCAGTGGCTTTCACATAACTATAGTAACAGACTATAAGCAACTGTGCCAAACCAGTGATTGGTAACAAGGGGAGGCGCTCTAATAATTGCCTGGGCCAGATATTAAATTAAATTAAATTAAATATCAGCTGCTGGGAAACTGTGGGAGAAGACTTGCTTGTGGGCTTCCTACTGGCATCTAGTTGGATATTGTAGAAAACAGGGTGCTGGAGTAGATCGACTTTTGGTCTGATCCAGCAGGGCTCTGCTTATATTCTTCTTAATGTGCAGGGTAGCACAAATTCTGGCAAATAAAATTTAAGTTGACATCTGTGGAAGCAGGAGCTCTAGTAGCATTGCCACAAGTACCTTGCACTTTCGACTGACTACAGTGAACGTTTAGTAGGCTTGAAAAGATCCCTACTCTTTCCAAATGCTGGTAGGGAAGGAAATATAAGGGACTTTTATGTGTGTCAAAGTGATGTTTCTGTATGTCATTTACAGCAGTGTTTCTAGCAGAACTCACACTTAAAAGTTCTTCATACCTGCATGCTGCCCTTCCTCCAAAGAAGGCAAGGCAATTTACATGAGAATTACTCCAGTTTATCCTGATAACAAACCTGTCACATTACTTAGGCTGAGAGTGGGGTCCATCACACCAGTGTTTTATTGTGTTCTCGTCATGCCTGGTTTGCGGTTTTGCGGTCCAGCAGTCACACCGCCTCTTCTCCATTTCTTGTGTTTTCCTAGAGCAGGGAAAGTCTGGTTTATTTCCTCCAAGTGGGATTAAAGTGCTCGTCAGCCCCCATGTCCTTAGTTGGGTGTGTGTGCTTGCTGACGAAAGAGGAGGGGGGGCGGTTCTTCTCCAGCATGTCCTATCGAACGAACGGGCTTACAGCTCCCACATTTTTAAAGATAAAGAGATGAAACTTGACAGCATGATAGCTCTTCAATAGAGCTTAAGGCATGATGGTGCTCAGTATGTGGCTGATCCAAAATCAATGTGGAATTGATCCACTTCTGTTCATGTATCACATTCTGTCCACACCACCACACTAGGATTGTGTTTGTATGATGATCCAAGGCTTCACAAACCATAGTTTATAAAGCCATGGATGAGGACTGTGGCCACATGTCCTCCCTTGCCCCTCCCCTCTTCTCATTGTGCTCTGGCTTTGGCACAAAGAACCTGGCTTTTGTTAAACCAAAATTTCCTGTTATATCTGAATCGGGGAACATTTGCATAATAACTAACTAGGAAAATAAGGCATGATCTAATTGGTTTATTTACTTTAAATCAGAATTCCTCGGTTCAGATGTAAAGGGGAACTCTAGTTTAATGTAAGCTAAGTTCTTTTGTGCTGAAGTCAGCATGTGATAGGAGCAAGGGAGGAGTATGCAGCCATAGCACTTGTTATGGTTTCTTAAACAGGTTTGTGAAGACATGGATGATTGTCTAAACATAGCTAGTCTCTTTAATACTGGTTGTTGCAATCATTTGCAGAATTGTACTTGTTTTAAGTCTATTGATTTTCCCCTGATCAGCCAGCAGTCAGTTGTGGTTCTTTTATGTTCCAAAAAAGTTCAAAAGTTTATGTTAATTGTTTTTTTCTTTTCTATTTTCACAGTTCATTCTGCCATTATAGATCCTAAAGGAGTGAAAGTTGTAGGATCAACTAATTTGCCAGGTATACAGTAACAATCTGAAATTCATTTAGGCTAATTACCTTTTGAAATGGGTAGGCCTTGAATGCTGGTTGTATTCAGCTTTGCTCCAGCTTCACTCCTCCATGCAAATGAGGAAACAAACCAGGAAGCTGTAGTTCCTGTTACATTAAGATTGGGAAAGTATGGTTAATGGCTTCCAAACAAACCAGAATATGAAGCCACAGTTTATCAGTTGGCTTGGTTTAAAGTTTGGAAGCCATTAACCTTAGTTCCTGGTTTGGTTGTAATAGGAAACTGTGGCTTGTGGCTTCCTGGCTTGTTCATTCATTTGCACAAAAGGAAGAGCAAAACGGGACTAAAAGATGCACGAAGCTTCTTCATATCTTGGCTTTGTAAACCGAGATTTGATTGTTGGGATGCAACCAATGAAAATGTTGTTTTCTTTAAGTAGAATAATACTAATTATATCATGTTATGAAACTAAGGCTACAAATGTGTGCATTTCATCTTCGTTGATGGATACATAAGGACAGATCCAATTGATTCCTTGTATGTTCTGTTAATCCTGCACAAGTAGTTCTAGGCTTGCAGGAGGTGTGAGTGAGTGAGTGAGTGAGTGAGTGAGTGAGAGTGATAGAACATTTGCACATTCAACAGGATGTGCGAGAGAGGGTGAGGAAGTTAAAAAGCATGGCTAGATTATCCCCGATCAATCCTGAAATGAGAATATTTTGTTTAATGCCTGTAGTTATACATGCAATTATTAGTATAGCTGTAATATATTCATGATGTACATTACTTTGACTATAATTGCTAATCATAGTATTCTGTATTTTCAGTCAAAGTTTATGTCCGGTTGGAACATACCAGTCCACGTATTCTGTGTGTAACAAATCATCTAAGAAATTCAGAACTGATCGATCCAATATTTCAGTGGCATGGACCAGGAGGTGATTTGGTTACAGGTAAGGCTTTCTCTGCTTTCTGATGGTAATCTTTCCCATTTTTTACTCCAACCAAGGCAGAAAGACAGTAGTTTTATAGTGCCCCTGTTTCCCCCCTCCCCCCGAATGCTTTAATTGTTTATTTACTTTTTTCATTTTCCTTAGTGTTGGGGTGAATAATTAAATCTCCAGAAAATGTGTATGACACAATCCAGCCAAAGTGAAGCACTTTCAAGACCCAATGGTTGTATACATCTGTCACACTAAACTATGCATTAGCAAGACATGAATGGGCCTAGCTTCCCCTGGGCTTGCATGCTCCCCCTTCTCCTTCTGGGGCATGGCTGCAAGGGAGAGTTTGGAAGGTGGATGAATCACAGCTTGTACTGACCATAGTTAAGATTTTCTGCTGATAAGCTGTACTTAATTAAAGGCAGAAGCAAAAGGTTCTGAACTCTTTCTCCTGATGGTGCAGCAGGAGGAGCCGGGCAGGGCAGGGCAGGGAGTCCTAGGCTTGGGAACCTAGGCTCGTTTGCATCTTACTATTATTATTTTTTAGCCTGATATCTTAACACAGCCCTTGACTTCATTGGGGAGTTTTAACAGCGCAGCCATGTTCTTAATTCACATACTGAAATTGCTAGAACTAGAAAGGGATTCACTTTGGCTGTATTGTAGTTTCCAATCTATGGCAGAGGTGTGCAGCATTTCTGACGCCATAGTAGAAGGCCATAGCAGAAGGGACCACACATGTGTGCACGTGGGCACAGATGCAGGCACGTGTACACACACTCATTCACTTCCCCCCAATATATACGCTCACTTCCCCATCCCCATACATACACTTTTCCACCTCAACACACACTCCTTCTCCACCCCCCCACCCCGCCCAAGGCTTTTCCTTGCCAATGCTAGCAAGAGAAACAGTTCTTTATCTCCTACCTTTTCAGGATTTCTCTTGGTAGTACTAACAATGGCAAGAGAAATCTCAGGCGTTTCCTAGTTAAGCACTAGCAAGGGAAACACTGGGGGGTGGGTCCCCAGGGTTCCAAGGGCAGCACGTTGTGTGCCCCTGCTCTATGGCCTGGTTTGGATGATCATATCTCAGGTTGTGGATCAGTCTTTTGCCTTTGCATGCAGCCCTGAAGCCCTCTGTAACGGAATTCTTTTGAAAATCTAGAGTACTGGCAGCATTCTAGCTTCAGAGTAAAACTGAGCATGCCCAGCATAATTTCTCCAGCTTTCATGGGGCAGAAAAACCTTAATAACTTTTGAACCGTTGATTAGAACTCTACCAAACCCATAAAAGGCACACCTCCTCAACAAGCCTGAATAACATACTTCAGTGGTTTCCACCAGAATTGAAAAAGAAATATATGATATTCCAAGCTGCAGCTTGAAATAAAAAGTATAAATGTGTCAATTTTCAGTACTTTTTAAATTACTGCATCTGTGAAAATTTGTATCAGTTTGCTTTGACATTTTGCAGAACTATAGACTTTATAAAGTAGACCGTGGATGCCAGGTTTCAAGTTATTAACACAAGAGCTGTTATTTTTATAAGCGGTAGAAAGGCGGCTTATAAAGGCGGAACCTTTTTCATTTTTTTGTGACTCACGTTAGTTAAAAGGGCAGTTTCTTACTCCTTTTTAATATCGATATGTTTAAATCCCATTACCCAAATCTATTGATTATCCAAATTAAGGGTACAGTCCTATCGGGATAGTCGCCGTCATCTGAAATCGGAGGCTACTGACTCTCCAATGCAGAGCAGCTGGAGCACTGAAGGGATCCTCTTCTCCATGGTCTGGGCGCCCTGCATTTATGGCTAGATGGGGATTGTGCCTATCCAACTAGGGAGCTGCAGAGTGGAGTGGGGGAGGCCACACGTCGCATAGGGAGCTGCTTCCACGGAGTCCTCCCCTCCCTGCCCCTGGGGCTGCCCCCTTTTGCCCTCTCCACACTCCATTTCCAAGTTTGGAGGCTGGTGAGAACTGCACTGGCTATGAGGGGGAGGGGGAGGAGAGGGCGACTTCTGGGAACACTGAGTAAATAGTGCTGCCATGTTTGGGTTGGTTTGTGTAAGGTATAATATTAGTTTGGAATAAAGGCTAACAACATACATTCCAAAAGTTCTCCACAATGCTGATATAGTCTAAATGACTAAAGGAATCCAGCTTCAGCGATTCAATATAAAACGAATGGCTATTTCAGTTGAGAAAAGGGTGAATAGATTGTGGAACATTTAGAACTTAGCATTGAAGTTGGATTTATACTTGATACAGAATGCAAAAAATGAATATCAGTCTTCTGAAGTTTACTGCCCCTATAACATGGTTTTTAATTTATGAAGAACTAAAGCAGGAACTTCTGTATAATCTTTGCAGTATTGGGCTAGGAAAAAGGCAAGAATCAAGGTTAAGACATTGTATCAACCTTGACTGAAATTAGGGTTATCATTTCCTTATATAGAATGCTAGTTTGTCAGCAGTTGAAAGCCTGAGTACAAAGCGACAGTTTAAACATGGTAGAACGGGATAATCTTTCAACACACCCTAAGAACATTTTATGGAACTATAGTAAAGAAGACTTAATAGCCATCCTAGCAAACTCATGTATCTGTATCTTATTTTTATTTTGGCCAAAACTCAGGAGCAAGATGAGCCTTTGACTATCATCTTTAATTGCAGTAGATTATAATGAGGAGTTGAATAGGAAGGGGCTGTTGGAAAATGTACAGTGTTGGGAAAAAGCAGGATTAACACAGGAGCCTCTTGAAACGAGGACTAATAAAACTTAATCAGATCAGATAGGACATGTAGCAGCCACAACTTTATTTTCTGCTATATTTACAGATAAAAAGTATTGTTAAGCAGTTGATATGCAAATATGGCTCCTTAAAAGAATGTATCATTTTGAAATTGCGATCTGTTTTAAAAAGTCAAAAGGGGTATTGAGTAGCATCTACAAATTAATAGTTAAACTAGAATTAACAACAAACTGCTTTCAGGCTAACAAGACAATTTGTTATTAATGATGTCTGCGGACATTATAACACCCTCCTGAGGAAGGCCTAAAAAACAAGAGGCCGAAATGCATCGGGCTTTTGTATGATCATCCTGAGACTCCCTTTTTGTGCACATTTTGGATGCTCACCTGCTTTGCACCCTAACTGGGAAAAGATCTGGCCAAGGAAATAATACCAGAAATGTGTTTTGGATATGGTTTATATGATTGAGAGAGCAATCCTGTGCCCCCTAGATAATGTCTGTGGGGGGGAGCATAGGATATTTCGGATTCCTCGATCTGAGGCTGGAGACGATGCTCCAACCTCAGACCTCCCCTCCCCTTCACAGCCAATGCAGAGAGGACCACGCTGGCTGCCTTTACAAGTTCGCAGACACGATCTTGGAGAGGAGGGAAAGGTGATGGTACTGTGGGTGGGGAGGGAAGAAAATCGGGGTGGCTGGCTTATGAAGAATCCTCCGGCTGCCCCAGCCTCCTTCTGTCCAGTTCCACAGAGCCCCAACTACATGGGCAAAGCCACCTGTCTAGCAAAAATCTAGGATGAGAGGAGTGTGGATGAGCAGGTTGCCTTTGCGCTCTTCCTGCTCTGCATAGGGTCCCTGTCAGTCTCTGCTGATGTCTCAAGCAGGCTTTAGACTGAATTTGCTGCGCCTCTGTTAAGATCCAGCAATGTTTTTTAATATATTTTATCCCTTTACCAAATTCGTTTAAATACGTTTAGGGCTTGATCTGGTCCAACTGATGTCAGTAGAAAACCTTCCTTTGTCTTCAGTTGGATGTTATTGAGTCTTAAAGTATTTTAAATATATGTATCTCAATGATTATTGGTTAAGGAGGGCAGGAGAGGAGGGCATTCCACATAGCTGAAAAAATCTAGATATGCCTGTCAAGCTTTATCAGTTAGGAATGCACTTTCCATAAGGGGTGTGTATTCTGGCAAAGTCTTGCTTTACATTTAGGGCTTGATCTGGTCCAAGTGAAGCTGACACATTTGGTAGAAGTCAGAGAAGTACAACAGCATGAGACGTTTTTAGAAAAATTGTGTTTGTTCGTAACTTATTGGAATAATAAGGTTCAAGATACCATAGATTCATACATATTATTGAGCACATGTAATGGTAAAATTTCTGATGTGCTGTTTACTTTCAGAAATATTTATAAGTGTGTAAATTATTTTGATCATTAGATTAATGTTTTTGTTGATATCTGTTGCTAAGATATATTTTTTTAACAGGAAAAAAGAGGAAATATCTGAGATAGCAGTTGGTATGATATCAGGACCTAATAGTGTAGCCACTTGCTGATGTATAATTTTACTGTATAGATAGTATTTGGATGTGATTGGCTTTAGGATCAGGACCAAAGGGTTGAAATGTGAGGCTGCATTAGTTCGAGGCTTATTTGGATGGTGGTAATGTATCACTCTATGAAACTAAATCTATTTTTCCTTTTGAAATAGAAAATGAAACTGTGAAAATAACACCAACTGGAACTCTGTTATTCCGACACTTTAAATATGATATGAGTGGAGTCTACACATGTTCTCTTGTATTTAAGCCAACTGCTGAGCAAGATGAAAAAAGCTATTTAATCAAATATGTTATTTATGGTAAGATAGTCAACTTCCCTTCTGAACTGCAATCCTTTTCTTCTTTAACTATTAGTTCATTTGTTGAATTTATAAGGGGAAATCCAGTGCAAAATTAAACATGCTTAAGGACACAGTCCTATTGATTGCACCCTCACTGTTTGGAAGCCCCTGAACTCAAGGACTTCCGAGATTCCTTTGTCTAGCTAGGCTGAAGCGAAAAGGGTGGAAGGAGTGGCGGAGGCGATCTTCGCCTCCCCACCTTTCTGTTCAATGATTTTTTCCTACATGGGCTTTGAGCCCATCTAGCAAGGGCACTTCAGAAGGGGGGAGGGAAGGATGCTGGAAGAGACTCAAGATAACTCATATCCTGGCCTGTCCAGTCTCCTCCCCTAAGGTTGGTTCTCCGACCTTGGAGGGAATCCGGTACAGTTCTTTCCACGTTGGTTCAAGGGGGTGGGGAAGGGTGTTGGATCTGTGATCCCTCCTTCTGAGGTCTGAGTGCTGTCAGAGGGGGGAACCTGAAATGTTCTATGGTCCCTGGGAACCTACATTAAGAGATATTTTCTCTAGACTTCCCAATCTGGAAGTTTGAAATTGTCATTTGTATATTTCACGAGATGCATGAATCGTAAATTGAAACATATATTCTCATGCATTCCATAACAGTAAAAACTGAACACATCCCAAAATTTCTGATGAGCCTTTTAAAAGTTATTGTTTTTCTCCCTGTCTAGTGTTATATGGAACAGAGTTTTGATGCCATTTTTATAGCACTATACATACACTGTACTAAAAATGAATATTGGCATTTCAGAACCCTTTTTGTTTTCCATTCCCTAAACTAAGAGATTAAGAAACTAGTGCACAACAGAACACAGCAGTCCAGTCCAGACATAATGATGAGCCAATGAAATTTAGTTGATTAGCTTGATAACGTCATGTGTCTGTGTCTGCATATTCCCTCTTCACCTCACTTCCCTTTGTATGCCTGCTGTTGCCGTTGAGGTCATGGCTTATTTAAACCAGTTTCCATGACGTCGGAACTGAGAACAGTAGTTTAACCCTTGTTTATTAATTTTTGTATCGTGGTTAGTAAGCAGGGCTTAAACCACAGTTTCCCAATTTGGATGTAACAGGAAACTGTGTTTTAAATAAGCCTTGAATCTTAGTGCCAATGCCAGGTGCATGAGGAGAGGAATGAAATGGGAACTGTTTGTGAGCCAACAGTCCATGCATAGGCCTGGGATTGTTGTATCTCAAGCAGGCCTTAGTCTGAATTTGCTATACCTCTGTGAAGATCCAGTAATATTCTTTCCTATATTTTACTCCTTTAACACATTCTTTTAAATACGTTTAGGGCTTGATCTGGTCCAACTGATGTCAGTAGAAAACCTTCCTTTGCCTTCAGTTGAATGTTATTGAGTCTAAAAGTATTTTAAATATATGTATCTCAATGATTATTGGTTAAGGAGGGCATTCCACATAGCTGAAAAGAATCTAGATGTACCTGTCAAGCTTTATCAGTTAGGAATGCACTTTCCATAAGGGGTGTGTATTCTGGCAAAGCCTTCCTTTACTTTTCAGATGTTAGAGATTATCGGGACTGTCTGTTCCTTGAATTTGAGACTGTGCTGCTTCTTGGGCAATGCACATCTATGTTTTCTTTAAACTTATTCATATTGTCTTAGGTATTGGAGTAAAATAAAGTGGTTTGGGCAGATCTGTGGGCGTCATGAGATGAGCGTTTTATCGCACGCTCACTACTGGCCACTTAGGGATATTTGCGTGTCCTTTAGACGTCGTCATCCGCCTCCTGTGCGCCTCCTGCTGCTCCTTCCACTTATTTTTCCTTCGCAAAATAGACCTCTTTTAATCTGACTTCTTTTTTAAAATGGAATGTGCTGCAATCTGCTGCTGTGTGCAGGAAAAGCAGCGCTATAAAAATGGCCCTTGAATGGGCCACATGGTCTTTGTTTACTTCCTCTTTCCTTTCTGGGAGGAAAGAGGAAGTAGTGAAGGACAGACATGTATTATTTTGGCATACCGTAGCAACCAAGCAATCCACTGGATGCCGCTTCTTGGAGGAATTTGCATCTGATCCAGAACATCCATAGTTATAGTTGCCTCTTCTTAGCAGGAATTTGTGTGAGCATGGTGTCATATTTCTCATGTGCGGTCTTCTTCTAAAGCACCACTTAGAGAAAATACCTGTAACTGTGGACTTGCTGGGTCAGGCATTATTTACCTGGCGCATAGTGTACAAGGGCCTACTCAGTACATACATATTTGAAAACATCTGAACAATGTTTTGTTTTTAAAATACCAGGAAGAGGTTGAATATTAATCGTACATTTTTTCTTCTGCAGCTTATTCTGATCCTAACTTTTACTATGAGTTTTCAGCACGATATCATGCAGCTCCCTGCAACAATATTTATAATGCTTCTTTTGAGAAGAAGTTGCTTCAGATACTGACCAAGCTTGTTGTTGAGCTATCCTGTGAGGTTTCGTTACGCAAGTCAGAATGCCATCATGTAAAAATGCAGAGAGCTGGATTGCAAAATGAAATCTTCTTTACTTTTACAGGTAAAGAGGAGTTGCTTGAAGAAACATTTGTTTCCATGAAATATTATTGAAATCAGTTTTGCTGTCAGCCAAATTTAATAAAAGGCTATTTGAAAAGGTTTATGTAGCAAGTAAATTATCCAAATGCAGAGTTGATATTGGATGAATAACTAATTTTGGATGACCTGTTAATGCAGTGATTGACTGGATCAAGTATCGGTCCTCTTGAGATTTCAGTAGTTGGTTTTTAAAAATCTGTTCTAAAGAAGTTTTCACTTTCCATGTATTGATACATATATTGAACCAATAGGAAAATGGTTCTTTAAAATTTAGTCTTTTAGCAGGAAAAGAATGCTCACATACCATAATGGATGCCAACCTTGGATTCAAGTTGCAAAGGCCAGAGTTCAGATTTTTAAAAAATGTCTCTGTGTCGCCATTGGGAAAAAAAATAGGTGCTGAATGTCAGAGACGGATGAAAAATAACTCTCAACTGGAGATCTTACAGTGGTCATAAAGATAAAATAACAAAGGATCTTGTAGCACATTCAAGACTAATGAATTTATTATAGCACAAGCTTTTGTAGATTACAGTCGAATTCATCAGATGCTAGAAGTATTATTTTTAGGTGGCAGGTGCATATTGAACATAGGTGTAAAGGGAGAAATTGTAAAAGGTTTAAATAGCAATGAAATGCAAAAAAATACTGTGACAATTCAATTGGAGCTTAAACATCTGCAAAATAAGCACAGTGGTCCTTCACATCAGTAATAATAGATGATAATGCAATCATCTTAACAGTGCTAAATAAAGTAACACCTGTAGAGGGACAAGAAACAATTGTGACTATTCAGGCCAAGTGAATAGAATGAAGCTTAGTTATTAGTAAAGGAGGCACATGGCCTTTCTCTCTCCCCTGCATCAGGGGCAATTTGAAGGTGCCTCTTTGTAAGTTAATGGTAATGACTTGACACTGTCAAGTGAGAGTGCTAGCCATACCCTTGACCTTTTTTAAAAAAAAGTATTATTATTGTTAGCCTCCTTGGGTGCAGAAAGGTAGTCCTATTGGGTGCTTTTCAGGGTCCTGACGGGCACGATGGCTCCAATCACAGTTCTAAGATGTGTGTCTGGGATATATAGACTATGCTAGCAGACTGTCTGACCCAGACCTATTTAATATTAGACAGCAGATGCCTTCAAACCATTCACCTGGTTCTAATCCATAGTATATGGAGGGGAATGCACCCATAATGCTTGACGATATGTCTGTATATTTAAAAATAGCAACATGCCTGTGGTTGAAGAAAAATGTTAAGGTGCCTACAGATTCATTAATGCACCAAAACACATTGAAATTTTAAGTTTAAGTTGCCTGCTTTAACTTTTCTGACATTCAAGCAGTAAACATATTCTGTAGTCTTGCATATTTTGGTCCCTTAGAATTTAGCCTCCCTGTACCCACACTTACCCCTTGGTCTTTCAGCCCCAGTCTCCTTCCTCTGTCTTATACCAAGTCATACTGTTGGTCTATTTAGTTTAGCACTGTCTGTTTGTGATTGGCAAGTCTCAGGCAGAAGTCGTTCCAAGGCTTGCTATTCTTTAACTGGAGATATTGAACATTGAACTTGGGTGCTTTTGCAATGCAATGTATGAGCTTTACCACTGAACTGTGACCCCACTACATACTACTAGAATGTACTGTTCTTTGCATCTAGACTATATGGTTATGTGTACAATGAGGATTAAGCTGACAGTAGTGAAGTCACATCCTTTTTCAGTTATGGGGGCATGAGAAAATATTTGTAGAATACCTAAGGCTAATTTACAATAAATAAATAATCTAAAGTCTTGCATTTAGACAGATAAGGTGAATGTCCTTTAGAAAACAAGAATACTTATGCTGTGCAATGTGTGTTTTTTCCCTTATAAAGCGGAACCTTTTTTACAGTTTCTTCTCTAGATACCGACAAAGGCAAAAGTGCTTGTCAGAAAAGCTTATGCGACGTAACAAGAAGATTACGAAAGGTAGTGTAGATCCATTTGAAAAGAAATAAAGATTAGGAGAAGTTGCTCACTCTTTTTAGTTCTTTTGTCATTCAAAAAAGTAACTAGAATGGCTTTAAAAATTCTGTCTGCATAAATAGTGATAACCCGAATAGAGGCTGAAAGAAAAATAAGGAACTTCATGATTGAAATGTAGGGCTGGTTCAACTTAGCAGTCAGAGGATAAAACAATAGGCCATCTTATGGGTCAGTAACTAGCTAAAGAACAGGAAGCAGAAGGTAGGAAGAAACAGTTTTTGCAAGAGAGGCAAGTATATGTAGGGTCCTGCAAATATCTGCATTGAATCCAGAACTATTTAACATTTATAAATGTTCTGGGATAAGAGTGAGCAGTAAAGTAGCCAAGTTTGCAACTGACCCCCCCCCCCCCCCCCCCCAATTTCTTTAAGATGGCAAAAACTCAAGTGCCCTGTGAAATGCTGTAAAAGGATCTCCAAACTGTGTGAATGTGTAACAAAATGGCAAATGGGGTTCAATATAATTAACTGCAAAGTGATCGACATTTGAGTCCAAAAAACAAATATCACATTTACACTGATATAATCTGAACTGGTAGTTACTAAATAGGAAAGAGATCTTTGGGTTTTGGTGGATAGTTTAGTGGGAATCTTTTTTTTCCCTAGGGGCTGAATTCCAATTTAGGAAGGATCTTGGTCACATTCCAACAGGGGGCAGGGCCAAAGCAAAATGGGGAGGCCAGATGTAATTTGGGCATTTTCCCACCAATCATAGCTCAATTCTATGCATGTCTACTCAGGAGTAAGCCCCAGTGCAACAGCTTTAAGGCATACAAATGGCAGCCACTTACAGGACTAGTTGGAATACCTTGTGCTTTAAAGTAGGCTGACCATATGAAAAAGAGGACAGGGCTCATGTAACTTTAACAGTTGTAGAGAAAAGGGAATTTCAGCCGGCGTCATTTGTATACAATTCGTACCTGGTGAAATTCCCTCTTCATTACAACAGTTAAAGATGCAGGGGCCCTGCCCTCTTTTGTATCTGGTCACTCTAGTATAGTGCCTGCAACTTTAACTGTTGTGATTAAGAGGGAATATCACCAGGAACTAATTGCATACAAATGACCCTGGCTGAAATTCCCTTTTCTCTACATCTGTTAAAGTTACAGGAGCCCTGATCTGGATTTTATCTGGTCAGCCTAGGTTTGGGCCTAGAAACAAAACTGGCAGATCATGTCACTGGTGGCTCCAAGGTAAGCCACAATTCGTACCTGGTGAAATTCCCTCTTCATTACAACAGTTAAAGATGCAGGGGCCCTGCCCTCTTTTGTATCTGGTCACTCTAGTATAGTGCCTGCAACTTTAATTGCTGTGATGAAGAGGGAATTTCACCAGGTACTAATTGCGTACAAATGATGCCAGCTGAAATTTCCTTTTCTCTGCAACTGTTAAAGTTACATGAGCCCTGTCCTCCTTTTCATATGGTCAGCCTATTTAAAGACTTTCAAAGTTTAAATGTAAACAGGGCATTTAAAGTTTAAATGCCTTTAGATCCTCTTTTATCTCTCATCACTGATTGGTGATAACAGTGGGATTTCCCTACACTGTACTAACGAGAGTCTGTCTTTCTTTAGTGCTATGTAGCTGTTATCTCCGAACAGTGATGAGCTAAAAGCGGAAGTTCCTGCACAGCATTGGTAGGAGAAGGGGCAGAGCTTGTGGAAAGATCCTGTGTGTCGGATGGGGAATATGCGAGCTGCATCCAGCCTGGGGACTGGAGGTTCCCCATCACTTATTTAGTGAGAACATCAACTCAGTTTGAGTCGGCAGTTAAAAAGGCAGAATCCATGCTATCAATTTTCAAAAAAGAAATTGAATACAAGGCTGCCAGTATTGCAATATCTTTACATCTGTGGGGTATCTCCAGTTGCAATACTGTGTGCAGTTCTGGTTTCTCTTCAAAAAGAATACTGTATAGCTGGAAAATAGGGCAACTAAAATGAGTGGAGCAGCTTCCCTTTGAGGAAAAGCTAAAAGATTTGGGGCTTTTCTTTTTAACTTCAGAAGAAAGATGGCAAATGGGTTCATGGTAGATAGAGGTTCATATGCATCGTGTGGAGAAAATGCAGAGGGTTTTCTCCCCTTTTCCATATTACTAACATGCAGGCTCATCTTTTTTATAGGCAGTAGTTTCAAGAGGGTTAAAAGAAAATACTTCTTTACACAGCATGCAACTAATTGATACGATTCGCTGCTACAAGATATATTGGCCACTGACTTGTATAGCTTTAAGAGAGGGTTAGACAAATTAATGGTTGATAAGTTAGTCATGGTAACTAAATGGAACCTTCAAGGTCAGAGGCAATATGCTTCTGATTACCAGCTGCTGGAGGAGATAATAGTGGAGGAGGGACTTTTGCCTTCAACCACTCTGCTTGTGAGCTCCCACGAGGCACCTGGTTGGCCATAGTGGAAAACATGGTGCTGAACTAAATAGACCTTTGGCCTGACCCAGCACTGCTGATCTTACCTTTATATGATAAAAGAAGATAGTTCCAAATTGTCTAAAATGTCCTGACACCCTCATGAAGAATTTTGGAAGTGAGTAGCTAGCATTTTGTTATGCTGTAGCATCTCATCCAGCATTTTGTTATGCTGTAGCATCTCATCCAGCATTTTGTTATGCTGTAGCATCTCATCCAGGAATGGAACCCATAGTAGAAGCATGCAGATGAAAGAAGAGAGATGTTGCATGCAGCATGTTCAATTCTCTGTGATTTCTATCGAATGTTATCAGATAAAATGAATTAGCTGCAACCTGGGATATAGCTGAGAGGCTGCATCTCACTCCAAACATTGAGATCACTATAGCAGAAAGTCAGATTTTGCCCAAAGCCTTGGTTGTTCTGAGTGAACCCCTTACCGTTATTCCATAAAGGTGAAGGGCCGCCATCCAGTCTTATGGGAAAATATAAAGCACTGCAAGGGAACAATATTGCAGTAGCGGCAAAAGCTGTTTCCTGCCGCTGCCCTTATCTGATAGGAGCCTTATAGGCATAACGTTTAGAATTTGTATTACTATTACTGACTACTGTTACGAGTGAAGGTTTTTTCATGGCATTTTCTAATATCAACTGCTATGTGTTTAAATGTAAGTATAAATTTAAAATAATAGTATTAGAAAGACACATTGAAAGTCCAGAAGTTGTGCAGACTAAGTAGACAAAGAACAAGAAGACTGATATTCCACTTTCAAAGGGTGGGTTCAGACATCACTTTAGTCCACGATGGCACAGTAGCTTATTTTTTAAATAGTCCATGACGCCCCGCCACATGACTGGCCTAATAACATACTGTGCTTAATCTGACCCTTCCCCCCAGCCCTGCTGCAGTCCTCCTGCCTGAGCAATGGCACTGTTTCACACATTTATTACATTGCAGCAGGGTTTTAGTCGGGAGGCATCTGATTCACCTTCAAAACCCTGTGCAATTGCACCCAGAGGAGGGAAAATCCTGGGTGCACCAAAAACGGGATGGCACAAATACATCCTTGAAAGTTTGCGGGATCGGGACCAAAGTTCATAGGCAGCCTCCCCTTGTCAGGAGGCACTTGATCCACCTTCAAAACCCTGTGCAATTACATCCAGAGAAGGGAAAATCCCGGGTGCATCAAAAAGGGGGTAGCACAAATAAACCTCTGGAAGTTTGCAGGCTTGGGACAAGTCAGGAGGCACCCAATGCGCCATCAAGAACCTGCACAATTGCACCCACAGTGGGGTGCTGCAACTGCTTTGCTGTTTCCATTATAGAGAGCGCGGCGGCAGTGACTTCCTAGATGAAGAAATTAACCCGCAATTAACCCACAGTGCGTTAAATAACTCACTCTGTAGACCATGGGTTATTTCGAGCAAATAACCCATTGTGGATTAAAACATTCCCAACCGATGATGCGATAACCCAGGCTGAACCCAGTCAAAGCCACACTCAGGAGAACTTCACTAGCATCTCTACATGGGAGTGCATCCAGCATCTAGGAGAAGGGACCATCTGTCTGTACCCGAGGTGTTTTGACAATAGCTTGGTATTGACAGTCTTGTGGTTCTTCTTTTTTTAACAAAAAGTCTTCGGGCTTTCTTCCCCATTACTTTTTTTTTTTTTTTTTTTTTACCACAACCTGCCTTTTTATTGGCTGTTCTCTCCGAGAGTAAAATAAAAAAATTGCACCTTTTCCCTGAAATCTCCTGTTTGTCCCTTGCAGTGCTATATTGGCACTTGCCATCTCTTTGAATTTCTTACCTAAAATGATCAGAGCTTCAGTTTTCATATTGTGGAGATGTTGCTCCCAATTCCATTAAAATAGAATTAAACTGCACTTCAATGTAGATTAAAGTCTCAAATGTTTCACGCTTCAGTGGATGAATTTAGTCCCCCCAATTTAACTCGATAACTCTTCAGAAGACAATTAAATTTCCTAAGCAAGCATTTGGGAAAAATATTTAACAACATTAGCATAAAAATGCTTTAAATATAGCTTTGTACATTTAAAATATGTTATGTGTCTTCTGCTTCACACTGAGAAATGACCCCCAGCTCTTCATGACAGTGCTTTAGATTTTTCATAAATATAGTTATTTTGTAATGCCAACGGCTGTGATCCATACGATTCTGAACCAGTGGCATCCATTTTTAATTATGGAAAGGCAAAGGTCACCTCTCACACTTCACAAAGGAAGAATCTTGTGCATTTGGAGATTTTCTGGACTGCAGAATCAGATTTTGCAAGTTATAGATTCAGTCATATTCTTCACTGCAGAATTCAGCCAATCTTTACAAAACTTCTTGAGAGATCAGAATGTGGGGTTCCCCCGCACCATACACATACTGTCCTGATAGATTTTACTAGCTGTCAAGATCAAAACCAGTCTGAGATGCACAAATGGGGAAATGTCATTTTGTTTTAATGCCAGCATGTTATGTTTCTTGCCAAATTTCTTTTAGACTCGCTACAAGTGGAAACTCGCCTGTTCTAACCTGATCCTCCTCATTGTTAACAAATTCTGGAAATGTTCCTCAGAAGTCTGTGTGTCTTTAAGGAAGTGTCAGTGATGTAGCAGTGATACATGCACATTATCTTACATTACCCTTTTGTGGAGGTTGCCATGGTTCTGTCATGCTATATGGTGGACCTGTGCAAGGTCCATTGTCACTCTTGAGGATAGGTTGACTTTATAGGATGGTGGCCTTTTGGCACAGTGCCAAGGTCTGCTTTGGAAACTAGGTGATGGAGTTTCTTTCTTACTTTGTTTTAAAATGCTTTAAGAACATGGTTCTCTGGAAGTGCTTGAACATTAAAAGCAACATTTAATACTTGCAATTTTTTGAATATGATTAGTCATAGGCTTAGTTCAGATGTCGTGGTTTGCTTTCATGGTTTATATCCAGTGTTAGCCCTACTTAGAGTAGACCCATTGAATTGACTGGGACTTACTCATGATTAAAGTCTCATTCATTTCATTGGGTCTATGCTAAGTAGGGCTAACATTGGATACAACCTCTTGTGTCCTCTCTGAACTCCTTTGTGGCAAGCCATAGTTTGCCATTACATCCTGATTAGACAAACTATGGTTTGTGCAAACCACAGATTTCCTGTTTCTGATATAATGGCAAGCTGTGATTTACTACAAACGAGGAAATGTGGGAAGGAATCACAAGGTGCAATGGTAGGAGGGAGTGCATGAATCTGAGGATTATTCATGTGACACAGACTTGATAACGATGTCTATAATTAAAATACAAATACTTCCAATTTCTTTCATTGTTTCAGTTAGAATATAAATGAAGTTACATGACTATTTTCTATGCATGAAATTAATACATAAAAACAAGAAGGAAAAGATTCAGATAAAATCTGTTACATAGTGGTTACAGTTATTAAACTATTTAACTTGGTCCCCTTTGAAATGCAGAGAAAGTTCTGAAACAAATTTATTTTTGCCTTTTTACACATTAATTTACTTTTATCTCAGATGACAGGAACTTCATTGCAATAAATATGGTACTTGCCAAGCACTGGGACAGAGTTAATGGTATTGATATATTCTGTACAGATATTTTTATCAAGTAGATAAGAAAAGTACTGCTCTTTATTTTCCCCCAAGAAAACAATTTCTGTTTACTTCAGGCGAAAGACCTAATAGAGCGATTTTTTAGCCAGCAAGTTGAAGTTCTTGGGAAACGGACAGCACCACTGCCTGTGATCTACTATATTGAAGGAACTCTGCAAATTGTATGGGTTAATCGCTGTTCTCCTGGCTATGGAATAAATTCTCAGCTACATCCAGATTGTCCTAACTGTTGTGGTAGGTAGAAAGTGTAACAAATCCATAAATTATAAACCAATTTTTTAAAGAAGTACCAGGTTGTTTCTTATATAAATAGAATCAAAGGTTGTACTACTTGTATTGTGATCTTTTCAGGTATTGTGGCTCATGGGATGATTGCACAGTTTATGATGAAAGCAGGAAAGTCAGCTTTGATGCTTTGAAAATGGGTAGAATACAACAGTGTCATTCCCCAAGCTCAAATAGCCCTAATGGAGCTCTACCAACTATTCCCATTGCGCAAGTGTTTGCGTATTAAGCTTGCTCAAGTACTTGTGCAGCTGTTTGCACATACATAATTTTATTTGGATTCTACTCTTGTAAATAGTTCGAAACCTAGTTTCTGCTAGTGGAACGACATAATTGGATACTGCCCAGTGTAATTTAATTGCTAGTTAATATGTTTGTTTACTAATTGGTTAATATGCTACACTTGCTTGAGAAGGTTGCTCTGCAATTAGTGGCCTACAATGTGCATGCTAATTATGCTGAATGTATATTAAATAAGTATATATCTGTTTATAGGCATAACCATTCAGCTTGCTAGATTCATGCCTTTTTGAGTTTTATTCGAATAATACTTGGGGCTCTGCCCAGTGTCTGTCAGTGGACCAGCATCTGTCAGTGGAACAGATTCCCCCTCCGCCCTGTGCCACCCAAAATCTGGTCTGGAGGATTAGGGTACCTTCTAGAGCAATTTGGGGGCATGGTGGACTGCAGAGGGGAGGAGAAAAATGGACATTTCTGTTGTATTTGCAGAAAACATCTAGGCAATGTTGGATGTTGCCTGTTGTACTGGAGAGGTTACTTGCTAAGATCTGTTATCTTATGTGGACTTGATTGTGACTGAATGGAAGTTTGCCTAAGCGACTTAAAAGAACCCAAGCTCCCTTTTCTACATTAAGAGATCATTGTACATTGCACGGCTAGTGCAGGTAATATTTGGTGGTATGATTTTTTAAAAAAGAGACCACCTCTGAATTTTATTTATTATTTTTAAAAGAAACATATGGATATGAGTAAATGTTGAAACTATTGTGGTCCATCTCCATGAATTCTATCTGAATGTGAACTTGAGTGCCTTATTCCAAGGTTCATATTTTGTGAGTGGTGTGGTGCATTTTTGTCACATTTCATCCAATATGGATAGACTTTTAGTTTGCAGGTGCAGTCAACCAGGTCTAACTTGGTGCACTGAAGCAAGATCCTTTATTATGAAAGAGCCTTCAAAACATGCTTTTTATAGTGTTCTGATTTCAAAGGGGAAAGGAAAATGGCATTAGTCTTTATAATATATTGTATAATGTAATATATATTGTGTTAGTTCTAAAACCTGGAATTGAACAGCAAATGTCACTTAGGATACAAGAACAAATTAACATGTTTAGTGCACTAAAAGATTTGTGAAGTGTGAAATAGCATGGTAAGAGCCCATAAAATATATGAGGTAGGATATTTCGTGATGCTTATACTTGTCAGGTTGAAATAGAACCAAGGGAGTTTATGTCATAAAGACAACTGAGATATAGTTTGTTTATTGTGCAAAGAAATGTGGTTTGCTTTCTCAGAAGAGAGCTAAATAAGTGCCAGGTCATCCACTCATGTTTTTCTCTTTCTGCTTGCCTTCACTTAAGGGAACAAAAGTATGCTGTTTCCACAAATATTATTCACTTGGTTGTTGCAGATCTGTACTTTGCTCCAGTTGATTTTGCTACAGAGTCCTATAAATGCTTACACGGACACTTGGGATTGGTTCAGATGTAACAATCTTGGTTTAATAAACCAAGGTTTATTAAGTTGAGAATCAGGATTGTGCCTATGCTCCCCCCTCCTTTCTTCAGGATTAAAACTACAGTTTTGTGGTTTGGATTAAGTAGGAAACGATGGTTTAACAAACCTTGGGACTCTTGAGTCCTGGTGTGTGAGGGAATTGGACAGGAGGAGCCCCATGGGTACTCAACTTCCTCTTTGTTTCATTTGAACCAGCCCTTGGCGTTAGATCGAAAAAGGAATAGTAATCTAGTGCTACAGTCATTCTAGCACATTGAAGAATGATTATTTGCTTGCATGCTCATGACATTAACATTTTGTCCCTAGTGTATAATTTTGCTTGGTATTTTTTTTTTTTAAAGTTACTGCTGTGAGAGCTGAGTCCAGATAGTCTTTTCTGCTTTGTTTGGGTTTTTTTTTTTGTACAAAAACACTTCAGTGTTTGGGTTGGCTTTTCACTGTCCCTTCAAAATCTTGTCATTTTTTCCATCCAAAATTTGGACTTTAGAATTAAAGTCTAGAAAAGCTTCCATAGCCTAGTTTTTACGGCTGTCGGAAAGAATGCAAAACATAAGTATCCCATAGGGCACCACTCAGGGAAGCTCTTGAGCCTTGGGAGCAGGGAAACAGTGCAGTTCTTGACCTTACCTGATCTTTGCCAGACTTGGGCAGTCCTCAGTGCTAGGGGCGAGGCTCGCAGAGTGTATATAAAAGGAACAGTGCTGAATCTTTAACTCTGAGGCTGCCTCTACAAGAGGCATTTAAAGCTCTTTCAAGGCGCATTAAAAAATGTACCTCTACAAGAACGGAGCGCAAATCGGGCGAAGAGGCGAGTTTTCTCTCCGATTATGTGCATTATCGAATGTGCGTTAAATAGCGAGTTTTATTTTGCTCCAGCCGTTAAAGCGCATTTTGACTATGTGAACAAGCGATTCTCCGCATTAACTACTTGTAAAGTGCATTTGAAACAACCGGTAAGGTCACCTGTTGAGTGCTCAATTACCTCCTGCATACAAGCATTTACGATAAGGCGCTTCAGCGAATATGCGCATAATCGGCTAACCAGGCGTCAAACGGAATCCATCTAGAGGGGGTCTCAGTCGATTGGGGAGCTTGCTTTGAGCTGTTCCTTGTGGGCTAGTTCAGTGACACTATATTTTGCTAGAGCCTTAACAATGAAAACTTTCTGACACTTTTACACAGCTCTAAGTTATGATTAGCGTCCAGGAGGAGTTAAACAAAAAGAAAGAAACACTTTCAGTTTTCATATCATTTGCTTAAGTGTTTTGATGAAAGCATCTTTTGTCCTAATCTGAATGCCCCTTAAAGCTGGAAGTAGCCAGACATATCCTATCAGCCAAGGGTACATGTGCATTGGTTCACATGAGTCACTAAAGTTTAGAGACTACAGGCACATCCACACAACAGACTCAGGGGCTGAATTCGGACGACACATTAAGCAACTGGGGAGGGGGAAACAATCGTCAGTTGTATTGACTATTATGTTGACCGAATGCTGCCATAGTCAATTCAGTGCTGATCCTAATCCACACCGCGGTTGATTATTTATTACTATGTTGTGTGGGGTGTACCCCCTAGATGAACAACTGTAAAGTTGATTATTACCCCACCATTGACTATCGTGTTGTCCGAATTCAGCCAGGGTCTGTTGTGTGGATGTGCCTGTAGTCACTAAGCCCAACATGGCAGTGTTGCCCAGGTAAAGTCCTGGCAGTGGGCCTGTTTGCCTAAACCTGTCCTGGGTGGTGGTGGGGCTATGGTTTAGAGAGAGCAAAAGGGGTGTGTGGGTGAGGGAAGCTGAACCTGCTGCTTACCTCCATGCAGCTTCTCCCTCAAGTACATTTTCCCCATTTTTCCCAGTCAGGCTCACTTCTGGCATTGGAGCTAATGTGAGGAGGAAGTGCCTGGAGGCAGAGACTGTAGGGAGGCAAGACAAAGCAGTGGGAAGAATTAGCGTTTCCCAGTTGCACACCACTGTTGCTCTAAGCCCTACCCTACTGGATATATGATTAGCACTGTCCTTCATAGAGCTAAGAGTGTAAAACCAGTTTAAAAGCCCACTTGTTCTAACACTGGCCTTTGTTGTCTGTTGCCATCATGTCTAGTTTGGCTATTAAATTGGCTTAACGCTCCTTCCCGGATTTCATAGTCATTTGTGTGAAGACGGGCAAAGAATCTCTGAACAGCTTTCCTAGCATTTCACTAAGTTATAATTCCCAGTTTTGAGGGGGGGGGGGAAGGGTTTGGTGGAAGGGCTAAGAGGGTGAAAGTGGAATAAAAAAACCTGTGGTATAAATATGGCTTGAATGATAACTCTCAGGGACAAGAGGGTATGCCTGGAAAACAAGGAATTAAACCCCTTCCATTACATGGCTGGTCCAAGCCTGCTGTGCGTGCTCTAGAGACCCTTTCAATGTCAAGCAACAGATGCCACATGAAGGAGTTTGTCTAGTGGACGCAGAGCAAATTATGATCTGTTTTCATTCCCTGCTGGCAAAGTTATATAAAGCAGCTGTTAATTGCTGTTGATATATTTAAAAGAAAACTTTTGAGAGGGCTTGAGGCCTACAGATCCCTCCCATCCCCACGCCTCCGGGAACTGAAGCAGCTCAAGATGAATGTCAGTTTACTTGACTCAGTGCCAGATAACATAAACAAAGGTTGTCCTTGCAAGCAATCTTCAAACATTAGAGCCTAGCTGTGCTTTAGATAGAGCGCATTTTGGCTTACTTGGTTCAAATTGGCCTGTCAATATTTTCGTTCACTAGGTGGAGCTAAAACTATTTAATACAAGTATGAACATCTTGATCGTAAACACATTACACAGAAGTAAGATGGAACAGGCACAAATAATGTGTTATGGATTGGATTATATAAACCTAGATTCGGGTACCATTTTGCTCTCCTTTTGAGACAATGGACCAATGAGAGGTAATACCACAATATTGAGTATATGACACACAGGGGTCTTGCTTGTCTTATACACGTTGCTGCTTCAGTATATTGGCTCCCTCCAGAAACCCATGAGGACAATAGAAGGCTGAATGAAGAGTGCTAATTGCACAAGTTTGGGGCTCTGGTTCCTAAAGGGTAATGGATGGCTTTCGGCTTGCATCATCTCATTGCTGATTAGAGTCCCCCTCTTTCCTCTGCAGTGGGTGTTTCGTACTCAGTAATTCTTGTTATCTGAATCATGATGCCGTTATTAAAGCTTTGTTAGAACTAGTGTGTCTGCCAAAAAGCAGATCGGGTTATATGGAATTAAACCAGTGGCCCATTTAGGCCTGAATTATCTATTCGGACCGGCAGCAGCTCTCTCAGCTTCTTAGGCTGTGGTCTTCCCAGCCCCTGCTACCTGAAATCTTTTAACTGGATGTGGCACAATTTAAGACTGGGATCTTTATTCATATAACTGATTAAATGAGATTGCAGTTCAGAGTTTAAATCATAATGAATGCATTTCATAACATTTTCATGTTTTCATGTGTTTTGTTATAGTGGTTTGCAGTCCAGGATCACATAACCCCCATGAAGGAACTCACTGCCTTCAGTGCAACAAAAGTCTGTCATATGGAGCAAGACAGTGTTAACAATGTCAGCATAAACCTTTTGCTATCTTTAGTAGCAGTGATATACTTTATATCTTGGTAATAGAAATAAAAGGATTTTTCAAAACTCCAATTTAATTTGTATTAGATCAGTGTTTAATGAAGACTGATAGAAAAAGTCCAACCTCTTTTGTGGGCCCCTGGTAGACTCGCTTTCTCTTTGGGGCATGGCATATGATTTTACCTCCAGTAAGTGGGAGCATCTCTTAAATATTTCTGGTCTTAAGACCTATCAGGCATGAGGCTCAGCTAATAAAGTTAAGAATGGCTCATCTTTATTTTATCAAGCTCCAGTGTGGTGTGTATGATCTTGGAGTGGGGAAACCTGCATTTACACCTACTCAACCCAAATGCTTGTTGAATGACCTTGGGCCACTTATGAACAGTCTAAATGCTTCAGAGTTATTATGCGAGAAAATAAGGTAGCCCCATGCATGCTCCCTTAAGCTCCTTGTTGCGATTCAGATGTGACAAGTAAGCAATGTTTTTTCAGTACGTAGTTAAGACTATTTTGTTTTTGTATTGTGAAACTGTCCTTCTGTTTAAGAACACTATGGAAGATAATGTGTAAGCACCACGCATAATTAAGGTTCCATGATTGTGGAACCTTAGTTAAATTGATCTGTGTGTCCTGATCAAGTGATCTATTCCAGGCTTGGGACCTCTGAATTTTGTGCTGATTTCTTCCACCTTTCCAATCACAATATGAAAATCTTGCATACTTTTTAATTGAAGAAGTTAATTTACAGATTCATTTCTCTTTCTGTGTGGACAAAATCAGCTCCTTCCACTGTAATAAAACAAAATCCAAATGCATATAAGAGATCCATGAATGCATTTGAACAAACACAGATCTTAGTATTGCAGGTGGTTTTATAGAAGATTATCCCAAAGATTACTTAGGATCTGGGTGCCACATGTGGACCCATGATGACTTTTAAGAACCTTCATAGGTTCTGCACGGTCCCATGTTATACTGAAAGTGGTGTATCAGGAAGAAAACCCCAAAGAACCACTGCTGAAGAAGAGGGTGCGTCCTGAGCCTGGCATTTGGAACCGTGAAGTTATTAATGCTATTAGACTGAAGTTTCTGAAACAAGGGTGTTGGTTGAAATGACTAATGTAAAATTTGATGAATGAAAGCACATCAGGTCCATCAGTAGATGAAGGTGTGGGTGATCCATTTTAAGAGGAAAAATAATACCGAGATTATGTCCTGGGATCTAGTTTTGGACTACCGGAGATCTATAGCCTCTCTTGATCATCCATAGAGGTCTGCACTGCTGTTATTTCTACTTTCAGAGAGTCTCTACAGTAAGGGAAATCACTTTGTTTACCCAGGGCTGTTGTTTTTCCTGGTTCTTGGGTGTGATGAATATGGGCTGCATGGGCTGCATTACATGGGAGGAGGGGGAAGATCCTGTCGTTCCCTGGAGCTCTTTTAAATAACAGAAAGGTTTTGAGGGAGCACCTCCCTCCCTGTGCAAAGGAGTAGGGGGAGGGAAATCATGTGCAATGAGTCTGCAACTCTCGGCACACTTACTTGGGAGTAAGCTCCATTGAACACAATGGGACATACTTCTGAGTAGACACACAGGGAACTACTAGCACAACCTAACGGAAAGAAGAAAAAATTAAAAAGAATCACAGAAGAAAAAATTAAAAAGAATCACAACTCTAATCTAGCACAATGAAGGGTCTCCCTTATTTGGGCGTAAGCCAGATCTGCCTCCCTTTGTTGCAGGGAGGCATTTTACCCTCTTCTCCCTCTGATAGCAGAGAAAGTCCTTCCTCTGCAAGTTTATAGTGCAATGTCAGCTTTACACACTACTGATTTCTCACTATTAGAGATCTCTGATCGTTTTTTAAAACGGAATTGGTGGGGGGACTACGGGAGACAACCTGTTTGTTTACAGCGTCATGTAATCCACCTGGAAACTTCTGTGACTGGCCAGTCATGAGCATGCTACAAATAGCTCATTTAGGGCAGCCCTCATTCACCTGTTGACTGCCTTTCTTCTCAACTTAGTTAAATGCTTCCAGTGAGAGCTGGCAAAAATGCTCCTTTACCCTCCGTCTCTCCCTTGGTTTCCTCAATGGGACCAAGCATCTCTGATGAACAAATCCTATCCACTTGCCTGCAAAGTAGCTTTGCTGGTAGCTCTCATTTCAGCCTACTGTGTTAGTGATTGACTACCACTTTAAATGAAATCTCCTTACCTACAGTGTTACAAAGAAAAATCTGTTCTATTGAATGGATCCTCTTAAACTCAAGGTGGTTTCCCCATTTTTATGTTTCTCACTTTACCAGTTTCCTTTTTCTCCTCTTTTTGAAATTAGAAGCAAAGCAAGCTTTGCACTGATTAGAGCTTTGTGTATGTTAGCCTTTTATGTAGACAAGGCTAAGTTTTTAAGAAAATCTACTCTGTTTATGTGGGACTACATAGAACCCTCAAAGAAAAACAGAGGGTTGCTTTTCTGTGATCATCGTGGATATTGTGTGCAGTCATGCCTCCGGGCCCCTTTCCTCAGTATAGGGGACTTGGAAGGAAATGACCTTGAGTGAGAGAGCTAGAGCTCCTAGTCTTCCTGTTTTTTAGATGATCCCAACTGGTCTGGGCAGGCAAATTTCATATGTTGGACTACACCAAATAGCCATTTGAAGAGCAGCAGGTACAAATCAGCAACACTGTTTTACGTGTGCATGGAAATTCCCAAATTGACTGATATGAATGGCTATTGCCCTGTTACCATTAAATGATCTGAAACAAAATGATGCCAGTTTGCCCATACATGTAGATAGGATCCTGGAAACCTCCGGGCATGTACAGAGAAGTCTAGTGTAAATTGAGGATGTCCTCTGCCCATATTAAACTGTTCTTGGCATGCACAGCAACATGTGCCGCATTGCTGATTCAGTTATATAACTGTTCCTGCAAGTGATCTCTGTTACTGTAATTATTTTGGCACCTGTCGAGTGACCAGTGTAATGTGGAATAATGTGTGGGACAACACACTGTCAACACTGCCCCTAAGAAAATGGTGTTCCTACCTGCATTGCAACTGTACCCCATTTGGTAGAATGCAGATGACTGTTTGATGTGCAGCTGACAAGACAGCAAAATGCATAAGCAGGTTCATGTTAATGCAGACAGACAACAGCCTGTCTGAACAGTGGTATTGGCATGTTTTGTTTTAAAGCCTTCTAGCTTGGTTCACTAAACTTAATCTCCCCTTCTTTCCTAGATTAATGAAATTAAGAAGTCTGTTTTATACTGTGTTGCTGTCATTGTTTTATATTGAACATCATCAATGTTTCCTTGTTGGTTGTACATATTTAACATTTTCCCCACCAGACACTGAGAGAGATAAATTATATTTGGTCTCGTGGAACTTTCTGAGCAATTTCAGTTTGACTATCAATTTCTACATCATGAGGAAAGATTTGAGTAGCTCCCATTTTGCTTCAACAGCAACAAGCTGTGTGAGTGGATCAGTTTCTAGATATTAGCAAGTAAGAAGCCAAATATTATTCAGCACCTCAATTTTGGAGTTTTACTAATGTTTTTTGTTGTGAGAATAGGATTATATGCAGGATTTGTTTATCAAAATTAAGAAACCTGATATTGCTAAATAAATGGAAAACAGTTGGCAAGAAATCTCCCCTTCCTTTCCCTTCCCTTCCCCTGAGTGTGTGTGGGTTCTGCAAGGAAAAGCCTAAGGCTTCTTATTGTAATGTAGTCCAAGCTTTAACTGATCTTTTTTAAAGCACATGTAATGAACTAGGTTTTTAAGGTGTTATAACCAGGTTAATGAGAAATAAATGCAAAAAGCATAATCAAGATTAATATAACGATACTTTTATTGCTGAAACATTAGTATAAACAGCATAACTAATATTTAGCAGAATATATAAAATAGCTATTTTTATCAAATGCCATTTCAAAATAAGTGGAAGGGGAAAGCTTAAGCAATAATTTTAAGAAATTAATCTCCAGTTGAAATCTACCAATGATCAATTCATAGATAGTCCTTGTTTTCATGTCGCAAGGGACAAGCAGAATGAAAAAGACTGGAACTCCTGTTACGTTAAATTCCAAGCACATCACATAACTATCATCTCCATAATGAGCCAACCACACTGACACTAAATTGCTTAGCATTGGTTTGATTTATCAGTATTTAATAACACAGGGACAGTGATTTTTGGTTTCACAAACGTTTTTGTTGGTTACCACAGGCTAACTAAAGCATATTATGTTTTGCAAGGTGGGTTTTGGCCCCAACAGTGCAGTTAATTAGTTACATAACAACTGGGCCCCCAGATGGGGACGTTCATCTCAACCACATGAAAAGATTAACCTAGCCAGTTCTGTCGTGGCCTGTATGAGAATGACAATGCAGATGTGCATCCCTATAGGATACCCTGTTTCTATATCTGGGTTGCTTTTGCTGAACTGGAACATTATCGTTTTGTAATTGCTTGCTGAAATAAATACAGTTTTTAAGGCAACAGAAATGCAGGTCAAACAGTATCTTGTCTTTCTTGAATATTTTTAAAGTAAGTCAAATATATATAGTCCAATTGCACTTTTCAAAATAGTGCAATTGGTGAATAATTATGTCACCTGTAGCTTTATAAAAATAATGTAAAGCTACGTTTTGTGTGACTACTGAGTGAAAAATGAACTGATATACGTTCTTTTGCTTAGATAATAGCTGTATTCAATAAAGGGCTTGCTTATTTCTCAGCACACATTTTGCAAGGTTGTCTAAAAAAATCTTGCTCTTATTCTTGGATAAATCTGGCCTTCCCTGCTGAACTGGGACAGCTAAAGGCTTGTGTATCACTTAATGTGATTGGAAGAATTTACATAAGGGAAATAATGCTCTGTGGGTGTGTACTTCATATTACGTCAAAGAAGGCTTCTAAATAGGCATCAAATATGCCTGTTGTAGATCCTCTTACCCAGACTCTCATATCTTATATATTTGGTATGCCCTACATCTGACCCTGTTCCACATAGCAGCATTAGGTTCTCTTATTTTAAAACACCCTTGATCCTCCGATAAAACACTTCTGGTGTATTTTCATATTGTAGGTTCTTCTATGCAAACATATGATGTGTCCATTCAGTGGTCCAGACTTTAATCTGGTTGCATTGTGAATTTATTGGAATGAATGGTATTTTGAATGACCACTTCTAAAATATTAATAACGATCCCTGACTCTCCAGCCAGGCCAGATTGCCTTATTGAGAAAGAAAGGCACTTGGCAAGGGCCAGTAGTGAGAGGTTTTGCACTTACTATATTTTATTCAGATGGGCTTCGTGGCACTGCAGGGGGCTACTATTTGATAGAGTTACTACATATCCACTTACTAGTAATCCATTAACTAGCAGCATATTGCATAAATAGCCTTTCTGAAAACAGTGAATTGGGTGAGTGCTGTCTTTCCTGTGACTACTGCAATACTCCAAAGAGGGCTAGCAGTTGCACCTAGTTATGTTAATGCAACTAGTTCCAGAAATGCTCAAACAAACTTCAGTAATTATTATTCAGTATCCTAAGCCTATAGTAAAAGCAATGTAATCACAATAACGCGGTCCAGATACAGCTCATGCCGCTTCTTCATGAATAGTTGAAAAGAATTTAGTCAATGGTCTGGAGCAGTTCAAAGTGTTTTTCAACGGGAGACAGGTATCTGGAAAATGTTAAGAAATAGTATACGATGATCCCAGTACTTAATACTTACCCATGAAAGCCTTTTGCCAGATGGGGAATGTACAGCGAAAATACAAGTTTCTGAAGAAGATTTACGAAACGAGATAAATTACTGGATACTCGTTAAAGTGAAAAAGTGAAAATCAACTGCTGTTATAAAGTGAAATGAAATCAACTATTGGCAGGATTCATGCAGTAATATTAGTTGTTTAAAACAAGTATATGAGAAAGTGAAACCAACTGTTGTTTTCGAGTTTATGCAGTAAAATCAACTGTTGTTTAAAACATTAGTGAAATCAACTGTTGCTAGAAAGAAAAGCCATCTGGTGTCCACTTTGTGTTTATGCAGTGAAAGTAACTGTTGTTTAAAACTTCTGGGAGCTTTTAGAAAACACCAGCGTATGTGTAACTACTAATTTGTAAACACCTAATCCATGAAGTTTATAAATGTGAAAGTAACAAATGACCATTGACTATATTCTTTTCAACTATTCATGAAGAAGCGGCATGAGTTGTATCTGGACCGCGTTATTGTGATTACATTGCTTTTACTATAGGCTTAGGATACTGAATAATAATTACTGAAGTTTGTTTGAGCATTTCTGGAACTAGTTCCGTGCAGCAGCATTTCCTGTGACCACAACAGCAACATTGCAAATGAAAATCTGTATTAGCAAGGTAGAATGCAGTTGTAGTCTATACTAAATATGTAATGACGGAGATAAAAATCATAGTAGCTTGGTTTCCCATCGTCCTAGAAAGTTGATGCTAGCACCTAAGAACTTGAAGGAACATTTGCTGGACCTTGTGCAGGGCTTATATGTAAATATCAGTCAGTGTCTGTTTCAAAGTTGGTGTCTTGGAATTTTTAAGAAAAATCTTTCAACACTATTAACATGCCATTAAAAAAATTAGCTGTTCGTATTCATTCTATCCAGACTTGGAAACACTAAAATCTGTGCATATAAAACAGGGAAATCTCTCTATCTGTGATCTATTTGTGTATTTTGGTTATTATACCTTTAATCAAAAACAGCTGCATGTTGTATGTGCTCTCAAATAACACCTTTGTTAATATTTCTAGGACTGAGGCAAGAGCAAGCTTCATTTCTGAAACTGACCCTTATTTTGTCAAAACCAAAATAGTTTTGTCAAAATGGATGCTGTTAGTAGTCAACCCATTTTCCATGCCATCTTCCAAGAGGCAAAAGTTTCTTCTTAGTTAAATATGAATATCCTGTTTAAAATGTTATGTCATTGTGTCAGTTACATTTCTTAATGTTATCTTTGTGAGTCAGGTATTCCTTCACTGTAAATTACTTGCCCTTTTCAAGGATTCTTGTTGCATTGTACTAGAGCAAGATTGGTTTTGGGAACATTTTAAGAAGTGGTGATAAGCTTATTGGAACTCTTAATCTAAAATTCCTTTCACCCAGACACACCAAATGAGTTATCTGAAATCTTGTAATCCTGATTTTTTCTTTTCTGCCACAGTCGATTCCAGATTCCATTTTTGTTGTTGTGTATTTCTTTTCCGCAATACTCAAGGTTCTCAGGAACTTCCTCAAACGTAATAGAAAAGTAGTGGGTACACTTTCAAGTGACTCTAGCTAATTACTTTTAAATGTTTTCACCTGTCATGCAAAATAAAACTAGGGTTGAGCTGAGATTGGAAGGGGGCATCCTTTTTGTGATTCCCCCCCTTCCACAAAAGTTATCCCCTTTGGTCATTTGTGGGGTGATTTTAGATATTCAGGTAGCCTGGACCTATCTTATAAGAGGAATTGAGGTGATGTCAGTTCTTCATTGTAAGCCCTTCTTAGACCTGATTGGCAGTAGCTTTAGCATCATTGTTTCATCCTCAAATGTGCCTTTTAGCCACAGTGTTCAGGCATTGCCCTCACTCTGAATTAGCTTTGTCCTCAGTAAATCCATCAGTTTACCAGATCTTATTAGCTATATGACAATGTCATTTATTAGGAATCAGGCAGTAGCTGATCAGTGCTGTGAAACAAGTAGTATAAAAAGAATATGCATTTGGGAATCTTTCAGGAAATATTTGGGTTCCCTAAAGCTGCCATTTTGCACCGAAAATGTTTGCTGGAAAACGTTTGGTCCCAAACAGCTGGGGAATATGTGGCCTTCCAGATGTTGTTGGACTGCAGCTCCCATCATCCTTTACCGTTAGCCATGCTGCAAAGGGTTGATGGAAGTTACAGTCCAAGAACATCTCCCTCCTGTTCTGGGAAAACTGAGTTGTGGATTCTAAGCACGCGGTTGGAAGTTAAGCTTGTTCAAGTCAGTACAAGAGGCAATTGCTGGAAAGGCTACATAGAGGAGAGAGTGATTAAAGTTTTGCTATCTGATCAGAATTATGTATGCAGCAGCATTGTTCAGGGGTTAGGCACTATTAAGCTTTTCCAGCAATTGGGTATACAGACCCTTCAGAACAGGCCTGCTGAAATTGTAACTTGCCAAACTGAAAGCAGCTCACCTCCGGATCTTCTTGGTGTCTGTGCACGCACATAGGAAACCTGCACCTGCACAGTGCATTTTCAGAACATTCTGAAGCTAGATGCTGGACATTTTTGTTGGCAGGCTTTGCACCCAGGTCCACTGCACATGCCCAAAGGGGTAAACCTCATGCCCGTATCCCTTGTCGAAAAAATGTTGCTGCTTCATAAGGGGTGTAGTCACAGTGACCATATGCAAGAAGAAATAAAAAAGAACACTCAGGAAAAATACTAAAAACCAGAGAGCGAAGAAACAAGACAATGAGCCTAGCTCACTTGGAGAGCATTCTGCTAGATGTTACCTCTACAGCAGTTGAGTTGACCATGCAAGTGTGGAGTCTGCCCTTTTTGAGCATGGGCAGTAGATCGAGGGGCAGATCCTGCCACCAAAAACGTTTAGAGATTCTAGCTCTAGAAAGTTCTGAAGATGCACTGCACAGGCTTCCCCATATGCAGGACTTCATAGATAACCCTTCAAAGAACTACAGATTCAGTTACGTGATCTCTCCTTGTTGCCTCCCCTGAATGGCAACAAGGGGTATATGTGCGCCAAGTGCTTGTCATGCCACAATATATTGTTTGAATGGTACATTCATTTTGGTGCTCGTAAGTTGTGCAAGGCCCACCAGAGGATCAAAGCACAAGTATTGTTATGCTATTTTGATTTAGGGGTTATAGAGTCACTATATTAGCCCTATTCAATCTTTCCTAATCTGCACTGATTAAACACATGATGATCTCTCTTTACACGTGGAGGCTGATGTTCTGAACACTACAGCCTCCAGTATTTGGAGGTTCTCCATGTATTTTCAAGCAATGAAAAATCAACATTCAAAATCATGTGGGAAACCACAGATATAGGGGGCTCTCCCCTTCATAAAGTAGCTTTCCACATGCAGAGGGCAATGGAGGGGCTGGAGCTAGTGTGCTCCCCCCCCTCATGTTTTTATCAAAACAGATTGGGAATGATTGAAAAGGGCTATTGGGTGACATGTTTAGCATATATCAGATGCAGTGCCAGAAAAGGTATAGCTATATGAACAAGAGCAGCTCCTAAGACTTGAAATTAGTTGATTGCATAACTGCATCACTTAACATATAATTTTTGGTAGATCCACTTCTACATATTGGAACCCTATGCTATACCTGACTGAATTCTGAAATGGAATAATGTTAAGTTAAAAAAATAATTTAGAAGTGTAATTCTGTTAGTCTGTTGAGCAAAAACATCAATCTCTTGTGGCCTCCTTTAAAGGCTAGCAAACCTATCCTTCCACAAACTTTCATGGACATGAAAGTTTATGCCACAATATACTTGTTAATATTTAAAGTGCCATTGGGTTCTGTCTATGTGCTATTCTGTAGTCCAGGTTTAAAGAAGCTCTGGCCCTTCAGATGATGTTGGACTCCCAATTCCCATGAACTCAGCCAGCATGGCTAATGGTCAGGGAAGATAGGGATTGTGATCCAACAACCTCTGGAGGGCCAGAGGTTCCCCATCCCTGCCCTTGGGCATACAACTAACATCCATATTTCAAAAGATTATGGTTTTACTTATCACAAGGCTGCTTCTTGCCCTTCCATGTTGGTTAAATTTCTGATTCACAGGGAAAACTAATACACCACCTCGCAAACATTGCATAGCTGGAAGTTTTCCTTATCCTTTACATTGGAAGTACACTTGTAAAATTACTTTCAGGCAGTCTCTGGAGGGTTCATGAAGAGGTATTCTGATGCCTGTGCTCTTTTTTCTTGATGTATAGGTTGTCTTTTAAGTATTCATAATTTCCATGTTCCTTGTAGGCATTGTCAACTGAAATGCTGGCCAAAGCCGTGGGTGTGTGTTATGCATGCATGCATGCATGCTGTTGACAGCTGCCAACTACAGATTCAGCTAATTTCACATGGGCCACTGGACAGCCATCAAAAGATGAGGTCTCTTAGTAGCTACAAGGAAAGCTACAATTGTCCAATGACATAGATGTGAAACAGTAACTTTCCAGGTCAAAGAGCCAAAGAACATCTTTGGTACACCAGATTTTCCCTTCAGCACCTTGAAACCTTCCCATTAAGATTTTTTTAAAAAATAAAACCCACTATTACAGTGGTTGCCATGAAAGTATTATTGCTCAAAACAAAGGGGGGCACTTTAATACTCTAGCTGACATCCTGTACATAACTGCACATATCTCAGGTGTATATGTATGTAAGATTGTAGCTAACTGTTCCACTCAGTGAACTCACAGATTTGGCTCTGTTCTATTCAGTACACAAAATCTTTCATCATAGAACTCTGTCTTACCCAATAACAATCTCATACATCCTATAGAGCAAGCTATTCTTGAGACTCAATGGATTGAAAGAAAACTTGTTTGAAATATGACATATTCAAAACATAGTGTGTTGTGACACAAAACATATTTTAAGTTTGGTATCTGAAGAATGCAATCCTATATTGACAGAAAATGTCCAATTTCTAAAGATGATATACTGCAAGTCTACACCCTTATTCCTCAGATCTATGCAATCAATTACTATCCTTAATGTTGAAAGCATTTAAAAACATAAATAAAATGAGTGATACGTTGTGCTTTCAGACAAACTTACCCAGTAGCTTTGGTAATATGGTTTTATTTGTGGTGAATAAATCCTTTTATGATTTGCTAAATGAAGGTGTGAGTTCCTATATCATATCCCGTATATATTCCAAATGGATTTTAAAAGGACTATAGTAAAGAAGCTGCTATTGCTACATTTCAACAAATGTATTCGACATCTCCCCAGCTATGCAGATATTGCAAGTGTTGAGGGTTGCTAAAATGAAACAGTTTATCTTGGGACAATGTACAGTGGTTCTACACGAAGACAATATGCTACATATATACACTCATTCCATCAGTGCCTGGTTTCTGCAAGAGAAAAACCGGACTTGCAGAATTTTTTGAGGATGTCCAGAAGCATGTACAGACACGCAATACTTTAAACATCCTGTACTTGGATTTTCAAAAAGCCTTTGACAAATGTCACTCATTGAAAACATTTTACTCAAGGGATAAAAAGATCATTTTATGGATCTGTAATTGGTCAAAGGGAAGAAGGAGATACGAATAAATAGGTTTCACAATGAAGAGAAGTGGTGTCTAAAGCAGGGGGTGCAATAAATAAATAAATAAATAAATAAATAAATAAATAAATAAATAAATAAATGCACAGGCGTCCCTCCCCAGCAGCTGTCCAGAAAAAAAACACTCTAGGACTAGGCTCTTGTTCCTGCCATAGAGACCTTGTTCCTAAAGCATCTCTGGAGTGTCCTAGGAAGTAATACTGGAAGGCTCTTCCCAGGTTCTTAGGATGCTCTAGGAACAGAGCTTCTGTGACAGGAACCATAGAGCCTGTTCTTTTTCCTGTTCTCCCCCAACCCCTGAAAATGTTCCAGATAACAGTGTGGGATGTTAGGATCCTTCAGCAAGAGAGTGGATTAGGGAAGAGAGAAGGCCAAGGTGTCAGGATTCCTCGTTGGCTGGGTAGTTTGAGAACTGATGTTTCTGGGAGGAGTGTTGATTTTCTCTGATCAAAGCATGTACCAAGCCTCTGAGATGGTCCTGGATAGGATTTGAATTTAAGTGAATGGTGTGTGTTGTGTTGTATGTGAATGTGTGTACCTATGCACATTTTTGGACCCCGCCATCCCAGCAGACACTGTTGTGGCAGAAATGTTTGTGCATCACTACTTTAAAAGATCTGTGTTGGATCTAACATCTTTATGAATAAGGTGCTGGGAACTCCGAGGCAGCCAAATTTGCAGCTGAAACTGAATTATTCAAGATGGTGAAAACCAAAGCAGATTATGAAAATGAGAAAACATTTTAGTTTTCTCCAAAATGGGTGAATGAGCAAGAAAACGGCAGGTGAGATTCAGTATCAGTGGAAAATAATTTACACTTGGATTCCCACCCCCTTTCACCAAACAAAAAAAACAACTAGTTATGATCATTTTCAGTGAGAAAGCTCACCTAAAACTTGGAGATGAACACGAAAAAAGAATGCTCAGTTTTAGGAATGATAGGGATTGAAAAAAATTAAGACAGCTGTATCATATATTTATAGAATTTAACTGGTGCAACAGCATTTGGAAAACATACAGTTCTATTGTCTGATTTCATAAATGGTATATGGAAAGGATAATTTTAGTCCTAGTTCTCACTTGGGTAGTATTCCCTGTGGCTTGAATCTACAACTTCAGACTACAGGTGGAGGCTTGTTTGAATGCTCAATAAATAAATATATCACTAGACGCAGAAATGTAGATGTCAGGGAGAAAGCTTCTAGCCAGGTATTTTCCTAACATGCTAGTTATCTATATGGAGGGGGATTTTGCCATTAGTATAGTCCAGAAACAGGGTTACTGCTTAAGGTGAGAACTAGGCCTAAGATGACCAATATAGGGGAGCACCTTCTTCATCTAGGTAATACTAGAGAATATAGGGATGTATTAGTTTAAAATTAATATCAATGAAAAGTAATGGAGACTCACAAAAGTATGGAGAGAAAAGATACAATGAACATGTTATAATAGGAACTGGGAGTTACTCAAACTGATTGGCAGTAGGTTAAGGGCAAAAGATTACCCACAATACAGAACAAACTTAAGTAAGTCATTACAATGGCTCAATTCGGACGACACGATAGTCAATGGTGGGGTAATAATCAACTTTACAGTTGTTCATCTAGGGGGCACTCCCCACACAACATGGTAATAAATAATCAACTGTGGTGTGGATTAGGATCAGCACTGAGTTGACTATGGCAGCATTTGGATAACATGATAGTCAAAACAACTGACGATTGTTTTCCCCACACCAGTTGTTTATTGTGTCGTCCGAATTGAGCCAATGAGATGTGGCTGCAATGGCATTAAAGATAAAAGATACAAAGTTAAGAAGAAGAGGGCTGTCAACCACTCAGAACCTTGATAGCTAAATGGGAACTTTGTATGCAGGAACAGTGTACTTCAGAATACTGGGTGCAGGGAATAAGCAACTGAATGATCATCCCCTTCATGCTTCTCTAGTGAACTTCCAGAGGCATAAGGCTGGCTGTGGTTGGAAACAGATGCTCTAAAACAGTAATGTTCCTCATGGTAACAGTTTTGCTGAGGAAGAATTAAAGCATCTAATTGAATTCTGGCAAAATCCTTGGTCTTTTTGAAGTGACCTTGTGCACACGCATGTGTGGAGAGGCATGCAGCCCTTTTGAGGAGAAGTAGGAGCTGAAAGGAATCTAGATCAAGGACTCATCCCCTAGACCAATTATCCAATTCTGACCATTTTTTTTCAAGTGTGTGTGCTAATGGGATCTGGGGTCTGGCTTATACAGCATAATGAGGTTGTTGTAAAGGGTCCAGATATAAGGTCATATTTTTGAGTATTCTCCCTATGTAAAAAAAATTAAACCGTGCAAGTAGAAAATTGGCATAGCAGTGATACTGCAGATCTACCATATTTTGCCCTGATTTTCTTGATTTTTGCTTGCAGAATTCTAAAAATGTGGATGAGCATTACAAAATTGGATTTTCCTCTCACATCTGCAGCCTGAAATGTCTACTTTGCCATATCATTCTGACCTATGTCTTAGCCCGAAACAAAATATGACAAATGCCTACCACTATCTTTTCTCTCTGAATTGGAGAACAAGCTTGTGGGAAGGAATTTTGAGGGGAAAAACAGCTGCAAGGGAAAGGGTTCAGAAGCTTAATCTTACACCCTCACAAGTCTGCTTTAAGTAAATTGATATCTATTTTAGGCCTTAGAATGTATTCTCTGTCACCTGTGACCTCTAGTGAAATATGGCCAAGTCCTGTTAACTCAATGACCACACTAATGTTAGATGAGAGACATCTTCAAAATCCTGTACAGAAATTTCTATTTATTATAAAAATTGGGAGCTAATTTATGGCCAGGTTCCAAAGAACTACATTAGACATACCAAAGAGCTTGGGTGAGCTCAGTTGGGTTTTGGACATCTCTTTGAGCAGCAGGACATCTTAATTCTTACTCACGATCCCTTTTCTTGTGGTCAGACCTGGTGACACACTTGAAGTACTGCTTTTTAAAAATTATTTTTTAAAAAGCAGTTGTTTCTCTGTATGATAATAAGTCAGTTCTTTGGCTTTACAATTCAGCCATTTGATATAAAGCTGAAAAAATAATGTTTACATTAATGTAATTATTTTAGTAATTTTAAGTTCTTCTTCGTGGTCTCTGTGCATCACACATATGGGCTCGCGCTGAGGCCGAGCCCGCTTGGGGAAACTTCTATAGCTAGCTTAGATTTAGGTGACTAAGGTTGCAACCCTATGGACACTTATCTGGTAATAAGCCCTCCTTGAACTCAGTGAGGTTTACCTCTGAGTAGACATGTATAGATTTGCACTGTAAAAGAATTTAAATAGATGCATGGTAAAAATCTTAACTGGGGTACATGAAAATGTGCTATTTTTACATGTAAACACCAGCATTTCATTAGCATTCAACAATTTCCTAGCTTAGGAAATATGCATTTCTTAGTTGGGAGTCTGCAATTCTTGAAAGCGTAGGGGTTTCTGTCAGGAGAGCACTTAGTTTGAACAATGATTGGCAACCTAACCTTCCAGGGATAATTTACATTAGTGGAAATGTCCTTATAGAATTATATCATGTGGAAGGATGGGTTTTATCTGTCACGGCTTGCCTACCAGGAAAACTATTTAATTTCAATTACAGTTAAAGTAGAGAGCAGCACAAGTTATGTTTTTATTCACACCTATTAATGCTTAGTCACTGTGAATTCACAATTAATAATCTGTCAAGACTAGCGATGGGAAATGAATCTGTTTTATACCATAAAATAAAAATTAATCAAGATATCAAGCAGGTCGCAGAATATAACCCAATGCTTCCTATAATACATTCATGCCGGTGTAATCAATATTCATCCACATCCAAGAAAAGAGAACCTGGTTCATATTTTGCACATGTTTCACACAATCGTCACCTCATTATAGTCCAAAACAAATGCCTCATTGGATTTAATAGGTCAGCATTGCACTCCTTGTAAGTTTTTTTTTTTAAGTAGGCCCTCTACAACCATCTGTAATTTTCAGACATCTCATTTCCATGTCTACTATTGTTGCACCACAAAAATATCTTCTATCATAAAACTGTATTTATTTTAGATATGACCAGGTGTGTAAGAAGACAGTCAACCATTCATAGTATTTTAATCTGTATTATCTCTATAAAACATTTATTTTAAACTCTATAATGGGATTTTAGAAATAATATAATCTTTGAGTGTACTTCAAAGTACTCACCTTGGAAATATAATACATTTAATAAGAGGTAAACCTTTTAATCCAAACCTTCTTTGACTCAGAATAAACTGTGGAAAAAGAAAGTATCTGTAGGCTACTTTGTCCTCAACCAAAACAAATTTTCCTTTGAAGTCGATTCTTGTTTTCCGAAAGATCATCCTGTGCATGGAAATATTATATAAAAACATCTTGAGTCATTGGATTCATAGATCTAGATTTGCTTGCATTCATGTCTGGTACACATAGCTTGTCGTTCAATTCGCCAAGTAACTTCTTCATAAGTACAGTGACATATAGTGCATTCATCAGTCTTCACTTCTCGGCCTGCTGGAATAACTGTAGTCTCTGCAAAGCAGTTGGCGCCTGAAACAGAAGAAAGATGGTACTTAGAAGACCTGTTTCACATGATCCAGATTCCTTGGGGCTTGCTGGTGGACAGAAAATTGAATTTTGATGTGGAGGCTAGCCTGGCATGCACACCCTTACCTTTCTGGTGCCTGTCAAAGACATCCCTATTCTCCCAGGCATTTTAGATTTTATAGTTAGATTTTGAGAATTTTTAAGTGCCCATAAAATGTTGAAATGACTGTTCTATTTATTTTATATTATATTTTTATCTCCTGTGCTAATTGCTATTGTAATTAGTGTTATTTTTATTCTTTTAGTATTATGTAATCGGCTCCAAAAACTCTTCTTGTTGGACAGACTAAAAATAAAATAAACAAGGAAGCCAATGGTTTCTGGGGCCACCTCCCCCTTGGTCCTTGTTCAGCGCTGATGGTCGCTTACTACCCTCTGCTGTACAGGCCAGCCATTCATAGGTTACAAAATAGTAATCTGGATCAGTTCTACTTTAGTGTTGGTTAACTATTTGTTCAACATATTTATATTCCTCCTTTCTGGTCATATATTCAAGGCATCTAAAAGACAAGCTGAACCAATACAAAAATAAAATATAAACACTATACATCGAATACCAAATAAATTGTGTGAAATGTTCTGGGTTTTTGTGTGTGTGTGTGTGTGTGTGCGCTTTACCTGGAATTGTAAAATTTCATACATGTCACAGTTTACAATTTAAAATGAGATACTGAAACAGTGGTCTTACTTTTTAAATGGAATAGTACAGTTGTATTATCTGCAGCTAGAATATAGTCATGCTAGAGGAGACCGCATGCAGATTTCCTGGAACAAGGCAATGCATTGGATGCTTGTTGATATTTTAGAATGATCTGCAGTCACCAGACAATACCTGCAGAGTACTGTTTTTCTGAAAAAATGACAGTAATTTCTGACTTATCTGAAATTACACTCTAGACTATTAGACTAGAGAGCTTCCAGAAGTAGACAATAGAGGTGTGCGGAGTGTGTCTGCTCTGCTCCGAAAGTCAAAGTGGAGCTCCGATGAGGCGCTGCTCTGCTTTGATTTTCGGAGCTGCCCCGTCGCTCCGCTTCGTTGGATTAACTGTCGAAGCTCCACTCTGTTTTTGGATAACCACTCCATTATAGTCTAACAAAAATGCTTACATCTCTGTCATTTTTAAAAATAAAGAGATGAAACTTGGCACCATGGTAGCTCTTAAATAAGGATTTAGCCATGCCAAGTTGGAATCAGATCTGTTCATTTTGAAAAAAAAAAACTTGTATAAAATTGCTCAAGGTGCTAGACTCCAAAGAGGTTTGAGTTTGAAATTTTAAAAAATCCTAAAAATCAAGGGATGAATGGATCTGCTTCCAGCTTGGCATGGCTAAATCCCTACTTAAGAGTTACCATGGTGCTAAGTTTCATATTATCTTTAAAAATGACAGAGATGTAAGCATTTTTGTACTTTCCATAGTCTACAATGGAGTGGTTATTCCAACTTTAAAAACTTCCTAAAAATCAAAGCATGATGTAAAAAATGTAAAAGTGAATCAAGCTTTTGGGACAGACATCTTTAAGCAACAAGAGCTATTTGACTTTCCATGCATTAGAATTGCAATTCATGCACAGCTATGAATGCTTACATCTGATTGAAACAACCAGAGTGTAAATGTACTGTATGTATACGTGCTGGATTACACCCTATGAGACGACCCTTGAAAGCAGATGAAGGCAAGCGTACTTAGAGCGGATATGACCTGTTCACATAATTTAACACTCCAGCCAAAACTGAAGAGAGCATTTTGCCAGCTGTACTCAAACATCAAAGTATTGAAACAACTAAAGATCCTGACTCTAAATTCTTTGCAGAGCAGTGTGTAAGTACTCAGGGGCCCTATCACTGGGCCAAATGTAGCCCTGTGCTTTTGTTTCATTATTGGGAACTAACTTTGCCCACTCTACCGTAGCAGCATCACTGCTTTAGCTAGGGTGACCAGATAAAATCCAGGTCAGGGCTCATGTAACTTTAACAGTTGTAGAGAAAAGGGAAATTCAGCCAGTGTCATTTGTATGCAATTAGTTCCTGGTGAAATTCCCTCTTCATCACCACAGTTAAAGGTGCAGGCACTATACTAGAGTGACCATATACAAAAGAAGGCAGGGCCCCTGCAACTTTAACTGTGGTGATGAAGAGGGAATTTCACCAGGAACTAATTGCATACAAATGACACTGGCTGAAATTCCCTTTTCTCTACAACTGTTAAAGTTACAGGAGCCCTGACCTGGATTTTATCTGGTTAGCCTACTTTAGCACAGGAACACCACATAAAGTAATTTTTGTGGTGGGGAGGGACAAGGACCCCCTCTACAAGAATTCGGTTTGACACCTGGTTCTCCGCTTATGCACATCTTCTCGGAAGCGCTTTATGGTAAATGACTGTACGCAGGAGGTAATTGAGCGCACAACTGGTGGCCTTACCGGTTGTTTGAAATGCGCTTTAGAAGTAGTTAATGTGGAGAATCGCTTATTCACATAGTCAAAATGCTCTTTAACGGCTGAAGCAAAATAAAACTCGCTATTTAACGCGCATTCGATAATGCCCATAATCGGATAGATAACGCGTCTCAACTCCTGATTTGCGCTCCGCTCATGTAGAGGTAAAATTTTTAATGAGACTTGAAAGAGCTTTAAACCTCTCATGTAGAGGTAGCCAAGGTCTCTGTCACGTGCTTGCAAACCCTAGCCTCTGATGCTGGCACAGCCTTATGTTACAAGCTGTGCAGTTCTGACCAGCTTGCTGTGCACAGGAAGCTGTAGTAGTTTGCACAATATCACAAGTACAAGAGGAAACAGGTTTAGGCTCTCAAAGTACAGAATCCGTAGAACATCATAAGTTGCCATTTCTGCCTTAAATACATCAATGATTACTCCTTAGGGCAGAGATCAGCAATCATGGCTTGTGGGCTGCACGCAGCCCCGCCACCCCACCCCGCTCCTGCTGCCAAATTTGTTACTGTGGTAGTAGCCACAGATAAATCAAAGTAAAATAAACAATCCCAGTGATTTTCCTTGAAAACAAGGTGCAAGGGGAGCATGTGTCTTATTTGCAAACAGAACTGCACTTCCAGAACCACCCCAACCCCCAAGAGCACAATTTTGTTTGCCAGGAAAATCACAGCTTTGTTTGCTACCTCCATGGCAAATTCAACAGCAAATTCTGTTAAAGAATGGCTTAATAAATTATAGAATACCATGAAATGGTTCAAGGCTTCAATCCTATGATTTCTGGGAGCGTATCCCAGGGACGATAAGACAGAGTGGCTTTCCCTCCCCCTGCCCCTCCCCCCTTGTGAGTGTGGAAACCTCTTCCATCCTTGACCCTTTGCTGCTGGTGCTCTGATGGCGGTAATGGCAAATAGGGGACAATGCTGGGAGTGAATCTTGACATGCCCTTCAAAACGAGGGAAAATACAGCAGTTCTGGAAATACTGTACCATTGGATGGCTTTATAAGTTGTTTATGCTAGGCCAAATCCATTAAAAAGGACAATTAAAAAACAATCATTTTTACTAGATAATGGATCAGTCATCATACATTCAGTAGCTTTCATCAATATTTGCTATGAACACTGTCTTAATACATGGGAATCTAAATCATTGTATCTTCTATTTTTCTTTTCTTTGACTATACTTTGTAATTCTCTGGATAAGGTCATTGTATGTACTGCATGGGCATTTTTCAATGGTGTACTAGTTTGTAATTTTGTATTTTAATGGCAAACGGATTTAAAAGACAATGAACATTCTTGTAATCTTGATAACCTTGAGTTACTATTTTCCTCCTTTCAAACATATATACTTGGCATGGCTGTTTCATACTTCTCATGCAGGCTCACCCTGATATAAAGCCCCACACTATTGTTTGTTTTTGATTAAATAATAGGACACATTATTAAAGTTTTGTACTGGCTCCTAAATTATTTTAACATGCAGCTGAAGCTACAATAAACAGCAAGCCACTAGAAATCCACATTTTGAAGTGAAACTAAAAGTACAGCCAGTGTGGTATAGTGGCTACAATTTTAGACTAGGACAGGAGAGACCTTGGTTGAAATTTGCACTCAACCATGAAGCTGACTCAGTGACCTTGTTGTGAAAATAACATGAGGAGAAGAGAAGGATGGGATACAAATCTAACAATATAGTATTGAATAAACAGAGCATATTCATGTAACTTCTAGTCATTTCGGTTACATTTGGCGTAGGATTCCCAAAAAATCACAAGCGAAACAAATGAACGGTGTCGATTTCAGCCTTAGTTATTTGCTCTTAATAAATCATTCTAAATGCTATTGAAAAACATGAAGATTCTAAAACAACATAAAGCACCAGATCTTTTTAAGCCTTTGATATCTTGTCTGTAGGATCCTGTCTATCAAGCTCTGATATCCCATCTTTACCCAAAAATCCAGATGGGCTCATTCATCTCTTTAAGTCCACCCTGTCCAATAGTAAAACAGTAATGAATGAAAAGTGAGGAAGTGAGCTATTTAAGCTTTGTGACAGAAAAATCTGTAAGTATATTTCTACAAGAAAAACAACCACCTATTTAACTGGCAATAACAATTTAGCACTACAGTAAAAATGTCTGAGTGTCCATTCTATATGGAAAATCATAGTAAATTCATTTATTGAATGAACAAATGTATATCAAAACTAAGGAAGTAATACAAGATTTCACAAAGAACTCCCTTTATGCCCTGCTGTTGGCACTGATATTTAATTTTTGTTCTCTTGACCCACTTATTTAGCAATGTCTTTTCTGAATCCTCCTTGCCTTGTCTTAGCTGAACCCTCACTAGTTTCTTACTCTATCTACACTTCTACATTCAATATAAGTTGACAAACTCTCCCCTCCCCACACACCATCCACTGAATGTACCTATTAACTGTTATGCTACATTTTCTCTACTTCACTGGATTTTTTTTTGCTTTGCAGTTTATTACTTTGCTTCCCTTAGCTGCAACGGTGAAGTGGTAAATTTTGAAACACAGGTGCTCATCATGACAACTCCCAAACCCACAGCAATGCAGGCAGCTGTGTTGATTTGTGTGCGTGTGAGAGAGAGGCTGAGTTCGGATGACACTTTAGGCAATGGAAGGGGGAACACGCAACTGACAGTTTGTTATTTTTGCGGTGCCTGACACACAACATGTTGCCCCTTCCACTGTTGCGCGGCTGAAAGACCCAGTCTCATGAGAAGCAACAGGTCTCCGATAAACACCGGAGCAGCCCGTTGTTTTTCCCCATTGTTAAACAATATACTGTCCGTTGTGTTCCCCCCACGACACAATAATTAACACAATGGACAGTTGCCTCTTCCCCCTCTGTTGCCTAAAGTGTCGTCGGAACTCAGCCAGAGAGTGAGTGAGTGAGTGAGAGAGAACCCCCTCCCCCCAAAGAGCAGCAGTACAGAGCATAATACCCAATGTACTGGGATCAGCTGACAGTCATAGAATAGTGAGCTAGCAAAGGGCAGTGTAGTGGTTAGCATGTTGGGCTATGCCTGGAGAGACCTGAGATTGCACGCAAAGGTAGGCTGATCATATGAAAAGGAGGACAGGGCTCATGTAACTTTAACAGTTGTAGAGAAAAGGGAATTTCACCAGGTGTCATTTGTATGCAATTAGTTCCTGGTGAAATTCCCTCTTCATCACAACAGTTAAAGGTGCAGGCACTATACTAGAGTGACCAGATACAAAAGAAGGCAGGGCCCCTGCAACTTTAACAGTTGTGATGAAGAGGGAATTTGCAACAGGAATAGCTCACAACAATATATTTATTGTTGCTGGGAATTTTCCTCAATGCGGTGAGGATTGCAGCTAAACCTGAAGGAAACAGGAAATCAGAGGTGTGGGGGAGGGGAGGGAAGAGAGATCATGTCATAGTTCCTATTAATCAAAGAATTCTGCCACTTTGGCCTTGTGAGCCCTGCTCCATTACACCACTACTTAGCTGGGTTAACAAAGCTATTTACCTACTGTTACGTTCAGAGGTTCAGCAGGAAGTCAATACACCAGCATGGACAAGTGCACAACCACGTGAAGGGCAGACGGCTTTTTTTGGTATACACATAAAAATAGGGGTGTATGTGGCCACCTATTCATTACCTTGTTTCAACATTATTGTTAGGAACATAGGAAACTGCCTTATACCATGTCAGACTACTTGCCCATCTAGTACTGTACTGTCTACTCTGACAGGCAGCAGCTCTCTGGCAGAGGTCTTTCTATCAACTACATGCCCCCTTTACCTGGAAATGCCAGGGGTTATACCTGGGATCTTCTGTAAGTGCTCTACCCCTGTATTATCATATGTCTCCAATCACATGTTACACCCAATATGCAAATGACTGACATGTGCAAATATAGATTCTGGACCTAGAGATAAGGGCCCTTTCCACACCAGGGGTTTCGCCTCGGATGGCCCCCGGCTGGTCCCTGTGAGCCCAAATGATGCACAGGGACTCCTGGGGGTGGGGGTGGCCATGGGATTTTCCAGGGATAAGGCAAACCTGGAAAATCCTGAATCTTCTCCGGTCCCAGGAAGTCCTGGGACTGCGGAAGATGTGGCCGCCCATCCAAGGTGCTGCCGCACTTACTCGCAAGTAAGCATGGCAGCAAAGTGAGCACGGAGTCGCACCAAGTGGTTCCGTGCCCATCAGGGGTGAGGGGAGCCAAATCCGTCATTGCCAGGATGGCAGGGGGAGGGCCCCCCAATCGAGTGGGATTAAAAAACCCCCCACTAACCTTAGCGCAGGAGTGCTTGTGCGCTCTCCTCAGGGCCCAGCACTTCAAAATGGTGGGCGTGATGAGTGCATCATGCCCAGGAGGAAGCAGAAGTTCCATTTCCTCTGTGAGGATTCCAGATGCCAATCCCGGAAGCAGCTACTTCCGGGATCGTGCTTCCTCTACAAAGGTGTGCCACATGGAGGTTGCACTTTTTACTAACACCAGGGGGATATTAACTAGTGATCACATTTTAAAGCATGTAGGCTTTATACAGAATGGCTTTGATTCAGAAGGGAGAAATTGGTTAGATTAACCCTATAGAATCAGGAGGTAGACAAAAAGGAGTGGCAGAAGCAAGTAGGTTATGTTTGCGAAATAAGAAACAGGGAGGGCACTCGGATTTTGGCAAGTGAAGTGGAAGCCTAGACACAATGGGGCAAACTCAAAATGTATATTGGCCATTACACTACAGCCATTAAGCTGCAGCTCACTGTCTCTGTCCCATGTTGCAGGAAAATACTCAAAACCAAAGGAGAGTAACTGTTTTTTTTTGCACATTTATAAAAGTAACATTTTTTGCTTTAGTCTTAAGCAATTTGTTAAGGGTAATGCTGGAGGCACCGGCTATTTAGTAAACTTTTGTTTTTTTATTTGGAATCTGTATAGCCAAATTGAAATGGAGGTGCATTGTGGTTAAGCAGGATATCTCTCTGACAAAATTTTAACAAAGCTCAGACAAGGCTGGGTCTCTTATGCCTTTTGAATGCTTTTCCTGCTTATTGTTCTAAGAACTGTACTGATAATTGATTATGATGAAACCAAGATTATAAGTTGGATCCAGACAAATCTAAAGTCTCATGAATATCAGTGGGTCTACTCTAGTAAGTATGACTAAGTCTGGATTCAACCATATGATTTTCTCTAAATATAGAACTTTTACATAATACTTTAACTGAACAGGTCGCAAGATAGAAGTATTTTGATATCTATATTAATTCTTCTCTTATCCGGCCTTTGCAAAGTAATAGGGTTAAGGCTGTGGTAAAGAACTTGCCTTCTGCAATTGTCTGCTTTTATTGCATTAAGGTGGAACCTATGTGTCTTCAGCTCTAATTCTTTTTAAAGGCCACCTTTATTATCCATTTGCTGTTTGGAGCTGCAATTTGGATTAAATATGTTGGACCGTCTGTGGAGATGGTGTGAGCAGCTTTCCATGGGTCTCTTCCAAAACATGTTGAGGTTTCATCTCTTCAGCTGGAGGTTGGATTTCAACCTCACTCAGCCCTTTGAAACTTTGGATTCAGATATACTGTTCTGAAACTCCAGGATAGGTTGTTTTTGGTCAACTATGTGATGATATCTATTGCTGCATGGATAAAATGGACCACTTCTGAGCATAGGAAGCCCTTGTAGTAGGCTTTCGAGAGGCCAAAATTATGTCTCTGACTCCAGCTGCTAAGAAGTCTAGCTGGACCTCAGCTTGAACCTCTTCCCTGCTAGTGCGAACTGTCAGACTATGGAGCGGAAGTTCATGTGGCTCCTTGTTGACCAGGGATCCATGTGGAATGTGACCCAATATGGTAGACGATACAGGTTTGACGCAGAAGTCAATTGTGGTGGTTGTGGACTCTCTATGCTGTGAGGTTTAGGGTCTGGAGGGTGGGATGATGCACTCAACCCCGATTGCGAGAGATGAGAGATGGAGTCAACGGAAGCCAGTAAAACTCTCCCTGCACCAGTCGCCAAAGGAGGGTGAACCAGTTTTGCCTTGGCCACCAGGGAGTGATTAGAATGCAATTCGTTGTGTCTTGTATGAACTTGGCCATTACTTTTGTTAACAGTGGAAATGGAGGAAAAAGGTAAAACAGTCCCCCATGCCATCGCAGAGCGAATGTGTCTCCCTTCAATGACCAGCCTATCCCTGCCCTGGAACAGTACAGTCTGCACACCTTGTTGTCCACTGTCGATGTCTGGAGTGCCTCATTTCAGAAAGAGGGATCTCTTGATCCGTGTCAAGAGTTGCCATTCGTGGGATGTTTGAAGCTTCCTGCTCAGGGTGATTGCCAGTGTGTCATCTACACCTGCAATATGTAGCCCTTTCAATCACCCAGTGGAAAATGTCGAGGGCAAGTTTGACTAGTGTGGCAGATCAAGTGCCCCCTTGCTTGTTGATATGCCACAAGACTGCTGTATTGTCTGTCAAGACCTGGATGTGGTGGTTCTGCAGATGTGGCTCGAATGACAGGAGAGCCTTCCTCACTGCCTCGAATTCCAGGTAATTGATGTGATAGGCCGCCTCACTCGTCCAGTGTCCCTGGATCTGGAGTTGTCCACAATAAGCTCCCCAGCCTTTCATCGAGGCGTCTGTGGTAAGTACTCGTGATAGGAGCATCTGTGTGAACGGCATACCCCGAATGAAGTGTGGTAGGTGGGTCCACCAGCCAAGGGATCGAACGACTTGATCCGGGATGGTAAGATGGAAATGCCTGGCACCTTTGTTCGTATCAAAAGTTTGATGGAACTAGAGCTGGATGGGCCTCATATATAGTTGGGACTAGTCGACAACTGTTACGGTGGATGCCATATAACCCAAAAGCCATTGGATTTTGTATGCTGTAGATCGTCAGTTTTTCATGAGTGACTCTGTATTCTGGATCAGTTGGACTGCCCTGTTGTGGGGGAGGAATGCCCTTGCATTGTTCGCATCAAGCATGGCTTTGAACACGATGGTCCATGCTGGGACCAAAGAAGATTTCTCAGTGTTGATACAGAGACTGAGTTCCTGTAGCAGATCAAGGATGACAATGATACTGCATTCTAGATGTTTCTTGGAATCGGCTATGAGTAACCAGTTGTCAAGATATGGATATACTTCGACGTCGAGGGTCCTGAGGTGGGCACACATCACCGCCATGCACTTGGTGAACACTCTGGGTGCTGTAGCCAATCTGAACAGAAGTACCTGGAACTTGTAGGTGGAAAGGCCCACGGCAAAACAGAGGAAGTGGTGGTTTGTAATGCAGACATTCTGAACTTTTTTGGGATGATGAACTTGTTCACTTCCCGAAGGTCCAGGATAGGCCGGAGACCCCCCGTCCTGTTTGGGCACTGTGAAGTATCGAGAGAAAAAACCCTCTCGATTTTGAGACACAGGCATGCATTGGATTGCCCCTTTGGAGAGCCTGAACCCCTTGAAGCAAGGCTTTCGATGGGGTGGTTGTCTTCACAATGCCAACGGGAGGTAGAGTCCCAAAGTCTATCCTGTAACCTTCTCGGATGATGGATAATACCCAAGAGTCCATTGTTATCCTTTCCCATGCATCAACAAAATGTGTAAGTTGATCTTGGAAGGGTACGTGACATGACCCCAGTGTCAGTATGGGTTTGGAGTCAAAAATGAAGTTTCGAAAAAGTGTCCGATCTCCGGGGCTGCTTAAATTTGTGCAACGGAGTCAACTTCCTCTGTTAGTTCTGCCCAGCTTGATATTGGGGTGGTCTGTCAAAATGCGGTAGTTGAAAATAGGATTGTTGATGGCGTGGCGGCAGCCTTTTCTCTTTTTGCAGTTGTGCAATTTGAGCACGTACTTATTTATTTATTTATTTATTGCATCTTTATACTGCCTATCAGCTGAAGCTCTCTGGACAGTGCACAATTAAAAACCATAAGAATAACAATATAAATTTAAACATTAAAAAGTTAATGCAGTGTAAAACAAACTACATTAAAAACCAGGGGAAACCTGTGTAAAAAGGAATATCTTCAGGAGGTGTTTAAAAGATGTAACATTTTCTGCCTCCCAAACTGCACGAGGGAGGGTTTTCCAGAGGGTGGGTGCCACTACAGAGAAGGCCCGCTGCCAAGGTTCTTCATGGTGGCATTCCGTTCGACTTGGAATGGCCAGTAGGGCCTCCTCTGAGGATCGTAGCTGTCATCCAGGTATATATAAGGGAAGGCGGTCTGCTAGGTATGGTGGTCCCAAGTTGTTTAGGGCTTTGTAGGATAACAGCATAACCTTGTACGTGGCTTGGTAGCAAACAGGCAGCCAGTGCAGTTCTTTTAATACAGGTTTTATATGAGCAGAGCTAGGTGTCCCCGTGAGCACCCTAGCTGCTGCAATCTGCACTAGCTGCAGCTTCCGAACCATACACATGGGTAGCCCCACATAGAGTGCATTACAGTAGTCTAGTTATGAGGTTACCAGTGCATGAATGATCGGCAAGGCTATCCATATCCATGAACAGGCGTAGTTGGCGTACCAACCAAAGTTGATAATGGGTGCTCTGGACAGAGATGGATCCAGGAGCACTCCCAAACTACAGACCTGCTCCTTCGGAGTGAGTGCAACCCCATCCAGAACAGGCAAATACCCCAATTAACCACCAACCCATGAGGCCTCTGTCTTATTGGGATTCAGCTTCAGTACTTGGCAGTGGTGAGCGCAGCAACTCCTGTGGACACAGGGATCGACGCCGTGGTGTCCCGATGTCAGGGAGTGGTAGCGAGGCGGCATGCCATATCTGGTCCTATCATAGTAAGGGTCCTAACTTTCATGAGGATACCAGGATTCATATCCATATCGGTCCAATGGTGGATAGGACCACTCAGCATTGTTCCCAATCTCTTCTAGGGGATCTAGGGGTCCCTGTAAGAATGGCGATACTGAGGATCACGATTGTCATGTCCCATGGCTGGGGACTGTAGATGATATCCCCTGGTAGGGCAAGAGTATCTGGATTCACGGTCCGAAGAATGCTGCCAAGGTTCCCCTTCTTGAGGTCCCTGTTGTGGTAATCAGGCCTCAGGTAGGTGTGATTGTGGATGCAGATTGTCATGTCGACTGGCGTTTGACATGCTGATTCGACACTGATAGGATACCGGGGCCGATCAGGCGGCGGAGGGGCATGTTGCCCAGGGGTGAATGATCTCAAATCTCCCCTTCTGAGGGTGTTGAAAGCAATTTGATAGCTGGTGCATCTACTGACGTGAATGTTTCTAGCACTGGTTGTGGCAGGGGTGCTAATAATGTCCATTGAGAGGATGCCCCAGATACATGAGGTTTCTTCTTTTTCTTTTTCCCATGCAAGTCAATGGGAGATTTTACCTTTTGGGCCTTTTTGGCTGGTCTCTTTGCTGTTGACACAGCAAGGGAACAATCTGAAATAGGTGGATCCACTCTGACCAGTGAAGCCGCTGCCCGGATAGGGGACGAATGTGAAGGTGACGCCATCTTCACAGTAGCCGTCACCATCCTCTTGGGATGGAGAGCCTGCGATTCGGGCACCACCTGGAGAGTCTTCTTCCAAAGTTCAGCTCTGAGGCAATCCAATCTGTGTCACCTTGTTTGTTTCGAAAAAGATTGGCAATGGGGGCAAGCCTCCACAATGTGCGACTCGCCCAAACAAAACAGGCACAAGGCGCGACCGTCAGCAGCAGGCAATTTGCTGCCACAGTGGATGCACTTACGAAATGACGCTTTTAGGGCCATACAACAAAAAGAGAGAAATGTAATTAATAATATATTTTTTAAAACAGGAGAAGAATAAAAAGAAAAAAAACAGTGAAGAGATTATAACTAGAAAAAAACTCAGCTCAGCGACGAGAAAAAATCCCGACGCTTGAAGAACAGCTTCCCTACGAGGCACCAGCTATGGAGGTCGTAAAGGAACTGAGGGGGAAAGGCAGGAACATGCTAGAGTATGCGAACTGAGACGGTGGGGGAGGGGTTCCTGCCGAAAGCGTTTTTTCCCTCAGCTAAAGAATATTCCCAAAACGGGCTCAGCACAGGCGCAGGGCCCATATGTGTGATGCACAGAGGCCACGAAGAAGAACCATCTACACAGAACAAATTTTATGATAAATAAAAACTCCTTTCCTGTAAACATCTTTCTGTTTACAACAGTAAATTATACTGAAGAATATCTCATAAACTCCAGGGATGTTACTGAAACAATGACTACTCCTGAAATAATAAAGATCACATGAAGTTTCATCATGATTCCCAAGTAGGATTATGTCCAGTTTTAGACAGGGTCTAGAATGAGTAATGGTATACACAACTGATCCACATTATACTTCTCAAGGCTGAATAATTTGTTGCAATCCTATAGGTTGCACCCTTGCAAGACGGAAGCCTCAGAACTTTGAGGCTTCTGTGTATCCAGTGTATGTAGCCTCCCCATCCTCTGAATGTTTCATTTTTCACTAGATGGGCTTTCACTAGACAGTGCTTCGAACGGGCGTGGAAAGAGGCTGGAAGAGGCTCAGAATAGCTCATTCCTTGGCCTCCCTTGTCTCCTCTCCTCCTTGCCCATCAGAACGCCCATTTTCCCCCTCTCCAAGGTTGATTTTCTGACCTTGGATGACAGCCAGCATGGTTCGGGGTTGGGGGTTGGGGGAGGGGGGCTGTCAGACTTCCAATCTTACATTCCCATTATCCTTACATTCCCACTATACCCTCAAACAATGTCTAGAGGCCATAGGATTGCTCTCTTAGCAATTAAAAACACAAAGAGACTTGTGGCATCTTAAAGACTAAGAAATTTATTATGGTATAAACTTCCACTTCATGAAATGTTACCCTCAAGTTGGCAGATTTATATGCATATGGGAATGCATATAAATCTGCATATATGGTGGGGGGAGGGAGGGTGGTGTAAACAATGAGGATAGAGGGAACTGATATACAGAATTAACAGACAGTGATAATTATCTTAACAGTGGCCGTTCACAAAATGTTGTTGGGTGATAACACAGATATTATTGCAATGATGTCTTTCAATTCCCGCTGAATTACAATTCTGTCTGATTTCACTGTTTAGAACTCCCCACCTCTAGCATTCGTATATAACAAATATACGAATGCTAGAGGTCAAATAACAATGAAATTGAATAGAGATAAATGCCAAGTTCTACACCAAGGAAAAAGGAACCAAATGCACAGTTACAAGATGGGGGATACTTGGCTCAGCAATACTACAAGCAAGAAGGATCTTGCTTGTAGTAGATCACGAGCTTTATATGAGCCAACAGTGTGATGTGGCTGCAAAAAAGGCAAATGCTCTTTTGGGCTGCATTAATAGAAGTATAACTTCCAAATCATGTGAGGCATTGGTTCCCCTCTATTTGGCACTGATTAGGCCTCATCTTGAGTACTGCATCCAGTTCTGATCATCACACTTCAAGAAGGATGCAGACAAGCTGGAGCGTGTTCAGAGGAGGGCAATGCGGATGATCAGGGGTCTGGAAACAAAGCCCTATGAGGAGAGACTGAAAGAACTGGGCATGTTTAGCCTTGAGATGAGAAGATTGAGGGGAGACATAATAGCAGTCTTCAAGTACTTGAAAGGTTGTCACACAGAGGAGGGCCAGGTTCTCTTCTCGATCGTCTCAGAGTGCAGGACATGGAATAATGGGCTCAAGTTATAGGAAGCCAGATTCCGGCTGGACGTCAGGAAAAACTTCCTGACTGTTAGAACAGTATGACAATGGAACCATTTACTTAGGGAGGTAGTGGGCTCTCCCATATTAGAGGCATTAATTATGCAGCTGGACAGTTACCTGTCAGACATGCTTTAATGTGGATTCCTGCATTAAGCAGGAGGTTGGACTTGATGGCCTTATAGTACCCTTCCAGCTCAACTATTCTATGATATTAAGTCCATGAAAACTTATGTCAGAATAAATGTGTTAGTCTTTAAGGTGCCACAAAAATCTTGGTTGTTTTTGCTGCAATAAACTAACATGGCTACCCATCTGGAAATTGTTAATAACAAAAGAATCCCTAGACTAACATTCATTTAAAGGAAGCCTTTTGGAGGATAAAACAGGCAATAAAATGTATATTTCTCTAAATTAAATCACCAAATCCTTGCCAAAAAGGAGCAGTATTACATTCCTTTTATATATTGTTTGGTTCTAGCTAATCTCCAGGGTACAAAAGTTCTATAAATTTGAAGCAACAACATGCCCTCAACATTCAAATTTTGCACATGAATTAACCCATTACAAGATGCAACATTGGCTAATTGAAGGGACTGTGAAGGGATGTATGGTTACGATGGTAATTTGTGAATACTATATATGTACTGGATTAAAACTAGAGAATTACCCTCCATGTAAAGTGAAGACATTATGTTCAACTATGAACTATATTAAGTCATTTATTTTTAATGTAAGAAATTGGAAAAAGGAAATATGAAAAAGCAAAAATAGGAAGTATTTAACTCAAGCTTAGACCTCCAGGCTCATCTTTTATTTTTCTCCAAATCTAATCACAGATTTCTGAAATAAAACATCTCCTATATATTTTATCATCTTCCCAATCCTGTAATTGTTTCTTTAACAATAGCTATCTCCCCAATTTAATTCTCCCAGCATGTTTGCCTTTCATGTATGTTCTGTAAAATAAAACTCTGCAATATTTCTTTGAAAAGAAAAGGTGCTGTTAGTTCACCAGGCAGCTGTGTTCAGAGGCTGGCTCACTGACTCATTCTGAGGCACAAGTTCATCGCTAGCCACCACTGCAGTACTGACTTGTCTAAATCCAATTTTGTCTTCTACAATCCCATATATCTCTTTGGTTACCACTGGAATTGTGGAGTGTTTTCAATTATAAGCGCAGGATTCACTCTAGGGCCAATTTTAAGAACACGTTGGCAGTTTTAAAGCACACATAATGAATGGGCATCTTCAGTTTAACAGGATCTTTCTCCACAGTGGTTGCTTTAAAACAATCAAAACATCTTTTAGAGCTGCAGGAGATGTCTACATTAAAGCAACTGGGGAAGGAGCTTGAGTCCACTCATAGTTCTAACTTCTATGGAACTTGTCTGGTTTATGGTTTATGCTAAGTGTTGCAATACAGAGTTGTGTCATATAGTCAAAACAACTTGCTGAAGAAAATAATGGGATGAGGGGAGGTGGGGAGAGGTTGTCCTGGATTCCATACCTCAGAGAGTCATGTTAATTGGCTAGTCAACCTAATACCCCCTTTGCTATACTTTCTCTGGCCACCACTAGCCTTTCTTTGCCAGATCAGGCTATGAAAAAGATTTTGAGAGGCATTCTGCAACAATTCTAAATGGAAAATTGGGCTTACTGTAAAGTTCCTGTCTATTCTGCTTATAGGAGAGCAGGCAGCAAGGGATTTACTTTTCTTTGATTAGGGGCCAGGACATTATCTGATCTGTTCCTGAATTTGGTTGTGGGGGTGTCAGGGAGAGGTATGAGGATTTACTCTCAAAGACAACCAGAACCTGCAAAAATAATCAATAAGTTTAGGGCACGGATGGGGGACCAAATCCTGCCTTCCTGATCCAGCACTCCAGGGTGCTCCAGATAGTCACACCCCATTTCCCTGGTCACACCCTCTTTCCCCTGTCTGCTGATCATTATGTGGTTTTCCAGCTCTTCCATGTTTCCCCCCATCCTAAAAAGTCAAAATGCCTCACCTAAGGCTTGGCTACTGGCACTCAGAGCTTTAAGCTAGTTTGGCCCCACCCGCCCTTGGAATGCCGACCTGGAGAGCTTCTCCAAAACTGAATTCAAACCTGGGTCCGAAGGAATTTCCCCACCCCTGGGTTTAGGTAGTCTGCTCCTTAGACTAGAGATAGAAGAACATGTAAAAAACCTGTCCTTAGTCAGAGAATTCATTGAAACTTGCTTATAGGCCACATTTTACTATGTAAACTGCTTTGACTTTTTGTTGTTGTTAAAGAAATGGTTTATGATAATCGAATAATTTTTTGGGTGAAGGTTATACTTGTTATTTATGCAGCGATACCACAATCCCAGTCAAAGCAAAAGCATTTATTCTTTGACAACCCACTCGTTGAAAAGAAAGTCTATATTGTCACAAGACTGGGGCTCGCAAGAGAATTGTGTAAATGATAAATTGTAGTTGGAGCATATGTCACTGCTTAGGCCCTGGTTACTTGAGTGCCCACCTTGCTCCTGTGTCCCACTAGGGGCAGACTCGCTCACAGGAGTAGGGCGCTCTGACAGCCCCCCGCTGTAATTTGGAATGTGTGGGGGGCCAGGGCTTTTTTGGTGGTTGGCCCCTGATGATGGAATGATTTGCCACAGGCGATTAGACAGGCTCCCACTGCTAACTGTTTCAAACGTCTGGGTGAGGCGTTCTTATTTATGCAAGAGTTTGGAGGAGGGGTTGAGGGTTTTTAATGGTATTGTTTTTCCGTGTTATTGTAAAGTGCCATGGTGCCAGAAATGGTGAGGTGGCACTATAAAAATGTTTTTAAATAAAAATAATCTGACCATACATTAAAACTGCCAGATCCTGAAATATATTTACGTGCTGAAAAGCATGAATCATTCTCGGTTTACTAAATCATAAAATGTCCACTGGAATCGCACAGTTCTCCATAATGCCAATTGTTCCATAAATTTACCACATTCATATAATGGCTCTTTTTGTTGTTGTTGCATTGCACAGTTGGAGTCGAATCTGCAGTTATCATATAAAATTTCGGAACTGAAGATAAGTTCTTAACAATGGGGAGTATCCAATGCTGCTGCGGTACTTCTGATGTTTTGTGTTGTGCCCGCAGGACCTATCACTAGTGCGTCCTAGAGCAACTCTGGAAACGAACCAAAATGTTAACTTCTGGAATGGGACAGGTCATCAGTGCTCTCTTCTGCTAGTTCTGCTGACGTGTTCTGTTTTGGAAACTAGTGTTTTGGCTCATTTACGGTTGCTTTAGCAAGCACTACTGGTATATCTGGCTGGCATATGGGTAACGTTGGATACTGCCCTACGTTGGCACTTTTTGTAGCCTACAAGTGCATCTCTTGTGGTATGTTTTGGTTTGGTTTGCACAGCCTGTGTAAAAAGAGTAATTTGTGGAAACATGCACTAAATGAATAAGCAAAATTATAGAGTTGTACATAAAAACATATACTTCCTCTTAACCCCTCTTAATCTTACTGGCTTCGCTAAAACTCTGGTGACTGGCTGAGCTGGTGTGGTATGGAACAATCGTAACATTTTATCTGTCACTAATACAGCAATGGAAAAATGAGAATTTTCTTTTTCTCCCTACTAAAGTACAAAGGTTTTATTGAAATTTAATGGGGGGACTAGTCTTCCATTCTTACTGTTCCATGATCTGATCTTACCACAGCAGAGTTCAATACCACTGCCAATAATAATAATAATAATAATAATAATAATATGCCTGCAATGAATTCCTTCCCCTGTTGCAGCATCTATGAGGGAATAAACAACTATTTCCTCCACTAAAATATCCAAACCATGCTTTTATTTCCATCTCCCATGTCTCCTATTTAATTGGGAGTCCTGATCCATTTTTATTTTTCTCTATATGTGGAAAATGCTCCACTTCTATTGCTCGTCTATTTACTTTCCCCAGCTTCTATATACTATTGGCTTTTTCAGGTGGGTGATTAAAGCAGAACACAAGATGGGGATGCAACACTGGTTTACACAGAAGCATGAGGCTATTGTCTGCACTGTCCTCACTTCCTTTACCAACTGTCCCTAGTATTCTGTTTGCCTTTCTGTGGGCTGCAGCATATTCAGCTGCTGTTTTCAGGCAGTTCTACACAATAGTTCTAAGATTTCTTTCTTAGCATTAATAGTCCATTTAGACTCCAACTGTGTATAAGTACAGCTGGGGTTGTTTATTCTTCCCCAGTGTGCCTTGCATTGAATTTCATCAGCTGCTACTTTGCCTCTTTTCTCTATGTTATGAGTTCTTTATGCAGCGCTACATGGTTTGCTGCAGAATGAATTGTCCTAAATAGACCTGTATCATCTGCAACCTTTGCTGTTCATACTTTTTCTTCAATTACTACAAGCCAGTCTTTTCTGATAATTGTTTGTAATCATTCATGCACAAAAAGAACTTACCAGTCCACCTACCAAGGCAGCATGAATCCGGCAAACTATTTTCCTATGAATCTGTTAGCCTGTAAGGTCTCACAAGACCAGTTGTTTTTACTTGCCTATATGAAATATTGTATGTCTTGGATGCATGGCTAACAAAAAGTCTGCTATACATATAAAAACATGAAAATACATATATACATAAAATATATGCATAAACAAAAATGACAAAAACTGTCCTTATATCTAGCATTCTAGATATAGGTATTAGGACCCTGTCTCTATAGCACCCAAGCCATAGATGGAAAATTTTTATGACTTGCCCAAAGGCCTAAACCAGGGGTAGGCAATCTGGTGCCCTCCAGATGGACTTCAGCTCTCATCAGCCACAGCTTATGTTTGGAGGCCAATGGTTGGAGTTTATGGGAATTGTAATCCAAAATATCTGGAGGGCGTCAGGCTGCCAACCCTAGCAATCAAAAGGATCAGGGGCAATATTCTTACTGAACAATTGATTTTAGAAAAAGGAGAAAGGGGCGTAGAGTTCTAGACATCCTTGAGTTTATATCAAGATTCCCCTGCCCCATCCTCACCTGGTGTAATCACAAAAGCTGCTGACAGATTATGATGTTCCCAGTGTAGATATGATTTTTAACAAAAGTTTATAACCATTACCACAACCCAAAATGCAAGTGTCACAAGGTATATTTTTGGACTGGTATATTTCTCTCAGGTCCATGGGGATTTTATTGTGATCACAGTTTTTGTACTCAAACCTTGGAAAGTTGCAGGTTACAGGGTGATCCATATTGAATTTATGGGAACAGATAGTCTGAGTGACCTTGGGCTACATCTTTATAAGAACATAGGAAGCTGCCTTATACCGAGTCAGACCAGGTCAGTGTATAAAATCTTTCATATGAATGTGTAAATGTTGAATATTTGTAGTGTGTTTGATAGCAAAGGAATGTAAACTAAGATGTGTTTCAGTTTGACATGGGTCTTGTTTCGTGCTTGCTTAATATAATGATTAATGATTTTATGTTGTATCTTAGAGTTGGCTAAAATGTGGCTATATTTGTTTTATGCAGCTCCTGACGAAGGTTTTGTAACCGAAACGCGTCAAGCAGCTAGAAGATAGGATAAAAGAAATAAAGGAAAAATATTTTTACCCAGCACCAGAGCTTTGCTCTCTTTTTTCTCCAGCTTGTTGGTGCTCCCTTCCCTCCTTGTTCCATCTGAATAAGATGTAGCCTAAGATCCATAGCAGCTTCAGATACAGATTCTAAGGCCACAGTCCATTGATTAAGCAAAATAGGGCACTCCAATCCTCTATTCCAATCCTGTCTTAAACCAAGGGTATATTTATTTACTACCATTAAATGCTTATATATATGGGTCATGGGTCAGCATGTCCGTTTAGCTGATTTAAGTGTTTCTAACAATAATGGGGGCTCGAAGCTGTGAAAGCAGCCGAACCAAACCTAGATTCCAGCAAGTGTTGCAATTGCAAGTATTGCCATTCAGCTGTAGTAGGTAAATTATATTTAGCATATGAATCAGAAAATTATAAAAACTCATCATCTGGGCCTATTTTATTTATTTATTTATTTATTTTATTTCTAACCCGCCTCTCCATCCAGATCGAGGCGGGGAACAACAATAAATACTAGGGATGTGCACTGGATCGGACCCGATCCACGATCCGAGTCCGGTCCAGTGGGAAATCGGATAAATTATCCGATTTCCGATCCCGCAGCTGGATCGGCCGATCCAATCCGAACCGGTCCGAAAAAGCTCCGAACCGGTTCGGCGGATCGGCGGATCGGCGGGCGCCCACTGGCGCCCACCGCCGCTTCCATTGGCGGGCGCCAGCGGGCGCCCGCCGATGAAAGTGGACAGCGGGGGGGGGAGGAGGGGGGCACTTACCTTCTCGGCCCGGTGGCTCCCGTCCGGCGCCGGCGCCTACTACTACTAGCAGGCTCCGCGGCCTGCTCTAGGGTGGCGCGCCGGGTGATGTCATCACCCGGCGCGCTACTCTAGAGCAGGCCGCGGAGCCTGCTGGTAGTAGTAGGCGCCGGCGCCGGACGGGAGCCACCGGGCCGGGAAGGTAAGGAGGGGGTGCGTGGAGGGGAGGAGGGGGCGCGCGGAGGGGGGAGGGGGGAGGGGGGCCCTTACCTTTCCGGCCCGGCGGCTCCCGTCCGGCGCCGGCGCCTACTATTCCCAGCAGGCTCCGCGGCCTGCTCTAGGATGGCGCGCCGGGTGATGTCATCACCCGGCGCGCTACTCTAGAGCAGGCCGCGGAGCCTGCTGGAAGTAGTAGGCGCCGGCGCCGGATGGGAGCCGCCGGGCCGGAAAGGTAAGGAGGGGGTGCGTGGAGGGGAGGAGGGGGCGCGCGGAGGGGGGAGGGGGGCCCTTACCTTTCCGGCCCGGCGGCTCCCGTCCGGCGCCGGCGCCTACTATTCCCAGCAGGCTCCGCGGCCTGCTCTAGGATGGCGCGCCGGGTGATGTCATCACCCGGCGCGCTACTCTAGAGCAGGCCGCGGAGCCTGCTGGAAGTAGTAGGCGCCGGCGCCGGACGGGAGCCGCCGGGCCGGAAAGGTAAGGAGGGGGTGCGTGGAGGGGAGGAGGGGGCGCGCGGAGGGGGGAGGGGGGCCCTTACCTTTCCGGCCCGGCGGCTCCCGTCCGGCGCCGGCGCCTACTATTCCCAGCAGGCTCCGCGGCCTGCTCTAGGATGGCGCGCCGGGTGATGTCATCACCCGGCGCACTACTCTAGAGCAGGCCGCGGAGCCTGCTGGAAGTAGTAGGCGCCGGCGCCGGACGGGAGCCGCCGGGCCGGAAAGGTAAGGAGGGGGTGCGTGGAGGGGAGGAGGGGGCGCGCGGAGGGGGGAGGGGGGAGGAGGGGGCGCGCGGAGGGGGGAGGGGGGAGGGGGGCCCTTACCTGCCCGGCCCGGCGGCTCCCGTCCGGCGCCGGCGCCTACTACTACCAGCAGGCTCCGCGGCCTGCTCCAGGGTGGCGCGCCGGGTGATGTCATCACCCGGCGCGCTACTCGAGAGTAGGCCGCGGAGCCCGCTGGTAGTAGCCGCCGGCGCCGGACGTGCCGAGAAGGTAAGTGGCGGGGAAGGGGGCTTACCCCCCCCCCGGAGCCGTCCGCTTCTATCCGCTGGCGCCCGCGGGCGCCAGCGGATGGAAGCAGGCGGCCCCAGGGGGGGTAGGGAGCGCGGGGGAGGGGGTTTACCTGCCGGGGCCGTCCACAGCGGACGGCCCCGGGGGGGGAGGGAGTTAGGCCCCCCCTTACCCACCCGCCGCCATTTTTTCCTCATAGACTTGCATTGCAATGCAAGTCTATGGGGAAAAAAATGGCGGCCGATCCAAAAATTTCCGATTTTTGGATCGGGATCGGACTCGATCCGGTCCGGGGGGCCTCCGATTTTGTCCGAACCGGTCCGGGACAAAATTGGAGGTCCCGATCCGGGTCCCGATCCGATCCGGGGGGTCCGTGCACACCCCTAATAAATACAAATATAAAATCATAAAATAGATAAACCATTAAAACAGATAAAAACAAATACATTATTAAAAACATCTTAAAATTCAACCGGATAGGCCTGCTGGAAGAGAGCAGTCTTCACAGCTCTCTTAAATTCCAGAAGACTGCTAATTTGTCGAATCTCCTCCGACAGGCCATTCCACAGTCTGGGAGCGGTAGAAGAGAAGGTTCTCTGGGTAACACTTGTCAGCCTAATTCTGGCTGACTGGAGTAAAATCTTCCCAGAGGACCTGAATGTGCGGGGCGGATTATACGAGAGAAGGCGATCCCGCAGGTAACCTGGACCCAAACCGTGTAGGGCTTTAAAGGTAACAAACTGCCTGGAAACTAATTGGCAGCCAGTGGAACAAGAACACTTTCTTTCCAATTCTTAAGTCTGGATTTCCCCATAAAGTCAATTTCGCACAAGAGAAATGATCGAACTGTAATTGATGAGATACTATATGGCACACATCTCTAGCAGCCAAGATTGTAAGAGGGGGTTATGTATTCTAATATGGTGAAAATCGAGTGCAATCCATTTGGGAAGGGGTTCTAACCATAAGGATTCCAGAACTGACCACAGTGGCAATTTTAAGCGAATTGGAAAAGACCAAAAGACCAAAAGAAGCCAATAGATAGGCCTGATAGTACAAAGCAAGGTCTGGAAAACCAACCCACCTTCTTTAATTGGAAGTTGCATCTGTTTCAAAGATAGAGGTGAGACAGAATCCCAGAAGAATTTACGAAACAAAGCATTAAGTTGTTGAAAGTATTTGCCAGGTATAAGTGAAAAAATCCCATGCATAACATAGAGAATTCGAGGTATAATGTTCATCTTAAGTGTGTTGACTTTATCCCACAAACTCAATTTTTACGGTGCCCATCTATCTATATCTCATGAAATCTGACTAATCAGCTTATTCAAATTATTTTAATCAACTGAGATATATGAGTATTCCCAGATAGGTAATAAAAACAGGGCACCATCAAATTGACCATTAGCCAACACACTGGGAAATATGCTGCTTCCAATCGGCATCAATTCAGACTTTGATCAATTATTCAGGCTTTGACCAATTAATTGAATAACCGGACAGATCACCGAAAGTATTAATCAATTTCATCAAAGCAGGAATAGATGCCTGGAGTTTAGAAATAAACAATAAAAGATCATCAGCATAAAAAATAATTTAAAATTCTAAGTCAGCATGCACAAACCCATGAACACTGCTATTCTGTCTAATTACGCAAGCCAGGGGTTCCAAACTTAGATCAAATATCAATGGGGAAAGTGCGCATCCTTGCCTAGTACCTCGCCCATGCACAAAAAAAGCTGACAACCAACCAGCTGCACTTGATGAATGTATAATCTCTGTATGAACATAAACTTTGTGTATGTAACATATTTGCACTGCTTGCCATTTGGATTGGTTGAATGAAATTACAATCTTGAATCTTACCCTTCTCTGAAATCAATATAGTAATGTACTTCCCTCCCCTTCAAAAACCAAGCCAGAACCCCAAATACTGTCACTTTCAACATTTTTACAAATAATTTGGGGAATACAGTTAAACGTGCTAACCATGGCTGTAGTTCAACAGACCTGGAGGGTGCTAGGTTGGGTAAGTTGTTTCGTGATATATTTTTTAATGAATTTTGAAACTTTATTAACTGAATTGTTTACTTAAGCAGTGAAACAAAAGTTTATTGTAGTATTTTTGTCCTACACCTTTTTACATAGTTTGTTTGAAATTTATAATATCTGTCTCTGTATGGTGCTTGCCACTTTGAGTTTCCTTTTGCAGGGAAAAGCTGGGTACCAATGAACTGAATGAATATAATCAAGATCTCCATATGAGTTCCTCTCAGTCATGAGTCCTTCTGCAGCCCCACGTGTTTGGAGGTATATGGCAGCTCCTGGATTCTGTGAACTATCGTTTTGTGTCACAGAAATCAGGAGGGTTTCATATAAGACAACTTACTCTGAGGTAAATACATTTAGTATAGGGTATAGGTAATGGCAGATGATTTTGGTCCCTTCCTGTCCTATGTTTTTCTTCCTGTTCTATGTTTTCCTACAGTACTGTCCAAGACTAAATAATCAGATGACTGTTAAACAGAAATTAAGACACCCAATTACAGAAGAAGCAGGCAGCACACACACAGAGAGCTAAATATACACGAATTCACACAGAAGCAGCTGTAAGGCAAAAACACATTGATCTTCAAAACCAGTGGCTTGGAATCTGAGAATGTAGCGCACAAAGAACTACTCATTCCAGAGTTCTCTCACTGATGTTCAGTTGAAACGCACTGGACTATTCCAGGTCAGCTCTGCAGTAAGTTGTTTGTAAATGCACCCCCAATATCCCTTCTCAGAAGAAAGAAGTTGATAATGTACACATACTGCATTCTTAAACAACAGGGAGATTATACAATGTTTGACCTTAAGAGTGTGAGAGAGAACGTGTGTGTGTGTGTGTGTGTGTGTGTGTGTGTGTCTCAATTCGGACGACACAATAGTCAATGGTGGGTTGACTAACCCTAACCCTAACCCTAGGGGGTACTCCCCAAACAACATGGTAATAAATAATCAACTGTGGTGTGGATGAGGATCAGCGCTGAGTTGACTATAGCAGCATTGGAATGACACAATAGTCAAAACAACTGACGATTGTTTCCCCCACACCAGTTGTTTATTGTGTCGTCCGAATTGAGCCACTATGTATCCCCATACACATAGCATTAAAACTAAAATATATTTGGAAAGCTATCACAGGGATGCTAGTAGGTAGATTACCTTGCCTTGGAGTTGGAGGCTGGGACTAAATAACATTTTCTTAATTTAAAACTCAGGAGGTGCTTCTATATAGAGGGCTTTCCTAGCATTAACAATAAAAAGGCAGTGTGCAACTATTCTGTCTTTTCTTCCTTAATGGTTCTTTTTCTGGTAAGAAAAAGATGGAAAAAGCAGTGGGAAACATGAAAGAGCTGCACATTAAAGACAACATGGTCTGGATCCTGCCACCCGCACCAGTAAAATTCCACGAATGAGGCAGCGCGATGGCATAAGGCCTCGTCTGGAAGCGTCCCAGGATTCTAAGAATGAGCTTTCTCTTCTAAATTAACTCTGAAAAACAACCTGATGTTTTATACAGTATCACTATGTACCTTTGGTCTATTGACTGTAATAAAGGTTTACTACTACTACTACTACTACTACTACAGTATCACTATTAATAAAGGGCGGATCCATAACAGGAAGGGCTTTGCTCACAGAAGGTCCCTCCTCTGATTTATCAGGCTTCCCCCTCCACACCACTGCTCATTCAGCAGGGTCTCCTGACTATTTGTGGAGCATTTTCAGGGGGCTGGAGGGGCTGATAGGGGGAAGGAAGGGCAGGGAAATCCACTCTGCCAGTGCAATTGATCCAGGATAAATATGAAAACCACCCATAGTATGTTTGCAAGCCAAAAATAAATATAAGTGAACGATTAAAGGAATTTAGCTGCATGAAACATACCCCAATTCTGTATTATCCAGCTATATGTGGTTTGCTCAATATGACCATCTTTTGACAAGCTACTGGCACTCATCTAAAGAGCAGACTACAGGGAAGACAGCCAATAGATGTAATCCCAGTAATAGTATTAGTGCCCATCCTACTGTTTGCCCCTTCTAATGAAAACCTTTTCTAGTATCTTTTTGTATTTTACTTCTTTGTACTATAGAGTTTTTGTGTGCTTGCCTGTATTGTTGGTGTATGCATTTGTAAAGTTGATATGACCATGATGGTCAAACAACAACAATAAACAAACAAACATTACTACTGTTTGTCAAAGCCCCACATTTAAGAGAAATACCTTATTTGATAGACTCAATGGGTACCCTTGAATTTAAAGTTCTGTGATTTCAAAGGATTTACATCTTTCCAAAGTGTTCTTGTTAATGAAATGTTGGCTCATCCTCAGTTACAAATGTAATTAGTGCAATCCTATGCACGTGTAGACAGAAATAATTCCTTCAACTCCCAGCAGGCTCCCAGCCGTAGAATTACGCTCTTAGTCACTCAGCTGCTGGCTGGGTAACCAACAATCACCCTTACGGAAGTGGCATCAATTTCCACCCCCCACCCCCGCACCCCAGGCTGCAGTGTGCAGTGTTGTCTCATCTCAAGAAAAGCTGGATGTCAGAAGAGCTGTTCCATCCGTTTAAGGCCAGAAGAGTCATCATGTACAGGCAAAATAGCACACCAGCATCCCCCACCCCAGCCACCTTGGAGTGTACTGCAGCTGACCCTCCTGGCCCTTTAAGATGTAGATAGGCAGGTGTGATAGTCCTTTAGCACTCTTGTCCCCTGTGTAAGAATTTTCAGGGTGTGGCGAGAAGGAATATAGCCATTTATCAGCATGTTCACCACATTTGGATATATGCATGAGCCTTGATTTTCCTCAAGCAAGCTGCTTGCCTGAGTGACCAGCTGAACAAAGACATTCTGTGTTCACACATGGAAACAGATCTTTGATACCCAACTTACGTCAGGCACAGGCACTGAGAATATTTCCTGCACAAACTGACTTTAAATTAAATAGTAATACTCCAATTCAACTCCTGGATTTCAAACTTTCAAACTGATTTCTACAGAGCATATATTCTTAGTTTGTGACCTTTATCTTCCGATATTTTTCAACTAGCTTGCTTTGTCTGTTGACCTATCCACACTAATGTGCTCTCTCTCTCTCTCTCTCTCTCTCTCTCAATCTCTCTCTCGTATCGCAGCGGGTGTGAAGACCAAATGCTCACTCTTATTCTTTTTATTTCCATCAATAAGTTGGTCCAATAAAAGGTACTATCTTAACATAAGATTTAGTTGTTCATTATTTTCTTACAATGTATGAGCATTTTATTTTTTAATTTTCTTTGAAACAGTATTTTGTTTCCATTGAAATTGTATATATATATTTTAAAAAAACTACTTGTGGCACTCCAGATGTTTTGGCCTATAACTCTCAGCACTCCTAGCTGGTATAGAGAATGGTGAGGCTATAGTTTTGTGAACAAAGCCACTGTAAAACATGGAAAGAAGTTAAGGCACTTAGGAATGAAGGTATCTACATAAAAATTATATAGTTTCTGGCAAACATTTAACATCAAAACTATCCCTCTTTAAACATTTAAGTTCCTGCATATGCATTTATGCACCAACAGTAGGAGAAGCTAATCCAACTGTAAAGATTAGATCGTGCAGCCAGAAAACTCTCAAGTGTTTTTTCACACTAAAGTAAATATGACAGAACAACACTGAATGCTTTTCAGGATCAAGCTATCAACACCAGAAGGCTCTGCTAAAACTGGGACAAAGTCAAAAAGCTCCAATTATAGGTAAATAATCACCTTGATAAATGTAGATTTCAGGTTTTCAACATTCTTAGCATAATGTGGCATTTTCCCTGAGGCATGAAGCCTTAAAAATTAAAATAAAACAACCCTACACCTGTAATTACAAGACTCATTTTTGACTAATTAAGTCCTATTTATTCATACTAAATAAAACTCTGTTGACAGGTTGTGACTGAATGCAGACACCAACTGTCAGGAAAGAGGCAAAACCTTAAAATAGAATGAAATGTTTGGTCTAGCTGAAAAAGTCAGCAGAATTCGACCTTTTCTTCTCAAGTCTGACTTCTCATTATACCTCTCAAGAATCGTTCACTGGAAGTCATATCCCGCATTTGTAATTTTAACTTGTTTTTATGTTTTATGGTTTAAAATTTTGTATATCGGTGTTTTTAATGTTCAATGTTTTTAATTTTTGTAAACCGCCCAGAGAGCTTCGGCTATAAGGCGGCATAGAAATGGAATAAAATAAATAAATACATTTGGCAATCTTGCCAAGAGACTGCCTTAGGGCAGGTGCGTCTCCTAATGGGGCAGGAAAATAGGAAAGGGCAAATATTTGAGATGCTGGCAACCAAATAATAATAATTTGGAGATGGAAAGGATTGAAGACTGGCTGACTGGGAGAAAAAAAGAGTTGTAATGAAGTTCCTCCTCTGATTACTCATAGTCCCCATTCTCCCACTAGTCTTAGAGTCTTTAGCAGACATTGAAAACTTGCATACTATATTGTTCCTATAATTAGGAGAAGTAGAAACATACCCTCCCCACATTTTTTTTGTTTTTTACAATAAGAGAAGTTTTGATGCTCAGGAGTTTGATGCATGTACTGGATTTTGAAGACTTTCAAGGCCCAAACAAACAAATGGTATTCCTTGTGAGTTGTGGAGTTAAACTGATGCTCAAAAATGGGGGAGGAGTAGCTTAGGGTTTCTGTTGTTTTAGTTCTATCACTTTTTTGAACAGAGTATGTATGGGTGCTTTCTGATGAGACTTGTATGCTGCCATTACCCTCATTCATGGAATTTTAAGAGGGGTTCAGATGTCATCATCTTCCATTTGTAGGTCTCCTGAATTTTACCACAGCTCTGCAATGCCTTTGGATTGTTATCATCAGGAGCACTCTAAAGCACCCTAACATGCACAAACTGAATGCTGAAACATGCTCTGAAATAATACTTTGGAACTGCATATACTTGTGGAAACATTTTCACTGCTGACCTTTACTAACTAAATGTGATATCAATTTAGTGAATTAGCTAACGGCTTTCTAAATTGTGGTTCTTTAAAACTCGATATCCTTCCTGGAACCCACAGCAGCTTAAGAAAAAAAAACATTACATTTATTAAGAATTTCATTGCTTTGTGATCACAGGCATCAAGGTTATTTGCTATTATTAAAAATGAAATTAACACTGCCCATTGAAAATAAATTGGACTTAGTGGGAAACTGAAATTCCATAGGATTGAATTTAGATAATCTCAAAACATTCTATGATATTTGGGAGAATCATTTCCAGGATTTGTGTGAGAAATTGCACAACACAGCACAAATGTGGCACAACACATAGTATATATTAAAATAAGCACTGACCCCACCTCCTAGTTTGAGGCATATGTTCAGCGCTGTCCTTGGTGCTGAAAATGTTGTCTGCCTTTTAAATGTACTGATTTACAAGCAATGCTTGAAAGTTCAAACCAGAAAGTGAGTGCAAAGCCATCAACATCTATTTCATTTTCACAGTGAAATATAATCATTTAGAAGGGAAGGACAATATGGGGGCAGGGAAGATTTGAAGGAGACAGTTTGAACAGCAGATTATATGAAACTTGTAATTTTCATTTTACTGAAGAGAATGCCTCTTTTATTCATCTGTTATAGTACCAGCTCATGGAGTTTTCAGAGAGATAATTGCTTGCTTCCCTAACTTCCCTAACTTTCAATGGTGATTACTCATGGCATATGAGCTGCCTGTGAGAGGGAATCTACAGGAAGCACAATGGCATTTCTTAAGAAGGAATTTAAGCAGCAGTAACACGAAGAAATCCCATAGCATCATGTTGAAGCAGACAGATTTCAGTGGGGATCAACAACTTGATGCATAATGTCGTTTCTCAGTCTGCATTCCCCTCCCTATTGCAAATGTGTCTTGGTTAAGTATAATTTCTTCAGAAGCAAGAGTCACAGATTGTTCCTTTGTGACACTTGTTTCCAGTGATCCTACATAAAGCCCAATTCTATAGAACTTGTTTGAATGAATTCACAATATGAATGGAGACCTGGCATGCTATTTGTTTTTTTTAACATGGAGAACCTTTTTACTAGAAATACCTTCTTATGGCTAGAAATACCTTCTAATGAAATTACAAAACACTATTAATAACTACTATTTCCCCCCAAGTTATTGTGGCTTCTAGTGAGTATTTCAAATGTGAAGGTGCCATGATTCAGAGAGCCCCTGTGCCACTGACTTCTAATACCTGAACATATGCCAAAGATTATGGAGATAAGCACCTTAAGGAACCAGCTCATTTGTATCTTTTGGACTACAGTAAAAGGAAAGCTATACGTTACAAAAAGCAACTACATTGGCTGACAGACCACCTGTCTATTGGCCATATATTATCCCAAGTCACAATTCAACTGTTCTTGGTTACTCATGTCTGCCCGCCTGCCTCTCTCCTCTGTGCTGCTATCTTAGAGCAACCTCACCACTCAGGTCTGCTCCAGCTGAGAGGCAGCATAGATAGATCATGGGGGCTGAATGGTTTCTTTACTTTCTATCTGTCCCATTTTGTAATAGACTTCATGACAGCATGGCATCTTGTATTTGAACCAGCTATGAAGCACAATAGTGGCGGTGCCAAACAGAGCCACTTTCTGTGTGCAGTTTTGATGATAAGGCTGACTTAATAGTATATTCAATTCCAATTCATTAGTAACACATCTTTAATATTGTGCATTGCCTCAGATGCCTACGGTTATAAACGTATAAATGCCGTAAACAAAGATCATGCTTCTTCTGTAATATACACCCATTACTAGTTGCTCAATTTATCTACAGAAAATTGGACCACTGTTCCCTGCCCCTTCTTTCTGAGATCCTATTATACACTTGAAAACTCTCCAAACATATTTCTTTCTACCTTTTGTGTATTGATAAATTTTCCAAATCCCTTGAGTCTTGCCTTAAGCAATTTGCTTTCAGGACTTTTTATCATCTTTATAGTTCTCTTCTGAGGCCTCTTTCCAACCTGTCAACATCGAAATTAAGCTGGAGTGCCAGAATTGAATACAATACTCCACATTGTGTGTTCTGTATTTCTTTGGCTAGGAATAGCAGTATGGGTCTATATCCTGGTTCTTAGTCCTGGGCCTTATCCACACCAGCTATTTATTCCGTGATAATATCGAGGTCGTTCCCTACTGGGCCACATGATGCACAGCTGATCCAGGGGGTGATCTGGGGATGACCCCTCAGTTTTCCTGGGATATGGATGACGGCTTTTGTCCCGTTTCCCCACTCTCTCAATACAATCCCAAGGTGGGTGGGTGGTGTGCTCTCCCTTCCCGAAGCTGCTGCTGCTGTTCCTTGTAAGTAGCAGGGCTCAGCAACCAGGCAAGCAGCTGCGCGGAGTGATCCCATGGGTATCGGGGGTGAGGGGGAGAGCATTGTGGCCATGATTTGAATGGGTATCGCATGCTTCAGCACCGTGTTTTGTTTTTAAACAATCAGAGCTTTGCACAGGCCTCACGAGTTGTTAAGAAAAACCCTTCTCCCCGGAATGGCTCTCCTAATTGCAGGAAAAGTCCTTGCTGTGTACCTTGTGAGGGACGATCGCTGAAGCTGAAAACCTCACGATCATCCCTCCCCATGCCTGAAAGGGCTCCTGGCTGTAAAATTCCCCTGCATACACCCCATTGTAGTGAATGGCAGCTTTAGACCAATAGTCCTTGCTTACTGTCAAAGTTAGCAGCCATAAGTTAAGACCAGTTTGTTATGACAACACTCTAGAAGCAAATTGCAACACCACTGATATATTCCAAATTTACAAAGAAAAATATATGGGAACAATACAGCCAAAGTCCCATTTTTTTCCAATGGGAAAGTTAGGTTTGTTCTTAAATCTCTCACAATGAAATCGATGGGACTTCAAAATGGTTTATTTTGTCTGAATTATACTCTATATTTTTTAAAGACTGAATTTTTAAGCTTCTTAAAGACTGAAATTAAAGTATCATAATTTAGAACACTTTAAAATATTGTCCTCTAAGTGGTAGTTAAATACAGTAATAGTACACAAATTAAAATACAGAGAAATGAACAATTACCCCACATGTTTCTAAAATTCTAATTAATGTATCTTAATCAAGCTGAAGAATGATTAAAGCATTCCTGGTCAATGAAAATTGTATAATGGGACCATGTTATTTACAGTAGCTTTTACTGAGTTTGAAAACTGAATTCATTAAAACCCATAAAAAATTATGCAGAATGTTTACTACCAAGTCCTAAAAATAATTGGCTCATTATCATTAAAATATACTTAAGTGACATTTTGAAGTGCTTGAATAGTTGATAGATGGTATATAAAATGAAGGTTTTTAAGGCCTCTTTTAATGTGTTATGAACTAAAATTTAAGATATCAAACAGAACTGTTTTTAAGATTGATTTTTCCATTTTAATAGCCATTCAATTTATTGTTCCATTCCACTCCCCATTTTTCACTTTGCCCTATTTGTTGTGAAATGTTATTTGACAAGTGGGCAAAGATGGATTTGACATTCTGAACCTAGCTTTGCTGGAGGGCCAGAATTTTAGCAAATAAGAACTTCAGCTCACTATAAATGTAATGTCATGGGAATGACAATAAATTATTTGATTTCTAAATTGTTGTACAGCTCAGCTAACATAGAGACATATTTCAACTTCTCTTTGTGTCAATAACCTAAAGATTAGCTCCATTTGCCTAGAAAATGGAAAATAATCCTGGAGTGGTTTCCTGCCACTAAGCAGTTATTACTTTTTAATCTCTCTGTTGATGGAACTCCAGTTCTTCTCAACCTTGCACTTCAGTATATGATGTAATATATTTTATTGTTTATGTATGCAATAACCTTGCACATTAAAAAAAAATCATTCAACCATGCTTAGAATACAATAGCCATGGGTTTGAATGGCTTGGTCGCTTAAAGCCTGAAGCACCACGGACAAGTTCCAAATTGGTACCAGAGGTCAAATAGAAGGTTTCAGATTCTGCAGACCCTGAAGGAACTGGCACACTGGTGTGAGAAGGTAGAACAACCCTCTATTGGATCACGAACATCAGATATTATCACCACCAGACTGACCTTGAACGAAGGCATCTTGAGGCCTCTCTCAGATGAAGGTAACAAAAATTGCAATGCATGGTGAACTGAACAGGTAACTGGATCAACACTGTTAAGAACTGCAAACTCACTAAATTTGTTCCATTTATGGGCATACGAATGTCTTGCATTTGGCCTACTAGAAGCCTTGAGAACTCTCTGCACTTGTTCTGAAGCTAAAGGGCTGTTTGCTGATGCTTCAGCCCCCATGTCGTTAATCATAAAGTGAGTAGATCTGGGTGTCAGATCTGCCCTCGATCACAATTTAGTAGATCCTGGCCTCAACAGCAGGCGTATATATTTCCCTTGTGCACAATGAAGCAGTGGGAAAAACCACCCCTGTCTGCAATTTGTATTGTCAATCATAACCGTCGCCAATACCCTTGTGATTAAGGGGAACAGTGGGAAGATGAAAAGCAGTTCTCCATTCCAAGTCCAAAGGAATGCATCCCCCAGCGATCTCAATCCCATAACCGCTTTGCTGAAAAAAACGCTACATTCTTTTCTGTAGTAAACAAATCTATTGAAGGAATGCCCAACAGCTGGGAAAATTCCCTTGACCGCTTCTCAATGAAGTTGCCATTCGTATGAGAGCTGGAAGAATCTGCTCAGGCGATCTGCCAGCATGTGGTCTCTCCCACCGTTGAGTGTGGTCATCCGGAGTTTTAGAGTGCGGTGTCATCAGTATGCTGATGACACGCAGCTCTACTTCCCCTTTTCATCCTCATCAGGTGAGGCTGTGGATGTGCTGAACCGGTGCTTGGCTGCAACAATGGACTGGATGAGAGCTAATAAACTGAAACTCAACCCAGACAAGATTGAGATGCTGTTAGTGGGGGGGTTCTACTGACCGGATGGAGGGTCTTCAACCTGTTCTGGATGGGGTTGCAATCCCCCTGAAGTAGCTTGGGGGTTCTCCTAGAACCATCTCTGTCACTTGAGGCGCAGGTGGCCTCAGAGGCACGGATTGCCTTCTACCAACTTCGGTTGGTGGCCCAGCTACGTCCCTATCTGGACAGGGATAACCTGGCTTCAGTTGTCTGTGCTCTGGTAACCTCCAAATTAGATTACTGCAATGCACTCTACGTGGGGCTGCATTTGACGAATGTTCGGAAGCTGCAGCTTGTGCAAAATGCAACGGCCAGATTGATAACAGGGACCAGAAGGTTTGAACATATAAGACCTACTCTGGCCCACCTGCATTGGTTGCCTATATGTTTCCGAGCCTGATTCAAGGTGCTGGATTTATCCTATAAAGCCTTACACGGCTTGGGACCACAACACCTGATGGAATACCTCTCCCGACTTGAACCTACCCATACACTATGTTCAATATCCAAGGTCCTCCTCCGAGTGCCTACTCCAAGGGAAGCTTGGAGGTTGGCGAAAAGGGAGAGGGCCTTCTCTGTGGTAGCCCCCAAATTGTGGAATGATCTCCCCGACGAGGCCCGCCTGGCACCAACATTGTTATCTTTTCGGCGCCAGGTCAAGACTTTCATCTTCTCTCAGGCATTTAGCAATATCTGATGAGCCTGGGTCTGTTTTTTTATTTTAGGCTTATAACTTTTTAAGTTATCATAATGGTTTTAAAGGAATTTGTATATTGTATGTTTTGCAGTTTTAATTTTTGTATATTGTTTTTAAATGTTTTAATCTTACGTAAACTGCCCAGAGAGCTATGGCTATGGGGCGGTATACATACAAATGCAATAACTAACTAAATAAATGGTGAGCATGTTAACAATAGTAAGCTTGCTCACCTGGGAGGCCAACTTGATTAGAGTGTTTGCTCTTTCCTGAGGTAAGTATGCTTGACTTGTTCTCGCATCCAGGACAGCTCCAATGAACTGAATAGTTTGACTTGCTACTAGACAAGATTTCTCTAGATTCACATACAACCCGAGGGTGTCAAGAAGATTTCTGGTCAGAGACAAGGAATGACGTGACCATGACAGAGCCACAATCAGCCAATTGTCTATGTATGGGTAGAGATGGACTCCCTGTAGTTCAGATTCACATACACCACCACCATGCATCTTGTGAAGATGTGAGATACTGTTGATAGTCTGAATAGTAGTACTCTGAACTGGAATGCTCAAAGACCTATAGCAAAATGTAAGGACTGTTGACTCTCTTTCGCTATAGCAATATGAAAATGTGCATTTTTAAGATTTATAGAGGTGAACCAGTCTCCATCCTGCATAAGCGGTAAGATTGTAAGTAGGGAAATCATTTGGATCTTCTTGGGCATGTTAAAGGAGTTTACATCCCATGAGTCTAAAATCAGCTGAAGCCCTCCATTCTTCTTTGGTATGATAAAATATCACAAATAAAAAATGTGTTGGATCCGATGAAGTGGAACAGGTATTATTGCTCCCTTATGTAATAAGGACATCACCTCTGTTTCTAAAATTTATGACAATGGCGGAGAGTGGATTCTTGTAAGCTGGGGTTCCGCCATAATTCGAAAAGACACGCAGCCGCGGTCTCCTCAACATCAAGAACTGCCTAACTTACTTCACAAGTGTGAGTGAATTTCCTTTTGCTTGGATTTAAAAAGTTTGCTTTTAAGTGGTGCCGTTTGCCGCCTGCCTGCCTCCTGCAGAAGATTGATGTCCGCCTGAAGAATTCTCCCTCCCCCATGCACCGTCCTCACTGCATCCTGATTTGGTTTGCCTATGAGAACGCTTTCGTTTTCCCAGCTACCGAGTTGTTTTCACATCACGGTGTGGTTGCTGCCTGAAAGGGGGGGGAGGGGACTTGCCGTGTTTTTCCGTTTCAGCCAACTTTGAACTTCCCCCCCCCTCTCCTTTGCTAAAGAGACTAATTTGTTATTTTGAATGTGTTTGGATTCTCTGTAGACATTCTCCCTGGGCCTGCTGGCCGAAGAATCTTTTGCTTATGGACATTGCTATTGTTGAATCTTGTTGTTGAAATCATGTGTTCTTAAGATGATTGTTTTGGTGTACTGTACCAAACTGTTTGCCCTAAATCTGCCTTTTGAGTTCCTAGCCATATGCTGAATGTTCGTAATGCAACTTCTGAAATTGGAGCTCAGCTCACTTGTATAGTTTACTGTTGGGTTTTCTCCTCCTTCGTTAACTTCCCGCTTTCCTGAGCTGCTTCCGAGCCGCCACACCGGACAGGGGGTGGGAAGAGGGGAATAAGTTTTCCAGGTCGGGAGGCGTTTTGAGTGGGGGATGATGTCAGGTGTAGCACAAGGCCAGAGGCCTTGTGGCTTGAAAGTTGAAGAATTTGGGTTTTAAGAAAGTCTGTTTCACTGTAAGCTTATCATCTGTCTCTGGTTCCCATGGGAGTTGCTGGCAGCAGCCTTGGATGTTGCTAGTTCCCCTGGAAGCTAAAGAATGTTTGGGTAAGGAGGGGGGCTCTCTTAAGAATCTGTCACTCAGGTTGTAGCATCATTGTAGTGGGTGGAAGAATCCCGCCCTGTTGGCACTTGGGCATGGTTTACAGGTCAGAGGACCTGTCTGTCAAGTAGCTTTGAATAGGTCAGGCCTTCGGTCTATAAGAAGGGGGGGGGGGGCAAGGCTGGAAAAGCCTTGCTAGAGATCATCTTTCCACGCTTGCCCTGAAACCTCTCCTATTTGGATTCTACCTGTTTGGAGATTTTGGAAGCACTCTGCACATACTCGCTCATTTGCTATTTGGACTTTGAATTTCTAAGGATTGTGCCATGGGAAGTACTCTGAGGCTTTTCATAGACTTGGACTTGCGTTTTCTCTGGATTGTGTGTGTGTGGGCCTGAGAAGTTCTTTCCCTGTGATCTTGCTTACCAGGGTCAGCTCAGCATTTCGACAAGCTGTGATTGGCTGGAGCATGATCTCTTTCTCTCTGCCTGGCTCAAAGGCGGCCCTGTACCTTGAACACTTCTCCTCCCTGAGATTTTGTTTGGGCTCTGGCCAAGTCCTTTTGAAGAGCCAGCATATGCGGCGTCTGGAGAAGTTCAGATAGGATAATGGCTATGCCTAACCCTACATCTGTCAGGGATGCTTTAAGGTAGATTTCTGCATTGAGCAGGGGGTTGGACTCGATGGCCTTATAGGCCCCTTCCAACTCTACTATTCTGTGATTCTATTATTCCCCCCGGTGTTTGCATGAAAAGTTTGTATCAAGAAAGGTGCTTAAAGTGTTCTAAATATCGTTCAGCGTTAGGTGGGTGTCGAAAAATGTAACAGTTACGCTTTTGACCGTGTGATTTCATCAATAAAAGAAGTCTCACCAACGTGAGTGTCTTGTCAGTTTGCCAGTTCGTAGGAATGCCTGAGGGAAAGGGCCAGCTCACGACAATATGCTCTATTTCACCTTATCAACTATCATATTCCCTGCCCTAGGAATTGTAATTCCCATGAACAGCTATGGAGGAGAGCTAGTTCAGAATTCAAAATGTCCATGGGAGCAAAGAATAGCTTTAGATCTGAATGGGGGAAACCAACTATATGTTTGCAACAAACAATCAAGATATTTGACCCAAAGCAGTGTTTTAGTTTTGATTTCAATTTTATTATTGTCAAAAAGCATTTTCATTTTTTGGGGAGTCCCCTCAAATTTTAATTTATTTTTGTTTAAGTCCTAGACACTAACCACAGCTTAGACAAAACTGCAAAACTTCCAAAGTCTGCTTTTTAAGACTCTAGAGAAGGTTGCTCAGGGAAACTCCTGAGTGTTGGGAACAGCGGGACTGAGTAGACCAACCTTCCACAATGTGGGTGCCCATGCCCTCCAGATTTTGGGAGTATAACACTCATAATCCCTGACCAGTGGTAGAGATGTAAAATTCCCATAAATTTTGAAGCCATAGAAAAAAACAGTTTTCCAGGTTTTTTTCTGGGAAAAAAATGGATTTTTTTGGAAAAAATAAAAAAAGATGCAATATTAGCGGCTTTTACAAATTGAAAGTCACTCTGTTACTTTAGGAACATAAAATGTAATTATGTATAAGTTGGTCTGGCATAAAATTATCACATTTGGTATATTCAAAGTTTAGTGTATTCAAACAATTATTACAAACTGAATTTACTTTTAATTTTTTTTTACTTTATTTGGTAACAAATGGAACTACAAGCTCCTGAACTGTAAGGAAAACCTGAACTGTAAAGAGTACAATCGATCAATGTTATGTTTTAGACCATCTTATTAATAAGTTTGCAAAGGGCCCCAAAAATATCTATACATAGCATTTGTTGATCTTATAGCAGCTTTTGATAGAATAAACTATGACAGGCTGTGGATAAAACTCTGGAACTCAAATATTGATCGATGACTATTTACTAGGGATGTGCACTGACCCCCCGGATCGGATCGGATAGCGGATCGGAATCGGACCTGGGGGGTCGGATCGGATCGGATCGGAGGCTGGTCGGATCGGATCGGACCAGATGTCCGATCCGGATCGGACGCCATTTTGAATGCTTTTTCTCATAGCCAAGTATTGTTTTACAAAAACGCCTATAACTTTTTCATTTTTAAAGATAGAAGGATGAAACTTGGGCACATTGTAGACTGGTTAGGGATAGTTATCTGTGAGAAATTTCAGAAAGATTGGTGCATGCGTTTTGTGGCAATTAATTTTTTAATAAATACCCAGGAATACTTATAACTTTGTCATTTTTAAAGTTACAAACATGAAACTTTGCCACATTGTAGGAGGTACCTTGGGACCTATGTGTGTGAAATTTCAGAAACATAGGTGCTTGCCTTGTGTGGCAATTAATTTTAGAAAAATGGGTAGTAGTGGGGTAAATACAGTTACGCCTCCCATTTTTTTTATTTTTAAAGATACAAACAGGAAACCTGGGCACATTACAGGTACCACTTGCCTTGATATGTGAGTGAAATTTCAGAAACATTGGAGCTTGCCTTGTGTGGCAATTAAGGTTTGAAACAATGAGGAAAGAAACACCTATAACTTTGTCATTTTTAAAGTTACACATATGAAACTTTGCCACATTGTAGGTGGTACCTTGGGACCTATGTGTGTGAAATTTCAGAAACATAGGTGCTTGCCTTGTGTGGCAATTAATTTTAGAAAAATGGGTAGTAGTGGGGTAAATACAGTTATGCCTCCCATTTTTTTAGTTTTGAAGATACAAACAGGAAACTTGGGCACATTACAGGGAACACTTCACTTGATATGTGTGTAAAATTTCAGAAACATTGGTGCTTGCCTGGTGTGGCAATTAATTTTTGAAACAATGAGGGATTCATTGGACAGCACTTGCCCATAGGGATTCATTGGAGAGTACTTGTCCATAGGGAATCATTGGAAAGCACTTTCCCATAGGGAATCATTGCATTGCACTTTCCCACTGAGAAATGCAGTTATGCCTCCCACATTTTTATTTTTGAAGATACAAACAGGAAACTTGGGCACATTGTAGACTGGTTAGGGATAGTTATCTGTGAGAAATTTCAGAAAGATTGGTGCATGCGTTTTGTGGCAATTAATTTTTTAATAAATACGCAGGAATGCCTATAACTTTGTCATTTTTAAAGTTACACACATGAAACTTTGCCACATTGTAGGTGGTACCTTGGGACCTATGTGTGTGAAATTTCAAAAACGTAGGTGCTTGCCTTGTATGGCAATTAATTTTAGAAAAATGGGTAGTAGTGGGGTAAATACAGTTACGCCTCCCATTTTTTTTATTTTTTAAGATACAAACAGGAAACATGGGCACATTACAGGGAACACTTCACTTGATATGTGTCTAAAATTTCAGAAACATTGGAGCTTGCCTTGTGTGGCAATTAATTTTTGAAACAATGAGGAAAGAAACGCCTATAACCTTTTTATTTTAAAAGTTAGAAGTCTGAACATTGCTCACTTTGTAGATGGGTTAGGGGTAGATATGTGTCAGAAATTTCAGAATGATAGGTCCAGGCATTTGATGGCTATGGAATTTTTAGATAAAATGTTTCAAAAAATTTTCCACAGAGGCCCGGTCTTCCCCTCTTCCCCCTCCCGCTTCCCGCGAAGAAAAGGAAACACTCTCTCGTCTCGATCCCTTTGATCCTGTTGCTAGTATCCATTACAGGGCTCGTGTCTGCTTTCACTTTTTACTCAAGCAGAACGGCTGAGCCTAGCTGAGTTTTGCAGCCATGCGTGCAAGGAAGGATCTCTCTCATCTCGATCCCTTTGATCCTGTTGCTAGTATCCATTACAGGGCTCGTGTCTGCTTTCACTTTTTACTCAAGCAGAACGGCTGAACCTAGCTCAGTTTTGCAGCCATGCGTGCAAGGAAGGATCACTCTCTCTCGATCTCTTTGATCCTTTGTTCCTCCCCTTCTCCTCCCCCTCGCCGGCGTTGTGTGTGCGCCCCGCCGGTGCCCTCGCGTGCGGGCCGGTTCCTGGGCAGCAGAGGCTCTGCCTGGCTGCTGTGAGGCTCCTGAAGGGCTTGCCTAATGCGGGCTGTTGTGCTCCGCTGGGCCGCGGGGGTAGGTTGATGATGAAGAGGATGATGGGGAGGGCGTTCAATGGCCCCTCCGCTCACCAACTGACAGCGCGTGCTCCGCTCCAGACACCCGGCCTCGGCAGCCAGGAGGATACGCTGCCAAGCCCGCCGCCCGCGCGCGCACACACACCACCCGTCCATTATCATTTGGGCAGCCCTAATTAAGGAGCGCTCAAAAAATGGCAAAACCCCCTCTCCTTTTTTCTTAATTCCTTGCAGCTCCCACGATTTAACCCTTTCCTATCAGCTACAATTAATTAATAGTAGGATGACCAGTACCAGGAGACTGGTGTGTACAAATGTTTTTTTTTTTTAGGCTTGAGATCATAAAGAGGCAAATATTCTACCTACAGTATTGGAAGCAGTATGTTGGGAAACAAGGGTGACCATATGACAGTTAAAGCTGCAGGAGCTATACTAGAGTGACCAGATACAAAAGAGAGCAGAGCTCCTGCAATTTTAACTTTTGTGATGAAGAGGGAATTTCACCAGGTGCCGCATGGATACAAATGACACCTGCTGAAATTCCCTTTTCTATTCCACTGTTAAAGCCCTGTATTCCTTTTCATATGGTCATCCTACTAATTACATTTTTAAAAAAAGTAATAATACATACTGCTTCCAATACGGTAGGTAGAAAGTGCTTTCCAATGATTCCCTATGGACAAGTACTCTCCAATGAATCCCTATGGGCAAGTGCTGTCCAATGAATCCCTCATTGTTTCAAAAATTAATTGCCACACCAGGCAAGCACCAATGTTTCTGAAATTTTACACACATATCAAGTGAAGTGTTCCCTGTAATGTGCCCAAGTTTCCTGTTTGTATCTTCAAAACTAAAAAAATGGGAGGCATAACTGTATTTACCCCATTACTACCCATTTTTCTAAAATTAATTGCCACACAAGGCAAGCACCTATGTTTCTGAAATTTCACACACATAGGTCCCAAGGTACCACCTACAATATGGCAAAGTTTCATGTGTGTAACTTTAAAAATGACAAAGTTATAGGTGTTTCTTTCCTCATTGTTTCAAACCTTAATTGCCACACAAGGCAAGCTCCAATGTTTCTGAAATTTCACTCACATATCAAGGCAAGTGGTACCTGTAATGTGCCCAGGTTTCCTGTTTGTATCTTTAAAAATAAAAAAATGGGAGGCGTAACTGTATTTACCCCACTACTACCCATTTTTCTAAAATTAATTGCCACACAAGGCAAGCACCTATGTTTCTGAAATTTCACACACATAGGTCCCAAGGTACCTCCTACAATGTGGCAAAGTTTCATGTTTGTAACTTTAAAAATGACAAAGTTATAAGCATTCCTGGTTATTTATTAAAAAATTAATTGCCACAAAACGCATGCACCAATCTTTCTGAAATTTCTCACAGATAACTATCCCTAACCAGTCTACAATGTGCCCAAGTTTCATCCTTCTATCTTTAAAAATGAAAAAGTTATAGGCATTTTTGTAAAACAATACTTGGCTATGGGAAAAAGCATTCAAAATGGCGTCCGATCCGGATCGGACCTCGTTGGATCGGATCGGATCGGATCGGAGGTTGGTCGGATCGGATCGGATCGGATTTTCCCGATTTTGGGTCAGATCGGATTCGGATCGTGGATCGGATCCGATCCGATGCACACCCCTACTATTTACACTCGTTAGAATACTGTACTGTGATACACATAAGAGAGTGAGGGTAGGATTGATTGGCCAACTATCAGGCTTAATTTAAACTTCAAAGGGTGTGTGTGCCAGGGCTGTTTATTAGCCTTTCTCTGGTTTAATTTATATGTGAATGATATAATACTGGAACTTAAACAAACAGATTACTATCCAGTTAAAGCTCTGTCCCATAAATTATCCACCCTGCTATATGCGGATGATATGGTTTTGCTGTCATATATTCAGATTAGTATGAGGCATTTACTAAAGGATTTTGGGGCAATTTGTCGTAATGAGCACCTTAGTGTAAATTATAACAAGACAAATGTTGTAGTGTTTGCCCCCCCCCCCACAGTACAAATGGTACCTCAATGGACAAATAATAGAGCAAGTGAGGCATTTTAATTAGCTTGGGGTTTGGTTTACCGACAGGGGTAATTGGTCCCATCATATGATGTCCTCCGCTTTGAAGGCATCAAGATCCTCACAAGCAGTTTTGTGCTTTAATAGAACTAAAGGGGGTAATATGATTGTCCCCGCTTTGAGAGTTTATAGAGGTAAAGGGCTCCCACAGCTGACCTATGGGGGAGAGATTTGGGGTTTGACAAAAGTAACCCATTTGGAAATCAACAAATTTCTTAAAACACCGCTTGGCTTGCTCTCTTCTACCCCAGCAGGTAGTAATAGAGCTGAGACTGGGAATATGCCAGTACAGTTTTATATTTTCGTAGCTATGTTTATGTTTTATTTTAAACTTCTTAATATGGATGATTTTAGAATACTTAAAAAATGTTTTTTAGAACAGTTGAAATCTCACTGACAGACCACCTGGGTAGCGAACTGTGAACAGCAAATGTTAGCTTTTGATTTAATATCCCAGGTTCTCAAGGAATGGCCCTGAGTTCAGATCAGAGACACATAAAGAATAAAGTGGGTGAGTTTTATTCCCATCAGGATCTAGACATAATTTTAAAAAATCATCATTTTCTCCATACCTGCGTCTTTTAAAACTAATCATGGATTTAAGCGTTATCTACATGAGTTATCAGTAGCACCCTTTAGAAAGGCATTTCTGGCATTGCGTTTTCAAACTATGCCTTCGCAATACTTAAGGGGCCGTTACTGTAAAATACCTGTAGAACAGAGGTTCTGTATATGTGGTGCTCAAGTAGTAGAGGACTTCTACCACTATTTTTTATATTGTTTTCTGTATTCTGAACCCAGGACAAAATTTATTTTGAATCTGTTATGGGACATATCTGACAGTGATGATCAAGCTAAAGTTATATACTTGCTCTCTGATGCTGACAAATTTGTAACAGACAGAGTTGCGAGATTCGCAGTAGCTGCCCAAAAGTTGAGAAGAAGATTCGTAGAGGTCAATATGGTGAACTGTAATGATGAAATTTAACATGAAGTTTTAACACGTCAGTAGCATTAACTTTTATACATTTATGAACCTTTTAATGTAAATTCTTAGTGTCGCTTATTTTAATTCTTTGTATTAAAACTATTTTTACATATCTAATGATAACCTTTTTAGTATCCTTTTGTGTTTTACTTCTTTTTATTATGGAGTTTTTATATGCTTATCTGTATTGTTGGTGTATTTGTATTTGTAAAGTTGATATGATCATGATGGTTGAAACAACAAATGGAACCCACAGATAGAGAACCACTTAGAGATTTTAGGATATTAAGAGGTATAAAAGTAGTATAAATAAATAAACAATCTGGAGCGGCAAATATGACCCCATCAGTGTTTCTATAAGTTAGTGCTATACCTTGTTCTCCAATTATGTTTCAGAAAAGCCCTCAATTGGAAACAAAATGCACTCCAATTTAGAATGAAACTTCATAAAATTAAATATTTGATTAATTTAGCAAGATTCCTTTCAAATTACAATCATCTGAGGGTATAAAAACATGACAAAATATATTTTAACTTTATCCTGTATTTGCTTAATACAGATTTCTATTTAGGGCCTGTCTACATTACTAGAGGATGTCAGAAAATTGAAGGCCAAGCACTCAAACAGTACACCCATTGGCTCCCGGTAGATAGCAAATTATTTGTGTCTGTCTGTTGCCATGGCTAACCTTTTTGTATGTTATTATAAATACTCAATAACTGCACTTTGTGGTGGCAGGCCCAAAGCCGAATCCTTCATGTGATAGTGGATGCACACAACTAGCCCACACCCCAACAGGGAGCTAGTTTTTCCCACAATAATGACATAGCCATGTGCAATACATGCCTATTCATAGGATTTGGACACACTGATCTCCACTTCAGTAACACTATTTTTGTGGAAGTGACTTGTTTGGATGATGACCATTTTCCTGAGCTGCCAATTATGTTATTTATATTTTGGATCTAGGATAGTGGGTAGGGCAATCTTCCCCAATCTGGTGCCCTTCAGATGTGGTGGACTACAATCTTGAAGGCACCAGGTTGATGAGCGCTGAGGCAAGACATATGGCTAATACGATGGGATAATGTGACTGAATAAACAAATTTTGTACAGTCCAGGGATACCTGAGCTCATTTCAAACATGTTACAAAAACACATTGTTGTTAACAAACCTAAACCTTTTCTGGGTATATGGGATTGTCTAGACCACAAAACAAAAATATAAAACCCCAGATTTTTTTTTGTCTCTAGTACTTTGGTATATAGCCAGGAATTTGAAATGTACAAATCAGCACTGGAAGGCAAGCTAACATCATTCCTGTCATAGCAGCATTTCTCATAAGGATTAATAAAGCAATAGGAAAAGTTTGGCCCTTCAACTCTAGAGAGGGCATCCCATGGACATTAAAAGCATACCTCATAAAATCAGTCCCTCGGCCAACAAAAGCCAACCTCACTGTGATTACAGTCGCCATGGATTGAGAGTGGATGTTCTCTTGCAGTAATCTGCACTCCATTGGGGATGCGCAGTGTATCGGTGAAAGTGGCTGGGCCATGCCCCATTGCACGCCACAAAAAGAAAAGGAGGGAAAGCCTTCCCTTCCCACTTCCCAGCCTGAGCTAAATGTTAAACTCTATAAAAATGTTTTAATTAGAACCGAGCCTAGGGCCATATCTACACCTTGCTTCAAATCATTAAGAATGTGAAATAAAAAGCAGGAAATAACACTGTGAAAGCGGTATATGGAATGTGGATTGTGCCCCAAGAGTTATCAGTGCGCTTCAATGTTGCTATAAAGAAGTAGTGTAGATCTAGCCTAGGACAGAAACTGTGTTTCTGCTTAGATCTAATTTTTCTGGTTTCAAAAGAAAACAGGAGATATTTTACTTAGATTTTTATGAAGATGGACTTTAAAAATAATAATTCTGAATATATTTTGGCAAAGGTCTAGATGGAGATTCCCATTTATATTATTTCCTAGGGCAGCCACATCTTAAAACTCTTGAGGAAAGTTAGGCTTTTATTAGTCTATCTGATATGAAAAATAAGGAACAGTAAAATTGATAATGTCAAAATATATAAGGAGTTTTTGTGCAAGTTATTTTTAAAAAGAAGTATGATGTATTTATACTGGCCTTTTTTGTAAACATTACAGAGATGTATATGATAGATACCATGGATTATTGTTTTTGCAATGTTTAAAAATGAATATAAAATAAAAATAAATGCAATAAATTGTGGCTTTAAATATAGAACTTATTCTAGTATCTTTTCTATAATAAGTGTCAATTTTGAGCAATGAGGGTGAAAAACAAACAAACCCAGGCACTTCATTTTCTCTCTGTTGGTCTCTTAACAAGGAGGAGGACATCATTAAGACATTCCTAGTAAGATTGCCTTATGTCATCACCCTCTGCGATTCTCCTGCCTATGCTGTTCTATCTTAGATAGAGAAAGGATAGAGCACTTAGTATGCCCATCACAAATGTGGTGATGTTTGATTTATAGGGTATTTTACCTTACATTTAATGTTGCATCTAAATATATTTATTCTTTAGAACTAGGGGGAAGATCTGTGAGAAATGTATTCACAAAAGGAACCAGTTTTTCAGTTTTTGGAATGATGATCCCCTATTTATTTAGTAAAAAGTGACTCACTGAACTATTACTGTGTTGTAACGCTCCGGTTTCTCAACTCAGATCCTACAAAGTGACCAATCAATCAGTTTGAAGTAGGATGGTGGTTTATCTCAACTGAGAGTCATAACTTATTCATATACACACGAGTCCAGCTAATCAGTCCTCTACCCACATCGCCTGTATTTTCTATTGATTAGAGATGATGTAAATATTTTATCATGGACCTCTGAACATTTTCTACATTAGTTCAATGAAAACGCTTCAGGGCAACTATGGTTTCTTTTCCGTATCCCCAACCTTTTCTACCTCTTGCTTGTTGCATTAATGTTCTCGAAAGCCAATTTTTGCTACAGTAGCATCTGGTAGTAACGTAGCTCAAACGTCTGTTTCAGTTGGCGCTGGTATTATCTTTACATGTCAGCTATTAGTCAGAGAAGCAGCAACCATGATTGGTAGCTTTGGGTGTTTCTAGATTGTGCAGTCACACTGCCTCATTCACTGAAGTTTTGGGGAGGTCCAGATGACATTGTCTTCAATTTGTAGCCATCCTGTTCTTTCCCACCATTTTTTTCTGTCTTTTTACTGAACAGAACAAAAAATATTAGGGGGGGGGGGGAATTAAAGAAAACAAATAGGAAACAGGTGCACAATGACTTTTGAGTATTAGGACCCCACTTTCTGGCAGCATTCTTTATGAAATGATAGGAAAAGTAGTTCTCCTTTGGTTTTCAGGGTCATTGGGTCTAATCCAAGCAACTTTTTTCTTCTATCCAAATTCTTATTTGAACATTACATTTAATAGGCACAGAAATAGTACTACAAGTAGTCCCTTTATAATACATTTTATTTTGTATTCTTTAATTATATTCCTAGCCCACCCCAGACCATGACCACTGCCTACTGACATCACCTCCATCTTGCCTGTATTCAATTTTAACATATTCCCTCCCCTTCCACTCGACCATAGCCTTTGCATACTGCTTCAGGTGAGATAGCAGCTCCCAGGTGCCTTATTAAAGACATATACAGATGAATATCATCAGCATATTAATGACACCCAATCCTGAAATTATGGGTGATCTCCCAGTAGCCAAATATAGCTATTAAATAGCCCTAGTGACACTATGACATGTGGAACCCCATATGAGAGATCCCAGGGGGTTGTTCTAGCCTTCCCCATGAACACTGTTTGATTTGTATCAGACAAGAAAGTAACTCATCCATTGAAGCACTTTCCCTACTGGATGTTCCAAACAATCCAAAAGAATACCATAATCCGCAGTATCAAAAGTTGCTAACGTCCATAAGCAGCAGCAATAATTCCTCTTGTCAATCTCCAGGTTATTTATTATTTATTTCAGAGCATTTGTATACCGCTTTTCATTTTAAAAATCCAGAAGCAGTTCACTACGTATTACAAAATAATACATCATTAAAAGCACAACAGCATTAGATAGGTTAATGGTTTGAAAAATTCAAGGTAAACACATAAATTTTTAGTCATCATTCAAAGCACAAGATTGTCTGTGCCTAATGTATCACAAAGGGAAGGTCATTTCAGAGGGAGAGTGCCACCATAAAGAAGGCCCATTGATGTGTTGCTGCCTGATGGGACTCTTCAGGGTGTGACGTAGACAGCAATGCCTCCCTTTGAAGATTAGAGTGGTCTAACAAGTCTATATGGGGGCGGGGGGGCGGAGAGAGACTATCTTTCAGGTAACCTGGTCCTAAGATGTTTAAGGCTTTATATGTCAATAATAATACTTTGAACCAGGCTCGATTGCAAACTGAAAGATCATTCACTAAGGTATCTTATTATCTGTCAAAACAAACATGCACTGTCCAGAATGTTAGTACTCTTTCCATTTTACAAATAGTGAATGGACACTACAGGTCAGAGAAGAAATTAATAAATATTTGATGAATGAATGAACTCATTATTCTAAAGCAAGTCTAAACAGAGAGCCTACAGGTTAAATGTAGCTGTCAAGGTTCTTTCAAGCCAGAAAATAGTGATAATAAATGCTAGGGGTGTGCACGGACCCCCCGGATCGGATCGGGACCCGGATCGGGACCTCCAATTTTGTCCCGGACCGGTTCGGACAAAATCGGAGGCCCCCCGGACCGGATCGAGTCCGATCCCGATCCAAAAATCGGAAATTTTTGGATCGGCCGCCATTTTTTTCCCCATAGACTTGCATTGCAATGCAAGTCTATGAGGAAAAAATGGCGGCGGGTGGGTAAGGGGGGGCCTAACTCCCTCCCCCCCCCCGGGGCCGTCCGCTGTGGACGGCCCCGGCAGGTAAACCCCCTCCCCCGCGCTCCCTACCCCCCCTGGGGCCGCCTGCTTCCATCCGCTGGCGCCCGCGGGCGCCAGCGGATAGAAGCGGACGGCTCCGGGGGGGGGGTAAGCCCCCTTCCCCGCCACTTACCTTCTCGGCACGTCCGGCGCCGGCGGCTACTACCAGCGGGCTCCGCGGCCTACTCTCGAGTAGCGCGCCGGGTGATGACATCACCCGGCGCGCCACCCTGGAGCAGGCCGCGGAGCCTGCTGGTAGTAGTAGGCGCCGGCGCCGGACGGGAGCCGCCGGGCCGGGCAGGTAAGGGCCCCCCTCCCCCCTCCGCGCGCCCCCTCCTCCCCCCTCCCCCCTCCGCGCGCCCCCTCCTCCCCTCCACGCACCCCCTCCTTACCTTTCCGGCCCGGCGGCTCCCGTCCGGCGCCGGCGCCTACTACTTCCAGCAGGCTCCGCGGCCTGCTCTAGAGTAGCGCGCCGGGTGATGACATCACCCGGCGCGCCATCCTAGAGCAGGCCGCGGAGCCTGCTGGGAATAGTAGGCGCCGGCGCCGGACGGGAGCCGCCGGGCCGGAAAGGTAAGGGCCCCCCTCCCCCCTCCGCGCGCCCCCTCCTCCCCTCCACGCACCCCCTCCTTACCTTTCCGGCCCGGCGGCTCCCGTCCGGCGCCGGCGCCTACTACTTCCAGCAGGCTCCGCGGCCTGCTCTAGAGTAGCGCGCCGGGTGATGACATCACCCGGCGCGCCATCCTAGAGCAGGCCGCGGAGCCTGCTGGGAATAGTAGGCGCCGGCGCCGGACGGGAGCCGCCGGGCCGGAAAGGTAAGGGCCCCCCTCCCCCCTCCGCGCGCCCCCTCCTCCCCTCCACGCACCCCCTCCTTACCTTTCCGGCCCGGCGGCTCCCGTCCGGCGCCGGCGCCTACTACTACCAGCAGGCTCCGCGGCCTGCTCTAGAGTAGCGCGCCGGGCGATGACATCACCCGGCGCGCCACCCTAGAGCAGGCCGCGGAGCCTGCTGGGAATAGTAGGCGCCGGCGCCGGACGGGAGCCGCCGGGCCGGAAAGGTAAGGGCCCCCCTCCCCCCTCCCCCCTCCGCGCGCCCCCTCCTCCCCTCCACGCACCCCCTCCTTACCTTTCCGGCCCGGCGGCTCCCGTCCGGCGCCGGCGCCTACTACTACCAGCAGGCTCCGCGGCCTGCTCTAGAGTAGCGCGCCGGGTGATGACATCACCCGGCGCGCCACCCTAGAGCAGGCCGCGGAGCCTGCTAGTAGTAGTAGGCGCCGGCGCCGGACGGGAGCCACCGGGCCGAGAAGGTAAGTGCCCCCCTCCTCCCCCCCCCCCGCTGTCCACTTTCATCGGCGGGCGCCCGCTGGCGCCCGCCAATGGAAGCGGCGGTGGGCGCCAGTGGGCGCCCGCCGATCCGCCGATCCGCCGAACCGGTTCGGAGCTTTTTCGGACCGGTTCGGATTGGATCGGCCGATCCAGCTGCGGGATCGGAAATCGGATAATTTATCCGATTTCCCACTGGACCGGACTCGGATCGTGGATCGGGTCCGATCCAGTGCACATCCCTAATAAATGCTTTGTTTAAAAATCCTTTCCCCCATCATTATTGCAGAGATCAATTAAGAAATCAGTTACCACTTATGATAATATTTGCTTTAAAATGTCAGAAATTATTTTAAAACATTAAAAATGTCATTACATAACAGGTGGATCTCACTCTTTTCAAATGAGAGCTGAAGGATAAGATGCCAATCTGCAGTATAAACAGCAAACTTCTATATTCTAAGCATTTCAGCACTACTTTTTTGCATCCATTTGAACTGTTATGTTCATAATATACCTGCTTTTAGGTATACTATTAAATTAAATTATTTAATATGAAAGTATTTTCTGTTGGCTCAAGTGGTATGTTTTACAATTATTTAGGAGAATGAGTCTTTGTTTTCTCTTGGGTCTATTGTCAGATGCATTACAATTTAACATGAATTTGTGAGCCATTTTACTGACATGCGGTTGTTCTGCCTTGCTGGAAAATAGCCAGTGGCAGCTTCCAGCCTCAAATCAGAACAGCTATAAGACGGAACTTTATCTTACCAGTAGTCTCAAAGCTCATAGAAAGAGAGACCGTGAAGCCCCCTTTTCTTGTTTAAACAAGGCAAATCGGATTTCTTTCAGTCTGACTATAGTGTAGCTTTGTCAAATGCCACAAATGAAATGGATTAGCTATAGAGAAAGAATGTGTTTCTTTGGCTGACTGTATAGAGTTAAGGGTTATGAGAATCATGTTCAGTTTCTTCCTAAGCAATTCAAAAGCGATGAATTGTGGTATGTTAGACATTTAACCTCGTTCTATAACTTGTAAGCACACATAGGTGAGATTGAATAACTTCAGCTAAAACTATTCTGTTTGGGATATGGGAGGATAATTTCACTTTCTTGCAGCACTCCAGCCTTAGTTTAAGTGCTCCATGTTAATACCTGCTGGGATTTATGGACTTGAGCCATATTGGGCTTAGATGGCCACCTATCAGGGATGCTTTAGTAGCTGAATCCCTGCAACAGCAGAGGGCTGAACTAGATCAAGGGTAAGGGACCTCTTTAAGCCCAAGAGCTAAATTCAAGTCTGGAGAAGCTCTCATGGGCCATATTCCAGTGGTGGTTGAGACCAAAGGCAAAGGGCTTGAAATACAAATATAAATACCAAAAACGAAATAATACCAGCATATTGTAGTTTCAGTATGCATTAGGCAAGGCATTTCAACATTTTAAAATAGGGGAACCCTTCACAAAAGCTGGCAATCCACCAGGGGAAAGGATGCTGCTGTGTTAGGGGAAAGGAGGTGGAGGCATTTGGGAAACCCTGGAGGGCTGGATTGGGACCCCAGGAAGACTGGATTGGGTCCCAGGGCCTGAGAAACTGAATCATAATTGCTGTTTTAATTCACATTCCCCTGGTTTGGAGAGATCCTTTTGGAATTCTTCACATTTCCTTTTTGTTTTAAATACCCTTAATAATTTGCTGTTATTAGCAGATAACTCTTGGCCACTCCTAATTCTAAATAATTTATGAACAAGTTGAAAAGCACTGGTTGTAATACAGATTTTTGCCAGACCCCATTGTTTACATCCCCCCATTGGGAGAATTTACCATTTATTCCTGCTCTCTGTTTTCTATTCTTTAACCAGTTGCCAGTCCATAAGAGGACCTCTGCAATCCCATGACTGGAGTATTTGATGAGGGATTTTGTTAAATGCCTTTTGAAAATTGACACTGTCAAAGAACTCTAAAACATTAGTGAGACAGGACTTCTTTGCAGAAGCCATGTTGATTCTCCTTCTCTTTCTATAGGGTTGACAATTTTATATTTAATAAGAATTTGCACCAATGTACTCAATGCACAGATGTCCTGTAATCCCATGGATTCTTTTTTAAAAAATGGCATTACATTGGCCACTTTCCAAATCCCCTGGCACAGAGGCCAACATTAGGTACATTACCTATTTTTGTTAGAAGATCAGCAATTTCAGACTTCAATACTTTAACAACTCTCAGATTCTATCTGAACCATGTGATTTATTTATTTTCAATTTGTGAATAAGGCACAGATCTTCAACTCTTGTCACCACTATTCACCTCACTTCCTCAGACTTATTTCCTGAAAATGTCAGCTCAAGCATGAGTATCACCCCTACATATTCTGCAGAAAATTCATTCAGCTTCTCTACAATCTCCTTATCCTCCTTTAACTCCCTTGACATCCATCTGTCCAATTCTTCATCAAAGTAATCTCATAGCTCAGTTCAGATTTGGGGGGGATGAGGCAACAGTGGCTTACCTAGGTCCATTTAGTGAGATTAGAACTGATGACCTCCCAGGCCGTAGGTCATATTTTGAGTCACTCTGCTACCCCAATTATCACACTGAGTATCCCATTGAGACAACAAGATACCAGGTGGTGGGAACACCTGGAGAGCCACAGTCAGTCAGAGTAGATAATACTGTGCTAAATGGGCAAATAATCTGACAATGTGAAGCAGCTCCCTATGTTCCCATGAAAATAATTTTAATGAAAATTAAAAAGACTCATATTTTATATGAAACATAGTATAAGACTTAACATCACTGGCTGCCTATTTAACAAATGTATATACTTCATTGGATTTGGTGGTATTATGAACAAATATTACGTATTGGGGACATAGTCTTTTTTGGGGACTGCCTGATGTCTAACCAGTGGGTCTGGAGAACTATCCACAAAGTTCCTCAACTAAGCCTATTGCATGTGAATAGCCACATGAAGGAAATAAGTATACAAAAATACAGGTTGGCTTACTTGTAACTGTAGTTCTTCGAGTGGTCATCTGTGCATTCACAGATTACAGGCTCTGCACTTGCACTCAATCCAGTTTTGGGAGACTTACAATATCTGAGGATCTTTTTGGTGGGAACCCCTCCTCCATTGTCACACTGCACATGCTCCAGGCGCTCCTGCCTTGTTCTCAGTTCCTTGAGACTTCAGCTGGACCCAGAACCGAGGAGAATAGGCAGACACCCTCGTCGGTGCCAGTCTGACAGATGTAGTGATACTGAAGAGGGGACAGTGGGTAGGTGATGTGAATGCACAGATGACCACTCGAAGAAATACAATTATAGGTAAGCAACCTGCATTTCTTCATCATGGTCTCTGTGCATCACACATTATGGGTGAGTCGCAAGTACACTTTCTGGAGGAGGGTAGGTTCGCTATGGAAACCTACTGCAATAGCGAAGAAAGGACAACTCTGCTGAAGTTGGAGTCTGCCCTGGCTCTGACATCTAACAAGTATTGGCTGATGATGGTTTGGACCAGGTCGCAGCCTTGTAAATATCTGGTATTGTCACACCTCTGACGAAGGCAGTGGAAGTTGCCATTCCTCAGGTGGAGTGTGCTCGAATCGAACCTGAGAGATGAAGCCCTTGGAAGGTGTAGACAAGTTCGATAGTTTGGACTATCCAGGTAGCAAAGTGCTGGGATGAAACAGGGAGTCCTTTGCATCTGCCTCCATGACAAAAGAAGAGTCGACTGGACTGTCTGAAGCATTGGTCTGTGATTTATAGAAGGCAAGGGCCTGGCTGACATCGAATGAATGAAGGGTAGATTCCAGAGGAGAGGAAGGAGACTTGAAAAATATTGGTAGTACGATATCATGGTTGAAATGAAAGGTGGAAACCACCTGCGGGAGGAAGGACGGGTCTGGTTGAAGAACGACTTTGTCCGCATGAAAAACCAGATATGGAGGATCGATTCTAAGGGCACAGAGTTTGGAAGAGCAAAGAGCGGTTGTGATCGCTACTAAAAAAGCAACCTTGAAAGTAAGTAGCCAGAGGTCAGTCAATGCTAAGGGTTCGAAGGGCTTGTCCATGAGTGCTTTCAGGACCACTGAGGCCGGAGTGGAGGGGCAAGGTTTTTCATACCCTTGAGGAACTGTTGAGTCACTGGATGGGTGAAGACAGAATAGACACGGAGGGAAGTGAACTGAAGACCAGCATTGAGAAGGGACTTGAAAAAGAGAAGAATGTCCCTGAGGGATGCATTGAGTGGTGCAAACCCATTGGCTCGAGTAAAGGAGGTGAACTGAGAACATTTACTGTTATAGGATTTGCAGGTAGAAGGTCTTCGTGCTGCCCAATTGACTTTGAGGATGTTGTCTGGGAGGTCTAGTGGTAGGCTATATCGCCTATCTTCCATGCCATTAGTTTCAGCTTGTGAAGGTCCAGATGGCAGATCTGACCATGGCTCATCAAGATGAGGTCCAGTATCAACAGGAGTCAGAGGAACACCTCTTTTGATAGTATGTGAAGAGGGGTGAACCAAGGTTGCCTGGGCCATCTCAGGGTTATGAGATAGCATTCAAAGTGTCTGATCAGAGCTTGGTGATGACCTTGGTCAGCAACAGGAATGGGGGAAAGAAGTAGCAAAGACTGTCTGTCCAAGGAAGGAGAAAAGCATCGCCGAGAGATGATGTGCCATGGCCTGCCCTCGAGCAGAACCTCCAGCATACCGCATTGGTCAATGAGGTGAAGAGGTCTATAGTTGGGACTCCCCATCGTGTGAAGAGACTATGAAGTATCTCCTGTGAGAGTTTCCCATTTGTATGTCGAGAGTTGGGTTTGACTGAGAATGTCCGCCAGTTGGTTGTCTTTCCCTGTGACATGTAGTGCAGTCAGAGAGATCCCGCACGGGATCGCCCAGTCTAGGGTCAACGCTAGCAGGTGCCTCGAATGCGGGCCACCCTGTTTGTTCAGGTACCATACGACTGCAGCGTTGTCAGAGAGGACTTGAACATGGTGGTATCGGAGATCAGTTTTGAAGGACAGAAGAGCTTTCTTTACCACCAGAAGCTCAAGGGCATTGATATGGAGGTGGTGCTCAAGGAGGACCATTGTCCTTGAACGCATAGTTGACCAGAGTGGCCCCACCAGCCCGCTTTCGAGTCATCGGTCATGATGGTCCTGGATGGCGCTGGTTGACTGAAAGGCAATTTAACAGGGAGATTGGCCATATTCATCCACCAGGTCAGGGAGTCCAGGGCATCACCCAATATTGATAGACAAGTGTGGTAAGGATCCATCGAGTGATCGTACGAGCGTAGCAGAAGGGACTGACGGGGTCACATGCGGAATTGAGCCCATCAGACAACTTAGACAGTAGTGGTCATGTGGCTGAGCAGCCTTTGAATTGTCCAGACCATGGCAGAACATTGCCAGAATATCGACCGGGCAAGAGACATTAGCGCATCCACCCATTTCCTCAGGAGATAAGCTTGTGTCACTAGGGAGTCTATGTCCACTCCAAGAAATATGAGTTTTTGAGCAGGAACGAGCATGGATTTTTCCTTGTTGATATACAGCCCAAGGGATGTGAGCAGGTTCAAGACTGTGGTTATGTGTTGGATGGCTAACTGCTTCGATGGCGACACTATGAGCCAGTCTTCCAGGTACGAGTACAGTTCAATGCTATGCGTCCAGAGGTGTGCACAGTCTGCGGCCATGCATTTTGTGATTACCCTTGGAGGGATGGCAAGGCCGAAGGGGAGTACCCAAAACTGGAAGACATCGGATCCAATGGCAAACTTGAGGTATTTCTGATGTGAAGGATGGATGGCTATGTGAAAGTAAGCGTCCTTCAGGTCTACAGATGTAAACCATTGACCTCGCTGAAGGAGAGGGAGGATGGATGCCAGGGTAACCATCCTGAATTTCCTTGTTTGGATAAGACATTCAGATCCTTGAGGTCTAGAATGGTCAAAGTCCTCTGTCGTGCTTCAGCACTGCGAAGTAGAGAGAGAACAAACTGTCGCACGTGTGGATGGTGTTGAGTCGCTGTATTGCCCCATTCTCTAGCAGGAATTCTGACTCCCTTCGGAGGGTGACAGAAGGAGAGGTGTCCTGTACAGTTCCAAGCGGAGGGGAGACTTCGAATTCTACACAATAGCCATCGCGGGTAATAAAAAGGACCCATGTGTCGGCGGTAATCATGGTGTAAAAGGGAGCAAGAATTGTGCTGAAACGAGGACAGGATGGATGATAGTGATAGTCAAAGGCGCCATTTGGAAAAGCTATCAGTCTTACCGCGGGACTGGCAAAAATGGGAGGACGCTGCCTGTTTCTTTTGCTGATTGTGGGATGGGCAATCTTGTGAGTAGAGAGTCTGGGAGAAGGCTTGAGGGTGGATGCTTGTGGAATAAGGAATGCTGTCCCGGTTAGGAGATTCCCATTTTCTTTGCCTTAGAACGGGCGTTCTGAATGGTGTCCATAGTATCATCTGTAGTAGAATTGAATAGTCCTTCCCCATCAAAGGGCCTCAGGGGTGAGGCCAGCAGATCGCAGCCATGCTTACCGGTGTAGAGCGATTGCCTCTACCATTGACTTTGAGGCACAATCTGTTTGGTGTCGAGATGAATTAAGTTGGAGACGTGAGAGCTTTAAGGTATCTACCTAAAACAGTTGAGCTAGCTCCCATTGGTCATCTGGCAAGTAGGTGGTGAGGGAAATCATCTTCTCCCAGAGGAACGTCTGGTAGCAAGCCATCATAGCCTGGTAATTTGTTACCTTAAGGCTGAGTGCAGCTGAGGAATAAATCCTTCTCCCTATCATGTTGAGTCTGTGGCCCTCCTTGTCAACCAGGGCCATGTGAGTCTTGTTAGAATGGCCCTGGGAGGATTCAGTGATAATCAAATTGGGTTTAGGATGGACAAACAGGAAGGAAGCATCCTTCTCTTGAATTCTATACAGCCACTCCAGTCTTTTGGAGGTGGGTGTCCTGGAAGATGGTGCCTTCCAGGGTTGACGTGCAACATGCAAAAGAGTTGGCAGGAATGGTACTGCCACTGGGGTAGGGTACTCAGTATGGATGGCATCTGTCCAATCGAGCTGGTCTGGGGCCAAGTGTTTGGGGATTAGCTTGTTCCGGTGTGGTATCACTTGAATAGAGTCCTTAAGATTTTCCTGAGTGGTCTGAATTAGATCATCACATCCACCTCAGTTTGTAGTAAGTCTGGTTAAAGGGAAAGAAGGAGCTTTTCTTCCCATGTCCTCTTTTTTAGATAGCAGCAAAGGTCTTACTCTGGTGTCTTTAAAATGCCAATAAGGGACCACTCTTTTCTTGGCTAACTGGTCTTTCTTCCCAATTATTACTGCTGGGATTTTTTTGGGAGTTAAAGATTAAGAGGATTCTCTTAGACTGTCCGTTCCTGAAAACCTCTTAATTGATTTTAAGTCTATGTTACCCAAAGAAAAACCCAGCAGCAGCTTCAGGTGTTGTTTAGCCCAGAAGACAGAGCTCCAATTAGGATGTGGTCCTCTGTAGCGGAATAAGTGAACTGCAACTTCACACGGTCTCAATATCATATTATTTGAATAAGCAAAAGTTCTTACTACTTTACCCTTTGGTGATTTGTCGCTCTCTCCTTGCACTTCCCTGAGGTCACTGTTGTAAACCACAGGAATGCACGAGTGCCTGTTAATCAAATAATCCAGTTTCTCAGCGATGTTATCTATTCGTGTGTAGATGGATGGAACTGTTCGGCAGACTAGCAAACAACGTTCTCCCAGCAGATCTGCTTTTCCAGCTGACATTTTTATTCAGTCAACAAAGGAGATGACCCACTGCCAGCCTTACCTTCCTCCACCTCATGTCCCTGGGCAATCACTTCTGTGCGCAGGGGGTAAAACGGTTCTGAACTGGAACGACGAATTTCTCAGGGTCAGGCTTGGCTTTCATTGGCAATAAATATTGGTCCAGTCTGCTTTGTTTAGTGCTTGGGAGTACCACCTTATAATCCTTATCTGAACTCCTGGGTCTTTTAAGTCTTCCCATTTCTGCTGCTTTTTAGCACAGTTATTAGATACAATTCCTCTTCTGAGTTGTATCAGCTTCAGGGCGTCAACTTCAAAGACCCTGAATCACACTACACAGCTGTGGGCTCCCAACCCAATAACTCACAGCAATTAGTGCAGATAAACTTTTGGAGTCCAAGGAGGAGGCATTAGGGCTGCCAGATGAATTGCAGCATTTAAAATAGTTAAAAATGGTCAAACTAAAAATAAACCTCAGAGCTCAAACTGCGGAGCTCAAAGCAAAGCAAAGCAACCTCCCCCATCTTTTCTTTAAGGCAGGTAGAGGCTTACTAATGGAAAAGACCTACAAGAAAAATAAATGAACAAATAATATATTGTATATAGTAAACTTTGATAAACAAGTAATTATGGCAATGGAATGGGTTTCATTTTTTTTTTAATTAGCAGACAAACGGATAATGTCTAACATAATCTAACTTCACATCACCAAAGGGCTAAATATCCCATCTATAGTGAAATCAGCACAGGTTATGTGGAAATAGTCTGATAAATGACATTGATACCAAAAAGACCACAAACGTTCAGCCAAACATTCTTGGTGGTATTTTATGTACAAGATAAACAAGTTAAAAATCCATCAGTAGTCAAGACTGCCTTTGTAATCTGTTGAGTTAGTATTTGGGATGTGCATCGGATTCAGACAAAGTCTGAAGCCCAAGCAGAATTTGATCATTCTGATATTGTTATTTTGGGTCCTGAGGTGAAGCAAATGTCCTGCTCCTGCCTTAAACTGATTTCTATTTTCTGAAGGAAGCCTTCTTTTTCTCTAATAGCTTTCTTGACCCTGCTGGTTAACTATGTTGGTGACTTTTTGGACTTGGTGGTACTTTTATTCACCTGTGATATAAATTCTAGCTGAGCTTCTATTATTGCGGTTGTAAGTAACCACCAAGTATTCTAGAGAGATTTGACCCTTTTGACTTTCCCTTTCAATTTACTAATCCCCCCCCCCCAATTTTGGAGAAGTTTCATCTTTTTGTGTCAAATGTGACTGTGTTGAACTACCTTATAAATTTCACACCTGCATATAAATTAAATTTGATAGCACTGTGGTCACTGTTTCCAATCAGTTCTACAACACTTAAACCTTCCTTTAGATCTTGGGCACCAGGTGGGATTAAGTCTAGGATCACCTCCCCTCTGGTCATTTCCATTACCAACTGTCATGGTCGTTTAGGTATCTAGAAAAGTTATGTCTTTGGACCTCAATACATATTTATCCAGTTTATGTGAGGGTGATTTAAGTTACCCATTACTGCAACACTTTCTCCTTTGGATAATTCCCTCATTTCATTTTCTATCTAAAGCACTTTGGTGAGGGGGTTGATAGCAGGTCCCCAGTACTAAGTTAGTTTTGGGATCTGGTATCTTTACTCATAGCAATTCGGTGAAAGAGTTTGCCCTTGTGAATTTTTAGGTTGTTTTGATACTATGTCCTCTTTGATGTACAGAGCAACAGCATCATTCCCTTTTGTTCCTATAGAGTTTGTATCCAGAGATGACTATCTCCCACTAGTCTCTCCATTCCACCAGATCTTCATTATGCCTATGATATCTATGTTCTTCTTCAAGCTGAGCACACCAACTTCCCCATTTTGGCACAGAAGCTTCTAGTATTAGCATATAAACACCCACGCATGGTGTCCCTCTTCAAACGTCTTTGGTGTGTGCATTTCCCCCCCATTGCCATTTGGCCTCCTTGACCAGCTCTATTTTTCTATTCCATGCTTATGGGCTATTTCTACCCTGTCCTCATTTGGGCAATTAAAAAAATTCCACTCGCATCACCTAGGGATGTTTGGAAGCTATTGACCCTGGACAACACGTTGCCTCAAAAAACCCACAATTGTTATTGATATAAATATATGTGCAAGGAGCATTAATGCAAATCATATGGAAACTATGGTACAGAGAAGTTTTAGGATTGTTACATATTACTCAAACAAGAATTGCATACAAGAAAGGCACTTGTCAAAACTAAACTTTTGTTAATGTTTTCTGGCAGTTTACTTTAATTGCTGCTTGCATGAAGCAACAGCAGACTTTGGTGCCTGCCACTGAAACTTGCATCTGTTACTTACCATTTTTGCAGATGGGACAGCATTGATCTGGTTCATATACAGGGTCCACGCACTCAGTTTGAGGACAAGCAGACACTGTGCACACTACTTCACCATTGGCTTCACAGCGGCATTTCTCGCAAGGCGAAACCTGAAAATAAACCCAACTATGTTTTAGTCCAGGAGTTGGTAGACGTTAGGTTTCAGGATCTTCTGTGTGTGTGTGTGTTTACTAAACCCTAAGATCCACCAACCAGAAACAAGTGCAAAACAGAGGCTAAGGTCTGTGTATTGCAGAAGCACATGCAAAATGGTGGGTCAGCAGATGGAGCCAATTACCTTCTACACCCACCCTGCGAGCAATACACTGGGAGGATTGCCATATACAAGTATGCCATCCTGAGACATATATATTGAAAGGAGAGTTATAAATTCACAAATAGAAAGATAAAAGTACAGATTGATAGATGTGAGTTGCTACTGATCAGGATTCAAACACTATTTTCTTGGGGGGAAATTATTCTTTTGGTTGTTGATACAATGCAAATCAGAAAACCTTGCCAATCTACTTCATATATTTCACTGATCTCTCCGTAGATCCCAGCCTATTTTCTGCCCACCATTGTTTTAGTCAGTTAGTATATTCTCACAGGTTAGGCTGTATCTACTTTGCTTCATGTTTCTTCTAGTTATTTAAACAGTAAGTAAACATGTTGATCCCATATATTTCCCTGAGCCTAAAGATGTGGACTAGGGATCAGTAGTATAATCTTCTCAAAGTGCAACAGGGAATGTATTATATATTCTCAATATATTAAAATGTCTGCATGAGAGGCAAATTTGGGTCTTTTTATGCAAAAATTTGAAAATATACTGACAGGAAGCACATTGAAGGAGTATTTTCCTCTTAAGAATGTGGCTTAGTTTTCTTACATGAGTCTTGTGGAGCAATTTGCCTGGTTAGCACATAATGTTAAAGTTGCAGGGGCCCTGCCTTCTTTTGTATATGGTCACTCTAGTATAGTGCATGCAACTTTAACTGTTGTGATGAAGAGGGAATTTCACCAGGAACTAATTGCATACAAATGACACAACGGTTAAAGTTACACGAGCCCTGACCTGGATTTTATCTGGTCACCCTACGCTAGCCTCAGCTCCTTCTCAGCGTTAGCCTTCCTGACACCATTGCGGCACTTCTGTGCTACTTGTTTGTACTCTTCTTTTGTAGCCTGGCCTTCCTTCCATTTCCTATATGTATCCTTTTTATTTTCCTGTCATCTCTAAGCTTTTTGTGGAGCCACATTGGTTTCTTCTGTTGTCTTCTATCTTTTTTTACTTGTTGGAATTGTTTGTAATTGTGCCTTTAACATTTCCTTTTTAAAAAACTCCCACCCATCTTGGACTCCTTTTCTCATTAGGGTCACTTGCCATGGGACCTTACTTATCATAGTTCTGAGTTTATTAAAATTGGCTTTCCTGAAATCCAGAGTACGCGTATGGCTACGCTCAGCTTTTGCTTCCTTTAAAATCAAGAACTCCAGTATGACATGGTCACTTTCCCCCAGAGTTCCCATAACTGCCACTTTATCCACTAAGTCATCCCTATTGGTCAATATCAAGTCAAAGATAGTGGTTCCTCTAGTTCCTTCCTCTACTTTCTGTAGTCATCAGTCACACATGTCAGGAATTTCTTGGAGGGACCACTTTTGACAGAATTTGTCTCTGAACAGATATTGGGGTAATTGAAGTCCCCCATTACTACTACATCAGATTTCCTTGAAACACTGGCATTTGCTTTTCAAAAGTTTCGTCCTCATCTTCTTCTTGATTGGGTGGTCGGTAGTAGACTCCGACTATCATGCTCCTTTTATTCTTTTCCCCATTTATTTTAATCCAGATGCTCTCAATGGGGCTCCCAGGCTCATCCTCTTGCTTTTCTGTGCAGGGATAAATATTTTTAAACATACAGTGCAACTCCACCTCCCTTCCTATTCCTTCTGTTCTTTTTGAACAGGTTATATCCTTCAATTGCTATATTCCAGTCATGGGAGTCATCCCACCAAGTTTCAGTTATACCTATCAAGTCACATTTGCCTTCATGTATTAAGAGTTCAAGTTCATTCTGTTTGTTTCCCATAGTCTGGCATTAGTATATAGACATTGACGCCCATGTGCTTTGCAGTCTGGCTTCTTTCCTCCATTGTTGTGAACACTGTTTTGGGGGCACTGTTGGAGCTGTTTTCTCTGTTATGGTGCAAAGTTTACATCTCCCATATAGGCAGCCCAATTTACCCTGCAAAAGATTAATTCGTTATTTTAAAATTAGGATTCTCTCACTGGGTTCGGATGACATGATAACCAACGGTGGGTTAAACAGTCAACAGTGGATTAAATAATCAATGGTTGGTTATTGTGCCATCTGTCATCTTTTTCACACCATGGCTGGTTATTCAGTCCTGTGCAAAGTTGATTATTTGAACAGCCATTGGCTCTTGTGTTGTGTGTCGGGCTCTGTTGACTATTTCGTCGCACACAGTTGGTTATTTTCAGAGACTATAGAGTCCCCTGAAAAGAGCGACTAAAGCAGCAGCTGCTGTTGCTCTAGTCCAGCCTGTAGAACTCACAATGGTGAAGGGTTACCAGTGGGAGGACTGGGGGCGGGATGTGTCAAACACACCACTGACTAATATTTAACTCGATGCTGGCCTTAATCCACACCACGGTTGATTATAATCATGTCGTGTGGGGAGTACTGCCTCGATAATCAACAGCAGAGTTGACTATTAACCCAACATTATTGTGTTGCCCGAACACTGTAAGCTTGAGTAACAGGGCCAAAGCAATATCTACAACTCAATACTTTCCAAACACAACTCAGGGCCTTAAGCTCAGCTAATTAAAATGATCCCTGGACAAATAAGGGACCTAGTGCCTGCCAAGTTTTCAGCGGAGTCAAATAATAACTTTTAGGTTGTGCCCAAAGGGCAATTGAGTACTGGGACTCCTTATTTCATCCTGAAACAGAAGCTAAAGTATATGGCTAATTATAAGCTTGTACATTTGTAAAATTAGATCTGACCTCTCATATAGATAATTGCAATTAATGTAATAAATATCAGGGTAGGTGTCCTTGCCAAAGAAAATTGTTAAATAAGTTATGAATGAAAACAAAGGTATAAAGTTAAGATGAAGGCATAAAGAAAGAAAGACCTCTTAAAATATAAATCAAGGTCTGAGTTATATTCATCTTGATCATGTTTATCTTGCCCCAAAATATGCAAGGAAATTCTAGACTACCTATCTAAATCATACTTCAGTTGAACCAAAGACCTTGATAAATTTATATTGACTAACTGAGAAAGTTTCCTGGGAACTAATTTGCCAAGAAAGACAAAATAATCTGGACACCACTTAAAACCCCCAAGTCCTGAACATATCAGCAGTGCTATTACAGCCCAAAGGCATCGAATTTGATTTGCTTCACTATACAGAGTAACCTAATAAAATGCCCAACTTTTCTATTAAAAAGTAAGGCTGGGAATAGAAACATTTAGCTTTTCAATGAAACATGAAGTGTCATCTGTATACAAAGCAACTTTATACCCAATCTCATCTAGTATAACACTTTTGATATTTTCAGAGTTTCTAATAGCACAAGCAAGCACCTCTAGGGTTAGAGTAAAATGAAAAGGGGATTAAGGTGCACCCTTGATGTGAATCACTTGCATGCATTTCTATTTAAAGAAATATTATAGGATTTCATATTACATTGTGAACATGCGAATTCCATGTTGTGTGTGCCTGTTTCTATGCAAATTCCATTGACATTTGTCATCTAATTCTGTTGGGACCTTACAATCACCTCTACAACATTCTCAGTGTAGAAAATATGTATTCTTAAACAAAAAGAGTAAAAATTAAAACTCATTAATTTCAAAACCAAAGTTGATGTGAGGGGTGCGGGGTCCATTATCACTGCATGCCCATGGCAAGTCTGATCCAAAGTGCACAATTTGGCCAAACAATCTGACTTAACTATTCTGCTACTCCCACGACATGCCTCCTTCTACCCACTCTCACTGGCCATCCTTATTCTCCAAGTGAAAACCAGGAAACAATTCGACAACAATAGTTTGGTACAATTCTACATGGTGACTGGTTGTGAATTGGTCCTCTTGAACAGAGAACAGTATATGGAACACCCTATTCAGATTTAAATTCCAGGTGTTACTAAAAGTCAGCATTGGCCCCCTCCACAAGGATGCGCTTTTGCGCCCGGTTCCGGGATTATGCGCATTATCGCGGAGGCGCATTTACGCCTAATCCCTCTGCATGGGAGGCGGCGAGAGGCGGCGAAGCGCATTAATTCATGTCCAAAAAGCGCTTTAGAAGACGTTAACGCGCATAATCGCTTGTTCACACCGCGATAATGCGCTTTAACGGCCGGAGAAAAATAAAAGTCGCTATTTAACGCGCATTCGAAAATGCGCATTATTGGGGAAATAACGCGCCTGTACACCCGTTTTGCGCTCCGCTGGTGTGGAGGTAAAATTTATAATGAGCCTCTAAGGCTCATTAAACGTCTCGTGTGGAGGAGGCCATTAAGAGTGAAGTGCTCATATTTACATTTAACCTGACTTCAAAGACACTACTGAGAAACACATGAACTGTCTTTTTTCCATCAAATTAAACACTGAGCACCAAAAAATGCCGAGGCAGCATATTCTCTGCACTCTCTCTCTCCTCCAGACCTCAACCTTGATATGGATGGCTCTTTTCTGTGGAAGAGTCTTATCTGTGGAACTCCCTCCCTATGGGGGTTAGACTAACGGCTACATTGTTTGCCTTTCAAGAACAGTTAAAATTTTCTTTGTTTTGTTTAGTGATCGTTTGCATTGACGTGTTTGAAAAAGCCTCCAACTAATCTTCAGGGCTCTTTTGCTCCTTCCCCACGACAATTCAGGATAGGGAATTTTGACTTCTGCACTATACTGAGCCTTTAGGAATGGGCTACAAAATAAAATAAGCAAACAAAATCTAGAGTCTTGAAAAATCAGAACACTCATATTACAAGGCAGCCACATTTTATGCATTCAAACCAACTGTACACAAAACTGCGAAAAAAGATTTTAAAAATCTTTTGAAATATTATCTTCCAATATCTTGTAAAAACCTAAGCTGCTAAATTCAAAGAAGCAGCATGTTTGTAGAAATTCTATAGTTGAGAGAACCTTCTGCCTTTGCCAAATCTGAAACTACCCAGAAAAAAAAGTGATGCTCTCACATGAAAACTGTACTCTATAAGGCAAAGGTTAGTTCTCAATTTTTTTGTGGAGGACATAATTTTCTTGTGGAGGAACTTTATTTTCTTGTGGAAGGACTTTATACTTTATATAAATAAATAAAATAAAAATGCCATGCATCAGGTCACTCAGGCATTTATTTTATGCCATTACCTAGTAATACTACTATTATTCAGTCCTGTATCGAGCAGGCTCCTCAGAATTTAAAATACATTTTCGGTCTTACTATCTAGTCTTAGCACTTCAGAAGTGGTGCTCATGCATTGAAACAAAGTTTGAGCAGGGCTGGATTGCACTGTCTCTGATATTGTGTATGCCAGCCGGCGTGCCCTGTCCCTGAACTCCATGTGTTTGGTGCATATGTCTGGATTGAGGAAGACTTTGCATGCACAGCTGTACACGCAAAGACTCCTATCTGATCTTGAACCCACTGGAACTGGAGTTCCAGATTGTGTGGATGCCTTCACATATACAGTTGCAGGTGTTAAGTCTTCCTCACTGCAAACACTTGTGCTGAACGTATGGCTTCAGATCTACACTATTGCTTTATAGCAGTATTGAAGTGTCCTGATAAGTGTTGGGGCACAATCATACTGCATTCATAGTGTTATTTCCTGCTTTTTATTCCATATTTATAATGATTTGACACAAGGTGTAGATCTGGTGTGTGCGATGCTGAGGGTAGGGCTAAATGGCATAGTCCCAACACTTCCTGGTCATGTGTTGATGCAACACATGAGCATTACTTATGAAGAGGACTTTGGAAGCCCTGCTTTCTAGGATTCCATTTATTCCAATCATTCCTTTCCCATAGTTACTTTGGGGTTCTTTTCTATTCTGGGATGTGTGTCGCTAATTTTAAATTGACCAATGAACCACAGCATCTAGTTCTGTCTTTTTTGTGCTACAATATAAGCCAGATACATCACACCAAGTAGCCAGCTTAAGCACTCCCTTCAATCAGGCCCTTCCCACATTCCTTACAACCACCATCCCTGGTAAACACAACTCAAAGATGATGGAGGAAACTAATGACTAGGGAATTTGGAAAAGGACTTGCACAGACACCGACCAAGGGAAAATGGAGAGACAGTCAGACTGGGATTCAAGTTACCATGCAGATTGCTAGCACCGTGCATCTTGATCTTCCCTGCTAACAGCCGATATGTACGTGCTATAAATCTACATAATATAGGATAATCCATTGGGGGTGTTGAATGGAGAGTCATAACTCAGTGCACGTAGTTAGACTAGGAAACCCTTAGATTCCTTTCAGCCAAACAATCCAAATGATTTCACACTGTTGTGAAAAATAAATAAATCTTGGTATAATAGCACTATGGGGACAATAACCAACTGTTCCAAGAGCATGACCAGCATCATTTTGTAAAGTCCATCCCTCAACTCCCTCTCGTCCTCCCATAATCACATTGCTCTGCCACTTTTGACTTTTTATCTGTCCCCTGTGGCTGTCTATTGGCATTGCTACAGAAGTAGGTCAGAAATAGCTATAACTTTGTGATAAAGCATCCAGATATGAAAGTCCATTGGTCAAACTTTTGCTCTATTATGCACAGTTCACCCTAGACAACTGTAAAGTAAATACCTTGTTATGTGTAAAGGACAGAATGATGTCAGAATGGCTGCACTAATTGCTAATGGCAACGTGAACAGGAATGCCTTCTTGCATAAATGCTCAGCAATATGGTATATATGCTACACAGTCTCATCCTATTGGACTAATTTCTCCTCAGTTATCAAGCATGTCTTGATAGTAATATTTTCTGCAGAACAAGTGAAGGGGAAGAGATGCTAAAGCAACATTAACTCTGCCCCTTGTAGAGTGCCTTAGGCAATCTTATGTGAATGTTCCTGGACCAAATGCCAGTGTATTGCTTCTTTCTTTGAAAAGCTACAGGGGGGGAAAACAGTTAATTTTTTTTGTATGTTAATAGATACAAAATTATAGGACAGGAAGCAAATTATTTCATGCAAGTAAATAATCATTTACAGGGGTGGAAATAGCAGAACTCAGAAGACAGTACAGCGTCTTTGCTTCATCTCCATATCAGAACACATTGCGGAATATCTATCATTCTTATTATAAATTATTAGTTTCTAAACCATATTCTTTTAGGAAGCTGATTTATATCATAGTTTCGACAGCAAGTACTGGTTGTAAAGCAGGTTAAGTAGGAATCTGGGACCTGTGCTTGACATAATCTCAGCGTTCCCTCTAAGAATATCAATTTACTGGCAAAAGGAAATTGAGAACTACAATTCTGTGCCTCAATCCAGGACATATTTGATTGAAAATAAATACCACAGGCTTCAATGGAATGTACTAGCATGCAAATGTGCTTAAGAATGCAACAGCAGTGGAAGACAGGGTCCAGAACAAGCTTCCAATGGCAGAAGACATGTCGTCCCTCTGCTCTGGTAGAAGTCCCATATCTACGCAGCCAGGTTTAAGATTTTGGTACTTGTTTACAAATGCCTAAACAACTTGGAACCAGAATACTTCAGAGATCTTTTGATATCCTATAGTTTGTTGCTGTGCTCATCAGGAGATATCCTCTTGGTGGTACCCAAGATTTTGGAGGTTTGGGCCATCATGGTTCAGAATAGGCCTTTAGTATTGTAGAGCCACTCTCTGGAATGCTCTACCACTGCAAATTAGGAAGGTGCCAGCGCTTCTAGGTTTTCAGTACCTATGAAAAGCATACCTTTTCCAACAAGCATTCCCAGGCAGGTAATCGTGTCTTCTGTATGAAGACTTGTTGTTGTACATTGCTTAAAAATTCTTTACCATAAGTGATTCATAAATATAGTTAAATAAATAAATAAACAAAGAATGGAGCAGCAGCCATTATAGTTGCATTGGGTGAAAAGAGCACAGGTACAAATGGGTACTGACTTACATTGCATTCTAAGAATAGTCAAGTATCTCTGTCCTTCCCTTGCTAGCCCAATGTCATGCTAGCAGAAAGTTGAAATAAGGCTTAAACAGGTTTTATAATTCTACCCTATTTTATTGCATAGGATGTCAATTTAGCTGTTGTGAGCAAACTTCCTCTGCTTGCTCCACTTCTCATAAAGCAAGAAAATGGCCCTAGGTTGCTTGTGATTCCCCCTTGCATGGCTACATAATGTGTAGACGTTACACCTCTTCTTTATAAAGCAATTTAGAGTAAAGGTAAAGAGCATGCTTTAAGCAAAGTTTAATGTAATACTTCAATAACAGCAGATTTGTATTTCAGTAATATTTCAATAACAGCAGGTCTGCCCTTCCTAATGCAAAACCAAACCAATCAGAAAGAGGCAATATCGTTACATCTTTCACTCGGCCATAAAGCCTATATGAAATGGATAGACTGCAAATGTTAGATACCTATACTTCTGCAAACTGAATAAGAGTAGCTCAAAACTTTCCAAGCTAGCAATGACCTGTATTCCACATAGTGATTTGATTAAATATGTTATCAGGTGGACTGCAATGTTAGGATTCTCCCCTGCCTTTCTGTTATCACAGGATCAGGGGAAAGCTTTAAATCGGAAGAGGCAACATATTTGTATTTGAACTTTCATGAATTGTTGGCTAAAATAAACATGGAAAAAAACATCTCCTCTGTACCCAAGTTTGGATATTGGGTGTGTCATTCCTATGTATATAACTAAGCTTATACACCCAAAACTCCAAAGGACAATAACTTTAGTAAGAATTAATAGCTTTCCTTCTGCTGTTATGCTGGGAGAAAATAGAGGGATTCCCTTGAAAGAGCATCTGTGCCTATATGCTCAGTCTGAGGTGAAGATTCTGTAACACATTGGCTCAATTCGGACGACACAATAGTCAATGGTGGGTTCACTAACCCTAACCCTCACGCTAACCCTAGGGGGCACTCCCCACACAACATGGTAATAAATAATCAACTGTGGTGTGGATGAGGATCAGCGCTGAGTTGACTATGGCAGCATTCGGATGACACAATAGTCAAAACAACTGACGATTGTTTCCCCCATACCAGTTGTTTATTGTGTCGTCCGAATTGAGCCACTGTGTTGTAGTATGACCTGTATAATCCCCCAAAACAGAAGTTCATTGTAAAGTGTTAGGAAGCAGACCAGGAAGCACAATTCACAATGATAAAACTTAGATGCGACTATACAAAATTAATTTCAGCTGAAAAATCACAGTTCCAGAAATATATTTGGGCTGAGCTTGAATTGGCTGCAACACGGGCAAACTCGGCTTACTTTTGGCACTTAGTTGGAGGCAGTCTAAAAGAAGTAAAATATACTTTTGATATCCCTATACCAGCTGTAAAGTGGGAAAATTTCTACTTGGAGTTATTCAAAAAGGGAAGAGACCTAAGGACAGTAAGTAAATTGCCTCTGGCACAGGACACAGATCTTTTACCTTTATGGCTTCCTGTATCTGTTCTTTAGATTAAACTGCTTATTCAGACATTGAAGAACAATAAGGCACCAGGTGAGGATTTTTTACCTCCTGAATAATTCAAGAATGACATGGACTGGTGTGCTTCACTACTGGCTGGACTATTTACCCATATAAATAGCACAGGCTGTATTCCACAGGGCTGGAATCTTAATATTATTATTCTCATATTTAAGAAAGGCAACCAGCAGGATCCTAGTAATTATAGGCCAATCAGCCTACCGATATCCCAGCAAAAATTTATGCTAAGCATTTTTTTTTTAAAAAACTAGAGGGTTGGGCTGAAGAAAATGCCAGTTTTGCAGAAGAGTAGTGCAGATTTAGGAAAAGATTATCTACTCTGGATAACTGTTTAACTTTACATCATCTTATAACTAAGTATTCCACTAAGGGCGGTCAGTTTTTTGCTGCTTTTATAGACCTAAGTGTAGTTTTTGATTCTATAAACAGGTGCCATCTCTGGGAAAAGTTGGCAAACACAAATATAGACCCAAGACTCTTATTATTAATAAAAGCACTTTATTCTGAAACCTATCTGAAGGTGAGAACAGGTTCAAATTTTGCCCTCACTGATCATATACCAACACATAAAGGTGTTCGCCAAGGATGTATCCTAGCACTATTTCTTTTTAATTTTTATATTAACGACATGGTGTCATTTGTACATAATCAGAGTTATCATATGCACAAAATTTCAAACAGAGCGGTAAATATCTTTATGGTGATGGCATGATTTTACTCTCAACATCCCAAGTGGGCTTGAGAAGACTCCTGAGAAAGCTTACGTGTATACTGCAAAGAAAATGACCTACTTATTAACAATAACAAGTCCAAAGTAGTAGTATTTGGTAAAAAGAGAAAGTTTCATAGATGGTCTATTAATTCCAAGGTGTTAGAGCAGGTAAAACATTACTGTTACCTTGGTCTTAACTTCTCTGCATCAGGATCCTGGGCTTCACAAATAAAGAAAAATGAACGAAAAACAGTTGCTTGTTTACAGTCCTTAAATAGACTGTTAAATTATAGTTACCCAGGCACATTATGCCCAATCTTAAAAATGTACAAAGCAAAAGTGATACCTATGCTAATTTATGGAGCAGAAATTTGGGGCCTTGCAAATCTTACAAAAATTAAATGCGTTCAAAGTCGCTTTTTGCATCTGATTCTGGGGGTCTCTAAGGCCCCCTCTATAAGAGGTCACTTTTATGCTTAATTCTCCGATTGTGCGCATTTCCTGATAAGCGCGTTTATGCCTAATACCTATAAACGTGAGCCGTCGAAGCGCATGACGGGCTCTCTGCAAGGCGCTTTAAAGTTGTTTACATGCGGAGAAGGACCAAGGAAATGTTGCTGAAAGTGATGCACTTTTTGCTGGAGGAACTGCTCCCTCAGGTTCCCGCTGCTTCTTCTCCCCACCCACCAGAATCTCCTGCCTGTGGTTACCTGGGTTACCTGCCGGTAATCACTTGGTTTACCTGTTCCCTTTGTCTCAATCGCTATTTGAAGTTTTCCCCTCTCCTAACTGCTCAGGTGGAAATGGGAATGTGCCTCGCAAGCTTCCCCTTGAGCCCCTTTTATAACTTATTTTTAGTCACGGCTGCCTCTCTCCCCCCCCCCCCTTTTGCCGGAGAGAGAGGGAGCGAGTGAGTGAGAGAGGAGAAATACACACATAAGCATGCCAAAACAGATAGTGGGAGGCTCCTTTGTTCCTTCCTCCTCTTCCTCCTCCTCCTCTTCCCAGTGAGATCAAAGGTTTTCCCTTCTTCTCTTCTCAGTAATACCTTGTCATTTTGGTGATGTACAACACACACACAGCTCAATGTCAGGAACCCAGCAAGTGAGCGGATGATTTGTCTTAGTGGATAGCTAATGATCCGCACGTCTGCACATCCTTACTGAACCCTCCCCCCTTGCTTCTTGTGAAACCACCTCCATTTGGCCCTGTGTCTCCATGAAAAAAATATTCCAGCAAGAGAATTAAAAGACACTTTATTTTCAGTTCACGTTGGGTCACCTATTCCTGCACCATCCAGAGAGATGGAGAACAAGGAGGAAGTGGCTAGGAGGAGACAGGAAATAAAACTAAAAGAAAAACTGGGCAGTGTTCCCAGCGACAGGGCAGTTCTCTTCATGCATGACATCACGACCACAGTCCGCCCACTCTGATCATTAATGAGACTTCTCAGAAATTGTTTACACGGACATAAGGCGCTCTAACTCCCGCGGTAAAGAAAAGGTTGCTATTTAACGCGAATGTGAAAATGCGCATAATAGGAGATTAAAAAGCACCTGTACTCCTGTTATGTGCTCCGCTCTTGTAGAGGTAAAATCGGTAATGCGCCTTGAAAGAGCCTTAAATTGCTCATGTAGAGGCAGCCTGTGTCTACCCCAGCATACTTAACTAGAGCAGAATTGGGTATGGAAAAGATTTCTGGATTGATATATGTAAGGATGGTAAATTACTGACGTAGAATAAACAACTTAACTGAAGAAAGACTCCCAAAGACCTGTCTGGAGGAACAAAAGTCAATTGTGCAAGGGAACTTTTGGCTGCAGAAACTGTTTAAACTCCTTCCAAACTTTGGATTTTCTGACCAGGCACTCAATCCAACACTGACAGCTAGCAGAAATTTTCAAACAAAGAGTGTTTGAAGTAGGAGTGCAACCTGATATTACTGCGTTCACATCCTCAAGAACAGCGAAATGGTTAGCTAGCACAAAATATCTGCACCAGTTTGAGAAATACTTATCAGTACCCATGAAAATGGAATATCGGAAAGCTCTTACACGTTTAAGATTTGAACAAATGGATACCATGATTAAATGGGGGAGATTTCATGGCATACCAGCAGAAGACAGGTTGTGTGTTTGTGGAGATCCAGTTCTAGAGGACTTGGCACATTACGTATTTGACTGTCCATTATATACAGACATAAGAAACAGTTATTTAGAGCCTCTTTTAAAGAAAGTGAACTATAGGGATGTTAAGGAGAAATTGACATATTTATTATATTCAACCAACCCATATGTGATACAGAGGGTTGCACTACTTGCAGTGAAAGCTACAAAATGTAGAGCAAAGTTCTTAGATACTATCAGTGTAAAGTGTTATAAAGATTCAGAGATACGAATGCAATGTGATTGATAGGTTATTAAAGGTTTCTGTATATTTGATGTTCTCCCACCTTACTATCATTTCAGTTAAGGATGTCATGTATTTTACAGCTCTGTTGTTTTAACCTTATATGTAACTTTTGATATAATAGTATTGTATAATAGTATTGTAAAATCTTAAGTTTGTTTGTGTTGCAATGACCTGTAGATTGAGCAATAAACATTTTTGAACTGTAAAGTGTTAAGGGGATAAAAGAAGCTGGGCAGAGGATGAATTATTGGCTTTTTTCCTTAGAAGCCCAACATATAGGATTATACTTCATTTCACAAATTTTCAAAGTGTAGTTTTGTCTATAAAGAAGGACTTGGACAACTGTATGATTGTCAAGATGGAGATGTTTAATAAAAACAGGGGGTACATTAATAGTAGGGCCTTTTTAGTTTAAGGTCCCTGGCAGGACAGGGCAACACATTTTAATGGGGATTTTGTTTACTTTCATGTCATTGTTTCAATTGTAAAAACTTACTTTTGTAACTTTTGTGTGTGCAAACCTTGCAGATTTTACTCTGGAATTAAGTCTTTATGATGGCAGTTAGCTAAAGCAATAAAGATTGATTGATTGAGTCATAAGAGTAGTTTATGGCCACCAATTTGGATGGCTTTAAAAGGGGGTTAGGCAAATTCATGGAGGAGAAGACTATCAATGGCTCCTAGTCCTGTTGGTTATATGCTACCTCCAGTATCAGAGGCAGTATGCCTATGTACACCAGTTGCTAGGGAACATGAGTGGAAGGGTGCTGTTGCACTCATGTCCTGCTTGTGGGTTATTATGAGCAGCTGGTCGGCCACTGGATGAACAGAAGGCTAGACTAGATGGACCCTTGGCCTGATCCAGAAAGGCTTTTCTTATGTAGTTCTATCAAACACATTTAAAAAACCTTTTCCCCTTTAGTTTTTTACATACAGCTGAAAAAACATGTGTCTATATGTAAACCGGTGACTGATTAGTTAACTTTTGATGGTAGCAGGGCAAGATAAAAATATTAGGGCAGTCAACTGATTAAAGAAATCTTAGTTGATTAATCATATGGGCTTTTTTGGATTACAGAATTAAATATGTATGAATTTCCATATGAATAAAACAATAGTTTTGAAGGGGGAAAGCATTCTTTGTTTTTAGATTATTCATACATGTGTCACAACAGATACCATTTCAAGAAAGGCCTGCCTGCCTTGTGTGAGGGGAAATGCTTCTTCTATCATTTGTGATTTTTTGGTAAGCATTTGCATTAACCATGTTTGAAAAACCTTCTGCCTGGTTAATTGTCAACAACTACTTCAAATTATCAAATGGATATGGAGACTGGAGATCAGAGGTTGAAAAAAGGAAAATAGTGCTTGGATTTTACATATTAGGAGCTTTTCCTCTGCACTGTTCTCTTAGATAAAAATTGACTATTGATTATTTTACTTCTTGATCCTCTGAAAACTTTATGTAAAAAGTGCAACATCGAGCTCATTCACTGCTGGCTTGTTATGTGTACCATTTTCCACGAGAACCTGGACTAGGCTGACACGCGTGATTATTTCAAGATGCTTTGTGTTTCTGGGTGGCTTCTCAGGATCTTTCCTGGATTTGCTATCCTCTTCAATTTCAAGTGAATGGCTCACACATCAAGGCCAGAGGATGGGAGGAGACAGAAGACTAAAAAGTATAAACAAAAGCTTACTTCTTCACTTGGGTGGCTACTCTATCCTATTTTATAGGGAATAGTCCTCTATTTGAAGAGTTGTCAGTCCTCTGTTTGAAGGCATCCTCTATTTGAAGAGCTGTTCAGTCCAAAGATAAAGAACCATAAGAAACTAAAGTACTGGTCTTGAAGTTGCCCATTCAACAGTTAGCACCTGAATCGCAGACTGAACAGGCATAAATACTAGGGGTGTGCACGGATCCCCCGGATCGGATTGGGACCTCCAATTTTGTTTCGGATCAGATCAGAACAAAATCGGAGGTCCCCCGGATCGGACCCAATCCGAAAATCGGATGTCCGATTTTCGGATCGGCTGCCATTTTTCCCCATAGACTTGCATTGGGGGAAAGAAAGCTTTCCCCTAATGCAAGTCTATGGGGAAAAATAGTGGCAGGGGGGTGAGTGAGGGCCTAACTCTCCCCTCCCTGTCCCTCCCCCCCTTGCACTACCTGCAGGGGCCTTCTGCTCCCGTCCACTGGCGCCCACGGGCACCACCGGACGGCAGCAGACGACCCCGACAGATAAGCCCCCTTCTCCCCTTCGCGCTCCTTACTTGCCAGGGCCATCCGCTGTCGTCTGCTTGCGCCCGTGGGCACCAGTGGACGGCCCCAGCAGGTAAGTGGGAGCTCCCTCCCTCCTCCCCCTCGCGATCCTCCTTACCTGCGGGCCCGTCCACTGCCATCTGCTGTTGCCTGGGCGGCAGCCGATATCAATAGAGTGCCCCCGGCAGGTAAGCCCCCCCGGCAATCCTCCTTACCTGTGGGGCGTCCGCCGCCTTCACCTGCGTAGATCTACTGAGCACTAGGCTTCGCGGCCTAGTTCTCAGTAGAGCGCAAGGTGGTGCTCTACTGAGGACTAGGCTGCAAAGCCTAGTGCTCAGTAGATTTACACAGGTGAAGGCGGCGGACGACCCTGCAGGTAAGTGGGCCCCCCTCTCTCCTCACGATCCTCCTTACCTGCCGGGGCCCGTCCACTGCCATCCGCTGCCGCCTGGTCAGCAGCTGATGGCAGCAGAGGGACCCCGGCAGGTAAGCCCCCCCCCCCCGGCGATCCTCCTTACCTGTGGGGCATCTGCCGCCTTCACCTGAGTAGATCTACTGAGCACTAGGCCACGAAGCCTAGTGCTCAGTAGATCTATGCAGATGAAGGCGGCAGATGCCCCACAGGTAAGTGGGCCCCCCTCCCCCTCGTGGTCCTCCTTACCTCCCGGGGCCGTCAGCTGCCACCCGCTGCTGCCCGGGCGGCAGCGGATGGCAGCGGACAGCCCTCCCAGGTAAGCCCCCTCCCGTGATCCTCACCTGGTGGGGCTGTCCGCTTCCATCGGCGGGCGCCTGCTGGCGCCCGTCAATGGAAGCAGACAGAGGGGAGGGGGGCTTACTTGGCGGGGCTGTCTGCTGCCATCCGCTGCCGCCAGGGCCAGGTAAGCCCCCCCTTTACCTGGTGGGGGGTCCTCCTCCATCCATTCCCGGCTGTAAACTATTGCGAACTAGGCCTCGCGGCCTAGTTTACAGGAAAGCGCCAGGTGATGGCGCTCTCCTGTAAACTAGGCCGTGAGGCCTAGTTTGCAGTAGTTTACAGCCGGCAACGGGAGGAGGAGGACGCCCTGCCAGGTAAGCCCCCCCCGCTGTCCGCTTCCATCGGCGGGCGCCTGCCAATGGAAGCGCCCGTGGGCACCAGCGGGCGCCTGCTGATCCTCCAGTTTTTCCTGAACCGGATCGGGTCCTTCTGGACCAGTTCGGGAAAGACTGGATGATCCAGAGGGGTGATCAGAAATCGGATAATTGTATCCGATTTCCCCTGGATCAGCTCCGGATCGTGGATCGGATCCGATCCATTGCATACCCCTAATACATACATTACCAGTCACAGTCTTCTCCACTGTATTTCTATTTAAATTGTAACTAATTCTAAATTTGCATATATGCATATAAATTAACATATGCAAATTTTAATGCAAATCATTGTCTTCTTTTGTTATCTATTTCAGTGATGCATTTCCTCTTTTTTGGCAATGTGTAAGTGGCCACCCTACACTTTGCAGTTGTATGTTCCTGCATTTGTCTGTTGTTGCAAAGCTCCAGGCAACTTTCCAAATTCTGGTTTGTTATAGAAATTCGTTTACCATGGCTGTTATCTAAAACAACAACAACCAAAAAAACTTAGGTGGGGGGACCGAGAGCACTATACACTTTCTCTTTTTGGCGTAATTCTAAAGACTAAAGAAACAAGCTTCAATTTATTAGACCCCAAAAATTATATTTTCATAACTTGCACATTTATATTTTATTGCACCATTGCTATGTCAGTGGAAATATATGGTGTTTGAATACACTGTTAGCAAAACAGAATTGTTCTCAACTTGATACCAAGTTATTTTATTTATTAAAATATTTATCTCCCTCCTTTCAGTGCAGATTCTCAAAGAGCTTTGCGTCACATTAAAACTCTAAAAATATAATAACATAACAATAATAGTTACAACAATAGCAGCTCATAACAGTTTAAAAGTAGCAATAAAACCACATTAATTCTTAGAACAATTAAAAGCCTGGGATTTTTTTTTTCACTTGACACTAAAAACCCAGCAAATTTGGCACTGGGTTACCAGATAAGGGGAGAGGTATTCACAGCTGAGGTCCCGGTTATCCCGGGACAGTGGAGGGGTCTTCCCTGCTTGCTACTGGATCCCCTGTGGGTCATTTGGATGCACAGGGATGACCCCAGGAAAAAAGGCCGGTGAAGACATGGCCTGAGTTACAGGCTACAGGATCACACATCCCTTCCATGTATGAACTCCCCTTGTCCCCTTCACACATGTTTGGCATTAATTCACCTTTGCTGAACACAAAAACAGAGGCATTCGAAAACCAAGTTTTAGAATCCCCCTTCATTATGGTCTTTAATCCCAGTCAGACATAACACAAAATCAGGATAAATGAGAGAAGAGAAGGAATTCATATGAAAAAGGGGTGGGATTTTGAGTAAGCAGAGGCAATCCTGTGGCCCACTCCCTCAAATCTTATTACGTGGCAGTATAATGTCACATCTGGACCACCCTAAAAAGTTCATTTGTTAAGATATCAGATTTAGTTAGGACAATTGCTTGAGGTAAAACTACACATGACATGCAGTTGTGTGTATGTTTTTTCCATCCTTGTCTTAAACTAAAAGCAACTGCAGGAAGTTACAATCTTGAATGAAGGGCCAAGGGGTGGAGGAGAGAAGATAACATGCAATTGTCTACACACATATAAAGAAAAAAAATCTCTTTTGTAATCAATATGCAGGCAAATCACCCACTGTCTGTTAAAAATGCCTGGAAAAGAAATGTCTGGTTGAGCCCTGAGGCCAAATCATTGCAGTGTTCCGGAAAGTACAAATTACATTTTCCGGGACAATAAAAATATTGTCTCATTAGAGAGTTTTACCAGATAGAAATGCTGACCCTGATTAAACTTGCCATATTACGCTCCCGGAAATATGCTCTGAGTATTATACCACAGGCCCATAATCACTCTGAGAGATAGAAGGTTATATAACTCTGACATCCCCATTTGAAGGGGCAAAGAATGTGTGCGTGTGGTGAAAGTGGCAAGCCAGATCACAGAAATACATTCTTGTTACCACTTTGTTGTTTACAACAAGTAGCATGCCCCCCCCGCCCCATCAAAACTTCTTAATGCTCATCAAGCACCGGAACAATAAAACCATATTCTGAAAACACAACAGGAATCCCCACAATGTCCATGCTACTATTAAATGGTTTGCCTGTGATTATGGGCCTTAGACATTATTTAATTCCTTTGCTATATAATTAAAATAATGATCACAACTCTTGTTAAATGTTTTTTTTTTACTTAACAAAAAAGGTTCTGGTTTTGCAGGACTACAAGTGTACGGAAAGAGCTAAAACAGTCTCAAAAAATGTTGAGAATATAAAAGGCAACAGGAGGGAGAGGCCATTAGCATGAGCAGCCTCCCTCTTACCGCCACTCCCTTACCATGAATTCTTCCAATGTCTGGTAGATTTTCCCACGGAACTCACAGTAATTTTTCCTTTCTTTGCACAGTGGACAACACTGACTAGTGTCTACATGAATACAGCGAGGGTGGAGTCTAGGACACTCTGGCTGAATGCACAGAGGGCCCTCTTCAGTGCAAAGGCAAGGGCATGCAGAGGGACCTGGAGTAAATTTTTCCCCAATCGCATAAACAAAGCCACTTTCATCCACACAGCCTTTTCCACGGTAGTCTGGATAAGCATATTCCTCCGGAGGTTCAGGGGTAGTACTAGCAACAACATCCAAGAGAGATGAATCTTCAGCAGCTGGAAGTTCCTCCTGAATCGCATCAATTTGATCTTGGGCTTGGAGGCTCCCAAACTTACTGCTTGTTGCCTGGCTACTCAAAGCTTGTTTTTGCTTAGTCCAAGATTCTTTATTAGAATAATTTCTGTTGCCTTTGCTCTTCCAGTCTCTGGTGCCTTCCTCCCTCCCATTTCTGCCCATTTCATTCATTTTCCCTGGTCCGGTCTGGTTTTGCCTCTCCCGGGCTGACGTGTGGTCCCTCTTTTCTTGGCTTGCTTTTATTTCCTGCTTGTCTTGAGCCTTGGTCAGTTTTTGCAGAGGTGCAGTGGAGCTACAGAGAGCAACCATCAGGCAGCAGGTCACAAGAAGGGAACTAGAGAGAGCCCCTATTGCCATTGCAGTATTGCTGGGCATCACCTAAGGCATCCCAGAGGGGCAGGACATGTTTCATTCACTTCAATGGGAGTCACTCTATCAATCCACAGTCCCTAGAAAGAGATCAGTTAGGACACTTCAGATTAATCTGGATTTTAAAAATTGTAAACAGTATCATGTATATGAAAGAAATGCAGGCCAAAGTCTTGGAACTGAGAGATTCACTTCATATTACAACACAGCTGTGGATTTGTTTGGCATTCATGCACAGGTTGATGCTTTTCAGCCTCAACTCTGTCTCTGAGATAAGAATAGTGACCTATATCATCCTAAATAGCTTGCAGGTTTTTTTAAAAGGGTAGGTCAAAGATTTGGCATCTTAATCACTGTGAATCACCAGAGAGGGAAAAAATCGATGTAATGCTTACGGGTATCCAAAACATCTGGATAATCAGACATTCATATAAAAAAGAACATGATTTTTTAAAGCATTAAATTAACAGGAGAGGTTCATATTAGGGATGGGGGAAAGAAGGGTTTTACAGTATATTAAGACAACAAGGAGTTCCAAATAAAGTAAGCTTGGTACAGATTTAAAAACTAGATTTCACATTTTGGGGGGAAAACACACCAATGTAGCTGGCTTTGTGTAAACGGGATACACAGGGAAAGAAACGAACTCTCCAAATCACAGAAGAGTCCAGAACAAGTATCCACCAGTATATTTCCACTTTCTGCTTGCATACACCATCATTTTCACTAATCTTTCATTCAAATTGAATAGAACAGTTACATGATAGGGAGTAAATTTATAATCTTTATTTGTAAAGAAAAAAAATCTATACACAAAACCCCACAGTTCAACAAGCTAAGTTCAACATATTGAAAACAGAGTTGTGTATAAATTCCTCACAACAGAATGTCCTACCATTTTACTTTCTAATTTATAAGGCGGGTGGGGGGAACCTACTTCAAGAACTGTATTGTACAGAGTTAGTTCAAAAAAATTATATACAGCAGTCCCAAATCATAAATTCCCAAGACTGAAGGTAAGAAAGGGCAACTATATATGTATCATCAACTACCTTCCATATTCATTAGGTTGTAAAATATGTAACCTCTTCTGTTGTTTGCAGACTGTAAATTAATATTCCAGGTATCTCTACTTAAGCATTCCTTTCTAACATAAAAGCACTTGTAAGCCTTATTTCATATCCCAAGTCCACAACAGAAATCTACCATGAAAGACACCACAATGCTACAGTTTCTATTTTTGATGGAAATAGTTTGAAATCAGTCTATTCAAGAGTAAGCAATTTGGAGCATTATTTGCCTCATCTCATTGCTGTACTTTCCACCACAGATTCTCACTGGCCATTTAGGTTAACAGCAAGTTGCTTTAAAACCCACACAAGGGTTGCTGAGGAGCAACCAGGCAAAGAGGTGAGAGGGAGGATAACTCATTGTGTTACATATAGTGGATAGTACTAGGGGTGTGCACGGACCCCCCGGATCGGATCGGGACCCGGATCGGGACCTCCAATTTTGTCCCGGACCGGTTCGGACAAAATCGGAGGCCCCCCGGACCGGATCGAGTCCGATCCCGACCCAAAAATCGTACATTTTTGGATCGGCCGCCATTTTTTTCCCCATAGACTTGCATTGCAATGCAAGTCTATGAGGAAAAAATGGCGGCGGGTGGGTAAGGGGGGGCCTAACTCCCTCCCCCCCCCGGGGCCGTCCGCTGTGGACGGCCCCGGCAGGTAAACCCCCTCCCCCGCGCTCCCTACCCCCCCTGGGGCCGCCTGCTTCCATCCGCTGGCGCCCGCGGGCGCCAGCGGATAGAAGCGGACGGCTCCGGGGGGGGGTAAGCCCCCTTCCCCGCCACTTACCTTCTCGGCACGTCCGGCGCCGGCGGCTACTACCAGCGGGCTCCGCGGCCTACTCTCGAGTAGCGCGCCGGGTGATGACATCACCCGGCGCGCCACCCTGGAGCAGGCCGCGGAGCCTGCTGGTAGTAGTAGGCGCCGGCGCCGGACGGGAGCCGCCGGGCCGGGCAGGTAAGGGCCCCCCTCCCCCTCCCCCCTCCGCGCGCCCCCTCCTCCCCTCCACGCACCCCCTCCTTACCTTTCCGGCCCGGCGGCTCCCGTCCGGCGCCGGCGCCTACTACTTCCAGCAGGCTCCGCGGCCTGCTCTAGAGTAGCGCGCCGGGTGATGACATCACCCGGCGCGCCATCCTAGAGCAGGCCGCGGAGCCTGCTGGGAATAGTAGGCGCCGGCGCCGGACGGGAACCGCTGGGCCGGAAAGGTAAGGGCCCCCCTCCCCCCTCCGCGCGCCCCCTCCTCCCCTCCACGCACCCCCTCCTTACCTTTCCGGCCCGGCGGCTCCCGTCCGGCGCCGGCGCCTACTACTTCCAGCAGGCTCCGCGGCCTGCTCTAGAGTAGCGCGCCGGGTGATGACATCACCCGGCGCGCCATCCTAGAGCAGGCCGCGGAGCCTGCTGGGAATAGTAGGCGCCGGCGCCGGACGGGAGCCGCCGGGCCGGAAAGGTAAGGGCCCCCCTCCCCCCTCCGCGCGCCCCCTCCTCCCCTCCACGCACCCCCTCCTTACCTTCCCGGCCCGGTGGCTCCCGTCCGGCGCCGGCGCCTACTACTACCAGCAGGCTCCGCGGCCTGCTCTAGAGTAGCGCGCCGGGTGATGACATCACCCGGCGCGCCACCCTAGAGCAGGCCGCGGAGCCTGCTAGTAGTAGTAGGCGCCGGCGCCGGACGGGAGCCACCGGGCCGAGAAGGTAAGTGCCCCCCTCCTCCCCCCCCCCCCGCTGTCCACTTTCATCGGCGGGCGCCCGCTGGCGCCCGCCAATGGAAGCGGCGGTGGGCGCCAGTGGGCGCCCGCCGATCCGCCGATCCGCCGAACCGGTTCGGAGCTTTTTCGGACCGGTTCGGATTGGATCGGCCGATCCAGCTGCGGGATCGGAAATCGGATAATTTATCCGATTTCCCACTGGACCGGACTCGGATCGTGGATCGGGTCCGATCCAGTGCACATCCCTAGATAGTACTGGCTTTTATTTATGTATTTTATTTACTGTTGCGTTCACATCCCAACTTTTTTCCTCCAAGGAACCCAAGGCGGCGTACATAATCCTCCTCCACTCCATTTGATCCTCACAACAACCCTGTAAGGTAAGTTGAGCTGAGAGTCTGTGACTGGCCCAAAGTCACCCAGTGGGTTTCCATGGCCGAGTGGGGACTAGAACCCGGATCTCCTGACTCCCAGTCCAACACTTTGGCCACTACACCACACTGGCTCTCGGGTTCAAATTCTACCTCATATATGGAAAAAACAATAGTCTTGCAGCACGCCTTGCTGTTTTTCTGCAATAGATTAACATGGCCACCCTCTGAAAACTGTCTCATATATGAACAAAATGTTTTTGTGGTACCTTAAAGACTACCGTGACTGAAGGAGGGGACCCTCCAAGTGCCTTAACACAAAAGAACACTGCTAGTTGGAAGGTTGTGATGTGTTTTGGTACCTTCCCACCTCATTTGTTTGACGTTAAAGACTAACAAATTTATTCTGGCATAAGCTTTCATGGACTATATAGCCTACTTGATGAAATACATGGAATATTATGGAGAGTTTCAGATCTATACAGTGCATTTTGTGGGGAAAGAATTGTTAACAGTGAGGTCAGAAGAAATAACACTGCTACCCTCTGGAAATTGTATAATATATGAAATCACTTGAGCAAGTCACTTATTTTTCAGCTTCAGACATAAGTGTATACTCAGAACTAAGTCCCATTAAGTTCAATGGGATTTACTTCCAAATACATTTGCATAGAACTGGAGCATTTATTGTGGCATGAGCTCTGGTAGGCAAGCCTGCTTCATCAGTTCCGATGAGGTAGGCTCCAAAATGGGCTCTTTCAGGTGCTTTTAGGCTGAAGCAGATGACAGGTTTGTTCAGAGATTTTAAGGTGATTTAAGGCATTGCCGTGGTCCGTCTACTGACTCTGCCGTCACTCCTGAGAAAAAGATTTTTGAAACAATACAGAATCCTGCAGAAATTAGTTTGACCAGTGGCAACAGTGGGGCAAAATAAATATGCACAGTTGTAGACCATGGGAAATGATGCCTCCCTCAAGGGTCTTCTAACTTATAAAAAGCTCTTGTCTGCCTCCAAGCTTTAATCTAGTTAGTCCTTTGTGGCAGAGTAACACAGGCACTCTTCTGGAATTTAACTTTCAGACTCAGTTCCCCCATCTGTAAAATGGGAAACGATCTACCAGGTCTGTTAGAGGGATGAAGAATGTAAAAGGCTTTTTTCATATTTTAAAGGGGGTGCCAGACAAAAACAACAGTATAGTAACAATAATATACTTAAGAGAACAGTTCAGGGTTCAGGCATTTGGGCAGCTGCTAAAACTTTAGAGAACAACACAGGAAATTAATATTGCCGGGATAAATGGTTTGTGGGCACGTGATGCAACCAGAAACTAAGGAGGTTTGGGTCTCGCTAGTGCCGAGATGGATGGATGGCTGCCTAGAAACCCCACATACGTCACCTTGAGTTTCATGGTGGAAGAAAGGCAGGGTATAAATGTCATGAATAAAAAGAATGAATTAAAATATCCTCAAATGTTCTATAAAGGATTTTACTACTTGTGAGGTCAACCCCCCCCCCCACCTTTTTTCGACGTTGCATCATCATCATCATTATCCAGCACGATGTATGGGGCAGTTTAAGGAATAACACAAATAAAAAGACAAGTCCTTGTCTCGAGGAACTTACAGTCTAAATCTGGCCAGGGGTTGGGGGAGGCACAGGAGGAGGGCACGGCAAAAGCGGCGCAGGAGACACGCGGACTGAGGCGGAGTACAAACACGTTTCAGAAGAGCAGCCGCGTTAGCCTCGCCGCAGCAAAAGGCTGACGACGCCGACCCAGAGCTGTTTTTACGGGCGCCACAAGACTCTTCGTCGCCGCTTACAGCCTTACAGGCACACGCACGTTTCAACTTTCTTTTCTCCAACGGCCAAAAGTTCACGTTCAATGCTGAGCGCCCCAAAGAGGAGGAAAGACATCCATCATCATCATCATCATCATCATCATCATCATCATCATCATCATTTTACCTTCGCACTCATAGCCCAAGCGAGGCAGGTCCCTTGCCTTCGTTTCAGCCCCGGCCGGGCGACTCCTCCTCCGCTGCGCGGGAGAAAATACGCCTCAGCTTTTCGCTCCCATCATCCTGGCTGGCCAGAAGGGGGAACGGGGGACGGCCGGGCAGCCGCTGCCCGCCGCCGCCTCCTCCTCTTCACAAAGCCGCAGCGCTACCAGCCGCCGCCGCCACACGCACCACTCTGCCGCTTCGGCCTCGGGGCGGGGGAGCGCGAAGGCGGACTCCTCCCCGGCGCTGTTCACATTGCGGCGCCTTCGCCGCCTCGGCAGGAAAAGTCTCTCCCCGCGCTCTGGAGGGCTGTGCCAGAGGCGCGCGAGGCTCCTGCTCGAAGGGAAGCCCTGCGTCGCCTGCCCGCCCGCTCCCTGCGCTGCCTTCGCTCCGGCCGCGCGCCGCCCTCCTCGCGGCGGGAGCTGCTGCTGCTACTACTGCTGGCCCCGAAATGCGGATGCGTCGCCGGCGCCCCCCCCTCCCCCTCCCCAAGACGGAGGGCAAACGGCCGGAGCCGCCTTGAGGAAGAGTGGGAGGAAGGGCCGGGGGGGGGGGTCTTTGCCGGACCGCCTCCCGCAACAAGGAGGCTGGAACTGCAGCAGGAACAGCTGCTGCCTCGTGGAGGGAAGAAGAAGAAGAAGAAGAAGAAGAAGAAGAAGAAGAAGAAGAAGAAGAAGAAGAAGAAGAAGATCTCGATTTCCTCGGCTGCCTTGCTCTGGATTCCCGCCTTCACGGAGGGAGGGAGGGAGGGAGGGAGGGAGAGAAAGAAAGAAAGCAGGAGTGATCACCTGCCAGTGGATTGATGATCGTAATTTAGAATATAAAGCCACGGTATAGAACTAGGCGCTCTCCAAAGACAGTGGAACCCACTACCTGGGGAGGTGGTGGGCTCTCCCACATTAGAGGCATTCAAGAGGCAGCAGGACAACCATCTGTCAGGCATGCTTTAAGGTGGATTCCTGCCTTAAGCAAGGGGTTGGACTCGATGGCCTTACAGGCCCCTTCCAACTCTACTATTCTATGATTCTAGGATTGGCAAGCCTGTTAGAAAGAAAGAAGTGTGGGTACTGGATGGGATGGGGGGGAGGATGGGGGAGGAGAGAATTCTCTCTTAAGAGGGGATGTTTTGTTCACAAGCAGGTAAGCAGCCTGGTTTGGGCAATGCCTGTGCCTCCTGATCCTGTATCTATCTCATGCAGCGGGGGTGAATTTATGACCCTCCAGGTGGAGGCGATCCTCGCAAAAGGGGGCACCTGGCCCAGCAAGAGGGGTATCAGGCACCTGCCCCTGTGTAACTCTGGGGGTAGGAGGAGAGCCCTTGCCCCCCACTCCGAGAGACTGGCCAACACGGAATGGATGGGACCAAACTTAATGGGATTTCCCAACCCTACCACAGTCAGCGCCAGCTGCCAGTGCCTCCAGATGTTGTTGGACTTCAACTCCCATCATCCCTGACCATTGGGCATGCTGGCTGGGGCTGATGGCAGTTGAGAGTCCAACAACATCTGAAGAGCCGTATGTTCCACCCCCCTGATCTAATGGATCCAAAATGTATTGTAATTGAAAGTTACTCTCCAGTTTTAATGCATTATACTTTGCTCCCCTCCCTTCCCTCTCCCCCACACTCTCTCTTAGGGTCAACCTATGGGAAATGAGGGGCAATCCCTGATCTGATTTTACTATTTTTTAGTTAAAAGCAGCCACAGATCTCTCAAAACTGAATTGGGAAGAAAAGGGGTTTAACCCTTCCCACAATGCCATTCCCCTGTTCTAACCCCCTCCTAGCCACTATATGCACTGCTGAGAAAATAGACAGGTATGTGTAAAGGTCCAGGGTGGTGCTGGTGGATTAAATCCTCCCCCAAGTCCAAATCTAAGTCCCCTGTGGGGGCTTTGAACTGAAAGCAGGAATGCCTCTTGGGTAGTTTAGCTCCCTACACACACATAAATGCCATACTAGGGCAGTGTGCACCTTAGCTTGAGGCTTCAATTCTATGCACATTTGCTTGGGACTCAGTCCTGTTGTCTTCAGTGGGTCTCCCTTCTTTTAAAAAAAACATGCATAATATTGGACTTAGACATGTCTATAAAAGGGTGAGAAGATGTGCGAAGTTGCAGTTGACCTGTCACGAGGGTTGCCCTGCTCACTTTCTGCCTGTGTTGTGTTTGTAGTTATTTTATTAAGCACATTTTCAGGTATACACTGAATCCCCAATCCTCCCCCCACACCTCCATCATTCCAATACAATATCAACATCAATCAGAAAAGTTCAGTGAAGCAAGGACAAGCATGAGGTTAAAAAAAACAAATAGTCTTGTGGCGTCTTAAAGACTAACGAATACAGGTGTCACAAGAGTCCTTGTTGTGTTTCTCGCAACAGACTAACACGGCTACCCCTCTGGAAGTCATGAAGTTGTACTCGCCACTTTGGGTATTCCGCACACATCCAGAGCAAGTTAGTCACATGTAGGTCCCACTGGAGCCAATGCAAAAAGTTAGTCATGATTAACTTAAGTCCCATTGATTTCAGTAGAACCCAAATATGATGTGTGTGTGTGTGTGTTTGTTTTAGGGCTTAAAACTTGTTCCCATAACCATGTGCTCCCAGGGGTGATTTTTTGATCCAGACAGAAAAATTGCTATAATCTCCAGGCCATAATTTCAAGAGGGAGAGAGAGAGAGAGAGAGAAGCCAGGGCTTAAGCCTGCTCTTGAAACACTACCCCATGGTATGGAAGCCCACTCCTCCCATTTCTCATGCTTGACGCAAAGAGGCTCTGTGTAATTACTCAGTGGTGAGGAAAATGCATTCTGATGCACTTTAACCTATTATTCCATTTCTAGCTCAGCCCTGAGTGAAACTCCTCACCCTCTTCTCCCAAGTCTAGTTAGTTCTCTGACTCTTAATTGTTGACTTCCCTATTATTGTTATCATTTCGTCTTCTTGTTAAATTCAGATCGGGTCCCCCCCCCTCTTAAAAACACAACCCATTTTTTTACTACTATGTTATAGAATTGCCATTTCCAGCATGGGGATGTAATAATGCAGAAAGCCTCACTTGTGGAAAGGGTTAATCTCTCAATGGATGGCCATATGTTTGCCTGGCTAAGCTTCCAGGTTCAGTCCCTGACCTCTCGGGGAAAGAGGTTGGAGGTTGTTTGGAGTATCAGCCTGGGGACCAGCATCTACCCTATGTTGATGTCAGGTGTGCTGATTCAACACCACTGACATCTCTGGGGGAAAGCCGGCATCTGGATGTGTCATAGATATATGCTTTGGCTTATGAAATATGACCAACAGGGGCCAGTGTGTGCTGTGAAATCTTCATGGCTGATTTCCGACAGCAACCATGGCTCTCTGTCCTTAGTGAAAAGGCATCTGCCTTTCCTGATGCTCAGTCAGAAGTACAAGTCTGTATTACAGACAACAAAGAAGAAGACATTAAGAGGAGTATTTGTTGTCTAAATTAATGATAAAAGTATGCAGTACAAACTCACTCTTCGTCTAGGGTACAATATAAAAGAACAATGTGTCCATCCCAATTCAAAATGGACTTAGTTTTATTAGTAAAGTGAACGGTAAAGAAATAAATATTATTTGAGTGCTTCGAGATGAAGCCTTTATTCTGAGATAGCATGGCCTTGTTCACATAATTTTATGGGGTGGGGTGGGGCAGGGTGGGGCGGGGCGGGCGGGGTGGGTGGGTCCAGGTGAGACTGTTTTCAATTTGTAGCCCTCCTGTATTTTCCCATGGTTTCCACCTTTTTCCTTCCTGGAAAAAATCCATTGAAAATTACAAACTCCGTTGTAAGTTTTAAAATTATTCTACTTTTCAAGCAATTTCAAAGTGGTGGAAAACATAAATATGTAAAATTCATCAGCATTAAATAACCAACTAAACCAATGTAAATGCAACGATAAAACGTAACAGAATACAGAAACAAAAGAGAAGAAAGATCAGCAACTCATTGGTCAAAGGTTCTTTGAAAAATAGTGCAAACCTATACGTGTCTACTCAGATGTAAACAGTAGGGATGTGCACTGGATCGGACCCGATCCACGATCCGAGTCCGGTCCAGTGGGAAATCGGATAAATTATCCGATTTCCGATCCGACAGCTGGATCGGCCGATCCAATCCGAACCGGTCCGAAAAGGCTCCGAACTGGTTCAGCGGATCGGCGGGCGCCCACTGGCGCCCACCGCCGCTTCCATTGGTGGGCGCCGGTGGGCGCCCGCCGATGAAAGTGGACAGTGGGGGGGGAGGGGGGCGCTTACCTTTCCGGCCCGTCCGCTCCCGTCCGGCGCCGGCGGCTACTACCAGCGGGCTCCGCGGCCTGCTCCAGGGTGGCGCGCCGGGTGATGTCATCACCCGGCGCGCTACTCTAGAGCAGGCTGCGGAGCCCGCTGGTAGTAGCCGCTGGCGCCAGACGGGAGCGGACGGGCTGGGAAGGTAAGCAGGGGGCGCGCGGAGGGGAGGAGGGGGGCCCTTACCTTTCCGGCCCGTCCGCTCCCGTCCGGCACCGGCTACTACCAGCGGGCTCCGCGGCCTGCTCCAGGGTGGTGTGCCGGGTGATCACCCGGCGCGCTACTCGAGAGCAAGCCGCAAAGCCGGCTGGCAGTAGCCGCCAGCGCCGGACGGGAGCGAACGGCCCTAACAGGTAAGCAGTGGCGGGGAATGGGGCTTACCCCCCCCGGAGCCGTCCGCTTCTATCCGCGGGCGCCCGTGGGCGCCCGCGGATGGAAGCGGACGGCCCCAGGGGGGGTAGGGAGCGCGGGGGAGGGGGCTTACCTGCCGGGGCCGTCCACAGCGGACGGCCCCGGGGGGGAGGGAGTTAGGCCCCCCCTCACCCACCCGCCGCCATTTTTTCCTCATAGACTTGCATTGCAATGCAAGTCTATGGGGGAAAAAATGGCGGCCGATCCAAAAATTTACGATTTTTGGATCGGGATCGGACTCGATCCGGTCCGGGGGGCCTCCGATTTTGTCCGAACCGATCCATGACAAAATTGGAGGTCCCGATCCGGGTCCCGATCCGATCCGGGGGGTCCGTGCACATCCCTAGTAAACAGTACTAAGTTCAATGGAATTTACTTCCAGAGATGTATAGATTGCAGCCTAAATTGTCTTCATAAGGAGACCAGGAAGGAGTCTGTGACCTTTCACAGGAGGGTATTCCAGATAATAGGAACTGCAACAGAAAAGGTCCTACTTCTTGTGGAGGCCAATCTAGTCTCCATGAAAGTTTCAGCCTGCAGCAACACCTCATTAGTAGATCTATAGATCTTAAATGCCATGAAGGATCATATGGGAGATGTTTCCTGAGATAATCAGGATCCAGACAGTTTAGAGCAGGGCTGGGGACTCCAATCCTCCTATTCTGGCCTTGGGGGCTACTGGATGCTTGGGATAAGGGCAGGGAGCTCCCACCAGCTGCTGTCTCAGCCACAACCCAGCTTTGATACACATGGGCTTTTCCCAGCTGGGGAAAGCTGGTGCATACTGAACCCACCCTGAATGAGGCATGGGTGAAGATGTGATCCTCCACGCTGCACTCCATCGGTGAAGCACTTAGCACAACACTCTCCCTCCCAGTTGGGAGGGGGAAGAGCATGCTATGTAAGGGGAATCTTCCCGGAAGCTGTGATCAGTGATCAGAGGCCCTTTCTACACCTATGGGTGTAGAGGGAGGGAGGGTGAGACGATCCCGGAGTTGCCAGCTTCTGGAAACGTCGCTCTTGTGCAAACGAGTGAGACGTCCCCGAAGGAAGCAGACATCGTGCCTGCCATTTTTTTAAAGAATGGAGGAGGGAGCGCTATTGAGCTCCAGCGCAATAGGTTAGTTTAAAAAACAACAACCCCAAATTTCCCCCCAGCCCCCTCCCTGCCATCAGAGGGGTGGCAAAATTGCTGCCATCCCCTCCCCTGATGGGCACGGAGCCGCACAGCACAGCTCCATGCCTGTTTCTGGTGCCTGCTTACTTGCGAGCAAGCAGGCACCAGTCGGGTTCTGCGGTCTCAGGACATTTCCGGGACCGTGGGAAAAATTGGGTTTTCCCTGGAATACTTTAACCCATGTCCGTCCCCCACCCCCCAGGAGTCCCTGTGCATCATTTGGATGCACAGGGACAGCCCAAGGACAATTCCAGAAAAAAGGCCGCTGTAAAAATAGCCAGAGACAACATTGGGATTCCCCTGCATGTTCCTCGTCCTCCCAATCCACAACTCCCATAAATCAGAGATAATGGGGATTCCCCTCCTAAAGTCCGTGGTAGCTTCCAGGGACATGGCTTGGGAAGGGGAGGGGGGTGGAGCCCACAGACAGAGCCAAAGCCCCCACTAGCCACATGGTGAATCTCCACGGGCCAGATTAAGCCTGTGGTCGAAGGTTTCCCAGCCCTGCCCTATACTATCTGGGTCCTCCTGATTAGCATTAGTGAAACAATCTGAACTGCAGAGATTGGATAAGAGAATTTTTGATATATTACCCTAATTGCTGGCTAAAGACCTCTCAGTTCTAATCATGCATATATTAATTAGGGGTATGCATGGGAGGAAAAATTGGATTAAAATCGGGACCTCAGATTTTGCCCTAAATCGTATCGGACAAAATCGGAGGTCCCGCATATCGTATCAGTTCTATGGGGAAAACATGGTGGCGGGTGAATGAATACCTAACTCCCCCTCCCTCCCCCCCATTTGTGCTCCTTACCTGCCCGGGCCGTCCGCTGCCGTCCGCTGGTTCCTTACTATTGAGAAACAGGCTTTGCGGCCTGTTCCACAGTAGAACGCTGACGCGCCGGGTGACATAATCACCTGGCGCGCTGGTGCTCTACAGAGAAGCAGGCCGCAAAACCTGTTTCTCAGTAGTAAGGAACCAGTGGACAGCAGCGGATGGCCCCAGCAGGTAAGGGGGGACCTCCCCCTCCCTCCCACTCATGCTCCTTACCTGCTGGGGACTGCCACTGCCGGCTGTTGCAGGCTGATGCTTCCGTACAACTGAGAAACAGGACTTGCAGCCTGTTCCACAGTAGAGCGCCGGGTGATGTCATCACTCAGCGCACCGGCGTTCTATTGTGAAACAGGCCACAAGGCTGTTTCTCAGTAGTACTGAAGCAGCGGCAGGCAGCGGCAGGTAGCAGACGGCCCTGGCAGGTAAGGAGCGTGAGTAGGGGGTAGGGAGAGGGAGTTAGGTCTCCACTCACCCGCTGCCATGTTTTCCCCATAGACTTGCATTGGAGAAAAGCTTTCTTTCCTCCAATGCAAGCCTATGGGGAAAATCATTCAAAATGGTGTCCGATTTTTCAATTTCCCCCGATTCAAATCGGATCAGAAAAAATCAGATGTCCAAGGGACTGCATCGTAATTGGATATTGGATGTCTGATTACTCCGATTTTAATCAGAATTGGACATTGGATCCAATATGATGCACATCCCTAATATTAATGCAATAGGGTTTTCCCCCCATACTTTTGTAAGTTGCCATTGCACTCCAGAAGGGCAGTGTAAAAGTTAAGAACATTGTAGCCCAGACTTCAACAAAGCTAACTATCTTGTAGTACTAGGTTCAAGCCCTATCTTCATTTTCACTTCATTTTCTCTTGCACATTGGTAGCTAGCTGCCAAGGAGTAAATCTATCTGAATATTTCATTGTCTTATTTGAGACTTTGTGGGTATTTTGGAATGATGATAATTCCACAGAATCACAATCTAGTTGAGTATATAACAATAAACAAACAGTACGGTTTTTTAACCTTTGTGGCTGATTTTACAAGAGTGGACCATGCCCTTATTATGTAGGAGGGACAGAAAGGTGAGATGCCTCGTCGAAAGAAAGCTGGCAATGTTATAAGAGTAGCAACAGAAGATTTTGACCTTCTGACGTTGGGATGCTTGAACACACTATCATTTCTTTTCTTCCACAAATGTTTGTCAATAGAATCTAGTTTCCGTTTATTTAGATATATGAGGGGCTTTGCGTGATGGATGCTGCCCTGACATTTGAGCTATCCCCTTGTAATACTGGGAATCAGATAAATTTGATTAATGTGGTAGTAGTGAAACACACTAAGTACGGTATTCCATTTTTGGCAAATGACTGATATGGAAGAAATGCGTTTCCGATTCAGGAAGGCAAACATTGTGCTTGCAAAATAGAGAAACCCATCAAGAAGACAGTTATTTCCAAGGTCATTTGGAGCAGTTTCTTCATGTGAATCCAGTGATCTTTAATAGCGTTGTGTTTTTCCAGTAAACAGTACAGGTAATTGCGTGTCTGTAGGGGGTGGCTTATTGGATTATTATTATTATTATTATTATTAATAATAATAATAATAATAATAGTTTTGTTAAATTAAAAACCTGTCTTTCTACACATCAAAAGCCCTCAAGGGTGTTTAAATTTTAAAAAATGGAGAACAATGGCAGTAACCAAACGACCAAGCTGAGCACTGTGAAGACCCAGGTTCCGATCTCCCCTCTGCCATTCTCTCTATCAGCCTAAGCACACCCCCACACACCTATCTGCAATATGGGGATTATAATGCTGACCTACCTCTCCATGTTTGTGGTTGGGATTATAATGCTGTCCTACCTCTCCCTGTATATTTAATGAGGGAAAGGTGGGAAAAATCACAGAAGGGAACCACGAAATTGGAGAAAAGAATGCATTCGGGTCCATCTAGTTCTGGTCACTAGCTGACTCAGTAGATTGCATTTTACTCCCTAAGGGGTTTAGCTTGAGGTGCCGGTGTTGTTTCACACTACTGTTTCCCTGCATAGACTCTAGAAGGGAGCATTAGCTCTCTTGAAGGGCCTGGCTAGGCAGTCTTTTTGCCTCTCTCTGCTGCTGGTTTGGCTGGTTTGGGCTCTTCCACTTCGCTTTGTTCCTCTGACTTGGGCAGGTCAGCTCCCCTTGGCTTTCTGTGCCTCCTCTCTTGCCTGCCTGCCTAGAGAATGAAGGGGATGAGGTAAATACAGCAAAGCTGTGCCCCTTTCAAATGGCTACTCTAGCTTAGGGTGACCAGATAAAATCCAGGTCAGGGCTCATGTAACTTTAACAGTTGTAGAGAAAAGGGAATTTCAGCCAGTGTCATTTGTATGCAATTAGTTCCTGGTGAAATTCCCTATTCATCACAACTGTTAAAGTTGCAGGGGCCCTGCCTTCTTTTGTATATGGTCACTCTAGTATAGTGCCTGCAACTTTAACTGTTGTGATGAAGAGGGAATATCACCAGGAACTAATTGCCTACAAATAACACTGGCTGAAATTCCCTTTTCTCTACAACTGTTAAAGTTACATGAGCCCTGACCTGGATTTTATCTGGTCAGCCTACTCTAGCTCTCACTATTTCGCTGTCCTCCACTGCCAGCTCCATTCCTGTGTTTGCTTTCTGATGTAGTGTTAGCTGACTGTACCAGATGGTGCTGGCTCAGCAACTTAACATCAGAATGGCCTCAGCTGCCAGAGGGAAGTTCACCACCTCCTGGTAAGGTGATTTTGATGGATCAGGGCCACAACATCAGCAATAGCCCAATATAAACTGCCCAAGGATTCATGACTCAGCAGAAGAGATTAATCCAGATCCGTTTAGTCCATCTCCAACTATACTACATTCTTTTCAAGTCTATTGGCTTGAAATCTCTGAGTAAGCAATATCTATATATGAATGTGGTACTGTAAGGCTTATTGCTAGAGATCTACCTGGCCTATTTTGCTCATTTTTTAAAAAATTGATGCTTGAGCAGTGTAGATATGCCAAAAATTTTGAAAGTTCGAAAAAATTCAAAGCTTGAGCCTTAATAGCAATTAATTTCCTTCACACCAAACAGGCAGGGCGGCTCCTCCGCCAGCAAGACGACAGACAGCCCTGCTCGGCCAATCAGTGTGGCGCAAAGGCAGGCCTTTGGAGCAGCTGCACAGTTAGGTTGTTACTGTCAGAGGGGAGGGGGAAGGGGATGGAGGCGGCCAATCAAGGTGTGTGGGGGGATTCACTATACATGAGACACATTATTCATGAGCCTCTCTGTGGTGAGGGGACTGAGGGGCAAAACGTGGGAAAGGAGCAGGACTACTAATGCCCATGGCAACATGGGCTTTACACTACTCTATATAGGAATACATTAGTGTAATGCTTATTACTAGAGATCTACCAGACCGATTTTGCTCATTTTTTAAAAAAACTGAACTTTGAGCAATGTAGATGTGCAGAAAATTTTGAAAGTTCAAAAAAGTTCAAAGCTTGAGCTTTAATAGCCAAACAGGGTGTTTCTGCACTCTGGCCAGGAGCCTGAGACAGTCGGGGAACTACAGCTCCCACGTAACTCTGCACTGCCCAGGCATTCAAGGAGAAAAACACAAAGGCAAAGACAGAGGGAGAGCCTTGGGCTTTGCAAGTTGAACTCACTCTTGTAGTGGCCATATTGGTGGCAGGGATGGCAGTGGACATGGCGGCGAATGCTCTGAGGTGGCCCAAGGAAAAGCTGGGATTTAAAATGTGGGGCAAGAGGGAAGGAGGTGGGCTTGAGGCCTGTGGGGGAAAAGTGAACGTTGTTCAGCAGGGATGGGTGAGGAAGCAAGGGCCAAAAGTCCTCAGTTGTGTTGAAGGAAAGTAAACTCCATACAGCTTCTGGAGGACTAACATAGTGGGAGTCAAGGAACACTATGTTTTGTCCTCAAACTACTAGAACCCATGGTGACATGGGTTTTACACTAGTGTAATAATAGCAGAACATCGCTGTTTGTTATGATACTGTGCACAGGTTGGTATGCCGTGCTGTAAGTGTTTATTTCCTGGCATAGCAAATATTAAGTTCCAGTTTCAAAATGGCTAGGTTTGTTGAACTGTAATAATATTTAAAGAAACAGTGGGCCCATAGAGAGTAGAAAATTCTGTCAGTTCTTACAGCAATTCTTCTGTTTGCATCATATGATGATTCTCTTGTTTTTGTTGTTGCTGCTATTTCTGATAGGAACAGTTCATGTTCAGACCGGTTCATATCACATTGTATGAAATGGAACAATTTGCAGAAATAACAGCATAACTAAAACATTGGCCTCCCTGTACATTTTGGCCCAGGAAACCAAAACAAAAATTGAGACATAAGGGCAGTATAAATATCACATTCATCTTGTACATTTTGAAAACTGCATTAAAATGGTTCTTTGGAACAACTATCATGCCTCTGCATGTGTCTTTTTATTTTCAAGCAGCTATTACAGTTCAGAATGCATATTTGAACTAGGCCTCTCCTTGTTGGCTAGCTGGGATGCCAAACAGGCACAACTCTGAAAGCTGAAGCGCTCATGAGATCAGCAGACAAATCAGTCATGAGAATTCACTGTTACCTTACTGAGCTAATCTACTTGATCTGCAAACAATTTTTGCACTACTATATGAAAGTATATTCATGGGAAATGCAGGTACCCATATTTTAGGGCAGGGGTGGGGAACCGTAGGCCAGATCTACACCAAGCAGGATATAGTGGTATGAAAGTGGCATGAAAACGGTATATAAAAAACAGGAGCCACATCAAGCAGGATATAGTGGTATATGGCATGTGTGAATGGGCCCCAATAGTTGTCAGTGTGCTTCAGTACCGCTATAAAGCAGTAGTGTGGCTCTTGCCTTTTATATACCGCTTTCATACCACTTTCATACCGCTATATCCTGCTTGGTGTAGATCTGGCCTTAGGCTCAGGGTCCCAATCTAGCCCTCCTGGTTCCAAATCCGGCCTCCGAGGCTCCCCAGAGATCCACATCTCTCTCCCCTGGCGTTGCCCCTTTCCCCCAACCACAGTTTGTTTGGTGGATTCCTAGCTTTTGTGCAGTTTTCCCCCCATTCCAGAAACGTTGAAATGCCTTTCCTAAGAGTTTGTTATTGGCAGTTAGTTGCTTAGTTAATCTATATAGTTAGTCACTTAGATAATCTAATATATATATATATATATATAGATAGAGAGAGAGAGAGAGAGAGAGAGAGAGAGAGAGAGAGAGAGATGATAGACAGACAGACAGATTTTGGCCCATCCCTTTTTGTCTTCAGCCCCATCCACGACTGGAATGTGGCCCCCAAGTATGTCTCTGAAACTGAACTTCATAGAATCATAGAATAGTAGAGTTGGAAGGGGCCTATAAGACCATCGAGTCCAACCCCCTGTTCAGTGCAGGAATTTGGCCCTCACGGAATGTGTAGGCAATTTCATCTGGTTCCACTCCCTAAGAGCCATCATTTTGCCCCACCTGACCCTGGTTGGTTTAGCTCAGGGAGCTAGCAGTAAAAAAAGAAGACCCCCCAAGCTTAAACTCTACCCATGCCTGTTCTTGACAAAGGTTATTCTGTTCTGAGATTGGGTGATAGGATTTCTCAGTCTGCAGACACAGAATTACCTGCCCTCTGAAGAGGGTGTCCATTGCATCTCTGCGTGAGTCATTGTTCTGACTAGCATGCCTGGTTCTGTGTCTCATGCAACGATGCCTACCCTTGATGGCAACTTTGCCATCTATGATCACATATAGTAGTCCATGGCCTAAATGGAAACTAAGTCGTTTATTCTTTTCCAAGGTTATAGTTTCATCATAGTTAGATGCTTTGCCAATGATAATATGTCTGGGAGCAACTTATCCGATAAAGCTTGCTTTCTTGTCCATGTATGCTTCTTTGACACAGTGAGGAACAAGGAATACCAGCAGTGCAAAGGTCCAAAGTAGGTTTTTGCCCCACATGGTCAATTTTCCAGGGGGCACCTCTTCAGGAAACCCTTTGGCAAAGCAACAGTGACATTTCTTCATTGCTTCGCTGGGACTACTTTGAGGAACTGCCCCTGGGAAAATGTAGCAGATTTGGATTGGTTCAGCAATGAACGAAGCAATCTATTTATGGATGGGTGGTGGCAGTAAACATTTCCAAGCCAACCTGATGTGAGCCAGGGGGATCTCATCCATCTCTGTCTTGAGTGAGACCATTAATTCATCTAGCCCAATATTGTCTCCTCTGATTGGTAGCAGCTCTCCAAGTTTTTGGGCAGACAACTTCCCAGTCTTTCCATCTAAGCTCCTTTGAAGAGGAAATGCCAGGGATGGAAACTGGGACTTTGAGTCCACAATACATATGCTCTGCACCACCCTTTCCCAACCTGGTGCTTCCAGAAATTTTGAACTACAAGGCCAACAAACATCAGCCAGAATGGCCAATGGTCAGGGATGATGGGAATCGTTGCTCAAACCCTCTGGAGAGCACTGGTCGGGGAAGGTCACTCAAGAGTGATTTCTTTGCATTAAATACCAAAGTGAGTGCACACCAGCAATTTTAGGAGTGAGGAAATCAGTGTGTGGTGCCCATTGGCTTATGTGGAACTGAGAAGACATGGAACATTGCTACCATAATGGTTGTCTCTGTTTTCCTAATCCAACATAATATTATGGAAATATGGGGCTTGCAGCAGTGATACACAGGCAAATGCCTCCACCCTTCACAGTGGTTACATCATTGGGTCCAACGCTGGAAGCACTTTCATAGGCAAATTCATGTGCTCCCTCCTTTGGAATGACCGGGGCAGCTCATTTTCTTTAATTATTTAATTATTTATTTATTTAATCATTTAATTTAATTATTTTATTAATTATTAATTAATTAATTAATTAATTACATTTGCATACCGTCCCATAGCAGAAGCTCTTTGGACGGTTTACATAAGATTAAAACAATTAAAAACAAATGTACAAAAATTAAAACAACAAAAACATACAATATACACATAATATACACATACATTTAAAACTACTGTAATAACTTTAAAAAAGCTATAAACCTGGCATGAAAGGTTGGTGCCTATAGCACCATCCTCCCCCAACCTGGTGGCGTCTAGATTTCTTGGGAGTATGACTCCCAGGCTTCCTAAATATTGGCTACACTGGTTGTGGCTGATGTGAGTCAAAATCCCAAATACTGTATCTAGAGGGCACCGGGTTGCAGGAAGCTGCTTTTACACATGGGACACTCTCTCTCTCTCTGTGTGTGCACAAGTGTGATTTAAACACTGAGGTTGAGCTTGTTAGTTGGAAGATTTGAGTCCAGCAGAAAGCAGGCACATACATATGTTTGGGATGGGGGCAGGGAAGCAAATTTGCTGGCCTCTAACAACATAGGATCTTTAGCCTATCTCATTCCAAACGCCACCTGAAAATTAATACTCATTTTACTTCTCCTCTTTGTCGATATCCCATTTCCAGTGGAGGCTGGTGGCTCTGATGTCATGGGGTGGCAAATCCACTTTGGGTTTGGGTCAGGACTCTAAAGGAGCAATCCAAGGTACTGAGCCCTATCCCCCAAACAGGATTAACACCTTGGATTGCTCCTTTAGAGTTCTGATTGGTTCTGACTGGAACCCAGAGTGGATTCACCACCTCACTGACATCAGGGCCACCAGCCTCCATTGCCAACTTCCCTACCATGTTTAGGGAGGCTTACAGCACTTTGAATCGTATGCAGATCCCCCCCCCCAAACCCAATCTCATCGTCCGTTCTGACCCTGTGCCACCATCTCTTCTTTGACACCCATCCAAAATTTTTCAAGCTATGTTTTCTTAGAAGTGCGGTGCCATTTAAAAACAAGTCACACGTTGAAATTCATGCCTATACATTGGATATTTTTGCATATGTATTTTCTTTTTAAAAAGAGCATATAAAGAATGATTTGTAGGCCATTGAAAATGTCATGTCATGCATATTTCCCTGGTGCTTTTTCTCTGGCTGTAATTACGGGAACTGATTACATTTAAAAGATTATCTTTGCAGCCAGGAGGGATAGGGATGTGTTTCCTTAAATGTATTCCTCAGGCCATTGCAACAGGAAAAGTAGCAAATAGGTGTTTTACCAGCCCTAGGGAAACTGCCTTGTTAGTGTTTCACTCCCTTGCTGACATGGACCAGCTTGCTAAGTGAGTGCTGAAGCAACCAACAAACTGCTTCTACCTGCATAAAGTTTATTTATTTATTTAATTTCAATACCACCCAATAGCTGAAGCTCTCTGAGTTGTTCACAAAAATTAAAACCATAGAGTACACTTGAAATATAAAATATGGAAACTTAAATCATAATATAATGCCACAACCAGAATAAAAGCTGCAGAGATTTTACAGATTTAAAATACAGAGTTAAAACAGCAGAGTTAAAAGACTAGGATAACAAAATGCTAAAATACCGGGAAAACAAAAAAAAAGTCTTCACCTGGAGCTGGAAAGTGTATAACGTATGTGCTAGGCGAACCTTTCTAGGGAGCTCATTCTGCAGCCGGGTTGCCACAGCAGAAAAGGCCCTGCTCCTGGTAGACACTTGCCTCATGTCCTTGGTTAGGGGCTCATGGTGAAGGACCCCTGAAGATGATCTTAGGGTCCAGGCAGGTACATATGCTTGCTGGCATTTGGGCAGGCAAGTCCTTCAAGTTCATGAAACATCTGGCAGCCTTCATTTCAGCCCAGCCCTCTTTTGTATCTGGTCACTCTAGTATAGCTCCTGCAGCTTTAACTGGTGTGATGAAGAGGGAATTTCACAAGGTGCTGCAGGCATACAAATGACACCTGCTGAAATTCCCTTTTCTGTACAACTGTTAAAGATGCAGGAGCCCTGCCCTCCTTTCCATAGAGTCACTCTAAACAGTAGGGCGCAGAGAACAGGCATTGCACCTCTCAACACACACACACAAAATAAAGGGTTGGAGACCAAGCATCCTCCCACCTCAAAAAAAGATAGGAGGGTGAGCAAGCAAGCAAGCAGGAAGGGGAAGCCCTTGTTATCTCCAGTTACAGTTTGGAAATAACAAGGGAATTCCCGGGTTTGGGGGGGGGGAGAGTGGCAGCTTTGCTTTCAGGTGCTCACACTGTATGTTCCCAATCCTTTAAAGCATGTGATGCTTGCGTTGAGTCTGGGCATTATTTTAAAATCAACCTCTATTTTATTTTTAAAATTACTTTACTCATTGGGACTTCCTTGAAACGTTTTATTGGACAATGAAAATTCAAAATCTCTCATTCTCCTTGTATCTTCTAAACGATATTGCCAAGTCTGACGGAGTAAGAAGTTATTAAAAATGAATACTTTCCTTTATGTATTACCATCTGAAAAACTTAAAAGATAGCATCTCCTATTGATTTTGTCCACTCGTTATTCAAAAGAGCATTGATTTTCCTTTCTTTTTTATTAAAGATCTGAATATCAAATGGGACTTTAAAAAATGCACATGCCATTCTAGCTCACTTTGCAAAGCTTAAGACCAATGGATCTTTTTCTTGTCATCCACTCATCAATGATAGCATTTTTGAACTTACAGGAGCATCCAGGCATTGACAGATCAAGAGCCCTGACAGATAGCCCATTCACTTAGGCCTCCTCCCCACGAGACGTTTAATGAGCCTTGAAGGCTCATTATAAATTTTACCTCCACACCAGCGGAGCGCAAAACGGGCGTACAGGCGCGTTATCTCCCCGATAATGCGCATTTTCGAATGCGCGTTAAATAGCGACTTTTATTTTGCTCCGGCCGTTAAAGCGCATTTTCGCCGTGTGAACAAGCGATTATGCGCATTAACATCTTCTAAAGCGCTTTTTGGACATCAATTAATGCGCTTCGCCGCCTCTCGCCGCCTCCCGTGCAGAGGGATTAGGCGTAAATGCGCCTCCGCGATAATGCGCATAATCCCCGAACCGGGCGCAAAAGCGCATCCTTGTGGAGGGGGCCTTAGCAACACTAACTGGCTCCATTCACACATATCTGATTGCAGCTGCTTTTCTGGGTGAGATCCCATGCTGCTCAGGAGTGGGTGTGAACGAAGCAATTACATGGGTACAATTGGTGAAATGGGTCTTTCCCAAACTATCCTTGCATGGATGGTTTCTCCATTCACAAACACACACACACACTCCTAAGGGAATTTGGGATTGTATCAAGGATGTTATTCCCATATTGTGGGCCCCCTCCACAAGAATGCGCCTTTGCGCCTGGTTCCGCGATTATGCGCATTATCGCGGAGGCGCATTTACTCACAATCCCTCTGCACGGGAGGCGGCGAGAAGCGGCGAAGCGCATTAAAAGATGCCCAAAAAGCGCTTTCCAGGTAGTTAATGCGCATAATCGCTTGTTCACACAGCGAAAATGCGCTTTAACGGCCGGAGCAAAATAAAAGTCTCTATTTAACGCGCGTTCGAAAATGCGCATTATCGGGGAGATAACGCGCCTGTACGCCCGTTTTGCGCTCCGCTCGTGTGTAGGTAAAATTTATAATGAGCCTTCAAGGCTCATTAAACGCCCCGTGTGGAGGAGGCCGTGGGTGCTCCTCTCCCTCTCTCTGAATGGGACCTTTGTTTATAGCAGGGGTACAGAACCTCAGACCTGGAGGCCAAATCTGGCCTGCCTAGAATCCCAAACCTGCCCTTTGGGATGCCCCAGATAGCCATGCTCCTTTCCCTGGCCCCACCCCCTTACCCATGACTAGGCTCTGACCATATGGAAAGGAGGAGGTGTCCTGTTCTCTTGGACCGTTGTCCCCCCAACCCACTTCCACTCCCAATCAAAAAGACATCCACACTTTCCCACAGTGATTCACTGAGAATTTCCAGCGCTCAGCGCTGGTTCTGGATTTTCCAGGGAACCTCTTTCAGTCTGAGAGCGGAATATAATTTTGGAGAAGTTCTTGGGGCTGCATTCCAGTATTAGGTGGGGCTGAAAGGAGTGGGGCCAAAATACAAAAAAATACCAGTATTTTGTAGCGTAAAATCTCTTACTGCCAGTAAGCTCTTAATGCCCCAGGAGAGACATTTCATCTGTTTTGAATGGGGGGGGGGGGCTGCTGCAGAAAAGCCGGGAAACCACTGAACCATCAAGGATTGGGGAGGGAAGGGGAGGGGGCCTGGGAAAGAGGCGCGGCCATCTGAAGATTCCTGGAGGACTGGATTGGGGACCCCAGGAAGGCCATAGTTGACCCCAGGCCTGAGGTTCCCCACCCCTGATCTACATCGTATAAATAACTTCTCTAACCGAGCGAGCCTTCTCCCTAAAATGCTGTTTTTCTCTGGGTTGTATCTAATGTTGCCATTAGGGATGTGCACTGGATCGGACCCGATCCACGATCCGAGTCCGGTCCAGTGGGAAATCGGATAAATTATCCGATTTCCGATCCCGCAGCTGGATCGGCCGATCCAATCCGAACCGGTCCGAAAAAGCTCCGAACCGGTTCGGCGGATCGGCGGATCGGCGGGCGCCCACTGGCGCCCACCGCCGCTTCCATTGGCGGGTGCCAGCGGGCGCCCGCCGATGAAAGTGGACAGCGGGGGGGGGGGGAGGAGGGGGGCACTTACCTTCTCGGCCCGGTGGCTCCCGTCCGGCGCCGGCGCCTACTACTACTAGCAGGCTCCGCGGCCTGCTCTAGGGTGGCGCGCCGGGTGATGTCATCACCCGGCGCGCTACTCTAGAGCAGGCCGCGGAGCCTGCTGGTAGTAGTAGGCGCCGGCGCCGGACGGGAGCCGCCGGGCCGGAAAGGTAAGGAGGGGGTGCGTGGAGGGGGGGAGGGGGCGCGCGGAGGGGGGAGGGGGGAGGGGGGCCCTTACCTTTCCGGCCCGGCGGCTCCCGTCCGGCGCCGGCGCCTACTATTCCCAGCAGGCTCCGCGGCCTGCTCTAGGATGGCGCGCCGGGTGATGTCATCACCCGGCGCGCTACTCTAGAGCAGGCCGCGGAGCCTGCTGGAAGTAGTAGGCGCCGGCGCCGGACGGGAGCCGCCGGGCCGGAAAGGTAAGGAGGGGGTGCGTGGAGGGGAGGAGGGGGCGCGCGGAGGGGGGAGGGGGGAGGGGGGAGGGGGGCCCTTACCTTTCCGGCCCGGCGGCTCCCGTCCGGCGCCGGCGCCTACTATTCCCAGCAGGCTCCGCGGCCTGCTCTAGGATGGCGCGCCGGGTGATGTCATCACCCGGCGCGCTACTCTAGAGTAGGCCGCGGAGCCTGCTGGAAGTAGTAGGCGCCGGCGCTGGACGGGAGCCGCCGGGCCGGAAAGGTAAGGAGGGGGTGCGTGGAGGGGAGGAGGGGGCGCGCGGAGGGGGGAGGGGGGAGGAGGGGGCGCGCGGAGGGGGGAGGGGGGAGGGGGGCCCTTACCTGCCCGGCCCGGCGGCTCCCGTCCGGCGCCGGCGCCTACTACTACCAGCAGGCTCCGCGGCCTGCTCCAGGGTGGCGCGCCGGGTGATGTCATCACCCGGCGCGCTACTCGAGAGTAGGCCGCGGAGCCCGCTGGTAGTAGCCGCCGGCGCCGGACGTGCCGAGAAGGTAAGTGGCGGGGAAGGGGGCTTACCCCCCCCCGGAGCCGTCCGCTTCTATCCGCTGGCGCCCGCGGGCGCCAGCGGATGGAAGCAGGCGGCCCCAGGGGGGGTAGGGAGCGCGGGGGAGGGGGTTTACCTGCCGGGGCCGTCCACAGCGGACGGCCCCGGGGGGGGGAGGGAGTTAGGCCCCCCCTTACCCACCCGCCGCCATTTTTTCCTCATAGACTTGCATTGCAATGCAAGTCTATGGGGAAAAAAATGGCGGCCGATCCAAAAATTTCCGATTTTTGGATCGGGATCGGACTCGATCCGGTCCGGGGGGCCTCCGATTTTGTCCGAACCGGTCCGGGACAAAATTGGAGGTCCCGATCCGGGTCCCGATCCGATCCGGGGGGTCCGTGCACACCCCTAGTTGCCATTCGCCAGTGGAACAGGGACTGATGGCAGAATGGATCTTCCCTGTTTGCTGCAGTCCTCCAGCGCAGATTTAGGGAGGCTGCAGTGGGGAGGAAGGAGAACAACGGGAAGCCCCATGGCGCCAGCAGAAATCCACTCACATGATGTTGGTTTTAACCCATAGAGGGGCTTATTTCTCCTATGTGAGTACTCCAGGGTGGAAATCCTTCCAGTCCATGAAAGTTTTGGCAGCTGACATTTTGCTAGATGTATGAATGAGCCTCGGGTCACTTTTGCTCACTACTAACTCACACGACGCTTCTTCATCTGTCTACTTTTACTGGGTATATTCTGGGTGGGTACATGCATTAGGAGGCACACGCCTCTTTCCAGTGTGCCCTAATCTCTTTGTCTGTAGAATTAAAATTAAGCATCCCTCAGGGGTTGATCTTGCAGAAACAGAACGGGGAAAGAGGGAGGTGTGTTAGATGTTTGGCTCATCAGCAGTTTTGTAATTCAGAGGTCAGGATCTCTGAGGTGCCAATGACCATAGCGTCTAGGAGCATCTTCTTATCTTTTTGTTTTTTTAAAAAATGTTTTCTTACCATAAGGAGCTGTTGCTGTCCAGCTCCTCCTTGCAGTCTATCTTTCTTTCCTGATGAAAATTGTTGATCATCTCCTGCTCGCTGGCTGACTTCCCAGCTGCTTGTCCCTTCAGTTTTATTACAAAGCACTGCCATTTTAATCTGATCCTTTCTTCGTGATACATTGCTCTCTCATTTCAAGTGTGTGCCTTCATTCAGGGGAGGGGAGAGAAAGAGAGAGAGAGAGACGTCTCTCATTTTAAATTAATTGGTTGCTTTTAACATTACCCTGATTGAAAGTGGTGATTGTGTATTATTTACCTGTGGGTTAGGTGGAGGATAAGATTGTTCTTTTAAGAGGCAATCAAAAGAGATCATTTTAGGATGATCCGTCAACAGCATCAAGAATGCAGCTTTCTGATTTTACTCACTGATAAATGAGTTTGTCTTATTTTATTTATTTAGCATCTGGTTTTGTGTTGAGGGTTTGTTTGCTTTTTAAGAAAAAAAGGCTTTTCAGCTGCCATTATATTTTATTTCAGCATCCTATCCCAGACCATTCATCAAATGTAGACATTGCTGCACTAAGCCAGATTCTGCTGGGAACAGTCGCTCGTCTCCACATGGCATATCTAAGTATTCAGTTCTTCCCTCTCTCCCAGCTTTGTTTATTGCAGAACAGCTGGTAATAAATTTTCAGACTTGACAGAGGTTCCAGCCACACAGCTCGTGATAGCATATGCATCTGCTGTGCATTGATGTTTTGAGGTGAAGGGCTTTGTTTATCACAATAACACCCCACAGGGCACTGCTTGGCCAAACTGCTCTGGGGCTGGACTGGTCCAGGTGGTGATGTCGCAGCGCAAGGATGAAACCAATGGCAGAGTGCTTTGTCTTGGTCATCATAATCAGTGCTGGCTCTACGTATCTCAAGGCCCTTGGGCAAGGCATCATCAATGGCCCCCCTCCTTCAGTGGGTCCACTTCTCACCACTCTTGTCCCAGCTGCGATTGACCCTCATCCTCTTTCTCATCATTGCTTGCTTGACAGGCAGAGAGCCGGTGAGCGAGTAGGCGGTGGCATCTACAGCTCCTCCTCACCACTACCATAGCTGGGCCAGAGTGAGAGGCAGATGAACAAGCAGGTTGTACTGGTGAAGAAGAAGAGCAAGTCTAGGGGGTTCATGTCAGTGGACCCCTGCAGGGTATAGGCCTTTGGCAAGCGCCCGACCATACCTGCCCTTGACGCTGGCCCTGATCATATCACCTTCTCCTCTGCTATCGGAGTAGACTAGGGATTCCCAAATGGTGTGACAGGACATAACAGTGTACCACAACAGAGCATGAAGCAGGCCTTGAAATGTTCATTAGAGCAAGGCGGCAAAGTGTATCACTGATTCTGCCTTTGTCTGCAAATATGTTTCCCTAAGGAGAAAGTAAGGAGACGCCTGGATTCCCTGATGCGACCTGCACTACCTCAGATAGTTGTGGGGGGAAGGACTACCCAAAACATCACAATTAGGTGGTCTGCATTCATTTTGTAACAAATGAAAAACTGAAATGAATGGGGCCCAATCACCCCATCGTTAAGTATTAAAGAAATGAATGCCAGAGACACAAATGGATTCTCCAAACATCATTGATTCTTTAAAAAAAAAATCTGTTGTCCTCTAGGACACCTCTTTAGGTTTTTTGTTACTAGGACTCCAAGATCCACTAACCAGTGCCTGATGCAAACATAGCTGTATGTATTATAATACAATGCCATTATATATAATAGTGTATGATTTCACTATGTACGGATAGTTTAACACAATTCATCTTCCTCTACGTGACTTGGGGAAAATGTGGTGCTTTTAACTTATTGTGAAAACACCCCTTCCCCAACTTGATGCCCTCCAGAAAAATGTGTATATTTCAAAAATGTGCACAATTGATCTATACATTTGGGGAAATGCACATACAATATGCAGGAATATTAGTACAAAAAGAAACAAACAAAGCTCACAATCCGATAAGGATATGACTCAAAATGAGCTTTAAGGTGGAATTCAGAGAATCTTGACAAACATGAGTTTTGCTGCTTCACACATCCCTACTACTGGCAGGGAAAACTTGACAGGGTATAAGCAGAGGGAGTCTCCAAGACATCTTTCTGTTGGCTTTACAGGTCAAGGCCTACCAAAGTTGCTCATGGACTCAGCTGGGGGGCAATGTGTAAAGAGGTTTGCTAGTATGCACAGTGTCTCGGTCTGGTTCCATTGTGGATCTGAAAATGCCCAAACTGAAATATCTAGTGCCTTCAGCTGAATTGCTTCTCCTAGAAGGCTTGCTGTCCTCTAATTGAAGTTCACCACCTGGGTACATGTAACCAGCTGCTGTGGGGCTACAACATCAGCAGAGTGGTTTCACAGTGTTTTCTCTATAAATTATGAGGGTTTTTCTGTGAGCCATATGATCAATTGCTAGACAGCTGCTATTAAAAAGCAGTGGCATCTAGAATACATACTTCAGGTTCTTGTTTATCCTGCCTTCACAGTTTATTATCAGGATTCATATCTCGGACACCAGATTCTTCAGTAGAGCCAGTGTAGTGTAGTAGCTGGAGTGTTGGACTGGGAGGTTCGAGATCTGGGTTCTAGTCCCCACTTGGCCATGGAAGCTCACTGGGTGACTTTGGACCACTCACAAACTCTCAGCCCAACCTACCTCACAGGGTGGTGGTTGTGAGGATAAAATGGAGAGGAGGAGGTGAATTATGTGTGCCGCCTTGGGTTCGTTGGAGGAAGAAAAGGCGGGATATAAAAGTAATAATAAATAAATAAATAAAATCTGTCACCCACCGAAATGAACAAACTGATGGCTGGCTCCTATGCTGTAAACAGTGGTGTAGCTAGGGTTGGATCTCAGGGCTGATGTCTAGGGCTCTACAGCCCAGAGGGGTCCCTGAAATGATCACCCAGGGAGCAGCAGGTAATGGGGCAGCAGCAGGCAGGGCCAGCATCAGCCCCTGGGCCAGTATGGGCATGCTGGGGTCTACCAAGGCTGTGTTGCTTGTTCTAGCATCCTTTCATTCTTCTTATTAAAAAAATTAAATAAAATCGGGGGGTGGCTGGCCAGGCATGAACATGGCTGCAGATGCTCATTGTATTATTTTTACTTGTAAAAATTGCTACTATTACATGATGCTTATTCCCAAGTAAATATGTTTAGTAGTAGAAGCAAACTCTGTTTTATTTCTGTCGTTTGCTGTGATTTAGGATGCGATTCTATGCATGTTTAGGCAGAAAAAACTCCCAGCATGCCCCAGCCAGGGAAGAAATGTTGACAAAGTAGGAGGAGACATGATCAATGAATAGCATGCACAGAATGGAGAGTGAGGTGTCCCCCTCTCCCCCCTCATAACACTATAATTTGGGGCCACCCCATGATATTGTGCTGGTTATGACCTATAAAGCCCTATACAGCTCAGGTCTAGGTTATCTGAAAGACCATATTCTCCCTTATGAGCCTACCTGTGCCCTGAGATCTTCAGGGGAGGCTCTTCTCTCGGTCCTGCCACCTTCACAGACATGCCTGGTGGGAATGAGGGAGAGGGCCTTCTCGGTGGCTGCTCCGAGGCTCTGGAATTCCCTTCCCAGGGAAGCTAGACTGGCTCCCTCCTTGCTATACTTCTGGAGGCAGGCTAAAAGTTTCTTGTTCTGGTAGGCCTTTGGGAATAATGTGGGCTTTTGTTTCTTATTTGTCATTTGCCTTTTAATCTTTTAAATGTCTCAATACTATAGATGGCTTAATTATATTTATTAACTTTTGTATTTTTTCTATTTATATGTTTTAATTGTATATGTTTTAGTTTTGTAAAGTCGCCTTGAGTCCCAGTATTGGGGAAAAGGCAGGATACAAATAAATGAATAAATAAATAATTGTCAATAGATTTAGGACAAATTGGAGGGCCACTTTGAGGAGGTGATGGGTCGAGATAGGCCAGGATTCCCCTTTTCAATCACCAAAGTGTACTTCTGCCATGACCACTACCTACACTCACTTCCACACTAGAGATTTGAAGGCCTGAGAGGGGGGCAAGGAAAATGGGGGAGGGGACACCAGAAACAATAAAAAAAAAACATTTTCCCTGTTTGTTTCCAGGTATTTTGGGTACATTTGGAGAAAAACCACTCACCCCACCAATTTCCCTCTGTGTTCCCTCCTCACAAATACACCCCTTCACAGCTCTACTCCACGCACACAGTTCTTGCCTCGAAATTGGCTACTGAAGACCAAGTGGTATCTCTGTGAGGGCCAGCTTTTGTCCTGCCAGCTGATCCCCAGTGTAACCGTTACCTCAGACTTCTTGCATCAGCTTGGAACATGAATTACTTTGACCTGTGCTATAGTTATCAATGTAAAATAAGTTCATGAAAATACCAGAAGATTTTTTGTCTTATCAAACTCCTTTCTGTGTTTTCGTATCACAAGGAACCTGGAATTCAACTTGTCTTCAAGGATGGAGTGGTCTAAGTAACGCACATAATTCCCACAGTACCAATGCTGACTTTCTACAGACAAAGATGAATGTTATAGTTCCAAGCAAAGACTGATTATTGGATTAATATACTGTGAGCAACGTACATTTAAATGGGTTAGTGGTGAAAAGCATTTTTAAAAATTCAGCAGCAATAAATGCTCTATAAAACATTGACTTAAATTCTCTGCACCCGAAAAGCACAAATACATTTTTTCTGCCATAAGTTCTACTCCTGTTTCCATATCAGTTTAAAAAAATTGTATACATTTTTGTGCCAACTTTCCCTAATATATGTATTTTGTATGCTTTTTGGGGGGTTCTTGTTCGGAGAACTGCATTGCAAAATGCTGAGAAGTGTGAATACTGAAGCGTAACTGCGTTCACATTTACGTATTGATTCAGGAAGTGTGATTTTGGCAAGTTTTTATTGAAATGTGAACAGAAAGTAAAACCCCCCCCCCCATCCCTACTGTTTTGTGTGTTCTGGTCTCCATCTTACCACCTTTGCAAATTGACGCCTGGGGACTCTTCATGACCCCTCTGTTTTGCCAAGATTTCTCTCCTTGGCAATTTGTTGTCAAATTAGTAGCTTAGATAACTTTGGCATATTTATTGGCATTAAGTATGAAAGTACAAAGGAAATTCATCTTAGCATCAGAAAACTCAGAGAATGGTAGGTATGGAGAAATGGAAAAGATAAAAGAACACACAAGATTCCGCTTCACTTTCAACAGGAGGGAGGCACTGGAGTAACCAGGGGTAACTAACCTTTTTGGGTCAGTGGGCGCACTTGAAATTTTGAGAAAATGCTACAGGCGCTCTCACAAAATCGTTGCCATGGGGGTGAGACTTTCCCATTCACAAAATGACTGTCATGGTGGGCATGGCCAGTCATAAAACTCTCATATCCCAGAAGGCAAACTGGTGAGAGTAAAATAAATTTCCCGTGGTGTGTACCGGTTATGTGCTGGGGGAATTTGCACAATTATTCACACTGGTACCCCTTATCACATCATGTAAACCTAGAGAGGATGACTTCTGCCATGGCTAACAAACTACCCAGAACCCATGAGCTGTTTTAGGGTTGTGGGGTGGCTTGCTACCCATGGCAACAAGTCACCCTCGCTAGGTTCGCACAACACAGTAAGCTGTGCTGGTGGGGTAATTATCCAAGTTTGGAGGTGCTCAAGAAAGGTTTGAAAACTTTCCTCTTTGAATAGAGGGGGCTGGCTGGTTGTTCCTGCGGTAGAGCATGCTGATGGTCCATGTGGTGGCCACTACATACTTCACAGGGGCTTTATTTAAGGTTTTATTGTTATATTCTTTTAAATCCAGTGAAGGTCTTTTATTAGAATTATTGTATTTATTGTATTTTGTAAACTGCTGACTTATTTCACTTCATGTACAACACGTTGTAACACATAATAATAATAATAATAATAATAATAAGAAGAAGAAGAAGAAGAAGAAGAAGAAGAAATAAGCCACCATGCGAATGGACCCATTGTCTAACATTAATTGATATCCTAATTGTGAAACACTGTGTATGTGGGGTGTGTGGGGGGGGGCTTGGTTTTTTAATGTATTTGCAACCTTTCTTAACAATTTATATCATTAAATGTCTTTAAGTTTCAGCAATCACTACAGATAGATTAAAGAAACTCTTGAAAACAAGCTACAGTAGCTACGACCGCTCTAAAAGTCACCACCATCATCATTATAACACGACATTCATGCTAAATATGAGTAAATCATTGTTACAACCTTCTGGAGAAAATCAGACATGGTAATTTGGATGATAAAAGCTAATACGTTCTGACAAGAAGAAAGCCTATAGGGATTAGGCTTGCCAGATCTACCACATAAAAGAGGAACAATCTAAAGGCTGTTGCACTGCTTTGGAATACAAGTGGCCCCAAAATGATATAAAGAGGTAACATGGATGTGCTTGAAAATGTACTCCAGCTTCATTTAACAAATCACAAATATGCTTCACTGAAAAGGTGTTTTTGGAAGAGGTATTTGAGGGAAGAGAAAGGTGGCAACATGTAAATGTTCTGGGAGGGAGTCCAAGACTGCAAGAAAAAATAGACTGAAGTGCAGACAGATATAATCAGCTCAAAAGCCTTGTTTATTACCTAAAGATGCAATGTTCCTTACTCAGAAAGTGTTAAGCAAAATGTCTCTCTTACATTTTGGATCTCTCTATATACTTTAAAGCAGCGGTGAAGAACTGTCCTGTTGGGACCTCCTCCCATAAGCTCCTTCCCACTTAGCTCTGCCCCCAGGTGTTCCCCTTTCTTCATGCGCAGAGAAGCATAGAGTGATTGCTCTCTGTGCACAGAGAAAGTGGCTGCTTTCCCCTGTTCAGCAGTAGAGGAAGGCTGCCTGTCTGTCCTGCTGAGCAGGGAAATGCCACTCTTATCTCTCATTGTAGATAAAAGCAGGTTTATCTAATCTTGAATAGGGAAACCCTGCTCTTATCTCTGAGCGCTATTGGAGATAAGAGTGAGGTTTCTGTGCTCAGTGTTAGAGAAAGCCTTTCTGAGCAGGAGGCAGGACCTAGGAGAGGGTGGTCGAGCTGGGGATAGAAATTGGCAGGCTCGATGGAGAACCCCTGTAGGCTGGATGTGGCCCACAGACTGGAGATTCCCAATCCCTGCCTTAAAGTTATATTGTGTAGAGTTTGGCTTTCTCGAAAATGGGCACTCAATGGAAAACAAAAGCATGCAGCAAGGCACACAGATGATTTTCAATAGATTATTATTGTTAACTAAAGCATGATTATGGCAGATAATATGTATGCTTGCGAGGCGGGAGGGTATTGAAGAGATCTCAAGCAGGGAGAAATGATGGGGGGCATTCTGCATACCAGTGCACTGAGTCACATTAGTTTCCCAGGCAGTCACTCTTAGCAGAGGCCAGACCACCCTCAATGGATAGGAAGGGTTTGCCCCCAGTGGGACATTTTTTCTTGAAGGCAGTGCTTTGTTTTTTCACCCTGGAGTAAATAGTAGTCATGGGAGAAAGTGAGAAGTGCTTTCAGGGATACAGGAACATAGGACTAAACTTGCCATAACCCCTGCCGAACCTGGTGCCTGTGGTTGCAAACAGGCATGTTTTAGCTTTGGGGGCTATGGACACAGACAGACAGAGACCCTTTATCATATTATTATTATTATTATTATTATTATTATTATTATTATTATTAATTATCCCACCTTTTTCCCAATACTGGAACCCAAGGTGGCTTACAAATTAAAACATGTACAGTTAAAGTACTCCCATTAATTTCTCTGAAGCTTGCCCAGGAGAACATCCCAGTGAATTGTACCCAGTGTTAAGTTGGTACTGTTTAGTCTGGTATTCTGTGTGAAGATTAAGTTAGGAGGAAGTTGTTTTAATGGCATGTTTCCCCCCCCCCCCTTTTTTAAATTATGTATCTCCTATTTTATATTTTCTACATATAATCATGACTTTTCTATCCCAAGACTTGAAGGATGCCAATTTAAATACACGAGAATGTTGAAATTTAGCATCTCTAGGCCTAGGTGTGGATCTAATTTGGTGCTTTTTGTGAAAGTTAAACACGTAAATGTGTTCCACAAAAAAGGATGTTTAGGGTGCGATTCCCTGTAAGATTCCCATCAGCCTCTGAACTTGGAGGTTGATGGCAATTCTATGCAGAGCGGGAATCCTATGCATTTCTCTGAGTTTGCCCATCTAGCAGCAGTGTCATCGAGAGGGAGGAAAGAAGGTTGGGGGGGGGGCATAGGAAACAGTGTAACACAGCTGCCCCAGTCTCCTCCCTGCCCCTCGCCTGGGAACTACCCCTTTCCCCCACCTCCACACTCCATTTTCTGAGTATGGAGAGGTAGTCAGCGTGGTTTTCTTTGTGCTGGCTACGAGGGGGATGGGAGAGGGCAGGAAGTGCAGTTTCCTGGCTCCGAACAATCCTATGTTCTCCCAGATGCAGGCTAGGGGGCATAGGATTGCTCCTTTGGATCTGAAAATCAGTTTCAGTTTGTGTGCATGCGTGCAAATAGCTTTTGTTTTGGACAGGTTTTGCAGTTTACAGCAGGTTTTGCCAATGTCATACATAAAATAATCCTTATTTATTTAAATGGTGAGATGGTTTGCTTTATTTCCCGTGGCTTGCACTCTTCAATGAAAAAATGTTCATATGCCATTATGCTGTCTGACAGCAACAACCAGTTTTTGCTGTTAGTCAATTTCACAGTGCTGCATTTATTAGACAGGTCATAGCAGCTTGGGGTACACTTAGCCATAAAGTGCTAGAGGTTTTTCGTTGTAGCTGTTGTTTCACTTTGGCTTCATTTTAACCATTTATCTGCTTTAGTGGCATCACAGACACTGAGGCAAAAACTCACGTTAGGTGTTTTTCCTTCACGCAATGGGCTCCAGTTAATTCATCCAGGTTTTAAAGGTCAGTTGCTTGAGTCTGATGGATTAACTAGACCGAGCTGCCACTGCCTATGTCCTGTAAAGAGATGGTAACCAGCAACTGCAGGAGCAGCTAATCCTTGGACAGGTGGAATATTTGCCCTGAACAGTGTGATGCATGGTGACCATCGGATAGGTGTCCCTGCTGCTGCAGCTGCTTCCCTCAATGGTGAGGTACCATTTTGCCAGCCCCAGGTGAAGAGGATTCCATTTTGCTACCCATTGCAGTTGATGCATTTCTCCAATCAGGGCTGATTTTAAAAATGGCTAAATAAAGTGAAATGTAGCGCTGAAAGAATTAAAGAAGGATCTACACTACTTCTTTATAGCGGTTTATGACGGTATTGACAACTGTTGGGGCCCATGACACATTCCATATACCATTTTCAAACCGCTTTCAAAATGTTATATCCTGCTTGGTGTGGATCTGACCTAAGATTAACCATCATAACTCTTCACCATGGCACAACTGTGGTGCAGACTGGTTGTACGTGCTTCTAATTGATTGGGGGATGCCATCTTCACCCTCTTTTCCCTCTAACTTTGGACAGGGTCACCCCAAACCCTAACCCTGGAAACAGTGGATGCATTGGCACTCAGCAAAATCCTCAGGGAGCCCAGACCTACTGAAGATATACTAGCCAATGAAAAGGCAGGATTAGAGAGACCTCTAGAAACTGGACATAGAAGCACTTAGTTGATTTCAATCTGACTGTTGCTCCACCATCATCATTAACATCTAACTCTACAGAAACCTGTTCTTCAGCACCGGGCTATTCCATCTGGAATTGGACAACTCCCTGTGTCAAGCCTTGGTTCCTGGTGCCTGAGGAGGATTTCCTTGCTCCTTGCTATTTCCTGTAGGGATGTTGCAGGTGCCCAACTGGATCGGGGAATCCAACAGACTCCCCTGCGTCCGCCCTCCCAGACCCAGCTGGGCACCTGTGGCGGATGGCTGCCAATAAGTGCCTGGCAGCCATCCGCCCCTCTCCGGAGCTGCCATTGTGCACGGCATTGGAGGCTTTGGAAATTATGTAATTCCCCCCCCCCTTGCATAAATGGCAGCTGTAAAGGCCCCATTTATGGAAGAGTAAAGGCGTGAATGCTCCTTTATTGCAGTTCATCTGTAGCTCCAGCAGCTGAGTCAACACTTTGCGGTATTCCCTTCCTGTGTTGTTTCAAGTCGATCCTTGAATTGGTCAAATGAGGAAAAGAGTCGGTTTGGTTATGGCTTTTCCAATAGACAAACCCACTGACTTGATTAGGCTAAAAAAGCATGACTTTGACTCATCATGGCTGGCTGTAAGTGCGAGGACTCTGGCTCCGATTTTTCTAATGGCATGGCCTGTGTTATCCAGTTCTTGCTTTTTCGTCCCTCCAGAATAGGGGCAGAACAGGGGTAGATAACCTGGTGCCCTCCAGATGTTTTGGACTACAACTCTCATAATCTCTTACCATTGGCCATATGTCTGGGGCTTATGGGAGTTGTAATGCAAAACATTTCAAGAGCACCAGGTAACCTCCTTCCCTCTACCCAAAGTTATTAACTCTTGAGACTGGTAACTTGGTGCTGAACCAGTCATCTTCATCAAAGAGTGGGCATTTTGCCCAACTTTTTGATCCTAGAATCTTGGGGTGGGCAGAGAAACATTCTCTCCTATTATTATCCACTTTCTGTTTTGTCTGTGAGAATCCTCAGAGAAAGGGTAGACAATCTGGTGCCGTCCAGAGGTTTTGGACCACAACTCTCATAAGTCCCAGCCAGCATGGCCAATGGTCAGGGCTTAACGGAGCTGTAGTCCAAAACATTTGGAAGGAATTAGGTTGCCTACTGTCCGCTCTAGAGCTTTCAGCAAAGACATAAATGCATCACAGTAAAAGAAATGGAAGGAAATGGCACCCTCAAAGGAAAAATGCCAACACATGCCCCAAATGATGCCACAGTTGGCCAACAAAGCAAGGGCATCTGCACAACTAAAGGATTTGTGCTATTTCTTGCCTTAAAATTAGGTGCCTTCATGCCGCTTCATCGCTGAAAAGTACCAAGCATCCAGCAGGAAGATAAAGCTGAAGGGGCAGTTTGAGATTGATAAACAACTGGTCAAGGAACATCTAATTTCTTTGAACGAGTTCAAATCTCCAGGGCCTGACGAACTGCATCCTAGAGTAATAAAGGAGCTGGCAGAGGAACTCTCAGAACCACTGTCTATTATCTTTGCAAAATCAAATGAAGATGGGTGAAGTGCTGGACAACTGGAGGAGGGCTAATGTTGTCCCTATCTTCAAACAGGGCAAAAAGGAGGAACCTGGGAACTAAAGACCAGTGTGACATCCATCCCTGGGAAAATTTTGGAGCAGATTAAAAAGAAGTCAATCTGTAAGCACCTTGTAAACAATGCAGTGATTACTAGAAGACGGCACGGATTTGTCAAGAACAAATCCTGTCAGACTAATCTGATCTCATTCTTTGATCAGGTAACCTCCCTTATGGACTGTGGGAATGCTGTGGATATAGTATATCTTGACTTCAGCAAAGCTTTTGACAAAGTGCCCCATGACATTCTGATTAACAAACTAGCTAAAAGTGGGCTAGTTGGAACAACTATTAGATGGATCCACAGTTGGCTACAGAATTGGACTCAAAGACTGCTTATCAATAGTACCTTCTCACAGTGGTGGGAGGTAACGAGCGGGGTACCGCAGGGCTCACTTCTGGGCCCAGTGCTCGTCAACATTTTTATTAATGATTTGGATGAGGAGGTTCAGGGAATGCTTATTAATTTTCCAGTTGACACAAAATTGGGTGGTATCGCTAATACCCTGGAAGACAGAAACAAACTTCAAAGTGATCTTGATGGACTGGAGCGCTGGGCTGAAAACAACAGAATGAATTTTAATAGGGATAAATGCCAAGTTCTACACCTAGGAAAGAGAAGCCAAATGTACAGTAACAAGATGGGGATACTTGGCTCAGCAATATGACAAGCGAGAAGGATCTTGGAATTGTTGTAGATCACAAGCTGAATATGAGCCAACAGTGTGATGTGGCTGCAAAAAAAGCAAATGCTATTTGCATTAATAGAAGTATAGCTTCCAAATCACACGAGGTACTGGTTCCCCTCTATTTGGCACTGATTAAGCCTCATTTTTTATTATTATGTCCAGTTCTGGGCACCACACTTCAAGAAGGTGCAGACAATCTGGAGCGTGTTCAGAGGAGGGCAATGAGGACGATCAGGGGTCTGGAAACAAAGCCCTATGAGGAGAGACTGAAAGAACTAGGCATGTTTAGCGTGGAGAAGAGAAGACTGAGGGGAGATATGATAGCACTCTTCAAATACTTGAAAGGTTGTCATACAGAAGAGGGCCAGGATCTGTTCTCGATCAACCCAGACTGCAGGACATGGAATAATGGGCTCAAGTTACAGGAAGCCAGATTCCAGCTGGACATCAGGAAAAACTTCCTGACTGTTAGAGCAGTATGACAATGGAACCAATTGCCTAGGGAGGTCGTGGGCTCTCCCACACTAGAGGCATATAAGAGACAGCTGGGCAGCCATCTGTCAGGGATGCTCTAAGGTGGATTCCTGCATTGAGCGGGGGGTTGGACTTGGTGGCCTTATAGTCCCCTTCCAATTCTATGATTCTATGATTTGCACTGCACAATCATTCAGCATGAGAGCTTGGCATGCCTGCCTTGCCAACGCCCCATCCCGCAGCTTGTGGACTCTATTGCTCATCAAGGATTGAATCATAAATCACCCGTTCTTCTTAAGGCTAAGCTGGAACTTTCATCAAGCTCGCATTTCAGTGGGAATGACAGTGGCAAAGGGCAAGGTTTAAAAGTCACCCTATTACATTATGAAATGGTTGCTTGCTAATAGGATGCGTCCAAGGGGTGGTCAGGAAAGGCTGATGCATGGTCACAAAACAGGCAGCAGTTTATTCCTTTCACTGTATAGCATTTTCAGGAGACTGGAGGGGCTGCCATGGAAGGAGGGAGTCTGGGGAAGTCCACTTCTGTCACTGATGTTATAGAGGCTCATGGGTATGCCAGGAACAGCTGCTGGGTAGAAAGCCTCTGTGAAGAGTCCTGTGATGCTGGGAGCACACGTGGAGGATATAAAAAACACACAAGAGGCAGAAGTCCCCTCAGCTTCCATGTACAGTTAATAAAATAAGGGGAGCACCTACTTCCACTCCCCATTCATTCATTCATTCATTCAATAAATTGTAAACAAAATTTCCTGCCTTTCCTCCAAGGAGCCCAAGGCAGGGTACATGTTCTTCCTCCTCTCCGCTTTACCCTTATAACAGCCCTGTGAGGTAGGTTAGGCTGAGAGTCGGTGACTGGCCCAAAGTCACCCAGTGAGCTTCATGATCAAGTGGGGACTAGAACCCAGATCTCCACCATCCCTCCCTCTAACCACTACACCACACTAGCTCTCCCACACCACACTGGGCCTTAGAAATGTCTCCATGGTCTCTCCATTCTTGTGATAGAGGTGGAAGAAACAATGCCTCTTTGACTGGGAGGAAAGAACTTAGTAAAAGTAGGAGAAAGGTTCGCAGCGTGTCCTCTGGATGATGCCCCTTGCATTCCAGGTGATGTGATGGACCAGACTTCTCCAACTTCATGCCTTCCAGATGTTTTGGATTTCAATTCACATCGGCCTCAGCTAGCATGGTCAAATGGTCAGGATTGCTGGGAGTTGTGCCCTCCAGATGTCTGGACTACCAGGCTGGGGAAGACTGTGATAGATTCTGATCTCCTTCAACTGCCACCGGCACATATAGGGATGGGTGAAAGTATCACTCCATTTCTCCCTTTTCCACCGCTAAGTTCGTTCTGTCCCATTTCTGCATTGGACTGCACTTTTTTTAAAAAAAATCCACACAAACATTCATATCTTTGTGACCATTTCCCCCCCCCCATCAAAATTATGCAATTTTTGTGCACGTTTTTTCCAGGCCTTCACATCACTACATGCAAATAGGGCATATGTGTCTTTTAGACTGATTCTGTGTCCTTGATGGCCCCTCCTTTTGGTTCGCATCACGTGAAAATTGGCTTGGAGACCTGACTGAATTTCTTGGTGTGACTTTAAGTCAGTGCCCAAAGTGGGAGAAAGGGGGTGGTAGGATGGTTACAAGACGGGATGGCTTGGCCTGGAGACCTGAAAAGACGTAGGATGGCACCCTCATGTCACTCTGAGCACTTCTTTTGGTGTAATGAACTCTAATCTAACCACTGTAGTGGGTACCCTTTATGAGAATCCAATTATAAGAAATGCCTTACTTCCACGCCTGGCACAGCCTGGGCATGGTGAGGCTATTGCAGGTGGGGGCGGGAGACAAGGCAGGAAAGCATGTCATAGGCAGCCTCCCTGTGGCACCACCAGAGAGGTGAGGGGGAATCTGAGCCCATATATTGGCTCTCGCCCCTCCCCTCCTCCTCCTCTTTGAAGCGCGGCTCCCTCCCTCCCTGTAGGCGTGCTGGTTGTCCTTTCGAAGGCTGAGTAGGAACGTTTTGCTCATAACCTCTCATTGGTTATGAGTTTTTTCACCTACTTCACACTGTAAGACAGGTGGGGAGAAATAATTAGGTTAATTTGCAGTGTTAACAATTTGATTGCATTTGCTGATAGGCAGGTATGTGCAGGCATCTTGAGCGTGTTAGGGTCTGTGCGCGTTCAGAGGCTCCGTTGCGGTGATTGGTAATTCCTGAGGCTCCCCAGCTGCGAGTCTCGTGGCCTAGCTGGTGGTGATAAGGGTTACCTTTGAGGCCAACCTTTCTCACCCACTCGGAGCCCTGCGGAGTGAGGGGAGAGTGACACGGAATGTCTCCCAACCGCAAAAGGGGAAGCCTGGGAGATGGCGAACGTCGAGGCGCCACTCTCAGGCCGTGAATGTCTTGCCTGATAAAACAACGGCATGAGGTCGGATTAGAGAAGATGCCCGCTTAGTTTTACCCTTTCTGCAGATCTATTAATAAATGTGGCCCTGTTTAAATCCCAACTTTGTGTCTGCCTCATTATTTCCCACACTCCACATTCCCGCAAATAAGGTGGGGCTAAGCCTAGGCATGGATAGAGATTAAGCAGCTCTCCACCCCCCACCCCTTAAGCTTTATATCTGTTTCCCTGACTTCAGATTTGATTTTTTTTAAAGAAGTCTTTCTGCTAATGAGAAGAAATATTCAATTAGGGAACTCATACCGAGCGAAGGGGAAACCCAGCAGGCAAGCAAGAAGGCAAAATCCCCCAAAACTGCAACTGATAAAAGTATTATTTTGACAGACAGGATTAAAATAAGAGCCACACAGCTTGCGGCGGGAGGCCTGCGAAGAGGAACTGAGCAGCATCCTGCTGCTGAGTGCATGGTTATTTTTCGTCTTGTTTTACCTTGGCTAGCCATGTGTGATATTTGCATGTGCAAGTCTATTCTTTCCTGCCATTCGTTTTGTTATTAGTGTTAACTATGTTGAAGCACATTAAGCTAGCCACTGGGCCATAGGTGGTATTCTTGCCCAAGCCTGATCTTTGTACAGTTGCAACCTCTTATTTCACTTGAGTGCCACTGCCCCGGTTGTGGATTCCTGATCGAGTGCTCTAGTGCTGGCTCCAGGCTTTTGAGGGCCCTTATCTTGGGCAAGACACCCTTGATGGACCGCCTCCCTCAGTGGATCTACCTACTGCCATTGTCACCAGCTGCTGTTGCTCCTCACCTTCTTTCTCATCATTGCTAACACTTGCTTGCTTGACAGCCAGAGAGCCATTGAGCCAGTGGGCAGTAGCATCTATTGCTCCTCCTCCTCCTCCTCCTCCTCCTCCTCCACCACCACCACCATTGTCTGGGCCAGAGCGAGAGGCAGGTGAACAAACAGGTTGCCATGGTGAAGAAGAGGAGCAAGTCCAGCTGCTTTTTCCAGTGGGCCCCTGGGGAGATGTGGGCCTTTGGCAGGTGTTCAGCTATGTCTACCCTTGACACCACCCCACAGCTGTCAATGTCATGAGGTGTCATGGCCCCATTTGAGGAATCTTCCTCTGAGGAAGATTATTATTATTATTATTATTAATAATAATAATAATAATAATAATAATTTTATTTCTTACCTGCCTCTCTGTTTGGAAAGAGGTGGGGAACAACAGTAAATATAAAATATGATAAAATATATAAAACCGATTAAAAACACCGATTAAACACCCCAGAGGCTGCAGCTTCGCCCATTCCCCAGAACTTACCAGAGGCAACATTGGAGGAGGAGGGACATGCTGGTTCCTCAGAAAAGCCCCAGGAAAGCCACCCTCTTCCACCTCCTGCCTCCAATGAGGAAGATTCTGGGCCTGAAGAAGTTCGTCCTTTAACTCCTCAGCAAAGGTGGAGCCTGAAGCATGTGGAGCAGATTCAACCAACAAGATGGAGTTTGCAATTACAGAAACACAGCGCAGCATATGTTGGCCTTAAGTAGATCGCTTCAATAATATGAGACAGCTGTGGAAGGGTGAGTACAGACTCAGGCAAGGCATAAAAGGCTCAAAGGGAGAGACAGTTCTTTTGCTGGAAACAACCGATGTCTATGGTCTCTAGCATCCCTGCCTGCTTCCTGTTCCTAGATCGTGGGCTGACTACCTGGCTTGACCCTTGACTTTGGACTTTGGAAATTGGACTGTCTGACTACCTGGCTTGACTCTGGACATGGGACTTGTTGTCTCTCTGGCTGGCCCCTGACTGTGGACTCTGATGTTAGACCCTGGACTGGGGATTCTGGACCTTGCACTTGTGCTCTGTGAGTTGGAAGGTTTTGGCACTCCACTCTCTACCCGGGTTAATCTCTCATTAATAAACACAATAACCCTCCAGTGTGTTTGCTGGCCTTATTACCAGACATTCCTGAGATAAGAAGTGTATTGGCTGGTTTCCTAGAAAATAACCAAGCGAAATACAACATGAGGTAAATCTCAGGAAGCTCTAGTGAAGAAGCGAACTGTTATGCCCCATTCCCAACATGCCTTCAATTGCTACTCTGAAGCAGAAATAACAGGAACCTGTCTCAAGGGCAACCCGTACCCCAAGATCTGTGACCTGGACTACACATATAGGAGAATTATTATTATCATTTATTATTTATTGCATATGTATACTGCCAAAGTTCTCTGGGCAGTTTACATAAGATTAAAACACTTAAAAACAATATACAAAAATTAAAACTGCAGAAGCATACAATATATACATTTAAAACCACTATAATTACTTAAAAAGCTATAAGCCTAACAAAACAAAAACAGACCCAGGCTCATCAGATATTGCTAAATGCCTGAGAGAAGAGGAAAGTCTTGACCTGGCGCTGAAAAAATAATGTTGGCGTCAGGCGGGTCTTGTCAGGGAGATCGTTCCACAATTGGGGGGACACCACAGAGAAGGCCCTCTCCCTTGTTGCTGACCTCCGAGCTTCCCTCGGAGTAGGCACTCGGAGGAAGACCTTAGATGTTGAACATAGTATTCAGGCTAAAACCAGCACCTTGAATCAGGCTCGGAAACATACAGGAAACTAATGCAAGCGGGCTAGAGTAGGATTTATATGCTTGAACTTTCTGGTCCCTGTTATCAATCTGGCTGCTGCATTTTGCACAAGCTGCAGCTTCTGAACAATCTTCAAAGGCAGCCCCATGTAGAGTGCATTGCAGTAATCTAACTTGGAGGTTACCAGAGCATAGGCAACTGAAGCTAGGTTATCCCTGTCCAGATATCCCTGGGCTACCAACTGAAGTTGATAGGAGGCACTCCATGCCACTGAGGCCACCTGAGCCTCAAGTGACAGAGATGGTTCTAGGAGAACCCCCAAGCTACAAATTTCAGGGGGAGTGCAACCCCATCCAGAACAGGTTGAAGACCCTCCATCCGGTCAGCAGAATCACCCACTAACAGCATCTCAGTCTTGTCTGGATTGAGTTTCAGTTTATTAGCTCTCATCCAGTCCATTGTCACAGCCAAGCACCGGTTCAACATATCCACAGCCTCACCTGATGAAGATAAAAAGGAGAAATAGAGCTGCGTGTCATCAGCATACTGATGACAACACACTCCAAAACTCCAGATGGCTGCACTCAACGGTTTCATGTAGATGTTGAACAACATGGAGAACAAGAATGATCCTTGCAGAACCCCATACTGGAGAATCCACGGGGCCGAGCAATGTTCCCCAAGCACCACCTTCTGGAGCCGACCCGCCAAGTAGGAGTGGAACCACTGCAATGCAGTGCCTCCCAGTCCCAACTCAGCCAGTCATCCCAGAAGGATACCATGGTTGATGGTATTGAAAGCCTCTGAGAGATCAAGGAGAATCAAGCTCCCTCCATAAATGCATATGTGTCAATCTCCATATTTGGAAGATGCTGATAGCGTTGATATTGACATCTGTGGCTAACCAATTAGGAATTGCTACAGTGCTGTCTGTGACTGTGTTCTCCTCCAATCACAGTGTTTAGAGGAGTGGGAAAAACTAATTGGTTGTTGGTTTGTGCGGGGGCAGGGGGAGAGGGACGACATTTCTGCTCAGACTTATAGAAGTCTATCATCCACAGTGTGAAAGTGCTGCTGGACTGGCTGCCTTGCATTTTGAGTGAGCAAGCTTCTACACCTGAGTTGCAGGCTTGTTATTTCAGTTAGACTATAACTCCTATTGGCTGACTGAGCTTCCAGTGCCAGGTGGAGGTGAGGCTGTCTCCAATATATCTGGAGGGCACTGGGTTGGAGAAGGCTGGAGTGGAAACTTCCACCAGCAGCAGTGGAGTTCTCAGCTCTGCATCAGCAAAGTAACGTAAAGGATAAATGTGCAGAGGTGGATTACTGTGTGTGTGTCTGTTTAAGGGGGATAATGGTTTCAGGGGGGAAAATTAAAAATTCCTAAAAATGCAAGGCATGAATGGATCTGTTACAAACTTGGCATGCCTAAAGCTCTACTTAAGAGCTACCATCATGCCAACTTTCATCTCTTTATCTTTAAAAAATGATAGCATTTTTTAAAAATAATAATTTTAAAACCATGAACTTTTTAAAAAAATCCTAAAAAATCAAGGCTTGAAGGGATCTGTTCCAAATTGGGCATGTCTAAAGACCTACTTAAGAGCTATTGCCATGCTGAGTGTCATTTCTTTATCTTTAAAATGAGCAAGCTGTAAGCATTTGATTAATTTCCATTGACTAGAGCAGTTCTCCTAAATGGGTGGTTCTCCAACGGGTAATCCGATGGGGCAGAATAAGGGGAGTCACTCCAAAATCAGGACAGAGAATCACCTCAATGGAGCTATGGCTCAAATTTTGAGGCAGAGAAGACCTACTTTGCACACCCCTAGAAGAAACCATCAACATCAGTAACGTAGAAAATGATTTATGTCTCTGCTAGTCTTCCACTGTGTCAAGCAGACATAAAGCACCTATTCCCATAAAAAGAACTGAGAAAAAGGGGGGGTGTCCAAGATTTGATGAATATGCATGAAATTTAATCGGACTCATTTTCTGAGCTATAGCTATCACTTTCAGAGGAGATCTACACTTATTGTTTAATATGTTAAGTATGGGTTTCTATGTCGCATTGGGGCATACGACGCTCTGTCTGAAACGTTTTATAATCGTTGTATGTTACAACGATTGTGTTGGACTTAAAACATTTTTTTCTTTAAATAAATTGTTTTAGAAATAATAGTGTGGCATTACTTACCAATGCATAGTGACTGAAATGAAACCTCCGTTATCCTTTTACAGTCTTGGGGGAGTGGCCTTTTGTTCTGGCTCCCTAATGCTTTCACTTTCCATTTCCTTCCCTCAGAATTTATAGTCCTTCCCCCCCAATGCAAAATCAACAAAAAGCAGAGGAATATGCAAAGTGTGGCTATTGTTGTTGTACATCACACCCCTCCGAAACTAATTGAAAATCCAGAGATGTGACTCTGTTGGGTAATCCTAAATGAAAGGCAGTGAAAGGAAGGCGGGAGAAGCTGGAAGTGGGCGGGGAAAGAACAGGGCGATGAAGCGACAAACGAAGAAAATACGTTGTGTGATCATACTAAAAGATGTGAAGATGGGAGAAAGGAAAGACTACAATGGTAAGGACTACTACATGTGGCCTGTTACATTTTAAAACGTTGCAATTCACAACATCATATTCAACATTTTGAAACGTTACAAGCGCCTGTGTAGATCGGGCCTTAGTTTCAGTCTCCTCTTCAATGGCAGTGCCCCCTAGAGGCAGAAATGTATATTGCTCTTGGATTTGATAGTTGTAGTCTCAGTTTGCAACATAGGACTTGCTTGTCCTCAGTGCACAGAAATTGTAATACTCTGATACCATACATAGTATTTTAGAAAACATTTGGAGAAGTAAATATATGAACACCTTATCTTAAACATTTTATTCATCATGCTAAAATAAAACATTCCATAATCCATTTTTTTCATTTTTTTTCATTTTTTTTGGGAAACAAACAAAAAAGGCTTCAGGGGAAAAACGAAAAAAACAGTTTTTTGTGTGTTTTTTCTGTCCCCCCCGGCCCTTCACATCTCTAAACTTGGCCCACAAACACATCACAGAACTCTGTCAAGACAAAAAGAAATAGGATTTCCTAGTGATGGACCTCCCTAACCTCCCCTCCCCTGGCAGGGAGTTCCTCAGCCTGGGAACCACAGCACCCACGAGTTAAACAACAACAGTTTATTGCTTATTAGCCAGACAGGCCATGCACATACAGAAACACAATAAAATAGGGGTGTGCATCGGATCGGATCCGATCCACGATCCGAATCCGATCCGACCCAAAATCGGGAAAATCCGATCCGATCCGATCCGATCCGACCAACCTCCGATCCGATCCGATCCGATCCGATGAGGTCCGATCCGGATCGGACGCCATTTTGAATGCTTTTTCCCATAGCCAAGTATTGTTTTACAAAAACGCCTATAACTTTTTCATTTTTAAAGATAGAAGGATGAAACTTGGGGACATTGTAGACTGGTTAGGGATAGTTATCTGTGAGAAATTTCAGAAAGATTGGTGCATGCGTTTTGTGGCAATTAATTTTTTAATAAATACCCAGGAATGCTTATAACTTTGTCATTTTTAAAGTTACAAACATGAAACTTTGCCACATTGTAGGAGGTACCTTGGGACCTATGTGTGTGAAATTTCAGAAACATAGGTGCTTGCCTTGTGTGGCAATTAATTTTAGAAAAATGGGTAGTAGTGGGGTAAATACAGTTACGCCTCCCATTTTTTTATTTTTTAAGATACAAACAGGAAACTTGGGCACATTACAGATACCACTTGCCTTGATATGTGAGTGAAATTTCAGAAACATTGGAGCTTGCCTTGTGTGGCAATTAAGTTTTGAAACAATGAGGAAAGAAACACCTATAACTTTGTCATTTTTAAAGTTACACACATGAAACTTTGCCACATTGTAGGTGGTACCTTGGGACCTATGTGTGTGAAATTTCAGAAACATAGGTGCTTGCCTTGTGTGGCAATTAATTTTAGAAAAATGGGTAGTAGTGGGGTAAATACAGTTACGCCTCCCATTTTTTTAGTTTTGAAGATACAAACAGGAAACTTGGGCACATTACAGGGAACACTTCACTTGATATGTGTGTAAAATTTCAGAAACATTGGTGCTTGCCTGGTGTGGCAATTAATTTTTGAAACAATGAGGGATTCATTGGACAGCACTTGCCCATAGGGATTCATTGGACAGTACTTTCCCATAGGGAATCATTGCATTGCACTTTCCCATAGGGAATCATTGCATTGCACTTTCCCACTGAGAAATACAGTTATGCCTCCCACATTTTTATTTTTGAAGATACAAACAGGAAACTTGGGCACATTGTAGACTGGTTAGGGATAGTTATCTGTGAGAAATTTCAGAAAGATTGGTGCATGCGTTTTGTGGCAATTAATTTTTTAATAAATACACAGGAATGCCTATAACTTTGTCATTTTTAAAGTTACACACATGAAACTTTGCCACATTGTAGGTGGTACCTTGGGACCTATGTGTGTGAAATTTCAAAAACGTAGGTGCTTGCCTTGTATGGCAACTAATTTTAGAAAAATGGGTAGTAGTGGGGTAAATACAGTTACGCCTCCCATTTTTTTATTTTTTAAGATACAAACAGGAAACATGGGCACATTACAGGGAACACTTCACTTGATAGGTGTGTAAAATTTCCGAAAGCTGGGTCCAGGCATGTGGTGGCAATTAATTTTTGAAACAATGAGGAAAGAAACGCCTATAACTTTTTTATTTTAAAAGTTAGAAGTCTGAACATTGCTCACTTTGTAGATGGGTTAGGGGTAGATATGTGTCAGAAATTTCAGAATGATAGGTCCAGGCATTTGATGGCTATGGAATTTTTAGATTAAATGTTTCAAAAAATGTTCCACAGAGGCCAGGTCTTCCTTTCCTCCCCCTCCCGCTTCCCGCGAAGAAAAGGAAACACTGTCTCGTCTCGATCCCTTTGATCCTTGCTAGTATCCATTACAGGGCTCGTGTCTGCTTTCCTACTTTCACTTTTTACTCAAGCAGACACGAGCACTGTAATGGATACTAATCTAAAAATTCCATAGCCATCAAATGCCTGGACCTATCATTCTGAAATTTCTGACACATATCTACCCCTAACCCATCTACAAAGTGAGCAATGTTCAGACTTCTAACTTTTAAAATAAAAAAGTTATAGGCGTTTCTTTCCTCATTGTTTCAAAAATTAATTGCCACCACATGCCTGGACCCAGCTTTCGGAAATTTTACACACCTATCAAGTGAAGTGTTCCCTGTAATGTGCCCATGTTTCCTGTTTGTATCTTAAAAAATAAAAAAATGGGAGGCGTAACTGTATTTACCCCACTACTACCCATTTTTCTAAAATTAATTGCCATACAAGGCAAGCACCTACGTTTTTGAAATTTCACACACATAGGTCCCAAGGTACCACCTACAATGTGGCAAAGTTTCATGTGTGTAACTTCAAAAATGACAAAGTTATAAGCATTCCTGGGTATTTATTAAAAAATTAATTGCCACAAAACGCATGCACCAATCTTTCTGAAATTTCTCACAGATAACTATCCCTAACCAGTCTACAATGTCCCCAAGTTTCATCCTTCTATCTTTAAAAATGAAAAAGTTATAGGCGTTTTTGTAAAACAATACTTGGCTATGGGAAAAAGCATTCAAAATGGCGTCCGATCCGGATCGGACATCTGGTCCGATCCGACCCGACCAGCCTCCGATCCGATCCGATCCGATCCGACCCCCCAGGTCCGATTCCGATCCGCTATCCGATCCGATCCGGGGGGTCAGTGCACATCCCTACAATAAAAACTCCTCTCAACCAGAGGGAATATCAAAATACAGAGTATTAGTAAAATACCTTACAAGGGAAAGTTAAAACATCTTGTAAGTTTAGTTTTTTATGGCGGCCACTGACTTCCGTTTCTCCAGAGCCCATTTGACAAACTTGGCAGTCCTATATGACGTATAGTAATCTGTACCAGCGAATAATGTTAAAGTAATGCTTACAGAGGAGTTGTGATGAGACCCAACTATTAAGGGCTCAACCTATTGCTTCCTCAGCTCTGCGTACAATGGGCACTCTGCTAGGAAGTGTACCACGTCCTCCACCTTGAGACAGCTGGCTGGACAATCTGGTTTCACGCTATGGTGGGACCTATAGCGTGCCTTCACCTCCATCAGCTGGAGTGAATTCAGTCTGCACTTAGTCATAAGCCATCTTAGCTCATATGAGGTGATAGATGTCAAGTACAGGGGGACCGTTCTTGGGAAGGCAATAATACTTTTATAAATCATGTTGGAACAACTCCCAGCAGCAACAGCCATTGCTGCCTGGATGTCAACATCATGCAGCCTTCTAAGGATCTCCTCCCTGGCACAATCATACCCCCTTGCAAGTAGGTATGTTTGCAAAAAGCCCAACTCAGAAATAGATATGCTTATCTTGTTTGCCCATGAGTCTCACCCCATAACTTCCTATGCTGATAAAACCGAGGATGGGACCAGTTGGAACACTATCTTTAGCCAAAAGAAGATGGCTGCTTTTTGGACAAGCATTCCCACTGAATGACAAGCTGTTCCTAATCGAACAATGGCCTTGGCAGTGGCTCTAGGCACCCTGAGTACTCTGGATAAGAATTTATGCTGCGTTGATTCCAATGAGGAAATGTCTGCATGTGCCCAGGCAGGTGCCCCATATAAAATCTGGGGGAGTAATTTACCTTTGCATATCTCTATTAAGGGGGCTACCATTTTTCCACCTGGTCCTGCTGCAAACTGGTCCTGCTGCCAGTTGCATTAGCTGTCAAGACTGTTGTTTTCAAATGCTCAGACCAGAATCCAGGACTTTGGAAAGTCACTCCTAGATATTTGTACTTATTGACCTGGTCAAGCAGGTGTCTATCTAGCTGCCGTCAGTATTTCTTCCTCCTTTTGCCAAAAAACTATAATTTTAGTTTTATCATAGTTGACCTGAAGGACTTCCCTCTTACAATAAGAACTTAAAGCTCTTAGAAACCTATGCATCCCTACCTGGGTGTATGACAGGAGAATGGAGTCATCTGCATATCATAACACTGAGATGCTCCTGTCCTTTAGACGAGGTGGGCAGAAATCAGGACTAGATAAGGAGGAAACTATATCATTAAGATATAGATTGAATAAAAGAGGTGCTAGCAAACACCCCTGGCACACTCCTTTGTTGACAATAATAGGATCTGAAAAATCCCCACCCCAAGAGACTCTCACACACAAACTAGAATTCTCATACACCCCCTGTATTCGCCTGAGCAACTTATGATCAACATTTAAAAGTGTCAGCTTGTGCCAAAGGCGGGGTCTAGTTATAGAATCGAAGGCTGCTCGGAAATCGACAAATGCAGCAAAAAGTGAGTGATGAGGGGGGATGTATATTTCCCTACCAAGTATTTTGATAGAAAGCAATGGTCAACTGTAGATCTTCAGCCAGGTGGTTCTCCCCAAATACCCAATTTTCTAACTTGTCTAAAAGATGCCTTGCATATAATTTACTAATAACACCCAGTAGACTTATAGGGCGATAATTCTTGGGATCTGACCAGTTGCCTTTTTTTATAAATGGGCACCACAATAGCCACCACCCAATCTTGGGGAAATTTCCCAGTTCTGTCAATAGATGTAAATAAGGCTGCTAACATCGGGATCGACCAATGGGGGAAATCAATCAAAAATCTGGTGGGATGCCATTCCTTCCAGGGGCCTTTCCCTGCTTCAACTTTTGTATCAGCATAGCTATTTCCTCGTAAGTGACTGGGGCCCAGCTAGGCAACTCTGGGTCTTCCTCCTGCAATGGAGGTAGGCAGGCCGACTCATCATAAAAAGAGAACGAAAATGTTGTTCCCATTCATGTGTGGTGATAAAAGTATCGATAGATGGAGTCCCAGAGTGTCTTAAAGCTGAGATAAGATGGCAAAATCTGGGTCTATCATTACTTTCAAGTACTGATGCCAAGTCAACCCATTGCAACCTCACATACTCTTACTTCTTTTCTTGGATTATCTTTTTATAGAATTTACGCAGTGCCAAGTAGGAATCTGGTAGAGGAACTATATCCCTATCCTGTAGAGATTTATGTTGTCTTTTGAGTGAAAACCTAGTTCAGCAAACAAAAGAGATGAATAGGTCAAAGTCTACCTGAATAACCGTCCAGAGCCAACCTGCCTTTCTTCTGACTTTGCCTGGTGGCAGAAGGACAGTAAAGACAGAGCATAAGGAGAGCCTCTCCCACATTCTCCCCCGTTGAGGTCACCCTCTACTTCCAGTGAACCCACCACCAATGTATCAAGCCTTTTATGCCCCAGCTCTAGCATGCTGATGCAAACAGGTGACATCTGGAAGGGCGTCTCTGATGAAAAGTGCTGAGTCAGGCCTGGCCCCTCTAGGAAGCAGAATTCTAGACCCAGGAGCTGTCTGACTCCCGGTAAAGAGTCAGACAGCAGATTGGCAAATAGCACTCACAATCTACCTAGGCACAATAGTCTGTTCTCCTCCCTCCCCTCTTCCTTCCTAGTTTAGCAAGTCATCACCTCTGGAATGTGATTAGCCTCACAAAATGGAGTGTCTTAACCAGGTAATACCATTCGTGGGTTAGATTGTTGTTGTCGTGTGTTAATCTTTCACAATTAACAACTTGTCCCCTGATAATGTTGTATTCATCCCACCCCCATATTAAGCAGCAACTGCCTTGTAATTACAGAACAATCAGAGGAACAACCCAATCTGCTCACATTGATTGTGGGACCGTCATGTAGCTCTGTGGTCTGTGGAACACACTGAGAATTTGCTGTGAGCAGCAGCAGCTGGATAATTACCATAATTATAGAGCAGGAGTTGTAAAAGCCTCTCCCCTTTCCCCAAACATCCTGCTATACCTTTGTGCAGCCCTTAGTGTCATACATAAATAAGGAACACCACCATGTGTTCTATTAATAAATAGCATCCCAATCCATCTGCAACTGCTTTTTATGCAGTGTCTTCCGCCTGGGATTTTCTGAACTGTATTCATACCAGCTGACGTGTGTGTCACACCAAAATGACCATTTAGTACTGAGAAACCACTGCAATATCTTTATTCTAGAAATGGTTACATGTGGGCACAAGCCCATTGCAAAGTGTGGGCAGAGTAATCCGAAACGCATACTGCAGGAGGGGCAAGACAGGGGCTTGGGTGGAACGCGGTGACCAAAAGGCAAACAGCAACAGTTGCATGGGAAGGGATGTCAGTACACAGACGCCACATCACAGCTGCCACTCACACGTTGAGGGGGCCGTGCCTGGTCATTCCAATGGCACGGATGGTTGGTGGAGGGGAACCGGAGGGCGGGCACGGCAGACTATCTGCTCTAGTCTCCTCATGCGACGCTGAAGGAAACGCAATGAGCGCACGATACCGTGGAGGCGCAGCTGCAAACACCCTTTCTGCCTCTTGAGTACAGCTCAAGAGTACAGCCTCTTGAGTACAGTGGAATAACATCACCCGCATTGTCTGGGGAAGAGGGGACAAGGAGACATCACTTCCAGCCTGGTTTTTTTTGGGGGGGCAGCGGTCAGCCCTCCCCCACTCCCGCCTGCCCAGTCACCCACCCGTGCGACGCAGAGACCTGCTGGGATGGTGAGGTTGCCCTCTAGCCCGCTCAGCGTGGGGCAGCCCAGAACCATTGCGAGCTGGCATCTCGGGGTCCGGAGACAGACAGAATAATTGGCAATTTGTATGGAACTGGGACATCAGTGTGAAATGCAACATTGTAATGGAAAGGCTACACAAAAATTTGCCCTTGAAGCAGCACATTTCCAAGACAGCCAAGGTTGCTAGGGCGCAGGAGATAAGAGGCAGCTGCCACAAGCATGGAGGGGTGGGAGTGTCCAGAAGTGGATTTTTGGTGGGAGGAATAGGGGGGCTGACGCTCCGTGAGCGGGTGTTCGCCATGGCCATCCAGTACCTGGAAAAATGATGCTTTTATGGTTTTACATTTGGTCCCAAAGGCAATGCTGCCCTGCTAAAAACTCTAATTGTAGGCACATCCAATGTTTAGAAATTGTACCCACATGCGAAGTAATCAACAGCGAGGAACTCAGGTGGACAGGGTTAACCAATGGCGGGGAAGTCCAGGGGAGGTACCATCAGGAGACAGGGCGGTGCTTTGGTCAAATTTTCCTCGTTCAACCATAGACCCAGCTCTGACTCTGCTGCGAAACTCTGCATATAAACAGTTGTAAAGTGCATTGTATGGAGCCTGTAATTCGCCTTCACGGCTCTCGTCTACCGCTATTAGATGTAAATTCGAATATAGGAAAAAGAGCACATTCGGAGAAACAGGCGCCAAAGCGACGTCGTATAGAGGGACCCTAAGTCGCATTGAGGCTGTCCATGAAAAAAAGTCGAAAATACTGTCAAGCCCCCACTCCAAATCTTCCTTGTAGTTGAAGCACAAGACAACCTTCATGTTCATCACACATTTGTGGTGAATATAAAGATTGTTTATAAACGTGTTTTTTTAAAAAATATATTATTTTTTGCTCACAGCAAAAAGAAATTATTTTTGCAGGGCTGGATTGTCATGGGATCATATTGCTGGAAGACAGACTCAGCCAGTGCTTGAGCAGAGTTTCAGGCCATGGGTTCTTGGAGGCCAAGCTCTGCCCCTTGGAGGAACCCAAGAAGGTCCTGCAGGGTGGATGCAGGACCACCAAATTGTGTGGGAGGCCAAATTTCAGAAAACCTGCAGTTGGAGTGGAAGGTTTAAATCTCCTCTACCTATGGACAGTGGCCCCAATCTAGATCAGCCCCCCTCATACTTACTAGAAAGAAAGAAAGAAAGAAAGAAAGAAAGAAAGCCTGCTGTATCTCTGCATTTAACATATTGTGTAGTTTGACTCTGAATTTAGTTGCTTGCTACTTGTCTCTAAGGTGCTATGAGATATGTATGTGGTCATGGAAGAAAATATTCAGACTAGAAAGGTGTATGCATATGTGAGTAATTACCGTATTTCTTCGATTGTAAGGCGCCATCGATTGTAAGACGCACCTTAATTTCAGTACTACCAACAGGGAAAAAGCTTTGATTCTAAGTGTGGGGAAATCACCATCGATTCTAAGACGCACTCCATTTTTAGAGACGTTTATATGGGGAAAACGTGCATCTTAGAATCGAAGAAATAGGGTACATAAAGTATGGAGGTTTATACTTTCCTGCTTTATACTGCCGATGCCTTTCTACATATTCAGTTGGGAACAGCTCAGGAGAATAGAAATTTATTTATTTATTTATTTATTTATTACATTTCTATACCCCCAATAGCCAAAGCTCTCTGGGTAGTTCACAACAATTTAAAACCACAAAATGTATAGCTGTCATCAAATGAAAAGGTGACAGTTGTCCCTCCCCCTTTGATCATGGTTTGAGAATAATTTAATAGGAACTGTATATAAATTTGATATCAATTTTATATAAAATTACTATTAAATTAATATTAAAACAATCAGAGGAGGCGGGACAACTGTCACCCTTTCGTTTGATGAAAGCTATACATTCTATTCTCCTCAGCTCTGTTGCTTAATGTGAAGGATGAAATCTCTCTATGGATAGAAAGTCATACATATGCAGAAATTTATGTAATGATGAAAGGCGGATGTCCTAATGGTGACCCCTTGGCATGATACCTGGGCTATTGCTTGCATTAGCTGAATAGAAGAAACATTCCCATTTTCCATTATTGTATCTGATCTGCCGACAGTTTCATCCCACAGAGAAAATTTTAGACAATAAGTCATTTGTTTTTAAACAATTTACATGCTTTCACTGCTGTGCAGTTCCCTCCACTCCCCCCCCCCCCCGCAACTTCTCCTTTAAACCCTGTGTTTCTATGCCCCAAGAGATGCTGAGGGCAAGAGAAAATGTCTAATTAGTTACACAGGTTTGCTCTTTAATTACGGGAGATCTTTGGCTAGGATGGCATCTCCAAGTAATGAAAAAAAAGAGTGTCTGTCTGTATGTGTTTGTGAAGGGAAGGCTGCGTGGGTAAAGGAAGATTTTCTAAAAAGAGAGAAGGGTAGCAGGGACGTTTTTCAAATTTGTTTCTCTGGGCGTAGACAGCATCTGAGCCAGCTGAGTATGCAATTCCCTGCACATTTACTGAGAAGGACAGGATTTCTCAAACTGTGGGCTGGGGACCACCGGTGGATTCTCAGCCCACTTCCGGGTGGGCCTTAGTGTTTTGGGCCACACGGTACCTCCATCAGAGGGGAAGGTTGGAAAAAACTGGCGGTGTGGGAGAGGGGATAGGCTTGAAGTTTAATGTGAAAGGGGAAGGGGAGAATAAATAATCGGGGATGAGTAAGAGCAATTTGTAGGGTGACCCTATGGAAAGAAGGACAGGACTCCTGTATCTTTTCACAGTTGCATAGAAAAGGGAATCTCAGCAGATGTCATTTGTATGCATGCAGCACCTGGTGAAATTCCTTCTTCATCACAACAAAGCTGCAGGAGCCCTGCCCTATATATATATATATATATATATATATATATATAGTGATTCTAGTCTAGTTAGAGCCTCTGGAACAGCAAATCCTGCCTGAAATGGGGAGGCTGAATTTTGATATCTCGAGAGTCACTGACTCTACTTACCTTGAGGGCAGCTAAATTGTGGAACACCCTGCTACAAGGAAACAATTGTGGCAAGGAATTAGGGTTGTTGCGAGCGCCCGACTGGGTCCAGGAGGCAGACACCCCTGCCTGCGTACACCCCCCTGGACCCAGCCATTTCTAAAGAGGAATGAATTATCAATATAAAACTATATCCGCAATTGCTAGCTGATAATGGCAAACTCTGGCTCCATCTGCCATCATTTTATACTGGCTCCATCCCTGCACTACCTTTCTGTGACTGGTGAGCCTCAGTCATTTTTGGCTCTCTGAAGGGAGAGAAGTTTGAGAACCCCTGCCTCAGTGTCTGTGTTTAGGAAGGCAGCCTTTACACGTGAGTAAAAACAGTGGCTGGAGTACGTCAGGGGATTTAAAACAACAACAACAACTGTTCCTCTCAACACGTCCTGGGTTTTGTAACCATTTTCTACCAATCCTGCATCTGCCCTGTCAGGTAAGTAAGCAAGTAGTCATTTCTACTTCCAGGAAAGGCTCCCAATTTTATATTCCCATCCCCTCAGTGGTTTCTACAGGTCTGAACCCTTTAGGGAGTGACTGCTAATGTCTGAGAATTACATACCTGTGATTTTGTCTCCTTTGCCTCCAGTAGTGTTCAGTGGCGAGATTATTAGTCATTGGCCAGAACAGTCACATGGTAAGGCCTGAACCCCATGAGAGCTTCAAATTCAGGCTTTGTCATTAGTCTAATATGCCTCTCACATCTAGCAATACCCAGCCTTTGATATTCCCCAAATGAACCCTAGGCCTAAATGCTTCTATGTCTCATGTAGCTTATCTCGTTTTGCCTCCTGCAAAATACAATCTTATTCTGGCATCCTGTAATGGTAGGCTAGGATGTCTGCCCTTTCAAAATCTGGCTCTTTCGAAATCTGGCCCTTTTGGGTCTGATGGAGCCCAGCTGCTTGCTTGGTTCTGCTGGCATTCATGAGCCAAGCTGCAGGCTTTTCCTGAAATCTGGGGACTTTTGTGAGATTTTTCTTCTTCTCATCAATAGAAGGTTTTGGAAGTTGCAATTGTGATTTGTGTAATTTGCGCAAATTCTGGCCATAATCTGCGGAAATTACAGCCAGAATTGATGCAAAAAATGCAAATTGCAGCTGCAATTTCTGCAACTTTCTATTGACAAGAAAAACAAATGAACCAGAAAATCCGCAAGCTGGCCTGATTTGATGCAGATGAGTCAGGCCAGCTCACGGGGAAGTGAGCTGAAGCCTGGGGGCCCAAGATGCTGAAAGCTCAGCGAATTCCAGCCCCTCTGGACGGATCCGCTGAAATCCCTATGGCAGGGAATATGAAGCTACCTTACACTATGTCAGATCCCATGCCTATTTAGCCCAATATGGTCCAGTTTGACTGGCAGAGTTTTTCCCTTCACCTGCTACCAGAACCTTTTTAAAAATTGAAGATGCTAAAGAGAGCCAGTCCTACCATTGGGTTTGGTGACATCCTGGCTTTTGTGCAGTTGTCTCCCCATTCTAAAAGGTTGACATATCCCACCTAAGGATTAGTTATGGGCTTTCAATTAAAATATACGGGCATTTTGGGCTCTGCTTCTTTGGCCCTGCCCACCACTTGAATGGAGCCCCCTGAGACTTTCTCCAAAATAGAATTAGCCCTGAAAAAGGTTTTGCACCCCTCCATTAGCTCTGCACCCCTGGTTCCGCATTAGGTGGGAGATGCTGGGAGAGGGGGGCAGCAGGGGGAAACAGGATGCTGGACTAGATGGGCCTTTGGTCTGATTTAGCAGGGCTCTTCTTAGGATAGGAGACTGTATCTTCAGTCACAAGAAAATTGAATAAGAACACCCATGAAAAAGGTTGGATTCAGACTTTGCCATACACAGAGTAGACCCAAATCAATGCGGCTTCAGTTAGTCCTGACTAACTTGTGCTATTGGGTCTGCTCTATGTATGACTATGTCTGGATCCAACCCAATATTTTTTACTCCATAAAGAAAGGGGGAGCTGATGGTGCCATTCACAATTGCTTCTCGACAGGACCCCTGATGCTCCCTACTGCCCCTGGGCAGCTGTGTGCCCAGCAGCGGCGGTGCCAGGAAAAGCTGCCTTGGCGCTCCTGCCAGTGTAGATTGCCAGAAGGAGCGTCAGTGTGTGGTGCGCTGCCACTGGCCGCTGCTACGCGGCACACCCGGCAGCATGAAGAGGAGGCCTAGGAAAGCTGCAGTCCTGGTTGCCAAGTCTTGATAATGAAACAGAATACATTTGGGTTAAGATCATACAGTTCTTATCAGACGTTACACATCTGGCAAAAAACGTTGGAGCTTTGGAGTACAAAATACCTGTAGATTTCCCCCCTTAGAGTGCGTTCATACACCAATGTTTTCTGGGATAGTTCCCAGGAGGTCTCAAGGATTAATGCTCTACTTCTGGCTTGGTTGTTGGAACATGAGGTTGTCTGAGATGTCATAAGGAATGCTGGGTCAAATCCTGGTGTCAAAAGTCAACAGAGCCTGCTGAGGTCCAAAGTAGGGGTGTGCACGGACCCCCCGGATCGGATCGGGACCCGGATCGGGACCTCCAATTTTGTCACGGACCGGTTCGGACAAAATCGGAGGCCCCCCGGACCGGATCGAGTCCAATCCCGACCCAAAAATCGTAAATTTTTGGATCGGCCGCCATTTTTTTCCCCATAGACTTGCATTGCAATGCAAGTCTATGAGGAAAAAATGGCGGCGGGTGGGTGAGGGGGGGGCATAACTCCCTCCCCCCCCCGGGGCCGTCTGCTGTGGACGGCCCCGGCAGGTAAGCCCCCTCCCCCGCGCTCCCTACCCCCCCTGGGGCCGTCCGCTTCCATCCGCTGGCGCCCGCGGGCGCCAGCGGATAGAAGCGGACGGCTCCGGGGGGGGATAAGCCCCCTTCCCCGCCACTGCTTACCTTCTCGACCCATCCGCTCCCGTCCGGCGCTGGCGGCTACTACCAGCGGGCTCCGCGGCCTACTCTCGAGTAGCGCGCCGGGTGATGACATCACCCGGCGCGCCACCCTGGAGTAGGCTGCGGAGCCTGCTGGTAGTAGTCGCCGGCGCCGGATGGGAGCGGCCGGGCCGGCAAGGTAAGGGCCCCCTCCCCCCCTCCGCGCGCCCCCTCCTCCCCTCCACGCACCCCCTGCTTACCTTCTCGGCCCGTCCGCTCCCGTCCGGGGCCGGCGGCTACTACCAGCGGGCTCCGCGGCCTACTCTCGAGTAGCGCGCCGGGTGATGACATCACCCGGCGCGCCACCCTGGAGTAGGCCGCGGAGCCTGCTGGTAGTAGCCGCCGGCCCCGGACCGGAGCGAACGGGCCGGGAAGGTAAGGGCCCCCCTCCCCCCTCCGCGCGCCCCCTCCTCCCCTCCACGCACCCCCTGCTTACCTTCTCGGCCCGTCCGCTCCCGTCCGGGGCCGGCGGCTACTACCAGCGGGCTCCGCGGCCTGCTCTAGAGTAGCGCGCCGGGTGATGACATCACCCGGCGCGCCACCCTGGAACAGGCCGCGGAGCCCGCTGGTAGTAGCTGCCGCCGCCGGACGGGAGCGGCCAGGCCGGGAAGGTAAGCGCCCCCCTCCTCCCCCCCCGCTGTCTACTTTCATCGGCGGGCGCCCGCTGGTGCCCACCAATGGAAGCGGCGGTGGGCGCCAGTGGGCGCCCGCCGATCCGCCGATCCGCCGAACCGGTTCGGAGCCTTTTCGGACCGGTTTGGATTGGATCGGCCGATCCAGCTGTCAGATCGGAAATCGGATAATTTATCCGATTTCCCACTGAACCGGACTCGGATCGTGGATCGGGTCCGATCCAGTGCACATCCCTAGTCCAAAGCCCAGCAGAAAGTCTACTACCAATGGAGGGTGTTGTGTAATCTCCCATTTTCTGTCTGGTGGCAGCAAAAAGGATCAAGTGCAAAGGAAGCGTTGACTATGCCCTCTGCTACTACCAGACAATTGTCTGATTAAGAAATGGGAGAGCATCCCAGAGGACCCTGCAGAATTTTTTTTATTGGGGGGGCATCTGATCATGCGCCAGGGAATTGTGCACTGTTACTGCCCCTCCCTTAGACTTGGTGGAAGCATTGTGGTTTATTGCATCAATCCCATCTACTCCTGTGTGAATTATGATTGGTTTGGCTAGGGTCCCCCCCCCCCCAAATTTCTTTTCTTGACTGAAACAGGTACTGAACATGGATTCTCTAGTATCAGAATGTGGATTCTGTGCAACCTTTGCTGCCTATTGCATCGTACTAATTTAATTTAATCTGACTAGTAAATTTTGGTTAGGAGGTTGACATACTGGGCCATTTTGATGGGGTACCATTTATTACCTGGAATAAATCCCAGGATGTGGATTTTATGGTCATTTTATGGTTTATTGCATCAATCCCATCTAGTAACGTGTGACTGGTGAATTTGGCTGCTTTGGCTAGCTTGGAAGTTGGCATTCCAGGCTGTTTTTCTGCAACATGGATTATTGCTCAGAACTGGTATGAGAATGTGGATTCTGCGGAAGCTTTGTGGCTCATTCTATTGAGTCATTTGTGACTGGTGAATTTGGTTGGTTTGGCTAGCTTGGGCATTCTGTTCTATACTGGATAACTCCTAGATGTTGTGCCTAATAAAAGTATAATACTGGAAGGTTTTCAGTTTTTAAATATTGTCCTCAGGTGCCTCTAACATAGCCCACCCCTTTTGGCATCATTGTTTTAAATGCATGGATGGTTCTGGCCCATCCTGCCTTTAAGGTCTTGATGCTAGGGATGTGCACTGACCCCCCAGATCGGATCGGATCGCGGATTGGGATCGGACCTGGTGGACTGGATTGGATTGGATTGGAGTTTGGGCAGATCGGATCCGATCCGATTCCGATCCGAAAATCGGATGTCCGATTTTCGGATCGGACGCCATTTTGAATGCATTTCTCCATAGCCTAGTATTGTGTTACAAAAACGCCTATAACTTTTTCATTTTTAAAGATAGAAGGATGAAACTTGGGCAATTTGTAGATGGGTTAGGGGTAGTTATCTGTGAGAAATTTCAGAAAGATTGGTGCAGGCATTTTGTGGCAATTAATTTTTTAATAAAGAACCAGAAATGCCTATAACGTTTTCATTTTTAAAGTTCCACACATGAAACTTTGCCACGTTGTAGGTGGTACATTGGGACCCATGTGTGCGAAATTTCAGAAACATAGGTGCTTGCTTTATGTGGCAATTAATTTTAGAAAAATGGGTAGCAGTGGGGTAAATACAGTTATGCCTTCAACTTTTTATTTTTAAAGATACAAACAGGAAACTTGGGCACATTACAGGTACCACTTTACTGGATATGTGTGTGAAATTTCACAACAACATGGAGTTTTGACAGATAAAAGAGGGAGGGGGAGGCGGGGGAGCAGGGTGCAATTGACAGCCCAAGCCTCTGTGGAAAAACTTTTGTAACTTTTAATCTAAAAAATTCGTAGCCACCAAATGCCTGGACCTAACTTTCTGAAATTTCTGCCAGATAACTACCCCTAACCCAACTACCAAGTCAGCAACTTTCAGACTTCTAACTTTTAAAATAAAAAAGTTATAGGCATTTCTTTCCCCATTGTTTCAAGAATACCTTGCCACTACATGCCTGGACCTAGCTTTCTGAAATTTCACACACATATCAAGCGAAGTGTTCCCTGTAATGTGCCCAAATTGGATCGGATCGTTTTTATCTGATTTTTGGGCAGATCGGATTTGGATCGTGGATCGGATCCGATCCGCTGCACATCCCTACTTGACGCACCATTCATGATCAGACACAAATTTCTGCCTTGGTCTATTCCTACCTCCATTGTGCCACCTGAAAGACATTGCTTCACCCTGCACCTTGGCAGAGCCAGTTCTTGCTCTTCTTGCCCTCTCCCTTCTGGTGGCAACAACCTTGTATTTACAAAAACACACACAGCACCTTTACAAACTAGAAAAATGCTAGAATGGGAGCTAGTTGGTCTACCATATTCTATGAGTCAATTTTAGTCTGTGTGTCTTTTCACAAAGCAATCTTGCATTCCCGGAAAGGTTTCTTCCTGCACATGATGCTCCATCTGTCCAGTTGGCTCCTGGACACCTTTCCCATCTTCTATTCTTTCCACTGTTCTCTTAATCTGACTCCTAGTAGCCTGCTCTTATCAATTCCATGCCATCTGTCTTCCTATTACCCTGTACCTTAAAAAGGGTTCCTGCACGTCTGGATCTCTTCCAGGCAGTTTCCTATCCCCCCCACCCCCCACCCCATACCATAAACCAGCTCGGCTATTTTACATCATGGCAGAGGTGTTCTGCACTCTTAGCTGCATATTTATTTTCAGAACAAGGAAGCACTAATTGTAAACACTCATGTTTAAATAGATACTTGGTGATTTTTATTCTCAGCCCAATTGCGTGGTTGACTCCTGTTTCCCCTCTTCACATTTTTCTGCAACTCTTAGGATAAAAAAATCTATCTTGTAGCTAGGCATGTTGGAGGAATCCATCTGAGGGTTCAAATTTACTCAGCTTTCAGCAGCTTGGATCCCTGTATTCTGGCTCAATCTGTATCAAGTCAGGCCAGCTCATAGATTTTCAGGTATTTCCCCCCCCACTGTTCTTCCACCATTTTTTAAAATGGTAAACAAACACTTATCTCTACAATAGGCCATTTAATGAAAATGTGTAGCTTATATGGTCATTTTTTCATGATGTATGCTAAAATTAGGCTGACCATATGAAAAGGAGGACAGGGCTCCTGTATCTTTAACAGTTGTAGAGAAAAGGGAATTTCAGCCAGTGTCATTTTTATGCAATTAGATCCTGGTGAAATTCCCTCTTCATCACAATTGTTAAAGGTGCATGTACTATACTAGAGTGACCAGATACAAAAGAAGGCAGGGGCCCTGCACCTTTAACTGTTGTGATGAAGAGGGAATTTCACCAGGAACTAATTGCATACAAATGACACTGGCTGAAATTCCCTTTTCTCTACAACTGTTAAAGTTACAGGAGCCCTGTCCTCCTTTTCATATGGTCAGCCTAGCTAAAATATTATGGTTTATTACATCATTAATTTTAAAAAGGAATGAAATTTGAGTATATTTTATTTTATATACTAGTCAGTTACTACTATTGGTTCACATTTTAAAATCTTTTTTCTCAGTATAAGAAAGCTATATGTCCACTGGTATCTAGCGGTTCAGTCACTGATGATGAGTTGGAACCTGCAGTTCAGTTCACAAGAGAAGGGACTCATGTTCTTGAACTACTAAAGAATACATTGGAAGAGGCTGACCTTAGAATTGTTCCACATGTAAACTGGGCAGTTCACAATGGTACAGAGAGAGTTGTTGTACTTTCGAATGATGCTGATGTCGACTTGCTTCTTTGATTTATGTCCAGATGGGTTTCCAGAGGTATATCTCAGTTATGGGTATGTTTTGGACAGGGTAGAATCGTCACTCCATTCCAATTCATGAACTCTTCAAAAAGTTAGGTCCACAGATGTCAAGTGCGGTCATAAAGGCTCATATTCTAACAGGAGATGACGAAATGAGCAAAATTGGGATGAAGTTAGAGCTCTAAGTGCCAAACCAACAAAATACCTCACCAAATTTGGAGAAACATCTGATAACTGTCATTTTGAGGAAGTGGAGAAGTACCTTGTACACGCCTGGAAACTTCAGTCAAAATGTGACACTTTTGACAGTCTGCGTTTCAGTGAGTATAAAAGATCTGTACCAATCAGTAAGCTTCCTCCCACATCATGCTCTATAAAAGGGCACATCACAAGAGCATTTTATCTGGTAAGAAGATGTATTTGCCTCTTAGAGAGTGTTAATCCAAAAGTAGACAGAAGTGATTGCGGTTGGGAAAATGATAATGATGTGCTATGACCAAAAAAGTTCTTGAACTTCCTGCCAAGTTAACTTTTATGTGTATGTAACTGTAAGGTTTGTGGTACAATGAGATGTCCGTGTTGAAATACAGTGGTCAAATGCACAATTTTTTGTAAATGTTTGGAAAATAAGTGCAAAAATGCTTGTGTTAAACTGCTTTGATATTTCTGTATATATTTTAAGGTTTTAGTAAGTCTTTAGATACTATGGGCTTGTTCAGAAGACACCTTAAACCCTACTGGTTAAGGCTTTGGGTTAAGTTGCAGGGTTTAAGGTGTCTTGTGCGATGTGTTTTGCTAAACCCTGCTCACTCACTAACCACAGTCAGACCATCTGCAGCACGGTTAGCGGCTCTAACCATGGCTTAAAGTGTTGTGTGTGACAGCACGGCTTGTGGTTAGTGCTAACCCCAGAGAACCACAGTTTCGCTATCCACAGGGCCTGAAGAGTCATCTGAACAGGGCCATTGTTTAGCTCAAAATGCTTAACCTTCATGGTTTCACTTGTTGTCTGAACAGGGCCATTGTTGGCTTGCCAGGCCCTACTCTACCATAGTAATTCTGAAAGAGCACAAGAGTTGTATCATGACTGCCATGTGTCCCTGATAATGAAGAGTTATCCTGGAAATCAAAATGATCAAGAGAACACTAGTTCCAGCCTTTTCAGTCATAGTTTCATATGTTTCATTGCACCGAACCTGAAAAGAGAAGAATCCATTAAATATGATTGCATATATCAATAAATGTTTGACGTCATTTTTAAAAATGGTGGAAGGACAGCCTTTCCATCAAAATTAATGCCATGTTGATCTCCTTGACCCAAAAGCCCCTATAGTTTGAAGCTAAAATCACATTTGTAAGTTGATTTGTCAAGTAAATGAGGAAATGAGACATTAAAATAACATATTCTTTGAACTCCTTGACCCTGAAAACCTTTAATTTGATACTAAACACAAGCTAGTAACTTCTGTGGTTGACGAAAACTAGTGACCTAAAGAAAACTGTCCACCATTTTGAAAATAGCGCCTAAAAAGTTTCACACAAGAATCAGAATGTCTACCCAAATTATTATGTTAATCCAATACTTCAAGATCACATATCAGCAGAGAAAATCTCTGGCCCTCAAAAGTTTTACGGGGATATATCGTGGGGACTGGATGAATTTGCCAGAATTGTTTTGACTAACATCAGATTTTTTTGAGTAAACATCAACATCATCATTGTCATTTAGTCTATATGCTTGATGTGTGTAACCCATACATGTGCATTATGAAGCCAAGTTTTAAAAAGCAGCCCCACAGTACCATTTCACGTGATGCTCAATACAGAACTAAACTATAGGAAGTGAGATGGTAATGGACCAAGGTTGTAACTTTGCAGAGATTAGTTGTTGAAAATGGTCTCATATCAATTTTTCTGCTCTGCTCTTTCACCCTGCATTGCAGTAGAAGCACATTCTCAGTCCCACCCATGTAAATTCATATGTATAGGTGCACATTTAGAAATAAGAAGTATAATTTTATTGTACAGGTCCACTGTGAAATCCACAGGTCAAATTCATAGAAATCCAAACTCATTTGATTGCAGCACTGAGGATTTCTCTGAGAGAAGCTGGGGGTAAATGATAGAGGAAGGCCATAACCTTTATCTTCTGCTCATCAGGAGCAGTGAAGGGCATCTTGCAGGTTGCCTTGGTGGATAGAATGCAGGACTAAATGGCCTAATCAAGCAAGATGGTTCTGCTGTTCTTAAGAATTTAGTGGACCATGGGCTCCTTCGGATGGAATATTAGTGGGTTGTGGTCAGAGTTCTGGATATGAGGTACTTAGCAAGAGAGAGAGAGAGAGAGAAAGGAGGGAGAAATTTTTTTTTTGCTTGCAATTAATCACATTGAATTTAGAGAAAAGCCTTCTACAAATATTTTAAATAAATGAAAGTCAATTTTGTCTAGCTATCATATTTTTTTTTTTTAGCATTTCAGGTCAAATTATTACTCAGAAAAAGGCAGCCAGGCCAAAATGGATGCCCAACAGCACTACTCCTTCATTACCAACGACAATCTAGAACAGCAGCTCATTGCATTAGTTTAGACACAGTGCCATCTCTAGTTAGAACAGCAACTTAACAGTTATGATTCCAACAATGTTTACCTGCCAAAATGCAGTTTTATGGGACAGACCAAGAAAAAAATAAAAATGAAAGAAAGAATAATTGTCCACCCCTCTTTCACCTCTGTTTGTTCTCACATGCATACCAGTAAAAGCCATCCAAAATGTCACTTTTTATACATATTCAGAAATTATACGGGGATAAGAAATGGGGATCTCACGAGTAAAGGAAATGGGTGCATCACATTCCAAACAAAAGAAAAGAGGCTTGGTTTCAGTTGCTACATTCACTCAGATGAAACAACCAACTCCTTGGGACAGTCCGCTGCAACTTCCAGGTATTTTAATTAAACGTCATGGATCAGGCCTGTGATATAGGGTTTGTCCTTCCATCAAAACAACAACAAAACACTTCAAAAGCACAAGGAACTTGACCAATACAACGCTCATTCACCTCTGAGCTGTAAACTCTTGTTTTCTTTAGCTACGTTTACTCGTTTCTGTTCATGTAGCCTCATTCTTGAAATAAATGGTTGCTTCTGATACCCGTGAGGGGTCTGGAGGCAGAGCCCGGGGCAAATCTGTGTGTGAAGATGAAGGGGGCACGCCACCTTTCCCCAGGTCATATCCACCATGTCAAAGCACAGCTACAGAGACTAGTTAGCAACCCTAACTTTGGGCCTCCTTATTCATGTTATCTGAGCACGTCAATCCCATACATTGCAATCCAGCATTGTCTTCTAACATGGTCTCTGCACCACCATGAGGACTATCAGCTGGCTTAAAATTAAAGCCGAGATTCACTTAAGAAAATTGAGCATTCCAGCCACATGCCTCAAATAAATTCTATATATTCCACTTGAGACACTTATAAGCAAGCAGAGTGGTTCTTCCTCCTCCTCCTCCTCCTCCTCCTCCTCCTCCTCCTCCTCCTCCTCTTCTTCTTCTTCTTCTTCTGTCATGGATGTAATGGAATTATGAGGACACTGCATGAATCCAAATACTTTTTCATGTGGTTGCTGCAATCATGGAAATTGGTATAATAATAAGTCTCCCTGAAAGGATGTTACATGATTTGGGGGTGGTGGTGCGTGAATGTATTATCTCAAAATCTTTTACTGGCTAACAGTTTCACTCTCTAGCCTTGCCTTTTGTGGCTGGAGAACAGTCTGGCGAAATGTATGCAAAATAACAACTCAAAGCAAAGTGAAAAATAGCCACCAGCAGAAAAAAACAGCAGATTCGGCACTTGGGGTATATGCCAGCTGGCCGTGGACCTGAGAGTATTGCAACACCGTATGACTGCATGCAGTTTCAGCTTTCCTTTACCCCCACCCCCAAACTCATGTAGTTTTAACGTTCTTTGGGGGGGGGGAATCAGGTTTGGTACAGAATTGTTCAGAGAGATAACAGAGCAGATAAGCCAGCTTGGAATCCTGCTGTGTTTGATTCAGCTATACAGAGTGTAAGTCATTACATTTCCTGGTAACCCAGACTCACTCTCAGACTTTCATGTGAAGCTTCTGACTACCTTTTGTTTCAAGCACAGCTCTCTTAATTACATCTGCTGCCTTGGATACAAGCCTGACACCTGCTAAGCTGTCTGATTCTTTCTCCCCTCCTCCCCCGTCAATTTTCCAGCTCGTCTGAAGCAGCCTTAATTTTAATCTACAGTTTCGGATTTTTATCATCAGCTCAAAGACATTACTTTATGCCTCCTTCCTATGAAACAATATCTTTTTGCATTAACAACAACAACAACAACAAAAAGTGGTCCGCCACTTCTTTCTTTCTTGTCATTCTCAGTGGGTGATGGTGTCACGTTGCAATATATATATATATATATATATTCATTAAACAAAAAACCTACGGTTTACAAAAACAACGTTAAGGCTCCACAGTTTCCAACCAAGCACCAAAAAGCAGGGAAATTGGGAGTTAAGGCTCCCAAGCCTTAACGCCACATCCTCCCTAAGGAGGCAGAAAGTGTAAGTGAAATTCTCATTCTCCCAAAGCAGATAAACCATGAGGACAGGATGGAGAATATGATATGCAGAGGTGACTGTGGGGTTGTGGAAAACTGATCACGAACAACTTAGGGTCACCTACTTCTCTTTTTTTGTTTAGAGCAGCCCTTCCCCAACCTGGTGCCCTCCAAAGGTGTTGGACTACAACTCCCATCATTGCAAGTCAGTATGTCCCATGGTTAGGAATGCTGGGACTTGTCATCTCAAAAATCTAGATATGCAATTTGATCTGCAGAGGTGACTGTGGGGTTGTGGGAAATGATGATGAACAACTTAGGACCAGCTACTTCTAATTTCTTAGAGCATCTCATGTTAAGAGTTGCAACCCAACACATCTGACAGGCACCAGGTTGGCGAATGTTGTTCAAGAACAAGGGAAGGCAGAATGTAGATCTCCAGATGTTTTGGAATTCAACTTATTTACTTAAAAGACCCATTGAATTTCCTTGGTTCTTTAAAAGCAACGTATTTGCTTTTAGATTTGCCACTCTCAGCACTCTGCGCGTGCTATGTATGCCTGCTCCATCTACCCTATTGTTCCCTGCAAGGCCCAGCCAAGGGAGGTCAGTAAATTAAACCAAGGGATGAAGGATGGGATTCCATCAAGTTCAGCTGAGAGCATTTGCTGTAGGACATGGACCTAACAGGAACGGTGAGGCCAGGTTTCTGGCAGACCCATTTAGGCAACTTTATGGCCTGATAGTTCTCTGTTTGGTAGCCTGCAGAAGCCTCATAAAGCAATGGGCATATGAACACTGTTATTATGGTCTGCCACTTTGTCTTTAGTAGTCTGAGGTCCAGACCTCTTCAGAAGGGGGAATAGTGTCATGTTATGGGGTGACCACATGGAAAGGAGGACAAACCATCCAAAATGGTGGCCAGCACAACATCTTGTGATACTAAATTCTATAGTTAAGCAGAACTGTACACAGTATTCTAAGTGTGGTCACACCATAGATTTGTATAAAGGCAGTATGAGACTGGCAGTTTTATTCTCAATTACTTTTCTTATAATGCCTAACATGGAGTTTACTGTCTTTACAGCTATCACACACTGGGTAGACATTTTCACTGAGCTGTCAACCACATTCCCAAGGTTTTTTTTTCTTGTTTAGTCACTGCAGGCTCAGATCCCATCAGTGTATATGTGATGTTGGGATGCTTTGCTCCAGTGTGCATCACTTTACAAATGCTTATGTAGAACTGTTGTTGCCATTTTGATGCCCATTTTCCCACTATGGAGAGATTCTTTTGGAGCTCTTGGTAATCTCACTTCATTTTAAAAACCCTAAATATTTTGAGGTCAGCAGCAAATTTGGCCATCTCACTGCTCGCTCCTATATGCATGTTGTGAAGAAAGTGGATAGGGAGGCAGTTTCTCCCTTTCTCATAATATTAGAATGAGGGTGGAAGTGAGCAGTGACGTAGCCACGTTTGGTGATGATACCAAATTATTTAGTCTTGCTAAAACAATGGAGGATTGTGAGGAGCTCCATAAAGATCTCTGCATACCGAGAGAATGGCCATGAAAAGGGCAAATGCTGTTCATTGTAAGCAAGTGTAAAGTGATGCACATTGGGGGATCACAATTTCACATATACACTAACAGGATCTGAGCTAATTAGAGGTGACTGACCAAGAAAGAGTTTGGAGCAGGGGAGGTGGACAGCTTGATGAAAATGTTGATCCGGCTTCTGTGAAAAAGGCAACCTCTGTGTAAGGCGTAATTAGGAAAAGAATCCTAATTCTTGAACACTAATATGAAAAATAGTAGGTTCTCTGATTTGCACTTGATGTATGTGGATTCTTTAATCTTACTATAGTAAAAATGACATATTTTAGTATTAGATTCATGACTGTATTAGCGGTAAGTTAGTTGGGAAACAAATGTATTAGGAAGTGTGAAAAGTGGGTGTATTGCATCATTTGTGACAGACTTCACACGTAGTTTATGATATATATAGTAAGTAAAGAACAAACCCAAGGATGCCTTTCTGTGTGTATATATGAAAGAGGCAGGCACACAGACGTAGATAGTGGGCCAGGCCTAAATTTCCAGCCTAACCTATCTTACAGGGCTGTTGTGATGGTAAAAGTAGCACATGCCATACACCCAAACATTACCAAACATCTGTTTTACATTTCTGTGAAAGTGTGCAGCAGAAGAAACTCACTAGATGGTTTTTGGCCAGTCACAGACTCTTAGCCTAACCTACCTCATGGGTTTTTGTGGGGGGAGATATGGCACTTGAAAGAATGATCAGTCTAGGGCTTTCCCCTTCCTCCTTACTAGATAAGCTTCTTTGCAACTGATCAACTAAATGGAGTCTGAACATCCTCTTATATCACTACATCTGACCCAGTATGAAGAATAGCCATGTGGGTGTTTAGAAATATTGCTCAATTTAATTTTAATCTATCCAAGTTTGGATTTTTATTTTTATTTTTTTTGCTCTAAAAATAGCCTGTGATCAATGAATCCTTTATTAAGCCTGTCAAAGATGTTGGTACTGGAGATAACAATACACAATAGTTTTGTTCAACCTGATCAAAAAATATTAGAAAAGCTAAGAGAATTCAGAATGTCACTGACTCTTCTGTCCTACAGGGTTGTTGTGCTGATAAAATGGAGGAGGATTGTGTAAGCCACCTTAGGTTCCTTGCAAGAGGAAAAAAAGGCAGGATATAAATGTAACACTAATAAACGTATTACTACTTCTACTAATTATTATTATTATTAATTATAATAACAATGAAGGAATAATTCTTTAAAAATCAAATACATGGATTTTTTTAAAAAAAGAAAGAAAAAGAGGGGGGAGCTTAACCCCTTCTCTTACGAAAAGCCTTGGTCCCTAAATACACAGAGCTCTCAAAGAGAAGTACAGCCAAATCCACACACCCCTTCAAGCTGATGGAATGGGAATGAGACTCATTGCACTCAGTGGAATTACTTCTGAGTAGACATGCCTTGGATTGAATTGATATGAAAATTAATTATCAGCAGCCATAATCAAATGAACATACACACATGCAAAGCATGCAAGCAAGTTGTTAATTGTAGAGTTATAGTGCTGAAAAGGAGAGGGAATTCTCACTCACATCTCTCCCTCTCCGCCTTCTAAGGTTCCAGACTGTTTTTTTAAAATAAAGGCTACAATCTTCTACACACTTACCTGGGAGTAAGACCATTGCTTTCAGTCAATAGAACTTACTTCTGAGAAGAGACTACAGCACTGTCTTTGCTAGAGGAAGCAGCCATTGTAGCTGACGCAGGAGGGAGGGGGGGAGAGACTCTACTGAATGTGTGCTACAATCAATTTTCCACCGGATTTCTTAAAGAGGCACAGTTTGAATTTAATAAAATCCACTTAAGCGAATTTTTAAAAAAGAAAAGCAGTTCCACCTACACTAGAACAGGAGGAAGTAGACCCTGCCATTGCATTAATGAATAAGGCTCCCTGAAGGTAAGGACAGCTGCGCAAAAATAGTCGCAACCCATGAGTTCAAGCTTCGGTTTCGGATTCAGGGGATTCTTTAATCTTTTTACTTTAAACTGCTCTCCTTCCCTCAGTCTTTCACCAATCTTCTTGAAATTTTCAGGTAATGTAAAACAAACATTTCTTTCTGGTACCTGTAAATTTCAGAGAGATTAGTGAAACATTTTCGATTTTATTGCTGTTAGAATGACCCCTCCCCAATTATCACTTTAACATGGTGGAACGTGTTTTTTACTGATGGCCCTTAACAAGGGAGGCACTGCTGTGCCTCCCTATATATATATATATATATATATATATATATATATATATATATAATCTCCATAATAATCATTTCCTTCAAAGGACATGCAGCAGAGTTGAATCTGACAATTTATCATGCTCCTGTAGTACATTCTTGTAGTTTGATTAATGAGCATTTCCTCAAGACCTGTTGAAGGAGGAAAGGAAATATTTTGTTCTTTTATTCTCCTGGAATCACAGTCCCCAAACAGCAGCAACCTAGTTCCAAACTGCTCTACTAGTCAAAGCCTTGTTGAGGAAAATGGTGTTTGTATGGTCAGAGGAGCTAGTTATGTGAGGGTGTCTTATTCCAATATCATCTTTAGCCCAACGGCGTCATAGGGTTGCCAGTTTGATTTTTAAAAATACTGCCTCTTTGTGGGTGGAAGCAAGGAGCAGAATGAGTTGGGCCAAGGTGTTTGCATGTTGATTGTTTGCATGTTCTTTCCATTGCTACTCTCAAAGTGACTTTCAAAGCAGCAGAACATCCCCCCCTCAAACAATACAATTCTTTTTAAAGGCAGGACTTTAAACAAACCAGACATTTAACTATAGCAACCAGGGTTGGGATCCAGGATCTATCTACTGCAATAAGAAGATACCCTCACCAAGAGGAAGGCCTACTTCACCCAATTTTGGGAGATACCCCCTTCCCCTATATAACACAGCTTGCCCCATTCAGCAGGGTTTCCTGACTCTCTGGGGGCCTATTGAGAAGACACACTTACCCACCATGTATTGCTTAAAAATGCGATACATGGTGGGTTAGTATGTTGTGTGGCAGGTGTCTCCCCTGGTGGTGGGAATACCCATGTCTGCTACCCACCTGCTGCAGCAGGATTAGCAGGCATCCATGGTGTTTCCCTTGTCATCTGACGGGAACGTCATGTTGTTTTGCCGTTGTTCTTATGGAAAAAACAAAAAAATGGCAGAAACCATAGAGTCCACTGGTAAAAGCGACTGCCACTTTCGACGATACTCTTGCTGGCGCTGACATTTTCTATTGGATGGCTGGGGCAGCTGCTGTGGATACACGGGCGTAGTTGCGGGAGGCTGCGGAGTTATCCTTGGAGCGGCAAGGGGTTATGAAACCAAGATGCTCCATGGGAGTAGCGGTTGCATGACAGGCTCACAAATTGTGGTTTTCCTATCCTTCCCTGCTCCATGGAGAATTTACTCTCCCTCCCCCTGTGATCATGTGAATGGGGCCTGGGGCTGTTCACATTGCACGCTAACCCACACTGAGTACGGGTTGTTTTGAACCCTGGAAAGTTTGTTAAACCTTGGGTTAGTGTGTTGTCTGAAATTCAGCCATGGTGGCTTGTTAACCATGCACTGTGGATTGTATTTTCAAACAGACCACTTTGAGAATCCATGGTTTGTTGTTGGGTTGTTCAGGGTGATTAGCAAACCACACTGCATGGTCAACAAGCCATATTAAAGGAGAATAGTTCCAAGTAGGGCCAGCCCTACTGTTAGGCAGAGCAAGGCAGCAGATTTTCAGGGTCAGGGAATGGCAGCTAATGGTTAGTCATTTGCTTTGCTGTTATTGGATGTTTACTGCCAGAATTGAGGACAGGTGTTTGTGGAATTTTCTGCCTTGTGTGTCAAAATGATGTGGCTTTGGGTACGATGCACTTTGACATGGGTGGATGGGGACAGTCTATTTGGCAGCAAAACGTCTTAGTCTCTATCAAGAGCTGGTGTAGTATAGCACCTAAGCACAAAAGCTTTCAAAGTCCTTGGTTCAAAACTCACCTCAGCAATTAACTTACTAGGTGGCCTTAGGCTCACAAGACCCTGTTTTAGAGCTTATGGTTTTGATAATACAGCACTGGTTTTGATGACGATGCCAGCAGTGAATTAAAAAAAACCATTGAAATATGAGTTATGTATTTGCTTTGATGTGTAGGTTAATTTGTACAATCCGAGGATGTGGACTTGATCCTTGGAGAGGGGAGGCCTACCGCTTGTGTGCTGGACCCTTGCCCTTCCAGGCTTATAAAAGCAGTTGGGGTTGGGGGACTCTCTGAGTAGGTAAGGGAAGTGGTGAATGCCTCTTTATGGAAGCTGTTATTCCACATTGTGTAAAAGAGGTGGTGGTAAGCCTTTGTCACTCCCACAAACCCCACTGTATTGGATAATTTCTGGCTGGTCTCTAATACTCCATTCTTGGGCAAGGTTTTGGAGTGTGTGGTAGGTTCTCAGCTCCCAGGAATTCTGAAGGAGATGGATTATCTAGATCCATTTCGATCTGGCTTCAGGCCCAGTTATGGGAGACAGCTCTGGTTGCCTTGGTTGATTATCTATTTTAGGAACTGCACAGGGGGAGTTTGTCCCTGTTGGTTCTGCTGGACATCTCGGTGGTTTTTTTATACCATCAACTGTGGAACCCTTCTGGGGTGTCTCTCTGAGATGAGGCTGGAGGCATTGTTCTACAGTGGCTCTGGTCCTCCTTGGAGGGGTGATCTTAGAAGGTGGTGCTGGGTAATTCCTTTTCAACGCCATGTCCATTAGCCTGTGGTGTCCTCAGGGTTCGATCTTATCCCCTGTGTTATCTAACATATACATAAAACTGCTTGGAGAGATTTTCTGGAGTTTTGGGCTTCAATGCCAACTGTATGCTTATGACATCCAACTTTACCTCTCCTTTCCTTCAGTTTTTCTGATTCGAAATTCAGTTTTCCTGATGTCAGTAATGGACTGAATGAGGGCAAACAAATTGAAGCTTAATCCAAACAAGACAGAGGTGCTTTTGATCAGTCAAAAGGCAGATCAGGGAATAGGGATTCAACCTCTGGTGGATGGGGTTCCACTCCCCCTGAAGACTCAGGCTCGTAGTTTGGATCTACTCTTGAACTCAGCCCTGAATCTGGATGCCCACAGTCACATATGCCTTAGTTACTTCCTGTTTGATCTATTGTTGGGCTTCCTTTGAACACTATTCAGAGCTTCAGATGGTTCAGAATGCTGTGGCCAGACGGTTGACTGGGCCACTTACAGGGAGCACACGACTCACTTGTTACAACAGCTTCATAGGCTACTAGTCTCTTTCTGAGCAGAACTCAAAGTGTTGGATGTGACCTATAAAGCCCTATATGGCTTTGGACCAGGCTACCTGAAATACCGCCTTCTCTCATACCTGGGTCTTAAGATCTTTGGGAGAGGCCCATTTTTCAATGTTGCCACCTTCAGAGGCACATTTGGTGGCAACAGGAGAGAGAGAGGGCCTTCTTGGTGGCTGTCCCCAAGCTGTGGAAATCTCTTACTGGAGGCTGGTAGCTCTAATGTCAGTGGGGTTGTGAAACCGCTCTGGGTTTCAGTCAGAAACTTGGAGCGGATTCACCACCCTACTGACTTTGGGGCCACCAGCCTATACTGAAGTCCCTCCCAAGGGAGGCTAGGTTTACTTCTTCTTTGCTTTCCTTCTGCTGGCAGGCAAAGACCACTTTATTCAAGAAGGCCTTTGGCCTGTAAGTGGGTCTCTTGGGTTGAGTGCTTTTTTTTATTCTGCATTTTTACTATATTTCAATGCATTGTTTTATTATTGCTTTAATCAAGTTTAATTTATGATTGCAAGTTGCTTTGAGTGCCATTTTTCTTGCTGGAAAGATGGAGGTACGAATCAAATAAATAAATAAATAAATAGAACAATAGCAATGACAACAGTTTTTTATTTAAATTATAATAATTAGTTCTAAATTCTAAATTTGCATTATGCATATAAATTAGAATATGCAAATATTATTCAAATTGTAGTCCCTTGTTGTTCTCTTTTTTTGGTGAGTCAAAAGGTGCCACTTTAATCTGTAATTCATATATTCTGTGCTCAGTCAGAACCTTGCTGTAGCTGGACGCTCCCAGCAATGGGAAGCTACCTGGCTCAGTGTTTTCTTTGTAAAGGGCTCACTTGCATACAGAGTATGTTGGCCATAGTATGTAGGGTGACCATATGAAAAGGAGGACAGAGCTCCTGTATCTTTAACAGTTGCATTGAAAAGGGAATTTCAGCCAGTGTCATTTGTATGCATGCAGCACCTGGTGAAATTCTCTCTTCATCATAACAGTTAAAACTGCAGGAGCTATACTAGAATGACTGGATCCTGGATTGAGCAGGGGGTTGGACTCGATGGCCTTGTAGGCCTCTTCCAATTCTACTATTCTATGATTCTATGAGGGCAAGGCTCCTGCAGCTTCAGCTGTTGTGATGAAGAGGGAATTTCACCAGGGACTAATTGCATACAAATGACACCTGCTGGAATTCCGTTTTCAATACAACTGTGAAAGATACAGGAGCCCTGTTCTCCTTTCCATATGGTCACCCTACATAGTAGGATTTAAACCCAGCACTGCCACATACAGCAGATATTTACTTACAAATTCTACCTTTACTTTCAAAATACTCTGGCAACTAGCCAAAAAGTAAAATTAAAAATTACAACAAAACCAGCAAGCCAATAGCCCAGCCAGCAGGTCATTAGCGCTCTCTCTCTCTCTCTCTCTCTCTCTCTCTCTCTCGGTGGGTGAGCAATCCTATTCAGAGACAGCCCATGACATTTTGGTGCCCAAGGCAGAAAAACTAAATGATAACCTCCCAGACAGGAAAAATATAAGATTAAAACGAAAGAATAAACCATTTGCTACCATTAAATGCTGTTGCAACTTCTGCCTCCAAGGGTGGGCTGCTTCACTCTGCTGAACGGCAGGGCTGATCCTAGTTCTAGTCGCTCCCGATTGCAGGCTCGCTTGCCGAATTTATTCAGAGGGGATAAGCAGAAGGAGCTCTCCAGATGTTTTTGGACTTCAACTCCCAGAAATCCCTGCCAGCATGGCCAATGGTCAGGAATGTTGAAGTCCAAAAACCTCTGGAGATCTACTTTCTGCCCACCCTTTCTTAAGCATACATTAAGAAACTCTACGGCCTGACTGGAAATGTTGGGACCTGTAGTCCAACACATCTGAAGGGCACCAGGTTGGGGAAGGCTGCTCTAAAGTAGGGGTGTGGAACCTTAGGCCCATGGGCCAAATCTGGCTTGCTTTTGGTTCCAATCTGGCCCTCTAGAGTTCTCCAGATGGCCACGTCCCCTTCCCCTAGCCCCACCACCTTTTCCATGGCCGCTGATTGTTTGGTGGTTTCTGGCTTTTACACAGCTTACATATTCTAAAAGGCTGAAATGCTTCTCCTAAGGCCTAGTTACTGGCAGCAAGAGCTTTAAACTAAAATGCACTGATATTTTGGCCTTGATCCCTTTTGCCTTCGGTTCTGCCCACTATTGGAATGCAGCCCCAAGAGTTCCCCAATGTGGAATCCAGTCCTTGGCTATAAAGCGGTTCAACACCCCTGCTCTAAAGGATTTACAGGATCTGGATTCACAACACCAGAAGAACAGTTGCTAAGCCAGGCTGGGCCAACCCAACCCAACCCACCTCAATTATATGTGAAGAAGACTCGACAGCATTGGGATTTGATGTGCAGAATTCATTAGGTGCTATGATGATTTAAGGTGCACACTTGCAGCTGACAAGTTAAAAATTGCACAAGGAAACTTCATCCATTGTGAAGCCTCTGTATTTATTCCATTTTGCCTGGTAATCAATGCTCTTTAGGCTCCAGCTCTGACACATGATTAGCCACCCGTTCCTAATCCTATTGATATGCTGAAGCACAACACACAAATGACCTGTCGAAAAAAACACATACCTGCAGTGAGCTTGCTTGGGTTGACTTTGTAATCGTTGCAAAGCACCATTACCTAATGCATGCCCTATAAATTCTTTGGATAGTTCATTAGCAGCAACGGCTGTTTTTCAAGAGAGTTCCCCCCCCCCCACCACCATACACTTGCTTTTCAGAAGTTATAATTCCCAGCACATTCTTGCAGCAGAATTTAAAGTAGGTGGCTTAACTGGCTGAAGCGATTTCTTACGCAGAGGGCCTAATTCTGGTTTTGAACTTGTGTATAAGCACTGTGAGTAATCAAATGGAACGGAAAGGGCAAGCAGAGGTGGCTGTTAACTTGTTATGTCAATAAAGCATCACTATAAAGGCTTGCAGTCAAGCATTATGAGTTAAGGCATGGACCGGCCATCCTCACCCCTATAGCTCAAGGGCATGTACAACTCTCCTCTTAGCCAATGTAGTTCCCTCTGTTTTCTTCCCCCATTCTGGTCTTCTCCCTTTCCCCTGGTTCCTCATGATCACTCCTTCCAACACCTGTCTCCTCTTTTCTTTCTCCTCTGCTTTCCCCAGACCCTTCGGCCCTTCCACTAACCTTCCTGCCTCTGAGTTCAGAAACGCTTAGCCAATAACAGCCAGAAATCCTTCTGTTTGCCTGCAGTGAAAGGCCAATGAAAGGCCTCCCACTGCTGCTGGGACATGGAGCACATGAGCAGGGGAACGTGAGCCACTACTATGCGCCACTGGCGGGAATAGAGGGGGAAGGGATGTTCGGCGCTGGGGGAGGAGCATGAACCATTGCTGCCACCTTCCCCTCAATACCTTGCTCAGAGGATAGGCTGACCATATGAAAAGGAGGACAGGGCTCATGTAACTTTAACAGTTGTAGAGAAAAGGGAATTTCAGCCAGTGTCATCTGTATGCAATTAGTTCCTGGTGAAATTCCCTCTTCATCACAACAGTTAAAGTTGCAGGGGCCCTGCCTTCTTTTGCATCTGGTCACTCCAGTATAGTGCCTGCAACTTTAACTGTTGTGATGAAGAGGGAATTTCACCAGGAACTAATTGCATACAAATGACACTGGCTGAAATTCCCTTTTCTCTACAACTGTTAAAGTTACATGAGCCCTGTCCTCCTTTTCATATGGTCAGCCTATCTGTCAGAGGGCCCCTTTTCCAGAGTAAGGCATTAGCATGGAGGTGGCCTTGGAGCACAGACAGCCTTGAAGGAAATCTCCACACCAATGCGTCACTCTGGAAAAAGACCGCTCTGAATAAGCATTTGGCTGGGCAGGCTCCTTCATGCTGTAGCATTTGGCACAGTGGGAGGAAGAGGGTGACCGTGGCAGCAGCATCTGGACTCCTGGCAGCAGGCAGATGGGATCCTCCGCCCTTCCTGATCTGCCACCTGAAGTGGGGGATTCACCCCACCTCATGAGAGAGCCGGTCTTGCCTCTGTGTCATCAGGGTGACTTAGCCATTCACTGACAGAGGCTTCACCGCCGTCAAATCCTTGAATGCATCACAGTACAGATTACAGAACATTACTGTACAGTCAGTGTCTGAGGAAGATGAGAAAGATGAGGAAGATGAGAGTCCCAGGCTTCCTGTCCGTTGACCTCTTCTGCTGCCCAATGCTTTCACAGCTTGCTATCAGTTACTACCACTTTTCCAGTGTTAATGCGCAAGTTGATTCCGATATAAACCAGGATTTCTCAGCCTGGTGCCCTAGCCATGCTACTGGGGCTGGTGGGAATTGCAGTCCAAGTTATAGGGTGGCTGAGTGTTCTACTTTACAGTCCTCTATTTGAAGGTCTGTCCAGCCCGAGTCCAACTTAAAGGTTAATCTGGCTGGTACCAAGTGCTCGCGAGCCTCGTGAGCGCTCGATGGAGACTCATGCAGCCCAGATTGCAGGGGCAGGCACCTGCAATGGCAGGGTGAGCACCTGCAGGGCGAGGGCTTGCCAATTTTGCCCAGCCCCCTAGGTAGATGAGAACTGCATGTACCAACGTGAAGGTTGAGAGATCACAATGAAACCTGGTAGTACATTTGCAATACAATTCTCTGTTTGAAGTTTGACTCTGATACCTATTTTCAAAGGCGGGAGGTGGGGGTGGGGGATGTAATTGCAATGCTGTCTGACCATAAAAGATCAGGGTATCAGAATGAAAGCAGGTGTGCAAACTCAGGATAGCATTGTTCCAAAGTTTGCCTTATTCCCCAAGCATAAGAAAACATTTCAAACTGGTGAGGAAGATACACTATAACCTCAGGAGGTAGAATGAATTATAATCCTTGCAGCTATGAATCATCATCCTCATAGACATCATCATCTGTCATTGGACGATCAAAGAGCTGGGTATAATCAGAGGTAGGACAGACTAGAATAGGGTTAAGTAGTTGAATTTTACACACAGGTTACACATAGGTACTCAAAAAAAGTGGAGGGAAAGAGTGCAAAGAACAGGCACATCATTCTGTCAAAGGAAGGCTTGGAAATTACAAGAACCCTTTCTCCCTTCCCCCTTGGGGCCTCACCAGGATCCCTCCAAAGCAATTGGTCTTCAAAGAGTATTCTTTGGTGCAATTACCCAAGAAACATTTCTTTCACATTTTGGCACATTGTTCACTCTGCGTGCCGTGCAATTTCGGCTTTTTGCAAGATTCAAGTGGCAATCCTATATGCCCTCATTTAGGTGGAAATCCCATTGAACCCCATGGGGCTTACTGCTGAGTAGACATGATGCCTAGGATCCTGCTGTAAGGCTACAATCCCAAACATGCTTATTTGGGAGGAAGCCTCATTGAACGGAGTGGGTCTTGCACTGTAAACTGCATATCCAAATGGAATGAGTGCAAACTAGAGCTGAGCCTAATACGACAGGGGTGTGGAACCTCTTTCAGCCCGAGGGCCAAATTCCATTTTGGAGAGGCTCATAGAGGTTGGATTCCAGTGGTGGGTGGGGCCAAAGGCAAAGAGGCGGGGCCAAAATGCAAGCAAAGGGGGGACACTGCTCAAAAGCTGGGAATCCATCAAATGATTGGTGGAAAGGGGGCGTGGCCATGGAAAGGAGATTTGGCCATTTGACAAACATACCTACCTGTCACTTGTCCAGAGAATTCCATGGCAGGTGATCCAAGGAGGGGGCCAGGAGCGTCCTGCAGATGGGTCAATGTGGTAAGTGTTCCCCAGATGTAGGAAGCTTGAAAGCCACTATTTATTCATAATAGTCCTTTCTTGTAATAATGGCCTGAACCCAGCACAAATTATTGTGCTGGGTTGAACCTGAATATGGTGCTTAACCAGTTTGATGAAATGTACTCACCTATAGATCCTCTTGGGATCAGTAGAAGAGGGACGGAGGATGCTCTCAATGTGAGACCCAAATATATCGAGATATGCAGCCTTAATAATAATAATAATAATAATAATAATAACAATTTATTTCTTACTCGCTTCTCCTTCCCTGGTTTGTGAAATTTATAGGAATGTCTGTTATTTCCCTCCACTTTTTATTACTGAAAATTATAGATTTAATATACATTAATCTTACACTGGCATAGGAAAACAAAACTGACATAGTCATAAATCTCCCAAATGAGTGAAGATTAGATGGAGCTCAGTCTGGTTTCTAGTAAAAATATTTATTTAAACTGGATTAAGGGGCAGTGGAATTTGTTTTGCCATAGATGCTTCACACCTGTGCAGTGCAGTCCTATATACTTTATTACAAGTATTGATGTCCCAATATTCAGGGTAAAACTCCCACCAGGCAGCTTGCAGGTAGGGCAACAAAACATTAATAAAACCCATTGTAAAATCCAATGGAATTTTAGAATGCTTTTAGGATTTTTTTAATGATGTTTTAATGCAGTTTTAATAATGTGTGCCATGTTTTTAATCAGTTTTATGTATTGTATCATATTTTATATTTATTGTTGTTCCCCGCCTCTATCCAAACGGAGAGGCGGGTAAGAAATAAACTTACTATATTATTATTATTATCATTATCATTATCATTAAACAAGGCTTTAGAATAACAACTCATAAGGGACAGTCTCACAAGAGCAGTTGATGGTAGAACAAGCCCTGTGAGGGGAGGAGGAAGGGGAAGTCCAGCTGGAGCAGGGGCCTGAAACAGCCTTTGCCTGCCTTCTTCTCTTTTGTGGGATCCTTCCCACAGGACGGTTAGTGAGAATGGCCCTGTGCAGGGTGCTGGAAGAGCAACTGGAACAGGCTCCAAGAGGGTCTGTTTGAAGCAGAAGCTGTCTGTTCACAGCACTGTTTGGCTGGGCCCGAAATATGTCTCCAAGAAACCTTCCACAGGTAGGGATAAGTGTTGTTCCACGGGCCACCAGCTGCTGCAGCAAATTGCTTCCTGCCCCCTCTCCATTCTTGGATATCCCATTCTCACATGTAATGTCATTCAATTTAATTTATACCACCCTATAATGGACGTTCATTGAGCTGCTTACAGGAATAAACATGGAACATTAAAATGAACAAAATTACAATACAATCCAGTTAATACAGCATCTCTATAAAATCTCAAAATCACTTTAAACACAGAGGAGAGGAGAAAGACATGGTCATCGTATAGTCCCATTCCCCCCTCCCCATTGTTTTGACAAATTTTTGGTCTTTTATTTCATGAAAAATAGTTGAAAACTTTATTAAACATAAGTGAACATATTGGATTCTCAAAAGCTCAGCCCTGAAATCTATTTTGGGGCCAGAGCTCAGGCCTAGAACACATCAAATAATAAATAAGAGTGTTCCCATGAGCATGTGTACAATGTCTAACCCCCCTCCCCAACCCCCCACATATCTGTGATTAAGGGTTAGGGTCCGCAAGGAGATTTGTTTTTAACTTTAGAGATTTAGGGTGCAATCCTATGCATGTTTAGACAGAAAATGTCCTATAACTCCCAGCATTCCTCAGCCATCCATGCTGGCTGGGAGTTCTAGGATTTTTTTTCTGACTAAACACGCATAGGATTACACCCTTAATAATAAGGGTTGGCATTGACACAGTGTTTTTGAATAATTAAAGCACATAGCATATTTCATCTTACAGCAGTCCTGTATAGGGGTGGGCAAATCAGTCAGTTTTTCTTTCTCTCACATTCAAAATATTTTCAATCTTTTTATTCCAAATATGAAGAAGTTTGTGAATTTTGGAAAATTTTGAAAGCCAGCGTGGTGCAGTGGTTAGGGTGTTGGACTGGGAGTCGGGAGATCCAGGTTCTAGTCCCCACCCGGCCATGGAAGCTCACTGAATGACTTTGAGCCAGTCACTAACTCTTAGCCCAACCTACCTCACAGGGTTGTTGTGAGGATAAAACGGAGAGGAGGAGGAGGATGTGCGCCTCCTTGGGTTCCTTGAGGGGAAAAAGGCAGGATGAAAATGCAGTAATAAATAAATAAATAAATAAGGAATGAAAGTCTTTCCCATCTGCACCAGCCAAATTCAATAGCTACACCTCTTCTGAGCATGGAGAGGACCATGATGTCCCTGGGAGCTACTAAAGATGAGGAGTCTTCCAGAAAAAAGAGGCGGTGACCCTAATTCAGCATTAACATAGTTGAATACACAAGGATTCAAACCCAAACTTTTAAGAGGAAAGCACTCAAAACCCTGGGCCTGGATAGAGCTTCTCCCATATTCAGTTTTACAAGTCGTTTAGTCCCGAATATAGAGAAACTTTGCAAATTTGGGTGGATTCTTATCACAACTGAACTGAAACAAAATTCTCACCCACCCCATGTCCTGTAAGGTAGGCCAGTCTCATCATAGTGTGTGATAAGACTCACTCTGGCTGAATTCGGACAACACATTAGTCAATGGTGGGTTGAGTAGCCAACTCACAGTTGGTTATTTTGTGGGTATTCCCCACACAACATGTTCCTACACAACTGTGTGTGGTTGGGGCTGGCATTGAGTGGACTGATAGTCAACCCAGCATTTGACTGACACAGCCCCCATCCCTTTCCCCACCCTCCCTCCTCCCTCAGTCCTCCCAGTTCTATCCCAGCAGCCTCTGCAAGTTGCACCAGTTGTAGCAGAGTGGCAGCCGCCGCCCTCCACACAACACTTTAAACAACTGGCTTCGAGCTAAGCAACTTGCAAGCCAGTTGTTTCTCTCCTTTGCTTATTTGGGCGGAACAGCATACCGCCAGTAGTTTGTAAGCGACGTGTTACCCTCCACACAACTCAACAAGCAACACAACTGTCGATTGTTTCCCACCCCCTCAGTTGCTTAATGTGTCATCCGAATTCAGCCTCTGTGTGCGTAGGATTGCAGCCTCAGTTGCTTCGCCACTTTGTAACACCAGCTGTGCTTTAAGCTGTAGATCTGCTGCTCTTTGGGTTTTGCATGTTAAATGTAAGTTAGCCCAGATGGCTCAGGCTGGTGCTGTCAGATTGCTAAGTGGCTCTTAAGACCCCTTTACACTTTCAATGTGATCAAGGATGTAAGAGCTGCCCTGCTGGATCAGACTAAAGTCCATCTCCAACCACAGCCAGCCAGATGCCTCTGGGAAGATCCGGGCAGTGCAAGAACATCGATCCCTTTCCCCTATTTGTCCTGAGAACCTTGGCATCTAGGTGTGTTCACTGCCACTGCTCACAGTAGCTTTGCTTACTGGTCATGCCCAGCAGCCATGGCTAGAACTGCTCTTCCATGAATTTGCCTATAAGCCTCTGCAAAAGGCAAGCTAATCCAACGACCATCCATACATCTACAGGGTATGAGAGTAAGGGCCACGCTCTGCTCTTTGTTTCCAGCATCTGGCATTTGGAGTGTCCTGAAAAGCATCTGATGTTCAGGAGTGCACCAGGACATGTGGCGCACACATGGCAAACACCTTGGGCATGTAAAGTGTGACATTGTCACTCAGCTGCTCTGAGGCCCTTCTTACAACCCAAGGACTTCTTTATCCGAGCTGGGATGGCTAGAGTCAGTTTTAACCCTCTCCTTTTTTTCAAAAACCATAAAGCTGCCGGTGATCTTGGAACATACTCAAAAGACTGATCTCTTAATGCTCTTTTCTAGTCCAGGTGATTGCTAAGCCACAGCATGTGTTCCCAAACCAACTATTCCAATTACAGGCAGAAAACAGCAAATTAATCCGTTCTGTAATCCCTCCTAATGCAGTCATAAAGCTTAGACCTGCATGTGTGTTCAAAAGCTGAACATTGTGTCCTAAATTAAGGTTGCAGTCCCATCCGCAGCTACATGTGCATTTGAGTCAGGGCCGAAACGATGGCCGTTTATCCGCCATCTCAGAATAGAATCAAACCATTCCCCTCTCCTGCAAACTATTCTCTCCCCGCCCTAAATCCGAAAGCAGTTTGCTTGTTTTCCACGCCCACGTCTGAATGTTGATCACTTTACATACTTGATGGTGCTGCCGTGAGCTCCGAAGCCTCCCACAAACCCCAGCTAGAGGCCCCCTCCCCTCACGTGCTATTCTCTTCCCACTCATCTGGCAAGGCTCCCTCTTCCTCTGTTACCTGGGGAACCTGAGTCCATAAGGAAATGCACCTTAGAGGTGCCCTGGAAATGTAGTTTTCCTAGGGCACCTGAGTCCTTACTCAGGCACCTTGAGAAAACTACATTTCTAGGGCATCTAGTGGAAACTACATTTTATGGTGCCCGCAGTGCTGCCGTGAGGATGGAATTGAATTCCTTCCCCTCTAGGGTGTTTCTGGCACCTTCATTGCATTCATCTCATCAGCAAGTCGAGATGCCCCTCTTTACCCAGGCCTTTGGAAGTGAATAAAGGATGAGGTCATAGCGTTTTCCCCTGTAGTGGGCCTGCGTTCCAAATTAGTATGAATTGAGTTTTTATAACGGGTTTGTTTTATATTGTTTTATTGATGTGCATGTACTCTGCCCTGGAAGTATAAGGTGAAGGGTGGGTGCTAAAGTTAAATAATAAACAAACAAACAAACAAACAAACAAATAAAGATGGGAAAATATTGAATGCAACACGTGGATTTGTGTATTCAATGACACACTGGACCTTGGAATTTGAAAGCTTCTTTTGATTGTTTTGGCAGCATCACGTTTGAAATTCAAAAGCTGACCGCTGCAAAATAGTAAATCCCATTTCAGTACTTCTAAACTGTCAGCTTGATCCTTTAGTGAAAGGGCATGGAATCTCTGGACCAGGGGTAGAATTTGGCATGTCCGGTCTCCCCACATGACCCATGGAGGCCTCCAATGGGCCCCTCACTGAAGAGTGTTTGAGTTGCCGCTTTGAGGAGTGCTCCTTGAGTGTGAATGTGGTGTATATGTGCTTTAATGGGGTGTGTGAATGGGGTGACTGAATAGTGTGGGTGGGTGGGTGGCCCCATCCACCATTGACATGTCCCCCCAATGTGCTTGCTTGGTCCACTTTGACCAAAGAAGGTTCACCACCCTGGGTTTAGGGGGAGTCAGTGGAGGCTGGTGGGGCTGTGACTCCACTCTGGGTTTCAGTCAGAACTCTAAAGGAACTATCCAAGGCACTGAACCTATTTTGGGGATAGGGCTCAGCACCTTGGATAGCTCCATTAGAGTTCTGGCTTGTTCTGATTGAAACCCAGAGTGGATTTAGAGTTCCACTGAAATCAGAGTCACCAGCCTCCACTGGGGGGACTGCAACCCTGTCTAGAATATGTTGAACTTCACTATCTGAGTCAGAGAAGCCACTTGCAAAAAGATCCTCTATTCTTATCTCGATTGAGCTTCAGGTTTTTGAACCCCATCTGGCGCATTATTGATCCCAGACATTGATTTAGTGCCTCCTTACGTGCTTCGCCTTATTTCCTGTAATTTCAAATTGTCTAATGAAGCCGTGATCCTCCTCAAGAGTTTTAATACATATGGCTGCCCCTTTAAAAGGAGGGTTCATGTAAATAGAAATCCCCATTGGTGCCTGACTCCCAGTGGATGGTAGCAGCAGTAACTTTAAGGATATACCCTCAGTCAAAGCTAGAGGAGACCAATCTGATAAAAGACTGACGAATTGTCAATCTTTTCCAAAATATGTTTGGAATCAGGTTTTAAAGCCCATTATCATAAAATCTAACTAAACTAGCTCTCTGTTTCTTTACAGAACCAGAAAAGCTAGACAGGACTGAAATGCAGTTTTGATCCTATCTTGCTCTGGCTCCAGCTCTAATCGGTAATATCATTCTTAGAACGCCAACAAATTCATCACAGCCACAAAACTCACGTTCAGGAGCGCAAATGATTAATAACTATGGGATAGGCAGGATGTTCATTAATGGCGTCAGAGACGCAACCTGGCACTTAGGGAAGCATTTAGAAATAGCTTTAATTAAAGAGCACTTGTATAGCTCAGGCAATTCTTATTACTGTTTTCAGATGGGTGTTTTAAAGCATTGTTTTGCAAAAGTAATGAGACAGAGAGACTTCAGCCAAGGCACACCTCGGGCAATTGTAGCTCCTTAGGCACAAAGCCTATCTGAACGTGGCTGCAAGAGTTTACTTGCTGTTGGGAAATGGAAATGACATGAAATGTCTCAAAATCAGCTGGGCTTTTAAAGGGAGAGAGCGCAACAGGAAAGGTTGGGAGCATATAACCATTGAGCAGAGTTGTAGTGGAGCAGCTGGGCTTTTCTCTCCCCCCCCCCTTTCTTTTTCTTTTACTAGCAGGGACTATGTCATTGTCTGTCCCTTCCTGAAGTCTAAAGAAACGAACCAAGGTGCTGAACCTATTTTGGAGGGGGGGGGGCAGGATTCAGCATCCTGGATAGCTCCTTTTGAGGTCTGTGTGGTTCTGACTGAAACCCAGAATGGTTTCACAGACTCAGGGAAATTGGACCCACCAGCTTCCACCGCTGCGACCCTCACAGTAGCTAGGGGACAAAGGGATTTCCCCAGCAAGACATATAGTTGTGAGCTATCCCTGTTGTAATGCAAAGTATTCTGGGGTGGGGAGGGGCTTGTCCTGAATGGCATACAAGGTCCACTCCTGGTGGAGATTAGGGATGGTACAAGCGTCACACTGGCTCCACGAGGGTAGTGGACCCCCCCCCCGTGTTCGCCCCTTGCGTACGTGACCAGGTGCGAGTGCGGCCCTGTGCCCGAGCGCTCATGAGCCCTCTCCCCCCCGCAAGCACTTGGGCGGCTTCCGGGATGGCGCCCTTTCCCCTGCTCTGTAAATGGCAGCCACCGTTAATGCAGAGGGCCAGCGCGGGCAGGTGCTGGGCGCTTGTGAGCCTCGTGAGCGCTCGATGGAGACTCATGCAGCCCAGATTGCAGGGGCAGGCACCTGCAGTGGCGAGGTGAGCACCTGCGGGGCGAGTGCTCGCCAATTTTGCCCAGCCCCCTAGGTAGGTTGTGAAGGTTGAGAGATCACAGTGAAATCTGGTAGTACGTTTGCAACACAATTCTCTGTTTGAAGTTTGACTCCGATACCCATTTTCAAAGGCAGGAGGTGGGGCTGGGGGATGTAATTGCAATGCTGTCTGACCATAGAAGATGAGGGTATCAGAATGAAAGCTGGTGTGCACATTCAAGATAGCATTGTTCTAAAGTTGGGTGACCATATGTCAGGAAAAACCAGGACATGTCAGGATTTTTGGCAACAATTCTGGGAAGGGAGGGAAATTATGAAATTTGAAGAAAAATCTGGATATTCCCCATCCTCACCCCACCCAAAGGGCAGCTCTACTTTATAGTCAATTAACAAAAATGCTCACAGCTCCGTCATTTTTAAAGATAAAGAGTTGAAACTGAAGAATGTGATAGCCCTTAGGTAGGGCTTTAGCCATGCCAAATGTGAAGGAGATCCGTTCATCCGTTGATTTTTATGGATTTTTTAAAAGTTTGAGGTTTTTAAATTATTATTTTTAAAAAAGAGCATCATTTTTAAAGATAAAGAGATGAAACTTGGCATCATGATAGATCTTAAGTAGGGCTTTAGCCATGCCAAGTTTCAAGCAGATCTGTTCATCTGTTGATTTTTTAGCAAGTTTCAAAACAAAATTGAACTTTTAAAATAAGATAAATAAAAAAGCCGGCCGGCCGGCCAGGCAACACCAAGCCCTGTTAAGCAGCAGTTTGCAGTGGAGTGAGGATACAATCAGAAAAGATATTTGAGGGAAGGGGAGAGTGTATCACACAGAGTATAGCAACAAAGTACAGCAAAAGCTACAAAAGTAGGAGTGAGTGAAGTTAATTTTAGATACATTGGATGTCTCACTTGTTATTTCAGTGATTTTAATATTAAGATGCTATGTAGAATAGATTTGTCTTAAATGTGTGCTGTAAAATCAGACATGTGACCAAGGCTATGTTCAGGTGGGCACACACCCTTGGTGCTAGACACGACCCCTGGGGGCAGACATGTTGGTGGGTATGCCCCCTTGGGGGCCGACCATGTTGTCCTCCTTTTTGGTTTCCAAAAGAGGGTCACCCTATTCTAAAGAAAACAAAAGAATACAATTTCTTATTACCTATGGCTCCTAGCTAAAAGCTCTCAAACTTAGCAACAATGATATAACTGTTAAGATTTTATTTGTTTAAATGTAAAAGCAAAGGTATTTTTTCTGTTACTAAGAAGAAAAGAGAGACATGAGATGACTTGATATCTCAAGTACTCTGTACAGTTGCCAAATCAAGTGCAGCTGGTAAGCACCTAAAGACCAAGGTCATTTGGTTTCTTCCCTGTGTGCTGGAAGGCATAGCAACACATGGGGAGATATGCAGCCAACGCTGTGATAGGTCCACAGTGCTATAAATGTACAGCATGTGGAGAAACAGTGTGGGTGATGATGATGGTGAATGTTAGTGGTAGGTTATGGTTGGTTGGAAGTATTGCTGAAGATATTAGAGGAGTGTTTTGTTCTATGTAAATACTTGTAAAGTAAACTTAGTATAGTAGTTTAAAACACTGCTGTGTCTGAGTATTTACTGACTACCAGGACATCTGTCTGCTACCAGTGAGCTCTGCTGTTATTCCGCTGCTGTGTGCTTGCACTCTGTACATGCTCAGAGAGTGCAGTGCATCACAAACTCTGACAGGTTATGGGCCCAGCCTGCTAGGGCTGCTAGGGCTGTTAGAGCTGCTAGGCCAGCAAGCCTACTAGAGCTGCAAGGCTACCCAAGGTGTCCAGAGTGTCCAGACAGCCTAGAGGACTCCCTGCGTGGTGGCAGAGCGTTGTGAGAATCCTGGAAGTGAAAAGTGACTTCTCAAATCTGCAGTCCGGTGAGTGTCGTTGCTGAGTGCCTTGGAGGGGCTGAAAGCTGAAAAGCAAGCAAGACATCTGTGTGCAGTAATTTGAGATGGCAGCAAGTATGTCGGCAGCTAATCTACCACTCAATCGTCTAAATGAAAACAATTATCTGGCTTGGAGCATTAAGATGGAACAATATCTAAGGAGAGAAGGTTTATGGACGGTTGTCTGTGACCCTCCAGCTCAGCCAGATGAAGACGAGCAGAGAAACATAGAGAAAGCTTTGGCCAGCATTATCTTGTGTTTAGAAGATAACCAACTTGTTTATGTAAGGAGGCTGGTGTCCGCGCAGGAATGCTGGAAAACTCTCAGAGAGATTTATGTGAGAGAAACGGCAGCCAGCAAAGTTATGCTAACAAGAAAATTGTACAGAGCACAACTTGAACCAGGAGCCAGCATAGCTGCACATTTAAGCATGATGAGGCAACTGTTTGCGGATCTGGAGGAGCACGGCATGTCTTTCACTGAGTCCCACAAAGTGTACGTCGTTCTCAGCTCACTGGATGATTCGTGGGACAATCTTGTTTTGAGCCTGGAAGCAATGCAAGAATCCGAGCTCACGCTTCGTTTTCTGACCGGCCGATTGCTGGAAGAAGAAAAGAAGAGGCAAGAGAGGCAGACTGCCAAGCCTAGAGACACCCACGTTAAACAAGCAGCTTGTGAAGATAAGGAGAAAGTGTTTGCAGTTCGGCGCTGTTTTCGTTGTGGTTTGCCCGGGCATCTGCGGAGAGATTGTCCCAACCAAACGAAGGAGAAAGCAGCAACAAGCAAGAAAAAATCTGCTAAACCGAAGGTCTCCGTAGTTAAAGCTGCAGAGAACAACCCAGAATGTACCTGGTTGATGGACAGTGGTTCCAGTCAGCATATTGTGAACAACAAGAGTTTGTTTACAAGTCTACATTCTGCTAGCCGGGACCATGTTACATTAGCAGATGGCAAATCTTCAGCTGTGACTGCAGAAGGTTGTGTATATGTGCCATGTATTGATAAAACTGTAAGCAAGGTTTTGTGTGTGCCAAGTTTGGAACACAATTTGTTAAGTGTATCTTGTTTGGATAAGGAAGGATATTGTGTATCATTCTCAAACAGCAAGTGTGAAGTGAGCAAACAAAACAATGTTGTAGCTTTAGGTGTACTTAGGAACAATCTTTATGAAATGTTGCCTAAAGGTCTAGAAACATCTAGAAATGTAAATTCTGTTATGAATAACACACCTTTGCATAATGATTGTGTGCATTTGCTGCATAGGAGACTTGCGCATGTTGGGTTCCAAATACTGAAAAAAATGCCTGAAATGTGTGTAGGACTGAATGTAAAAGCCTGTGACAAATATCTAGACTGTACTGCATGTAAGGTGGCTAAATCCAAGGTTGCTCCAATCTGTAAGAAGAGTAACAGAGTTGCCACGGCAGCATTTGAGATAATACATGCAGATTTAATTGGTCCTATGACTGCAACATTAGGAGGGGCAAAGTATGCTTTAATTCTGGTGGATGATTACACTAGATATGGTTTTTGTTATGTGATGAAAAACAAAAGTGAAACGTTTACTGTTTTCAAAGATTGGCTGAGTTGGGTGGAGCGGAAATTCTCTACCAAAGTAAAGCAATTGCAAACAGACAGAGGGGGGGAGTTTATGGCTGAAACGTTCCAAAAATGGCTTAGGCAGAAAGGAATTTCAGCGAGACGAACTGCTCCACATTCACCATGGCAAAATGGCGTTGCAGAAAGAAGGAATGGGGTTCTGCAAACAATGAAAGATGCCATGTTGACAGACTCTGGGTTGCATGCTCATTTTTGGGGAGAAGCAATGCTAACAGCTAATTATATTGCTAATAGGCTTTGGAGCTCAGCAATAGATAACACTCCATATTTCCTCATGTTTGGGAAGAAGCCATCCCTGGCTCATCTCAAAGTTTTTGGGAGTGATGCCTGGGTGAACATCCCCAAGGTGGCTAGGAGGAAAGGGCAGCCAAAAGCCAGGAAAATGAAATTCCTAGGCTATGCACCTGGTTCAAAAGCATACAGGTTTTATGCTGGTAATGGAAACATAGTAATTTCTAGATCAGCAAGTTTTCAGGAGCAGTGTGACTGGGAACGTTTGCACGGCAGTGAAGTGTGTTTGCCTATACAGGAAAACATAGGCAGAGCACCACAGCCAGTAGAGAGACAAACAAACAGTTCCACAACTCTTTCAAGTCCTAAAAAGGAGGAGGAAGAGGAGGAGGAGGGAGAGAACAGAAATGTTTTTATTCCCAGACGTTCAAAAAGGAGTACAAAGGGAATACCTCCTGAAAGATATACGGCCAATGAAGTACGAGTGTGCCAAATATCTTATGAACCAGAGAACTATGCAGATGTTCAAAGATTGCCAAATCCAGAGAAAAATCTATGGTATGAGGCTATGGATGAGGAAATGGAAGCCATGGCAAAATACAATGTGTTTACCCCTACAATGCTACCAAAAGGTAAAAAAGTGGTTGGTTGTAGGTGGGTGTTCAAAAAGAAAATACTTATGTCAGGAGAGACAATGTATAAGGCTAGACTTGTAGCAAAAGGGTTCACACAGGAAAAGAATGTGCACTATGATGAAACCTTTGCACCTACTGTGAAAGCTGAGTCAATGAGAGTGATGTTAACTCTAGCTGCAAAATATGATTGTCAGGTGAATCATTTTGATATAAAAACAGCATATTTGAATGCACCATTACAGGAAGAGATTTACATGGCTCAAATCCCTGGTTATGAGTCAAATGTGCCAGGCTCTGTGTACAAATTAAACAGAGCTATCTATGGTTTGAAACAGTCAGCAAGGAATTGGAACCAGTGTTTGCATGAAGCATTGGAGTCAATGGGTTTCAAAAATGGAATGGCTGATCCATGTTTATATACAAAAGGTGCCAACAGTGAACAAATGTGGTTGTTATCTTTTGTGGATGATATATGTTTAATTTCAAAAACAAAAACTCAGGTTAAAGAATTTGCAGAGCAACTGAGTAAACATTTTGAATTAAAGGATTTGGGTCCAATCCATGACTACCTAGGAGTGGAAGTCACAAAGCAAAAAGGGGCTTATGTGTTAAGTCAAAAACAGAAAATCAAAAATCTGCTTGCAAAATTCCACATGGAGGAATGTAAAAGTGTTAAAACTCCCATGGTGGCTGGTTTTCAATGTAATGACAGTGACACAGAATTTTGTGACAGAGACCTATACCAGTCAGCAATAGGAAGTCTACTCTATTTAGCTCAATGGTCTAGGCCAGATTTGGCTAATGCAGTTGGCATATTGAGCAGATTTGTGTCCAAACCAACGAATAGTGCCTGGCAAGCAGTTAAAAGAGTACTCAGGTACTTAAAAGGGACTATTGATGTGTCTTTAGAATTAAGACCATTGGACACATTATCACTAGAGTGTTACACAGACAGTGACTGGGCTGGTGACAGTCAAGACAGGAAATCCACCTCAGGAATTGTAATAAAACTGGGCAACAGTTTAGTGGGGTGGAAATCCAGAAAACAACGGTTAATTGCCCTGTCTACCTCAGAGGCTGAGTTCTCAGCATTGTCTGAGGCTTGTACAGAAATAATTTGGTTCATCCAATTGCTGAAAGATATGAAATTGCAAGTGAAAACTCCAATTAAAGTTTTTGAAGACAATCAGACTTGCATTCATATGGCAAAGTCTGAAAGGGTGAACGCAAGGAATAAACATGTTGATATTCGTTACTGCAACGTAAGACAAGCTGTACATGATGGATTGATTGAACTTGTTTATTGTAACACCGAGGTAAATGTGGCTGATGTATTCACAAAACCTTTAAATGTGCAAAGACATGAACAATTGTTAAAACAGCTTGGAATGCTAGAATGTCAGACAGAATGAAAATGTTTGTTAGTTACAGAAAAAAGGAGGGGTGTTAAGATTTTATTTGTTTAAATGTAAAAGCAAAGGTATTTTTTCTGTTACTAAGAAGAAAAGAGAGACATGAGATGACTTGATATCTCAAGTACTCTGTACAGTTGCCAAATCAAGTGCAGCTGGTAAGCACCTAAAGACCAAGGTCATTTGGTTTCTTCCCTGTGTGCTGGAAGGCATAGCAACACATGGGGAGATATGCAGCCAACGCTGTGATAGGTCCACAGTGCTATAAATGTACAGCATGTGGAGAAACAGTGTGGGTGATGATGATGGTGAATGTTAGTGGTAGGTTATGGTTGGTTGGAAGTATTGCTGAAGATATTAGAGGAGTGTTTTGTTCTATGTAAATACTTGTAAAGTAAACTTAGTATAGTAGTTTAAAACACTGCTGTGTCTGAGTATTTACTGACTACCAGGACATCTGTCTGCTACCAGTGAGCTCTGCTGTTATTCCGCTGCTGTGTGCTTGCACTCTGTACATGCTCAGAGAGTGCAGTGCATCACAAACTCTGACAATAACACCCATCCTGGATTATTGAACTTCTCTTTCACAGGCCTTAGGTTAGGAGTGTTAAAACTCAGGCCGGTGGGCCAAATCTGGCCTATCTGGGATCTCAATCCAACCCTCCAGATAGTCATGCCCTTCCCCTTCCCCTTGGCCCAGTCTCCTTTACCCGAACCACCAATTGTTTGGCTGTTTCTTGGATTTTGCACATTTTCCCCCATTCTAAAAGCTTGAAATGCCTCTCCTAAAGTTTAATTGCTGGCAGTTGGAGCTTTAGCGTGAAACATGATATTATTTTTTGGTATTTCTGTTATTTTGGGTCCCACCCCTTTGCCTTCATTCCCACCCACTGCCGGATTGTAGCCCTGAGAGCTTTTCTGAAACCAAATTCAGTTCTAAGGCTTAGCTGGTAGGCCCATATTTGCTTACTGATAGCCCTCCAACTGAAATCATCTACTAATTAGCAAAAACAGGCCACATAACAGATAAGTGGGATATTTGGCAGGCACAGAAGCCAACCATGTCCCCATATCTACTATGGCAACAGTATTACAGGGCCTAATCATTTCACCCAGACCATCAGGGGTTCATTCACTTGCTGATCTTCCATCTTCCGCCAGCAATGCCCTTCTGCATTCTACATAGGACAAACAGGCCAGTGTCTAAGCAAAATAATAAATAGACATAAATGTGACATTGGAAATGGCAATATTCAAAACCAGTGGGGGAACATTTCAACCTCTCAGGACACCCTGAAAGTGACCTTAGGTAGCCATTCTTGATCAAAGGCATTTCAAAGGGAGACTGCAATGTGAAACTTCTGAATTAAGAGATTATTTTCTGTCAGTTTTGGCTTGAATCTCAGGATAAAGGTGTGTGTGTGTTAAAAATTCCACTACATGTGTTAATCGGATTCCCAATGCCAAGATGTCCATGTTATCACCAAAAGTTCTTTCGTGAATTGCCAGTAACACAATTGACACAGTCTACAGTATACTTGGTGCATTTCATTATTCTCTGTATAATATAACACACACACACACACACACACACACACACACACACATATTTGTAACTAAGGATAATACATCATGCATCTGATGAAATGGACTGTAGCCCATGAAAATTTATCCCATAATAGATTTCTTAGTCACCCAGGTTTCACAAGGCCCTTTGTTGTTCTTGCTGTAGTAGACTAAGGGTTTCTCTAAACGAGCAATTTACAGCATGTTCACGATTGGCCACTCACGGAAGTTTGTGGGTCCGTTACATTATGTCATCAACAGCCAGGACATCTACCGCAGTTTCCCTCGGTAATTCCAGCTTTTAAAAAAACAGAGATAATGCAGTATCTAATTTATTGTGATATTTATTCCACTACTAGATGGCCCTGTTTCATTTAACAGAATAGCATTCCCCAGAGGGGAAGTTTTCAATTCAAAACCACGTAGTCGCCGTTGGTCTCTGTCTAATGGGGCCAGTAGTGAATGCAAAAAGACCCGAGAAAAAGGAAGCCTGGTAAGGACAAGTGTTTTGGGTTTTTTTCTTAATCGAGAGACACTCCAGGGCTTGGATTGAACAGTGTCATTCTGCCAGTGGAACAGAAACCGCTGGTTGAAATTATTTCCTCTCACCCCCTGCAGCCTTTCCCTGCACTCCCTTAATATACTCCAGAGGATTGGGAGGCCCTCCGGAACAGATTTTGGGATGCAAGGGGGGACTGCAGGGCAAAGAGAAGAAGGGGAAGTCCCATAGTATGAGCAGAAATCTGCTTACACAATATTGGATTTAAGCCTATGAAGGCCCCCCCCCCCCCGGTAAATTTTCCACGGAGGACCATTGTCAGGGGCAGGGCACTGACCTAATTTAACTATACTTTAGCCATTAAGTGCACAATCCTATGCCAATTTAGAGCCTATTTACACAGTCCCTTGGAACGTTTTAAACAGTATTTTAAAACGTCCCAAATAGGTGCATTCTAAAATGTCTTTGGCCACATTAAGGAGTACTCACGTTACAGGAGAAAACTTCTTCAGTTTTCAAAGTGGTGTGTGCAGTCACACACTCTTCTGCCCTGTCTCTTTCTGTTTCGTTTTTACAATGAGTTGATGGCAAAGCATTGTGGGCATTGTAGTTCAGTCACCCACTTCCTCCTTAGTTCCTCTTTCAATCCCTAGCTTTCAATGATTATAGGGCTAAGCATTGTTGGTGTTGTAGTTCACTCACCCACTTCCTCCTTAGCCCCTCTTTTTTCCCCACCAATCAACTGCTAAGCATTTGGGCGCTGGTAAATGAAGCACTGCCCCCATGAATCACAAACAGTAAGGAAGGACACATTATTTTACTTAAAACGATTTATTAAAAGTGAAACGGTTGTATATAGCTGAAGTGAGTTTTAAAAAACCTTGGGTATACATCGTTCAAGGGAGTGCGTCATGTGGCCCAAAGAGTTTTCATGACCCTTATAAAATGTTAAAAACCTAGCATGTAGATCAGCTCTAAGATAGAAAAAGGTCCTACAATTCCCAGCTTTCCCCAGCCAGTCATGCTGGGAGTTGTAGGACTCCCCCTTTGTCTAAACATGCATAAGATTCCACCTCAAGGCTGCAATTCTATACACACGTACCCAGGAGTAAGTCCCATTGAACTGAATGGAATTTACATTAGACAAGCATATGATTGCACTGTAAAGCTGTTCTTATAGCCATCCTCTGACTAGTAGAGAAAAGATCCATAAAGGACATTGTCCTCTGTATGTTTGTCACACTATTTGAACCCAATGCAGAAACAACTGTTGTTGCCAATTTTTGTGCTAACTTTCCTGACCTAAGAATAAACAGTTATTAAACTTCTTGCTTGTACTGGAGCTTATCAGAAAATGTAATTCTGATGTCTGCAACAGGAAAATTCATGTCACTATTTGTTTCCTACCACCAATAAACAAATGTTGTTACTTAGAATTTCCTTGAGATTTCAGCATGATTTTTGTTGTGCAAACTCATTTGCTACCTGAAAAATAAAAGGAAATAAATCGGATACAACTTGAACAACACAGGATTCCTCTAACCTGAAATACACAGTGTGAGCAATTAAATCACTTTAGTGCAGGGAGACAAAAAACTAAATTAGATGAGGGAGAATGAACACCAATAAAATACACCATAAATAATGAGGATGGAATTATCTTAAGTGTAACTCATTAAATCCCTTAAACTTCCTTGTCTCAAATACTCAAGCAGCTGGCTCAAGAGTTAATCTCCATTGAAACTATGTTATTGGTACAACATTTACCAGACAATAACTTTTTTTAGGATAAGCATCCAAAGAAGCAAGATGTGCCTGCATCACATCCATCTACACTTCACATTACAACAACTAGTCACACTCACACTAGAATATTAATATGCCTAATTTTCGAACCCAGCTTGATTTGAGCATATGAATAATGTGCTGAGAATTAGGATTTCATGGCTCAGTTATAGCTAAGAAAACATCTCCTAAATGACAATCAAGCAGAAGCAGGCACTATACTAGAGTGACCATATACAAAAGAAGGCAGGGCCCCTGCAACTTTAACTGTTGTGATGAAGAGGGAATATCACCAGGAACTAATTGCATACAAATGACACTGGCTGAAATTCCCTTTTCTCTACAACTCTTAAAGTTACATGACCCCTGACCTGGATTTTATCTGATCACCCTAAAAGGAGAAGACCCAACCATGGAATTCTTGGTTCCCTCCCAGCCCCTCTCATGCACCCCAGGAAGCTCAGCTGCATCTTCTATCCCTTGGTTGGAGCTCTGGGCTTGGGAGGAGGATTAAGAGTGAGGGAACGAATGTGCTGGCCGGCAGGATTGGGAAGGGAGAGGCGAAGCCAAGGAGCCGTTGGATCCAAAGGCCTCTCAAGCCCTGCACTCACTCCCAGGAGGCAAATAAAGGCTGTCCGGAGGTCAGAGAGGAGCACATTGCCTCTGGCAATCCTCCTGCCCTGCTGGCAACAGCCTGACAGAGCACTGAATTCTCAGAGGGTTCAATCCAGGGACCCAGAAAACAGAGTTTCTCCCTAAGGCTGGAATCTTACCCACTTACCTGAGAGTAAGCTCCATTGAACACAATGGGTCTTACTTCTGGGGAGACATAGATAGGATTGCACTGTACATGACCTTATGCAAGTGATTACTCTCTCAGCCTCAGACATGCCTCCACATCTACAATAAGGGGATGCCATGCCGGCCGCTTGACAGTGGTGTGAAACACTTTGGACTCTGTAAAGCATAAGACATCTGCCAAGCATTATTATCATTTCAGGTCCAGGGTTGCTGCCACACCGCCAGCAGCCTCACTCAGCACTAGCACAAGCCATGATAAGCCATTGTGCCACCGTGTCACCATGAAAGAGAGGCCCTAATTCAAATTGGGGATGAGCTCATCGTGGGCCAATTACTAGTAATTCCCTGCCGTCCTGCTAAAGCATGAGTGGAAGAAAATGGTCAGATAATTCACTTTAAATGGAGCCATCTTTCACCGGGGAAGAAATATAGCCATTTTGAAAATGCCGGATGGCATTTGCCAAGTTGTCATCTAATTATAGGAAGTTACAGGGAACAGCCTAATAAAATTTAACACAGCATTTCACAGCATGGTCTTTAAAAATTAATAAAGGAACCTCCTTTCAACTCTGACTTATGTGGCTCTTGGCAGGGAACATAAACAGAGAAATGAAGTAGCCAGAATGTTGGCATCCCCCAACTGCAGCCTCGCTAGCTGATAAACAAGTTGGATTATTCACTTGGATCGACAAATCAAACAAAATCACCGAGGGTTCTGGAAATGCTGCAGCCTGCAAGCCTGTGCCATACCAGAGCATCCAAAGCCAGGCCTAGCTCGTCAGCTATTCTTGCCAGGCTACTGCGGGGTAGGTGAACCTCCGGGTTTTGCTGCCAGTCTGGGACTGCAAAAAAAGGGGAACACAGAAAGCGGCTTTATACCAGAGCAGATTCTTTGTCCATCTAGCCCAGCTGACTGGCAGCAACTCTCTGGGCAGGGCTGGCCCTAGGATGAATAGCGTCCTGGGTGAGGAGTGCCTTTGATGCCCCCCCTCCCCGTAATCAGTTTTGCAGGGCCACCCAGAAGATTTATGGGGCACGGTGCAGTTGTGATGTCCATTAAGAACAACATTGCTCAAAACCCTGATATCTCAGCCACTGTGCTACAGTTTGCGCAAGCCAAAGTTCAAAAAGCCACATTCTGAGCAGTGGCAGCGTGCTATGCAACACAGCAGAACTATCACAGATTTTATTTATAACCTTTCTTGTTTTTGTTTTGTAACACTTCCTATCTTTTGGTAAGCATTCTTTACTTTAGAATAGCCATTAGTTTTACCTTTAAAAATAATAAAGAAAAGTTTTAAATAAAAAGGTATCCAGTTGACCTCTTACAGTTTATGGTTTTATTTATCATTATTTATTCAGTACCTATAGTGTTTACAGTACTTGAAGTGCTAAGTGCTTGGTAACGTGGCCTTAAAGTAAAGTTGTGCTCCATGGGTTTTTCCTGAGCGCAAATGGCATTGAATTGGAAATTGGAAAAGAAACATACTTTCAAGCTCATTGAAGGAAGATCATTTTTGTAGTTAGGACCCAAAGAACTTGTAGAACCTTGAAAGAAGACTTAGTCACTTGCATTTTGCCAACTTGGCTGATTACAGACAGTGCATTCCAAAAACCAAGCCACTGAGCTCAGCTTGGCACCCTTCTCAGCTCGGGGTCCTTGGCGACTGCTCACCTCGCCCATCTAGGGCTCGGGCCGAGAAAGGACGTTTCATCACCTACTACCTTATCCTTTAAATTAGGGATGGAACAGGGGACTTTTGTGTGTGCAAAGCATGTGTTCTACCCCCCTGAGCCACCATCCCTCCCAGGAAATGGTTGAACGCCTGGCAGGAGAAGAGGTCTTCCTTTAGCTGGGAGGGCTTCATTTGTTTTCCTGGGTCCCAAGTTGTGCAGGCTTTTTCTATAGATTCAGGGTTGCGCTGAAGAGATTATTCATACAGTCACTACCTTAGAGCAGCTTAAGACATCCAAGCCCCACAATACACTTCCCTTCCCTTTCAGAAGAAGATACTGCAGCGGTGTAAGCAGTGCTGTGCACCCCAACCTGGAGCCCTCCAGATGTTTTGGACTACAAACCCCAGCATTCTTGATCATTGGCCATGGTGGCTGGGGCTGATATGTGTGAATTCCAAAACATCAGGAGGGCAGCAGTTTGGAAAGAAAGGCTGCCTTAGGGCTCCATCACACCAGCGATATATCGCACTCTCGCCATGCCTGGTATGCGTTTTTGCAGCGTGGTACTCACATGACGTTGTTCCTGTCCTGTGCTCATCTTGCCCCTTCCCCTCCCTTTTCCATCTTATTTTGGAGCAGGGAAAGTCCGTTTCCCCCCACCCCATGCATGATAAAGCTGCTCCTCCCTCCCATGTATTGCTGCCCTTGTGCTATATCAGACCATCCTGTTTTTTGTTGAGGGCATGTGTGTCAAAGGGCGGTCTTGCTAACAAAAGAGGAGGGCAGGGATGTTCTCATTCAACCGCTCAACCATGAAGGGGGAGGGAGAGAAGGTGCCCAAACACCCACGGAGAAGGCGAGCGAGGCCGCTGCTGCCCGTGCCCAGGACTCAGTCGCATTCAACTCAATGGTTCTTACTCCTTAGTAGGTTTCCTGACTAGAACAATGTCGGCTTCCCCTTGCCATGACAACATTGACCACAAACTTCTCCAAAAACAAATTGTAATACGTTCTCTTCACTTATATTGTTTAATATTATCTTCGGGGAAAGCATAGTGTGTTGTTTTACCGTAATTGCGCAGTTTCAGGCTGCCGTACTATTGTATTTGTGCAGAAATAAAAATATATAAAAAATTAACTGCAGGGGGAAGGAGAACGGAGGGGGTGGGGCAGGAGATTTCGCCGGCATCGTAGCGATATAGGTGAAAAGATACATGAACTGAAATAGTGCAACAACGCACAGACGTGAAAATGCTCAGCGCTCGACTTGTTAAGGAAATGGAGTGGTAAACTGCGGACACAAACCGGGGGGGGGGAAGTAGGTGTGATGGAGCCTTTAGATTATTTCAGGGGTCACTAATTTAGGCATTGCTAGCTTGAATCTGCCCCTCCTTCTTTATACGGGGAATCTTAACAATTCCAGCTTGCTAGGAGTCTTGAGGAGAAACATGTTGTGAGTTTGCCAAACTCATCACATAGCACAGTGATCACTGTTAATCAATAATGGAGAAGTGGTTAGGGATAAGTTGCCGCAGACAGACTTGGGAATGAAATTCGGGGGCTTGAAATGCCCACCTCAAAGCTTTTATAGCACCCAGATTCTTTTATCGGAGCCAGAAAAGAGTATTAATAAATTAATTAAAATATTTATGAATCGCCTTTCTGCCTCAAAGGGCTCCCAACTTTACAACTTTAAAAACAATCCCATATCAAAACAATCAAATGAAAAACAGGTGGCCTTTCAAGTGCATCATCACACGGGGGGAAATCGTGTTTCCTTACCATCGCTTCTCTGCTCCTGTGTTTGTCCCTCATTCCTTCCTCTTCTGCCTGGAGGGGAGAAAGGAAGTAAACAAAGACCACGTGACCCATTCAGGGGCTCTTTTAATCACACGGCTTTTCTTGCACACAGCAGGAGATTGTGGCATATTCCATTTTTTAAAAAAGTCGGATTAAAAGGGCTCTATTTTGTGACAGAAAAATGAGAGGAAGGCGAGGGAGATGTATGAGAGGCAGATAAAGCACATCTGTATGTGGGCAGTAGCAAGCATGTAATAAAATGCTTGTCTGATGAACCTTTAAGTGTAGCAATTCACCAGGCATCGCCTGTCTTCACTGCCATCACAATTGCAACATTTATAGAGGCTCAGGAGTCCATAAATGCAGTCACTACCTTGCCAGTGGTGAGTGCCCTCTTCCCATCTGTTGAGTGTCCCTGTATGCTACTCATTTGATAGAACTTTTAGAATATATTTTTATGCCACAAACGATTTGCAGAGTTACTTTCGTAAACAGAATCACAGGGGTCTACATAGCTGATAAGGTAAGATGAAGGAAACAGCATGACGCTAAGTGACGGCAGATGATATATTTATATAAGTGAGCGCAAAAATAGAAATCATGTGCATCAATACAGCACATGGCTGTGCTTACACAGCTGTGTTGTAGCATCAGTTACATAATTGCATGGCTATAATAACAGGGATGGGATTTTGGCAATGGCAAAAAATAAAGTGAACGTGGGTGAGCAGGTTCGTCTCAGTCCAAGGCACAACAAAGAACTGCATTTCTCTCTCCTAAGCAGCTGATGGGGTGTCGGTGAAAAGCTTGGCGCTTTCCACTTAGGTTATGCAAAGAGCAATTTCTGTTCCAGGTAACCATTGATTTAATGTGTTCATATCTCACTGCATGTCTGGCTCATCCATTTGCATGGGGCATAAATAAGAAGGATGCGCCAAATACTTCAGATGCTAAATGCAATAAAACAGGACAATGGATTTTATTATAGTGGAGCTCCTTTTGTAATCAGGAATGCCAGGGAGAGCATTCATTGAACACATGCTGCTCCGATACCTGTGTAAATGGACCGATATATGTACCTGGGACAGCAGATGAAGAAGAGCGGTGAGAGGTGGCGGGGGGGGACTGCTTTAGAATGAAGTCCTTCTAGCTCCTTAAGTGTTGGTTCATAGAGTGGTCTTAGTACTCTGAACAAATACCAGTTTTGTGGATATGATCCAGACTTCCCTAAAAGGAGTGGAAATACCCACCCTGAATGTAAAGGGAGACAGATCAAGAGACATACATCACTTATTATTTGTATTGTTTTGGACATACAAACCATAGGAGCACAGAAACTGGTACTGCACCATTTGAATCTCAGGTTTTTCTTCTAATAACAACAACAAACGGTGGAATATGCATGATAAAATCTCAAAGCCATATTTCAGTGGAGAGAGCTGAGGAGGGTTTGGAGCGAGTGAAGCACCTGGTGCTTGTGTACCTCTTTGCTGCTCCCCACGATTTCCATAAGCAGAATTAATTATTTAAATTTAGTAAATGTATGTAAATGTGCTTCCTCTGCGACATTGATAGGCATTCAGGGTTCCATAAATCCACTTACCACATTGCCAGTGGTGAGTTCCCCTCCCTGCCTAGTGAGTATCTCTGCACTTCCAACAAACGATACTCCCACTAGGAGATACTCCTGCTTGTTGGAGAGAAATGACCTATCTTTTCCTTTTCCATTCTCCGTAGAGGAAGAAAGGAGAGGTTGTTACTTTCCAGGAAGTTGGGCTTCTGCAAACACCCCCATCCCTAGAAGCTGCACTTTGCTGCTATCTCCTGCAAAAATCCGACTGAAAGTGAGAGAAAGCCCTGCCTCTTTCTTCCTCATAAACTCTGGAGGAATCCCCACTGTTATTTCCAACTTGAGGTCAGAGATAACAGTGGGGATTCCCCTGCAATACACAGGGCAATCCCTGCTGTTATTTCCAACCTGAGGTCAGAGATAACAGTAGAGATTCCCCTGCAATACACAGGGCAATCCCTGCTGTTATTTCCAACCTGAGATCAGACAAAACTACTGAAGTACAGGTGCAGGGGACTCAGCCGCACAATATGTTCAGCCCTCGTGGGGATGATGTGTTTTGTAAAACCACTCAGCTGGCGCTGGGAAGAATAGCTACTTTCCCCAGAGCCAGCCAAGTGGCTTTGTGTCTGCATCTCCAAGCCTGCATCCCTGACACGCACTGCACAAGGCTCCAGGAACTATCTGCTCCTCCCAATGCCAGCTGTCTCTTTCTAAGTGCTGAGAGAGGCACAGGGCCTGTTCACATGACACTTCAGGCTCTGTGGTTAGTGAAACTGTACTTCTGTGGGGTTAGCACTAACCATAAGTCCTGCTGTCACACAACACTTTAAGCCACAGTCAGGGCCGACAAGAGGGTGTGGAGCAGAAGCTGGTGCAAATTACCGGGGCCCGGCGGTCCGGAAGGGGGCTTGGGGCCCAACTATGTTGCATATGTTTTTGTCTTTTGCAAAGTATTTTTTCCCATCATTGTAGATGTGACACCAGACTCAGCACATATGGGGCAAACTACATTCATTTTGTGTTGTTGATGAGCACGGGTGCCCATCCGGCCATACTGGTAAGGCAGCAGGAATACATTGTGCTCCCTTAGTATATAAAAAAATTGAAGTATTGCCTTACTAATATTCTGGGCAGCCTGGACTGAAGGTTGCCTGTGGGTAGCCCAGGAGAGTGTAGAAAATACATAATACCCAGATATCTAAACTTCTTGACTTGCTCTATGTGCTGTCCCTCTATTAACCACTTATTTGATGCTCTATGCCTAGAAAATACTGTAGTTTTTGTTTCAATGAAATGGACTGTCAGCAGATTGTCCTTACAGTAAGTCATAAAGACTTGAAGTAAGCGTTTAAGACCTATTTTGGACGATGACATTAGAACAGCGTCATCTGCATACAACAAGAATGGTACTTTGGTCCCTGCCAGTTTTGGTGTATGAAGGTCAAATGCTAACAGTTCCCTATGAAATCATTCAAATAAAGGTTGAACAATGTAGGGGCTAATATACATCCCTGGCAAACCCCCTTGTTGGCCAGAATAGGTTCTGTCAGATTGCCCTCCAAACCACACCTTACTCGGAGCGTGGTGCATCAATACAAGCATTTGAGAAGATACAACAATCTTTTATCTGTGGTAGAGTGTTGTAATTTAGCCCATAATCTTTCTCTTGATATTGTATCAAATGCAGATTTAAGATCTATAAAAGCAACAAACAAACAATTTCTATGAGAATTCATATATTTCTCTGCCAGATGGTTTAGGACTAGACCGTGGTCGAGAGTTGATCTGATCTTCCTGAAATCTGCTTGTTTGTTTCCCCAGGATATTTTCCTCCTCTATCCAAGTGGTGACCCTCGAATTTAAGTAGCTAGCAAACAGCTTCCCCACAACTGACAGTAAACTAATGGGCCTATAGTTTGATGGATCCTCTCTGTCACCTTTTTAAAATATTGGGATCGTGATAGCTTCCAACCATGCTAAGGGGAGCTGGCCAGAGTTGTTAATATGCATAAAAAGATTAGCTAGAAGGGGAGCCCACCAGTCTGTATTGGCTTTTAGGATTTTAGAGGTTATTGAGTCTAATCTTGGGGCCTTTCCTGGTTTGAGATATTTGATTAAAGTCTTTATTTCAAGCAGAGAAACTGGGTCCCATTCTGGTAGGTAGTTTAATTCCAGAGAAGCTAAATTTTCCGTTGACTGCTCCCTAGATTCCGTAAAACTTTCGGAGAAATAACTCTCCCAAATATCAGCTGGAATATTACAGCTAATTGATCCTGAAGCATCATCCAAGGCACCAGTGCCCAGTGCCCCAAATAGTTTGCATTTATTATTTAACGAGGAATCCATCAGAGCTTTCCACCCATGTTGCATTGCTCCCGCTCTTGGCACACCGGGAGGAAAGCCAGCCAGCAGCTACTCCATGCCCCATCGCCTGTGAGGAGGTAGGTGCTGCTGCTTTACAGATAGGGAATCAATACAAATCTCATGTAAAGATGTTTAGCCAGTCCGCCCTTGCTGTGGGGCCTGAATTTTTTTTCCACTGGGGCCCTGGCCACAGTTAGAGCAGCTAACCCTGCTGCAGATGGTCCGATCTTAAACCCTGCTGCTTAACGAAAAGCCTTACTCTGGATTTCAGTTAAACTGCTTTTAATAAACTCAGAACTATAATAAGTAAGGTCCGATGGCAAGAGACCCTAAAGAGAAAAGGAATCCAAGATGGGCACAATTTAAAGGCACAATTACAAACAATTCCAACAAGGAAAAAAGATAGAAGACAACAGAAGAAACCAATGTGGCTCCACAAAAAGCTTAGAGATGACCTGAAAACAAAAAGGATACATATAGGAAGTGGAAGGAAGGCCAGGCTACAAAAGAAGAGTGCAGACAGGTAGCACAGAAGTGCTGAAATGGCATCAGGAAGGCTAAAGCTGAGAATGAGCTGAGAATGAGCTGAGACTAGTGAGGGATGCTAAAAGCAATAAAAAGGCTTTCTTCAGATATGTGAATAGCAAAAGACAGAGGAAAGAAATGGTGGTTCAACTGCTTCAAGAGGATGGTAACAGATGACAAAGAAAAGGCCGCAGTGCTCAATTTCTACTTTGGCTCAGTCTCCTCCCAAAAGCAGGTCTACGATCCCCCTGGCAAAAGAGAAGTACAAGCTTTAGGGCCAGGATTGCAGTTTGAGATTGATAAACGAATGGTCAAGGAACACCTACTTTCTTTGAATGAGTTCATATCTCCAGGGCTTGACAAACTGCATCCTAGAGTAATAAAGGAGCTGACAGAAGAACTCTCAGAGCCACTGTCTCTTATCTTCATGAAATCATGGAAGACGGGTGACGTGCCCGATGACTGGAGGAGGGATAATGTTGTCCCTATCTTCAAAAAGGGCAAAAAGGAGGAACCTTAGAACTACAAACTAGTTAGGGTGACATCAATCCTTGGGAAATTTTTGAAGCAGATTATAAAGAAGCCAATCTGTAAGCACCTTGAGAACAATGCAGTGATTACTAGAAGTCAGCATGGATTTGTCAAGAAAAAATCCTGTCAGACTAATCTGATCTCATTCTTTGATTGGGTAACCTCCCTTGTGGACTGTGGGAATGCTGTGTTTATAGTATATCTTGACTTCAGCAAAGCTTTTGACAAAGTGCCCCATGACATTCTGATTAACAAACTAGTAAAAAGTGGGTTAGATGGAACAACTATTAGGTGGATCCATAGTTGGCTATAGAATTGGACTCAAAGAGTCCTTATCAATGGTACCTTCTCAAACTGGGGGGAGGTAACGAGCAAGGTACTGTAGGGCTCAGTCCTGGACCCAGTGCTCTTCAACGTTTTAAATGATTTGGACGAGGAGGTGCAGGGAATGCTTATCAAATTTGCAGATGACACAAAATTGGGTGGTATCGCTAATACCCTGAAAGACAGAAACAAACTTCAAAGTGACCTTGATAGGCTGAGGTGCTGGGCTGAAAACAACAGAATGAATTTTAATAGGGATAAATGCCAAGTTCTATACTTAGGAAAAAGAAACCAAATGCACAGTTACAAGATGGGGGATACTTGGCTCAGCAATACGACAAGTGAGAAGAATCTTGAAATTGTTGTAGATCACAAGTTGAATATGAGCCAAAAGCGTGATGTGGCTGCAAAAAAAGCAAATGTTATTTTGGGCTGCATTAATAGAAGTATAGCTTCCAAATCGCGCGAGGTACTGGTTTCCCTCTATTTGGCACTGGTTAGGCCTCATCTTGAGTGTTGTATCCAGTTCTGGGTGCCACACATCAAGAAGGATGCAGGCAAGCTGGAGCGTGTTCAGAGGAGGGCAACAAGGATGATTAGGGGTCTGGAAACAAGGCCCTATGAGGAGAGACTGAGAGAACTGGGCATGTTTTGCTTGGAGAAGAGAAGACTGAGGGGAGACATGATAGCACTCTTCAAATACTTGAAAGGTTGTCACACAGAGGAGGGCCAGGATCTCCTCTCGATCATCCCAGAATGCATGATGTGGAATAATGGGCTCAAGTTACAGGAAGCCAGATTCTGGCCGGACATCAGAAAACATCCTGACTGTTAGAGCAATATGACAATGGAACCAATTACCTAAAGAGGTCATGGGCTCTCCCACACTAGGGGCATTCAAGAGGCAGCTGGACAGCCATCTGTCAGGGATGCTTTAAGGTGGATTCCTGCGTTGAGCAGGGGGTTGGACTTGATGGCCTTATCGGCACCTTCCAACTCTACTATTCTATGATTCTATGTCAGTAAGGGAAGCCATTCCCACTGACATCATCCAGCCCTTAAAAGGCCTGGGGGTGCAATTCAACTTCCCACCCATATCTGATTCTACCTGCCTGCCTTGAGGACGGAAGAGGTAAGTGTCTTTCCTTTTTTGTTTAATTTTTTACAGGAGGCAGCAGCAAGGGGTCCTGCTGCCACTTACTACAGTAGTCCAACTTGTAGGACATGCCAGAGAGTGGGGAGGAAAACAGAACTACATCTGATAGTTTGCATAACAAGCAAGGAGACAAAAATACTTTTGAATGAGATGTAGTTATCTGAGGTTTATTGGAAGTTCAAAGCTTTCCAGCAAGTGTTTGGAATGGCTTTATAAAGACCTCTCTGAAGGTGTGCCAGTGGATGTTCACACACAGTTTGCATGTGGCTTGATCCTGCAGTTGTTAAATGCCTTTGAGATGGAGATGACTCCAGAAGAACATTTTGACTTTGAGGATGTCTGGCTATTCTGATGTTTCTTTTGCAAATGTAATGGAGACCTCTGCCTTTTTAGCTAAAAGCCAACCCAAGGGCAGCAAGCATTAAAGATTCATTGTGTCTGGAACCAAACCTAGCTAAGGAGAGAAAATATGCATGCTGATGTTAAAATGGAGTCAAACACATTTGAAAGACTGGGAATACTCCCTTAGTGCTCTTGATGCTCGTTGGAGAGGAAGCACATAGCTAGCCTTATCTCATTTCCATTGCTCTGAGTGGGCTGTTTTGGTGTGCATATGCTTCCTTTTCAAGTTTTCCTAAGGATGGGTGAATCTTTCAAGCTTGATCTCATTGAAGTTCTCGTTGTTCCACTACCACACCCATTCTAACTCCGGTCTGCACTGGATTGCAAGCCTTGTTTTCTCCGCAAGGAAATCCGTGCGCATGATTGGTACACATTTCTTAAATGTGTGCATTTTTAGTTTGCATTTTTTCAAAGTGAAGACTGTTTTTGTGTGCATAGATCAAATTGACGCGTTCTTTGCGGGCATATTTCAAATATATGATTTTTGTGGTTTCTGCTCCACCCCCACCCCGAAACTCATTGCAAGCCTTGGAACTGTAAGGATTTCGTCAGTGCGATGCGGCTCATTCCTTGTTTATTCTTGGAAAGTGTGAACTGGATAGTCTTACATTAAAGAGCAGGTAAGTTGCTCTCTCTCTCTATCTCTCTCTCAGTCTAAGGTAGGGGTGCAGAATCTCAGGACTGAAGGCTAAACCTGGCCCATCTGGGGTCCTAATCCATCCCTTTGGGGGTCCCTGGATGGCCCCACCCCTTCTCTTGGCCCCATCCCCTTTCTCCCAATCACTAATAGTTTGCTGGTTTCCTGGCTTTTGCACAGTTTTCACCTCCCCCCATTCTAAAAGGTTGAAATGCCTCTCCTAAGACTTAGTTAATGGAAGTAAGGACTAAAATGTACTGATATTTTTGACCCTGCCTCTTTTGTCTTCAGCACTGCCGGCCTCCAAGATCGTCTCCAGAATCAAATTCAGCCCTTGGGCTGAAAGAAGTTCAACACCCCTGGGATCTTCCTGGTTCTGGTCAGGCACTCTTAACTACCACACTACTTTGACTCAATACTCAATGATACACAGGCCCCCTCCACAAGGATGCGCTTTTGCGCCTGGTTCGGCGATTATGCGCATTATCGCGGATGCGCATTTACTCCTAATCCCTCTGCACGGGAGGCGGCGAGAGGCGGCGAAGCGCATTAATTGATGTCCAAAAAGCGCTTTACAAGAAGTTAATGCTCATAATCGCTTGTTCACACGGCGAAAATGCGCTTTAACGGCCGGAGCAAAATAAAAATCGCTATTTAACGCGCATTCGATAATGCGCATAATCTGGGAGATAACGCGCCTCTACGCCCGTTTTGCGCTCCGCTGGTGTGGAGGTAAAATTTATAATGAGCCTTCAAAGAGCATTAAACCTCTCTTGTGGAGGTAGCCACACACACACACACACACACACACACTGCATACATCACGGTGGGAGGCAAGGGAAACAAGGCCTACTGAATCTACTGATCTGTCCATGTGCCCCTTCCTTCTTAACCGTTCTGATTCCTTCTTCTAATATGCTTTCAATGCATTATGTCATTTGACATTAAATCCAAAGCCATTTCCTCACATCCTCGTCTGATTTTCTTTCCAGCTAAAGCTCAAAGTCTGCAACGGCATCCGACGCACCCATTATGCTGATATTTGTTGCAGTATTAGAAGTGATGGAGTCTTTTGTTTGCACGCTTAAAGAATGATTTATATAACCTCCCTTGATGTTGCCCTTTTGACAGCATGTCCTTTTCCTCCCTATCTATTGATACTAGAAAGAGCATACCTAAGTGGTAGCATTTTGTTCAAGCGGCATTAGACTTCAAGACTGGGTTTTAATGGCGCATTCTGTCTGTCTTCTCTTTGGACGCCTTAAAAATAGGCTGACGTTGCAGCAACGAAAAAGGGGAGGGGGAGGAGAATGAGCCTACACCTCAAAGGAGAAGCATAACCTAAATCTGTCTAGGTTTTGCAAATGACAGAACCAACTAGTTCCAAAAACAGAAAAAAGAAAAGAAAGAGGGGTATGGGTGGAACATCTCATGAGAAAAAGAAGTGTTGTTCCATCAGGTGATTCATCTCCTAAATTACAGAAATTGTGTTGATCGTTTTGGGAATCTAGCAACCTCACCCGCAAGTTACTGGAAGGGGGCAGCGTTGCAGTTAGTTAATTCATGGGACTTTTGACAACAGCTGGTCCTAGAATTTTTATAGCCCGCAGTGTGGTTTCCTTGTGATTTCTTCCTTTTGCTCCCCCCACCCTTCCTCGCCCCTGATTTCTGCCATGTTGGGAGCATGTGTATTTGTTCTCTGGCTCATGCCAGTAGAACTGAACACAAAATGGACTGAACAAACGTATTGAAACTCTACGCTGTTCCTGTATTTTATATGTAGAAATATTGATGAGTAAAAATCATTTTACCTTTTTTTCATTAAAGAAGGGTGTGGTCTCCTTTATTATTTTGAGTATGATTTGGGACTGATAAACATTTATCCTGTTTTGTCTTTTTTGTTTTTTCTCTGCTAATTGCTTTTCTAAAAGGAGGCATCATTACTAAATAATCCTATCAGGTTGTACATTCAGGGACAGCTTCCCTTGGCCCACAACAGAAAGGATTGAGGCCAGGGATTGGGAAAGGGGTTACTTTAGTAGCTTTTGTCGGAGGTTCAGACTCTCACCCTTAGGCAACAGTGTGTACAAAAATGTACAGATAAGGAGAAATGCACACAAAAATGTCTACAAATGTTCATGTTAATGTTAAAAAATGCTCTGGATTTGGACTGAACTGAAGATTGGAAAAATTCTCAAAGTTGGGGACAAACCACACTTAAGATGGGAAAAATGAAAAGCGGAGAGACACTGAATTGACAGATTTGTCCATCCCTAGATAACACCGAAGTCTATTTTTCATTTCCATCTAATCCAGTGGCCAAATCCTTCAACAAGTAGCTGAATACAGGCTGATAAATGCAGGCTAATAAATTGAATCTTAATACAAACAAGGCAGAAGTATTTATGCTGGCAGTTCAGATCTTGTACTCCCACATGTGGTGGGGCTTACTGGATCCTTCCTGGACATGAAGCTGAATGTGAAGTCCCCAATTCAAAGTACACAGGGACTGGATGGCATAATTGGATTCTAGTTTTTTTCAATATAGGAATGAGTGAATCAGTCAGTCTTGCTTTCTCCTACATTCAATTTTTTTAAAAAATAATCTTAGGTTCTTTCTTTCCTAAATAGAGAGCAAGCCTACAGTTCCTAGGCAGAGTCTGAGGGTTCATAGTATAGTTTGGACCCAGGAGTCCAGAGTCCTTCTTGCAACCAGCAGGAAGGCAAAGGGGTGTGTGCTGGTGGGCAGGGAAGGGACAGCTTATGCTGAATCCCAAGGCCTCCCCAGCCTCCTTTCCTCCCCCTCCCCAACACCACAGCTAGATGGGCAACAGGCCCACCTAGTGAAAATGCAGAGTGGGCAGAGCACGGATGCAAAGGTCGCCTCTGCTGCATCTCCTGCTCTGCTTTGAATGGCCATTCCCATCAGATGGCCTTCCGCTCTGCTTTGGAGACTTACAGCCATCCCCACTGGATTGCGCCCGTAGTAAATTTTGTAAATACTTATTAGGGATGTGCACTGACCCCCCGGATCGGATCGGATAGCGGATCGGAATCGGACCTGGGGGGTCGGATCGGATCGGATCGGATCGGAGGCTGGTCGGATCGGATCGGACCAGATGTCCGATCCGGATCGGACGCCATTTTGAATGCTTTTTCCCATAGCCAAGTATTGTTTTACAAAAACGCCTATAACTTTTTCATTTTTAAAGATAGAAGGATGAAACTTGGGGACATTGTAGACTGGTTAGGGATAGTTATCTGTGAGAAATTTCAGAAAGATTGGTGCATGCGTTTTGTGGCAATTAATTTTTTAATAAATACCCAGGAATGCTTATAACTTTGTCATTTTTAAAGTTACAAACATGAAACTTTGCCACATTGTAGGAGGTACCTTGGGACCTATGTGTGTGAAATTTCAGAAACATAGGTGCTTGCCTTGTGTGGCAATTAATTTTAGAAAAATAGGTAGTAGTGGGGTAAATACAGTTACGCCTCCCATTTTTTTATTTTTTAAGATACAAACAGGAAACTTGGGCACATTACAGGTACCACTTGCCTTGATATGTGAGTGAAATTTCAGAAACATTGGAGCTTTCCTTGTGTGGCAATTAATTTTTGAAACAATGAGGAAAGAAACACCTATAACTTTGTCATTTTTAAAGTTACACACATGAAACTTTGCCACATTGTAGGTGGTACCTTGGGACCCATGTGTATGAAATTTCGGAAACGTAGGTGCTTGCCTTGTGTGGCAATTAATTTTTTAATAAATACCCAGGAATGCCTATAACTTTGTCATTTGTAAAGTTACACACATGAAACTTTGCCACATTGTAGGTGGTACCTTGGGACCTATGTGTGTGAAATTTCAAAAACGTAGGTGCTTGCCTTGTATGGCAATTAATTTTAGAAAAATGGGTAGTAGTGGGGTAAATACAGTTACGCCTCCCATTTTTTTATTTTTTAAGATACAAACAGGAAACATGGGCACATTACAGGGAACACTTCACTTGATAGGTGTGTAAAATTTCAGACAGCTGGGTCCAGGCATGTGGTGGCAATTAATTTTTGAAACAATGAGGAAAGAAACGCCTATAACTTTTTTATTTTAAAAGTTAGAAGTCTGAACATTGCTCACTTTGTAGATGGGTTAGGGGTAGATATGTGTCAGAAATTTCAGAATGATAGGTCCAGGCATTTGATGGCTATGGAATTTTTAGATTAAATGTTTCAAAAAATGTTCCACAGAGGCCAGGTCTTCCTTTCCTCCCCCTCCCGCTTCCCGCGAAGAAAAGGAAACACTGTCTCGTCTCGATCCCTTTGATCCTTGCTAGTATCCATTACAGGGCTCGTGTCTGCTTTCCTACTTTCACTTTTTTACTCAAGCAGACACGAGCCCTGTAATGGATACTAGCAAGGATCAAAGGGATCGAGACGAGACAGTGTTTCCTTTTCTTCGCGGGAAGCGGGAGGGGGAGGAAAGGAAGACCTGGCCTCTGTGGAACATTTTTTGAAACATTTAATCTAAAAATTCCATAGCCATCAAATGCCTGGACCTATCATTCTGAAATTTCTGACACATATCTACCCCTAACCCATCTACAAAGTGAGCAATGTTCAGACTTCTAACTTTTAAAATAAAAAAGTTATAGGCGTTTCTTTCCTCATTGTTTCAAAAATTAATTGCCACCACATGCCTGGACCCAGCTTTCGGAAATTTTACACACCTATCAAGTGAAGTGTTCCCTGTAATGTGCCCATGTTTCCTGTTTGTATCTTAAAAAATAAAAAAATGGGAGGCGTAACTGTATTTACCCCACTACTACCCATTTTTCTAAAATTAATTGCCATACAAGGCAAGCACCTACGTTTTTGAAATTTAGCACACATAGGTCCCAAGGTACCTCCTACAATGTGGCAAAGTTTCATGTGTGTAACTTTAAAAATGACAAAGTTATAGGCATTCCTGGGTATTTATTAAAAAATTAATTGCCACAAAACGCATGCACCAATCTTTCTGAAATTTCTCACAGATAACTATCCCTAACCAGTCTACAATGTGCCCAAGTTTCCTGTTTGTATCTTCAAAAATAAAAATGTGGGAGGCATAACTGTATTTCTCAGTGGGAAAGTGCAATGCAATGATTCCCTATGGGAAAGTGCAATGCAATGATTCCCTATGGGAAAGTACTGTCCAATGAATCCTTATGGGCAAGTGCTGTCCAATGAATCCCTCATTGTTTCAAAAATTAATTGCCACACCAGGCAAGCACCAATGTTTCTGAAATTTTACACACATATCAAGTGAAGTGTTCCCTGTAATGTGCCCAAGTTTCCTGTTTGTATCTTCAAAACTAAAAAAATGGGAGGCGTAACTGTATTTACCCCACTACTACCCATTTTTCTAAAATTAATTGCCACACAAGGCAAGCACCTATGTTTCTGAAATTTTACACACATAGGTCCCAAGGTACCACCTACAATGTGGCAAAGTTTCATGTGTGTAACTTTAAAAATGACAAAGTTATAGGTGTTTCTTTCCTCATTGTTTCAAAACTTAATTGCCACACAAGGCAAGCTCCAATGTTTCTGAAATTTCACTCACATATCAAGGCAAGTGGTATCTGTAATGTGCCCAAGTTTCCTGTTTGTATCTTAAAAAATAAAAAAATGGGAGGCGTAACTGTATTTACCCCACTACTACCCATTTTTCTAAAATTAATTGCCACACAAGGCAAGCACCTATGTTTCTGAAATTTCACACACATAGGTCCCAAGGTACCTCCTACAATGTGGCAAAGTTTCATGTTTGTAACTTTAAAAATGACAAAGTTATAAGCATTCCTGGGTATTTATTAAAAAATTAATTGCCACAAAACGCATGCACCAATCTTTCTGAAATTTCTCACAGATAACTATCCCTAACCAGTCTACAATGTCCCCAAGTTTCATCCTTCTATCTTTAAAAATGAAAAAGTTATAGGCGTTTTTGTAAAACAATACTTGGCTATGGGAAAAAGCATTCAAAATGGCGTCCGATCCGGATCGGACCTCATCGGATCGGATCGGATCGGATCGGAGGTTGGTCGGATCGGATCGGATCGGATCGGATTTTCCCGATTTTGGGTCGGATCGGATTCGGATCGTGGATCGGATCCGATCCGATGCACACCCCTAATACTTATCAAAAATGAACTGAAACTAAATTCTTGCCCATCAGTTCCAGCCAAATTCATTAGGTACAGCTATTCCCAGCAGGGGGAGGATCAGGATATACCTGCCTGAAATATAGATGAAGACAGAAGGTGGTAACCTTAATTAAGCACCAATATGGTTGAACGTACAGGGATTCACACCCAGTCTTTTAAGAGCTAAGCAATCAAAACTCTAGGCCTGGATCAATGAATTTGTCAGTTTGACTTTTTCCCAATCTTTTTTTTTTTTTTAAATCAAGTTTTTTTTTGTCCTGAATATGGGGAACTTTTCAAATTTCGGTAAATTTTAATCAAAACCAAACTGAAATGAAATTCTCACCCAACCCGATTTCAACATCCAGAAACATTTCCAATCACTCAATTGGGAACCTGATGTTGGGGGTGTGCTTTGCACCTGTGCCCCCTCCCCCCACTCTTGTAGCCCACATGTGGCCAGGCTGCATATCTCAAGGGCTAAGAGACTACTTATTCCTACAGGCATCTGGGAGCTGCCAGCTGGATTATGGCATGTTACAGTGCTTCCATATGTCACTTAGGTATGCAAAGCTGAAGCCAACAAATATTAAATGCAAAAGGAAGTTTTGCAGCTATAGAGGTACTGTTAGAGCTGCTGCCACAGTTTTGCCACAGTCTGGTTGCTGTTGCCCAGAAGGATTAGCAAGATCTTTTATTGATTGATTGATTGATCGATTGATTGCATTTTTATACCGCTCTATAGCCGAAGCTCTCTGGGTGGTTCACAAAAATTAAAACCATAAAATCATTTTAAAAATATAAAACAAGCCACAATCCAAAAACAACAAATAACATACAATCTAAAAACACAACCAGAATAAAACCAGCAGCAGGAATTAATACAGATTAAAATACAAATTTAAAACAGCAAGGATTAAAATTGAGTTAATTTAACTGTTAAAATACTGGGAGAATAAAAAGGTCTTCACCTGGCGACGAAAAGAGTACAAAGTAGGCGCCAGGCGAACCTCTCTGGGGAACTCATTCCACAGCCAGGGTGCCACAGCGGAGAAAGCCCTCCTCCTAGTGGCCACCTGCCTCACTTCCTTTGGCAGGGGCTCACGGAGAAGGACCCCTGTAGATGATCTTAGGGTCCGGGCAGGTACATATGGGAGGAGGCGTTCCTTTAGATAACCTGGCCCCAAGCCGTTTAGGGCTTTAAATGTTAGTACCAGCACTTTGAATTGGGCCCAGACCTGGATCGGCAGCCAGTGAAGTTGGAAAAGGACTGGCGTAATATGGTCTCGTTGGCCAGTCCCCGTTAACAATCTGGCTGCCCTGTTTTGTACCAGCTGAAGTTTCCGGACCATTTTCAAAGGCAGCCCCACATATAACGCATTGCAGTAATCCAAACGAGAGGTTATGAGAGCATGAATAACTGTAGCTAGGCTATCTCTGTCCAGATAAGGGCGCAGTTGGTATATCAGCCTAAGCTGGTAAAAGGTGCTCTTTGCCACCGAGTTCACCTGTGCCTCAAGCGACAATTCTGGATCCAAGAGCACCCCCAAACTACGGACCCGATCCTTTAGGGGGAGTGTTTGGGTCCTGCTAATATATGAATATATGGGCAACAGAAATCTGAATAGGGATCTATGTGATGATGTGATTGGTCAATGATCTCTGATTCAGTTCTATGTTTGTAGTCATATGGGCTAGAAATTAGGACTGTTCACAGACCCCCCAACCTGCATTGGAAGCCAATTCGGAGCTTCTGAATTGGCCCCAATCTGCCTCTGCCCAATTCGGACCAGATCCAACTCAGGTTTAGGATATCCGAATTATCCGAAGCAGCTGCTACCACTCACGCCCCCGGATTATTTACACCTGGAATGTTATGTAAATGGCTGCTTTACAGCGACCATTTGTGCAGGAATTGTTTTATGGAAATAGATGAGTCGTCATTTTTAAAAGAAAATGGCAACTTGCTTGTAGAGGCAGATGACTGTGGGTGCTGGTGCTGGCTCCAGGTAAAGGGCAGGGGGCTTGCACGGCTCGACAGATGGCTCGCATGCCCATTGGGTGTGTCCGGGGTGTGTGGGAGAGCAGCGGCAGCTGTTCAGCGGGCACCCCCTGCTCCCATCATTCCAGACTGCCTGCTAGGTTTCTGAATTGTCTGGATTGCTCCAAATCAACCAGGAGTGCTTTGGTTTGATCTGACATGCTTTGGACCGATCCTGGCCCACATCAGAGTTGGACTGATTCAGCCCGAATTACCCTGCTTCGGCTCAGAATTCAGATCCTCATCCAAAGTGGTGCACAGCCCTACTAGAAACCTGCTTTGATTTCAGAATGAATGTGGTGTTTTCTGGATGTCCAGCCCCCAAGGGGGCGTGCCCTCCCAAACATGGCCTTGGTCACATGTCTGATTTCACAGCATACAATTAAGACAAACGTGTTCTACACAATATCTTCATGTTAAAATCACTAAAATAAAGAACAAGTGAGACATTCAATGTATCTGAAATTAACTTTTACTCACTCCTACTTTTGTAGCTTTTGCTGTACTTTGAAACTTTTGCTATGCTCTGTGTGAAAGTTTCCCCTTCCCTCAAATATGTTTTCTGACTGCAAATCCTTCACTGGATGACCATAGTCCCAACTTTCCTAACATTTAACACTCTTTCCCCATAACATTTCTCTTATCCATACTCACAGATTCAGCATTGCTACCACTGAACAAATGAAGCAGTTGACAAGTGCAGAAAAATCTAGTACAACAAACTAGCAACCTAGCATTGCAGGAAGAGTATAAAATACGATTACCCTGCAAACATTAGCCATGGAACAAAATGGACTAAAGGCTTGTTGTAGTCACTTCTCACCTCTTAGCTTGTTTCAACTACTGGTTTATTAGTGAGAAACTAATCTAAAAATGTGTCATTATATCTCTGGTTCATTAGCCATGTAAACAAAACCATGGTCAGTAGCAATACAAAGAAAGGCCAGAACAGATGCCCATTATCACAATGCTAGACAAGGACCTTTCCCTCCTTTTATCCAAGTATATCCTGAATTTACACTGCCTCAGTGTGTAGAGAATAGAAATCCCAGTCAGGGACCCAAAGAAAACTGCCCAAAGAAACTTTAGAAATAACTCTTATTGATTTCAATGAAGCTTACTCCCAGATAAATGAATGTAGGATTGCAGCCTCTTCACATCTATTCACCTTACTCTAGCGAGTGCAAGGCCCTCCTGTCAAGGACAGCTATGCACTCACATAACCTGGCCTCCTTGATCATGCAACCAGCAGGTGCTTTCCAGAAAGATGCTTTCAGAGCCTAGGAGATCCAGACACACTCAAACAAGTCAAGCCAAGCCATGCTATGCTGGGACAAAACAATTCTGGGACAAGACAATACTTTGCAAGCGATCAGACACAACAGTCATACATATAAAAGAAAAACACAACTACCTCATTGACATAGCAATACCTAATGACAAAAATGTTGCAGAAAAGGAAGAGGAAAAGAGAGACCCAGCAAAGGTTTTGGGAAATCTTACTCATATTGGCATAGGTTGAGATATTTTGCTGGTCAGAATTTTCATCAGTAGAACTCCAATGGACTTTGATGGAAATGTCTTTAGGACTTTTAACAATTTTACTTTGGGCTTTCAGACTTCAGAAACTTCAGGTGGACGATATAAAATAACTAGCAATTACAGGAGAAGTGAAAAACCCTTCTCCACCCACCCCACCCACCATGCACATTGGCGTAAGAGCTAATAGTTAGATCCAAAAGATTAGTGAATTAAATGGAAAAATCATTAACAGTCTGACACGGGTTTTGGGAATTAATTGAGAAAATATATAGAAGATACAATATACAATGTGGATCTAGACTCCAGTTCAGCTAGATATGATCTTGTGAAGATTAATAAACTGAGGAGGAATATGACTTTTAAAAAAACAACTTAGAACTCTATGTATTTCAACCTTCCCCAACCTGATCCTCTCCAAATGTCTTTGACTGTGATTCCTATCTGGTCATGCTGACTGGGCGTTGGGAGTTTTATCCAACACATATGGAGAGAACCTGCTTGGAGGAGGATACTGTATTTAACAAGAATCATCTGTTTTTGTACAGTTACTAAAAGGATAAAACAAATGCTAGCACCAGTAAATATCACATAGATGAAGTAAAAACACCATGGCCAGTAACAATCATCCTCCAATAGAGATGGATAATAAATTGTGTATTCATGATATTTAAAAAGCCCATTGAAATTGCATCCATTTACTTTGCTTTTCACACAGCCATGAGCTACTGTATGTTCAAATGAACTTCTAATATGATACCATTGCACATTTTTATATTCTTTTTTAAAACTGTTTCATGATTTATTCAAAAAAGAAGCAGTAAATAAATATTGCTAATAAGTCAATTCATACATCAATATATTACAATGTTCTCCTCCAACAAAACAATCAAAGAAAAGCAAATGGGTGAGGTAACCAGATAAAGGTACTGCTTTGAAGCCAGTTTTCTGTTCCAGCACAACACCTGTTTTCCAGACAGCTAAACCAATTTGCTCAAACCATCTCTAAATGAATTCTTAGAAAATTCAGTCAAATTTATTTCCCATAAATAGGAATATCAACTCCATATCATTCCCCCAACTCTCACATACAAAACTATAGCTCCCCACACACTCTCAACATGCACACAAACACCAAACTCTCTCAGAATCACCCACCACAAAACACACACGCACACATCCATTCATAGACAAATGAACATGCACCCATCAGATAAATATACTCACACACTGCAAACAAGTATACTCTCTCAGGATCACCCACCCCGAAACACACGCACACACATCCATTCATAGACAAATGAACATGCACCCCATGCACCAATCACATAAATACACTCACACAAACATACCTCTCCCAAGGCTGCTCCCATGCTTGCTTCCCCCCTCCCCCATTTCTCTGGGCAAATTATGGGGATTTTTACATTCACCTTGAAAATATTCTTAGTGGTAGCAAGGGGTTGCAGAGAAGGGGATTAGGAAAGTAGAGGATGAGACCTGGGAGAGGAGAGATCCTAACAGGTGGAGGGCAGTTTTGGAAAAATTTTCAGAACCTTGTAACTCCCAGGATAAAACTGTTCTACCTGCTGCTCTGCCTGCTTTTTGTCCTCTGCCTGCACCATCCAAGAAGAGGCCCAGGATCGTTGAGCGGGAGCCAGAAGGGGTTTGCAGACTGAGTTTTGGTAATTGTGGATGAGGATGACCCACCAGGGGCAGGCCTCAGAGGTGCCCCAAATGGGCCCGCCCAGGCTGGCCGAAGCCATTTCCAGATTCCTAGAGGTGACGGCCCCTCTAGGAACCCGGAAATGGCTTCAGAAGGCCTCAGAAGGCTGAAACTGGAAGTCCTAAAAATGGGCCTGCAGAGGTCTGCTGAAGCCATCTCCGGATTCCTAGAGGGCCATCGCCATAGCGACGCCCCCCTAGGAACCTGGAAATGGCTTTGGAAGGCCTTAGAAGGCCGAAACCGGAAGTCCTAAAAACGGGCCTGCAGAGGCCTGCTGAAGCCATCTCTGGATTCCTAGAAGGCCATTGCCATAGAGACGACCCTCTAGGAACCCGGAAATGGCTCCGGAAGGCCTCAGAAGGTCAAAACCGGAAGTGCTTGAAATTGGCCTGCAGAGGCCTGCTGAAGCCATCTCCAGATTCCTAGAGGGCCATCGCCATAGCGACGGCCCTCTAGGAACCCAGAAATGGCTTCGGCAGGCCTCGGAAGACCAAAACTGTAAGTACCGGAAACAGGCTTTTGGGGGGGGCTAAATTTCCGGATTTGGCCCCCCAAAACGGGTTTCCCCCCCCGGATTTGGATTTGCCCTCCTTTTTCCGGGCATGTCCGGACAAATCCGGGTGGATGGGCACCCTAATCCAATCTGCATTAGTGAATTCAAACAAATTCATAGAAAAAGCAACCAGGTGAATAAACAAAAGCTGTAACTCAGGGGTGCAGAATCTCTTTTGGCCCAAGGGCCAAATTGCATTTTAGCAAAGCTCCTAGGAGTTGCATTCCAGTAGTGGGTGGGGCTGAAGCCAAAAGGGGTGGGCCAAAATACCAACCATATCAGCTCTTTCTGTCAATAACTGGGTGTCGTGAGCGAGCCCGTTCCCTCTGGCATTCACACGTGATGGCAAACTGACACGAGACACTCATGTCGGTGAGACTTCTTTATATTGAGGAAATCACATGGTAGAAACCATAATGGTTACATTCTCCAAACAACACCACTGAAAGCTGAACGATAGTTAGAAAGCTTTAGGCTCCTTTCCTGATACGATTCTTCCGGTAATCACTTGGGGTGGTGGTGGGTTAGGGTTTTCCACCATCAAATTTGAGCTTCTCCAGACACCTCATTTGCTGGCACCTCAAGGGACATGGCCAAAGCCTAAACAAGATCCCAGGGAGGGGGAAACACTTATGCTCTGAGCCACCAGAGCCGGGCAGAGACGAAAGATCACGCCCCATCAAACACAGCCTGGTGAATGCTGAGCTGATACAGTACGTGTTATCACAGGGAAGATAAAACCTCAGGCCCAGGAGTCCCGTCCTTCTGCTAAGAACTGGTAACTCCCTGCCTCCTGAGTCTGGCCACAAACACACAATCCACAGCAAAAGCAAGTTCAAGTCTATGAAAAGCCTCCCAGTACTTTCCATGGTACAATCCTTAGAAATCCAGAGTCCAAATAGCAAGTGAGAAAGCATGTGCAGAGTGCTTCCAAAATCCCAAAACAAATGGAATCCAACAGGAGGGGTTTCAGGCCTTGTGTTGAAAGATGATCTCTAGCAAGGCTTCTTCAGCCTTGTATATACTAAGGCCTGGCCTTCAAAGCCACTTGACAGACAGGTCCTCTGACCTGTAAACCATGCCCATGTGCCAACAGGGCGGGATTGCTCCACCCACTACTATAATGCTCTAATCTAATCTACTCCAAGAGTAGCCCCCTCCATATCAAAACACTCCCAAGTTCACAGAGAACTGGAAGCTTCAAGGCTGAGACAGGAGCACAGCAAGCAACTCCCACGGGAAACTCTGACAGAGATAAGCTTGCAGAGACATCGACTTTCTAAAAGTATTTCTATTTCTGGCCTTGTGGTACACATGACACTGGGACCATGTCTATATGAGGTTGCCCTGGTGCCTTGTGATTCGCCATCCCACATTTGCCCTCCTCCAGGGGTATCCCGACAGCAAGGAGCGCAAATGCAGGGTTTGTAAGGAATCTGCGCCACACACCATTTAATCCCCCCCCCATTTGGGTGTAGTTGTGCGATCGTGCATAGGTGACCCAGCACCCATTCAGCTTGCTGGGCGCCCCTTCTCTGTGTCCTGGCACGTGCCAGCGCCTGGCTATAATTCCTTAATTTTTTTCATTTTTTTCTTTGCTAAGATGGGCACCCCTTCCCCGTGTCCCAGCAACCCAGTGCCTCGCTACGTGTCATAATTTTTTTTACATTTTCCTTTCGATGCAAAGCTCTGGGGAGCACACTTGCTGGCCCGCCTCCTGTCCTGTCCAGCTGATGCAACCAATTAGGGGTTGGCACTGTTTGGGGCCACGCCCTAACGCAGCTCCAGATCAAGGCGACAGACAGCAGATGCTGCCATCGCCTTGCCGCAAGCCGAAAAAGTCAGGGTAAGTAGCCAACTATTTTAAACTGGAGCTTCAGGGGAAAGCCCTGGGATGGTTCTGCAATGGCGGCTGCATCATATAAACGACCTGCCACCACGGCGGATCCACCCTGGGGCTTTCCCCTCATCAAGATGTACTCTAAGCCTTAGGAGAGGCAAATTGACTTCTTTAAATGGGGGGAAATGTGCAAAAGCCAGGAAACCACTAAATGGATTGGCAGTTGGGGGGGAAGAGGTGGGAAGAGGAAAAGGGGTGTGGCTATTTGGGGAATGCAGGAGGGTTAAATTTGCCCCCCAGGCCTGAGGTTTTATATCCCCTACTGTAACTTTTTCAGAGAGCAGTGGATTTTGTAATGTTAACATCCCATATATATATATATATATATATATACCTTAAAAAACAATCCAATCCACCCTGCTTTAAAATGCCATGCCTCCGGTAAACAGCTTGTTAAATTACCTTTATGTATCGGTTACATTCATATCTCACCTTTCTTCTAGGGAGCTTGGGTACTTAGCTAATCTGCATCTCAGCATTGACCAGACCTGCTTAGCTCTAGTAAGGCAGCAACATTTTGTGCTTTCCAATCATGTCTTGTAAGAGCATGATAAAAAAATCTTAATAACTGAAAACCAAATGCGAATTTATTACGCACTTGTTTTTATAAGTCATTAGGATGTAACAATTTTTGTGTTCACCGATCTGCGATAATTTCACTAACCGGATTTATTTCCCCAATCCTCTTTCCTAGTTGACTGAGAGTAAAATTGACATTTTTTTGGAGTAGTGTCAAAGTAGGCAATGTTTTTTTTTGCCCGAAGATACCAAGGTAAAACTGACCGAAATCTTTGACATCTACAGCACCCTGTCTTCCAGGAGCTCAATCAAACAAACTTCAGAAAGAACATTGCAGCACAGACAATGTACCACCTGTCTCTAAGGGACAAAAGGTGAGTTCTGTCAGATAGGAATACACTCTGAGAATACATAAATACTGCGCTTGGCAAAATCTGTGAAGAAGAGCTGGATTTTGTTCCTTTTGCATGGGCAAATGGTTACATTTATGGTCTGCTGCTGAACATTGTTGATTAAGGTAATCAAGATTTGCTTCACAACATATGGTAGCCTATTTCTCAGTTATTTTGCTCCACACAGATACCTATTGGGCCCCATCCAGCTAGAATTGGAACATAAGAAGTTGCCTATCTAACTGACTGGAGGGAAGTGGCTCTCCAGTGTAAGATATTTGTATTTTAAAATTATCCGTATTTTAAATGTTTTTAAATGTTTCAATATTGTAACATGTTTAATTTTTTTTTTAAATTTATGTATATCTCTATCTGTTTTAACTGTTCAAGTTTTAATTTGTAAAGCTGCCTTGAGTCCCAGTACTGGGAAAAAGGTGGGATATAAATAAATAAATAAATATAATAATAATAATAATTCCTAATTTGCATTGAGTGCTGATCCCTCCCTTGCAGCCTTAGCCTTCCCTTACTTCAAATTTCTGGCTATGTGGCTGAATACCTACACTCTGGAATATAAGCTTTAATGTGTATGGGACTGTGTCGGAGGTGGTGGGTGTAGGCTGACCAGATAAAATCCAGGTCAGGGCTCATGTAACTTTAACAGTTGTAGAGAAAAGGGAATTTCAGCCAGTGTCATTTGCATGTAATTAGTTCCTGGTGAAATTCCCTCTTCATCACAACTGTTAAAGTTGCAGGGGCCCTGCCTTCTTTTGTATCTGGTCACTCTAGAATAGTGCCTGCAACTTTAACTGTTGTGATGAAGAGGGAATTTCACCAGGAACTAATTGCATACAAATGACACTGGCTGAAAGTTACAGGAGCCCTGACCTGGATTTTATCTGGTCACCCTAGGTGGGTGGAAAGGGCACAGCAAACCCTCCAGATTCCATGGGTTCAATAATAGAAACAATATAGTTTCTTCTGTTCTACCTCCCACCCCCCCACCCCCTAACCCACAAAGTTTTACTTCAGCATTCAAAGCAATGTGCACAGAACTCTCGCATGGGCTAGACTTGTGTGTCTAGACCTGGGCTTCTCTTTCTTTTACGGCAAGGCCAGAATCTCAGCACGAGGGAAGATGGATCATTTGTTTCAAAGTGGCCCACCCCTTGGGCCAGGCAGGTATCAGCAAGGCCAGCTCTTTGGGCTTTCCTCGCCATGGCTGGTTAGGGATTGACAAGATGGGAAATAATGACCCCCTCGCTCTTCTTCCTGTGATTTTAGGTATTGTATTGTTGTAAGCTGCCTTGTGAGGGCTTCTGCCCTGAAAGGCCAAGAAATGTTATAAATAAATAAATAAACACGTACATAAATAAATAAATGTATGTTCTGCCCAGGGAAAAAGATGGCTGGGGAACTCACTTGATCCTCCAATTGAGGCTGCAACCCCAGGAGAGTTGTCTGGCCCTCTTCCACTGGGTATGCATCCATCCTTGCTGCCCCACCTCTTTCTCCCTGCCTCCGACCTCCTTTTGCCTGTGTTCCCTCCTCTGGCTTCCTATGAATCTGTGCGTTGGCACTCTTGCTCTCAATGAGACTGCTGTGTTCAGCCTGCTGCCACTAGCCTACTTCCTGAATTCCGCTGCGTTTCTGCTTCCAGCCCTACCTGCCAGTGAGCGTATCATCCCGAGGTTGGAGGGTGGCTTTCTGGCCAGCAGCACTTACACCTGAGGAGCCGATGCTGGTCTGTGTGTAGCTCTCTTCTGCTCTGAGAACGCAGCATGATAGAACAGACTGGATGGTGACAGAGGCTTCAGTTGAAAGAAATGGAAACGAATGAATATGTTGGAGTTTAATTGAGATATTTTGTGTTCAAAGGCAGTTTGGTATAGACAGAGACAGAGATATAAAAGTATCTAGTCTTAAATCAAAAGCAATAAAGCTGTCACAATCCACTGTGAAATAAAAATGACCTCTTTGAAATTTGCAGTTTTCTTTCCTGAAGTCTTACACTCGTTTCCATAAAGTTAACGATTCAATGAGGGACAGCAAACTTTCCTGTTAGGAATTGTACAGTGCCAAGGGTAAAAAATGAGGGCCTCTGGCAGTGGACCAATATGCCTTATGCTCTGTGCCAGCTAGCAAGACTTGTCGCAGGGACAGCCTAGATTCGTTGGCCACTATGAGGTCCAGTTCACACTGAGTACTTGGGACAAGCCATATTCAGTGAATTCTGACCAAGCAGGAGTCAGGTTTCCCAGAGAGGCAGGAACAAGGATAATACAGCACCATGGAAAACTCCAAGTGATGCTGAGGTTGGAAGTCAGACAAGCTTGCCTGTATGTTGCTCCAACAATCAGCAGATTGTGACTAAGCCTTAAGTATGGTTTTGGCTTCCTTTTGGGTGGTTAGCCCTGCCTCCCTGTTGACTGAGGGCTTCTTCATGAAAAGTCCTGATCTATTCCAGCTGTGAGAACACAGATGTGGATGCAGTGTAGTGGACAACACAGATGTAGATGCAGTGTAGAGGACTCTAGCCATGGTGACTTCCTCTGGATACAGGGAAGCTGGTCCCTGGGGCTTTCCTAGAGAACTGCATAGTTATGAACAAGTAGAAACCTCATGATGCCTTTTCCCCAATGCATAAACTCAGGAACCTCATCCTCTGAGGATGAGGGGCCGGCATCCTGGACCATGACACTGCATTAGTTTGCCAGAACAGCTGTTTTGTTCTCTGCTGGACAGCATTTCAGGTAGCCAGAGAGGTGGTATTGCAATTACTAGTTCAGCAGGGGTCAGGTACCCACAATAGGTTTCCGTCTGATTTTATAAAGGTTCTGATTCTGGCCTTGCTTCTCAATCTGAGCAACTCATTCCTTGGGCACAGGAATGAGCTGCTTTCAGTCTGCCTGTCTGCATTTACCCACTGGCCTGCTTGACTGCCTGCTTCTTTATTTGATTCCCTGGTTGGTCAGGTCTTGCTTCCCTCTGGGTTACCAACTCTGAAAGAAATATAAAAGTGTGCGTAATGGAAAGTAGGGATGTGCACGCTCAAAAATATCGTATTTTATCGTTATTGGAATTTCAGACCAAAAAAATTATTGTCTCCGATAATATCGTAGGTTAATCGTATCATCTTCACGATAATTATCGGAAATCCGATATTTAATTTGCAGCCCCATTGTGTTTTATAGAGCTGATTTTTTAAAGAAAAAAATGCCTATAACTTCTGTATTTTCAGAGTTACAGGCTTGAAACTTGGTCACAATGCTTATGGGGTATGCCTAAGTATGTGTATGGAATTTGAGATTGATCTCTCCAACTCTCAATTTTATATGAATTTATTAAAGATCATTTAAGTTCTGGCAGGTCAGAATGACAACTTGCCATGTGTATTCATTCAGACCTGTCAAAAAGTTGCACAATCTTTTTAGAAAATCATATAAAATACAGGGGTGGAGGGAATGATCTGAAATTTGGCACATATGTGTAGCAAAATGTGCTAGACATGTGTATGAAATTTGAGATCGATCCCTCCAACCCTCGATTGTATATGAATTTATTAAAGTTCGTGCAGCTTTATTGAGAGCTGGTTGACCGGGCCTCCATGCTGTCATCTTGTTGTCTGGGTTTTTCCCATAGGCTTGCATTGGGGGAAACACGTGCATAACCTTTTTATTTGAAATGATAATGACATGAAACTTGGGGAGCCAGGACTAGCAAGATCCAATCTGCAATGTCCAAAAAGTTTCATGTCTCTATCTTTTCAATTAAAAAGTTATAGGGGGTCCCCCCAAAAGCCCCACCCCCCACTATAACTTCTTAATTTTTAAAGATAAAAACTTGAAACTTGTGGGACATTGAAGATGGGATCTGGCTGGTCATTTGTGGAAAAAAATCAGAGCAATTGCTCAAACCTTCGATTTTATATGATTTTTTTTAAGATCGTGCTCATTCTGAAAGCTGGTACCTGGATATGCATTCTGATTCACAATTAGATGTATCTAATTGCTGACAACTGTTACCCAGAGGACCTTCTCTTCTGCTGCTCCCAGACTGTGGAATGGCCTGCCGGAGGAGATTCGTCAACTTAATAGTCTTTTTGACTTTAAGAAAGCCATAAAGACCTATCTCTTCTGGCAGGCCTACCCAGTCAAATTTTAAGAGTTTTATTTGAAATTTAATAATGAATAAATATTATATGTTTTTAATCAGTTTTATGTATTTTATGTCATTTGTATCAATGTTGTTCCCCACCTCAATCCTGAGGGAGAAGTGGATAAGAAATAAATTATTATTATTATTATTATTATGATTATTATGCCCCCAGCTCTTAAACACAAGGCTACTCATGGCATTCAGAAGAATGTAAGGTTGTCACTGATGTTTTCGTTGTTTTATGAGGTGGTAGTATTCCAGTGGATAATTGTTTTTCAATTAAAGCTGTTTTAAATGTTGTATGTTTTAAATTCCTTGTAAATTGTCTTGAGACTTTGTTTTCCAGAAAAAGAGATGATGATGATGATGATGATAATAATAATAATAATAATACAATTCAAGACCATGAAGTAGAAAACTATAGAAATGGATAGAGATTTTGCACATTCCTAGGTTTTTATTTTAATCTGTTTAAAATAAATTGTGTTCAGATGAGTGGAAAGATGGCCTGACATTTGTCTCAGAGGACAAGCTACAGCATGTATTCAGAATGTTACTTCAGTTTCATGTTATAAATCTTCTTTCGGCAAGTTGCTGGATTTTAGCCTCAAATAGCAGAGAAGATTCCCAAATAGGCCTACCCTGCTTATAAAAATGTAGTTTGATGGATGAACATTTTCCACTAGAAATTCTCTTCTTGGCTTGGCTGGGCAATTTCAATGACTTTCTTTAAAAATGTCTGAACACTTTAAAAGAGCCATGGCAAACATTTGAAGTAGTTTAACATATCCTGATTCATATGCTATGAGTATATTGTAGCATATCTATTAGAAATGACAAGGAACATGGTTAAGTGATATAGGTAAAAAGGCAAAAAGCTACCCCCCCCCCAGCCAGTCTTTGGGCCAAACTACACGTTACACTAATTGCTGGGGTTTGTCTAATTTTTAATCTTGTGTAAGTGCACATTGCCAATACTTGGATTGGGAAGATGGCACTCTGGGAGGGTAGTGTTAAACCTTTCCTCCATTTTTCCCCTGAAACTCCATCCATCCCCATGTGGGTGGGATTTTTTTTTTTTTAAAAAAGGGAGGTGGGGTGGGAAAGCCTCCATTGACTCCAATGGAGGCTTTTCCCCCTTTGTTTAACCCCCGTGGGGATGTGTGTGTAGAATTGAGAGCTAGACAGTGAGACAGAGCGAGACTGGGGAGGTCTAATCCTCCTGATGAGAGCACCATGGTCCTGATCCGAATCAGGCCCCGCAGATTTACCCAAAAGTAAAAACTAGGGCAAGGCTCAGCTACTACACTATTAGCATAATGTGTAGTTTGGCTCTTACTGGGTCAAGGGAAATGAATAGTTCATTTTGCCTAGTAACATGCCTGTATTATTAAACAATACTAGATATTTACGAGGTAGAACACAAAGAACTAACAGAATACGGCTTTGTCTGTCTTGATTTCTCAAAGCTGGGCAGGACCCTTCTCACACAGATGGGCAAACCCCACCTGAGAAATTTGGCTAAACTTTTAGTGTTCCAGATGCCCATTCATTTTCTCTTTCTCTCTCACACACATACCAATTCATTCATATTTACACAGATGCCCTCATCCCCATCCCCTCCAGTGATTTCAAAACAGTGATCTTGAACAGGATTGCTGGGAGGTGAGAGAGACGTTTTAACCTCACAGCCCCCACAAGCGATCTTGAGGAGGGAAAGTATTTCCTGCCCCTCCAGCTGATGGTTGATCAGCTGAGTGACATGGAAAAGTGGGTGTGGGGCTCCAGGGTCCACTTAGAGAGTAACTGAGTGCCACATGTGGTCCTTGGGTGGCAGGTTGCCCACCTATGCTGTGAGTAGACTTCATGCTTGTGGGTCTATTTTATTGTTTACTAGAACTCCAAGGTCCACCATCTGGAGCCTAATGCAAAAGACGTACAATGCAAAAGCATCCTGAGTCCAGGGATTTGTTTTGAGTAGCAGCATGGGTTGCTTCTTCACTGCTGTAATGCCTGTAACATCTCATAGGTTTTCTCCACAAAAACCAGCTCTTGGTTACCCCCATCATTCTTCATTTCAGCAGTATAGTGTAGGGCTGGGTGAAGTGGGGCAGGGGAAAGTAATGTTGCTATTAGTCTTTCTTTGTTTTCTTTGCCGTACTGACTCTCCATATTTCCCCCTCCCCCAATAAAGTGAAGATGAAACGATTGGTGGAACTGAAAACATTTTCCATGTGTGGATTTCTCCCCCTTCCCTCTTTCTTGGCACTGTTGTTTGACTTATGTACCCACCAATGTTTATTTCATTATCTTTAACAGCACCATCTGAAGCAGGAGCCGGTTTGTGTTGGTAAATCTTCAGTGATTTTGGCAGAACAACTTGGACCTGCATCCCTGTGCTTGCTTGGAAGTGTTTCTTAATTGAAACATGAATGTTATTTATTGTGATATTGAACTGCGAGTGCATATTTGGATTGAAAAAGTCACTTGAATTTCCTCGCCGCTTCAGGGACAGAAGCTTCCCTTCTTGATCCTATGGGAAATTTGGCATTAGTCTCTTCATTATTTCTTATTTTATTTGGAGCAGGATGGGAGAGCAAAGAAAGATTTGAGGCAAAGAAGGAGGAGAAGAACCTATTGAGGTTCATATCATAATGATCAAACTGCTAGGGCCAAATGGAGAAGGTGGAAAGGATGCTTTAGATCCAAGACATTTTTAGAGTCGATTGAGGGGGGAAACTAAGTGAATGAGCATTTTGGCCTTCCATCTTTTCTTCTTGACAATATATTTACAAGTCAAGTGTATTCTGAAACAGAAAATGTTAATGCCTCAAATTAATCCCTTCCACTAGTGTTAATAAACATTACGCATCTTTAATAGCTATATTCGTAATATATAAAGTTTGAAAGTGGTGGCATGCCAGGAATGGATTTCAGACATTGGAAAGATGGTAAATTCTTCAGTAGATTTATTCAGGAATGTCATCCACTTGTTGTAAAGCTGTCTGCAGTCCTTTCAGGGAGTTGATTCAGGGTGTCTTTAGGATTCAGTACAAAATAGCCATGAAGTCTTGAAGTGTGTAGTCCAGCAGTACAACCTATTTTCAACACAGGTCCATCAGTTGCCTCTGGCCGCTCACAAGCAAGACATGAAAAAGACAACCATCCCCAACATTTGGTACTAAAAACCATATTGTCCTAGAATATGACGATTCATTTAAATAGTCGTGGCTAATATATATTGTTAGACCTATCATCCATTAATTTGGCTAAATCTCATCCAACTTTCTCCAAGCAGCTGGGGGATTATGGGGGTTGTAATCCAACACAATTGGAAGTCATCAGGTTGGGGAAGGTTGATCTAAGCTATTGACCATCACCACATCTTGTTCTACAACTTTAGGTGTAATCCTATGCATGTTTAGACAGAAAAAAGGCCTACAACTACCAGCATGTCCCAACCAGCATGGCTGGCTGAGGAATGCTGGGAGTTGTAGTGCACTTTCTGTCTAAACATGCATAAGATTGCATCCTAAATCTCTAAAGTTAAAAACAAGTCTCCCTGCGAACCCTAACCCCTAATCACAGATATGCTGGTGTGTGTATGTGTGTGCACATTGTAGGACTTTTTGCTGAGAGTTGTAGGACTTTTTGCTTTCAAAACATGCATAGGATCGTGCCCTAAGTATCTCAGCTGAAGTAGTGATCTCTGTAAATTCTCAGCTTATTTAAAATGGTAATTCAGAAAAGGTGTCTGAAGAGAATGGCTTATTTATTCTTCATTTTATTTTTTGTATATAAGAGCCAAAGCTCTGAGTGATTATATGCCGTCTTCACTTTCACTAGAATGTGAGTAGAACTCTCTGTGTGATCACAGACCCTGACATATCAGGGGTCCTGAGCAGTGGGATTGTGGGGATGGAGGGGAAATTCAATGGAGTAAGCACATGCAGTGGCCCACAGTCAAGACCTCTGAGGGCCACATATCACCTACAGGCTAGCCATCTGTGATAATAGATCAAAGAACAACATAAAATCTTTTCTCAGGAAATAAATGTAGAAAGGCAATGAAAGTAGTTGAATGGACATCTAAGACACATTCCCAGAGGCAATCTACACATAAGCTTGAAACATTTCAAAATGATGATTAAAACGTTGTGTAAAGCAATGTTTTAAAACGTCACAGGCCACATTAAGTTGAACTTACGTTTTTGTTTATCCTTTCTGTGGTCTTCACTGCGGTTGAGTCGGTCACACTGAGTCTTTTCTTCGTCTCTTCCTGCAACGGTCTTTCGTCGTTCCGTACTTGCCACGCCCACTTCCTCCTTAGCCCTCCTTCCTTTCCCTTCCTTTCCATGAAGATTTGAAAATGAAAGTGAACGCGTGGAAATTGGAATGGTTAGGGCAACTTTACAACGGTTAAGAAAAACACATGTTTCTTCCTACAACGATTTATATGAAGAAAAGAACGGAATATATCTAGGATAATCATAGTAAACAACAACTGCTATACAACGTTAAAATAAGTGTGTCATGTGGCCCAATGAGTGTTAGAAACCCTTTCCTAACGTAGCAAAGCTACAGTGTAGATTCCCTCCCAGTCTGCTGCTTTCATATGGTTTTTATGATGAAGTTTTACTGCCCTTTGTTTCCGTTTTAGGTTTGTTTAGAAGTTTGTTGTGATCTAGGTTTTCATTGTAGGTAGGCTGACCATCTGAAAAGGAGGACAGGGCTCCTGTAACTTTAACAGTGGTAGAGAAAAGGGAATTTCAGCCAGTGTCATTTGGATGCAATTAGTTCCTGGTGAAATTCCCTCTTCATCACAACAGTTAAAGTTGCAGGCACTATACTAGAGTGACCAGATACAAAAGAAGGCAGGGCCCCTGCAACTTTAACTGTTGTGATGAAGAGGGAATTTCACCAGGAACTAATTGCATACAAATGACACTGGCTGAAATTCCCTTTTCTCTACAACTGTTAAAGTTACAGGAGCCCTGTCCTCCTTTTCATATGGTCAGCCTATTGTAGGCCCCCATGAGTCTGCCTTTCTCATAAAGAGATAGGATGTAAATATTCAAAGAAATAAGCATAAGAAGTAATCCTCACAGAAGCTTTCCTGTGGAAGCCTCAATGAAATCAATGGGAGAGCTGCATAAGTGCATCACAGTCCTCTTGCATAGCTCTGATCAGTCCAATGGAGCTTGTGCTGGGGTGCGCTCACTGCACAATGGAGTTTGCACTCAATGATTGTGCCTTGATTTGGCCTGAGCAGTTTCAAAGTCTTGGGGCGCATGTACAGGTCAAATATCCCTTCATGCCATCTGCTGCAGAAAGGAGCATCATGGATTTCCAGGCATGTTTTATTACTCCCTTCTGCATCTGTAGACTATGAGGAAATCATATGAATCCCTATCCACAATACAGTCCTTATCCAGGCACAGTCAACGGCTGGCCATACATTTCGATGTGCACAGGGGAACCACAACCCCATCCAGAGCTCATAGTTGCAATGTGCAATGATGTTGCTAATAACTAGAGCTGGATCAGGGCCAAACTCTTCAAGTCTGATCTATTTATAGTTCTGGAACCAGCTAGTAAGGGTATGATCCCCCCCCTTGTCTGGATTTGCAGGGAAAGTTTTAATAAAGTACCTTTGGGGAAAAGTTTGGGCAAGACACCTTTGGGTAGAACATTTTGTACAGCCTTTTCTGTCTTGCTGTTAAATCCCTCCTCAGAGCATTTATGTTGATTACACCATCACTTGTGGTACCCTGAAAGATGCTGTTCTGCAGTCTGGCTGAGCTCCTCTCCTCCTAAGGGAAAATATTACATTGACTTAATAGTGTGACAGTCTATCAACATTGTGACTTCAAGGCTGGAAGTCATTGTTACAACCGTCACATGTTCCCCTCTGAGATGTGCAGCAATATGCATGCATGTCACATCAGAGTTCCATCAGTAATAAAGAGCTTTCAGATGGATGAAATCTAAACACTTAGGCATTGTAGATGAGTGTTAGGCATTGCAAGGAAAATTTCTGCAAATTCTACAGGGGAATTGGGTGAATGGGAAGAGACAGGAAGGGAAAAACATCTTGGCAACAGGAAACCTCTTTACAGGCCCCTGTAGAAGACTGACATTCGTCAGCAGGTGTTTGCTTTGATCCAACAAAAACAATCCACATACATGCATCTTCTTTAGTGAATGGGTAAAAAGAATATGAAACAGTGTTCATAGAATCATAGAATAGAACCATAGAATTGCAGTGTTGGAAGGGACCATAAGGATCATCTAGTCCAACCCTCTGCAATGCGCAGGAAAACCGATTAAACCATCCATAAGAGGTGACTGTCCAGCCTCTTCTTAAAAACCTCCAGAGATGGAGAACCCACAACCTCCATAGGTAGACTGTTCCACTGTCGTTCAGATCTTACCACCAGGAAGTTTTTCCTTATATTTAATCAAAATCTAGGTAGCTGTATCTTATACCCATTATTTCTGGTTCTAATTTCCATGGCAATGGAAAATAGTTCTTGATCAGTTTTCCCTGTGCCCCCCTTTTATGTTCAATGGGGATGGTCCAACTGCACTAGATTGCTTGAGGCAGGAATATTTTAGAGCAGGGGTGTTCAACTTTTTTCAGCTCAAGGGCCAAATTCCATTTTGGAGAAGCTCAGTGGTGGGTGGATCAGGGCTAAAGGCAAAAGGGGCAGGGCCAAAATACAAAAAAAATTAGCATATTTCAGCTTAAACTCTTACTATAAGTAACAAAGACTTAGAAGAGGCAGTTCTATCCCCGTGAAGTCTCCTCCTCTCTCAGCGGTCATCACCAGCAGCCATTTCAGCAGGCTGAGGTGAGGGAGATGAGAAGAGACAGCAAGGCCAATCCACCAGTCCTGCTGAAACGCATAGTTTTTTCTTCTTCCTTCCCCCTTCCTTTTTCCTTATGCATCATATCTTTTTAGATTGTAAGCCTGTGTGCGTGGACTGCCTTTTCAAAATTTTTTATAGACTATAAGACACTCTGGGAACCTTTTTAGCCGAGAAGAGGGATAAAAAAATACTATAAATAAATAAATAAATAAATAAAATGTCAACCTTTCATAATGGGGAAAAACTGCCTAAAAGTTGAGAAACCACAAAATGATCTGTGGTTAGGGGAAAATGGATGGGGCAATCAGAAGGGGTTAAGGCCATGTGAGAAAATCCAGCGGCCCAGATAGTGACGCCAGGTGGGCCAGGTTTGACTGGTAGGCATGACTGCACTCTTGATCAAGTCCGTCATCCTGTTTCCAACATTTATATTTCTTAACTATGTATTTCCCCCCCCAGAGTTCATGTTGTGTTGTGTCAGTTTAAGTGAGAATGTAAAACTCATCCCATTACTGACGCGAGACTGGTGGGTTACATTTGACAACACATCTTTGGAATAATTTTATCCCGAGGAAATGTAAGTTAACAGACTTAACATATTTGTACATGAAACAAAAATGTATACATGCAAACTAAAAATGGGACCACACAAAACAGGAAAATGAGCAGTGAAGAAGTATCCCTGAGGAGAGGACAAATCCATAAATGATAAATCCACAAAGGAAAGGAATATGGCGGCCTTTCTTCTCTTCCTCACCAATTTCAGCCCATGATGGTCCCAACTCCACGATTCCATGCTCGCATTCCCCTCTCCCACTCAGAATGTCTGTAGACAGGCCTTACATCAGCACACTGAAAGACCCAGGCAAATAAAGAAGAGTTCTTCACCTGGCAACGAGAAGGCATTATGTTTGGCAGCAGGCGAGCCTCCAGGGGAAGAGCATCCTACATTCCTCACTTCTGAAGGCAGGAAGACTCAGAGGAGAGTTTTGGAGGATGATCTTACAACGAGTGATGTCAGCAAATTTTGTGATTAGTCAGATTGTTGGTCGAAATGTGTCTATTTATAATGGTCACCTTTGTAGCAAGTCTGGATCAATGTATTACGAATTCACTATTACACTCAGAATTGAATGTGAGGTTTAGAGCATGAGCAGTAAAGAGGTACACAGAGGCTGAATTCGGACGACACATTAAGCAACTGGGTGGGGGAAAACAATCGTCAGTTGTATTGACTATCATGTCGTTCGAATGCTGTCATAGTCAACTCAGTGCTGATCCCAATCCACACCACGGTTGATTATTTATTGCCATGTTGTGTGGGGAGTACCCCCTAGATGAACAACTGTAAAGTTGATTATTACCCCACCATTGACTATCGTGTTGTTCGAATTCAGCCAGATTTTCCTCCCCAGTTTTTTCAGTAGTCCTATCACCTAGACTCCCTCCAAATGTACATAAAGCAGTCTCCTTGGCTGCTTCTACTTCTGTGAGGAGGAGGAGGACTCTGCAGGGCCCCTCCTCATACCGGTGACTGGCAATGGTGAGTAAATATCCCATAACGTCATCATGCAGGCAGGTCACATGAAAACAACCCATCAGAAAGGGGGCATAATGTCTTGACCCATGGTGTCATGTCATTCTACACAATTCCAAACTACATCTCCCAAAATGCACCTTGATGTTGTGCATGCACAAAAACTCATATATATGAGAGTTTGTATTAAAGGAGAACTCTTGACTGAGCTCACATGGTCGAATTCATAACTTTCTGAGTAAATAATGAATTACCTGGGTTAAGTTCACCAATCACAACTTAGAACACAACAGATTCATGTTCAGGTACCTGGATCCTAAGCGGTTTAGGTATACTGCTTCTGAACATGAAGGACCTCTCAGCTCTCATGGCTAATGGCTCTTGATAAATGAATTCTCCATGAATTTGTCTAAGTCCCTTTTAAAGCCACCTGTATTATTCACAACTATCACCACATCCTGTGGCAGTGAATTTGATAAGCTGAATATGCATTGTGTGAGGAAGGGCTCCTTTCTGTCAGACCAGAAGCCACTGTCAAGCAATTTCACTGGGTGATCACCAGTTACAGATTTTTTGAGAGGGTGAAACATTTCTCTCTATGCACAAAGATGCCTTTGATGGAAAGTAGATACAGAACAGCCACACAAGTAGGTAGAGGAAGGGATGCACGTAGAAGCAAAATTCACCAAAATACTCTGAATTCCATCTCGATGCTCATTCTGTCTCATGACCATATCAGATTGCAAATTTTCTTCCCCCCCTTTTCACAAAAGGGTACTTTTGTGCATAATTTCCAATTGATTAAATTGATTTTCTTCTATTGAGTAAATCATGTCTGTGTGCATTTTTCAAAAGCAAATATTTTTTCATGTAAATTGTTGAAATTCATGCCTGCTGTCAAACACATTTTTGGGGGTCCACCCCCCCTTTTGAACTAAAGGTGTAATGTGCTTTTAACACTGGCACAAAAACAGCCTCTAGTTTTCCTTTAATGTAATAATTAGCAGGGTAGAATGTGATGGTGAACGTTGATGGCTATCTAGTGATTAACACTGAAATATTTCAAGGGGCAAAAAAACTATATAGTATCAGAATTATAACATAATTATGTTGGAATTGACATTTCCCCTTAGCTTTTTACTGAAAGTAGAAATGTAACTGTCCACTTAAAATTGTTGTTCTTACAACTCTGTTACTAGTTGGCTAAGATGCTTTTTGAATTGATACAAGTTGACATCATTTTGATGGAGCATTGAAAAAACTAATATGCCTGTTAGACATGCATCACAGAAACCTTCTGGCTAACAAAATTCGAGGGGCACTAGTCAGAGGGTGCCTCTACTAGGGCGATTTAAAGCTCTTTCAAAGCGCATTACCAATTTTACCTCCACATGAACGGAGTGCAAATCTGGGGTTGAAGCGCTTTTTCTGTCCGATTATGTGCATTATTGAATGCACGTTAAATAGCGAGTTTTAATTTACTGCGGGAGTTAAAGCGCCTTATGACCTTGTAAACAAGCAATGCTCCATATGTAAACAACTTTAAAGTGCGTTTCATTCAACCGGTAATGCGCTTCACCTCCTCCCGTGTATAGGGATTAGGCGTAAAAGCGATTGGGAGAAGACGCGCATAATCGGCCAACCAGGCGTCAAACCGAAATCTTGTAGAGGGGACCAGAGAGAGAAACGTCTCCGAAAAGCAACAAAGCCATAAATGGGCAAGCATCAGGGTTAAAAATGTGATCAAACACAATGGAAATGAAGAGAGAATTCCAAGATCAAAGGTACCGAATGGCATACATGAATTGTGAGTGAATCATAACTCAGTGGTTGTACATACATATCACTGAATTAATGTGAAGTAAAGAGAACAGATAAGAGCAATCATCAATATTATTAAGATGGATGCTAGCGCAGGATAAAGCTGATCTTTAGTCATGTTAATTCAACACTGCAGGAAAAAAATACTATTAATCTTTACACAGAATTAGGTTATTTATTCTTAAGTGGGATGTTGCTGAGGCTTCTGCCCAGAGATGTGACATCCATCTCAGGCTCAGCAGTTTGATTGGAACAGGTAAGAGTCACAGAGTGGTTCAAAGGCACACTCCTTGATAGATGTACAATTACATTGCAAATAGGCAGTGTATTTTTAAGAGCTGTTGATGTTACTTTTTATGCATCATCAAAATAATCAGAGATATCAGTGAGCCTGGAAAATAATCCCATATGGTATGATTTTGGCCGGGGGGGGGGTAAATTTCCCTTCTCACCTTCCTAAATGGCACCCTTGCATCTGCCTCAAAAGAAACCCCTACTACCAGAAACCCAGGATCTGGATTGGGCTGGTGGAGTGTTTCTAGAGCAAACCCAGCACATACATTGTGCCTGGTTCTAGGTTTGCTCCTCAAACTGCATACCAGTAGGGTAGCCCCCAAAAGTGGGGACACATAATCAAAAAAGAGAACAGTCGAGGACAGAGTTGCATAACATTTGCATATACTAAGATATATATTTCTGACACATATCTACCCCTAACCCATCTACAAAGTGAGCAATGTTCAGACTTCTAACTTTTAAAATAAAAAAGTTATAGGCGTTTCTTTCCTCATTGTTTCAAAAATTAATTGCCACCACATGCCTGGACCCAGCTTTCGGAAATTTTACACACCTATCAAGTGAAGTGTTCCCTGTAATGTGCCCATGTTTCCTGTTTGTATCTTAAAAAATAAAAAAATGGGAGGCGTAACTGTATTTACCCCACTACTACCCATTTTTCTAAAATTAGTTGCCATACAAGGCAAGCACCTACGTTTTTGAAATTTCACACACATAGGTCCCAAGGTACCACCTACAATGTGGCAAAGTTTCATGTGTGTAACTTTAAAAATGACAAAGTTATAGGCATTCCTGTGTATTTATTAAAAAATTAATTGCCACAAAACGCATGCACCAATCTTTCTGAAATTTCTCACAGATAACTATCCCTAACCAGTCTACAATGTGCCCAAGTTTCCTGTTTGTATCTTCAAAAATAAAAATGTGGGAGGCATAACTGTATTTCTCAGTGGGAAAGTGCAATGCAATGATTCCCTATGGGAAAGTGCAATGCAATGATTCCCTATGGGAAAGTACTGTCCAATGAATCCCTATGGGCAAGTGCTGTCCAATGAATCCCTCATTGTTTCAAAAATTAATTGCCACACCAGGCAAGCACCAATGTTTCTGAAATTTTACACACATATCAAGTGAAGTGTTCCCTGTAATGTGCCCAAGTTTCCTGTTTGTATCTTCAAAACTAAAAAAATGGGAGGCGTAACTGTATTTACCCCACTACTACCCATTTTTCTAAAATTAATTGCCACACAAGGCAAGCACCTATGTTTCTGAAATTTCACACACATAGGTCCCAAGGTACCACCTACAATGTGGCAAAGTTTCATGTGTGTAACTTTAAAAATGACAAAGTTATAGGTGTTTCTTTCCTCATTGTTTCAAAACTTAATTGCCACACAAGGCAAGCTCCAATGTTTCTGAAATTTCACTCACATATCAAGGCAAGTGGTATCTGTAATGTGCCCAAGTTTCCTGTTTGTATCTTAAAAAATAAAAAAATGGGAGGCGTAACTGTATTTACCCCACTACTACCCATTTTGCTAAAATTAATTGCCACACAAGGCAAGCACCTATGTTTCTGAAATTTCACACACATAGGTCCCAAGGTACCTCCTACAATGTGGCAAAGTTTCATGTTTGTAACTTTAAAAATGACAAAGTTATAAGCATTCCTGGGTATTTATTAAAAAATTAATTGCCACAAAACGCATGCACCAATCTTTCTGAAATTTCTCACAGATAACTATCCCTAACCAGTCTACAATGTCCCCAAGTTTCATCCTTCTATCTTTAAAAATGAAAAAGTTATAGGCGTTTTTGTAAAACAATACTTGGCTATGGGAAAAAGCATTCAAAATGGCGTCCGATCCGGATCGGACCTCATCGGATCGGATCGGATCGGATCGGAGGTTGGTCGGATCGGATCGGATCGGATCGGATTTTCCCGATTTTGGGTCGGATCGGATTCGGATCGTGGATCGGATCCGATCCGATGCACACCCCTACTAAATATCATCAGATGAACAGAACTGCTTGTAACTTGGCATGGCCAAAGCCCTACTAAAGAGCTATTATGATGCCAATTTTCATTTCTTTATCTTTAACAATGATGTTTTTTTAAAAATAATAATTTTAAAACCTCAAATTTCAAAAATTCCTAAAAATCAATGGATGAACAGATATGCTTCAAACTTCACATGGCTAAAGCCCTACTTAAAAGCTATCAAGGTGCCAAGTTTCATCTCTTTATCTTTAAAAATGATGGTTTTTAAAAATATATATTTTCAGAACCTCAATTTGTAAAAAAATTCCTAAAAATCAATGGATGAACGGTTCTCCTTCACATTTGGCATGGCTAAAGCCCTACCTAAGGGCTATCATGGTGCCAAGTTTCATCTCTTTATCTTTAAAAATGACAGAGCTGTAAGCATTTTTGTTAATTCCCATTGACTATAAAGTAGAGTTGCCCTTGGGTGGGGGGAGGTGAGTTACCTGAACTACTGCCACATTTCATCCCTTCCCATCACTGCCACATTGTGCCCTCCCAGCCCCTTCAGTGGTTGTAGGGTTCTTGCAAGAGCTTGTCTGGACCTTGCAAGATTGTTTTGATCACATGAGAGATCTTATGAGACCCTGGTGAGGGCTCACAGAATGCCTGCAGCCATTTTTTTTCTGGCCACATGACTCTCCACATGACAAGGCAAAGAAAGATTGGGCAGTTGCTCTAGAGAGCCCTGCCAGCCACTGATTCACTGCAGCAAATGCCATGGCAGGAGAGTGGCTGGTGGGGTTCTCTGGAGCACCTGCTTGGGGTGGTGGGGTAGGGGCATTAGCAGGTCCTCTTGGGGGCAGGCAAGGGCAGAGCAGTGCAATTTGCTCCTCCTCCTGCTCTGTCACCTGATATGGGTGCCTTGCCATGCTTCATGAGAGGGCCAACCTTGGTTGCTTTGCACACCCAATTTTAACATGTGATATCAGCATCATATTTATTTTTATTTTTTTATTTAATATTACATTTATATCCTGCCTGTTTTCCTCCAAGTAACTCAAGTCAGCATACATAATCTTCCTCCTCCTCCTCCTCCTCTCCATTTTATCCTCATAAGAACAACCCTGTGAAGTAGGTTGGGCTGTGAGTCTGTGACTGGCCCAAAGTTACCCAGTGAGCTTCCATGGCTGAGTGGGGAGTAGAACCCGGATCTCTAGACTCCCAGACCAACACTCCAGCAACTACACCACACTGGCTCATATGGCGATTTGTATATGTTAAAGAGCCATCACAGATCAGACTCAGCAGGTAAAATTTCACATCACCTTTGCATCACCTCAAACACAATGCTTTTCAGTGAAATGAGTTCTGACATTTAGCTGCGAGCCACGTGCGGAATAACTAGATAACATGTGTGAACGATATTGATTATTTATGTGCTTTGAACATCAAGCAGGACTTCAAGGCACCAGCTTAAAGACAATCCAAAAGTGGATAAACAGGACATTGCTCCCAGTGATATACACATACACCCCACCACCCACCCAGAGGATTCTAGAATAGTAAATCTTGATGCTAAGAGCTGATCTACATGCTAGGTTTTTAACATTTTATAAGGGTTATGAAAACTCTTTGTGCCACATGACACACTCCCTATAACGTTGTATACCTGAGGTTTTTTAAAACTCACTTCACCTATATACAACGGTTTCACTTTTAATAAATCATTTTAAGTAAAATAATGTGTCCTTCCTTACCATTTGTGATTCATGGGGGCAGTGTTTCGTTTACTGGTGCCCAAATGCTTAGCAGTTGATTGGTGGGGAAGAAAGCGGGGCTAAGGAGGAAGTGGGCGAGTGAACTACAACACCCACAATGCTTAGCCCTATACTCGCTAGGGAATGACAGAGGAACAAAGGAGGAAGTGGGTGACCGAACTACAATGCCCACAATGCCTTGTCCTAAACTCATTGTAAAAATGAAACAGAAAGGGACTGGGCAGAAGAGTGTGCGACTGCACACACCACTTTAAAGACTGAAGAATTTTTTTCCTGTAACGTGAGTACTCAGTAATGTGGCCTAAGACATTTTAAAATGCACCTATTTGGAACGTTTTAAAATACTATTTAAAACATTCCAAGGGACTGTGTAGATAGGCTCTAAGAGTGCTGAAAAGGACACAAAAGAGAATGAAAAAGAAAAAAACCTCTTCACACAATTTAATTCCAGATAGGCAAATTGTGGTTAAATGAGATTCTCTCTTTTTAAAAGTGTTTTGCAAGATGGAAACCTTCCTATTTTTGAGATATTATTTAGCTCCATAGAATTTTGTAGCTGGAATTTCAATTGCCTCTAACAACCCCACTGTGTCACTTCCCTCTGCTGCCATCAACTTTCCCAGCTGGGTTCATGGTATTTTTCTGTAATCTGATGGCTCTCAGCGCTGTTATGCGATTAGAACTGGACTTCAATGCACAGGTGCTTTTTCATGTGCACTCTCAATTGGAGCACACAGGACACCTTGAACCTGCTTTGGACAACAATGCATTTCTTTTCTCTCTCTTCAGCTTCTGGTATATCTGTATTGTGCCTCACACTAGAGGAGAGTTGTGCAGAAAAGAGGCAGCAACAATAAAGATCTCTGTCTGACCGCAATGATTCTTCTGTGCTAGTCTGGTAATGAACAGAAATGTTCTCCATTAGTCCCAGACCCAGCTAGCTCTTCTATTCTTAGCAGAAGAGACCTGGGGGAAGGATTTGCTATGAAAGTGGCCTTGCAAAGATGTTTTGCCACCCTAATGCTATAGTTTAATCCAAATTCTGCAGCTGGAGAAGCTGAATTTTCAACCTGAAACCTTCAGCTAGAACAGCTTCCTTGCATTTAGATGGAAAGGAGAGATAGAGCTGGGTGTCACCAGCATGCTGGAGGCACCGATCCTCAAAACTCTGGACAACCTCTCCCAGTGATTTCATGTATAGTTAAATAGGATGGTGGACAAAATGGAACCTCAAAGGACACCACAGGCCAGGAACCATGGTGTTGAAAAAGAATCCCTGAATGTCACCGTCTGAGATTGCACCTCTCCAAGAAGGACCAGAGCCAGCAAATAACAGTGCCTCCATGTCCCATCCCAGTCAAATGCCTCAGAAGGATACCATGGTTGATGGTATCAAAAGCAGAACCAACAGGGACCAAGTTGACCTAAGCAGTCTCTGTCCAAAAACCTGGCGTGACACCAGTATGAAATGGATTTAGATAATCCATCTCATCCAGAAATCTGTGAAGTTGAGATGTCATCACATGCTCCAGGACCTTGCCCAAGAATGAAATACTGGTGATCAGCCACGAATTATGCAATATGGTGGGGTTCCGGGAGGGTTTTTAAAAGCAGAGCTCTTACCACTGTCTCCTTCAGGCAAGATGGAACCACACATTGCTGTAAAGAGTCATTCACCACTGTCCTTTCCCACTCAGCTAGTCTCCCCATGGCCCCTTTATAAACCAGGAAGAGCAACAGCCCAGTACACACTTGGGAGGTCTCACATTTCCAAGGATCCTGTCCACACCCTCCAGTTGTAAAATTGGAAAGTACCCATCATAGCTGGAGAAACTGAGACCAAAGCTACACCCACCAGACCTGAATCAGCTATGGCACCCAGGTTGGCACAGCCATGATCAATTTTATCTGCGAAATGTTTCAAAAATTGATCACAATGAGCTAAACTGATCTTCATTGTAGCCTCCTTCCAAGGAGCTCAGTGCAGCATTTATGATTCCTCCCTGCTGATTTTATCTTCATAATAAGATCGTCCAACGAGTTTCATGGCTGAGCAGGGATTTGTAACCAGGTGTCTCTGGTCTGCATCCCCCACACACTGGCCAGAGTCACACTCTGGTGCCTGCCCCACTGTTATACAGAGGAGCTACAGACCATGATGCATGAAGGGAAGCAGCTGAGACACGAGCTGTAGAAGACAGTTTGTAGTGGCTGTGGAAGGTGGTGAAGAAATTTCTCTCCATCACTACCTTTGCATCAGCTGAATTATGTCCAACAGCACTGTTGTGGGCGGTGAAGGGGCTGAAGTACTGTAGGGTTGTTCTGGCAGATCTTGAGTTATCTAGTTCTCCTTATGTCCATTTTTCTCAGTAGCCTGCTGGTAAGCTTGCTCAGATAAGTCCAGAATTTGGGCTGCCTAGGCACAGAATTTTAGTCGTTATTGTTTTGCATAGAATCCTAGATCATTCTGCTTACACATGCAATAATAATAATAATAATAATAATAATAATAATAATAATAACAACAATTTATTTCTTACCCGCCTCTCCATCCGGATCGAGGCGGGGAATAACAACATGATAAAATACATAAAACTGATTAAAACATGACACATATTATTAAAACTGCATAAAAAATCCTAAAACATCCTAAAAACATCCTGAAAACATTCTAAAATTCCACTGGATATGCCTGCCAGAAGAGAACAGTCTTTATAGCTTTCTTAAATTCTAAAAGACTGTTAAGTTGATGAGTCTCCTCCGGCAGGTCATTCCACAGTCTGGGAGCGGCAGAAGAGAAGGTCCTCTGGGTAACGGTTGTCAGCCTAGTCTTGGCCGACTGCAGTAAGTTCTTCCCAGAGGACCTGAGCGTGCGGGGCAGATTGGATGGGAGAAGGCGATCCCGCAGGTAACTTAGACAAAACCATGTAGGGCTTTAAAGGTAATAACCAACACTTTAACTTCGCCCAGAAACTAATTGGCAGCCAGTGGAACGATTTTAAAGCTGGCGTAATATGGTCACCCCTAGATGTACCGGTGACCAACCTGGCTGCCATATTTTGAACTAATTGAAGTTTCTGGACTAGGCATAGAGGTAGCCCTGTGTACAGCGCATTGCAGAAGTCGAGCTTCGAAGTTACCAGCACGTGCACTACCATCTTTAGGTCTTCCAACTCTAGGAAGGGGCGCAGCTGGCGTATCAGCCAAAGCTGATAGTAGGCACTCCTGGCCGTCGCATCTATCTGGGCTGTCATTTGGAGCGATGGATCCAGGAGCACCCCCAAGCTGCGAACACAGTCTTTCAGGGGGAGTGTAACCCCATCCAGAACCGGTTGACACACCTCCAAACCCAGGTTGCGGCCTTTGACAGCAAGCACCTCCGTCTTGTCTGGATTCAGCTTCAGTTTGTTTTTCCTCATCCAGCCCATTACCGCCTCCAAGCATTCATTCAGAGGAGACACACTATCCTTAGCTGGCACTGTTATCAAAGGCATAGAGAAATATATTTGGGTGTCATCAGCATACTGATAGCACCCTGCCCCATGCCTCCGGATGATCTCTCCCAACGGTTTCATATAAATGTTAAACAGCATTGGGGAAAGGATGGTACCTTGCGGTACGCTACACAGCAGCTCCTTCTTTGCAGAGCAGCTATCCCCAAGCATCACCATCTGGAACCTGCCCGAGAGGTAGGACCGGAACCACTGAAGCACAGTGCCCCCGATTCCCAATCCCCTCAGGCGTTCCAGAAGGATACCATGGTCGATGGTATCGAAAGCCGCTGAGAGGTCCAGAAGTACCAACAGGGACACACTCCCCCTGTCAATACTAAGGCATAGATCATCCACTAAGGCGACCATAGCAGTCTCAACTCCGTATCCCGCCCTGAAGCCAGTTTGAAATGGGTCAAGAAAATCAGTGTCATCCAAGACTACTTGGAGTTGAAAGGCAACCGCCCTCTCGATCACCTTGCCCAAGAATGGAAGGTTTGATACCGGTCTGTAGTTATTAAAGTCCAGGGGATCCAGGGAGGGCTTCTTTAGAAGCGGCCGTACCACCGCTTCTTTTAAACATGATGGGAAAGTCCCCTCCTTGAGAGATGCATTAATAATATATTGTAATTGCGATCTAACTGCATCTCCTCCCTGGACGACCAGCCATGAAGGACAGGGATCGAGAGGGCAAGTCGTCGTCCTCACTCGTCCAAGCAGCTTGTCCACGTCCTCGGTACTCACCAACTGAAACTGATCCAGTGTAATTCTACTCGCAGAGTCGCTGGACACTCCATCGTCAGCCTCTGCTATAACGACGGCATCTAAGTCGGCTCTTATCCGAGAGATTTTATCTGTGAAATGATCGTTAAAGGCATCACAACGAACTGCCGAAGGCTCTAAAATCGGATTCAGGGGGGAAGGTGCCCGGGTTAGACCCCTCACCACCCTGAACAGTTCCGCTGGATGCGAATTCGCAGATGCAATGCGTGCAGAGAAGAAAGCTTTCTTCGCTGTACGTATTGCCACCCCATAGGAACGAAGATGTTCTCTATGCCGTGTCTTGTCAGATAGAAGTCGAGTTTTCTGCCATCGGCGCTCCAGTCGTCGTCCTTTCCGCTTCAACTCCCTGAGGTCTTCCGTATACCAGGGAGCCCTGTTAGAAGTGGGTTGGAGAGGACGTTTGGGGGCGATCATGTCGATAGCCCTAGTTAGGTCTTGATTCCATCTATCAATCAGGGCTTCTACAGGATCGTCAATGATACCAGCCATAAAACCCTCCAAGGCTTTCTGGAATCCAAGAGGATCCATCAGCCTTCAAGGGCAGACCATCTTGATAGGTCCACCACCCCTGCAGGGGCGGGTGGTAGCCGTGATACTATGCCTTTGTTCTGCCTTTGTTCTGCCTCTCGACTATGATCCAGCCCATGAAAGGGGAGCCAACCTCTTCACAATGCCATCGTTCCATGTGGGGTCTCAGCTGTTATATTCATTCCTGGATAGGGAAGGGGAAGAAATTAATCCCTTTCACATTTCAATACGAACTTATTGAATTTTACACTTTTGAACCAATGTGCCAAGGGTGCATCACCTCAGGCACGGGGCCCTAATCTGGCCTTCTAGAAGTCCCAATCTGGCCGCTACCTACCTCCAGTCCTGTCCCCTTTCTCCCAACAACCAATCATTTGGTGGTTTCTCAGCTTTTGTGCTGCCACCCCCACCCCCATTCTAAAAGCCTATCTACACTACTGCTTTAAAACGGTTTATAACAGTTTTAAATCGGTTAAAACTGTAATAAACCCTTTTAAAGCAGTAGTGTAGATGTTACTGGTAATAAGAGCTTTAATCTAAAACATGCTGGCATTTCTTGCTTTTTGGCCACGCCCCTTTTGCTTTTGGCCCTGCCATCCCCTGGAATGTGACCTCTGAGAGCTTCTTCAAATTCTTCCTCAAATGCAGCCCCTGAGAGCTTCTCCAAATTCTTCCTCAAATGCAGCCCCTGAAAGCTTCTCCAAATTCTTCTTCAAATGAAGTCCTTGAGAACTTCTTCAAATTCTTCCTCAAATGCGGCCCCTGAGAGCTTCAAATTCTTCCAAATGGAATATGGCCCTTGGACTGAAAGCTGTTCTACACCCCTGCAATATGCAAAGCAAAACTCCGTTATCCTTTGAAATGTGCCCTTCTTCTCTGAATTTTGTAATGGAGTTCTCTATTAATAATAATAATAATAATAATAATAAAAAAAATTGCACACAAAAATATATAGATTAGGGAAGTGTGCACAGAAAATGCTGATATTAGCTAAAATAAGCTCCCCTCCCAACAATATATTATATTAGGAAAACTGATGCAAAAAAAAGTATATTGGGCAGAATAGTGTACAAAAATGCATATAAAAGGAAAAATACGCAGAAAAATACATACAAATTTTGGCATTTTTGGTTCATCAAAGTCAGAATGATCCAAATGTAAGCTTGGAAAAATTCTCAGCATTCAGGACAAACTGAACATAAGACTGGAAACATGAGAAATTGAGAGATCCCAACACTGACAGAGGTGTTCTTCCCTATTTCTTGAATTTGAAGGATGCAGAGGAACAGCTTGGTTAGGAAATTCTGAGATCTGCTGCTGCTCTCCTCCTTTTGAGAGACTGTTAAATGCTAATTGTTTTCTGTCCACACCCCTCCCCCCACAAAAGTTTCCTTTCCTTCTTAGTCAGCAGCCAGTTAAAATGGGTTGCGCTTGTAACAAGAGCAGCTCCATTCTTTAGCATATAATTTGTATTCTTAACCCTCATTTCATCTAAATAGGTGACAGCGGCTGTACAGGAGGGATTCGGATTCTCAGATGCCCAGCTCAATTACTGTTAGTTACGCCGAGGGAGCAGCCGCATAACTCGTTCCCATTCTCCCAGAACACAAACCCCAAATTTATTCTGACTGGGCCCTTTCACATTTTAATCACTCAGTGAGGGGGCAGCGGTGATGTATGGCTCCTAAACTGCTCCCCCATCAGCATACCAGCTCTCCCTTTTTGCTTGTTGATGGAATTTCATTACATTTTAATAGAACTTTAGTCCCGGGCCAGCTCATTCCTGCTGCAATTTTTTTCTCAGTTCTTCAAAGAAAGGTAGGGAGTTTTTTTTAAGAAGGCAAAACTGACTAAATGGACTGCAAAGTGAAAGGAAAAGCTTTAAATCTGGAGTAGATAGGTGGCAACAGCATCAATATTGTATTTATAATCTGTTTTATATGCTTTTTAAATTTTGTATATCATTTTTTATCAATGTTTTTAATTTTTGTAAACTGCCCAGAGAGCTTTGGCTATGGGGTGGTATATAAATGCAAATAATAATAATAATAATAATAATAATAATAATAATAGGCCCAGTATAGTTGGTTAGAAGGCGGATATGAATGACTGAGGGTGCAATCCTATGCACGTTTAAATGGAAAAACTCCTATGTCTCCCAGCATCCCCCACTAGCCATGCTGGCTGGGCGATGCTGGGAGTTGTGGGACTTTTTGCTGTCTAAACCTGCATGGGATTGCATCCTGACTGAATGACTGACTGAAAGCATTTATATAGCTCTTTTCAGGGAGACAGCCTCTTAAAGCTCAAGGGTTTTTTGATACAGTAACAGTAAAGATGAATACAATACAGCTGAAGTAGATTGCAACCCAAGAGCATTTAAAAAGACAGAAAAACCCAGCAGTGGAATTAAGCATGCAGAAAAACCAAACAGGTGCTGAAATGACTGTGGATCTGACAGTATGCACACCATTTGAGAAGCTGAACCTAAATCGGTATATAACCAAGAGTGAAAATGATATCACATACATGCATATCATTTTAATTCTTAGTACATAACATTATAGCATAAGAAGAGCTATGCTGGATCAGACCAAGGGTCCACCTAGTCCAGCACTCCGTTCACACAGTGGCCAACCAACTGTTGATCAGAGACCCACAAGCAGGACATGGTGCAACAGCACCCTCCCACCCATATTTCCCAGCAACTAGTATATACAGACTTATTGCCTCTGATAATGGAGGTTGCACTTAGCCCTCAGGACTAGTAGCCATCGATAGCCTTCTCCTCCATGAATTTATCCAACCCCCTTTTAAAGCCATCCAAATTGGTGGCCATCACCACATCTTGTGGTATTGAATTCCATAGTTTAACTCTGTGCCATGTGAAGGAGTACTTCCTTTATCTGTCCTGAAGGTCCCACTAATGATAGAGTTATGAGATAGGAAGAAAAATGACTCCCTGTGTACTTTCTCTACACCAAGTATAACTTTGTACACCTCTAGCATATCACCCCTTATGCACCTCTTTTCTTAGCTAAACAGTCCCAGATGTTGTGGCCTGCCCTCACAGGGGAGTTCCTCTAGCCCCTTGATCATTTTAGTTGCCCTTTCTTCAGTTTTCCCAACTCTACCATATCTCTTTTCTTTATTTTTAGGTGCAATGACCAGAACTGTTCACAATATTCCAAACATGGTTGCAAAATAGATTTATATATTGGCAGTTTTATTTTCAATTCTTTTTCTAATTATGCCTAACCAGAAAATAATACATATAGATTGAAATAAAAGTCCTGTTTGTGTTACTATATGCTTACATGCACACACACAAACACAAATCATTATTTGATTATTTAGTTATCAAGTGATGAATATGCTTGAGTGACCTACACCTTGCATGGTACCATAAAAGAAAGATGGATATACTTGCCTGGTTCTTCACTGGTGGGCCTGGCCAAAAGCCAAGGGGGCAAAGCTAAAGGGAAAAGCAGTGAGACCAAAAATACCAGTGTCATCTTAGTAACAGTGGGTAATCCTATGGAGAGGCATTTCAGCCCTGTTCAGAAGACACTTTAAACCACCATGGTTTAAGGTGTCTTCTGAACATGGCCATTAACTTGTTAGAATGGGTAAAAACGGCACAAACATCAGGAAATAACCAAACAATTGATGGGTGGGTAAAAGTATGGTCTAGGGAAGTGGGTATGGCCAACTGGGGAACTCCAGAAAGTCAGATTTGGACCCTCGGATGGCTGGATTTGGTCTCTGGGCAAATTGAATGGCTGGATTTGGTCCCTGTGGTTTAAGGAGTCTCATTTAAAGAATCTAATGGATACAAGAGAGGATGTCAGAATGGCCTTATATACAACTCTTTCCCACTACTGCTCCTATGTGGCATCTATCACAGCAAGAATGCCAAACAAAGTTTACTTTGCTGGGGAGGAATCAATCATGGGCTAAAGGGACCATCAAGATTTCACAGTAAAACATTAAGAGAAAGACACTCAGCATCTAAGAAGGGGGAAAGGAAGATGAATCAAAGTAACTGCTGAAACACAAAGGTGTATGTGTGTGGGGGGGAAACCAAGGATTCAAGGTCAGAAATATTGTATCAGACATGAACTTGATGATTTTTTAAAAAAAAATTACATCAAATATTTGCACACAGTTCAGATACCTTATATTTAACATTTGAACCATGTGCATGGTCTGCATTAGAATGCACAGTGAGAATGGGCAAAATATTAATTTGGCTGGAAGCCCTTATTTAGCCTGCACTTTTTTTCTCTCTTAAAGCAGGGATGGGAAACATGTGGTACCTTTCAGATGTTTTTGGACTGCAACTCCTATGATCCCCCACCATTGCCTATACTAAATAGGCTGATAGGAGTTGCAGTCCAACAAAATTTGGAAGTCCACACATTCTCCATCCATCTCTTGAACCTAGGATTAAGAATGAAGGATACCCCCTCCCTCCATAAACTGCAATCTTTGTCACGCAGCTTTTGGGTATATCTATGCTGAGAACTTACATTACTTTAATACTTGTTTAACTGTTGTGATGTCTCCCAAAGAGTCCTGCGAACTGTGGTGCTGCAGTGAACCCTCAAATGGGTGTCATGACAGATGCTGATGTCAGTTGTCTACCGATGGCTGGGAAATGCTAGGAGCTATAGGACTTTTTTCTCTGTCGAAACAGGCATAGGATTGCACCCTTAGTTCCTGTTATCGTGTTTCCTGATGATGGACATACCGTAGTAGGAACGAGAGGCCCAGTCTTTTTTGGGCCCAAACCAAGTCTGGATATTGTCCCAATCTACTCACGCATTGTTAGGTAATTGTAGGTGTGTGAAGGTGCTGAGATGGGTCATTTAGAGCCCCTCCTTTCGATGAATTACTATTTTTATAGTTGTTTAGGGAAGAGGAAATTGTTTCAGCTACTGAAATCTTGCAGTGCAGACCCGTCCTATGCCTGTCCCTTGCTCAATGGCTGATTTAAGATGCAATTGCAGCAAAGTTAACGTGCCTCCCTTGACTTAAAAGAGCACATTGTACTTGCTACATATGTGCTATCTCTGTGAGTGCACAATTTCCTTTTTCCCCTTCCTCAGGCGCATAGATTGGATGGTGTGTGAGAGTGCACATATGTGCAATTGGCTGAGTTCCAGGAAGGAATAGAAAGACTTATTCAATCAACCCACAGAAGTTTTGGCTGAAACACAATGTGATGAAAGGGCTTCCTATGTGGCGTAAGCATTCCAAACTTGGGCACACATCTTGGATGCTGTACCAAGAGATAAACGGTGTGAGCTAACTGCAGGCCTAACTCTTGGGCATTGTTAGAAGCCATTCATTTGAGGTAATTGAAAATCTACCTGGAGGTAAAAGGAACCCATAGCAGTTTTTGTTTACCCTGTGGCAAATCTCTCTCTCTCTCTCTCTCTCTCTCTCTCTCTCTCTCTCTCTCTCTCTTTCTCCCTCTCCCTCTCCCTCTCCCCTACACACACACACACACACACACACACACACTGTGCCTACCTTTTGATCCAAATGAAAGAAGAGTTGTGTCTTGGACTCAGCCATGCCAATTCCCTCCACTTCTTCCTCTGCTGCCATGGCTTGATTGATGAGTAGCAATCAGTATGCAGAGCTAGACATGAAGACTGGTTGTGTGCAATTATATGTCACAATTAAATTGTGAAATCTCATTAATAGGTAGAGTAACTAGTCGTTTTAACAAAAGAACAGGCTAAATCAACAGACGTGTCGAAGGAAACAAATGCCAAATAAATGTTGGAACCTAGTTAGAAAGTGACACACTAGATTCTTTAAGGTTTCAGTTCTTTATCACAAGTTTTATTCTTGTGAGAAGCCATATAACATAATTCTTTGGATCCATTCCAATCTGGATTCAGGCCTAGTTTTGGGACATAGCCAGCCTTGATTTCCACCTGGGAATGGACAGGGGGAGTGTGGCACCAGGTTGAAGCAGGCAGCTGTACATGCTTCCTTCAGCCTATCTTCACGGAAGCAGTTTGGGGTTTTATAGGAAACTTATGAGAAGAGAAACAAAATAAAATGTATGAATGAAGAGCTTCTTTCCCTTCTGCACATTCACACATATACAGGGCAGCCTTCTGCAACCTGATGTCCCTCAAATATTTGGGACTTCAACTCCCATCAGCCCCACCTAGCATGGCCATTGGGCAGGAAGGCTGGGACTTGTAATCCCAGATATCTGGAGGGCACCAGGTTGAAGAAGGCTGATAAAGGGCCTACTAAGTGACAAAAACAGAGCTGTATCACCTGTCTCTGGCTTTGAGCAAATCACAGTCCAAATTGGATTGGGGACCATGGCACTGGAGGAAAAAGGAAAATGTGTTTAACCAGTAGGGGCTGGTGGCTCCAATGTCGGGGGGTGGCAAATCTGCTCTGGGTTTCAGTCAGAACCAGCCAGGCCTCTAAAGAGCTATCCAAGGTGCCAAACCTATTTTGGGAGTAGGGTTCAGCCCCTTGGATAGCCACTTTAGAGTCCTGACTGAAACCCAGAGCAGATGCACTAACCCATGACATCAGAGCCTCCACTCTGTTTAACGCTTTTCCTGATGACCCCTCCCCCCACCAATAGTTATTGCCCTGGTAAGGGAAATGTATAGACAGTAATTAAGGAAGCAAAGAGCAGCCGGGGTTTGGATGGAGTGGGGAGGTTTCACTGGGGAAATGGCACTGGGGAAAAAGTTAGTATCCTTGCCGCAGTATTGTAATCCCACTCTGAATTGTCCTGACATCTATCTATCCATGTGAATAGCCCTATGGGATATCAAACCTTACATTTTCTCATTTTGTATTATTGAATAGTTAATTAATTGTTGATGATTTTTTGGAAAATTAATAAACATTTTAAAAATCAGAACCAAAAGAGATGGGAAATTCAGCCACAGATCTATGACATCTCACTTTGGCCTCCCATGTGCAATGATAGGGGAAATCTCAGGATCTTCAAAGGATCATAGAATCATAGAATAGTAGAGTTGGAAGGGGCCTGTAAGGCCATCGAGTCCAACCCCCTGTTTAATGCAGGAATCTACCTTAAAGCATCCCTGACAGATGGTTGTCCAGCTGCCTTTTCAATGCCTCTAATGTGGAAGAGCCCATGACCTCCCTAGGTAATTGGTTTCATTGTTGTATTGCTCTAACAGTCAGGAAGATTTCCTGATGTCCATCCGGAATCTGGCTTCCTGTAACTTGAGCCCATTATTCCGTGTTCTGCACTCTGGGTTGATCGAGAAGAGATCCTGGCCCTCCTCTGTGTGACAACCTTTCAAGTATTTGAAGCGTGCTATCATGTCTCCCCTCAGTCTTCTCTTCTCCAGGCAAAACATGCCCAGTTCTCTCAGTCTCTCCTCATAGGGCTTGGTTTCCAGACCCCTAATCATCTTCACTGCCCTTCTCTGAACAAGCTCCAGCTTGTCTGCATCCTTCTTGAAGTGTGGCGCCCAGAACTGGACGCAATACTCAAGATGAGGCCCAACCAGTGCCGAATAGAGGGGAACCAGTACCTCGCACGATTTGGAAGCTATATTTCTATTAATGCAGCACATGGTATGGCTTGACAGGAAAATAGCCCTTCCGATCAAATAATATGAAACACATGGAATCACATGCGCAAATGAAAGGAAGAGCAGGAGAAGCAAAGCAGCCGGGACAATGCAGGAAAGAAAGGTCAGCTAAGGATGTTTGTTCTTGTGAGCTGGAGCTTGTCTGACAGGGCTAGACTAAGACATTTGCTGCCTGTGGCAAAGGACAAGATGCCTGTCTCTGTCTCGCACACGCACATTTTCATGAACAGAAGCTGACCGGATTGGCAGCTAAATCAACACTGGCCATAGGAGACCTTTCTCTACTTCTCCTTGAAAGCTGGTGCAGGGCAGAGTGTATGGCCTGCACATCTCTGCCTTTCAACACCTTACTGCTACTCTGTATCCTCCATCATCTGCCACCTGAGACAGCTGCCTCACTCTGCCTAACGCCAGGGCCAGTCCCACTGCTTGCTTCTTTGAGCTCAGTTGGTCCTCAGGATCCCTGGCATGTATCCTGCTCCACATGGATTCGCCAACTTCTGCCATTCCCAGGGGATGCTAGTCTGGAAGAGATCTTGCCATGCTCCACTCCTGAAAAATGCTTTGGGACTGACGCAACAGGTGCTTTAGATTTTTCCTGATTATATGAAACTCGTCCATGAAACTCACCCACATCATGTCAGCCTGTCCCCTCACATTTTCTCTGGCTGCAAGGGTTGCTCGCTTTCCTGAAACTAGGGGACTTTGAAAGGCAATATCATAATAAGAAAGGTTCTTTTGTCTTTTTTTTTTTTTAACCCAGCCACTTTTCAAGCAGTTCCGTTTTTCTCAAATGCCATTTTCTGCACTCGGAAGGTCAGGGCCACCAGGGAGCTAAGCTCCACCAGGGAAGCCTTGATGGTAATTGCCTTCCCTAGAGAACTATGCACCAGTCTTCCCTTGCTATCGTATAACCTTCTCTGAGCTTGTTAACTCCTCTGGATTGGGCAATTACATCCCGAGCCTTGATTTCTAGGACAGGTTCTGGGGACCGATCAATGCATTTGTGCTCTTGCTGCTCAGTCCCCTGGCATTTTTTGCTAACTTTGGCTCCATGCTCCCAATGCTGGCCTTAGCTCTCCCTTCCTAGTTCCTTACTAGCTACTCTCTGTGTTGCCCTTGCATGTTGCCAGCTCATAAAATGGTGATTGCTGCTTCATATATTGGCTACTGCCCCTGTGCTGTGGCCCCCACCCACATTTTTACCTTTAGATCAGCTTTCCCCAACCTGGTGCCCTCTGGTTGTTTTGGATGACAAATCCTAGAATTCCTGACCATTTGCTATGTTGGCTGGGTCTAATGGGAGTTGAAGTCCAAAAGGACTGGAGGGCACTAGGACGGAGAAGGATACTTTAGATGATGGTGCTGCTGCTCCACCACTCCTGAGCATTTACACAAATGCCAACCCCAAATTGCACACATTTGCACAAAGGACGACTAGATCCTGCCTCAGCTAGTTGGGTTTGGCGGAGATGCAATGCTGCCAGGTGGCTTATACCCTCCTTCTTCCCACTCAAGCTTCTGTACTCCTCCTCCTCCCTCCACCCAGCTCATCTAGTGCTTGGACATCCTCCCTTTCAATTTCAAAGTTAGCTATGGTTAGTCATATTTGTGCATTGATCATAATGCACCAAAGCACAGTTAGAAGTGGGTTATTATGTGGGTTATCACGATTAGCGGGTAATTATGAGTAGAAACAGAGCCAGCCCAAGACATTTAGCTGCCTGAGGCAAAAAAACAAGATGGTGCCCCCTCCCATTCCATGTACAAAAGCCTTTCTTCAAGACTGAACATCTTTCTTCAACACTGACAAGGGGACACCACACTTGAAGGCAGCAGACTAGCTTAGGGGGCATGGGAAAGGCCCCATGGCACACACTTCTCTCCTCCAGCACTTTGCTGCTGCCTCTCAGCATTTGGCACCTGAAGCAACCACGTTACTTTGACTAATAGAAGATTAGATTGGAACAAAGACTGTTGCATTCCAATGCTGACTATATTTGGCATCACAAATTGAAGGGATGGAGGAGAGGGGTATGTAAGCCAATGGGGGTTCACAATTATCCATAATAGGCAACTGAGCAGCATTCAATCTACATGGAATTGTGATGTTCCATATTCCTCAGATGTTCTACTTTCTTAGAAGCAGCAGTAAGGAAAAGGTTCTTTTAATGGAGAGCTGAGGGCCATTGTGACATCATCACTGAGTAGTCCCTCTGTTCTATTTGCATGTTTGAACATATCAAGTTCTATTTGCTATTTAAGTCCACATGCCATTTAAAGTTTAGATGACTGTCAAGCTTCATTAGTCTAAGGGCCACTTCAAATGATTACATTTAGCACCCAATCCTATGCATGTTTAGAGAGAAGCCAGACTCCGAGGCAGTAAGCCTGTGTGCACCAGTTGCAGGGGAACATAGGTGGGGGGTGCTGTTGCACTGTGTCCTGCTTTGTTGGTCCCTGGTTGACAGCTGGTTTAAGGGCCACTGTGTGAACAGAGTGCTGGACTAGATGGACCCTCAATCGGATCCAGCATGGCACTTCTTATGTTCTTAGAAAAATGTCCTAGAACTCCCATTACCCTCCAGACAGTCATACTGGCTGTGGAATACTGGGAGTTATTGGGATTTTCTCTCTCGAAACATGCATAGGATTGGACCCTTAAAAGTAGCATTCTTAGATATGAATCCCAGGAAGGAATGTGTGAGAAATTTGTTGGGTTCACATTTTTATGCCAGATTATCCAGTTCACACAGCCTGGAAGTAAACATCCAAATACAGGACAGCATTTATACTTGCCCAGTGCAGTGGTTAGGGAAATGATTTATTTAGATCTCAATTAGCAAACATCTGCCTCTGTGTGGAATTGGATTAATAGCTTCTATTGATCATGTACTCCTGTATTGTAATTTATACTGATACTGCAGAGAGAAGCTGCTTCTCTCTTTACTAAGAACTCTTCCAGGATGATCTTTTGAAGAGCTGGGATTCTTCTGCACATGGGCAAATATTTTTTGACTTCAGTGCAAATTATTATTATTATTATTATTATTATTATTATTATTATTTACATTTATATACCACCCCATAGTCAAAGCTCTCTGGGCGGTTTACAAAAATTAAAAGATTGAACATTAAAAAGTTGATATACAAAATTTAAAACCATAAAACATAAAACAGCTGATATTTAAAACATTTTAAACTTTTAAGCCTGGCCACAAAGTCAGTTAAAACCTAACTTAACAACTTAAGCTGTTAAAATGCCTGGGAGAAAAGAAAAGTTTTGACCTGGCACCAAAAAGATAACTGTGTTGGCGCCAGGCGAGCCTCATCAGGGAGATCATTCCATAATTTGGAGGCCTCCACAGAGAAGGCCCTCTCCCTTGTTGCTGTCCTCCAAGCTTCCCTCAGAGTAGGTACCCGGAGGAGGACCTTTGATGTTGAGCGTAATGTATGGGTAGGTTCATGTCAGGAAAGGTGTTCCATCAGGTATTGTGGTCCCAAACCATGTAAGGCTTTATAGGTTAAAACCAGCACCTTGAATCGGGCTTGGAAACATACAGGCAGCCAATGCAAGTGGGCCAGAATTGGTCTTATATGTTTGAACCTTCTGGTCCCTGTTACCAATCTGGCTGCTGCATTTTGCACAAGCTGCAGCTTCTGAACTGTATTCAAAGATAGTCCCACATAGAGCGCATTGCAGTAATCTAATCTGGAGGTTACCAGAGCATAGATAACTGAAGCCAGGTTATCCCTGTCCAGATATAGGCGTAGCTGGGCCACCAGCCGAAGTTGGTAGAAGACACTCCGTGCCACCGAGGCCACCTGAGCCTCAAGTGACAGAGATGGTTCTAGGAGAACCCCCAAGCTATGAACCTCCTCCTTCAGGGGGAGTGCAACCCCACCCAGAACAGGTTGAAGACCCTCCATCTGGTCAGAGGAACCCCCCACTAACAGTGTCTCAGTCTTGTCTGGATTGAGTTTCAGTTTATTAGCTCTCATCCAGTCCATTGTTGCAGCCAAGCACCAGTTCAACACATCTACAGCCTCACCTGATGAAGATGAAAAGGAGAAGTACAGTTGTGTGTCATCAGCGTACTGATGACAACACACTCCAAAACTCCAGATGACCGCATCCAACCATTTCATGTAGATGTTGAACAGCATGGGGGACAAGACTGACCCCTAAGGAACCCCATACTGGAGAATCCATGGGGCCGAGCAATGTCCCCCAAGCACCACCTTCTGGAGATGACCTGTTAGGTAGGAGTGGAACCACTGCATGCAGTGCCTCCCACTCCCAACTCAGCCAGTCGTGCCAGGAGGATACCATGGTTGATGGTATCGAAAGCCGCTGAGAGAACAAGGAGAATCAACAGAGTCACACTCCCCCTGTCTTTCTCCCAACATAGGTCATCATACAGGGTGACCAAGGCTGTTTCTGTATCAAAACCAGGTCTGAAACCCAACTGAAATGGATCCAGATAATCAGTCTCATCCAAGAGTGTCTGGTTTGGCCAGCAACCACCCGCTCAAGGACGTTGCCTAGGAATGGAACATTTGCGACTGGCCTATAGTTATTAAGATTTTCTGGGTCCAGGGAAGCTTTCTTCAGGAGTGGTCTCACTACTGCATCTTTCAAGCGGTCTGGGACCACTCCCTCTCATAGAGAGGCATTAATCACTTCCCTGGCCCAGCAGGCTGTTCCATCCCTGCTAGCTTTTATTAGCCAAGAGCGGCAAGGATCCAATACAGAAGTGGTTGCACGAACCCTCCAAGCACATTGTCAATGTTCTTGAGCTGTGCCAACTGAAACTAATCCAAAAAAACAGGACAAACCTGTGCTCTGGATACCTCACTAGATTCACCTGCTATAACACTGGAGTCTAAGTCCTGGCAGATGCCAAAGTTTTTATCCTGGAAGTGCCTAGCAAATATATTACAGCGGGCCTCAGATGGTTCTACCATGTCCTTGGGGCCAGCATGTAGAAGCCCCCAGACAACTCTGAAAAGCTCTGCTGGGTGGCAGATTGATGATTTAATAGAGGCAGCAAAGTATTTTTTTTTGCTGCCCTCACTGCCCCTGAATATAGCTTACCATAGGCACTTAACAGTGTTTCATTGCATCCACTAGGAGTTTGTCTTCATCTGTACTCAAGCTGTCACCTATTTTGTTTCATTACTCTCAGCTCTGGGGTATACCACGGAGCCTTACGAGCTCTACACAGGAGAGGGGCTCAGGAGCAATCATGTCCACCGCCTGGGTCATTTCTGCATTCCACAGATCAACCAGGGTTTCAACAGGAGAGCCAGCCCTATCAGCCAGAAAACTCCCCAGAGCTCTCTGGAAACCATCCAGATCCATTAGCCTCCAGGGGCGGACCATCTTAATGGGTCCTCCACCCGTGCAGAGGGGAAAAGCTGCTGTAAGTCTAAACCTCAGCAGGTGGTGATCTGACCATGACAGAGGGGTTGATGTAAAGTCCCCCACTTTCAAATCACCATCTCTATGTCCAGTGGAAAAAATCAGGTCTAGAGTGTGCCCCGCTACATGCATTGGGCCAGTGGCATGTTGGGACAGTCCCATGGTTGTCATGGAGACCATGAAATACTGAGCCGACTCAGATAAAGTGCCCTCGGCGTGAATGGTGACATCCCCCAGAACCAACAGTCTGGGGGACCTCAACAGTGCACCCAAGACCACCTCTGTCAGCTCACCTAGGGAGTCTGTTGAGCAGCAGGGTGGGCGATACACCAACAGAATCCCTAATCTGTCCCATTGGCCCAACACAAGGGGCAAACACTCCAGACCAGTCACATGGACAGGGAGCCCGCAGAGGGGGATGGAGTTCCTATAGACCACAGTAACCCCACCTCCCCGGCCCTCAGGTCTACCCTGATGCTGAACCAAATACCCTGGTGGGCATAACTGGGAGAGACTGACTCCTCCCTGCTCTCCCACCGAGGTCTTGGTAATGCAAGCCAGATTGGCCGCCTCATCCACTATTAGATCATGGATGAGGGAGGTCTTATTTTGCACCAATCTGGCATTTAAAAGCAGCATCCGGAGACCCGAGGGCTGACTGATAGGGCAACCAACAGACCTCTGGATGTGAGGGGGACCGGAACAAAGCACAGCCATTAACTGTCTGGGCTGTGTTCCGCTTACCTGGCACGTCCTCCTCACAATGCCATATCTCCCTCTACCTGTCACTACACCAACTGGGGCCCCCTCAGATCCCCCCACTTGGCCCTGTATCCTCCCTCCCAGGCACATAATTACAAGCAGCAGGCAGCAGGTGGCACCCTCTCCTCCCCTAGCAGTAGGCCTCCCTCTCCTGCAGGTGGTGGCTCTCCCAGACCCTCTCAGCCAGCCACCTTATATATCCCTCCAAGGGAGGGGGACAGATGGAGCTGTCCACAGCAGCTGGCTCAGTACCTGGGGGCCTGGTCCTGCAGGGAGTGGCAGTCTGCCAGGCAGAAGTCCTCAGGAGGGTGGTGGTGATGGTGGCGGCAGCAACAGCGAGGCAACGAGGCAGGCAGGCAGGCTGGCAAGCAGCAGGCAGCAGCCAGCACCCTCTCCTCCCCTGGCAGTAGGCCTCCCTCTCCTGCAGGTGGTGGAAAATAAATCATGTTGGCCTCTTATTAAAACCCAATTGTTTTGTCTATCTGTTATTAATCCACTGTATCAGGGTTTTCTTTTCCTATCAAAGTTCTTATTGGTCTGTGACCGTACTAAATACAGTACAAATGCAACAAACAAACAAACCCTAGCGCCTTTCTAAGCTCATGCTACATTTTGCATTTAAAAACATGCCCACATTTGAGAATGGTAGATGGGAAAATGTGTACATTTGAAAAATGCACAAAACACCCTTAAGGCAATGAGTAGAAGTGCATAAAAACGTGGGCACAAAAACACATGCAAATTCCTGTGTGGGGAAAAAAAAAAAGGCTTGCAATTTCATGCAGAACTGCATTGAAATGAGCTAGACAGATTTGCCCACCCTTAACCCCAAATGCCAGATAATTGTGATGCAGGTTTCATTTGAAGATCACAGGCATACATTTTTTTATGGACATACTTTGATTTGTTACATGTATTTCAAAGTCACCTAAAAATGTACACCTGCACGTTCTGAAAGAAATCACCTGATGTAATTATTTTGTACCCAGAGATCATATCCAACAGGGCAAGCCCTACCATGAAGCAGGAGGATGGGAGCGCAGCAGGCGGTGGAATATCGGAAGAGGGGCGCTGTCCCCCTCCAAAGGGTCTGATGCTTTTTGGTCCTGTGAGCTGCCTGCATCACCAGCCTGCATCGCCAAGAAGGAGCCACTCAATCTCCTGCACGCCTGCCACTCTGCTTGGCCAGCCCACCCAGCTGGCCCTGCCCAGCTGTCCACCACCCAGCTGACTGCACCCAGCTAGTTGGCTTATTTTTCTTGGTACACAAATGCACACTTGCATTACCAGCGCACATGCCCATAAGGCATTTTCACATTCAGGAGCCATGTGGCGCCTGCATGAGGTCGGGCAAAGAATCGCAAGAGGTCCTGGAACTTCCTAATCTCGTGGCTCCTGAAGGTAGAAACATTTTATGGGCAGCGCCTAAGTGAGCTGGGCACACGTACTTGCACCCAAAATAGTAAGCTGGCAGGCAGGCAGACAGATGGTGTGGGTGGCAGGGGGTCCTTGCTTCAGGCGGCAACTTGCTTTGGGCGAAGCCTGATAACCAGCTACAAACATCTAAGATTTGAAGTGGGTCTGGATTTGAAGACATTCACAAAACTAATCCAGGATTGCCATTAACCCTCCCAAGTATGTATTAACTTTTGGACATTGATTTTAGTGTCCCTTCCTTTTCTGTCCTTTCTTCTTTCTTCATCACATTGTCTTTTTTAGATTGTAAGCTTCTAGGAAGAGGCCATTTCTTTTAATATCCAAAGTTTTAAGTTTTGTAAACTGCCCAGAGAGCTTCAGGTATGGGGGCGGTATAATAATAATAATAATAATAATAATAATAATAATAATAATAATACTGCCCTCTTTTGTATCTGGTCACTCTAGTCGGGCTCCTGCAGCTTTAACTGTTGTGATGAAGAGGGAATTTCACCTGGTGCTGCATGCATACAAATGACAACTGCTGAAATTGCCTTTTCTTTACAACTGTTAAAGTTACATGAGCCCGGTCCTCCTTTCCATATGGTCCTCCTAGATTATTGTTATTGCATAAAGTTAAAAGAAAAGCACACACTCAATTTCATTTTATGTGGTAACCATCTAACTTCATACCCTACTCCCTATTGTCCTGCTTCGGATGTCCTGCTTTGGCTCTAGATGCAGTGGAGTTCAGGCTATAACAGGGATGGTTTAGGTCCAGGCAGAGGTTGGAGCACAGTCAGTCAGTCAGTCAGTCAGACAGACAGATAAGAGGATCAGGCAACAACAGGAATGGTCAATATAACAAGCAAGAGATCAAACCTGGTAAATCAGTCAGGTACTTACACAGTCCAGAAGCAGAGACCTTTAGGCTGCCCCAAACGGTCAGGTAACAAGGCAGCAATCACAGGCATGGTTCAGGAGACAGGATATAACACAGGATAAACAATGTTGTTCCAACAGTAGCTGGATTTTCTGTGAAGGCTTTTAAGCCCAAAGCTTGTTGGACCCCATCCAGAGCTCAGCTGCCGTAATCAAGCTTCCCTTTGTAGAGCCTTATTCCTGAGGAGTCACTTTCTCTTTGAGGATACCTTTTCTGGAGGCATGCACTCCTTCACACAGGAGCCTTACCCCACACTAACACGCTTTGAGAGTTTGAGACTTCTTTGATACCGTGGGATCAAACTATTTTTTGTCTCATGTACGGAATGTTAAGGAAGGTTTTGTGAGATGCTGAGAACATGGCTAAGTGCTGTGCCTTGTCTTCATCTCACAATGCAGGGATCTCAGTTAGGTCTATGCATTTCTCATTTGTTGTTGTTGTTGTTGTTGTTGTTGTTGTGGCTCCATTGGTTCCTCCCTGCCCCAACACACCCACCCACCCAAACCATGTGTGGATAGATATTTATTTTATTTTTATTTATTTATTACATTTGTATACTGCCCCATAGCCGAAGCTCTCTGGGCGGTTTACAGTTCAGCCTGAAATCCCTCTCTACCTTTTTACTTGAATAATAATAAATAATAATAAGTAATAATAAACACATTCAAAATCTGTTATTGTGCTTGCTTTTAAAAATTCCTAACTGTCACCGGAGATAACATGCTCCCCTCCCCCTTGCAGCTAGTGCAGAGAAAACCATGGTGGCTACATTTCCCTAGGAGCAGAGGGAAAGGGGGTGTCTCTGTATGCAGGAAGGGGAGGGGACTGGGGAGGCTGGCTTACAAAGAATCCTCCAGCCTCTGCAGCCTCCTTTCATCTCACTATGCAGAGCTCCAGCTAGATGGGCAAAATGCCCATTGAGCAAAAATGCAGAGTGGGAGTAGCCCGGAAGTGAAGATTACCTCCATGCTCTTCCCACTTTGCATGGGATGCCCATCAGCCTCCGAGTTTGGAGGCTGACAGGATTGCACCCTTAGTTACTGAAAACTTGTAGACTGGCTGACAAGCTGTAGACCAAGGGTGGGCAACTTGTGGTGCTCCAGATGTTTTGGCCTACAACTTGCATCATGCTGGCAAGGGCTGATGGGAGTTGTAGGGCAAAACATCTGGAGAGCAACACGTTGCCCGCCCCCTCTGTATACAAAGAAGTCCATGGACATCTTAGTACCTGCTAGGTTCATTGCTCCTCAGGATTTTAATTTTATTTATAGTTGTAATTAGGGGTGTGCACGGACCCCCCGGATCGGATCGGGACCCGGATCGGGACCTCCAATTTTGTCCCGGACCAGTTCGGACAAAATCGGAGGCCCCCCGGACCGGATCGAGTCCGATCCCGACCCAAAAATCGTACATTTTTGGATCGGCCGCCATTTTTTTCCCCATAGACTTGCATTGCAATGCAAGTCTATGAGGAAAAAATGGCGGCGGGTGGGTAAGGGGGGGCCTAACTCCCTCCCCCCCCGGGGCCGTCCGCTGTGGACGGCCCCGGCAGGTAAACCCCCTCCCCCGCGCTCCCTACCCCCCCTGGGGCCGCCCGCTTCCATCCGCTGGCGCCCGCGGGCGCCAGCGGATAGAAGCGGACGGCTCCGGGGGGGGTAAGCCCCCTTCCCCGCCACTGCTTACCTTCTCGGCCCGTCCGGCGCCGGCGGCTACTACCAGCGGGCTCCGCGGCCTACTCTCGAGTAGCGCGCCGGGTGATGACATCACCCGGCGCGCCATCCTAGAGCAGGCCGCGGAGCCTGCTGGGAGTAGTAGGCGCCGGCGCCGGACGGGAGCCGCCGGGCCGGGCAGGTAAGGGCCCCCCTCCCCCCTCCCCCCTCCGCGCGCCCCCTCCTCCCCTCCACGCACCCCCTCCTTACCTTTCCGGCCCGGCGGCTCCCGTCCGGCGCCGGCGCCTACTACTTCCAGCAGGCTCCGCGGCCTGCTCTAGAGTAGCGCGCCGGGTGATGACATCACCCGGCGCGCCATCCTAGAGCAGGCCGCGGAGCCTGCTGGGAGTAGTAGGCGCCGGCGCCGGACGGGAGCCGCCGGGCAGGTAAGGGCCCCCCTCCCCCCTCCGCGCGCCCCCTCCTCCCCTCCACGCACCCCCTCCTTACCTTTCCGGCCCGGCGGCTCCCGTCCGGCGCCGGCGCCTACTACTTCCAGCAGGCTCCGCGGCCTGCTCTCGAGTAGCGCGCCGGGTGATGACATCACCCGGCGCGCCATCCTAGAGCAGGCCGCGGAGCCTGCTGGGAGTAGTAGGCGCCGGCGCCGGACGGGAGCCGCCGGGCCGGGCAGGTAAGGGCCCCCCTCCCCCCTCCGCGCACCCCCTCCTCCCCTCCACGCACCCCCTCCTTACCTTTCCGGCCCGGCGGCTCCCGTCCGGCGCCGGCGCCTACTACTTCCAGCAGGCTCCGCGGCCTGCTCTCGAGTAGCGCGCCGGGTGATGACATCACCCGGCGCGCCATCCTAGAGCAGGCCGCGGAGCCTGCTGGGAGTAGTAGGCGCCGGCGCCGGACGGGAGCCGCCGGGCCGGGCAGGTAAGGGCCCCCCTCCCCCCTCCCCCCTCCGCGCGCCCCCTCCTCCCCTCCACGCACCCCCTCCTTACCTTCCCGGCCCGGTGGCTCCCGGCCGGCGCCGGCGCCTACTACTTCCAGCAGGCTCCGCGGCCTGCTCTAGAGTAGCGCGCCGGGTGATGACATCACCCGGCGCGCCACCCTAGAGCAGGCCGCGGAGCCTGCTAGTAGTAGTAGGCGCCGGCGCCGGACGGGAGCCACCGGGCCGAGAAGGTAAGTGCCCCCCTCCTCTCCCCCCCCCGCTGTCCACTTTCATCGGCGGGCGCCCGCTGGCGCCCGCCAATGGAAGCGGCGGTGGGCGCCAGTGGGCGCCCGCCGATCCGCCGATCCGCCGAACCGGTTCGGAGCTTTTTCGGACCGGTTTGGATTGGATCGGCCGATCCAGCTGCGGGATCGGAAATCGGATAATTTATCCGATTTCCCACTGGACCGGACTCGGATCGTGGATCGGGTCCGATCCAGTGCACATCCCTAGTTGTAATATATAAAAAAGATTTTCATCAGCAGTTTACAAAATGATTTGCCAGCCTCCAGGGCCATCTTCATTATTTTGAATGCCTCTGGGACCCACATGGGCCCTGTTCACCCAGCAAAAAGAAAAAAAGTAAGTTGGGGCGGTGGTGGCGGTGGTGGCAGGGAGCATCCAGGTGGGAGTATAGTGAAGAGGGTTGCTTTGCTTTGCTTTTGCTGTGTGTGTGTGTGTGTGTGTGTGTGTGTGGTATGTGCGTTTTGACTGGGTTTTGGAGGGTGTGTGTGGTTGTGTTGTATTTTGCAAGATTTTCATTTTGCAGGGCAGGAGGGCAGTATTTTGCCCTCACACGTTGGCGTTTCTCTGAGCTTCACCACTTTGCCTTCTGTGAAACAGGTATTTCGTTGTGCTTTGTGGGAGAAAAGATATGATCCAAAGCTTGGGGTTGAGATCCCACTTCTGACTTTTGCTCAGTTGAACCCACAGTTTTCTTCCTAACACACTTTTCCCAAGTCTCAGCACTTCAAGAGAAAGCAGAAGAAAGTCTTCAACATCAGCGATTCTGATGGGATGGGTTTTCCTTCTGGACAAACTGTTATTGGTGAATGTTTGGGAGAGAAAAATGGAATTTTATGTAATGTAACTAGTGAAATCCATCTCATGGTTGGAAGAGCATAGGGAGAACTGGACTGGGCAGGATAGGGGTGGTTGATTGTTCCTCTCAGACATTTGCTCTCATACATGGATCCCTAGTAGCCAGGTAAGAGACATAATGAATCAACTGTAAGTGACCAACTGAACTGCTTCTGCTTGCCTTCCTCATCAATAAGAAAAAGGAACATCCAGTTCCTATTTGTACACCACACTTCTGATTGAAAGCTGCTCAAAAATTATCCACCTTCAGCTGCAACCTGATTCACACTTACCTGGGAGCAAGTTCTATCAATTCAGCGATACTTACTTCAAAGTAAGCACACACAGGATCAGGAGGCAAGAAGCTTCCTTACACATAATTGTTGTTGATGGGTGGTTTTTTGGGGGGTTACCCAATGAGTGCTATGATTTATAGAGTCATAAATATATATAATCCCATCCATCTTCGGTCCATTCTGGGTAGAAGGTTGCTTGCTTCAATTATTTTCGGAAGCCATCACTGAGAAACCAAACTCATACTGGCTTGGAGTGTAGAGGAAAGTTGAGGAATAGTGGCTATTACAATAAAGATTTTCTCCCTTCAGGCTGGAGCTGGAAGATTAATTGCCACAAGGTTTTCTTGGTGGTGTTTTGTTTCCATCAGGAAAAAAAATATAGTTAGCTGAGAGTTTATTCTTTTTCTTCTGTGTTGTTTATGGCAGTACTAGTATAGAAATACAGATATTTCAGGAATGAAGATCTGAAACGCTGATCCACTACACTCCCTACTGCTTAATGCTGTGGCCTCCTTGTTGTCCACGCTTGTAAATTGCCAATAAAATTTGCATCCAAGGAGACCTAGGGTCACATAAGCCTCTGCAACAGCTGGATCAGTGGCTGCTGTGCTTCCTTTAAAGACAGAGATAGGGGAGAAATTTGTTCAGTTCACATTTTATTGCAAAGTTACCTACTTTCACACTTTTTAAGCTCTGTGTGCAAGATGCATGTGTTAAGGAACGTAATGTCTATAATGCATTATATTTGGAAAATTGCTTGCAAAAATGTGGATATCATACAAAAATGCATGCGTAGGTGCATGCATTAGGGAAAATGTGGACAAAAATGCTTATGAAATTTCATGTAAACTTTTTTTTAAAAAAATCTTGAAATTCAAGATGAACCAAACTTAAAATTGGTAAAATGAGAAACTTAGAGAAATCAATACAGATGGATTTTCCCTTCTTCCTCTAGCCCAGATGCCACACCCTTGGATCTGAAATTCCTAAATTTTAGTTGTATATGTCTGGAAACAAAGCCCTATGAAGAGACACTGAAAGGCTTGTTTAGCTTTGAGAAGAGAAGACTGAAGGTAGACATGATAGCACTCTCCAAATACTTGAAAGTAGGGCTGTGAATCATTTGGGATCTGAATCCTGAATCCGAGGCAAATTGGGGTGATTTGCAGGGCTTTTAAACAAATCTGAATGAAGTGAAATAGATCCAAATCGGTCTGAAGCGAATCGGCATGGTCCGAATCAATTCAGATTGATTCAGACCTTTTCCCAAGTGCAGACAGCCTGTCTGTGCTTGCAGAATTTCTTTTGTTAGAGTAGGGAGGGGGAGGAATGTGGAGGGGAAATTGGCTGTTAAGTGACAGCTTCATCCCCCAATCCTCCTGAAGTCTTCCAGTTCTCTCCAGCAGCCTCCAACCACAATGGTGGAGGAGGGATTAAGGACAATCAGGAGACTGAGCTTCCTTCATCCTTGCTCATTGTGAGTAAGACTTGGTAGGAGTAGGGTGTTTGGGGCTGGCTAGCTTAGGTTTCTTATTGGTGTGTGTTTGGGGGCATTGGTATTTGGATCTTTCTTGAGTTTCCCCCCTTCTCTCACTGTTATCTCTTGCCTGTATTTCTCTTTCTGCTTGTATTTTTTTTAAATACAAAATTCACACACACACACACACACACACACACACACTATTCTAGCTGTTAGCCTTTAGTGTGTTCATTCCAATCCTTCCCCCTTCCTTCCCCTTCCTCCATTTTTCCCAGAAAAAAGCAAATTTGACCAGTTGATTGCACAAATACCACTGTACCAATCTGTCTGGAATTTGGAAGATATAAACACTTCCACAGTGTTTGTAAGGTTTCCAAATCTTATGTTTGTATGATGAAAAATGAAAAAGTTATAGCACTTTGCTTTGAGTAGTTTCCCTATAAAAAGCAAAATTTACCAGTTATTGTACAATTACCACTTTACCAATCTGTTTGCAATTTGGCAGACACGATCACCCCCACAGCATCTATAAGGTCTCCATATGTCATGTTTGTATCATGAAAAATGAAAAGGTAATAGCACTTTGCTTTGAGTAGTTTCCCTAAAAAAGCAAAATTTAGCCATTGATTGCACAATTACCACTACACCAATCACTCTGGAATTTGGAAGACATGAACGTCTCCACAATGTTTGCAAGGTAGCCAAATTTTATGTTTGTATCATGAAAAATGAAAAAGTTATAGCACTTTGCTTTGAGTAGTTTTCCTAAAAAAGCAAAATTTAGCAGTTGATTGCACAATTACCACTGCACCAATCTGTCTGTAATTTGGCAGACGTGATCACCCCCCACAGCATCTATAAGGTCTCCAAATGTGATGTTTGTATCATAAAAAATCAAAAGTTATGGGCATTACTTTTTTCCAGTGCAAGTCTATGGGAAAATGAGAAATCCAAATCTCAATATGGATTCAGATCTGAAGGGATTCAAAACAGGTATGAATCAATCCAAAGTGAATTGGGATCTGAAGCGAATCGGGCAGTCTGTGCACAGCCCTACTTGAAAGGTTGTCACACAAAGGAAGGTCAGGATCTGTTCTTGATCATTCCAGAATGCAGGACATGCAATAATGGGCTCAAGTTACAGGAAGCCAGATTCTGGCTGGACATCAGGAAAAACATCCTGACTGTTAGAACAGTATGACAATAGAACCAAGATGCAGCTGGTTAGCCATCTGTCAGGTATGTTTTTTGGTGGATTCCTGCATTAAGCAGGGGGTTGGAGTCAATGGCCTTATGGGTCCCTTCCAACTCTAATATTCTAGGATTCTATGATTCTAGAGTATGGTGTGTTGCAGTTATTCAATGCGGAAGGGAAAGCAGTCTGCACATATTAAGAGGCATTCTCTGTTTTACTGTCATTTTATGAGCTTCCGGGCTGATAGAATTGAAAATTTGTTCTGGACCTTAAAACCCTATATGAATGCATAGAAGAAAGACAAGTGCATATCAGACTCCCCCCCCCCCCCCGAATTGACTGATATTTTGTTTATTCCAAGACATTGTGCTCTGATGCAAACTGATGTGGTATAGTAAATGCCCAAAATTTGTTGAATGTTTAACTAGCTTACACAAAAATTTACTTGCTTTTTCGCAACCTGAAGAAACAATTTTTAAGCACTTTCCAAATCCTCAGAAATGGAATGAAAGGAATTCAAAATACATTCTTTTCAATAAATTGTGGTTATATAGCTAGAGACAGAGGCTTTAGATACATGCTGGGGAAAGTATTAAAGACCATTATTGCAGATATTAAGCAGTTAATAGCCACTGATTTACAGTGCAATCAAGAGGGTCAGAATAGGTAGGGTCCCCCTGGTGGTTTATTGCTCTTCTCACTTTCTCAATTATCATATAATATAATTAATTGCCTTTTGAGTAAGGATAACATTTGTAATGCCACAAGAGTATTAAAGTACAGATAATCTCCTTAATATGGGAAGGGTTGTTACTTGCCAAAGGATGAAGATCCAAAGCCGGCTCAGACTCATGTCCATGTCAGATTGCGAGCTTTTATTTTATTTTTTTCTGTTCACACAAAAATCCATGCACATTGTTTGCATGCATTTCCCCAAACATATGCCTCGATTGTGCATATTTTTGAAATGTACGCCCTTTTCCCATTGATTAAAACATGCTTGTGTGCATATTTCAGAAGGACACATATAAATGTGTATACTAGTGCAAAAAAAAAAAGGTTAACAATGCAATAACATAGGAAAAAATGTTTGCAAAAATGTATGTATTAGCAAAAGTACATTACAGTACAAAGATGCATGAACTGGGAGAAATGTGCACAAAAATGCTTATGAATTTTAATGGGAACTTCCAAAGAAAGAATTCTCAAAGTTCAGGGTGAACCAAAGTTAAGACTGAATCAATTCTCAAAGTTTGCAACAAACCAAATTTAAGATAGGAAAAATTAGAAACTGACAGAAGCTGAAATTGAGAGATTCGTTCATCTCTAATTCATGCTATGGTAAGCCCAAGAAGAGACTACTGTAATACACTCTACATGGGGCTACCTATGCAGAGTGTTTGGAAGCTCCTATTGGTTCAAAATGTAGTAGCAAGAGCAAAATCGAGAGATTAAATAACACCTGTCTTGAAGGAGGTGGCTTATTAACAAAATATGTTTCCTCCAGGCAAAAGTGATGGTATTAGCTTTTAGAGCCTTAAACAGCTTGTGTTAGGGGGTTCTGAAGGAATGCCTTTCCTATACCTTACAATCTGCTAAACAGTTCCTACTTCACACCCTGGATCGATCTACACCAAGCAGGATATAACACTTTAAAACAGTTCATAACTGTTTATAACAGTTATAAACGATTTATAATGGTTTAAAACTGTTATAAATCATTATAAAGCAGTCATGTGGATCCCTCCCCTGCTTCTTGGAGCTACAGTTCAGCTGTAAAAAGCAAAGTGTAGGGCCTTCTCTGCAGTGACACCATAGTTATGTTAATTCATTCCCCAGGGCGGTCACCTGGCTGACCCGGTCTATAGAAGACTAATGCAAACTTAACTTTTCAGGAAGGGATGGGGGATCCTTGGCTACAGTATCTTAGGTCTGAGACCCAACGTGGAATTTGCTGTAGCACAATGGCTAAGAAACTACCCTCTTAGCCCGCCACCTGCAGAAAGTATCTCTTCTCTGTCATGAATTCGCTACATGGCAAGAACTCCCATGAGAGCTTGAATGGGTTGGTTTGGCACAATAATTGAACAGCACATACATACATACATACATACGTAGGGCAGTATCCAACAGGGGGCACTTATGCTCCCGCTGTTCCTTTTTTGCCCTGCTGATTCCCTTCCATAAGTGGTGCCCATGGCTTGCGGAATGAAGATTTAGCACTTCAGGGAGACGAGCCCAAACAAGTAGAAATTCTCATTTCTGGAGCAGATGCATGTCAGCAGAGCTCGCAGAAGGGAGCTCTGCCAACCTGTACCAATCCAGGAAAGAGTGTTTCTGCTCATTTCAGGGCCACCTTTAGGAAGCGCCAAATCTCCTTGGCATAAGCCGTTTGTCCTGCTGGTGCGATGGAATCAGCAGGATCCACCACTTGTGGAAGGGAATCAGTGGGGTGCAAAAGAATCATCACAGGCATGAGCACCCCATTGGATACTGCCCTTAGACTGCAGTAGGAAGTGTAGCTTCAAAATCTCCACATACACATGGAAGTTTCCTGAACAACTGCTTGGATCAAACATTGCACTTTCCCCCCTTTGCTTCTCATAAGACGGGCATTACACAACAAATATAAGAGTTTGCATTAATCTCCAAGACATATATTTGAATGGGTTCAAAGGGGCTGAGCCAGTTAGTCATCAAACCATTACTTTAACAGTGCCGCCTTAATTGTAATAAAGCTAGAGAATTTGGAAAAATTGACTGAACCAATTTTTAGTGGATTAGCTTCCTGCCGAAATGGCTGTTTGTAGCATGAATAAAACCTAAACCCTTGTTCAAGCATCGAGAAGCACACCAAGGTGTGTTCACCAGTTCCACTTCTGCAACCTTCCTTCTGAAACTGTTTTAAAAAAACAACACCTCCCCAGTAGTTTGGATACATTCCCCCCTTTAAAGCTGATCTCTGCCCTCCTATGTTTCAAATGGTTTGATTGACTCTCTAGGGCTTGTATCTCTGCATTTGTTCTGCAATTTAAAAATCAGCTTTAAATGAATGCAAAACACGTGTCCCTTGCCAAATGCTTGAAACCTGACAGGCAGTCCAGGTCTCTTAACTAATTATTGAGAATGTGAAATGCAACCTCATGGGGATTCTCACTTAAAACAAAGGCGCTGCAACATTTATTAAGGAGATTAGTGCAAAGGTGAATGGTAAAGGGAAGCACATTTTAATAGTATTTTTTTAATCTGAACTAACAATAGTTTTATGATGAGATTTTAATTCCCCACTCCTCATCTTTCTATATCAAGTTAATACATAAAAAGAAACAGTCTATTTGTGCATGTTAAAGGCCAAAACAGATATTACTTTAAATTTGCGTCTGGCAGTTACATCTGTTTTCATTTTTACTCTGCGATAGGCATGGAGGGGGCAGGAATTCAGATTGGGTCACTAGCATTGGGGTACGAGGCTTTTAAGATCCATATCAGTCCCACTGCACTAGGAGAACCAGGGATGGGAGAATCAAGAATGCTTGAGTTCATCTGGATCCCCCAAACTCCATTTTGTAGCGCCGTTCATTTTGCTCCATTCTTGTTTGTGGCTTGTTTTTCATTTAATGTGGGAAAGTGCACATTTTGAATGGGAAACACACAATACGTATCACACACAGGGAGCCCATTCATTCACACGCATGGCTCCTAACCGTGATATCTAAATTGCTGGAACAAAATCTGAACCTCCTATCTCTTTTCATGTGCATTTTTTCAAAAGTGCACACTTTTCTCTCATTGACTAAAGTGTATATTTTTTTAAAAAACAAAACAAAAAACCGCACGCTTTAAAATGCAGAGTTTTCAAAATACGCATTTTTCAAATGCAACTGCAAGTTTGGTAAGCTGAAAACCTATTGGCATTTGGAATTGTGAGGAAGGCAAGGTTGAATGATTTACAAACTGAAACAACATTCTTGTGCATCCCTAACCTGCACTTACTCTAGTGTAAAAATGAACAAAAGATATATTCCCAGGCATTTGACACTGATATATTCCCAGGCATATGAAGGCATATGATGGGCTGTTTAATGTATCAATCTAATAGTTTATGGTTGTCACTGGTGTATTAGTTGTTTTATGGGGTGGTTCTTTTTATATTTTATTGGATAATTATTATAGTTGTTTTATACGCACTACAAATTGACTTGCCCCCCTTTTTAAATAAAGTTGTCTGATGATGATGAACATACAACTTTCTTATAAAAAGCAAGTACTACAAGTGATAGTGCTCAAATGAAATGGCTCACCAAAATTCTGCTCATTAGAACCTCCTGCTGTATCAGGAGTCCTGCTGTATCAGGTCAAGGCTCCACCTGGTTCACCATCTTGTTTCCAACTCTGGCTAGCTAGTTATTCCCAGGAAACTCCCAAGCAGGGCAGGAAAACAATAGCCTCCCTCCACCAGTTTTTCTCACCTGGCAGCTGATGTTCATAAGTACTCTGGAGGTTCCTTTTAGCTGTCATGATTAGTAGCCTTGAGAGATCAATTGTGCCCAGACCCAGTAATAATGAGATGAGACACTGTATGGTTTATAAATGAGCAATGACTCTTTTAGTAATAACATTTATAAAGGTCCTGCAATGATCCAAAAAGCAAATCCCTAAATTATCCTTCCCTGGTACAGGTTCCTAATAGTTGTAAGCAATGGAAACTCTTTCTCACATCTCATTCCTTTGGGAAAGCTCCCTGGGCATGGGTCCCCTGAGTGATTTTCACCCAGCTCCTAGCTGGCACTGGCCATGCTGAGGGATTTCCATCCACCTCACTCCCTTGCCTCTCAAGTCCCATGGCTACAAATGGGATTCCTGTCTCCACTCATGGCACGTGGACAGATCTGAGGATGCTCCTCTTCATCTCCTAGAAATGCCACCAGGTTCTCACTCATTTTGTCTCTCCCCACTTTCCCCTCCTGGATCTTCACTGAAACTACCTGATAGGAGGTTACCTACCTACCTAATGCCCCCCTCAGCCAGTTGATGCAAGGCAGGGACACAGAACCTCCCATCCGCAGGTCTAATTTGGCCTATAGAGCTTGTGCATCTGGCCCATGGAGCCTCCTTGGGTTCCTCCAGGGGTGAGGCTTGGCTCCAAGCCCCACCCCCTGGAGGAATCCCTCATGGGGAATCCTTCCCTCCAGACGACTCACCAGGATATCTTAAATTGGAGATAACAGCAGGCATCCTGGCTGGAGGGGACTCAGCCAGCGCTGGAAAGAATGGCTGTAAAATCATTCCTGCAGACTCCGAGACAATTTGGGTTGGGTAAGGGGAAAATGCCTGCATAGCCGCAATGTGCATTGATGACCAGCAGGTGCCCACACTGAACCAACAGGTGGGTAGGTGCTGGAAAAAGTATGACCAGGGGGAAGAGGTCCAGCATGGCCATAAACATAGCCCCTCCTAGCCCCTCTTGACTGTGTGGCCCAAACCAGCCTCCTTTGCCTCACCTCATGACTGAGAACCAGGTGTAAAGATGCCCTTTGCCCCCCTTTCAGAGGGTGGGATAAGGATCGGACTTCTATATGGATTTGTCTAATTCCCTTTCGAAGCCCTTAACTCAGTGGGCATCACCTAGGGACGTCGGAGGAATTTGTTTGAGGGGTGGGGGTGCAGCTTGATGAGCTTCCCTTAGTTTGGCCCTGTGGACTTTGGTCTGTTTTCTAGGGGTGTGCACGGACCCCCCGGATCGGATCGGGACCCGGATCGGGACCTCCAATTTTGTCCCGGACCGGTTCGGACAAAATCGGAGGCCCCCCGGACCGGATCGAGTCCGATCCCGACCCAAAAATCGTACATTTTTGGATCGGCCGCCATTTTTTTCCCCATAGACTTGCATTGCAATGCAAGTCTATGAGGAAAAAATGGCGGCGGGTGGGTAAGGGGGGGCCTAACTCCCTCCCCCCCCCCGGGGCCGTCCGCTGTGGACGGCCCCGGCAGGTAAACCCCCTCCCCCGCGCTCCCTACCCCCCCTGGGGCCGCCCGCTTCCATCCGCTGGCGCCCGCGGGCGCCAGCGGATAGAAGCGGACGGCTCCGGGGGGGGTAAGCCCCCTTCCCCGCCACTGCTTACCTTCTCGGCCCGTCCGGCGCCGGCGGCTACTACCAGCGGGCTCCGCGGCCTACTCTCGAGTAGCGCGCCGGGTGATGACATCACCCGGCGCGCCATCCTAGAGCAGGCCGCGGAGCCTGCTGGGAGTAGTAGGCGCCGGCGCCGGACGGGAGCCGCCGGGCCGGGCAGGTAAGGGCCCCCCTCCCCCCTCCCCCCTCCGCGCGCCCCCTCCTCCCCTCCACGCACCCCCTCCTTACCTTTCCGGCCCGGCGGCTCCCGTCCGGCGCCGGCGCCTACTACTTCCAGCAGGCTCCGCGGCCTGCTCTAGAGTAGCGCGCCGGGTGATGACATCACCCGGCGCGCCATCCTAGAGCAGGCCGCGGAGCCTGCTGGGAGTAGTAGGCGCCGGCGCCGGACGGGAGCCGCCGGGCCGGGCAGGTAAGGGCCCCCCTCCCCCCTCCGCGCGCCCCCTCCTCCCCTCCACGCACCCCCTCCTTACCTTTCCGGCCCGGCGGCTCCCGTCCGGCGCCGGCGCCTACTACTTCCAGCAGGCTCCGCGGCCTGCTCTCGAGTAGCGCGCCGGGTGATGACATCACCCGGCGCGCCATCCTAGAGCAGGCCGCGGAGCCTGCTGGGAGTAGTAGGCGCCGGCGCTGGACGGGAGCCGCCGGGCCGGGCAGGTAAGGGCCCCCCTCCCCCCTCCCCCCTCCGCGCGCCCCCTCCTCCCCTCCACGCACCCCCTCCTTACCTTCCCGGCCCGGTGGCTCCCGGCCGGCGCCGGCGCCTACTACTTCCAGCAGGCTCCGCGGCCTGCTCTAGAGTAGCGCGCCGGGTGATGACATCACCCGGCGCGCCACCCTAGAGCAGGCCGCGGAGCCTGCTAGTAGTAGTAGGCGCCGGCGCCGGACGGGAGCCACCGGGCCGAGAAGGTAAGTGCCCCCCTCCTCCCCCCCCCCGCTGTCCACTTTCATCGGCGGGCGCCCGCTGGCGCCCGCCAATGGAAGCGGCGGTGGGCGCCAGTGGGCGCCCGCCGATCCGCCGATCCGCCGAACCGGTTCGGAGCTTTTTCGGACCGGTTCGGATTGGATCGGCCGATCCAGCTGCGGGATCGGAAATCGGATAATTTATCCGATTTCCCACTGGACCGGACTCGGATCGTGGATCGGGTCCGATCCAGTGCACATCCCTACTGTTTTCTACTACAGAGCCCAACCCTGTCTGCAGCAAGTCAGGCTGGTTTGTGGTTTTTCCATTTGTAAAAAATTTGCAGAAATTATGGTTGAATTTTATGCAAATTTTGGGCACAATTTGCTCAAATCCCTATCTGCAAAAATTAGAGCTCAGCCCACAAAAATATGCAAAAAGTTCCTGGGGTTCAAGGAAAAACCCGCAGCTCAGCCCGCAAGTCAAACTGACACCACAGAACTCCATCGAGCCAAAAAAGAAAAGGATTTCCCAGTGCCAGAAATCCATCCCATCACCACATGGTGTGGTAGCACTTTTTGTAAATGAATAATGCACTGTGTGGCATACTTTTTTTGGGAGGGGGCTCCTTTGCAAACGTTGATGTCAAATATTCTCCAGGTGTTCTTGGATGCTTACATTTCTATGATTTTTTTTGTATCAGTATTTAATTGCTAGTGATATTTGATTTCAGTATTAGATATTTGAGAATGAATATTGCTCCAGCATTTGGCAGCTGACATGCAATGGGAATTAGTAATTGCCAGTATTGATAGTTGATACTCAGTGGTACATCACAGTGGTTTTCAAATGTTCAAACAGGCTCCCTGCAGCTGTTCCTTCTCTGGCTGTTGTAAGGGGCTTGTTTAGCCTCCCCCTTGCTTTGGTATTCTTCTTGGGAGGCAGGAGGTGCAGCCCCCCAGGGGCCTTTAGTTCTCTGGCTGATAGATGAGGTCAGAATCTGCAGTTTCCGGGAACTGTCAGTTGAAGCTGTGTGTTCCTTCTGACAAGAAAGGTGAAATTAGTGGCCTTCTGCTGCTCCCTCTCTGGCTGATGTATGGGGCCAGGTTGGTCTTCCCCTTGTCATGACGTGCTTTCTGGGAGGCAGGGGGTACAGCCTCCCCGTGCCCTTTGTTATTTGGCTGAAACCTCCCAAAACTAAAATAGGTAAGTGCGTTAGGATTTCAGCCTTAAATTTGAAATTCAGTTTGAATCATTTCGTTAGTTTGTTTGCTGGTTGAATAGTTTTGTAAAAATAATGTTTCTTATTGTTGTAATGTCGTATTTGTTCATAAAACTCTGTGTTTCTTATGACACCACCCTGAGATCCTTTGTGGAGGATGGAGCAACTGAGAAATCTTTTATACAGATAAATAAATTGGCATCCTCTACCGACATGAGAGCTGAGGACTTCCATGCCCCCTTTTCCCTGTTGATGCAGAAGTATGGTAATAATAAGCTTGTGGCTTAGCTGGAGGCTACAGATGACCTGCTCTGCATGCAGTTAGCACTACTGTTGTCTATTTCTACTCTTAAGTTCTAGCTTCCTTGTCCTTGAACAAGAAAGCCCAGCCAAGTATTCATCAACTGAGATATGCATGTTAATGTTTGGTTTGAATGTTTAGGCCTGATAAAGAACCTGTGTTGTTGGGCACTATTCATTGTTCTGCAATTTCATGTATGAATTTGTTAGTTAGTATACATTGTACCTGATTAGTTGTTGTTTTATAAAACCCATTAATTTGATTTGTATCTTGCCTTTCTACCCCAAAATGGTACTCAAGATGGCTTATGCACATAAGTAAAACTGATTAAAATAATAAAATACAATAAAAACATAACAATTACAGAATAAAAACAACACCCAACCCAACAGATCCACTTCAGGGATGTCCAGTGCAGAGAAATCCGACCCTGTTAGGGCTTGACGGATTTTCCCTGAGCCTTTGGCTGTGAAGTGCATAGATTACAGGTAGGGTACCAGTGGTCCGCTACATGTTGTTGTACTGCAACTTCCATTCTCTCCTGGATGGGCATTGGAGTATGTCTCCTTTCACTTGACATGTGTCTTTCATGCTTAGCTAAATCAACAATAATACTATTAAAGTGCCGTTTGCTCACACTGTAGTTGGAAGAGCAGGTTCCTTCAATGATTACGGACAAGGCCAATGAGTTCTTCCACTTGCATGCATGCATGGATTTCTTTGTCTTTTTTAAAAATAATAATTTAGTACCTATTCAACTCAGTGGAACTTACTTCAAAATGAAGGGTTGTCTTGCCAGGAAAACAAAGTTACATGAAATTCTGCTATCATGAAAGATGAAAGAAATCAATAAATATTTCATGAAAGAAATAAAGATTTGAAGCAGAACAATGGTTCTTTTTGATAATGTGCTTTCCAGTATGCTCTGTTTGGATTCTCCTTTCAGGTAAACAGACTCTGAGAAGGGCTGGCCAAAGTCATTATGCTGCTTAAGGGAAACAACAAGATTTGCAAACGCTGACCATCTTCCACTGAGTCTGAAGGCCACAAGCTAGTTTAGGGAGTACAGCATAAGCTATGTGGCAGTGTGACGGTTTGAGGCCTACTGAGGCAAAGTAAAAAGGTCAGTCCTTAGTGGCCTGCTGTTTTTCTGTTGGCAGGGGTATCCCTGAGAGGAGAAGCTTCATTTCACCATTTAAGGTTATTTTCTTTGGTTAACTTTTATTTCTTCAAGACTGAACAATATTTTCTGTTTTGGGGGAAGAAAGTATAAAAGAATGAGAGAACCAGCCAGAGGAGAGTCAGAAAAGATCAGAGCATGAGTAAGGAGCAGAAAGAAGCAGCCTGAAAAAGTCTAGGTGCAGCTTAGGGTAAAATAACATTTTTTCAACTTTTATTTTCTTTTAATGCTTTTTGTGTCGCTCAACTCACCAGTAAAGTGTTGTGTTTAGTCACAAGTGTCTGGAGTAGGCTGACCAGATAAAATCCAGGTCAGGGCTCATGTAACTTTAACAGTTGTGGAGAAAAGGGAATTTCAGCCAGGGGCATTTGTATGCAATTAGTAGGGATGTGCACTGGATCGGACCCGATCCACGATCCGAGTCCGGTCCAGTGGGAAATCGGATAAATTATCCGATTTCCGATCCCGCAGCTGGATCGGCCGATCCAATCCGAACCGGTCCGAAAAGGCTCCGAACCGGTTCGGCGGATTGGCGGATCGACGGGCGCCCACTGGCGCCCACCGCCGCTTCCATTGGCGGGCGCCAGCGGGCGCCCGCCGATGAAAGTGGACAGCGGGGGGGGGAGGAGGGGGGCGCTTACCTTCTCGGCCCGTCCGCTCCCGTCCGGCACTAGCAGCTACTACCAGCGGGCTCCGCGGCCTGCTCTAGGGTGGCGCGCCGGGTGATGTCATCACCCGGCGCGCTACTCTAGAGCAGGCCGCGGAGCCTGCTGGGAGTAGTAGGCGCCGGCGCCGGACGGGAGCCGCCGGGCCGGGAAGGTAAGGAGGGGGTGCGTGGAGGGGAGGAGGGGGCACGCGGAGGGGGGAGGGGGGCCCTTACCTTCCCGGCCCGGCGGCTCCCGTCCGGCGCCGGCGCCTACTACTCCCAGCAGGCTCCGCGGCCTGCTCCAGGGTGGCACGCCGGGTGATGTCATCACCCGGCGCGCTACTCGAGAGTAGGCCGCGGAGCCCGCTGGTAGTAGCCGCTGGCGCCGGACGGGCCGAGAAGGTAAGCAGTGGCGGGGAAGGGGGCTTACCCCCCCCGGAGCCGTCCGCTTCTATCCGCTGGCGCCCGCGGGCGCCAGCGGATGGAAGCGGGCGGCCCCAGGGGGGGTAGGGAGCGCGGGGGAGGGGGCTTACCTGCCGGGGCCGTCCACAGCGGACGGCCCCGGGGGGGGAGGGAGTTAGGCCCCCCCTCACCCACCCGCTGCCATTTTTTCCTCATAGACTTGCATTGCAATGCAAGTCTATGGGGAAAAAAATGGCGGCCGATCCAAAAATTTACGATTTTTGGGTCGGGATCAGACTCGATCCGGTCCGGGGGGCCTCCGATTTTGTCCGAACCGGTCCGGGACAAAATTGGAGGTCCCGATCCGGGTCCCGATCCGATCCGGGGGGTCCGTGCACACCCCTAGCAATTAGTTCCTGGTGAAATTCCCTCTTCATCACAACAGTTAAAGGTGCAGGCACTATACTAGAGTGACCATATACAAAAGAAGACAGGGCCCCTGCAACTTTAACTGTTGTGAAGAAGAGGGAATTTCACCAGGAACTAATTGCATACAAACGACACTGGCTGAAATTCCCTTTTCTCTACAACTGTTAAAGTTACATGAGCCCTGACCTGGATTTTATCTGGTCACCCTAGTCTGGAGTATCACTCACCCCACGTCTACAGCATAAATCCCCATGTTACTGGGAAGGGGAAGGTAAAAAGAAGGAAAGAGGGACTCTTAAGTAGGCAAGAGATCCCTAAAGAGGGGTTCAGGACATGGAAGGAACCCTGACAGGCAGATAAACAGCTTCTCCTTCAACACTTTACAGCTACCTCCAAGTATCTGCTGCTTTAGGCAAGCACCTCACTTAGCCCTGACTCTGAACAGTCTGGGTGTAATAATGCAATAAACTGGAGATGCCTATGTAGTTTCAAAATATTCAAATTTCAAATTTCAATTATTCAAAATATAAAACAACAGTATAAAAACATAGTATATAAGAACACAAGCAGGACAAAACCAAGCAGCAATATAGATTTAAAATACAAATTTAAAACAGTAAAGTTAAAAATTAGACTAATAAGCTTTTAAAATACTGAGAAAATAAAAAGGTCTTCACCTGATGTCTAAAAGAATATAATGTAGGTGCCAGGCGAATGTCTCTAGGGAGCTCATTCCACAGCTGGGGTGCCACAGCAGAGAAGGCCCTCCTCCTGGTAGCCACCTGCCTCACTTCCTTTGGCAGGGGCTCACGGAGAAGGATCCCTGAAGATGGTCTTAGGCTTCGGGCAGGTATATATGGAAGAAGGTGTTCCTTCAGATACCTTGGCCCCAAGCCGTTTAGGGCTTTGAATGTTAATATTAGCACTTTGTATCGGGCCCGGACCTGGACTGGCAGCCAGTGAAGCTGGAAAAGGACTGGCGTAATATGGTCTCGTTGGCCACTCCCTGCTAACAGTCTGACTGCCCTGTTTTGTACCTGCTGAAGTTTCCGGACCATTTTCAAAGGCAGCCCCATGTATAACGCATTGCAATAATCCAAACGAGAGGTTATGAGAGTGTGGATAACTGTAGCTAGGCTATCTCTGTCCAGATAAGGGCGCAGTTGATATATCAGCCTAAGCTGATAAAAGGTGCTCCTTGCCACTGAGTTCACCTGTGCCTCAAGTGACAGTTTTGGATCCAGGAACATCCCCAAACTACGAACCCGATCCTTTAGGGGGAGTGCAACCCCATCCAGGACAGGGCGAACATCACCTAGCCGGACAGACGAACCACTCACAAACAGTGCCTCCGTCTTGTCTGGATTGAGTCTCAGTTTGTTGGCCCTCATCCTGTCCATTACGGTGATGGAGCTTTTCCTTTCCTATTGCTCCTTTGGGATGAGACATCTACTAACCTCTTATTTACTTTTACTCCCAAGTTTAAAATAATGCAGAATCCATGGGAAAACAGGAAATGTGCAATCTTGGTCAGTGAGATCACTCACACTGATTTAAATGAGGAAGGACTTCAACTGAAACGTGCAGTATGTAATGTACCTTCATTGTCCCTCCATTCTTTTTGATGGAGCTTATTCAAGATCAGAATACATTTCTTGGTGGATTTTGTGCCTAACCTCCAAATGAAGGCTTTATTATTCTTGTGTTTTCCCCAGAGTAGCACAAATCCTGAAAAATGGATAAAAAAGGAGCAGTTAGAAATGCTTTTAAAAGCTTAGCAGCTGTTCATCTCACTGAATCTTTGTGGAATTTCTCCGAGCTCAGAGAACGCTACTGATTGCAACAACACAATTTAAACAAAATCCAATACACAATTCTCTGTGCAAATTTGAATGGGTATACAGTCTCATTAGAAGAAAGGGCTTAAATATGTCTAACATCACTTTTTAAAAAATATACAGCTGCCATATTGGTGCCAGACAAGGAAAGAGAGAGAGAGAGAGAGAGCAGAAGAAGAAAGCAGGGTTTTCTCATTGAGAGCTGCGGAATAATTAACAGCAGACACTGGCTTAGTTTTTACACAAATTATTTCCACACTTTGAAAAAAAAGTTGAATCTTCAAGGACCAGTCTTCCAAATGTAGACCAGCCCAGCCGTTTGTTTGCATACAGGTTTGGCTGAGAAGATAATTTCAACACATGCAAACAAAAGCCACGCTAACTGGGAAAAAGGAAAACAAGAAAGTTGTAACACGAGGCCCAGTGAGGTACAGAAATGTCTATCCTGTGAATTTTGCAGTCCAAATAAATAATAATACACAAAAAGGAAGTGACTGTTGTTTGTCTTTTCAGAAAACAAGAACATAAAAAATGTCTTGCTGGACCAATCTATGTCCATCTAGTCCACCGTCCTGTTTTCAATAGTGGTCTGCTAGCTGCCTGTGGAAAGTTCATGGGCAAGTCATGAGGGCAACCAGCTCCCTGTATATGTAGGGTTTATTTAGCTGTCATAGCCATTGATATATCCATATCCCCATGAATGTGCTGAATTGATAATACAAGCAATCTATGCTACTGGCTCTTATACAGAAGAGATGGAGCCAAACAAAACATTAGCTTAAATGTGCATCTGTCACCAAAAAAAGGAAATGTGCATCTTCCTAATGGTGGACAAATCTATCAATTTTGATTTCAGTTCCTATCTGTTTCACCTTTTTCCAATCTTAAGTTGGTTCTGTATCAGTTTGCAATACTTTTTTTAAAGTGCTCATGAAATCTAGTCAGCATTTCTCCTAAAGCAGACATTTTTGTATGGACATTTGCCTAACATACCCATTTTTTGCAAGCAGTTTTCAAGATTCTAATGCATTTCTGTAAGTTATTTTATTTATGAATTTATTTATTGAATTTCTAAACTGCCCAATAACCAAAGCTCTCTGGATGGTTTACAAAAGATTCAAAAACCTTTTACAATGTAATATGAAACAAAAATTCTAACAACCATGTACATACAGAACAATTGAAAATGCTCAACAATAAACATCCCAGGACCTGTGAAAAACCTTATCATATGCTGTCACTAATATATGCATGTTTTTCTGCAGGTTTCCATAGTCTACACATTTATGTACACAGGTTTGATCAGAGAAATGCAGTGCAAAAGTTAGGGAAGCACAAATACCGAACGATAACTGCCGAACTGCATTCCCCACAGCCTACAGACCAATTGTTTGGTTGCTGTTGGGAGTACAATACTGCTGGGAAACAGCCTACACATTCCCTATGTGCCCTGTGTTTCAGCGGATTGCTGGAATTTCTACTGTGTCATAATGACATCCACCAGCAGAGGGAGGAGGGTGCAACCCCCGAAGGGTTCTGGGTTGGCCAATGTTGCCCCCTAAGCTCAGGACATTGCTGCCCTCCCAACCCCCTGACTTACCTGCCATCTTGATGTCGCAACATTCTGTTTTATTTGCACCCATCATTGGTTGCTGATGGTGGTGGTGGGGCACGGAAACAGAGCATGTTGTTGCATTAGGGCTATGGTCATGTTCTACTAGATGTTATGACAGAATATGGGAGGTCAGCACACGGTTGCTATTTTAATCAACAGCTGTGTGTTTGGGGTAATGTCCAGATAAGCATTTACGTGGTATAGGAATGAGGCTCTCTTGGCTATGTACTGTCTATGGTGTTTGCAAAACAGCCCAGGAACTTCTAAATTCCTTTAATGCTTTGGGGATGAGCCAAGAGTTACTATATTTTATATAATAGAAATGTGAGGCATTTCGCTGGATTTCAGCAGGATACATTTCAAGTATTAGTACATCGACATAATGGATTTTGTTGTTGTTCCCTTTCTTGTTTGTCGTTAAGATTCACCATGCCAGCCCAAACCCTTTTTACCCATAGAAATTTAATCCAGACAAACAAGATAACACAAGGCTTTGCAGGTGGCATTCCTTTCAAATTGCGAAAAATAAAACATCAATTGGATTTAGTCAATTTAGACTCCAGAGTTGACAGTGTTTTGGTGTCCCTTAGGTACAAAGATGCCAGCTTTAGGAGAATGAAAGAGTGTGTGGTGGTGGTGGGATTGTTTAGAAAGAAGGGGAAATTAAAAGTTAATATCAAAGTATTCTGAAAGGAAGCTACTGAATGCAAACATAAGACTACGGCCTTCTCCTGCATTTGGTTTTGGGATGCTTGTGTCAGGAGGATTTGTGCTGTGTGAAGCAGCAGAATAAAATCATTTGAAGCGACAGGTGCTTGAGCTTCTGGAGATCAGGAAAAAAAACCCATCAGAAAGGATCTTCCCAGATAAAAGTGTAGTGAGAGAAAAAGATTAAAAGTGAGGGGAGGCCTTTCATTATTTATACACAGTGCAAAGCATGCTGCAGAATTGTTAGTTTTTGTAACTTTAGAGGGAGGACAAGTCATTCTCAAATTAGTGCAGCACATCAACCAGTCTCCTTAAAATCTCTACCAAGTACCTTGCTAGTTTTCAAGAATAATTTGGGAGGAATTCCACCACCAGGCCAGCTGAATGACCACAAGTGGGGTTCCTTTCTGGCTGAGGGCTATGATTACTCGTTCACTCACTATGGACATAGCCTGCTCAGAGTAAGTCCACTTTTTATATCTCATTGCTTTAAACGGGAAAGAATCAAAGAAGAGAATATCAAGGGGAGACATGATAGCATGCTTCAAATACTTGAAAGGTTGTCACACAGACGAGGGCCAGGATCTCTTCTCGATCAACCCAGAATGCAAGACACGGAAAAATGGGTTCAAGTTACAGGAAGCCAGATTCCGTATGGACATCAGGAAAAATTTCCTGACCGTTAGAGCAATACGACAATGGAACCAATAACCTAGGGAGGTGGTGGGCTCTCCCACACTACAGGCATTCAAGAGGCAGCTGGACAACCATCTGTCAGGGATGCTTTAAGGTAGATTCCTGCATTGAGCAGGGGGTTGCACCCGATGGCCTTATAAGCCCCTTCCAACTCTGCTGTTATGATAGGCACTTGATAGCGGTGTAGATTGAAAGAAAGAATACTTAAGCTTTGAAACAAACAACGCCTTTAATTCAGGCAAAAGCAGACTGTTCAATTTAGGAAGCACTTTAAAGGAAGCAAAGTAAACGAAACGTTGAAAGTAACAATAACTAACGAACTCCGTCTCTAAGGTCGGCTTGCTCCTTTCGTTGTAAACGCTCAGACCGGCGTGGTCTCACTCTCGCCTCTGTTCTCCTCAAACGTCTGCGTTCCTTGGCATCTTTTAAAGGAGTTTCTCCCTCTTCCTCAGAGGATACGGGCGTGGTTCCACCTGCTGGATCGTCATTGAGATCAGCACTCATTTTCGAGCGCTGATTCGCATCAGCTGACAGAGAGGGGCTGCTAAGCGCCTCCTCCTCCGTACCAAGATCTGGATCAAACTTACGATCCCTGTCTGCTCGTGCCACGCCATCTGACAGCTGCTTTTCCTGCTCAGAAACACGAGGGGTAAACACAACATCTACTATTCTATGATTCTATGATTTTCTCAAATCTTGCATTAAATGAATTGCGGAGCGAAGGACGAGAAATAATGAGGCGACACAAGAATTGGGATATAAACAAGGGCCACTTTATTTTACAGATAACAAAGGGGGGAGGTAATCCTAAGCGGGCATTTTAGCATGGCCAGCCAGGCCATTGAAGGGGTCGGGCGAGACATCCACAGCCCGGGAAGTGGCGCCTGCGCTTTCCCCACCCCCCGAGCTTCCCCAATCTGAGGTGGGGGGCCTTCCGGTGTCGTCTCCACTCGTGCCGCAGGGCTCCGAGTAGACGAGAAGGGTTGGCCCCAAAGGTAAGCCTTATCCCCCCAACTGATGCCGCAGGGCTCTCAGTGGTTGGCCCTCAGGCGTTACCCATCACCTAACAGTGCCTGTGAATGCTCACCATTAAAAAACATAAAAAATGCCCGCTCCTACCGCCCAACATAGTGACCAAATAGCCAATTAACCTAATTAACACCCATCCTGCTTTTGCAGTGTGAAGTAGGCGAAAAAACTCACAACCAAGTTAGATTGTGAGCAAAAAATTCCTACTTGGCCTCAAAAGTGACGACCAGCAAACCCACACTGACAACAGGGAGGGCGGGAGGGAGCTGCGGAACAAACTGTGGAGGTGAGGAGGGGTCCCTGGACTTAAATAGCTGTAGACCCCTCCCATCTCCAGTGGCACCACCTTGGCCCAGCAAATAGTGGGTCTAAACGTTACCTCTCCCCATCCTCGCCCGCAACCACCTCTCCCCACCCAGCGAGCCGGGTAAGGAAAGGCCATGAGACTTAAATATGCTTAAATTTGATTGCATTGCGCCCCGTGTTATTAACTAGAACAAATGGGCAGTAAAAGGGAAGCCATGAAGGGACTTTTAAAATACAATGCACTTTGCTGAATTCTAATTCGGTAAAAAATATTACCTGCAGTGACAGTTAGCGCAGGCAATCCCCAAAGTGGAATAAGTTACACATATGAACATGGGGAGCCATTTGGGAGAGTAATTTGAGAGATGGGCAAAAACATAGCACATCAGTGCACTTATCTTGAAATTTGAAGGCCATGGTCTTGATGATATTCTGTCCTGGGTTGTGCAGAGCTGATATTATGCCCAGGCCAGATGGGAAATGTGTGCCCCCCCATTTCAAACTGCTCATTAAGTATTTTTAATGTTTTTTTTAATGCCCACCAACATGTTCGTTCCACATAACACCTTCATATTAAACCTGTTCTACAACACCTCAATGTTGAATCAGAAATTAACATTTATTTTTAGTTGCTGTACAAATAGAAGAAACAACAATAGAAAACTCCTTCATCATTATCTAACATTATCATCATCATCACCTTCACAGTATCATCATCATCATGATCATCAATAACTATCATCATCATTACCTCACCCTCCACTCCAGAGATTATATGCCATGGAGAAGATTGAGGAAAGAGACACAGTAAGGACAACCATTGCAACTTAGACCCCCTCTAGATGGATTCCGTTTGATGCCTGGTTAGCCGATTATGTGCATAATTGCTGAAGCGCTTTATCGTAAATGCTTGTATGCAGGAGGTAATTGACCACTCAACAGGTGACCTTACTGGTTGTTTCAAATCCACTTTACAAGTAGTTAATGCGGAGAATTGCTTGTTCACATAGTCAAAATGCGCTTTAACGGCCGGAGCAAAATAAAACTCACTATTTAACGCGCATTTGATAATGCACGTAATCGGAGAGAAAACGCGCCTCTACGCCTGATTTACGCTCTGTTCTTGTAGAGGTAAATTTTTTAATGCGCCTTGAAAGAGCTTTAAATGCCTCTTGTAGAGGCATCCTAAGGCACATATATCCCTGCCCCGCATGTGGCATGGTCCTCTGGAGCTTGTAGTCTCACCGTGGTATTCACGATGGATGGCTTCTGTGCTGTTTCCGCAAGGCGGGCTCCTCACTTCTCGATTGGCTGCTCATGCTACAGAAGCAGTAGCATAAACTATGGGGGATGTCCTCGTCAGAGTACCCCCTCAAAATCGTGGGCCCCGGGCCAACTGCCCCCCCCGGCCCCCCCTCTGCCCTGCCCTGATTCTGTCATGCCTGGAAGGCAGGCCTTTTAGCGTTACTAAAAGGGGCGGGGAAATAATGGGTGAGAGTCTGGAAATACTTTATGAATGGTAGTAGGCACAGCAGTCCTGGGAGACTTCAACTACCCCATCATCTGCTGGAAGTCAACCTCTGCTCACAATGAAATATCTAACGAAGTCCTGGCTTGTCTTGCTGACAATTTCATAAGAACATAAGAAGAGCCATGCTAAATCAGAGCAGGGCCCACAGTCCAGCATTCTGTTCACACAGGAGCTAACTAACTGCCTGCAGAGCTCACAAGTAGGACATGAGTGTGATAGCACCATTGCATTCATGTTCCCCAGCAACTGGTGTACATAGGCATATCCTCCCTGAATTTGTCTAATCCCCCTTTAAAGCCATTCAAATGGCAAATTCCATAGTTTAACTCTGCACTGTGTGAAGAAGTATGTCTTTTTATCTATCTCTACACACACACACACACCATTAGCTTCATGGGATGACCTTCATGGGCTTGGACAGACGGTACCTGGAGGACTGAGTCCAGTTCTGAGACCCAGAGTTTTAGAAGGATATCATCAAACTGGGAAATGTCCAAAGGAAGGTGGCAAAAGAAGCATAGGACAAAGTCCTTTGAGGACAGGGTGAAACCATTGGGTTTATTTAGCCTACAGAAGAGATGATTAAGAGACGATATGATAGCCACCTTCACATATTTGGAGGGCTGTCACATAGATGGTAGAGAAAACATGTTTTCTGAGCAAATAAGTTTTCTCTTGCTCCAGAGGGCAAGACCCAAACTAAGAGATTCAAATTACAAGACAAGAGGTTTAGATTAAACTCCCTATGGTCCAAGCTGTTTAACAATGGAACAAAGGCCAGATCTACAGCAAGCAGGACATGACACTTTCAAAATGGTTTGAAAACTGTATATGGAGTGTATCCTGGCCCCCAACAGTTGTGAATATCGTTATAAACCATTTTAAAGCAGCAGTGTAGATCCTGCCAAACTGCATGGTAAGCAGATAGTGGACCCTACGCATTAGAGGTTTTAATCAGAGGCTGGAGCACCACCTATCAAGCTGCGGTTGTAACTGATTGCCTGCATCGGTAGGACGTTGCACTAGAAAATCTTTGAGGTCCCTCCCACCTCTATGATGTTATAAATCTAATGCTATTTTGCTAAGAGAAACCTAAATCATGGTGCTAAATAATAACATGTATTATTACGACCACACTACTACTACTACTACTACTACTACTGTGAATGATTAGGGTGTGCAGGAAATACAAGTTTTGGTGTTGACCCCACCAGTTTTTCAGAAAGTGGATTGATTCAGCTCAGGCTACTGCAGAGATTATTCACTTTAAGTTGGATCTGAATCAGAATCTTCCTTCAGCAACTCCAAGGTTTTGTATGTCTTCCCATTCACTTGCATGCAGAAATAAACACGCAGCCATCATGAGAGCCCCCAAAATATTGGGAGGTTGATGGATACATTTGGAATTTTGAGAGTATGTTGTGGGAGTTCTCACAAAATGGCTGACATGGCAGGTGCTTGCCCATATATAAAACAGCCATGGTGGACATGGCCAGTCACAAAACACTGATTTTCCAGAAGGCAAACTGGTAAGACTATAAGAAGAGTTACTTGCCCATGAATCTAAGTACAAGGCAAAGATGGAGTGTGAGCTCTAAAACACAAAACCACTGTTTTGTGCTCATAGTTTTCTGCTCCAACAGCCATTTCACAGAAGGCAAACTGATGACACTCAGAGACAAATAACTTGGCCAAGAAATTGTACAAAGCAGAGCTGAGAGGGCTGAGCCCCAAATGCGAAACCATATTCATCCCCCAGTGCACAGCAAAATACGCTTTTCATAGAAGGCAAAATATCCATTTCACACATACATACCATACCATAGACATACACAAACCAGGCAAAACAGTATACACACACACTTGCTCTCTCTTCTCTCTCTCTTCTCTCTCTTTCTCTCTCTCTCTCACACACACACACACACACACACACACACACTCCCCAATGCCAAATCAAACAAACTAACACACCAGCCAACACACACACCTAATACTGTCAAACCCACTGCCTATCAGAGAGCTGGACAGATGTGCTCTTTGTGTTGGGGGCAAAAAAATGTCACAGACACAACTAATCCCTAGTTATACGTCTATGAACATTTGAGAAAGGGGATCTTCACAAAAAGATTAGCAGTTGCTGGATACTGGATGATAGCATGAGGAGAATAGAAGCATAAAGCAGATTCAGAATGACAGTCACGCGCTGCACAGCCATAGCTACATCAACTCGGCTTGCTTTAGTTCCTTTTATGCGCCTTGTAGCTTGCTCAAAGTGTGCCAACAGATGGGTTTCTGTCAGCCTCTTCAACCTTCGCATTGTGCTTGGGGTTCATCTTTGGAGGACTGCCCATGCTCAGAACTAAGGCAGTGGAGACTTACTGAATATCAGTTATCGTTCAATTTTAAATCTATATCTAGTAGCTATGTCTTTTATTTTTTATTTTTTTTTATTTTTATTTCAGAGTAGGTGCAGAAGCCCAATCCAAATTTTAAAAGTCCCCTACCCCCCCCCCCCCCGGGATTCTGAGCCTTAGGCCCCTTGCACCTTCTCTTAGGGTGCAATCCTAGGCATGCTTAGACAGAAAAATGTCCTACAACTCCCAGCATGCTGGTTGGGGAATGCAGGGAGTTGTAGGACTTTTTTGCTGTCTAAACATGCATAGGATTGTGCCCTTAATGAAAATAAGACATAGCTGCCAGATAGGGATTTAAAGTAATATCTGTTTTGGCTGAGAGAGAGAGAGAGCGAGAGCGAGAGAGAGGGAGAGAGAGAGAGAGAGAGAGAGAGAGAGAGAGAGTGGGGGGGAAGGTGGGATATTTGTAGAAAACGGAGAGACTTTCACTTTTATTAATCTCTAGTGTGATTCCTCTTGAGGACAAGTTTAATTCTCCCACTAAGCATCTCATCAGGTTAACAGCATCAAAACAGTGGCTATGCCATGCATCAAGCTTTGAACTCTGGATTTAACAGCTTCTAAATTCGGGGGGGGGGTGCATTCCTCTTCTGTAGGAATGCACCCCCTTCTTTCCCTTCATAATGAGTCTTTTGGTGGGTCAGGCAAAGATCTCATGAACCTTGTCTAGTGCACTATTCCCAAGAAAGACTTTATCATTTATTTCCTTAAAATATTTAGAACCCACTTTTAGGATAAACCCTCCAAAGGTGGCCTACAACCATTTTTTTAAAAAAACACGAAACATAACAATGTAGAAGTTCATTAATTAACTGTTGAAACAAAGGAGCTTCTGTTGTTGTTGATGATGATGATGATGATGATGATGATGATGATGTTATTCTGTCCCACCTGCCGTTCAGGACAGCATGAGCTTCCATAATTAAGTCTGAGATAATGCATGCCTCCTCATTTGCTGATTTGAAATTCATTAACAGCAACCACAGAATTGAGGGATTACAGGTAGGGCTCCAAGGTTGCTGAGGCCAGGGGCGAAGTCAAAGTGGAAACAGCACAAAGATGTCTAAAATCTCATCCTTTCATTCCATGTCACTGGCTCTCAACATAACAACTTCTGCCCCCATACTACTCTTCCTGACCTCCCCCCTCAACACTTCCTGTAGTCCACCTAAACACATATCAAGTCTTCACCCTCCTGTCTTTTTCTCAATATCCAGGCTCTGAGAGCCCACTTCTCAATATGCAGGGTCTTGATTTTGGGCCTCCTGAAAAAGACTCCCCAAAGTTATGATTTCCTTTTACATTTCCCCTTCAACAGTGACCCGTCCAGTGGTGAATTGCAGCTCCTGAGGCTGCTGCAATCTGATGGGCCAGGTCTGGTGCTCTCTAGACAGGAGGCAGAACTTTCTGGCTGGCATTTCTTCAACCACATGATACAAGGAGGAATGCGACAGTATTGTAATAGTGGGTTATATTAGCAGTCTCACGCCATAAAAACAATCCAGATTGCAAATATAAACTGATTATAGAGGGCAAGGATTACCTGATGAGTGGGAAATATGAGCACTTCGTTATTTCAAAAGCACACCAAACATACTTAATAAAAGCTGTGTTAAACCAGCATGGAATTGAGCAAGTATTCATTTCCATTAAAGTGGAATGCTATTCTAAGAAGGATGCAAGGAAATCCTACCGTGTATTTTTTTTAGGGAGTAGACTAGCTAACAATAACAAGGGGATCAATTAAAGTAATAATATAATATAGATTGTATACTTATATTAGATTAACAATCTTTTATCAAATCTAGCAAGTCCAATGATATCAAAAGTAGGGCTGTGAACAGCCCCTCCGATCCGGTCCAGATCTGGACGATCCGGATCGGGCCCAATCTGATCCAGATTGGATCGGACCTCCCCTGATCCAGTCCAGAATTGGATTCAGATTCTACGGGGAAAAAGACTCACCGCCCTCCCCCACTCTCCCTGCTTACCAGCTGCCTCCTCCTCGCCACTGCTGTCTGCAACTGCTTCCGCTCTACTGAGAACCAGGCCTTGTGGCCTGATTCTCAGTACAGCGGAAGCAGAGGTGGCCAGCGGACGGCAGCAGCAGATGGTGGCGGTGATGAGGAGGAGGCAGAAGGTAAGCAGGGAGAGTGGGGGGAGGGCAATGAGCCCAATGGACTCACCGGTGGCCTGGCGACCCAGGAAGGCCAATGTGCCCCAGATCTCCAGATCGATCTGGAACGATCCGGATCTCCCCCGATCTGGATCTGTTCCCAGCCCTAATTAAAAGTATCCTGAACTCCTCCACAGGTTATTATTCCTCATAAAAGGAATGACACACTCTTGATGAACTGAAGTTGGGATCTACAGTGTATATTCTGTATTTTTCACAGTTACCTAGTTCTCAAAATCCATATCAGGATGACTACAAGCTAGATACTAAATCTGACCCCTTCATTATGTATGTGTACTTCCTATTAGGAGTGGGGGAGAAATCCATTTATCTCACATTTCAAAACGAATTGTTCTAATTTGCACTTCCTGAACTAATGCATAAACTGGGATACAATTATCCTTCATGGCTTTTGTATTACTCCAATTTTTGAGATGCAGTTCTCTGATTAAAAAAAGAACCATACAGCAGGGGAAATTGCATGCATTAAATGTATGCATTTTTAAGAGACTGTGGGCAAGGATGAATGAATCAGACAATTTTTGTTTTTCTCCATTTGTCATTTTTCTGTCTTAACTTCAGCTCATCTCAAACTTCATCCTAAATTTCAAAAATGTCTTATATTTTTGGGTCATCTCTAATGAAGCAACTTCTCATGGTCCTATTTTCCAAACTAACTTTGCAAATTGCACCATCCTTTTGAGGCAGAATTGCTTCCAGCTAGATGTTTTGCCACCTTGACTACCTCAGAGACTAGAGGAATTGCATTTTGTAATCATTTAGCCAGCAATGGTTGAGTTCCATTTGTGTGATACAATGAATAGATGCAGAAGCTGTTTCTTCATGATACCACTGTTTCCCCATTATATTTAAATTATTCAGAGAAAAGCAGTACAAACTGGTTGATGTTAGGTGACCAACATGGCCTTAGCCACATCAAGAGACAAATTAAAAGCTAAACTTTCACCCACAATAACCCTATACATGCAGAATGGAATGTATTCAGCATCTGTTCTCTCCCGGTGTATAACCACAGCCTTTTGCATAGGGTAGCTTACCTGCATGCATCCAGTATCCAGTGCTGATCTTATACAGATTTTTGGATTCAAAGGTTCAAGAGCCCATTGTGAAAATCCAAAGTTCAGGTTGAACCATGAAGCTCTGTTGGCTTTGGGCCAATCACAATCTCTTAGCCTTTGCCTAATTTGCAGGTTGTGATTAGAAACATTATTTCTGCTAAAAGGTAGAAAGATTGAAGATTTCATGGCCAGATAATGATTGGAGACTAAATAGTAGGGGTGTGCAGAGTGAGTCTTCTCTGCCCCAGAATTCAGAGCGGAGTTCTGATGAGGTGCTTCTCCACTCCGATTTTTGGAGCGGCTCTGTGTCTCCACACTGTTGGATTATCCGTCAGAGAACCATTCCATTTTCGGATAACTGCTCTGTTATAGTCAATGGAAATGAACAAAAATGCTTACATCGCTGTCATCTTTAAAGATAAAGAGATGAAACTTGGCACCATGAGAGCTCTTAAGCAAGGATTTAGCCATACCAAGTTTGAAGCATCCTTTGAGTTTCAATTTTTTTTAAAAAAAGTTTGACAGCTGTCAAAGTTTGACAGTGTCAGTGGCTTCATTCTAGCCTGTGGGAATTAACAAAATTGCTTACATCGCTGTCATATTTATAGATAAAGAGATGAAACTTGGCACCATGATAGCTCTTACGTAGGGATTCAGCCATGCCAAATTTGAAGCAGATCTGTTCATCCTTTGATTTTTAGGAATTTTTAAATTCCCCCCTCAAACCATACCCTCCATAAACACTCACACACCATTCACACTGATTCTACGTTAATTCTCCCCTGCACATTTATGGAGGGAGCTTTTATCCTTTACTTTGCTGATGCACAGCTGTGCATCTTCAGTTTATAAAAATAGAGATCTGCTAAACACCCCCCCCCCATTTCACCCCATTAGAGCAAACAGTCCGGGAACGCAGCTTCAGAAAAGCCTGAGGCTAAAGCCCTCCTAGGGGAAAGGTTTAACAGGAGAGGATTGAAAACAACCTTCCCCAACTTGTTTTAGAAGTCATAACCAGCACTTCGAATTGTGCCCGGAAACAGATTGGAAGCCAGGGGAGCTGCTTTAACAGGGGAGTTGTATGCTCCCTGTAGCCAGCCCTGGTCAACAATCTGGCTGCAGCTCTTTGAACCAGCTGAAGTTTCTGAACACTCTTCAAAGGCAGCCCCACATAGAGTGCATTACAGTAATCCAAACAGGATGTAATTAAGGCATGAGTCACCATGGCTAGATCCAACATCTCACGGAACGGGCGCAGCTGGCGCACAAGCTTTAACTGTGCAAATGCACTCCTGGCCACCGCTGAAACTTCGGCATCCAGGCTCAGGGTTGAATCCAGGAGTACACCCAAGCTGTGAACCTTTGGCCTCCTCCACACGGGGCGTTTAATGAGCCTTGAAGGCTCATTATAAATTTTACCTACACACGAGCGGAGCGCAAAACGGGCGTACAGGCGCGTTATCTCCCCGATAATGCGCATTTTCGAACGCGCGTTAAATAGCGACTTTTATTTTGCTCCGGCCGTTAAAGCGCAATTTCGCTGTGTGAACAAGCGATTATGCGCATTAACTACCTGGAAAGCGCTTTTTGGGCATCTTTTAATGCGCTTCGCCGCTTCCCGCCGCCTCCCGTGCAGAGGGATTGTGAGTAAATGCGCCTCCGCGATAATGCGCATAATCGCGGAACCAGGCGCAAAGGCGCATTCTTGTGGAGGGGGCCTTTGTCTTCAGGGGGAGTGTAACCCCATCCAGTTCCTCTTATTCCTATATACTTTAGAGTTGGGACTGTTATAATCTACCAAATTCTTTCTGTACCTATCCTTTGACCTGTTGCGATTCTCTTCTGCTTGGAGTTTCTGGCCTTCGCCCTCTAAATTCCTGTAAGTTGATAGGATTTTGTTGCACACGGTCAATGACACATTATTTAGTGAAGAAGGTATTTTGTTGCTAACTGCAATTTATTTTCCTCTTTGTTTTGTGATGCACCTGGGCAATAGGGGAGATAGGAGAGGGTGCAACAATTTCATGGGCATGGACAGAGGAAGGATTGCATGAAGGGATGGATTAGCCAGTCAAGGGGAAGAGTAGAAAGACATCAAAGATATATTCCCTCTTTTATGCTTTTGATTTGATTCATTGTGATATCTTATGTTTTATCATTCAATATTGTAGCATACTTTGGTTGTTATGCCTCTTGTAGATTGCCCTGACATCCTAGGATGTCAAAAGATAAATCTAGCCAGGTAATACTGGGAGTTGTAGGAGGGTTTTTTTTTTCTGTCTAAACATGTATCAGATTGGAAACTTAAGGTATTAAACATATCTTAATAAATAAATAAATAAATAACATTGCCTGCATGTTTTCCTCAGGGAACACCTTCCCAGCACAGCTGCACCAACCCAATTTGGGGAGGAGAAGGCACGGCTGCTTTGAAGTAAAAACCAAAATATTGGGAGATTCTTTATTCTCCAATATGATGTGTTGTTGGACCGTTTTGGTGCTTAGTTATGAGAACAAGAAATAGTATTCAAACATATCCTATAGGGCAAGTATGGGGAACCTATGGATTACCAGATGTCCCATCACTCCAGATAGCGTGGCCAATGGTCAGGATCAGGATTGTTGTAGTTGTAGTCCAGCAATATCTGGAGGGTCACAGGCTTCCCATCCCTGTCACAGGGACTTGCATGTTGGTCTTGCGGTTGTTTGAGGCTTTTTAGTCTCTCCTGTGAAGTTTCTCACATTTTGCTTCTAAGCATGAAGCTCCTGTTTCTGTACATGTCGTTTCTGAGATGCTTCTTTGACTTGAAAATAACATTCCTCAGCCTGTCTGGGTATTACAAGGTCTGAGTCCTCAAGGTAGAAAAGATCAATGCGTCAGATATCTGGATTATACTGTACCATTTTTAGAGAGAACTGAAGGGTGAGCACTTAGCAAGCAATAACTGAGATACTGAGGTGTACAGCTGCTGGCTCCCCTGCCCTCCTAAAAATGTGATGAACCAGACTGGATGTATTTTTAAATATATTTTTGTTCTTTTATGGCTGGCTCTTGCAAGCTTGCCAAGTAGTATTATTTCGCAGTGAAATCAATGGGACTTGAGGATATTTATTGCCATTTAGGACATACTCATCACTAGCTGAGTACTGGCTTCAGTTAACAAGATAACAAGAAAACAAGAAAGTAGCATCAGCCTTAAAGCCATAAAATCTAAAGTTCAAATCTAAGAAGGGAAAAATGATCAATGGTTGTGGATGATTCAGAGAGAACTTAACAGCCACGTTCTAAGCAGTACTTTTTCATAGCTCCATTGCAATTGTGGTATCACCTTAGGCTCCAAATATATCCCAATGGAGCCCCATTTTGTGGGATAATGGTTATTTTGCTATGTGTATGTACAAGGAGAAATGAGCCAGATCCAATGAAAGTTGTCAGAGTTAGGTAGTTTCATGATTACTCAAGTATAGTTTACACTACAAGCTACTAGGTTTGTCTGCTCTTGAAATCAAGCATTCTGGTAGCCAGCCAAAGTGTGGTGGAGGTGGAATATGACCAGAGCTTTGTGGTTTCTGGCATGCCTTTCAACTCACTTTAGCTATACACCTCTGATATTCTGATTTCTAGATGGAACCGTGCTTGAGCCTATACATTTAGGGATGAGTAGAACCAGTAGGATAATTCATGGAGGATGAGGCTATCAATGGGTACTACTCATGATGGTTAGACATTATTTCCAGTATTACAGGCAATATACCCATTGCTAGGGAACATGAGCGGGAGGGTGCTATTGCACTCATGTCCTGTTTGTAGGCTTTCCACAAGCAACAGGTTGTCCACTGTGCAAACAGAATGCTGGATGAGATAGTCTTTTGGTCTGTCCCAGGATGGCTCTTCTTATGTTCTTCACCACCGAGTCTGGAAACAAAGCCCTTTGAGGAGAGATTGAAAGAACTTGGCATTTTTAGCCTGGAGAAGAGAAGACCGAGGGGAGACATGATAGCACTCTTCAAATACTTGAAAGGTCATCACACAGAGGAGGGCTAGGATCTCTTCTCGATCAATCCAGAATGCAGGACATGGAATAATGGGCTCAAGTTACAGGAAGACAGATTCTGGCTGAACATCAGGAAAAACTTCCTGACTATAAGAGTAATATGGCAATGAAACCAATTACCTAGGGACGTGGTGGGCTCTCCCATACTACAGGCATTCAAGAGGCAGCTGGACAACCATCTGTCAGGGATGCTTTAAGGTGGATTCCTGCATTGAGCAGGGGGTTGGACTCGATGGCCTTATAGGCCCCTTCCAACTCTACTATTCTATGATTCTATGATTTTATGAGTTCTAGTCTGAAAAGTTTTAGCAGAGACAGACATTGATTTATTACTCGCCCACTCTCTCTCTCTCTCTCTCTCTCTCTCTCTCTCTCTCCTTCTCTCTCTCTCATCTATCTATCTCCATAAGGCCTGGCTGGGGATCAGGTTTCAGCATTGTCCCTTGCTTTTCTGGCATGCTAGGTCCCATTTTGCATGCTATGATTAGAATGTACCTGTAACCTGATGGAATGGAAGGAGTCTTAGGGCCTAATCACATATTAATTTAAATGTGTTGATTGAAGTGAAATATGGTGTGTCTGTGTTTTTAACTTGGCAAATAATGATAGTAAAAAACTGTCCCATTAGTTCCATTGGGAAGTACTTGATTTTTGCCTTTCCAATTGGCTTTTCCTTCTCGCCCCCCGGAATATGGTGGAGGAGGGAGACGTTAAAGACCACTCGTCATTGCTATGGTTCCATTTTGGGTCAGTCTCCCACTTGACTTGCTTAATTGATCAAATAAATAAATAAATAAATAAATAAATAAATAAAATGTAATGTCACTTTAAGTAATGCTTTAAGTAATGAAAGTAACTTGTATTTAGGCCCTATGATCCATTCTGGAATTCAGGTTTTCAGCCCAAATTTCATTCACTCCCATCTCTATATAAGTTAAATTGGTATACTAAGGATGCAATCCCATACACCAAGGTTGGGCAGAGAATAGATATCCTGGTATTTCGGACTTCAGATCCCAGAAGTCCTGACTATTTACTGGCAGAGGTTTCTGGCAGTTCCAGTCCAAAACTTCTGGAGATCTAACTTCTTACCTGGAAGTATGTCCCATTAAGTATGTCCTCCTCCGAGTGCCTCCTCCGAGGGAAGCTCGGAGGTTGGCAACAAGGGAGAGGGCCTTCTCTGTGGTGCCCCCCCCCAATTGTGAAACAATCTCCCCTACGAGGCCCGCCTGGTGCCAACATTGTTATCTTTTCGGCGCCAGGTCAAGACTTTCCTCTTCTCTCAGGCATTTAGCAATATCTGATGAGCCTGGGTTTGTTTTGTTTTTAGTCCTATAGCTTTTTAAAGTTATTATAGTGGTTTTAAATATATGTGTATATTGTATGTTTTTGCTGTTTTAATTTTGGTATATTGTTTTTAATTGTTTTAATCTTATGTAAACCGCCCAGAGAGCTTTGGCCATGGGGCGGTATACACTTGTAATAAAATAAACAAATAAATAAATAAATAAACTCTTGTGAGGCTTCTGTAGATTAGCTGAATTACACTGTACTCTCTTATAGCTTTGATGACTACATCAAAGACTAGAAAATTCTGTTCTCTCTCATTTCCTTTGTCAAATTTTCTTAACTAAATATCTGCCTCTACATTTAGCCTAAAGAGAAATTTCAAGGTGAATGTGGAGGTTTCTTCTCAGGAGAAACATCTGCGACATTTTAAAGGGAAGCAAAAGGAGATTTGAAGCAGCTCCCCACACTTCTCAGGTCGGGGTGGTGTTGATCTGCACTGGAACCCACAGACAACATGTTCTGTGTGGGTGCCACCTGCCTCTCACATATTACTAGGGCCAGATCTACACCAAGCAGGATATAGCACTTTGAAAGTGGCATGAAAGCAGTATATGGAGGCAGGATCTACACTACTACTTTATAGCGGTATTGAAGTGCATTGACAACTGCTGGGGCCCGTGACACATGCCATATATCGCTTTCATACCACTTTCACGGTGTTATATCCTGCTTGGTGTAGATGTGTCACGGGCCCCAACAGTTGTCAGTGCGCTTCAATACCAATATAAAGCAGTAGTGTGGATCCTGCCTAGATGTCCTGTGGGAGGTCCAGAACTGGTGAAGAAGCTTTCCACACAGCAATGATAAGACTTGATGGGGGACCTTGTGGAGCATCCTTATGTTGCCAACACTAGCAAATGCGTGTGGCTTAACGACAGCAGGGAGCGGGAAGAAAAAGAAGTCAGAGTGCCAAGCAGAAAGAGGGATGATGGTGGTATTGGGGAGAGAGCAGTAACCTAGCCATGGAAGTTAGCTAGTCCAGGAAAATGAGAGCAAGACCCTCCTGCTACAGTCCTTTGAAATGATTCCCAAAGTGAGGCCTATTCATGAGGAAAGGCTTGCTTGAAGTAAGGGCTGTTATGGGTCTGGGCTACTACTGGAAAGGCCTGTCTACAGAGAGCACTGGACCGCAAGTAAATGTTTGCTTGCTTGCTTTATTTCATGTCATCTGGCAGTGGCCCACAGCCACTGCTGGGTTCCCTCCACGTTAGTCCAAACAAAATAAGACTTCGGTGCTAGGCGCTATGCCAAGTGAAACTGCAGAGGCAGCAATTAGCAGCAGGCACTTCCGAAGCAGCCAAGACGACAACAGAGATATAAACGATGACTTTATCACCAGAACTGAAAAAATGCAGGTTGACTCACAGAGGAAACCTTGAAACCACAACAAAACGCAGGAGGTCACTTTTTCTTCCCTGGGTCCTTTTACTCCAAAGCCTCAGATGGCTTGGAGCATCTGGTGACAGTCTCACACCCTGAGAGGGGGAAAGCAGGTTTCCACTGGGAAGGGAGCTTCAGGGCTGCAAGCACCTCTGAATGCTGATCCTGTGTCCATCAGGCAGAGCAGATAGTCCTCACCTCACCTCAGCATGTCCTGTTTAGGGCCTCTCAGCTCTCCTGGAGGTAGCACTGGGTACCTCCCTCCCTCCTGGTCCTTGGTGGCAGCGTGGGTATTCCTAATTGAGCTCAGTTGAGGCAGCTGCCTGAGATACTGTTTTCTGTTGTGTGGGGTCAATTAGCAAACCCAGGAGCATCTTAGAATCATCTTCCCCAGAAAATAAGGTAAGCTGGAGGGGTTGTTCTAAGGGGGAAAATGGGCCTACTTGCAAGCAAGGCAAAGGAGCCAGGAAATAGACATGGCTGGTGTAGTGTATTGACCTTTTTGGTTTGCCAAACTAGGAAGTACCTGAGCCAGCTCTCAGGCACTGTGCTTTCAGGTTCTGTTTAGTACTGCCTGCAGGATCATACTGCATGGCCTGTTCTCAATATGCTTGATTTGTGAAAGGTGTTATTGGTTTTGCATCCTCTGTGTGCCTTTCTCTTCATGATCCATTTCAGCTAGAAAATGATTTTCAAAGACAAAGAAAGGGAGAAACAGCAGGGGACTCTCCATGATCTTAGAAGGACCTGGGTGACAATGTTATCTTTCCTCTGGCTGAGGCCAATATCCTCTTTCTTGAGACCAGAACTGCAGACACAGAAAATGGTCTACCACGATATTTGGAGGAAAATTTGGAGATATCTGCTGGCCTGTGAACAAGACACCTTTAATGTCTCCTGTCCCTCAGTGAGTCCACCTTCTGGCCCCCAAAGTTACCAGCTGCTATTGTTCCTCCTCCTTTTTCTAATCATTGCTACCACTTGCTTGCTTGGCAGACAAGTTGGCAGTGGCATCTGTCTGGGCCAGAGCAAAAAGCAAGTAAACAAGCTGGTTGCGATGGTGAAGAGAGGAGCAACTATAGGGGGCTTTTGTCAGGAGGACCTTGCTGGGGTGTGGGCCCTCAACAGGTGCCTAACTATGCCTAATGATTCTGGCCTGTTCTTTCTCAAAAAATGTGGCTTAGTTTGGACCAAACGATAATCAACGGAGGGGGGGAATCAACCATCAGTTGTGTTGCTTATTGTGTCATGTGACAGACAACACACAGCACACACACACAACTGACAGGACGTTATTTTGGGGGATTAAACAATGGGGAAAAACAATGGGCTGCTCAGTTGTTCATCCTGAAATTCATTGTTTAAAGTGTCGTGTGTCGGGAACCCCCCTCCCTCCGTGAACTATTCCAGTCAGTCATAGAGTTCCCTGGCAGGAGCGGTGGGAAAATCCCTGGCTGCTCTTATACAGCCAGCAGAACTTGCGGTGCATCATGGGATACGGCCGGAGGATTGAGGGAGGAGGAAGGGAGAAGGGGGAGGGAGGAGCAGCCCAGAAGGACACGGGGACTTTCAGCCGCACAATGGGGGAGGGGAAACATGTTGTGTGGCAAGCACCGGAAACATAACACATGGTGTTTTTTTTTAAACCCCTCCGTTGCCTAAAGTGTCGTTCGAACTGAGCCTGCATCTGAGGCATTTTGAGAGACCAAAAAGAGTACCTAAAAGATGAGTGACATTTCTGGGAGATATTTTATATAACACTAACTTCTTTTAGATGGTCCCTGAGTTCAACCTCTTTCTCTAAAATACATAATGGATTTGATCTGAACTTAGTCGCACTTGGTCCCATTGACATCAGTGTGAAAAAATAGCCATGACTAAGTGCAGTCCCATTGATTTCAGTGCAATTTACATAGTTTGGATCAAACCCAATGTAATTTCAATGTTAGCATTGGTTCATATATGTGTGTACACAACCTGATTTCTCATTAACAGTTTACTCAAGGTTTGGTGCCAATTCGCACATGCATCTTCATTACCCTTTAGATGTTGTTTGAAGTGGTGAAAGTATTCATCATAGATTATTCTTATCATCTGATGTCAACTAAAAACACTGCCTGTACATACATTGCTGAGATCATGATACAAATGATATAATCAAGTTATGTATATCCGTGTGTGAACCTGAATCAGCAATCAGGGTACAGTGCCTTTAATCATGGAGGCTCACAATTAACCTTTTTGTTTCTTTTCCATATGCTTCCTTTGAGAACTATTATCTGTACAAATCAATTGATTTCACGCAGGTGTATGTGTGTGTGTGTTGTGGGGAGGATATTTAAAGTGATTTTTTTAAAAAAGTCACAGCGAAAAATTAAAGATGAGCCTTGCCTTCAAACAATATAATTACTTCTGCTATCAAAGGGGAGCCAGTATTAACAGGGCAAATGAAATCCCTACAAGTGAAGGCCCTTTAAATTTCACAAGGAGGGGCAGCAAACATGAATAATGACATTCTTATTCTGCAGGAGTGCAGTTTCTTGCCGCTACAGCTTCATGTGCCCCAAGACGACGAATTCTGCTGGAAATCCCAAGGTCTTTTTGACAAGCACACTACTGATGAAAGCCATGGGTGCTGATGTCAATGAATGTGGCTTTATTAGCGCCTTTGACAACCACTGTACCAAAGTATCACTGTGATAACTTTTTGGGAACTGAATGGGAATTGTTTGCCACAAACAGTTCCTTTACCTTAATGAGGGCTGTTTAGCTAAGTCTCATGCTTTCTCTTTGAAGAAAGAGAGAGAGAGAGAGAGAGAGAGAGAGAGAGAGAGAGCATTCTGCTCCATTATGTCATGCTGAGCATCCTCAACACAAAAGTATTTTTGAAGAGACGAACGTTTAGCATAATACTGAATAAATACATTTCTAATAGCCTTCAAGTGAAGTGAACGTTTATGTCTCTTTCTTACTCTGATATGCAGAAAAACAACTTTCCCCAATCTGCCACCTGCCAGATGTGTCAGGTTACATCTCCTATCATGACCATGCTGGCTGGGGATGGTGGGAATTGTAATTCTACACACCTGAAGGGCACCAACTTGGGGAAGGTAGCAATAAAGCTTCCTTGCTCACCACCATAATGTGAAGTATATTGTATCAATCTTCCAATATTGGTGGTTCATTGCTGTTTATTACTGCTTATATGTTACTGTTTTCATGGATATTTAATGAAATTATTGTTATCTGTAGGGATGTGCATCGTATCGTTAAAATGTACGATAACGATACGATAAGGTCATTATCGTGCATGTGTTTAACGATGACGATACGATAGAAAAACCTACGATAATCATCGGAGACTATAACTTTCGGGCGATTTTTATCGTTTTATCGGACTGCCATATAAATATACCTATATCTTCTGTATTTTAAAAGTTAGAGGCTTGAAACTTGGTCACAGTGCTTATGGGTATGCCTAACTATGTGTATGAAATTTGAGATCGATCCCTCCAACCCTCGATTTTATATGAATTTTTTAAAGATTGTTTCTGTTCTGACAGATCAGAATGACAGCTCGCTACGTGCGTTCATTCAGACCTGTCAGAATGGAAACAATCTTCAAAAAATACATAGAAAATCGAGGGTTGGAGGGATCGATCTCAAATTTTGTACACATACTTAGGCATACCCCATAAGCACTGTGACCAAGGTTCAAGCCTCTAACTTTTAAAATACAGAAGTTATAGGCATTTTTTCCTTTAAAAATAGGGATGCAAAAATATCATTTTTCACGATAATTATGATATGATATGAACCTATGATATGAATGAAGATGATTTTTTTTGGTCCGAAATGATGATAATGACAAACAATGATTTTGTTTTGTGTGCATACCCCTAATAATCTGCCTAGATGTAAGGATAAATAGAAGTGTCCTCTGAGATGTTATTGTTGGCTGGGGATGATGTCATGACAACCATCACTTTACACCACTGTTACAGCCTAGTTTATATATGGCTTTGTTTGTTTCTCTCCTCTTTTACCTAGGAGGCAGGTTACTGTTTGGTTCATATCTTCTGATTCTCAGTAGAGTGTTTCACACCTATATGTACTATTCCTGCACATCCTCTATGCACATCCATATGCAAACTCGCATGTGTCCTTCTGTCAAGACAGACATTGGAATAAAGGAATCTTTTTCAGAGGTGTGACGCACACACAGCTGAGTTACACACTACATTTCAATGAAGTGGGAAATGACTACTCTCGAGGGGTAAAAATAGGTCAAGCAGGAATTCAGCTTACAAAGTAAAACATAATTTTTTTTTTAACATACACACACATTTTACAAAAGAGAAATGCAGCTTGGTTAGTGTAACAACCCCCTAGCAGGGCAGGGGAAGCTAGAAGGGAGCAGATGGGAAGGTGGTGGAAGGGATATGTATTTATTTATTTGTGTGATGGATGAATTTGGGAGGTGCAGGGTTGCATGGCTATGAATGGATGTGTGGATGTATTTCGGGGTGTGATCTTGTGAACATGGTTGTGTGTGTGTTTATGTGTGTTTGGGGGGATTGATTTGTGGGTGATCTTCCTATTGGGGTTAAATTTAGGGCAACTGGTTGTATAAGACTTATTTAATAGTGATTTGGCAAAATTGGCTGGCCCATTTTTTTTTTAATGCAGGTGTTCTTTTGGAGCAGAAATCCGGGTTCAAGGGAGTGTGTTTGTCTTATAGTCTTGCCAGTTTCCTTTTCTGTGAAACAGGTGTTTCATTGCATGAATAAATTTTGTGGTTGCCCACATGCCACGGCAGCTGTGCTGTGGCCCCCCTCCCAAAATAGTTTATAAATAATCTAAATGTGCCTAAGGGCCCCAAAGGACTCCTGCCCTAGCACATGGACAAATAAGTCTGCCAAATAAGAAGTGACAGGAGGTGTTATGGAAATAGTAGGCCATTTGGGAAGCTTTATTCCAGGGGTGTACAACCTTTTTGCCCTGAGAGCTGCATGTGATACTGTCTAAATTGGTGGGGGGAACATGCGTGCACACACACACACACACACACACACACACACACACACTCATGCTTGTGTGCACACATATGCCAGAGATCTGTATGAGGATCTAAGGAGAGAGAGAATGGAAACTACAGGAAGCGGGAATTCAGCAGCGGGGAGGGGGAAACATTAGGGCACCCTTGGGGACGCAGTAAAGGGCTTGTGGATCACAGGTTGTACGCTCCTGCTGAACCCAAAAGGAAAGTTCAATTGTTGGTGACAATGGTGGCCCATGGGCATGAAATGGACAGAGTTACAGAGAAATACAGCTGAAGCAGTTCCAGAGTGAGGACCTAATTCCCTGTTTGGGTATTGGCAGTTGGAAAAATATTGTGGGCACACACTATTTTCAGGTTTCCCTGTGTTTAGTTGTTTACAATTCAAATGAGGTGAACGCCTCAAGCTCCTTAGCCTTTATTGAGCACAATGTTGTTCAGAAAGAGCCAACTGCCTGATACACCCTACATAGTAGCTTTCCAAAATGTTCTAGATTCCCAGCTTGACCCCACCATTGGACTCAGAACCAGCAACTTGTACAGAGGTCACAAGCCCTCACAAGATACCAAAACAGAAGGAGGGAGACCACAGGCTGGCTGTAACCAGGCTTTGGACTCAGCAGGTACTTTATCAGAGGGTAGCAATCCCCATGATTCTTTATGGGAAGTTATGGTAGTTACATTGTTTGAAAGGTTTGAAGTATAGATCGAAACATCTCATTCCTCTTTACAAGCTTCACTTTCTCTTGCCACAAGTACCATAATAAACTTAGCAAAATTAAAGTAAAATACGCTTTCTTTTTTTTAATAATAATTTTATTAATTTCAACATATAACACAAAAAATAACACAATACTTATAACCCCTCAACAACCCCCAGTGCTCCCCTTCCCCCGAGACCTTCTTACTCTATTACTTACAGATTTTTCCAAAATTGCATTGATTCTTTAGACGGTGTACAACCTCACACTTTCGATTTAATTGAATTTTTCCAGGAGATTGGAGAAGTTCGGAGAATTGATATAGACAGATACAGATACACACATACACACACACCTATTGAGTCTTGGGTCAAACTTACTGTGCAGGCAATGAAGCAAAGAATGGATCCAAATTGTTTTTAAATTAATAAGGCTCACAATTCAAGAGCAAGCATAATGCTCTGAAATCCAATTTCTCATCTTCAGATCTTTATAACTTTTAGCTTACTGTAATTGACCTTTTTCATTTTCGTTCCTTGTCAAATTAGGTCATAATGACTATATAACAATTAGAAGGGTCTCTCTGTCTCTCTCTCTCTCTCTCTCTCTCTCTCTCTCTCTCCTTGTTCAGTTAAATGTAAAATAAGAGATGAGATCTAGATTAATTATTATTTTTTCTTTTTTACTAACTCAATAGTTGGCAATTATATTTTTGTACTTACTTTAATTTTAATGAGATCCAAAGCATGTATGACAATATTTCAGGAAGTCATAACTGAAAGAACTATTTAGTAAGCTTTCCTGGTAAGATGTGGGAGAATGTTCTCCTATTTAAATGTATACTGTTTTTATTAGGGATGTGCACGCCAGAAAATATCGTATTTTATCGTTATCGTAATTTCGGACCAAAAAAAATTATCATCTCCGATAATATCGTAGGTGAACTGTATCGTCTTCATGATAATTATCGGAAATACGATATTTATTTTGCAGCCCCATTGTGCCCTATAGAGCTGAATTTTTTTTTTTTAGAAAAAATGCCTATAACTTCTGTATTTTCAAAGTTACAGGCTTGAAACTTGGTCACAGTGCTTACGGGGTATGCCTAAGTATGTGTATTAAATTTGAGATCGATCCCTCCAACCCTCGATTTTATATGAATTTATTAAAGATCGTTTAAGTTCTGACAGGTCAAAAGTTGCACAATCTTTCAAAAAATCATATAAAATACAAGGGTGGAGGGATTGATCTGAAATTTGGCACATATGTGTAGCAACATGTGCTAGACACGTGTATGAAATTTGACATTGATCCCTCCAACCTTTGATTTTATATGAATTTATTAAAGTGCAACTTTTGGCAGGTCTGAATGAACTCACGTGGCGAGCTGTCATTCTGATCTGTCAGAACTTAAATGATCTTTAGTACATTCATATAAAATCGAGGGTTGGAGGGATCGATCTCAAATTTCATACACATACTTAGGCATACCCCATAAGCCCTGTGACCAAGTTTCAAGCCTCTAACTTTGAAAATAAAGAAGTTATAGGTTTATTTATTTGGCGGGCTGAAAATTATCGTCTCCGATGATTATCATCTCTGATGATTATTGTCTCCGATGATTATCGTCTCCGATGATTATCGTAGGAAGTTGTATCGTTAATGTTAATCGTATGCATGATAAAGAGCATATTGTATCGTTATTGTACATTTTAACGATACGATACACATCCCTAGTTTTTATATGTTTTCTGTTTTTCTGTTTTTAAATTTTGTATATCGATTTTTAATGTCCAAAGTTTTTAATTTTTGTAAACCGCCCAGAGAGCTTCAGCTATGGGGTGATACATAAATGCAATAAATAATAATAATAATAATAATAATAATAATAATTCAGTTTTTGGGTCGAAAGTACTTCCATATTTTTTTAGGATGTTTTAGGATGTTTTAATGCAGTTTTAATAATATTTGTCATGTTTTAATTAGTTTTATGTATTTTATCATGTTGTTGTTCCCCGCCTCGATCTAGACGGAGAGGCGGGTAAGAAATAAATCGTTATTATTATTATTATTATTATAAAATAAATAAATAAATAAACAAATAAAGCATTTTATCTTCTCTCAATCTATTTGAGCAACAGCAATGGCAAGGGGACAGACTCCTAGCACCATCCCCCTAGTTACTGCTGATGTGAGATGAGCCATGCAGTTGGGCTTCATGAAGCGAAGGGTAGAGGGGGATGGGGGTGCTGTTTGCCCTTGCCTTGCTGTTGCAGCCCAATGGGGACCAAACTGTTGTTTTTGTTGTTGTACTGGCTGCTGGTTTTCCTCTTTCTGTCTGGTGTGACATCCCAGCTTTGCCAACCAGTAGTCAAGCTGTTATCCCTTCCACTGCTGACAGTGGCTCAGGGCAGGGTGTAGGGGATAGATAACTCACATGCCAGGGGAATTGCACACTTTCCAGAGGCCCTGGAAAGTCTTCTTTGCCTCCCCCTGCCAATCAGAGCCTAAAAGCCCTCTCAATCCAAGGCTTTAAGTGGGCCTTTAAGACCACAACCAGCATGGTGGATGGTGGGGGGTGGTGGGAAACACAATTTCCCCAAGGCTGGGTAATCACATATTTCCCCCCTCCACTCTAATGGATGGCAAACTGTGGACCCCTGTACTGCTAGCTTTCCCTCAGCTGTTTTCACTCAGGCATGAGGGAACAACTCTCACTTAGCATACTTAGGCTGACCATATGAAAAGGAGGACAGGGCTCCTGTAACTTTAACAGTTGTAGAGAAAAGGGAATTTCAGCCAGGGTCATTTGTATGCAATTAGTTCCTGGTGAAATTCCCTCTTCATCACAACAGTTAAAGTTGCAGGCACTATACTAGAGTGACCAGATACAAAAGAAGGCAGGGTCCCTGCAACTTTAACTGTTGTGATGAAGAGGGGATTTCACCAGGAACTAATTGCATACAAATGGCACTGGCTGAAATTCCCTTTTCTCTATAACTGTTAAAGTTACAGGAGTCCTGTCCTCCTTTTCATATGGTCAGCCTAAGCATACTTAACATCTCACAGGTCCGAGCACTCAGGCTGTTGACTGAGCCCTATGGTTGAAGTCACGTGCGCTCCTGCCCTTCGTCACTTGTCACACATGCGCTGGTCCCTTTGCCTAGGGCACGTTGTGGTTTGAAAGAGGGCTGAAGTTATGGTTGGAATAATTATTTCCCAGCTTTTGTGCGTGCAGTGCAACCATAACACATGAATCACAGTAAGTTTTGCCACTGATCTCACAGGTTTTGTTAGGAACGTCTTTAAGACATGTCCTTGGTTCCCCCCTCCTACTTCACTCCTGCCTCACAACAGTTAAAGCTGTACTTTAGTCAGGCTCCTGCAGCTTTAACTGTTGTGAAGAAGAGGGAATTTCACCAGGTGCTGCATGCCTACAAATGACACCTGCTAAAATTCTCTTTTCTATAAAACTGTTAAAGATACAGAAACTCTGTCTTCCTTTTCATATGGTCACCCTAAAGCCAGATTGTGTGTTTAATGTGAGTTGTTTGGCCCATAGACTGAGGCAAAGCTGAGAGCCAGGGTAGGGAGTATGAGCCATCAAAAAATAGTACTATGTTCTGTATACTGAGCTGACCGAGGAGGTCAGAGCAGATAAAGTGAGAGCAAATCCTTTTCTTTACCCAATTTCAGAAAGGCTGGGGCAGAGATAAAAGGGAATGAGGCCCTTCCTCAACGGCCACAGATAGATGTGGACACAAAGGCTAGGGGAGATGTCACCAGGTGCTCCAGGGATTGATCCAGAAGTTCAGAAGTCGGAGGCTGAGCTAGTGTGGGTTGTGTTGCTGAGGTTTCAGAATGCGCGTCCAGCCTAGAAGGGAATAGTAGGGACAAGTGGACCCAGCAACAAAACGTTGCTGTGTATCCTCATGTCCTTACAAAAGGGCTCCTGTTCAGGGTTCCTTCTGGCCAGTCATGCCATCCTCGAGGAAACGCCATTCCTTTCTCTGCCTTTCCTTTTACCTTCATTTTTTCAATTGATACCTAACATTCCGCAGCTACTGAGCATGCTCAGTCTTCATTGGTGTGTTTGGGGGGGGGGCACCTTCTTAGGTCCCCTCTACAAGGATTTGCTTTTGCGCCCGGTTAGGCGATTATGCGCATAATCACAGAAGCGCATTTACACATAATCCCTCTGCACGAGAGGCAGCGAAACGCATTAACGGATGACCAAAATGCGCTTTACAAGTAGTTAATGCACATAAGCGCTTGGTCACATAGTTAAAATGCACTTTAACGACCGGAGCAAAATAAAACTCGCTATTTAACGCACATTCGATAATGCGCATAATCGGAGAGATAACGTGCCTCTACGCCCAATTTGCGCTCCATTCTTGTAGAGGTAAATTTTTTTAAGCACCTTGAAAGAGCTTTAAACCTCTCTTGTAGAGGCAGCCTTAGTATTTTTTTTAACATTTTATCTCCTGCAAATCCCAGAGTTTCTCCAAATATGTTGACATCTTCCTCTTATTTCTCAGTGTCCTTATTTTAGCTATATAGCCCAGACTTCCCCAATTTGGCTTCCTCCAGATGGGTTAGACCTCAACCTCCATAACTCCCAGCCAGCATGTCCATTGGAGGGAGGGACACATCTGGAGGGAGCCAGGTTGGGGAAGGCTGATACAGTAATTGGCCTGCGCAGTCTGAGTTCAGTATTGGTGTGAGCGAGTAACATATTCCCCTGCATAATAAAATGTGTTTGCTCTGCCCTACAGTCCATTTCATCTGAATTTTGATTTAACTAGGAGAATTTATCTCATTAATTCCAGAACTGGAGCCCCTCCTTCATATCATGAATGAGCACATATACACTTACAAAATGCCACAAAAGAGAAATTACATGTTCATGTGTATGCTTGTGACAATATTCTTGTGAGCTGTTTTGTGTGTGGTGTTTTACCACTGCACACAAATGAATGCTCACATGTGTTTGCACGTATTGGTAAGACATCACACTAAAAATGTCTCGAAACTCCCATATGTACAATCAGATCAATGCTCCTTCTCCTGGCAGCCTTTCCAGTCTCCTGAAAATGTTACATAGAGAATCGGGGGACCTTGCTCATTGGGGTGAGCTGTAGTTTGAGATTCCCCCAAAATTGGGTGGAGTCATCCCATCCATGGCAAGCTTATCCTGGATCCAACCCTTGAGAGCGAGGGTAGCTGATCCTGTCTCATTTGCTGCTTCAGTGCATTCTGCAGGGAAACCCAGACCTTGAAAAGTGCCTGCGCTGTTCAGAACTGCCAGCAACATAAATATTTGTTGCCATTTAAACTCAGGTTCAAACGTGATTTGTGAATAGGTTGTCTGCTTAAACTACTTAACAGGTTCCTTGGGCAAATGAATGAAAAACAAAGACCGTGCTTTGCTTTAAATTATTACCAGGATGAGAAATATTGATTGGATCATTGCTGAGAAACTTAGTCCCTTCCTACCCACTTATATTTCTTTGTTCATCTCATCTTCTTTTGCACCAAGGACTTCTCCTGTTGTGGTTGTTTTAAAGGAAGAGCGTAGAGCTCAGCCTGCTAGTACAGGCTTTGCACTCAGAAGGGCCCAGTTTCAGTTGTCAGCTAAAAGGGACCTGAGGCAGCAAGGCCACCTGAATCTACATGTTCCTATATTATTAAACCTTGCATTCTGCAGTCTTACCAACTTTCTCTCCAGAATATCTTCAGACTCCAAATAAAATAATGGAAGAAAGAGAAAGTAGATATTCCATCCCAATCTTTCCAACCACCTCCACCACCTGGTTCTTTAAATGAGTTGTATATTTGCATCCATAAGTTGTTTATAAACAGAGATGTATTAGTATCTACACAGTCCCTTGGAACGTTTTAAATAGTATTCTAAAACGTTCCAGATAGGTGTGGTCTAAAACGTCTTAGGCCACATTAAAGAGTACTCATGTTACAGGAGAAAACTTCTTCTGTTTTCAAAGCAGTGTGTGCAGTCACATACTCTTCTGCCCCGTCTCTTTCTGTTTCGTTTTTACAATGAGCTTAGGGCAAAGCATGGTGGGCATTGTAGTTCAGTCGCCCACTTCCTCCTTAGTTCCTCTTTCAATCCCTAGCTTTCAATGAGTATAGGGCTAAGGATTGTGGGTGTTGTAGTTCACTCACCCACTTCCTCCTTAGCCCCTCTTTCTTCCCCACCAATCAACTGCTGAGCATTTGGGCGCTGGTAAACGAAGCACTGCCCCCATGAATCACAAACGGTAAGGAAGGACACATTATTTTACTTAAAACGATTTATTAAAAGTGAAACCGTTGTATATAGCTGAAGTGAGTTTTAAAAAACCTCGGATATACAACGTTAAAGGGAGTGCGTCATGTGCCCCAAAGAGTTTTCATAACCCTTATAAAACATTAAAAACCTAGCATGTAGATCGGCTCTTAGTCTCCTCTACACACACACACATACACACACTGTTTCTCATTCTTCGTCCAGCCACACAGGCAACAGTAGCATTTATTTCCTGAAAGAATCTCTTAACGGGTTCAGTTGGTGCTGTTCTCTGACATCACTCTACCAATGTTAATAAAATATTTATTCATTACGGATTGTAAAATCCATTTTTCACAGCTTAACTACTGCATTCAGTGAACAAGCTCTGTCAGCAATGGGATGGGAATTAAATTCACACTGATGATGGGCAAGATATAGCCACATCATACGTATATTGAAAAGTTTGCTGGCAACTATCTATTTCATAAAGTGATTGTTTTGCAATGTTCCTCTGGTTCAGGGGTGGGCAAATAATGGCTCGTTTGATGTTGTTGGACTGCAACTCCCATCAGCCCTAGCTAGCAGAACCAATGATGATGGATGATGGGAACTACAATCCAACAACAATCCAATGCCTACAACTCCCGGCATGACTTGGGCAGAACTCCCAGCATGCCTTGGGCAGAAGGCCAGACTTACTGACCTTTGGTGGCCATTGTGAGTGCACAGGTTGGTGGCTGCTGCTGCGTGTCTTTTACAACCCTGACTCTAAGGTTGGTCTGGAGCAATCAACCCAATTCCACATAAAAGGAAACAACCCACATAAATGGGCTGAATCCATTTGCGGTGCCTCCTCCCACCCTCTGTGTGGTTTTAAAATGTAGCTAGATACAACAGCATGACTTTGAGGGGCCAAAAATGCTCAAAGACACTCCATCCTGATATCACTGTTTTCTCAGAATCTGGGGGAAGCAAGTGTGTAGCCTTTACCCTTAAGAGGGAGGGAGGAAGGGGAGGTACTCGGTGCATACACAGAAACAGACCCAGCAAATGGGGGGAGGTGCCTGGCCCAGCTCCGGCCTTTCAGTACAGGCTCCTGATGTAGCACTTGGTGGGTGAGAAGCACAGGCCAAGGCAATCCCAGCAGGATTGGCCAGAGCTGGGTGTGTCCACTGATAGCCACTTACCTCCCCTCCTTGGTGATGCTACTCCTTGATGCTCTATCAAGGAGCAGCATCGGCAACAAGAGGACATCTCAATAGAATGTGGGCACCTGCAGGCTGCCAAAGGCATGCTAGGAGGTGTAGTACTAGCATGTAGAGTGGCTGATTTAAAATAAAGTATGGGTGAGCAAACTCTGAACTCTCACTAACTGTCTTTGTTCTCCTACCTGACTTTCTCCAACTGCCACTAATCCCGCCCACCATTCCATTCTAGCCTCAGCTATATCAGTCAATCCTCCATTCACTCTTCTGTCTCAATTGTATAGTCAGGCTTTTACATAAAAATCATAAACTTTATTCAGAAATCCACAAGCAGGGTATCACAACCAAGATGGCCTGCTTTCCAGTTGTCTTCCGTCACATCTCAGATGGCATTCAAAGATTAACATGTTATTCAGGGACCTAGGCTTATGCCTACAACTCCCAGCATGCCTTGGGTAGGAGGGAAGGCTTATCATGCTTTGGCAGTCATGATTTGGTAGTGGCTCGCCCTCTTGGGCCTGAAGGGAGAGCACCTGCAGCCAGGTGACTCAGTTGCTAGGCCCCCATAGGGAGCAGGCCTGTTGCCAATGGCAACCAAGTGAACCATCAGCCAGCCAGCCAGCTCCCTCACAGCCTACCTATGGGCTGGCTCAGCCAGATTTCACTTCCCATGAGCTCCAGCAGCAGGACTGCCATTGGGCAAGTCGGGCACCACAGCAAAAGGCATGCTGGGAGTTGTAGTTTTTGTTTTCTGTGGGGACAAGGAAAATTATGGCGACAGCTTCAAGGCAGCCCTGGCCATGCATTGAAGGTGAGGGGGGGGGAAGAGAAATTAATTTAAATTGTTTTAAAGTTACCTCACAGGCCTAGGACTCGCCTACCTTGAAGGGTTGTCATAAGGGTGAGAGAGGAAAAAAAGAAATGAATGTAATTTGTTTAAAGGTTAACTCAGGCCTAGCACCGGCCTGCTACTTTAAGATGATTACCTCGCAGTCATATATTTTAGGGGGCTCAAGCAACACTGGGTAGAAACTTGAAATTTGGCATGCTGATAGGTCTGGCTATCAGAAAAATCTAAAAACATGAAATTTTGGATTTTAAGTATTTTTATGTCAGATAAAAGGGCCAAGTCACCAGTGGCCTTCACCATCCTGGCTATCTGCCAAAACCTGTTAAATGTAGATATTATATAATAAATTATGCCAATAAAGTATTCTGTGTTCTGGCTGCTTTCCTTTTTTCATAATAATAACTTCAGAGCACATGCATACAAAAGTTCCTCATGTCCACTGAGATCCGCTTCCTTACTATATGTTATTCAGATAACTGGGCAATGCCGGGTCTATTTTGAAAACATATTTTTAGGTTTGGATCTTTTTTAGCTAGTAGAAAGAGTGTTGTGTGTCCTGATCATTTTTGAAGTTTAGACGGCTGCTCCGGCCAAAGCATGATGGGAGGTGTAGGCATTTCAGGTAAAACAAAAAAAACGTGGTTTATCACGACGCTCTAATTTAAAATACAGTTCTATTAACACAATTTTCCATTTATTCTAACAAAACAATTTATGAACTCAACCAAACTAAAAACAACAATCAACCTAAAGATGAATAAGTTGCAGAGAAATTTATTATTTATCAAATAAATGTCATAAACATTATTCATGGACCCAAGGAATGCCAGGCATATCAGCTAGTAAATAAATATCATCATCATCATCATCAGCAGCAGCAGCAGCAGAAGCAGAAGCAGATGCAGATGCAGAAGAAGTTGTCCACCCCTGCCTTTGGTGAAAGCAAAGATGAAGTGTCCTCTCCTTACCACTGCATAAGGCTGGGCGGACGACACTCTTATAACCAACAACTGAATCCATCTCTTGTATGGATTTTGTTAGGGGCATCTTTCTTTCCATTGTACACTTCTTGATGGAACCAGTTATTATTATTAGTATTGTTATTATTATTATTGTATGAGAATTTCATTCTATTTTTACAAGTGCACATTAATGAAAATGTTACATTAGTACAACTTTACACTCACGCTATTGCACATTTGCACTGATGTTTACTTGCACTAATGCACATTAGCACAACTGAAAATTTGTGCAAATCCCCCAAGGTAAAACAAAACAAAACAAAAAAACAGTCTGCAAGTCTGCGGAATCTGCACTCTTTAGAAAAGGCCGGTGTACTGCAGAATCCACAGGTCAGATTTTTAAACATCCAAACATTTGAATCTTTGAAGATTTCTTTGAGGATTTTCCTTTGATGACATCCCTAGTTTCTTAAACTCAATTTGAATCCAGAAATGCTTCATCCATTGGATGGTGTAGGAATAATAATAAATAATAATAAATAATTAATATGAAGAACAGATCTTACCATGGGTAGGTTCATATCAGGCCTGGCTAATCCAGAGGCTTCATCCTGCATCCCAATCTCTGGGGTCAACGTTGCACACAATCTCTATTCCTTCGGATGTTGCTGAAATGCTCCTGATTCAAACATCTCACCAGATTACAGAATTATCTCAAGTGGAACGGATGTAGCAGAAATCTTGTTTATAGTTTCAAAAAACCTGTACAGAGCTCTGTGCATATGGAGTGTACTGTAGCTTTCAGTTCCTTTCTTTACTCCTCCCCTCAAGTCTTCATTACTGATGTTTATGTGTGCATAGATTTACTAAGCCCAAATTCAATCCAATGCATATTTCTGGTGCACAATCTCAGTTCATTTCATGTAAGGGGCTGGGCAGGGCAAGGCTCAGAAACTGCAAGGAGGGGGTGAACTGTTACTTGCCCTGGGCCATTGAAATATGAACCTAACAAATTAACCAGTTAGTACAGTCTTCCCCAATCTGGCACCCTCCAGATGTGTTGGACTATATCTCCCATCATTTCCCTGCCAGCATGGTCATTTGGGAACGACAGGAGTTCCAGTCAAACCCATGTGGAGAGCACTAGCCTGGAGAAGGCTGGAATAGCACATAGATTGCCAGGACTGTATTTATGCACAGAATACTTTAGCATTTTATTCATTTTAGTTTTATCTGAAAAGGGGGGGAATACAATTTTAATCTTAACTTTTCAAAGTTTCATTGGATCTTCTTAAACCCTTCCAGTGCAAATAAAGCCTGGCATAATTTAAGCAGAAGTGAGGGAACTTTGCCAGACTTTTAAGTTGTACTGGCTGGAGGTCTCTATCACTGAGTATTGGTTTTCTGTCTCCTGGATGCTACCGAGGGTGTAATCTTTTGTGATGAACAGAAAGATGTGAGGTTTGATGTATCGACAGTGCTAATAACCCCATCAGACACCAGGATTAATGATGTATTTGGTGTTGCTGTGAAGGGCCAATGATCCATCATATAACTCACTGTCTGAATGGATGGGTTACTGTCTGAATGGATGGGTTAGGAAGTCAACTCTCCACTTGAGTGAAATGGTCAGTGACCTTATACCCTGAGCATAAACAGACTTCATTGGAAATCAGTTATTGTATGGCAGGGATGGATGGGAAATTCAGCACAATTTGTTTTTGACCAGAATTTACCCAAGTCATATACCTCCTGAACCTGAATGCAACCTTCAATGTGAAGTATGTACATTTCTGAGCTTGTCACGCAACTCGTGGAACAAAATGCTTTGTTCAAAAATGCTTATATTTGAATATGTGCATTAAAAATGCATAATTTTGAAAAATGAACACAAACAATTTTCAATCAATGGGAGAAAACATGGACATTAAAGTTTGTGAACAATTAATGTGTACATTTGGGAAAATGTGCATGAATTTTCACCCCCCACACACAAAGCTCGCAATCTGATGTGGGCATGAGTCGGAATGAACTTTGAGGTGGAATTCAGAGGATCTTGATGAACTTGAATTTTGCTGATTCACACATCCCTAATTACCATTGCTACCGAATGTCACCTAAAGGGAAACACTGAGAGTAATCTGGAGTTTATTCTTTGAATGCCACATACAGGATTCTGGCCTAGATAGGCCTGTTGTCTGATCCAGTAGGTCTTTTCCTTTATTTCCTTACAAGAAATTTGCAATGTGTTCAAAATTCAGAAATGATAGTAGAGCTAAGACCAGACCCATGCAGCCAGGGGAGTGCTCTAAATAGTTGTTTGCACCACTGTAGATAGAGCATGCCCTTTTTATAAATATATCAGACTGCTCCTAATTTAGTAGCAACATGAAAGATGAGAAGTAGAAAGAGAGATGTACAAGCTGTCCCTGTGATGGGAGCTTTTGCATCCCCCATTAGTGGAGAAATGACAATTCTATTTCAAAAGGAGATATAGGGAGAATTTCATTTGGACTGCCTTTTTAAGTGAGCTGGTGTAATTTGCAGATCAGAACACAATTATCCTTCGGACTGTACACTTCTCTGAACTTTCTGATACAGTTTTTGCTCAAAGATTGCAGACTTAAATGCACATAAAAAGTAAAGTTATGTACAAATGCATAGATTGGGGGAAAATTGCACACAATAAGTGGTGTGTGTGTGTGTGTGTGTGTGTGTGTGTTTAAAAACCACAGACTGATGTGGAAGTTGTATGGAATGAAGTAATGACTGAAGACATGCTAAACTAACATGGACTGTAAATAGACGGATTCATCCATCCTCATTCAAAAGTAATAGAGAAATAGGCAAATAGGAAGCACAAGGGATTGTTTCCTATTATTCCCAGATCTCTTTCCTGTCAGAAGCTTCATTGAAAATCATGCTTGACTAGACAAAATATGAGGAGGTAGTGCATATACATGTTCTGTTTAAATTCTAGATCAGTATAGGTACTGATCAGTAGTTTTTGGGATTCTTCCAGTGAAGCTGGTGGCTCCAATGTAAGTGAGGCTGTGAATCTGCTCTGGATTTCAGTCGGAACCAGCCAGAATGCTAAAGGAGCTATCCAAGGTGCTGGATCCATTTTGGGGGTAGAGTCCATCACTGTGGATAGCGCCTTTAAAGTTCTGACTGAAACCGAGGACAGATTCAGAGCCCCACTGACATTGGAGCAGTCAGCCTCCACTGGGTTCTTCTGTCTTTCCTAAGTGAAAAATAACCAAGGGCCATTTCAGAAGACAAAGTATCTGCTTTGGGTTTCATTTTCAATCAACCATGCAGTGATTCTGTAGGGTAGATTATTATCTCTATATTACCAATGAGTATATTTTGTTGAAACACAGACAACAGTGAGTTACCTAAGGCCACCTATGGAATTCATGGCTGTAGTTAATATTTGAACAAAGAACTTACCACGTTACAGCCGACATGCCATGAATTTCAATATCTTCTAGAAGGCAAAACTGTGATCATAGCATATACTTACAAATGAAATAATCTAATCCCTCCTTCAGTTAAGGCAGTAACAGACCCATCAACTTTAATGGGAACAGCAAGCGGTCTAGAATTAGAAATGCAATCGAAAATCCATGTATTCTGATCACTTCAGCAAATTACAGAATGGATAGGAACTCCTAGGAGAGAATTGTGTGTAATTCTTAAGTACAAGGAAATCAGTTAAAGCAACTCAATTAGAAAGAAACAAGCATTGGATTGCCTTAATTAAAAAAATGCTACCCTTGTAGGAAGAACATGATGTTTATTTGTTTCTTTTTGTGTGCCATTAGCACAGATGGAAGTGTTCAGGACTCATTTGAATAGGAAGGATCTTCTCTCTGTCTGAAAATGGGAAATCTAAGGGAGTAGCAAGCCCTGGTATGTTTTGTGTGTGTGTGTGTGTGTGTGTGTGTGTGTGTGTGATTTGAATTAACCAAATACATTGGTTGGATGTGTCACTCCAGAAAGGCCTGCTCAGAGTCAAACTATACTAAGTGTGTAGTATGTAGCTAAGGCTTATCATTTTTTTAAAACTCTAGAGTAAGTGTGCTTGGCCCTGATTCAGATCAGCACCATCATGCACTGAGAGGAGAGGATTAAACCTCCCCCTTGCCAATTTGATTTTTGAAATCCCACCTGCCCAGGGTTTAAAAAGAAGAAAAGCTTCTATTAATGCCAATGTGTGTGCAGGGGACGGAGAGACCAGGTTTAATCCTCCGCTCCCAGTACGCAAGGGTCACAATCCAAATCAGGGCCAGACACAGCCTAGAGTTAAAAGAAGGAAGAGGAGGAGGAGGAGGTTCAGCTACATAATTAATGTAACATGTGGTTTGAAATCAGTGGTGGACAAGAGTATTGGATGTCAGATCTGGGATTAACATTCACTCTATCAGTGTGGTTTCAGTTTACCGGAGGGGGTGAGCCTCTCAGGCAAGACTCCATCAGTGGGCCCCTGTCAGGATTGGGCTCAAGCTCCACAGGTTGGCTTTGGACTCTGATTCAAATTCGGAGGTAGAGCTAGAAGAAGCCAAGCCAAGCAAGGGAGTGGAGGAGGAAATTCCCCAAGACTATCCAGGAATCAGGGATGAATCTTCCCAGGCACTTATCTAACAGGAGGCCCAGGTTCAGAGACTGTCATCCCCCCTCCCCATGAAATCTCAGCCTTTGTTAGAGGGGGAGGGAGCGCTGGAACTGACAAACGCCAGAGTTCGGCACAGAGTTAATCAAGTGGAGTTGAGAGGAGGTCGGAGGCGGATTGCTAGATTGGCTGCCCATCAGAGATTGGGTCAGGAGGATCCTCCCTGAGGAGCCTGGTAAAAGCCTGGGCAATCCCTGGGCAAGCTCTCAGGGATTGTTAAACCCACCCACAGTGTATTGAGGCGAAAGAGACTCGCTGTACAATCCACAAACTCTTTATTTAACATCTCTTCACACTTGTCGCATTATGCCTAATTAGCTAAACAAAGCAAGGCAGTTGCTTGTCAACTCAAAGGGTCTCCGAAGCCAAACCAAAGAGCTCGGGCCTTATCCTGGCAGCCCCCCTCCCTGAGTGGGCCCCGCTCTGGAAATTGCTGCTTCTGCCCCTTGCTCTCATCACTGCTTGCAAACAGGCAGCAACAACAAGGATGAAGAGGACTACCACATTAAGGGGGTCTCTGGGAGGCAGCAGCAGGACCCCTGCTGGGGTGTAGCCATCAGCAGCAAGTGCCCATCCATGTCAACTGGTGAGGCCAGTCTGTCCTTTCCCTTCTTCCCATTACAATGGTGGCAGCTTTGCCTTTGGAGAGGCAGGAGTCCTGCCATAGCTGAACCACAGGTGGTGGAAGAAAAAAGAGGAATGGAGGCCTCACCTCTTTCCTTCAGAGCTATAGACCAGAGATGGTCCACCTTGGTGGCTTCACACTTCTAGTATATCTATGGTCATGTTCTGAGAGGTTTTATACTGGGGTGAGGAAATCTCTAGCAGTGATGGGCTCTTCTGCTGTAATGTGTGGCTCAGCAGAAGACTCTGCAGCTGCCATTGGGATGAACTGCTGTGACCCCAGAGTGGTAGGCAGAGCTGGCAGCAGTGGAGATTGGTGTAGTCAATACTGGGCTTGATGGACCAGTGGTCTGACTCAGTATGAGGCAGCAGCTATGTTCCCATAGGAGCACACGGAAAGGAAAACTGGGAGGGAGAAAGGACAGAGAGGGAAAGTATATACATGGCCTGGAGCTGCGGAGGTGAGAAAAGCTGAATTTCAGGTATCGATTTCAAACAACCTGCTGAATCTTTGAGTGCAGGCCTCAAAGATTGTGCCAGAGAATGGCCCATAATCTCAGGACACTCATGGACTGAGCATTCTTTTTATGGCTCTGGGTTCTCATTCCTTTCCCATACGCAGCCTGCCTTTAATTTAGCGTGTCCTGAATGTTGTGAAGAGCCAGAAGATATATCAAGTTTTTTATTTTGTTTGCCTTTAATTTTTAATGCTTTTTTTTTGCCCCAAAGCATGATGCTATTGCTATGCACCACTTCTGCACTGGGATATATAGCAACGCCATCTCACCGCAAACAGGTTCAAGAGAAGGAGGAAATGTATCCAGATGCCATTGCACTCAGCTGCTTTTATTTCAAAACACAAAGCTTTTTACCTGAAGGCACTATAAAAGCCACTCGGAAGCATCAGCATTATCTGTCACTTAATCTGCAACATCATGATCCTCACTGCAGCAAATAACTTAATAGACTTGGAAACGTCAGGCTGAGCTTTTCTGGAAATCAAATGAAGCAATTCTGACCAAACAGTATTGGAGACTTTGGAGACACATGCATTGTTTTTATTATCTGTGAAACCTGAAGACAAGGCTGGGAGATTGGGGGGGGGGGAAATGATGGAGTTGGCGAAGAAACAGGATGTGGGCATCATCTGAGGAGGAAGCAGGAAGTGACAGTCGTTCGGGAGATAACATTTAGGGGCTCTGGGCAGCCAGCCCAGAAGGGATTTCCTTAGAGCCTGGAAGCTGTAGTTGGAAGGATACTTGCTATAATAGTGGTTGGTTCAGATGTATGCCTCCCAGATCAAACAAGAAGTGGTTGTTTTGGTATGGTGACCACACCATATATGGGATGGGGGATAATGAATTCTGAAAGATACATGGATGTGATGGCTAGGAAAGTGGTGGCTGACTCATTAGGGAACATTACCCCATCAGAATTGTTTAGGGGTACCTCTAGATGGACAGTTTCTGTCGACATGGCTTCGCACTGGAGGCAGTTGCATTACATGACGCAGCTGCCAGTGTGAAGACATCTAGGGGCAAAGGGGCTTTGCCGCGAACACGAGTAGGGGAGCTGAGGCTCCCAGTCTTCCCTCCAGCAGCAGCAGCACTACTGAATGCTTGGCAGTGCGGGTGGCAACAAAGGAAAAGGCGCCATTGCGCCCCTTATGTTAGGACTGGTGTAAGGGACGTCCATGTGACTCACAATGCTGGGGAGGCGCCATGGCGCAGCGCTTCCGGCGTCGTGAAGACGAGGCCTCGTTGTGCTCAGCCTAATGAATGCCAACGACAACAACAACAATGAAAAGTGATAGATTGAACATTAGAAAAATGATGTGCATGGACCATGTCAAAACAATAGCATTAAAGAAATCTGATGGGGTAAGGGAAAATAAATTTACCCCAGGCCAAGATATTTTGCTGCCTGAAGTGAAGTTCAAATAGTGCTCCATTCTTTGCCAGGATTTACTCTTCAAAATGTCTTACTGCACCAATCCAATACCAAAGCTCTTTTCGGGCGTTCTGTTCTTGAATAGGACAAACATGTGGCAAGAGGGAGTGCGCTAGTCCCGCCCCTCTCTTTCATTACATCTGTCACCCTCTACTCATGGAGGTTGACTGTCTGACGAAGAGAGACTCCTCTATCCGTGGAGGCTGTCTACATAAGCCAGAACGCTGGGAAATTCACTTTCTAGTTGAACCATTCCTAGTTGAACCTAGGACTCCATACATGCAAAAAAAAGAAAAAAAAGTGCCCTATGACTGAGACATGGCAAATGACCACCTGTTCACATGCACAGAATGGAGGCACACGCATGGAGTCAAATGAGTCTTCCTATTATCCGTCATTATGTGGTGGTGTCCCTTGGCTATTCACAGCATGCCCCTCCATGAGTGTAATACTTTGATGGAAGCACAACTGCATCAATGCAAACTAAGTTGAAAACATTTGCTGTACAGTTAATTAAATAAGAGGAAGCTCAGAGGGAAATGGTAAAATGTCCATGAAACTTTTTGAGGTAGTCATACATGTGTTACTCATGAATAGTCTGATCCCTTATAACCAAGTTGTCAGGCACAGAGCATGCTGCTTTAGCAGTTGACTGCAAAGTTTCATCAGGAAATAACATGGAAGAGCAGAGGGGGAAAGAACGAAGCAGATTTTTAAAAAGATAAACACGGCTTAGGACCACAATACCTGATGGAATGCCTTTCCTGACATGAACCTACCCGAACACTATGTTCAACATCTAAGGCCCTCCTCCGAGTGCCTACTCCGAGGTAAGCTTGGAGGTCGGCAACAAGGGAGAGGGCCTTCTCTGTGGTGGCCCCCCAATTGTGGAACGATCTCCCCGACAAGGTCTGCCTGGCGCCAACATTGTTATCTCTTGGGCGCCAGGTCAAGACTTTCCTCTTCTCTCAGGCATTTAGCAATATCTGATGAGCCTGGGTTTGGTTTTTTTTTTTTTTTTTTTTGGCATATAGCTTTGTAAAGTTGTTATAGTGGTTTTAAATGTATCTGTATATTGTGTGTATATCGTATGTTTTTGCTGTTTAAATTTTTGTATATTGTTTTTAATCGTTTTAATCTTATGTAAACCGCCCAGAGAGCTTCGACTATGGGGCGTATACAAATGTAATAAAATAAATAAATTATGCTCTGAATCACACACGCAAACACACACACACACACACACACACACACACACCATGCTAGCTTTCATCATTTTATGGATGCAACATAAAGCTTTCAAAAAGAGTCCTACTGAAACCTTTCCTGAATAGCTGGCACTTAGAGCTCTCTAGTTCATAGAGCTTTCTTGGATGCCTGCCAAGGTCAGAGGAAGAGGGAAATAATTTCAAAGCGCACACAGCTTTTTAGAGGCAAGTAGATGTGGCTATGAGACCATAGAAGGCTTGCTCAATACTGTTGCTTCCGTTTTAAAAATGTGTGCACGTTTTTCTTTCTTAGGCAGTCTTGTACTTCTTCTAGGGTTTGAAGAATTCATATGAAGTTACAAAAACATTCACAGTTTAGAAGACAATGAGGTCAAGGATCCTGACAAACAAATGTTACCACACTTTCTTGGAAGACTCATCTCTAGACACATGTGAAAACTATTTTTCCATAGGGAATTGGCCCACATGATTGGGAGGAATTCAGGTCTAGTGCCAGGGAAACATTCTCCTCTGCAGCCCTGCCTCTATTCTGCTTAAGGACAGGTTGCTGTCAGCCTGACAGAGCTAGCCCAGAAACTAGACCATTCACTAAGATACACAGGAGTACAACATACATAAATTAATAACTTTAGCTAGGTAGTGGAGTGCCCTTGTAAGGTACTTGGATGGGAGTGACAAAGGTGAGGCCAGAGTTTGTCCAGAAAAAAAGGAGGTTTTATTTAAACAGGTTATTTGAAAGCAAATTGCAAGGTAAATTACTGAAGACTCTTCCCAGAGGGGAAAAGGAAAGGAAGAGGTATGGAAACGGAGTGATGAGTCAGTAGCAAGCAAGTAGTGATTGCACATTGATGCTTCAGCATTTTGATGGGGGGAAGAGGAAAGAAAGAGGGAACCAGGAGAAATGGAGGATGATTGCATGTGATTGTGTAACTATACTTCCATATTATCGCTCCAAAAATACGTTAAAGGGAGGAGGAGCAAGTCTCCTCCGTGTCAGGGTGAATCCAAAAGAAGTCATGTAGAGCAGGACTTTCCCTGACAAGTGCAAAGCTCACTGGATGAGGGTGGTGGTGCCGAGAGGAATATCCAAAGACCAGAAAAGATGAGAAACTGAAATGGACAGAATTGTCCATCCTTAGTTCTGGGAGGCCGTTCTAGGCATATGGGGCAGCAAGGGGTAATGGGTGGAATCACTTAAGGGAGCAAGAAACCTTGGGATAACTGAAGTGGGTGGGATGGAATGGGGGGCAAAGGTCACAGGAAGGGATGTGTTGGAATATGGAAAACAGAGATATGGGAAAACAAGACTATGGGTTTTTTTTTTGAAAGCATAGGCATTGTGCTGTATCTAGGAGTAGAAGGATGCTACTGTGGGGATTTATGGAGGGGTGTTGCAGGGAGAAAAGTGTTGAGAGCATGGACCAGATTCTTCCTCTCTATTCTGTAGAGGAAAAGCTATGTATGTTCATGTTGTAATGTTTTGCAAGGTTGTAAAGAAGAAGTGCTATTTAACAAACAAATTTCACAAACAAATTTGACAAGTACATAAAGGACAGTCGAAGAGTCATAGAGAAAAAGGTTGGGGATGTTGTCAATGGATGAGTAGAGAGATTGAGGAGAAGAAGGTTTGGGAGGAAAGATAAGAAGTTCAGACTCTGAAAAATTGAGCTTGAAACAACAAGGAGGCATCCAAGCAGAATTAGAATAGTGTATGGAGGGATAAAGTTCTGGAGCAGAGAGGCAAAGCTGGGTATCATCAGTGTATAGTTGGTACTGAAACCATGTGATATTACCTGGTGACAATGGATAGAGAGAGAATAGCAGAGGGCCAAATACAGAGCTCTGAATGGCCCCATGAAAGATGAAAAGCAGAAGAAGAGCTCCCCACTATGGAAATAGTGAAAGAGCAATTAGATAGGAAAGAAGAATACAGGCAGAGGGCAGAACCATGGAGATCTAGGACATAAAAGGGAATCCAATAGGTGAGAATGATTACAAATGTATGAGACTGGTTATGGTGAATGAGAACTTAATAGAGGTCTTTGGATTAGGTAGGGAGGAGGTCATTAGTCGTTTTTGTGAGGACAGTTTCAGCCGACTGCAGGTGACAGAAACAAGTGCCATGGCCGGAATGGGTACACATTTGCATGATCTTCTAAAAAGGGAGAAGGTGATGCAGATTATGTTCCTACTCCTCCATTATTAATAAAGAGAGCCCAATCCAGTCAGTATGGGAGCCAGACTGTGGGGCACCAGCTGGGAACCCTTGTATACCCCACAGATTGCAGGGAATGGGAACAACTGGGGACTCAGAGGAACTAGGACTACTGACTTCTTGTTGGGATGTTGGGTTTTGCCATAACCTATAACAGCTGTTTGTAGAGCTGAATGTATGGGGAAGGGCAGCTTCAGCTAAAGGCCTTGGAGGATATAATGGCAAGCTCTGAGATGGTAGAAGAAACATCTACTCCACCTCACTCTGGCTTTTGGCTTGTCTTTGGGGTTGACAGCTCAGGCTGGGGTGGGGGTGAGCTCACTCAAAACACACATGTTGCTCAATGAGATCAAATAGGCTGACAATGCTACTGAATTAATTTGTTCTAGAGGGACAGCCATGTTAGTCTGCAAAAACAAGACATGCAGCATCTCAAAGGCTTATGAAGTTATTATGAGCTCAGTTACTGCTTAAAACATCCCCTTCATCGTTTGCCATTTGAGAATCTCAGGTCACAGAGACCCTCTCTCATGCAACCCATCAATTCTTTATGCTCAGCCCTAAATGTGCAGCACTCGCTAAAATGTTGTATAAAATCAGTTTTAAATTCTAAACGACGGGCACAGAAGGTCCCATTCAAATATGAGATTGACCCTGCCAATGGTTAACGATCACAATGCAGTGGCTATAATAATATGCCTTCCCAGTTTAGACAGAAGTGCAGTAAGGTATAAAACATCGTTGTGACACAAGTTGTTTATGGTGTTGTTGAGTGTGGTGAGAAATCTCACATAAACACTCCAAATAGGAGTTAATAAAACTCATGATATATTTCTTGTGGAACAGCTACTGCATAAACATGGCTATGGTTCTTCCGAAGGAATAGCATGACCAGATTTATAGCCCATCACAGATGTGACAGATCCACGGTTGGCATGAGGACCAGGTTTACCTGTAGGCAGACTAACCGTGTAGTTGTTCAGGATCGAGTTCTTAATTCAAGCAGTAGTGACATATTATGAGACCTTGCACTTATCACTGCTACATGGAAGCACCTGGCAGAGTCCCCCCACCTCCACACACACACACACAAAAATGGAAAAAATGAACTAGAATATAAGGAGGGCCTTTGAATGTTATTCTTCTCAATTGCCATTAATTATCGTAGGAGACGATCACCTTGCTAGGAGTATTTCGGCAGACATCTCTTATCAAGTAAGAATCTGTATATTATAATTTTGTCAAAAATGATTTTATATGATTTGTATAAGCTTTCATTATTACGCAATGTGTACAGGCCCCTGAGCCTTCATACAGTAATAATATTTTTAAAAAACTTACATATGGGCATAGGCCTTTGTGGAAATGTACCTAATTAACACCTCTCTCTCTCTCTCTCTCTCTCTCTGTGGTATGTGTTGTCCGGCAAATGTAATTTAATGCATTTTTAATATTACAGTCCCCTGAGGAAGGCCTTTGAAAGAACACAGGCCAAAACACATTGGGCTTTGAAATAAAGTATTTTAAGCATCCAGAGAACCTGTTTCTGCCCTTTTTTCTGTCCTGACTTGAATGCTCTCCTCCTTTTGGTTTTTTGTATTTTTTTATAGAGCACAGGATATTTAAACATTCAGTTGCTACAATTGGGACTTACTAGGGAAGTTGGAGAAACCCACAATGGGTTCAAAGGTGTCCAGATGTCTGAGTCCGACCTGTGGATTCCTCAGCAGACTGGCTTTCCCCGAGTCACACAGACACTGCGGATTTATGGACAAGATTTTTAGTTTTGGGGGATTTGCACAAATGTGCACTTGCACTAATGCACATTTGTGCTAGTGGAATGGAATTCTCATACATCTGTCAATGAAAACCCACAAAACATAGACAAAATGGATTTAACAAAATCCATACATGCCAAGGACTTACCCTCACCTCCTAACAGGAGTGCTACTATAAGCTGTAAGGGACTCAGGCAGATCGATTCACTCTTCGCCCTGCCTACCCCCAACGGCCTGCTTTTCAGTTTTTCTTTTCCAACTAACACACAACATTCATGACTCTTAAAAACCACTGAGTCTGTCCAGTCCGCGCTGGACTGTTTGAGGGTTCATTTACCCCCCTTTGGGATCTAAAAAAATGGTTTGTACTTCTGCATATGTTGGAGTTCACCCTGGTGGGCAGATACCTCTCTCTCTCTCTCTCTCTTGTTTCTCAGTGGCTCCATTTTTTTTTTGTTTACAATACTTTTAGGCCATCTTGCAGCATTCGATCAACCAAGTTTGTAATTAGAGGACATATGGGGGACTCACAACTATTGTGCTGTGCCTTCCAAGACTCTGCACAATCATTTCCTTGTTAACCATTTAGACTGTGGCTTGTGCCATGTGTGGACGGCTTGGTGATCATCCCCCCCCCCCCCACTTCTGTGTTCAGTCTGTGGTCCTTTGTCTCTCCCTTCCCCTGTACGAGTACATGCACGGACATAATTTCCCCTTTTCTCTCCTCCGTTTTTCCTTTTTGATTTATTTCTTCCAGTATTAGGTTCCACCAAAGGTCACTTATTTGGGAGCAGGGGTGTGGTTTGGCTACAAAGCCGTTGGCAAACCACACTTGAATTCAGTGTTAGAGGGAGTGATGCTAGGAGACAGTTGATTACAGGGAAACCTGCCGCAGCACATGATAAACTGCATGGATCACCATGCTTCCATCCACACAGTAAGAAGACATTTACCATGTCCTTCCCTACCGCTAACTGGAAACCTGGCAAAACTGGAATATGCTAAGATTTCCTCCCCACATGAGCAGATGCTACAGAGACCAGCTACCTGTACCATATTATTCATCTTGGTAAATGTTGTCATTGTAAACAGAGGCAGTCCTGTGGCAAAGAATAAAGAATTATGCTTCTGGATACTATTGCCATGGGAGGAAAACCAACGTACCATACTGGGTAGCCTAGTGAGCACTGATGGAGAGCCCATGGGTGGGGTTATTTTACCTCCCTGACATAGATAGGTCCCTTCCATGCAGAGGAGGGTCAGGCAATTTGTGGCCCTCCAGATGTTTTGGCCTACAACATCCAACAGCATTACCCAGCATAGCCAATTGTGAGGGATAATGGGAGTTGTAGGCCAAAACACCTGGAGGGCCACAAGTTGCCCAGCCCTAATGCCGATCCTGCCCATCTTAACAATGGGCAGCTAGTTAATAATGTTGTTCTAAACCACCCTGAGCTACAACACAGCAAGAATGATTGATGCACAATAGGAAGCTGCTCCCTGCAGGATTGCTGCAGCCATGACCTCAGAAGCAAGCCAGAGGTTTGTCCCGGCTCCACGGGTAAGTTCAAGCTTTGCAGATGAATGGTTTGTACACAATTAAATTCCAATATGGAAAGTCATGCTCAAGGTCTCTATGGCTAACTTAAAGGCTGATGATTTGCATTGGCAGGCAGTCATAGCTTCCCCTGAAGGGTTACTTAATTAATTTTGTGGAAAAATACACTGCTGAGACAGGAACGAAGCTTTTCCAGCTGTCTCATGGAACGCCGAACTGTCAAAACACATCCACTAGTTTAGGCTAAGAAAATACAACCTGCCTTCAGATTGGCTTTCCTAGGGTGGAGATTGGTTGGCCCTATCGAAAATATATATCTTAGCATGCCTCACGGTACAAGCTCTAGGTTGCAGTGGGTCCTTGGGCCAAGATGGCTCCAGTGGGTCTTCTCTTAAACAATATTTCTGCTGCCCATTTTCCCCAAGGATGGATGTCAGACTGACTGGTCTGTAGTTCCCAGGTTCCTCCTTTCTGAAGGTAGGGACAACATTAGCCCTCCTCCAGTCATCGGGCACTTCACCTGTCTTCCATGATTTCACAAAGATAATAGACAGGGGTTCTGAGAGTTCTTCTGCCAGAGGAGGGGTAACTTGATACAAGGTTGCTGTTTTGGTGACAACCCCGTATTTTGCATCACGTCTATTCCCAGACCAATCATGGGGCGCACAGGCTTTCCAATTTGATTTGATTTTGATCATTTGCCTTGGGATAGATGAGAATTAAAGTTTTGCCTGAGGCTTGGAGGGCGCTCACCCCATCGCTGCTGTCCGCCCCTGCTCACTGGGATGCATGGGGCTCTTCTGAGGCTTGGCTTGGAGCATTTGCACCTTTACCCTTGTGTCGATGGGGCCTTAAGGCCACCACTGGCATGGGTGGAATGCACAATTTACAGAGGCTCCTGGAAATGTGCACTTCCCCCCCCCCCATTGTGTCAATGGCAGCCACCATTGATGCAGGAAAGGGGGAAGTGCGCAATTTTGGTGCGTGGATGGAAGGCTGCTGGGTGCTTTGCAGGGGCCTCATGAGTACTTGGGGGCATCTATACTAGCAAGAGCAACACATGACTGGGTTCAGCGGTGGTGGACGCAGGGGGTCTGCCAGACTGCCAGACCCAGTCAGACACTCGTGACAACCCTACACGCAAGCATGCATTGTTCGAAGCACGTATCTTCCGAAAATAGTCACAAATTGTTGAACATATACTCTTATTAGTCTCATTCCAACCCTTGGGGTGGGGGGGTCCCAAACCATTCCTCTTCCCCTGGCTCCACCCCTTTCCCACCAGTCACCTACTTCACAGCTTTTGTGCAGTTTTCCCCTAGTCTAAAAGGTTGAAATGTCTCTCCTAAAGCTTAGTGATTGGCAGTAGGCAGTCTAAGCCAAAAATGCTGGTATTTTTGGTATTTTGGCTCCACCCCCTTTGCCTTTAGCCACACCCACCACTGGAAATGGAATTAATACTCCGGCTGAAAGAGGTTCTGCAGCCCCCATTCTAAAGTATCTCCAATTATCTCTGCAGTCCACATTCTTGCTACTGAGCCTCTTCCTCCAATAAGAATGCAATGTAAGAAGAAAGTAATTTCATCTTTGTTTGTAGATTCAGGCCAAGTGTAAGCCAAGTTAAGGAGGCTTAGACTTGGTTCTGACAGAATCCAGCATAATTGGAAGAGACGTTTTAATCAGGTACGTCAACGTTCCCTCACTAATTTAGAGAGGCTAAGCTTAACATTCCACTCCAGGCCTTTGTTTCTCTGACAGAGGACATTAGTATACACACCAAGTCATGCTGTTTCATTACTTCTGGAAAACTAGTTAAAGCTGTCAAGGCAGCGCATGGTACAACTCTCCTAAATGGTAGGGAATACCGGTGCATTGGACTGCAACTTCTCTGCAGCTGACTCTGATGTGAGACAGTCATACGGAGAGCCAAAGGCAATAGCCACTCCAGCCCAACGATCTACTTTCACATGCAGTCATGACATCCCCTGTTTAGAACACCATGCCATGCGTGAAACCCATTATGGGATCCCTGCATGTGGGGAAGTTTGAAATCTTCCCATTTATTTTCATGGATTTCTCTGCATCCATGAGCATTGGTGTCACATAGTCAGGATACTTATCTATAGAAGCGTATATGCATTCTTTTGATGTTTGCAGTTCATCGTATCTACGGTGTCATCCCTGGAATGGACTGCCCACATCCGTGACCAAACCCTGAAAAACTAAGATGACAAGAAGAATATCGGGGACGGTTATATATGCACCCGTGCTGCTAGGGCAGGGATTGGGAATGTATGGCCCTCCAGATGTTGTTGGAGTGCCATTCCCATCAGCCCAAGCCAGCATAGCCAATGGGGAAGGACGATGGGAGTTGCAGCGCAACAATATCTTGAGGGCCACCCCTGTGCGAGAGTGTATTGTTCATTCTTTGTTGCTAGAGTTTATGAGTAGGGATGAATGAATTTGTCAATTTTGGTTTCTCCTTTTCCCAATCTTAAATTTGGTAGGGATGTCCTGAGCGCTTGACTGGATCCAGGAGTCCAATGAACCTCCCTGCATCCGCGTCACTGGACCCAGTCAAGCGCACTCCATGCAAGCATGGATGTGCGCTTGCACACTTGCGCCCCTCATGAGTGCTCGGCAGTCACCTACCCCAGCTGCCAAAATCGCACACTTCCCCCTGTTGCATCAGTGGCGGCCTCCATTAACACAGGGGGGAAGTGTATGATCTTGGCAGCTAGGATGGGCAGCTGCCGAACGCACAGCCCAGCAAGTGAGGGCAGACAGTGGAGGCGATGGGGCAAGTGTCTGCCGAGGTGGGCGAGTTTGCTCACCCCTAAAGTTTGGTTCCTTTCAAACGTTGAGAACTTAAAAAATGTTCACATGAAAATGACATGAATTTTTATGGAGGTCTCTTAATACGTGTATTTTTGTATGCATTTTTGGCATAATATACATATTTTTGCAAGGAATTTTCGTAATAGAATGCCATTTTGAATGTTATTTTCTTAAATGATATGTGGATTTTATGTAAGCACTTCCCCCCAAGATAAACATTTTTTCTATGCTCATGTTTTGATTGGAGAGTTCCACTGCAAAATTCTGAGATGTGCAAATTTCAAAGGTTAGCAGAGTTTGGGTTCATATATTGATTTGAAAGAGTGAAATTAAGTATGTTCGCATTAAAATTTGAACTGGAAATTCTCCCCTTTCCTGTTTCTGAGCTTATTGATATGGCTATTGGTTATAGCTTGAAAAAGATGAGTACGCAACAAACACCTGTGTCATCATCCATTTATTTCAATGGGGCTTGTACAAAATTTACCAGTCTCTTGTGCTTGAAATATTCTTTTGAGAATAAGGTATCCCTTGGCTTGCTCCCACATCCTTTTGTCACAACACATACGGGAAAGTGATTTTTTTTAACTGCTGGTTAGCATTATAATATAAGCTTTTATTTAATCCACCACACTTCCTTACTTACTCACCTGCATTTTATGGTTACTTAAGGTATAATTCACAAGTCTAACTCAAATTATTTGCCGCAAGAAATATTCCAGTTCCTGCTTTAAATAAAACTAATGCACTGAGAAAAGCATGCCACTAATTTAATGTTGATGTCATTGTGGAGATAAATTTGCATATTGAGGCTTGAGAGGCAGTTGGCAGGAGCAATGTGACTGAATTCCGTTGTTCCTTTCTCCCAAAGCTTAGACATTCTGTTCACATCTCTCTCCCTCTCCCCCCCTCTCTCTCCCCCCTCCCTCTCTCAAGCAATCTATGAAAATATACATTTCCAATATTTTTTTCAAGGTCATATAAAAAGCCACCATAAAATGTAAAATCCACTCAAAACAGCTCCCCTTGTTGACTCCCCCCCCACATCTAGGAACACATATCCCATGCCAATGACGTGGAGAAAAGGCAGGGAAACACATTTTATGATGGTGTCATGACAGTGGTGTACATATTAAACATTAAGGGTGCAATCCTATGCATGTTCAGACAGAAAAAAAAAGTCCAACATGCCCAAGCCAGCCAGGCTGTCTGGTGGATGCTGGTTGTTGTAGGAGGTTCCCCCCCCCCCTGTCTGAACATGCATAGGATTGTACCCTAAGGAGGGAAAGGAAAAAGAAGAACTCAAAATGGTGATGCCATTGTTGATGGCATCCCCTTGTTGCCCATAAAATATAGTGTAGAAAATTATCCATGATGAGCTGTAAGTGGATAGGGAGAGTTTTTCTCCCTCTCCCATAATACTAGAACTTGGAGTCAAAGTGCTAGTATTAACATTAAAAGCCCTAAACAGCTTGGGGCCAGGGTATCTAAAAGAACGCCTTCTCCCATATGTACCTGCCCGGAGCCTAAGATCATCTTCAGGGGTCTTTCTCCGTGAGCCCCTGCCAAAGGAAGTGAGGCAGGTGACTACCAGGAGGAGGGCCTTTTTTGCTGTGGTACCCCAGCTGTGGAATGAGCTCCCTAGAGAGGTTCACCTGGCACCTGCATTATACTCTTTTAGACACCAGGTGAACCTTTTTATTTTCTCAGTATTTTAACAGCTTATTAGTCTAATTTTTAACTTTGCTGTTTTAACTTTGTATTTTAAATCTGTGTTGCTGCTTGGTTTTGTCCTGCTTGTGTTCTTATATACTATGTTTTTATACTGTTGTTGTTTTCTATTTTGCATAATTGTTGTCGTTTTAATATTCGTGAACCATCCAGGGAGCTTCGGCTATTGGGCGGTATAAAAATGCAATAAATAAATAAATAAATAAATACATAAATACATAAATCCCATAAAGCTGAATGGTGGGAGATTCAGCACAAATGAAGGGAAGTACTTCACACAACACACAGGCCATTTCTACACTGGTATAGATGTACAGAGAGTCACGGGGGCAGGGGGGGATGGGTGTGGGTTTTCCCAGGGATAAAGAAACCCTAGGAAAACAAGACTTCCCCTGTGGTCCCGGGACGATCCCACAGACTGAGGGCGGTGTGGGCACCCATCCCAGTTTCTTCCCTCTTCCCCTCGAGTAGCAGGGGTCTGCAAGAGGGAAGGAGCTGGGCTGGGGGAAGTCTAGGGTGGTCAGGGCTTTCTTGTTTTGTTTTTGCACTCACTTTTGCATTGGAGTGCAAGTGTGCTCACGGCTCCAACGCTTTAAAAAAATGGCGAGTGTGATGAGTGTGATGTCTTGGGCCTCATCTACAAGAATTCGCCTTTATGCCTGGTTAGGCGATTATGCGCATATTCGCAGAAGCGCATTTATGCCTAATACCTCTGAACGAGAGGCGGCGAAGCGCATTACTGGACGACCGAAATGCGATTTAAACTGTTGACATGTGGAGAATCGCTTGTTCACATAGTCAAAATGCGCTTTAATGGCTGGAGCAAAATAAAACTCGCTATTTAACGCGCATTCGATAATGCGCATAATCAGAGAGAAAACGCGCCTCTACGCCCAATTTGCGCTCCGTTCTTGTAGAGGTACATTTTTTAATGCGCCTTGAAAGAGCTTTAAATGCCTCTTGTAGAGGCAGCCTTGGTTTGCTTCTGGGATGTCACGCTCCCTGTGTAGAAAGTGAGTGATGATCCCGGAAGCAAGTAAGTCCGGGATTGCCCCCAAGCCCTCCCTCTATACTCTTAGGTGTAGAAAGGGCCTTAGTTAAACTATGCCATTTGCTATCACAAGATATTGTGATGGCCATAAACTTGGATGGCTTTAAAAGAGGATTGGACAAATTCATGGAGGATAAGGTGATAAATGGCTACTAGACATGATGGCTATGTGTGCTATCTCCTGTGTCAGAGGCAGTAGCCTCTCTATACTAGTTGCTGGGGAACATGGGCAGGAGGATGTTATTGGACTAATGTCCTACATGTGGGCTTTCCACAGGTTGGATAGACCTTTGTTCTGGCTTCTCTTGACTTCTTAGTTCCATCTTGAGAATAAACAATATTCTATCCAATATTCTGTCACTAGCGGTGGTCAGTATCATTAAATATACTAATAACCAACTTGGGCAGTTGAATACCTATCAGTCTGAAAGCAAAAGGGGGCATTCAAAAATACTCAGGGAACTTTATAGACATGAAGAGGAAAATAAAATTTCCACCCCACCCCCAATAAATAGCCCAACAAGGACCTATGAGAGCCCAGGACTTTGTATCCAGGAGAGTTGAGAAAACAAAGGAAACAGAAAACTTGGGGAGAGGAGATTGACCTGCTCAAGCCCCCGAACCTATACGAAGCACCTTGGAGGAGAAGGGGATGGATGTTTGCCATGAGGTTAGTTAAAATATTCCCCTCTTTGCACTGTATAGGGATGTATCCTAGCAGGGGCAAAGTTACACTGCAACATTTTGTTGCAGACCACATCTCTCAGATCCCAAAGAAGAAGCTTAAAGCTTAACAGCTGGCCAAACCCATCCATGTTTGTTTGGAAATGATGCCAAGGAGACATTCCTCCCAATAAGTATGCATAGTATTGCTGCCAAGAAAGGGAAGGATGGAGATAGTGTTGAGTAAAATTTCTCTTCAGATGAATAAAAGGACTGGACAGTTGCAGAGTGTCCAGAGGACTGACTATTGCACATGATGTCAATTAACAGGGGAGTGTTTTTTCTATCTGTTTCTAAAGGTCAAAGAGATAGTGGGTTTTTCCCCTGGGAGTTTTTTCTGCATTTTTGTGCAAAGTCATTGTCCATTCAAATGTATATATATCTGTAAATATCTGAGAATGGTTGATGAGGATATGAGGTTGGACGGTGATGTTATGTGATGTGGAGTCTTCCTGGACACCTGTATTATATTTGATGACCATACTGCTGTAAATATACTGAAGGAAATACTGAACCTCAGTAAAGCTTTTACTGAACACAAACCGCTGGTGTGTAAGTATTTTTCCTTGCATGGATCTCTGGAACACACTTACTCTGCTGTAAGGAACCGGGATCACTAAACTCCCGGACAGATAGCTCTTGTTTTTCCAGTATGACACTTCTCCCTGGCAGTTAGCAAGGGGTGTGAGCTTGTCCCCTCCCCCTTCAACTGGGAAATGGAGGTCAGGGTGGGGTCTCTTCCCAAGAGAGGGAAGCCAGTTGAAGGGTGTGTGTGTGTGTGTGTGTGAAAAGCCTGACAGTGCCCATCTCACTTCAGAGCACCCCCTCCCCTCCCCTATAGTCTGCAGTGTGGGTCTAAATAGGAATTTGGGGAGTGCACTGAAGCACGTGCCATTTTTTTCTTTGTCCTAATTCATGCTGCACCAAAGGGGGGGGGGTTTGCACATTGGTGATTTGGCTGTTAGATTTTTTTATGTATTGCTGTTACTGCTGGGTATTTTGTGAGGGTGGAGGTTCATCCCCTGCAAGAAGAGGGTGGAGGTTCATCCAACTGACCTACCACAGCCAGCCGGCACAAGGGGGCACAGAATGGCAGCTACCCTTGAGCCCAGGCCAGTGGAGGTTGGTGGCTCCGATTTGGGTAGAACTGTGATTCCGTTCTGGGTTTCAGTCGGAACTACCCAGAACTCTAAAGGAGATATCTAAGGTGATGAGTTCTTTTTGGGACTAGGGTTCAGCACCTTGAGCAGCTGCTTTAGAGTCCTGGCTGGTTCTTACTAAAACCCAGAATGGAATCACAGCCCACCAAAATCAGAGGCACCAACTTCCAGTGGCCAAGGCAGTCGCGTTACAGCCAGAGGCTTGAGTACAGCCGTTATGCAGTTGTAGTACCATGTGACTGCTAGGGCCTCCTCAATACACCTTATTGACCGGGGCAAACACCAAAGAGTTATCAGCTTCACATGGTGCATGGAGCTAGGAAACTTCCAAGCCTTCTCTTCTTGAAGATCAGGGGCTGGCATTGACTGTTCTTAGGCTTTAGCTAACTTGGTCCTTGCTAAATCTTTGGTTAAGTGAAATATATGCCAAAGTTAAATAAAGCTGCATCCTCTTTGAATCCGGCCAGTGTCTCCTGTCTGTATTCCCAATGGGGTGTGGGGGAAGAAGGAGAGTTATCCAAAGCGCCATCAAAATCACCGTGATTTGTGTGCAACAGTAGAAATACAGGGACTTTTTTTTCTTGGAGAGCTCTGTTGAGTTGGAAACCAAGGCAGATTGATGCTCTTCCCAGAGTACACAAAGAGACAGATTTTAGATTATAAACAAGGAGCTCTTTTCTGATTATCTTCCTCGTTCTGCCTTGCCTGTGATAATTTTAGGTCTGTGTCCTCTGTATCTGTATCCTGTGGCGTCTCTCTCTCTCTCTCTCTCTTCTCCTATTCAGCTCTGATTTCTAATTACTCCCTGTCCTTTGAGCAGTGGCACACATTTTGCACTTATGATACATCTGCTTTCATTTTGCTCTGACATGTGCCTAAATCAATGGCAGCTTTGAAAAACAACAGTAACAGCACATCAGTAAGTGTGGGGGGGCGGGGCTGCGGCTACGGCTGCAGAACAGGTGCAAAACAAGACTATGAATTATACTGATAGAGGGAAAGAAGGACTCAGCAAATCACAATACCTCAGTCAGGTTCTATATACCAACCACATGCAAAGCCCTCATTCATCCATTGTGAGCTTTTCCTCTCTGATGTCTGAAAAATGTTATTTTTAAAAAATGCAACACTAAGGAACTTCAGTAGATGGAGATGTTTGTTTTTATCTAGTGGTTGTCAAAATGTGGCAGGCAATCTGGGAAAAATCTGGGGCAAGTGAAGGGAAGCATTTGCTTTTCTTAACTCAGTCACAACACAGACAAATATGGTGGATAATTGATATGAAAGGCGATGAATATGTTTTAAATGTCAGCAATAAGTATATGCAGGCCCATTCCAGAAGCGATAACAGCCCATGGGGATCACACATTCTCTCCTCCTCTGCCCCCTTCCTCTGCATGTGAGGGAAGGAGATTAGAAGCTTCAACGTCTAGTTAGCAGTAAACCTGATTTCTGGATAGGTTGGAGCAAGCTATAGTTGAAGTGTTCAGACACAACAACAAACTATGGTTTGCTGTTAGCTAGAAAAACTGAAAGGTTTGTCATGGATCAAGGCCCAAAACCATCACCCTCAGAGGATCCCACCCTATGTCCTTTGAAGAGGCCCCAGACTTAACAGTTCAGCAACAGGATTTGTTCACAGAAGAGTATCACAAGGTTTCCACCTCCCAGTGCCTAGTTCATCAGAAATATCCTGGGGGTCAACTTCCCTGTGTCCAGAGTAGGTTGCTTTGACATCTTTGAACTCCAGCCATGACAGCACTTGCATGCCACAGGCACTCTAATGTCATGACAGCCTGAGGCTGCTAAAACAGGCAGTCTTAGTCAGTGGAGAGGTGGAGCCAACAAGCATAAAGGCAGAAAAAATCCTACTTAAGGCTCATTCTTGATCTTTTCCTTGTTGGAGCAACATTTAGCCTCCAGCCCACTTGAAGCTTTCCAGGGTGCTGGTCTCATTCTGTCTTGCTTTCCTGGAAAACCTGATCCAACCTGAATGCTGCTAATGATCTGAGCCATACCAGATCCCTGCCACTTAGGCTACAATTCAGAGCATTGACAGGACCCATGGACTGAAATTGAACAAAGTTTTGTCTTCTACCCTTGCACACTGAGGAGGAATGAGATAATCTGGGGGCCCAGAGGTCATACCATTACATACTCATGAAGGCAAACCATATCTTGTTATTAATGGAGGCACAGCTATGCCTCCATTGTTAAGGGCCGTCAGTAAAAAACACATTCCGCCATGTTAAAGTGATAATGGGGGGGGGGTCATTCTAACAGCCATACAATCGAAAATGTTTCACCAACCTTTCTGAAATTTACAGGTGCCAGAAAGAAAAGTTTGTTTTACATTACCTGAAAATTTCAAGAAGATTGGTGAAAGATTGAGGGAAGAGCAGTTTAAGGTAGAAAAGTAACACAAACCTGTCTCCCTGCTTTTGTCAAATGATTTTGGGTTTGCGAGTTATGTGCTCACGATTTGCCTTATTAATGAATCCAGTGGTGGGGTCTTCTTCTTCCTTCACTGTAGTTGGTGGAAAGCTTTTCATTTTTTAAAAATTCCCTTCGGTTGACTTTTAAGGACTATTTTTACGTTTCATTCAAGTCAATGAGGAGGCCATCTTCCCTCATAGCGCGAGGCATGCTCAGTAGCATCGCTCTCCCTCCTCCCTCCTGCCTTAGGATGTGTGTGTGTGTGTGTGTGTGTGTGTGTGAAATGACCGCTGCCTCTATAGCACAGACCTTTTGAGTGAAGAAGAAGGGTTTCTCTTTTCTCTTCTGGAACATGCTTTCCTTTGGTTCTGAGAGCAATTTGGGCTATCTTCATAAGGCCAGTTTGCTCTTTTGCTCACTGGTGAAGCAAGGTGTGGTTCCTCTGGATCCATGGTAACCTGATCTTCAGATCTTTCCTGGGAATAGGTGGCTATACATCCCTTTCAATCCCCCCACCCCAAACATACACAGTGTGCTCCTTCCCTCTTTTCTAAGAGTTTGGTCCATGCTGCTATAAAGTTGAAAGCTTCAAACACTTCATTTAATTCGTTTGGGCAGGTGTAAGTTTTAAGTACAATGTTGAAACCTTTCAAAGTGCTTCTGGGCCTACAACGTTGGTTTCGGCCTAGTCACCCTGTTTTTCTAATAAGGTTCAGAAATAGTTAAACTGTCGTGTATTTTGCATAGTGTACACACGTGCATTTTCTTTCTAATCCTTGCAGTCTACACTGGCTCCCTCCTTGATGTGTTTTTGGATGCAGACAAACCTTTTTTTGTTCCAGCAGGCCTTTGGCAAATAATCTGGACCTCTGTCTATACCTTTGACTTTTAAATTGTTATGTATTTTAAATGTTTTAAATGCTTTAATATTGAAAAGTATTTAATTATATTTTTTAACTTTTGTATATTTCTATTTATAGATTTTAGCTGTATATGTTTTAGTTTTGTAAGGCTGCCCTGAGGCCCAGCATTGGGCAAAAGGCAGGATACTACTACTACTATTACTAGTAATGTTTCAGATTTCACTTCTGTATCTGATGTTCTTTTGTATTTACTTTTCTTTATAAACCATTCATATCTTAAGACTTCTTGTGTGGCATGTTTTCATTGGTTTAACAAGTTCAAAGGGGTATTCACTGTTTTCATGCTTATGTTATAAAATCTATTTTCAACTGGCCTAGTAACTTCAAGAGTAACAGAGTTAGGGGAAATCCTCAATCTCTTTGCTATCAGAGGCACTGAGTAGGGGACCTCTGGTGATAATTTAGACTGAACCCAACCACGTAACACTATTCCCCCTTCTGAAGAGATCTGGACCACAGACTACTAAAGACAAACAAAGTAGCAGGCCATAATAACAGTTCTCATGTGGCCATTTGCCTTATGAGGCAGGTGCTCTGCGGGCTACCAAATGGAGGGACTAACAGGCCATAAAGTTGCCTGGCTGGGTCTGCCAGAAATCCAGCCTCAACACTCCTGGTAGGTCCATGTTCTATAGCACCTGCTGTCAGATGAACTTAAGGGAATCCCACCCTCCACCCCTGGGTTTAATTTACTGGCTTCCCCTGGATGGGACTTGCAGGAAACTATAGGCATGAACCAATCTGCTTCCAACTTGGCATGGCTAAAGCCTTACTGAAGAGGTACCATGGTGCCAAGTTTCATCTCTTCATCTTTAATTTCTTTTTTTTAATGTACTGCTCAAGGCCCTAGACCATAAAGAGTATTGTGTTTGAAGTTAAAAAAAATCCTAAAACTCAAGGCATAAACAGATCTGCTTCAAACTTGGCATGGCTCAATCCCTACTTAAGAGCTACCATGCAATTGTAAGCATTTTAATTAATTTTAAAATTTAAATTTAAATTTTAAATATTCCTAAAAATCAAGGGATGAATGGATCTGCTTCCAACTTGGCATGGCTAAATCCCTCCTTCAGAGCTACCATGGAGCCAAGTTTCATCTCTTTATCTTTAATTTCATTTTTTAAACTTGTACTGCTCAAGGTCCTAGACCCCAAAGAGATTTCTGTTTGAACTTTAAAAAATTCCTAAAAATCAAGGCATGAACGGATCTGCTTCAAACTTGACATAGCTATATCCCTACTTAAAAGCTACCATGATGCCAGGTTTCATCTCTTTATCTTTAAAAATGAGGGAGATGCAAGCATTTTGGTTGATTTATTCATTTTAAAAGTGAGTTCAACACATAACACTAGCTTTGATTTTATATTGGATGTCAAGATGGTGTAACATCCTGGCTGACGCTGACTTGGTTGTCAACTGTATAATATTCAGTCATCCGTTACACAAAGCCATGAAATTCATTAAACAAAAAAACCTACGGTTTACAAAAACAATGTTAAGGCTCTACAGTTTCCAACCAAGCACCAAAAAGCAGGGAAATTGGGAGTTAAGGCTCACAAGCCTTAATGCCACATCCTCCCTAAGGAGGCAGAAAGTGCAAGTGAAATTCTCATTCTCCCAAAGCAGATAAACCATGAGGACAGGGTGGAGAATATGATATGCAGAGGTGACTGTGGGGTTGTGGAAAACTGATAACGAACAACTTAGGGCCACCTACTTCTCTTTTTTTGTTTAGAGCAGCCCTTCCCCAACCTGGTACCCTCCAAAGGTGTTGGACTACAACTCCCATCATTGCAAGTCAGTATGTCCCATGGTCAGGAATGCTGGGACTTGTCATCTCAAACACCTGGAGGGCAACAAGATGGGGAATGCTGTTCCATATCCTTACCAAATACAGGGTCTGCCCAATACTTTTCTCTCAAACACATCTCGCATATAGCAGCACGCTTGATAACAAAAGGGGAACTATTCATTACAGATCTATGTGCCAGACACTTCCAACTTTTGGTCAATATCCTGCCTTTCAAAGAACCAATGTTTTTTTTCTTAAAATGTATTTATACAAAATATACTGTTCACTCCCCACAATCCCTCCACAATACATCATCTCATCAAAACGACAGAGGAGCAGAAGAGGTTTAGTTTGGCTGTCTTGAACACCTTTCAGATGAGATTGGTTTGCAATCCTGTACCACTTGGGGGTAAGCCCTAGTGAATTCCGTGGCACTGGCTTCTGAGAAGACAAGTATAGGAGTCAACCTTCTCCAGCTTGGTGCTCTCTAGATGTGTTGCACTTTAACTCTCATGTTATGTGTTATGGGGAAGACAAATGTCATTTCATACTTAATTTTAAAATAATACTTATGCATGAAAGTATTAGGTGGTAGCTCTGCCTTTGATCTCACACCGCTGAACAAGTAAGAGAAATCCTTTATCTGATATTCAAGAAACAGACATCCTATGACATGCGTTGAAAACTAATGTTGATGTCTGAAGGGCTATCCGGATTAGGTATTCAAAATTCATTCATTGTTGTTTCATTTGGTTTTGACAGTTTATTTAAAGTGATGCAGCTCTTTTGTAGTTCCTTGATTGATCACATATCTTAATGCTGGAAAACATCATACTTTAGTACAAATGTGGGCAGAAAATAGATCTATCCTGATGTTTTGGACATCAACTCGCAGCATTCCTGATAACTGCCCATGCTGATAGGGACTTTTACAAGTTGAATTCCAAAACATCTGGAGATCTACATTCTGTCTTCCCTTGTTCTTGAACAACATTCTCCAACCTGGTGCCTGTCAGATGTGTTGGGTTGCAACTCTCAACATAAGAATCTCTAAGAAATGGGAAGTAGCTGGTCCTAAGTTGTTCATCGTAATTTCCCACAACCCCACTGTCACCTCTGCATATGAAATTGCATATCTAGATTTTTGAGATGATAAGTCCCAGCATTCCTGACCATGGGACAAACTGACTTGCAATGATGGGAGTTGTAGTCCAACACCTTTGGAGGGCACCAGGTTGGGGAAGGGCTGCTCTAAACAAAAAAAGAGAAGTAGGTGGCCCTAAGTTGTTCGTGATCAGTTTTCCACAACCCCCCAGTCACCTCTGCATATCATATTCTCCATCCTGTCCTCATGGTTTATCTGCTTTGGCGTTAAGGCTTGTGAGCCTTAACTCCCAATTTCCCTGCTTTTTGGTGCTTGGTTGGAAACTGTAGAGCCTGAACATTGTTTTTGTAAACTGTAGGTTTTTTTGTTTAATGATATAAGAACTGTAAGCGAGTTAACCATATGCTTACCATTCTCCCACTAAAACCAATGGGATCAAAATGTGCTTAATCTTTGGTTACTGGACAGAATAGAAATGCAGTAAACAAACAAACAAACAAACAAACATTTTTGAGTAGTGGATTATGTGGTCCATATCATTTTCATGCTGCATTTGAACACTGATATTCTTTTAAGCTAGTTATCTTGCTCACCCTCCTTGGATGAGTATTTATAGAAACTGAACCTGTAGCTGGTGTGTGGTGGTGGGCACTAGGGATTTGCACGCCAGAAAATATCGTATTTTATAGTTATAATTTTGGACCAAAAAAATTATCATCTCTGGTAATATTGTAGGTGAACCGTATCATCTTCACCATAATTATCGGAAATACTATATTTAATTTTCAGCCACATTGTGCCCCATAGAGCTGTATATTTTAGAACAAATGCCTATAACTTCTGTATTTTCAAAGTTACAGGCTTGAAACTTGGTCACAGTGCTTACGGGGTATGCCTAAGTATGTGTATGAAATTTGAGATTGATCCCTCCAACTCTCGATTTTATATGAATTTATTAACAATCATTTAAGTTCTGACAGGTCAAAAGTTGCACGATCTTTCAAAAATTCATATAAAATACAGGGGTGGAGGGATTGATCTGAAATTTGGCACGTATGTGTAGCAACATGTGCTAGACATGTGTATGAAATTTGAGATCGATCCCTCCAACCCTCGATTTTATATGAATTTATTAAAGATAGTGCAACCTTTTGACAGGTCTGAATGAACGCACATGGCGAGCTGTCATTCTGACCTGTCAGAACTTAAATGATCTTTAATAAATTCATATGAAATCTAGGGTTGGAGGGATCGATCTCAAATTACATACACATACTTAGGCATATCCCATAAGCCCTGTGACCAAGTTTCAAGCCTCTAACTTTGAAAATACAGAAGTTATAGGTTTATTTATATGGCAGTCTGATAATCCGATATAATCGGGCTGAAAATTATTGTCTCCGATGATTATTGTAGGAAGTTGTATCATTAATGTTAATCATATGCACAATAAAGAGCATATCATATCGTTATCGTACATGTTAACGATACGATACACATCCCTAGTGGGCACCACACATATGAAGAATTTTGTATGATTGGCCATTATTTTTAGAATATCCTCATATATATATATATATATATATATATATATATATATATATAATGTGGTATTTTTCAGCTGGGACTCCAAAACACTGTTATGAGTTATATAGGGGACAAAGCAGCAGCTGCACCCAGCAACTCACTGTATGGCATGTCTACAAACCAAAGAACTGGGTATCAGTTGGTTAACCAATCCCAGGGTCAGAATCCTGACTGATGTTCACACTATCCAATGTCAGGCCAGACTAGGTCAGACTACCAATGGAATATTATTCCTTAGTGTGCCAGAGTGTCAGGCTTTGCCGGCTGACCAATGCTGACTTACAAGGAATGGCCGTAAATCTTCTGCAGATAACCAGCACTAAACCTGTCAAGGCCAGGGAAGAAGGGAGTGCACGATGAGACAAAGAAGGGTTGGGAGGTTACCAGTTCTTCGAAGCCAATTCACAGAGCCAGAGAAGAGTCCTTTTCCAGTCCAGGGTCCAAAATCCAGGGAAGTCAAGGTGTCCAGGTGGGGCAAGGTCCAGGGTCCAGGAACAGGCAGAGGAGAGCCAGTGTCTTGATCTGAAGTTGCACTTCAGTGGTGACCTGTAGAATTCCAGTAGCTTTATCTCCAGCATCCTGGAGCAGCTGCTGGTAATTAGTCTCCAGTCTCCTGGGAGGCTTTTTTCCTTAAATGGTCCGACACTCGTCTCCGTTGCTCTCCTACATTCAGCCTCTTTGTTCTGCAGGGGTCAGTGGAACTTGGTCCTCTGGATCAGACAGAGGGGCTGTGGCAGGGAATTGGCCATGATCTGGCGGTGAGGGCTCTAGAGCTATTTCTGTGCTAGGGCCCTCACCCGGATCTGCAACCTGCCCTTCTTCTTCATCCTCGGAAGAATCCGAGGGAGGCATGACACAGAGACTGCTTCTTCTCACTTCACTTTAGAGTGTGTGATACCCAGGAATGGATGAATCTGTCAATTTTGGCATCTCTTCATTTCTCATTTTTTCCTAGTTTTAAATTTGGTTTGCCTTGAATTTTGTGATTTTTTTAAAAAAGTTGGCATTTTATGAAATATGCTTCTGTGCACATTTTCTCCTAATACATGCATTTTTGTATGCAATATTGCCTTACACTTTTTTTTTTGGCAAACATTTCTCCTAATATACAGAAGTGGCCAGGAAATGGTCAGGCACCTTCTTCTAGGGCTGTGCAAGGATCCGGATCCGGATCCCAAATCTGGAGCAGATCGGGCTGACCTGCGCCTCCCGGATCCGGATCTGGATCCGAACCAGATTGGATCGGGCCCAGATCGGGCTAGATCTGATCCATGATCCGGATCCGATCCGGATCCATGCACAGCACTCCCTTCCACTCTCCCTGCTCTCCCCCTCCCTCCCCCCACTCTCCCTACTTACCTGCTGCCTCCTCCGCGTTGTCCCCCATTGTCCTCTCTCCTCGCTGTGTGCTGCTGCATTTCCTGCTCACGTCGGGTGATGACATCACCCACTGTGACCGGCAAATGCAGCACTCTAATTGGGGATCCGGTTCTGATCAGATCGGGGGGTTCATGCACAACCCTACCTTCTTCTGTGTATTTCACTTAGGAAAGTAATGATTTAACTGCATGTGCACCAATTAGAGCTCACAAGGAACAGGGATTTGATCAAACATGGGTGAAATTGATACAGTAATTAGAAGAGAAATACTATGTAACCTGTTCCCTTTTCCTGTATCCAAGCAAGAGCTACCCTTTCAGCAAGCTAAATGAAATCAAAACCGCACAGAGAAGAGCATTTTTGAAGCAGGCCCCCAACATTCTGTCAGTTCTGATCTTCCGTATTTTTTATTTTATTTTAGCATATACTGCAAAGTAGAAAAAGAAAGCCATGTAAAGTTGCTTGTGAGGGGAAAAGAAGCCCACACTCCATGCTTTGATTGTGATCACACCGACAGAGGGAAAAGTCTGTTCGTTTGAGTGCAGCTCTGCAAATTCTCTCTGTAAGCTAAAGAGGATGAACTTTCAAACAGCCCAATTAAAGAAGCACTTGTGAAAGGAATCCAGTGACAGGCGAAGTCTGACAGATTAGCTAGCGCAAAGGATTTGCAGAGCGCCAGACTCCAACAAATATATTCGGGAAAGCTGTGATCTTTGGCTTGCCTTACTTTTTAAAAATGCCCTCCAAAAGAGCTACAACTTTGCTTTCTTCTGCCAGCTCTCAACGCCTTGAAGAAGCATCACTCTGCGCTGTCCCATTCTTGAGTGTAGCTCACTTTTCTAAAAAGAAATGCTACGTGTTCTCTTGAACAAACTGAATTCTTAAAAAAAGAGAGAGCAAATTGCAGTGGTTACTATCTACAAGGAGAAGGCCTAGAATTCAAGCTTCTTTGGATGTCTTGACTTCTGACCTGCAGGCTACCCTTAATCCGAGATAAATTTGGGCCTGCTAACATTACTCGCAGTGTAATCAATATGCATGTGTATTTAGGGTTAAGTTCTATTGAGTTGAATGGGGCCTACAGAGCAGCCTTTCCCAACCTGGTGCCCTCCAGCTGTTTTGGCCTTCAACTTCCATCAGACCCAGCCAATACGGCCATTGGTCAGGAATCCTGGGAATGTAGTTCAAAGCATCTGAAGGATATATAGGATTGCAACCTTAGTGGGGGAAGGATAAGAAGGACATTTTCCAAGGTTTCTTCTATTGATTTCCCCCCCATATTGCATGGAAATCATTGCGATTATCACAGCCGTTTAGATTTTCTTGAACTTGAATTCTCTCCAATTGCTCCTGAACTACCAACCACCTGTAGTTAGTACACATGCTAAGGATGCCATTCAGGGGGTGATTCCAGAAAAGGTAGTTTCAAAGACTCTTATTAGGGAACAAGGTTTTAATCTACATAATTTAGGATGCTAATATATGATGGCCCTTTCTACACCTATGGGTGTAGAGGGAGAGAGAGAGGGAAGAGGAACGATCCCAGATGTACCTGCTTCCAGGATCATCGCTCCAAATACACATAGGCAGCGAGACATCCCAGGAGGAAGGAGGGACGTCGTGCCGTCACGTCTACCATTTTTTAAAACCAGGCCTGAAGAGCGCGCTTGTGCTCCACCGCAAAATGTAAGTAAAAAGAAAAAAAAATCCTGCCTGATATCGGGGGGGGGCACCCTCCCCCCTGCCATCCTGGGGATGGCAGACTTGCTCCCCCCTTTCCTCTGATGACCACGGAGCACTTGTTGCTACCCCTTGCTACCCCTTACGGTAGGGGTGTTGAACTTCTTTAGGAGATACTCTCAGGGGCCACATTCCAGGGGTGGGTGGGGCCAAAGACAAAAGGGGCAGAACCAAAGGGAAAGGGGGCAGGGCAATACCACACCCACACCCTATTGTAAATCAAAGCTCCTGCTGCCACTAACTAAACCTTAAAAGAGGGGTTTCACCTTCTAAAGTGTGGGGGGGAACTCTCCCAAAGTCAGCCCCCCCAAATAATCAATGGTTGGGGAAAGGAGGGTGGGGCCAGGGGAAGGGGATGTGGGTGTTTGAGGACCCCAGAAAACTGGATTGGGACCTCAGGTTCTGCCCCCTTGCTTTAGAGTCATGGGTTTCATTCCTGGTGTCAGGTATAAGTCTCATCAAGGCTGGGAGGCCTTGCAAGTTGTAGTTCAATTTAATTAGAACTATTTTGGAATGTCAGAATCTGTGCAAACTTATCTCTGTCTGAGTTCTCAGGGAAAGAGAAAAAAGAGAGTAGATTCACCCCCTCCTTCAGCCTTGACTGTAAGGTTTCTCTGGGAATTTGAGAATGTTAGAAAGGTGGGGGCCCTTTGTTGAAGGAGTCACTCAGATTGTAGTGTCACCTCGGTGGGCTGAGCAGTGCCACCCTGTTTGGCACGGGCATGACTTATGGGCCAGAGCCTCTGTCTGTTAAGTGGTTTGAGGCAGGTCTACTCCTCCTTTTATAAGCTAGAGCAAAGGCAAGGAGCCTTTGCTAGGAACATCTTTTGACTCATTTATTTATTAGTTAGTTATTAATGTATTTATATCCCACCTTTTTTCTTCCGAGGAACCCAAGGCGGTGTACATAATCCTCCTCCCCTCCGTTTAATCCTCGCAACAGCAACTCTGTGAGGAAGGTTGGGTTGAGAGCCTGTGACTAGCCCAAAGTCACCCAGTGGGTTTCTATGGCCAAGTGGGGACTAGAACCTGGATCTCCCAACACCCAGTCCAACACTTTAGCCACTACACCAAATGGCCCCAAATCCCTCCCTGTTAGGATCCATCACCATTTGGGACTTTGAAAGCACTTTACACATAAACTCTCTTCTATTTGGACTTTGGATTACTAAGGACTGTGCCATGAAAAGTACTGAGGCTTTTCATAGACTTGAACTTGCATTTGCTGTGGATTGTGTGTTTTGTTTTGTGGTCAGCTCAACGTAGCGGCAGGCTGGGATTGATCATGACGGTTGGACTTTTCCTCTGCTGACTCAGATGGCAGGGAGTTCCCAGTGCTAAAGCAGAAGCATGGGACTCCTTGTGCCTGAGGTTTTACCTTCCCTGTGATTGTTTGTGTTATGAACCGCTCAGCTAAGTGTAGACTGGAGTTGATTTTATTGTAGGCTGACCAGATAAAATCCAGGTCAGGGCTCCTGTAACTTTAACAGTTGTAGAGTAAAGGGAATTTCAGCCTGTGTCATTTGTATGCAATTAGATCCTGGTGAAATTCCCTCTTCATCACAACAGTTAAAGTTGCAGACACTATACTAGAGTGACCATATACAAAAGAAGGCAGGGCCCCTGCAACTTTAACTGTTGTGATGAAGAGGGAATTTCACCAGGAACTAATTGCATACAAATAACACTGGCTGAAATTCCTTTTGCTCTACAACTGTTAAAGTTACAGGAGCCCTGACCTGGATTTTATCTGGTCACCCTATTTTATTGTTGGATTTTTTCTCTGCACATTCAGGTGGCGGGGAGTTCCCGGTGCTACAGTATGTGCACAGAAGTTCTTGTGCTTGAGAATTTTACCCACCCGGTGATCTTGTTTAGGCTTTGGCCTTGTTCCCTGAGTTGCCAATGTGTGGCCGTGTTTGGACTAGCTCTCTTGGGATGGTTTGTTAAGCCTTTCAAGAATTCCCCATTGTGATTGCTTGCACTATTGTATCAGGAAACTTTCCCCTCCCTTGATCTGGTTTGGAAGCCTTTTTTTGAACCGTTGAGATGGCAACTGGGAAACCAGGTTTTTATTATAGTGGGTAGCATTTTGACTGTACATTTTCTTGGAGCCTAAAGTTTTCTGACCATCAATCCACTTTAAGTATTTCTGAAGTGTGTAACCATAAAGTTTTTCACCTTGGGATTTCCTCCAATAAAAGAAGTCTCGCTGATTGGGTGTCCCATGTCAGTTTGCCAGCATGTGTGAATGCCAGAGGGAACAGGAAATTTGACACTTGGTCTGGATGTTTCCAGGCTGCACCAGACCTAATGTGTAGGAAGTGGTCTGCACAGATGTGCTGAGCTAACACGGTCACAACAGGCAACAGATGAGTCGGTTCCGTTCCCACAATACATGTGTTTCAAATGAGCTCCTCCAGAGTTGGCATTGAAAGACATGACAACAGCCAGCTTAAGCAACCTAAAACATGGCGGACATCTCCAGAGTGAGTGCATAGTCTTTGTTCGGACATAATGGGTTGGATCTAAATATAAGCATGCACAATTGGGATAGCAGAAGGAGACTTCCTCCTCCCCACATCAGACTCTCCACCCACCTATAGGAAGGTCAGAGGGCCCTGTTGAGTGGGGTGAGCCATGGTCTGAAGGGAAAGAGGGAATCCCCCCAAACTGGATGGAGGCACCTTCCATGAGCAGAGACCTTTGGTCAAAAGAAGGCACAACCTGGATCCCCCCCCCATGCATTCCATTTTGTGCAGAACTGTAATTTTATGTATTGATGCTTACAAGTTTGCGCTACATGTATCCATATTTAGAGACTCTGGGGAGTGGAGGATTTCCTGCCTGAATCTAAATTTCTTGATGAGATCCGATCCCCCCTCCCCCAACAAGCCAAGTTATCATATGTAGCTCTGACAACAGGAATCCCAGGAGGCTGGAAATAAATGAAAATGAACACAGAATAAGCATAAAGTTATTTTTTAAATGTAGAGGTGATTATTTGTAAAGGCTCTCAGGAGGGATGATGATGGAAAATGTCCACTCCCCAGGTGCATATATCTTTAAAAATAGACTTTGGGGTGAATATGGTCACACTCTGGAGCAGCTTAATCCCCATTCTTGACATTTAGGCCACCGAAGAAATCTGTAAATTCACTGTTTTCACTCTTGATTTGAAGTGTTATTTTCTGTTTGTTCATAATGTTCTCAGAACATCCATGTGGATAATATCTTATTTAGTTATTTGTTTATTTATAATGTATTAATTACATTTATATCCCACCTTATTTCCTCTTTCAAGGAACCCGAGGAAGCTTATATGGTCCTCCTCCTCTCCATTTTATCCTCACAACAACCCTGTGAGGCTGGGTGTCAGTGACTGGCACAAAGGATGTACGGATTTTGTAAAATTGATTCGGTCTGTGTTTTGCAGATTGTCAGGTGCCTTTCATTCCTCTGTCCACTCACTGGTGTAATCCCCCCCCCCCCAATTTTCTGAATTTGTGTGAATTCGCACTTGTGAAAATGCACTCCCCCCAAAAAATGCATAAATCCTCCCCAAAATGTGCATTTTCATGTGTTAGCCTAGGGGGAAATGCACATTTTAATGTATTGTTCTACAACTAAATTTGCACAAAATTCCAGAAAGTTTTTTTTTTAAAAAAAACTGGTCTGCAGGTCTGTGGAATCTGTGTGACTCAGGAAAAGCTGTTCCTTTATGGAATCCATGGGTTGGATTGATAGAAATCCGACCTTTTTAAAACACTTCAATATTGTTTGCTTTACATAAATATTTATATATGATAGCAAAGCATTTTCTAAATACTTTTTCCTGGTCCTCCTGACGTAAAATGACAGCAAAACAAAACTAATGCTCAGTGAGGCATTAAAGGGTGAATTTATTCTAATTTAAAGAGTGATTGCTTTTAATTAAGAGAGAGCAAGAGAGAGAGAGAGAGAGAGAGAGAGGAATAAAAATTAAACCCAAATCTCATGAAAACTCACAATCTGACAAATTTTCTCAGGATGTATTTTTATATTTAGTTTAGAAAGATTTCGTTATTGGGTTTAGATTCATTCTGCTTTAGAAAAAGATGTGCCTTCTGCTCTTTTCAAAATATCAGATCTAATTAACTTTCAGACTTTCAGGGGGAAATGTTTCCGCTTGTAGGAGAGGGAGAGTGTATTACTTGCAAGCTCAGTAAACAAGATCTCATACACTGGAGACCAATTATATTATTTTCATGAGTTTCAGGGCTATTTCTACTTCATCCATCCATACTGCTCTAGTGCAGACACCACACAAAGGGGGAATCCAACAGTGACCAAAAACAATGACAAATTTTGTGTGTGCCTGTGTGTGTAGATATAGACGCAGATGAATATGTTGTATAAATAAATATGTATGTTATGTGTGTGTGCCAACAGGGTAGCAATATCTGACAAATAGCACTTGACAATGAAGAACTCCTTGCCCTAGCCTAGAAGCAATTTTAATATATTATATTTACAGTATACATTATATTGTAAATATAGTGTAATTATAATGTATATGATGTATATTTACAATATACATTATGTATCATATATACAATTTTCATTATGATATCATTTGTATGTTGCTCAATAATAAAACATTTTCTGTGTGGTTTCCAATAAAAGAAAATATATATATATACAAAAATATGAAACAAATAACCAAACAAAATCTAAGGATAGTATAAACCAGCAGCAGAGGAGAAACGCTATATAACAAATATTCACAAGAGTATTGCAATAATCAGAGATCTTAAATTTTCCAAATTACCATAGTATCATATGATGGGGGTGGGATGGGGAAACAAGTCTTCATCAATTGGTGCCAAAAGCAGCATAGGTGCCTGTCAAGCCTTTCTGGGGAGGGCATTCCATAACTGGAGTGCCACAACCAAAAAGGCCCTCTCCCTAGCAACCACCTGACTCCAAAGGGCCTGTGAAGATGCCATAAAGTCTGGGTAGGTACACGTGGGCTGGGGCAATCTTTCTGGTAACCTGCCCCCAAACTGTTTAGGCATTTAAAGGTTAAAACCAGCCCTTTGAACTGGGCCTGGAAAGAGACTGGAAGCCAGTTCAGATGGCAGAGCACTGGTATAATGATCATGTCATCCAATCACATCAAAAGTCTTGCTGACATATTTTTGATGAGCTGAAAATTCCAGGTCATTTTCAAAGGCAGCTCAATGTTCAAGACTGCAGGAATCCCAACTGGGTGGTTAAAAGACTGAGATAGACTGTAGCAGCAAGATTATCTCTGACCAGATAGGGTTACAATTGGTATATTGGCCTAAAAAGCACTCTTAGCCATGAAGCAACTTCCTGACTATTAGAGCAGTATGACAATGGAACCCACTACCTAGGGAGGTGGTGGGCTCTCCCACATTAGAGGCATTCAAGAGGCAGCTGGACAACCATCTGTCAGGGATGCTTTAAGGTGGATTCCTGCATTGAGCAGGGGGTTGGACTTGATGGCCTTATAAGCCCCTTCCAACTCTATTATTCTATGATTCTATGATTCTATGCATAGAATATGAGTCTGCCAACTCATGTATTTAAAATGTTGTCAAAAATGATTTTTAATTATTTTTAATACATCATTTACTTATATGACTTGCTCATGTTTTCTGTTGTAATAGTTGTAACAAATTGAATTCCCACCATTTTTTTAATGCGTAATGCTAGCATTGTCCCATGGGCTTTCTGGGGAGGAAAGGAGTGGCCAGAGCTCTGCTCCTGCTGCTGTTGGCTTTTAGACAGATTTTTAAAAGAGATAACAACAACAACAACAATAATACATAATAAACACCCCTTCCCCTGAAATTGTTTTCCCAGATCATCAAAGTGACCTCCCCCAAATTCATCACATGCAAATAGGTGTAATTATATTGGGGGCAGGGGTTCAGCCCTAAGTTCTGCAATTCAAGTGGATGTTAAAGGCACAAGATTAGGCCAATTTAGTTTATTAGGAGGTCAGTTGGCAACCTTAGGTGTATGGCAACTAGAGATGGGTGAATCTGTCAGTTTCACTTTCTTCCATATTGGCTTTTTTAAAATGTCAAGTTGTTTCTCTCCTGAATATGAAGAACTGAACTGCAGCAGACTCTGGGGTCTGTCATTTCCAATGCTCCTTCCCACTCCAGCAAAGACTTTGTTCGCAGGGGCAGGGAGGATGATCTCTGAACCTGGATCTCCTGTTTGATAAACTCCTGGGAAGAGTCTCCTTGACTCTTGGAGAGTCTTGGAGAATTTCCTCCCCCACTTCCTGTCTTGGCTTGTCTACTTCTTTTGGCTCTGAGTCAGATTTTGGGATACACACCAGCGTGACTGGGCCTGATCCAGACAAAGATCTTGTCAGAAAAAAAGAGGAGGCAACCATAATTCAGCACTAACATGGCTGAACACAGAGGGATTGAAACCCAGGCCTTATCTACACCTTCAGCATTTTCATAATGAAGGAGGGATAATTGCGAGATTTCCTGCTTCCGCGATCGTCGCTCACAAGGCACGCGCAAGGGAAGTTTCCCACAAGTAAAGGTGAGCTGTTGTGGGACTACATGTGCCCCATGATGGTGGTTCAGAATGAGCATCGACAGAAGTGGGCGGGACTGGACAGATGGGTACTGGCACGGAATTTGCTTTTTTTATAACTTCTCTGAGATGCACACCAGTGCAGACACATAGCAATGCAAGGAGGGGATAAGTACTGTGTTGAAAATGCACTCCTGCACATGAATATGTTTGTCTTAAAAAATATACACATGGTTGGCGCCAAAACACGGCAATAACCAATCAAAAAATGTGCCAAAAATGGCAGATGCCCACTCCCTCACATGTCCGAAACTGTTGGACAAGCCCCTGACAGCGGGTTGGCTGTTCACCAAGCCGGGAGCTTGCGCCAACCAGCAACAGCTTTTGGAAGGGGGGCACACGAGCCGCAGATATCAGGATTGTAGCAAGAGAGCCAGAGAAGCCATGACAAATCGAGTTGGCGATATTCCTGAATAACTGAGGGGATGATCTGAGATCACCGCAGGAGTAGGTGAACATCATGTGGCCCAGTGTCCTGTTCTATTGTGGGTAGGAGCTCTGGACAGGGTTCTGAGGGCAGTCACTACCACACTATCTTATCCTTTGGAATTCGCACTTCTTCGAAATTTTGCAATGCAGTTCTCCAGTAAAAACCACACATACAAAACTGCATATATTAGAGAAATGTCCATACAAAGATGAGTATAATAGTGAAAATCATGTTAACAATGCACTAGAATAGTAAAAATAGCTTGCCAAAAGTTAAAGTATACGTGGGGCAAGATTGCATACAAAAATGCATGTATTGGGAGAAATGTACACGAAAAGGCATACAAAAGTTCGTGCCAATTTTTTTTTTAAAAAAAAAGTTCTGAAGTTTGGGACAAACTGAATTTAAGGTTAGGAAAATTTAGCACAAAGTTCAGGATAAATCAAATTTAAGCCTGGAGAGACGAAAAACTGAGAGAAACCAAAACTGACAGACTTGCCCATCATTATGTGTGACCCAGCCACAGGTATCTGTTGCACTCCTGGGATATGTGCCACAATGCTGAGACACAGAGAAACATTTTTTCAGAGCAATGATTTTTTTTTTTTAAGCCTGCGTCTGCTAGAGGGCAATTTATGTTGCATTCTTTGCTTGGGGCTATTCATCAAGGCAGAGTCTAGCCCCAGGATGCCTTCAAAAATTACAATGCCCTGTACACGGAATCAGCTAATAAGCATATTTCCCACCCCCCTGAGATAACATTATGTATTCAGAGTTTTCCCTGGCTGTGCTCAGACTACCACCACTGTAATCAAATGTGACATGGTGGAAAAGGGGGGAAATGTTGTGCTTTCGAATAAGGCTCAATTTCCAAACATATTCAGAGCTTCTGCAATGAGCCACGCCATTCTTACAAGCCCAGCTCCTGAGAAAGTCGCCTTAGATTATGGAGATCTCAGAAAATCTGTGTGGTTCAGAAATTCCTTGGAGGTCCATTGTGGGGCATAGGAAACTGCCTTAAACTGAGTGAGAATGTTAACCCACATAGCCCATTTTGGGTGGCACCGACTGGCAGAGCTGGCCTCCCATGAGGCAGTTGAAGCCCCTGCCTCCAGCGGCAGAGCAGCAAATCGCACCACTGTCCCTGCTAGGAGGACCTCCAGTGGATGCTCCGGAATGGTCTGCTGGCTGTTCCCAGTTATACTTCAAAATTCACACTTCTCCAAATTTTGTAATGCGAACAGAAATGTATGCATTATGGGTAATTTCACAGAAAAGTGTGTACTTCAAGGGAAATAATGTTAAAGAAGCATTCTGTTGGGGAAAATTGCTGTCAAAGATGCATATTTTAGGGAAGACAGAAAGTTCTCGAATAATTGAATTACACTTTGTGTATAGATTCAAAAGCAAGACATTGGCTGAATTCAGACAACACGATAGTCAATGGTGGGGTAATAATCAACTTTGCAGTTGTTCATCTAGGGGGTATTCCCCACACAACATGGTAATAAATAATCAATTGTGGTGTGGATTAGGATCAGCACTGAGTTGACTATGGCAGCATTCAGATGACACAATAGTCAATACAACTGACGATTGTTTCCCCACCACCAGTTGCTTATTGTGTCGTCCGAATTCAGCCATTATATAAGTTTGCATTAAAATGAGAACCGAACAAATTTCTCTCCCATGCCTAATGCCAACGCATTCTGGACCATGCTACTACAAGCTTAGAAGAAGAGATGCTGAAAATCATGGTCTAGACTCTGACTGCCTGTATAACCTGCAAGAGTTTTCTAAGAGTAGCCATCACCAACCTGGTGCCCTCCAGATGTTTTTGACTGTAACACCCTCATCCCCAACCAGCATGGCCAATAGTCAGAAATGTTGAGATTTGGTCCAACAAATCTGGAGTCCTACTCCTGTGGTCATTTCTTTTCTTTTCATTTCAGATAATAATTTATCATAAGCATTTTAATACATTTATCATTAGTATAAATCCTTGAAATTGTTTTTTTTAATAAACATGCTTTGAAGTATCAGGAGAAAATGTTTGCAGGCAATCAAATTAGAACAAAAACTTCATGTTTTTTTTATAGAACAGCTTCTTAACCACGCCAACCTATAGGGCAGCTGTTCATATTTTTTTGTATTCCTCTTGGAGTTTCTCTCTCTCTCTCTCTCTCTCTCTCTCTCGTGTGAAATGTTGAATGACTCATTTTGTATTTTGCCTTCAGGTAAACCTGTGCCAGTCTACTTAGCTGTTTGTGTAATCTTGTTGCCTCATAAATTGGTGCCTTTGCCTTGTTATTTCTTCATTGTTGGAGTGATCACTCAGTCGTTTGAGCTAATTGGCAAGGTTTAAGCCGAGGCACAAGAAGCAACGTGGATCTGCTGAAGCAAAGCAAAGGTTTTATTGCATATCCATTTTATTTATGGAACTAATATGCTGAATTCTACCAATTATACACTGGTGTAGTTGCAAAAATATATTTACATGGAACTACTAAAGTGGTGAACTGGGTAATTACTGATAGGATAGAAAATTGACAATTTATTCCCAAATATTCTCTGCGTGCTACCTCCCTAATGGGCATAAATTGCTGACAGTGGCACACGACTTTCAATAAGAAAATGTCTATTACCATTTTGAGTTAGTACAAAGCATAAAACTGCCAGTTGAGGCTGTATTTGAAATGCCACCATGGAAATGGCACCAGACTGTGGTCTTGTCAAGTTGGGTTGACTTTGTAAAGACAAAGTTGATTGTACCAATTTGTCCATTTCGGCTCTATGTCACCTCACATATTTTACACATAATTCTGTTCTATTTTCACATCAATGTGCATTTCAAAAAATAGCCACCTCATAATCCTTATTTATGTATACATTTAAATGTGTATTTTTCATACATACACACACACACATTTTCTTCAAAATACATATTTAAATAAGTGTTCTCTCCCTCTCTCTCTCTCTCTCTCTCTCTCTCTCTCTCTCTGTGTGTGTGTGTGTGTGTGTGTGTGTGTGTGTGAGTCATGGGTTGGATCCAGATTTGCGCTGGATCAATTGGACTGGCAAAAGTGGACTTCCCTGCTCCCCCCTTCCCATGGCAGCTCCTACAGCCCCCTGTAAATGCTATATGGAGAGTCAGGAGATCCTGCTGAATGGGGTGAGCTGTAGTATATGAGGGAAGGAGGATCCCCCAGAATTGGCCGGAGGGACCTTCCATGAATACAGCCTTTCCTCTTGCAGAAGGTCCCTTCATCTTGTGGGGAGCAGGTTGTGGGTCCAACACAATATGTATATTCAATATGTATTGGTTTTTTAATGTGCTTAAAGTAAAACAAAGACAAATACCCCCACACTTTTGCAGAAGCATTTATCCGCCATGAAACTGAGGCTGGGGGTAGAATATCCAGGAATTGGGGGGGGGCAGGGTAGATAAATTCTAATGAGCTTTCATGGTGGCCGTGGTGGTCTTGACTTTAAAAATTAGGAATGCCAAGAACTAGCTCAGTCCGTCTGTCTGTCTTTCTGTCTGTCTGTCTTTCTGTCTTTTTCATTTGGTCTGTTGCTTTGTTCATTTTTGCAAAAGAAAAAGAAAAGAAAAAAGTATTGCCAATGATTCAAGCCTGTCAGTGTTCCTGGGACAGAATGACCCATGGGAATGACACTACATCATGATGAAGGGAGGCCAGTGGGGACAGCCATTCCCCCCCCCCCTCAAGAATGCCCATGGAATGACACTGCATCATAATGTAGCATTGTTCCCCTAGGGCCTTGTATCCCAGGAACACCACCAGGTCGCAGGGGGCAGTCAAGTTGCCACTTGAAGTGGTGACAAGGCCTTCTTCTTCTTCTTCTTCTTCTTCTTCTTCTTCTTCTTCTTCTTCTTCTTCTTCTTCTTCTTCCTTTTTGGAAAATGGAAGAAATATGCCTGCTCCATCCCAGTGGCACCTTGCAAAGATTTTTAAAGAGTTTACTTTGTCTTTCTAAGTTGAAATTGTAAGATTATATTGTTAACAAGGAGCTTGTCATGTTATTTTGAGACATGTACGTATGTATGTATTAATTACTATAGAATTTATAGACTACTCCACATTGAGAGCTATCAAAGCGGTGTATTACTAAATGCTAAATGCAAAAGTCATAGTAAAACCAAACAGATCAATAAAATAATGGCTGGAATGTACTCATTGGTCAGGCTTGCCTGAAAAGAGAAGTCTTCAGCAAATATCAAAAACAAAATAATGTCGGTGCATACCTAATCTCAGTTGGAAGGGCATTCCCCAGTCTTGGGAACCACCACACTAAAGACCTTGCTCTTGGTAGTTTCCAAGTGGATTTCTGGACCATCAGGAGTGCCTCTTTAGAAGACATGGAGTATCATGGTCCCAACTTGTTCAGGGCCTTAGAGACTAGTACAGATGGGTAACCAGTGTAGAGTGTTCAGAAGTTTCATTACATGCCTCACACACTTTGACTCCATTTTGTCCTGGCGGGCTGGCTAAGCAAGGGCAGAATTGCTAACATTTGTGCTTGCCAACCTCTAAGCCAATTAAATAATTGGGAGCAGCCCCATTGATGCACCCAAAAGAAAGGGGGGTTTTCTGAAACCTGCAAATGTTTCTCTGAGTCACCATCCCAATCAAGCTGCCCAGGGTACATTCTGAATTGACCAAAGCACAGTCCTGGTGGGGAACATGCTGTATTCATTCAATGCCACCACTGCTGACTAACACATTAGCAGACATCTGCTGTCATTCAGCATAAGAACCTCCACCTCATGATTTACATATGGCACTTGTTGCAACCTAGGAGCCCTTTACTGTTTTATACACAGGACACAATGCACACCAATGACAAGAAAGCAGAGTCCCCTAGGCTCCACTGATACTTTGTTTGGGGAATAACAACATTCCAGCCAACTTCTTCATAATCCCCCTTTGATGGAGTGGGAAAATATTAGTGCTTTAATTTTTCTCTCATGTCCCATTTTTTTCCTTTATCATCTCTTTAGGTCATCATGTATGTATGTATGTATGTATTTTATAGCATTTATACACCACTCCACATCTAAACAGATTCTGGAGCAGTGAACAATAAAAGATAAGATGATAAATGATAAAAGAATTAACCACCATATTAAAAATGGTAACTTATAAAAACAGAGTACTGATAAAAACTATGGCTGGTCAGTCAAGGAAGGCTTCCTGGAATAAAGCTGTTTTCTGCGGTGCCAAAAACAACACAGTGTTGGAGCCTGTCTGACTCCAGAGGCACGGAAGTCCATGGAAAGGGGGGTGTCACACTGAAGGCTCTTCTCCAGGGGGGACTCCAATCAGGCGAGAGTCCATGCAGAACCACCACGAGCATGTCTTCTGATGACCTCAGTGACTGGGCAAGTTGTGTTGAGGAATTGGAAGCAAAAGGGCCAAACGCAGCTAGCGTTTGTGTTAGCACTTGGTTCAATAAGAGTCTCTGATTCAAGGAATACTCACACGCCAACTTCTTGTGTATAATACAGAGTTGTTTACTAGTGGTCCAATCTATTTACAGTACAACGGTTTTCCAATCAGATATTTACACAATTCTCCTCCTGTCCAAAATCATCTAGTCCGACCTCCTCTCATCAAACGTCTCCCACAAAGTATTTCAAATTAGACTCACTTTTATATGTTCTACATACCAGCCCCACCCTGCACAATCTGCCTTATCTTATGCTGGTGCTTAAGCAATAATCAGTCTGGCCTCCAGGATACTCCCTCAACATATTGCTTGCAGCTGGCTGTGTCCTTCGGACCTAGATTTAATAACTTTCTTTTAATCCACTTTGTATCTGGAATTTTCCTCAACACCCCTTCAAAATTTGAAGAACTAAGTGGATCTAAAGTTATTCCTCTTCTCTCATCAGCAACCAAACCCTAACACTCTAGTTACCTGGGTTTGCTGATTTCCCCATCAATGGTCTTATGAACATATCTGCCATATTTCCATGGACTTATGATAAATAATTTTTAAATTAAACCATCTTCCACATTTTTAACATTTGATTGCCACATGCTTGATCCTAGCTCTCAATATTTGAGCATTTTCTCAAAGCAATACAAGATTGTAAATCAATGTATACATTTACTGACAATAAACATACAACATTTACATCTTTTAACAATCACATCAAAATGTTTTTTCTCCGTTGAAACTGGATAAAGGATTTTTCATTCTTTTTGGACATCTGTTCTGTTCTGTTCTGCCAATCATTGCTTTCTATTTTGATTTTAAGATATAACAGTGTTAGACACATTTCTTTAAAGTTAATTCTTTAAAACATCTTAACACAATCTTTAAATCATATAGTCACTTTAGGTTTTCAACCTGTTGACTCCAAAGCAATAACCATGCGCTTCCACTGCGCTGATGTACAATAGACCTTGTTACAAACTCATATAACTTTGGGTTTCAAACATTCCCCTTCAAAGTTAAAATTCAAGTTAGTCAACCTTTGCTTTGTACATCACATACCTCAGCATTTCCATATGCTTTAACAGATTCACAATTTTCTGTTTCTTGTCCAAAAACCATTTCCTTTCCATTTCTCACTGTGTTTTTCCCTTTTACTCTCAAGTAAAACCTTTCACTTCATTAGTGATTTGTCAGTTCAGCCCCTCTTGCTGACTGCTTTTCCGGAACACTTTTGCTTCAAACTTTTCCTGCTCACAGGAAACCCTTTTCTCTCAGTCACTGTGATAATCTTCAGGACTCAAAGGAACTACTTCGAAACATTCTTTTGCATGATTATACTTAATTGTATGTGTTTGAACCTTTTTCTCCTTTTCAAAACCAAGCCTCTCTGGAGGAACACCCTTGTTTGCTCTCTCCGACCTTCTTAATTTTAAAGGACTCGGCTCCAGTTTCGGCTGCGGCTCTGGCTCTCTCTCTCCATTGCTCTCAATGTGAGTAGCCGCGTCTCCCTCTTCTGGAGGCGGGGACTTGGTTCCCTCCTCTCTCGGAGATTCTGCCGCACCTCCCTTCGTTGGAGTTTTAGCATTTTGCTTCACTTGCTTTCCCTTCCTGGAAGGCCTGAAGGCGCTGCTTTGTTTTGGTTCACCAGCAAACCCCAAATCTGTTTGCTTAACCCCTTCATTCCTATCTCCCTCTGAGAAATGCAACAATACTTCGGGGTTTGAGTGTATACTCTCCCAATTCTGCTCTTCAAAATCGGCTGACCTAGAGTAACAATTTCCCCCTTGCCAACAAGAAACTGCCAAGACTTATTACTGTACCCAACAAATCTCGCTCTTATGGCTTTTTCATCTTGCTTTAACCTTTGATTTTTCGGAACATGGACCCACGCAAAAGAACCCCAGACTCTCAAATGAGACAAATTAGGTTTCTTTCCATGTAAAATCTCAAACGGCACTCCCCCAAGCGAGTCTGAAAAGATTCTGTTCAGAATATAATTTGTGGCACTGAACACTTCAGCCCACAAGTTTTTCTCAGCTTTTGAATCCAACATAATTGAATTTTTAACCGTTTGTAGTAATCCATTCCTACGTTCTATCATTCCATTTTGCCATGGAGCGTACGGATCAGTAAGCCTATGCGTTATGCCTTGTTTCTTTACCCACTCTTTAAATTCATTACTCGTGAATTCACCACCTTGATCCATTTGGATCTGCACCACTTGTTTCTTGAAACACTTTTCTGCCCACGTTACCCAATTTGTAAACGTTTGAAACACAGCAGATTTTCTCCCAAGTGGAAACACCCAACTAAAATGGGACTTGTCGTCCAGAATCACCAGAACAAATTTGGCGCCACCAGCACTGGCTTTAAATGGACCTATTAAATCCAAATGTAATAACTCAAATACCTCTTGAGTAGACCTATTGGATTTCCTGTTGATTGGCAACACTTTTGATTTTGACTGTTTACAAATCTTACAATCAAGATATTGTTTGCACTCATTGAGTTCAACACCCTTACATTGCGCTGGCATTTTCTCCAACACTTTGAAGCTCATATGCCCCATTCTTCGATGAAAGAGATGGACACAATTTTTGTGGTTTGGTACATTGGCAACCTGGTTTACACACTCTTGAGATTGCATCTCAAACAACCCGTTTCTCAGCACACCCCGGGCACACACTTTGCCTCCAATTTCCACTCGACACTCAGACACTTCAAATATGACTTTGTAGCCAAGCTTTACCAGGCTTGCTACTGACAGCAGGTTGTAGTCTAAGCTTTCTATACACAGAACCCCTTGCATAATTCTATTAATGCATGGCACATAACAGCTGCCTTTCGCACAAACCGGGACCCGTTTTCCGTTTGCTAAGCAGACCCATTCCTCTGCTCCATTCCAGATTTTGTGTAGAGCTCTGCGACTCTGGCAAATGGTTGCGCTTGACGCTGAATCAAGCAACCAAACATCATTTCTCATCTCCGCACTCAGCTCTCTGGCGACCGAAACAAACTGAGCACTGGCTGGCTCATTTCCTTGGCCTCCCTGCGAGTAACGATCATCACGCCTCTCCGAGGCTCGTTTTGCCTTTATTTTGGCTTGACAATTCCGTTGGATATGCCCTTTTTTTCCGCATCGGAAACATTTCCTCCGCTCAACGGCCATGGCTCTCTCTCCTCCATCATTCGGTAGGGACTCAACCTTTCTCGGCCGTCTCTCCTCCCCATGCGATCCATGGGCGATTCCTTTCTCCTCTGAATGCTCAATTCTCCTCCTTTCCTCCTGCAATAACCTTCCGGTAACATGCTCCAGAGTTAGGTCAGACTGAGGCATCGATTCGAGGCTCATTCCTAGCACATCCCAACTGGGTGAGAGGGAACTCAGAATAATATAAATTTTATTCTCCTCAGTAAACAGTAATTCTACTTCCGCCAATTTCGAGAACAACAACCCCAGGCTCTGAAGGTGCTCGTTAATTGAATCACCTTCCTTCAATTTAAAGCTCTCTGGTCAGACTGATTTTGGAACGTGCTGTTTTTCTCACGTAAACAGCTTTCAGCTTTTGCCAGCACAGTCTGGAATTATCACTTTTGGAGATGTGTATCAATTGATCATTTTCCAAGCTCAGGACTATACTCACTTTGGCTTTCGTGTCCAAAGCTTCCCATGCTGCCTCATCATCGGTGCTCAGACCTATTGGCATCTCTTCCGTCACGGCTTGCCAGCACCCCTCGCGCTTCAACAGCATTTTGAGCTTGAATGACCAAGTAAAATATTTTTTTACATTAAGGCGCTCCATCGGAATCCCTCCGAACACACTTGGTGCCTGTGCCATGTTTTCCAGCTTGCCTGCACGCACAGCCTCACACTGGCCAGACCCACTGCTCGTCTCAGACTCCTCTCCGGTACTCGTCTCTGAGCTTTCCTCACGCTTAATCATCCGATGGAAACCATAAATTGTTGGCTCAGTCAATTTGGACTCCTGAGTATTCAATAGCCTCCTGGCTGGACTCTGTTGCCCCACACGGTTCTGCTCCAATGCCCTTACTTCTGGGCCCAGAACCCTGTTGAGGAATTGGAAGCAAAAGGGCCAAACGCAGCTAGCATTTGTGTTAGCACTTGGTTCAATAAGAGTCTCTGATTCAAGGAATACTCACACGCCAACTTCTTGTGTATAATACAGAGTTGTTTACTAGTGGTCCAATCTATTTACAGCACAACGGTTTTCCAATCAGATATTTACACAATTCTCCTCCTGTCCAAAATCATCTAGTCTGACCTCCTCTCATCCAACGTCTCCCACAAAGTATTTCAAATTAGACTCACTTTTATATGTTCTACATACCAGCCCCACCCTGCACAATCTGCCTTATCTTATGCTGGTGCTTAAGCAATAATCAGTCTGGCCTCCAGTATACTCCCTCAACATATTGCTTGCAGCTGGCTGTGTCCTTCGGACCTAGATTTAATAACTTTCTTTTAATCCACTTTGTATCTGGAATTTTCCTCAACAAGTTGATAGGGGAGAAGGTACACTCTCAGGTCCCATCACACTGCCCAATCCCGTCCTACTACATTTTAAGTTGCCCAGTTGTGTCTAGAACTTCAAAATCAGCTGCCAAATCCCTAGTACCCTCCCCATGCATATATTTAGCCACTGAAAGCTCCTTCCCATCACTGCTCTCTCTACTTCCTGGTTATTTACCTAGCCACTGCTAGTCTAGGCTTAATTGGATTAATCTAGTCTTCCCCAGCCTAGTGCCCTGCATGGGTTTCGGACTACAACTCCTAGCATTCTTGACCATTGCTCTTGTTGGCTAAGGCTGATGGGAGTTGAAGTCCAAATTAGCTGGAGGTCACTAGATTGGGGAAGACTGGGCTTGTCTAACAAACCATTCTGTATCAAAGTCATATATTAGGTAAATAAGTATATTAGGTAAATATGTAGATTTTGTCATAAAACCTATAGCCTCAGTCTGTATTCAATTGCTACTTTCCCTTTCATCTGAATGTAAAATGCAACCACCACACAGCACATTATGTCTCTCGGTTCAAGATCAATATTTTATTTATTTATTCATTCATTTATTACAGTTCTATACTGTCCAATAGCCAAAGCTATTTAAATCCATCAGTGATTACATGGGTCCACATACCTGCCAGAATATATGAGTGACTAATGACACATGAAATCATAGAATCTAGAATAGTAGAGTTGGAAGGGGCCTTTAAGGCCATCGAGTCCAACCCCCTGCTTAATGCAGAAATCCACCTTAAAGCATCCCTGACAGGTGGTTGCCCAGCTGCCTCTTGAATGCCTCTAATATGGGAGAGTCCAAGACCTCCTTAGGTAATTGGCTCCAACAGTCAGGAAGTTTTTCCTGATATCCAGCCAGAATCTAGCTTCCTGTAATTTGAGCCCATTATTCTGCATCCTGCATTCTGGGATGCTCAAGGAGAGATCCTGGCCCTCCTCTGCGTGACAACCTTTCAAGTATTTGAAGAGTGCTATCATGTCTCCTGGGGCGTGTGTGTCTGCCCTATTTTGTATCTGGTCCTGCTAGGCAGGGCTCCTGCAGCTTTAACTGTTGTGATGGAGAGGGAATTCCATCAGGTGCTGCATGCATACAAATGACACTTGCTGAAATTCCCTTTTCGATACAGCTCTTAATATGATCACTCTAACTAATGGAATAATTGTAACTTTTTTCCTGTTACCACAGTTCTTTAACTTACATAGCCAGTAGTGTATATTTTCCTATCTTTTCCTCTTCCTTTAATGCAACATTTTTTGTCATTAGGTATTGCTATGTCGATGAAGTAGTGTGTTTTACTTTTTTGTTTCTGACTGTTATGTCTGGTCAATGGCAAAGTGTTGTCTTCTCCCAGAATTGTTCTGTCCCAGCAAAATAATATTTGAGTGCATAGTGTGACTTGACTTGTCTTGTTTGTGTATGTCTGGATCTCGTAGTCTCTGAAAGCATCTTTCTGGAGAGCATCTGCTGGTTGCATGATCCACAAGGCCAGGTTCTGGTGAGTGCACAGTATTCCTTGACAGAAGGGCCTTGCACTTGCTATATTAAGGGGAACAAATGTGTAGAGGTTGCAATCCTATATTCATTTATCTGGGAGTAAGGTTTATTGAACTCAAAAGGACTTATTCCTGAGTTCTCATAGGATAGCACTGTATAACAGGGCATAGGGAGCTGATAGCTTCTGAGTTATTTGCTCCTCAGTTTTCTTTGGGTAAAGTATTACACTCTCTCATTGGGATTCTGTTGTTTTCAGCCCAGCACTCCAGCTTATCAAGATCACTATGAAGTTTGTTTCTGTCTTCCAGGGTATTAGCGATCCCACCCAATTTTGTGTCATCTCCAAATGTGAAAACCATTTCCTGCACCTCCTCATCCAAATCATTAATAAAAATGTTGAAGAGCACTGGGCCCAGGACTGAGCCCTGTGGTACCCTGCTCGTTACCTCCCCCCCCCAGTTTTAAAAGGTACCATTGATAAGCCGTCTTTGAGTCCAATTCTGTAGCTAATTGTGGATCCACCTAATAGTTGTTCCATCTAGCTCACTTTTCACCAGTTTGTTAATCAGAATGTCATGGGGCACTTTGTCAAAAGCGTTGTTGAAGTCAAGATATATTATTTTCACAGCTTTCGCACAGCCCACAAGAGACATTACCTGATCAAAAAATGAGATCAGATTAGTCTGCCAGGATTGTTTTCTTGACAAATCCATGCTGGCTTCTAGTAATCAATGCATTGTTTTCCAGGTGTTTACAGATTTACTTCTTTATAATCTTCTCCAAAATTTTCCCTGGGATGGATGTCAGACTGTTTGGTCTATAGTTCCCAGGTTCCTCATTTTTGCCCTTTTTGAAGATAGGAACAATGTTGGCCCTCCTCCAGTTGTCCAGCACTTCATCTGCTAGCTTCTTCATTACTCTAGGATGCAGTTCATTGGGCCCTGGAGATTTGAACTCATTCAAAGAAATTAGGTGTTCCTTGACCATTTGTTTATCATTTTCAAACTGCAGTCCTGTCACTTCGGCTTGCACTTCACTTTTGCTGGGGGCTGGGTGGGGTCATAGACCCGCTTATGGGAGAAGACTGAGCCAAAGTAGGAATTGAGCACTTCAGTCTTTTCTTTTTCATGTGTTATCAATTTGCAATTCTTCTCGTTAAGCAGTTGAACCACTGTTTCTTTCCTCTGTTTCTTACTATTCACATATCTGAAGAAAGCCTTTTTATTGCTTTTAGCATCCCTTGCTAGTCTCAGCTCATTCCCAGCTTTAGCCTTCCTGATGCCATTTTGGCACTTCTGTGCTACCTGCCTGTACTCTTCTTTTGTAGCCTGGCCTTCCTTCCACTTCCTATATGTATCCTTTTTTGTTTTCAGGTCATCTCTAAGTTTTTTGTGGAGCCGCATTGGTTTCTTCTGTTGTCTTCTATCTTTTTTCCTTGTTGGAATTGTTTGTAACCATGCTTTTAAAATTTCCATTTTAAAAAACTCCCACCCATCTTGGACTCCTTTTTGCATTAGGGTCACTTGCCATGGGACCTTACTTATCATAATTCTGAGTTTATTAAAATCGGCTTTCCTGAAATTCAGGGTACGCGTATAGCTACGCTCAGCTTTTGTTTCCTTTAAAATCAAGAACTCAAGTATGATGTGGTCACTTCCTCCCAGAGTTCCTGTAACTGCCACTGTATCCACTAAGTTAGGGTTGCTTTTGCCCATCCACAGCCCATGTACAATGGGCTGAGAAGATACACCGGGCATCTGATCAGTTTCCCACACTATAGTGAGATGTACTATATTTCTAAATTAGTTATAGTAATTATTTCTAGGGCTGTGCACAGCCTCCCTGACTCACCTTGGAGGCTGTTTTGGAACCTCCAATATGGCCCCATTTGACTCAGGATGCTTTGGGGGATGCCCGCCTCACCTCGGCACTGAAGCAAAAGTCGTCCTCCACGAAACAGCTCAGCCTTGCAGGATCCTGGGTGCTGCCTACATGGCAGTCACCCAGGAAAGCTGGCCACAAGGCCAACTGGGAGTCCATGGAACTCCCAATTGCCTGTTCCCCACCTGAAGCCCCCTCACTCCTTCCCATCCCCCTCTCCCCCTTTCCCCGAACTGAGAGTTGCCGCCACCAGGACTTACATGTAAATTGTGTCCTCCTCCCAGAGAGCTGAGCAGTGATTTAAAATTTAGATCACAGCAGCTCTCTGTTTTTATAATATCTATGGCCCTTTACAGCCACCATAGTTTGTAGTCATAGATATAGTAAAAACAGAGAGCTGCCATGACCTTTATTTTAAATCACAGCTCTGCTCTCTGGGAGGAGGATGTGATTTGCAGATAAGTCTTGGCGGCAGCATAGGTGATCGGGGAGGGGAGGGAGGGAGGGAATGAAGGAGGGAGAGGTGAGTCTGTTGGGTCCAATGGACTCACCTGGACTTATGACTGGCCTTGCACCAGGTTTCACAGGTGGGCAGGTGCAGGGAAGCAGCCCTGCAGCACTCCAAATTGGCCTGAGGTGCCAATCTGCTTCTGCCTCGGGGTGCTCTGGGTTGACCCAGTACCATCTTAGAGTCGAATTGGCCCACCTCACCTCAGATTTGGCATTCAGCCTGAAGTGGTGCATAGCCCTAATTATTTCCAAATTTGTACCTGTACACAGAATCAGCACCTGTAAATTTTATGCAAATAGGTGTCCTCATTTGTCCTTTGTTTTGATGATGTGTGCTCCTATTTTTTCGGGGGGGGGGATTCATAAGTAGCCACCCTACAAGTATTCCGTCCATATGGAACTGTAACCTGTGGTGGCTAAAATCTGTGTGATTCTGCAAGAAAGCAGCCTCCAATCATGCAAAGCACACTGGCCGTGTGTACCCGTCCAATCTGGAAGTGCCATTTCATCATGCAATTAATTTGTGACCCAACATGATCCCCCATGGCATTGAATTATGACTGTAATCCTATAGGTAGCCTGTCTGACTAGCTCTGGTCTTGTTCTTGACAATCCTTGGACTCTTTCCTACTTAAATCAGAAACAGGTGTGTGTGTGTGTGTGTGTGTGTGTGTGTGTGCGCGTGCATGCATGGTCTTTTGTGTGTACCTCATTATTATTCACGCTCCCTATATCTTTAGCTGCATGCTGAGCAAAATTACAGCAGCTGTAAAAGTGGTAGATGTTATTGTGACAAGTCTGGATTAGGGTCAACGCACTGGAGTCGCATTTATTGCTCTGCAAGGAGCTTTTGCTGCTATTGCTCATAAATTGTTGTGACTGTGAATTGATGGTGAACGTCTCAGGACAAGAATTATAAGCTGCTTTGGCAACTGTTTGGAGAAAATAATATTTCAAAAGTGGTTCCTGCTTTACACGTATTTTGTCTGAAGTGATTATTTTAATATGACATTGTTTTCTTGGGGTGGTAAAATGGCTAAAACCTATCAGCAGTCCCACTGCTCAGATGTATCTTATTTTAAGACTCAATTCTAAATATCTATTGCATTTTCCCAGTGCCATCCTCTAGCATCACTCGATGTAGTTGTGAATTATGGGAAATTCCTTGTAGATGTATGATGGGGTCTAGCCCTTCAGACAGACTGTATGCAATGGATCACATCCCTGAATGCCTCTTATGTCAGAAACTCTCCCCGGAAGGGAAGAGAAAGGCAGGGGTGGAGTAGAAGGTAAAGGGTAAACACTCTAAAAGAGAGACAGGAATGAGTGTGTGTTCATGAGCAGAGTGGCCAAGGAGTCATTTGTTTGGAACAATGGATGCACAATGGATGATGGGGATGCTGTAACTATCCCTACCCCCACAGGCCATACCGTATCTGCCTTTTTCTTCCTTGGAAGTGTAGTATGTATATATGTATGCATGTATATCTTTAAAATCTTTATGGACCGGTTACCATCCAAGATCTCAAAGTGGTTTACAAACAACATTCCTTATGCCTGAGTGGATGCTCCCTATCACGTCTTCCAAGGCTGAGAGGTCTTTCCACTGAGAAGTATTCCTGAATGGCCTTTGACAGCACCACAGTGCTCTAGAATCATGATCCAAAGGACTGTAAGGACGTAAGAGAATTTTGTTCCTGTTTGAAAATCATGCGGACATGTCCTCATTTGCAACCCTAAATGCAATTCTCAGGATTTGTTTTTCACAATTTCCTGAAGTTGTGTTCACGTTTAAAAGTGCATACTTACGCAAGTGCCCATTCTCCCCTAAAATCCATATTTTTCACATGTTAGCCTATGGGGAAAATGCACATTTTAACTGCTTGGAAAAGAAGAGAGATGCTTCTATTTGGGAATGGAAAGAAGGCAAATTGAACTTTGATGGGAATTCAGAGAACCACAACAAACTGAAGCATTTCATGTTTGTCTATTCCTGGTTCTATTTGCTCAGCAGAATATCTCCCATATGCACAATAGCAATTGAACCTGGGCAATAATAACACACACACACACACACACACACACACAATATATATATATATATATATATATATATATATATATATATATATATGACACACTTATAGAGAGAAAAATAAGTTGCAACTTCTGCAGCTGTCCAAAAGAATAAATGAAATACCCTGGTAACTATGGGAAATCACATCAGCTGTCACTTAAATACCCTATTGACTGGCCTATGAACTTTAATCACACACTACCTACAAGAACCCAGGTCCATATATTCATCGTCCCCCCAAGAGGAGAAACTGTTTCAAGCTGTGATTTATTTTGATACTTTCATTTTTTAAAACTACATGTGTCATTATTGACAGACACTGGCTTTATGATAAGCCACTCAAACTTGTAGAGAGTGCAGTTACAACGAAGCAGCCCTGTCTACTTCTGGCCCCAGTATGCCTCCATGCCCAGACAGTCCAATGAGTGTCCTTGACCTGAGCCCTGACCTGACTGTCCATGTGTCCAGATCACTTCCACAGCATCTGCTTGCACAACAGGGTGGCTTCAGTCCTGCTTATGCGAATGCAAGCCATCTTAGTACATGGGTACAGAACCTCCAGCCTGGCATAGGGGCCACATTTGGCACTCTAGGGGTCCTGCTCTGGCCCTCCAGAATGGCCACGCCACCGGTCCATGCCCCCCCTTCCCCCCCCAATCCACCAATTACTTGGTGTCTTTTGTGCAGCTTTTCTCCCATTCTAAAAAGTCAAAACACTTCTCTCAAGGCTTGGGTACAGGAAGACAAGAGCTTTGAGCTAAATTATGCAAGTATTTTTTAGCTCTGCTGTTTTTGTCTTCACGAAACTTTGTGAAATAAATTATTTGCATCCTGAGAACCTGTTTCTCCTTTTTTTCTCACCTGGCTTGGAAGCTCTCCTCCTTTTATCTTTGTTTTTTTCTTATCGTTTTCAGCCTCACCCACCACTGGAATGTTTGACCCCTGAAAGATTCTCTGAAATGGAGTTTGGGGTGAAAGAAGTTCTGTAATTTTGCCTTAGTAGCTAACAATTAGGGAGGTATGGATTGTACAACAATCTGTTCCTTATGTGTTTTGTCGATTGTCAGGTACTTTTTGTTTCATCACCTGCCTATTGATGTCATTGAATTCTTTTTGTTTCCGAATTTGCACAACTTGTGAACTGACGCAAATCCCCTCCCAATACATATTTTCGTGCTTTAGCTTATGAGGAGAAATGCATATTTTTGGCCGTTTGTTGTCATCGTGTGTGTCTCTGTGTGTGTATTTTTGTGCATTTTTCTATGATGAAATTCCCGAAGGTTAGGAAAATGGTTCACAAGTTCGTAGACTCTGAAAGTCAGGTGGTCTGTTGCAGAATCCGCAGGTCAGAGTCATAAAATTCTGAACTCATTTGGTTCCACTGCATAACCATCTCCCTTTTCATCTCTAAGGTAACCGAGTGACAAGAGTCCCATGGAAAGGGCACACTTCAGAAGAGATGAAACACAATACAGTGCAAATAAAACAAATATGCCAAGGCTATATTAATCACAGCTAGACTCAGTTTCAGTTATATAAATAGCGGTGATATTGATAGCCCTGATTTATGCAAACAATAGGACCTCGGAGATAGACATGTTAAGAAGAAAGCTCAGAACTTTAACCCTGGAGTGAAAACTACTTTCCCTTTTCAGATTTGCTCTTTGCCCTTGTGGGATGTGAGAATTAGCAGAACTTGAGCTTGCCAAATTTCTCTGAATTCCATTTTGAAATTTGTTCCAACTTGAGTCCATATCAGATTGTGAGCTCTGTTATTTTTCTTTTCTTGTAAAAATCCATGTGCCTTTTGGGCTGTACTTTCCCAAATGGACACATCAATTGTGCACATCTTTGAAATTCTTTTCTCATTAATTAAACTTATCTGTGTGTATTTTTCAAAAGTACGCATTTTTCATGCACATTTTTCAAAGGATGCATGCTGTTGAAAACTGTTCGGGGGGGGGGTGTCTGAGAATTGCACTGCAAGTTCAGAAATGTACCACAGATCATATCTGTGTTCGGTCCGGAAGGGTGAAACCTGGTCAAATCAAACTGAACAAATTTCTCAGACACCCCTACCTGTGCCACTATCTTACTGGGAACTGACAGATGCACTACTGGGATGCTTCCCAGAGCAAGGAAATGTCAAATAAGTTGAAAGACATTTCCCACCCTTGGCTGCTTTGTTGCTAATACTTTCCCTGTAGCTGGGCTTTTGGTTATGTCACTCTGCCTTCTTCCTCTAGGTGATATTGATTTTTTTGCTAATGCAGGCTTGCCTTGTTATGGATGGCTGTTAACGCACCAGCCAGCAGCTGTGCGAGGAGTTGAACTCTTTTGCTGATTTCAGAAACAGGTTTAGCGCACCTAAATTTTTTTTGACTTTTAATCCTGGAATGGAAACAGAATACTGGTTAATCGTAGAGTCTACAAAATATGGAAAGACTGTAAAATCTGCCTGTTTAAAACAGATCTGCCTGTTTAAATGTATTTTCAGACTCAAAGCTTTCAAGTTCCACTTATAGCAAAAATGTGGGGTGAGCGTCTCAGGGAACGTAGAGTGGCTCGGAAACAGCCCTCCAAACTTGGAAGGGTGAGTTGGAGATCTGACAGCCCTCCCCTGCCCCCTTGCAGCCAGTGGTGATTGTACCGTGCCATCTGCCTCTATGAGATTGGAGAATCGACCTCAGAGAGGCAGGGAAAGGGGGTGTTTTGATGCTTTGGGAGGGGAAGAGACCAGAAAGGCCAGGATATGATTTATCCCTAGCCTTCTCCAGACTCCTTCCCTCTCCCTTCAAAGCACACTCGCTAGAAAAGCCCATCTAGTAGAAAAACAATGTTCAGAGGACAGGAAGGCAAAGGTCACCTCTGCCACTCCTCCCTCCCCGCCAGCTTCAGCGTGGCAGGACGTAGGAATCTTGGAAGTCTCTGAGTTCAGAAGCTTCCAAGCAGTGAGGGTTAAGTCTGTACAGTTAGCCTATAAAAATCAGAGAGTTAGGGCTTACATTGGTTCAAGCTCCACAAAGCCAGGAAACTGGAAGCTAAGTCTGATGTCTTAAGCGATGTGTCCTGTGAACAGTGATGATGTTGGGCAATATCACAACTTGTGCTGGCTTACAACTAACCCTCCATGGACCCACACTTTTTTATAGTCTTTCAAACCCAAATCCAGATGGGGGAGGATAGGGTGCCAGCAACGATGCCCCATCTTATCCTGTTCTATGTGCAACCCTTGGATTTCTTAAGCAACAAAAAGTAGTTTGGGGAAATAAAAAGTTGGCAAAGACAATGATTGGGGAAGCAAAGATTTAATCCATGCTATATAGCAGGAGGTGGGCAGGAGGGCAAGAGTGGTAAATGTTGAAGTGCAGGTGCCCCATAGCCACGCCCCCATGGAGAGTCCAAAATTGCAGGCAGCTATGTTGATCCATAGCCACAAACCAGTTCTAGCGGTTTTCATCTCCACCAGGAACAGGCCATTTGTAAAGCTAATGGGTTTTAATTGCCCATTAATCCACTTCATGACACTCCAAAATATTTTGCATTACAACTAGGATAGAGCAGGGAAAATCCTCCGTCCCCCCCACCCCCACTCCCCAACTACTGTGAGGTTTGCACTGCAGTTAGTTCAGAGGGAACAAGGAAGCTGTCGACATCATTATCCCCACCAACTTGGCATCAGCCTTGTCATGTTTTCAACACCAGCTTAACGTATCCTCTACATCTAGGCATTTGATGGCATAGGGTAGGATTTTAATGCCAGTTGTTTTATCAGGTCTAAGGATGCATGAGAATGTCATTTTTGCTTGCAAAACATCCCCTGTTCAAAGTCCTGACGATGATCAGGATTGCGAGCACACGGCCATGGAAAATGGTCATAAATGGCCCGACATGTGCTTGAGTTTGATTTGTGCAACTTTCCCAGCGCGATTTTGCACAAATGTCCTAATTTGCACAAATTCCGCTGTGGACTGAAAAGTTGTGCAAATTGGGAGCCGGTGTGGTGGAGTGGTTAGAGTGTTGGACTGGGAGACTTGGGTTCTAGTCCCCACTTAAGGCTCTTACTGCCAACAACTAATCCTTAGACGACACATCTCAGTGTGGGGAAAACTGCACAAAAGCTAGCAAACCACCAAATGTTTGGTGGTTGAGGGGAAAGAGTTGAGGTCAAGGGGAGGTGGGCTGGCCTTCTGGGGAACTGGGGAACTGGGGAAGGGCAGGTTTGGCCCCTTGGCCGCAAGTTTTGCACCTGTGCTTTAAAAGGAAACTGAAAAAGACTGCCTTCCCCCTCATTTTGCTACTGTCAAGGCAAAATCTTTTGTTTTTAAATCCCGAGGAAGCAAGACTCTTCAGCTCTCTCCTGAAGCTCAACACTGGCTGATTCCCCCTCCCCCTCTCTCCTTACCTAGCTGTCAAATATGTATTTCTCCCAGGGCTCCGTTCTGACGGATAGCATCCTTGCTGCATGGCTACCCCCCCTTCTCTTAGTGCATCATGCTTTTGTTCTGCAGGTCTTACCAGTGCTCATTACCATCTACCTTCTTAGCAAGTGAGCCTCCTCATGTTTGTATATGCCAAGAATTAACTCTGTTGCTATAATTGCATTTTTCTACCAGTGTATACATTGCCATATTGTAAGCTCTTTTATTTACTTCATTACTCCACAAGCCAGGGCGATCCCTTAATTTCTCCTTTGCATACAAAATGTCGCTAAACCATTAGGCCAGATCAGGGTGATTTTAAAGAACATAAAATATAGTCTAGGGCTTTTACAGGCTGTAGCAATAAAAGGGACGATTAATATTTCTGGGGTGTGGAGGCTGTCCTATAGTGTCCCCAAGAAGCCTATAGTGAACTATATTCCAGAGGGGCCTTCCCCGATCTGATGCTCTCTAGATGTTTTGGACTTCAACTCCCATCAGCCCCAGCCTGCATGGCTAATCCAGAGGGCACCAGGTTGCCTGCTGGAAACAAATTCTTCTTGGAATATGAATGGATTGGAAGGGGGAATGTCTTGCCAGCAGGCAACGGATCTTTTTGAGATTCTGAATTCAATGAGTACACTAATGGATGAAGGCTGAAGATTTTATTAAACAGAAGTAAATTAACAAAGCAGAAGAAAGCAAAACACCACAGAGCAAAATGATAACCTTATCTCCCTACAGTTGCTGTGGGATCCCGTCCAGTGAAACAAAGGGAGAAACAGGTTCTCAAGATGCTGATTTTTTATTTATTTTTCCAAAGTTGAAGAGCCCAACGTGTTTCGGCCTATTCTTTATAAGGCCTTCTTCAGGGGGCTGTGAGCTTTTGCTTGTGGGATCCTGTCCAAAATATTGCAATAGGCCTGGAACACAGCATTTTTCTGGATTGGCCTACATCGAGATCCCCACCCCACACCTGGGTGTGTCTCAGATTCATATATATTATTATGCTCATTGTAACCCCACCCCTATCCTGGTTGTAGTCCAATGAGAATGTTTGGCAGTAAGCCAGCATAGATAAATCCACCCCAGCTACTCTGGCTAACCTAGAGATCTGACCAGATGCTTATCAAGTAGCCTCTCAACTTGTTCAGTCTCGAACAAATGTTTGGCCCCAGGAAGAAGAAGAAGAAGAAGAAGAAGAAGAAGAAGAAGAAGAAGAAGAAGAAGCAGCAGCAGCAGCAGCAGCAGCAGCAGCAGCATGGTCCATAACTAAAACCAACTTGCCCAACCAGAAGTCTAAACATGAAGAACAATTTGTGGTGCATCACATAACTCCTCGAGATAATAGTTCTCTTTTGTGTTTTCTTGACAGGGGATCGCTTGGACATAGGGATGTGCATATCTGGGAAATCCAGCCCTTTTGGGGCTTGCTGGAGTTCTGCAGCATGCCTGACTTGGCTTGCATCTGCCAGCTGAGCCTCCACTTTCCCCCAAACTCTGGAGACTTCATGCACATTTTTTTTTGGTGTTAGCTGCAACCTGCACAAATTTGCATAGCATGCACAGATTATGGCCCGAATTTGTGGAAATTATGCAGATTAAAAAAACACTGGAAATCTGCTAGCTAGCCCAATTTACTACCAGCCACATCAGGTCAGCTGGCCAAAGTTTGGAAGCCGAGCCAATGAAACCTGCCGAGCTCCACCCCTCCCCCCGATTCCTCTGACATCCATACTTTGACAATGGAATATTAAAGAAAGTCAGAAGGGTGAGAACAGTGCACCAGAGGCCAGACTGTTGGGGATGGAGCAAATGGTAATTTTCAGTTAAAGCAGTCAATGGGTCTAGGACCAAGATGTAGTAGATGGGGCAATTAGATTTAGTGGATGGGGCAATTAGATTTAGAATAGGTCTAGAGTAGGATGTGCAAAACAGCAAAACTTGAGCTCACCAAAGTTCTCCAAATTCCAGCTTATTCCAACGTGAGTCCATATCAGATTCTTCATCGCATGAAAATCCGTGTGTATTTTCATATCTATCTATCTATCTGTCTATCTATCTATCTATCATCTATCTAATCCCAAATGTACGGATCGATTGTGCACATCTTTGAAATGTCTGCATTCTTCTCCCATTGTTTAAAGCTTACTTGTGAGCATTTTTCAAATGTAGGCATGCTATTGAATGCATTAGCTTGGGGTCTATGGATCATATTCCAATCTTGGATATGTACGGACTTCAACTGTAGATACATCCAAGTTTGTACTTGACCCGGAAGTTGCAAACTGGGTAGATCCTGATCAAAAATGAACTGAAAATAATTTCTCATACCCTGCAAGTCTAACCTTCCCCAACCTGGTGCCCTTCAGAAATTTTGCCTTATAGTTCCCAGCAGTCCTGACCACTGGCTATGCGGGATGCTTGTTACCAATGTTTGTTTCCCTCCCACAGACACCAGTGCAAAAAATGTGCTGTACTTGTACAGGAGGAACTGTCAATAAGACATTCCACTATCGGTCCTGTTATGGTGGTTGGAATGAAATAGTCTTAAAGGGGTGGGTGGGAATTGACCATTGGAGCAACTGTTGGAGGTTGTTTAGGTGTGAACTCACTTTGTATGAACAGATGTGTTACATGTGCAGGCATGTGACACCATCTATGTGCAATTATTGGTACCACAGCAGTTCCCAGTATAGCTCCTTGTTGATTGGTGCCTGCCATGAATGGGTAATGTGAAAGCATCTCCAGTCAATATCGTTGTGGTGGGTAAGGGCTGAATTAGTTGTTAGGGATGCTATGGGAATGGCTGTCATGATTGTTCCAACGGCTCCTTTTTTCTACTTCTATTATTGTGCTTTTGATTTTGTTGCTGGGGAGACTGTGGCCTCAACTTCTTATAAGCTCTGGCCCAGTAGCTGCCATCTTAACTGAACTATAGGATTTCCATGCCCATTTTGTATAGGAATTCATTTTGGTTGCCTTAATAATTTCTTACTCAGGACCAGAAGGTTGTGTTCCTTACATGTCAGGTCATAGCACATCTTGCCCAATGAAATCATCTCTAAAAAAAGACATTAAGCATAATTACACTTTCATTGATGTGTTCATTTCATTATGCTTTTTTATTTTTTTAAAAAAGAAAGGGTTAAAAATGCCTCTATTTATATTAAACTTTGCTTGTGACCTCACAAAGTTTTCATGGATGGCCTGCTTGCAATATACCTCCATGACATTAAAACTAAACATTAATGTAGCGCATTGTTCTCGTTTACATTATCCTGTGCCTCCCAATTAACATTGGATTATTTTATCCTAGGAAAGCTGCCAGACCTAAAAGTACTTCAAGGTCTTGTTGCCTTGTTGACTGGACTGAATTAACGGCACTGCTTTAGGGCCAGGGTCAGCTCCAGGCTTCTGAGGGCCCTCGGGCAAGACACCGCCAACAGGCTCCTTCCCTCCGTGACTCCACCTTCTCACGTCCATTGTCACTTGCTGGTCTTGCTTCTCCTCTTCTTTCTCATCATTGTTGCCTCTTGCTTGCTATTGTACCAAAAAGTGAAAATGTGCAAAAATCCAGAATTTGGCAACCTTTCACATTTCAAGATTTGATTTTTTAATGTCAAATTTCCAATGCCCAATTTAGCTCTGAGTTTTGTGGAAATTTGCTCTTACCCTGCACTTTTATCTGGTGCCCCACTCTCTTGGTGCTCTCCAGGCTTCCTACCCCTATTGGTTTTATAATTTTTTAAAAAAAAATTAAAACAATTTTTAAAAACGAGGTGGTTAACTTGCTACAAGGTTTAATGCACTATCTTTATTTTGGTTCAAAAGAGTAGTTTTGTGTTTTGGAGCCACTAGCCAGACCTCACTTTTGCCTTGTACTTAGGGTGTTGTTGTTGTTGGCAAGTGACTTTCCTTTTAGTCTCACCAGTTTAGCTTCTGGGAAATCAGGGTTCTGTGACCAGTCATGTCCACCATGGCAGCCATTTTATGAATGGAAAAGGTGCCCCATGGCAGCCATTTTGTGAGAATGCCCAAGACACTCTCAAATTTCAGAGGTGCCCATCGACTAAAAAAGTTGAGGGTCTCTGCTGTAGTAGCATCCAACCCCACTCCGGTATCTTATGAAATGAGGAGATGATATGGGAGGAGCAGATCACATGGGCCAATTCTATATAAGTGTCACTGGACCCAATTGAGGAGGCATGGGATGTCATTGCCAAAATAACATATAATGTGGCTATGGGGAATTGATATCCACTCCACTCAGAAAAGAAGTGGATCTGACCATTATTTCTGTGACTTAAAAACAAACAAACCTGCTTTCCTTGGAGGAGTTTATCACTAATTCATGTTTTATTGTGCTTTGCTTTAGATTGTGCTGTTAATATGCCCCTAGTCTATTTATTAAGTAGTTGTGGCTAGGAGAAGACAGTTCAAGGTATGAAAATAAGAAGAAGCTGCAGTTGGATGATGCGTTATCAGCAACAGGCAGCTGTACTTATCACATGAATATTTCATATGCTAGTTTCTCTGACCCGTTCCTGCTCCTGAGCCCTATCCATCAGCTTTTGATTATACCAGACTCTTCCGTGTGTGCTGGTAAAAATTGTACGAGAAGTTACCATTGCCTGTGACCTAAGACCCAAAAGCTTTTCATGTGGACATTCGCCTTGAAGTTCATCCCTCAAGCCACAGGTTACCATACAGGACTGAGGTACCTGATACTGTAACATTTACCAGTGCTTTCTAAGGCCGTTTCTACACCAGGCTGTTTGCCTGGGATGGCCCCCGGCTAGTCCCTGTGAGTCCAAATGATGCAAAGGGACTCTTGGGAGATGGGGGGGGGGGGATGGGCACGGGTATTCCCCTGGATAACAGATCCCTGGGGAAACCCAAATTTTCTGCAGCCCTGGGAAGTTCCCAGGACCACTGGAGATGTGACTGCCTGTCCTGGCTGCTGCTGTGCATACTTGCGAGTAAGCGCAGCAGCAGAAATGGGCATGGAGCTGTGCAGCACGGCTCCGTGCCCATCAAGGGAGGGGGGACAGCAATTTTGTCATCCCCAGGATGGTGGGGGCCCATTTTGGGGGAGCTTTTATTTAAAGTCTTTTTCCTTTCGTTGGAGCGCAAGTGTGCTGTTCTCGGTTTTAAAAAAAATGGCGCCCGCAACTACGACAGCCCAGGAGGAAGCCGGGTCATCGCACTTGTGGTGCGTATTAGTTAACAGAGCCCATTGGAGGGTTCAGAGAAGATGAGAGAAGTCATAGTGTAGCCTGGCAAAGGTCCTTCAAGTCACACTAGGCCTTATCTGCTACAAGTCCTTTAACCCTCCTACACTTTTCTATGTATGGCTGGAGTGTGCTTTGGAATTCATTCCAGATGCCACAATCTACTGCAGAATTTGGACCTGAATTGATTTATTCCACACATGGCCAACATTTTTTTGGGGGTAAGGAACCCTATGGTTCTGTTCACATTTCATAGGGATTCTACTAAAGCTGTTGGGCAGGATTCAGATTTAAGCTGGATCAACTGCACTGTGGCCATCCTGATCCCCCCTCCCATGGCAGCCCCCCCCCGAAAATACTGCACAGCAAATCATGATACCTTTATGCTGAATGGGATAAGCTGTGATGTGTGGAGGTGATCCCCAGAAAATCAGGTATAAGGACCTTCTGCATGTGGAGCCCTGCATCTCATGGAAGGCAGATCCTGGAGCCAACCAGCTGAATGTGTCTTGTTTTGCACTGAGTAAATAAGAGAAAATTTCATTCTTATACAATTTGTTCCATTGGAGATTTTCAAAAAGGTAAGACCTTAACAGATGCCAAGGTCTTGGGTAAAGCTCACAAGGTACTACTATGCTGCACCATATTACTGCTATGAGAGATTAACTGGGGGGCAACTATTTTGTGCCAAGAAACATCAGTTTAAAGAAAGAAAGAAAGAAAGAAAGAAAGAAAGAAAGAAAGAACAAAAGAGCCAACTAGTGGGATCTCTTTAGCTGCTTTGCTGTTTAGATGCAGATGGCTAGTCAGAAAATTATTCTGCTTTGTTGTGGGGGGGGGGGAATATTCAACATTAAATTTGTGTCGAAACTGTTCAGTTCCTTGGGGTTATGTTCTGTTTCCTTTACTCACACCAAATCTTAGATTGCAGCTCTACAGTCTCTACCACACTGCACTTAGTAACCTATGACCAAGGCCAAAGATGGTTCAATTGCTATATCTCTGCACACACAAAAAACACAGCACTTATTGATTCTGAGAGGATCCTAGAGCCAATGTATAAATAGCCAGTCAGACTGAGATTACACAGATGTGTCAAAGCCTATAGAGGTAAATTAACAAAGGCATAACCCAGCATTTTTCAAATTTGGCACCTTTTCACATTGTTGTGGATCCGGGGTGAGCAACCTGTGGTCCTTAGATATTTTGGCCTATAGCTCCCATCACCTTGCAACATTGGCTATACTGGCTAGGGAAGATGGTGTTGTAGGCCAAAACATCTGGAGTCCACAAGTTGCCCATCCCTAGTGTGGACCATGGAACACCAACCATGGAAACCCTGTGCATTACAAAGGATTCTGGGAGTGTTTATGGACACAGATCAATTAATGGTCATATTTTGGACCTCACCATTGGTTTATATGAATTGCACAGGTTCTCTGGGGCATGCACACCACTCCCCTGTGACAGTGCATTAGAGGGGAAGATTGGTTGTTTAGGAATGTATGAGAAATTAATTTCAGTTTGTTTTGGTCAGGATTTCCCCAGTTTGCACCTTCTGGACTGAACATAGACTTGGATGCAATCTCAAGCTATATTTTTAGGGAAGCTGGACCACCATTATTGGCCTTCTCACTCCAAAACTACCAATACACTTCCAAGGAATTCAAGCTTTCCCTGGAATGCAATTTGAAAGTAACTGAGTTCATTTGTAGCCCAATTTGGGCATGCACCCCTCACCTGACTACAACTGTGTAAGAAGGATGGCATGAGCATACTCACTGGCCCCACCACACTTTCCATCACTTTGCCATCAGCCCCACTGCTGTCCACATGATGGAGGGGAAGGTCTGAAGAGGAGAACTTGCTTTACATGTATTGGCTCTCCATATGATTTAGAACTCTGATCATACTGGGCCCACACTCCTGCCTCACACAATTGTGACTGCTTGTTAGAATGCCAAGCTTGTTGGAATCCACAGAGACATTCCCCCCCATTTTAAACCCCTCATCCAAGGGGGATGAAATTTCAGGGGGGAAATGGGTGGAGGAGGTTTACCCTCCCATCCTGGAGTGCCATGATTCCAATCTGAATCAGGGCCACACACACTTATACAATAATAAAATGGAAAATAAAGCTCAGCTACATGCTACATGATTAGCATAATGTATACTTTGCATTGATAGTAAGAAAAGCTCGAACACGCTTACAACATGCTTAGGACTTGAGGGAAAGTATTACTTATTCTATAGAGTTTGCTGAATATTCAAAACTTACTTAGCCTGCATTTTAACTTATAAGTCCCCCCCCTTATGTTCTGTTTAAATTGCAGTTGTACGGTCTGTGGACATTTAACAATAAAGTAGTAGTACTTTGGCCCTCTCTCTCCAGAATCTAAGAAAACAAGAAGTAAAACAGCCACATTTATAAAAATGTTTAAGAATGGTACAGTGCGAACTTGCAATGTAATATAGGAGCCAAAAAACTTTCTTGTTGGTACATGATTCCTTGGTATATTCAAGCATAGCCATTAAGCCCAGAATGATAACTTGACAAGCGAGCATCTGTACATCCATTAAAGGACCAACCAAACAGAACAGAAGTGACACAAATGAAAACCAGATGTTCTGCCAAAAGCCAATGGAAAGGAAATTACTATGTCATTTTTAGCCAGTCCTTTCCAAAGCTATATCAGTCTGGCAGGGCACACAGCGATTGTACGGGCAAAATTAAAAATAAATTAAAATTAAACCATTTAAGGGGGAAATTCTAAGTATGTTTAGACAGAAGAAACTCCTACAACTCCTGGCATTCCTCAGCCAGCCATGCTGCCTGTGGAATGCCAGCAGTTGTGGGAGGTTTTTTTTTCTATTTAAACATGGATTGGATTTTGGCTTTACCTGCAGGTTTGCATGCTAAAATACTAAATGCTGTGCCGAATCCTGCCCCCTACTTTCAGGAACTTTTTCTCTCCCTGTGAAAGAGACAATGATTTTTTTCTGCCTCTTTCACAGGCAGGGGGAGAATTTTTATCCTTGGGGAGGGGGACAGCATTTCCATATACTTTTGAAAAGTGTAGCCAATTGTTTAGGGGTCTTCTATCTTTTTCTTCTTTTCTTTTTTTTAAAAAAAACACCTCCACCACTTGGAGTAGCCTGGCAGTCCTTCATGTGACCTCACCCTGTCCAAGAGTTATTCAGGAAGAACTCCTGGGCTCCTGCAAGTGCCAGGGGTGTTTTTGAAACAATAGAAAGAAGACCCCCTCAAAACTCCCTACACTTCAAAAGGTATGTAGAAACTAGGGGTGTGTACACCAAAAAATACCATTGTTTAGAGTTATCGTCATTTCAGACCAAAAAAATTATTGTCTTCATTCATATCATAGGTGAACTGTATCGTCTTCACAATAATTACCATTAAAAATGATATTTTTGCAGCCCTATTTTTAAAGAACAAAATGCCTATAACATCTGTATTTTAAAAGTTAGAGGCTTGAAACTTGGTCACAGTGCTTATGGGGTATGCCTAAGTATGTGTATGAAATTTGAAATCGATCCCTCCAACCTCGATTTTATATGAATTTTTAAAAGATCATTTCCGTTCTGACAGGTCTGAATGAATGCATGTGGGGAGCTGTCATTCTGATCTCAGAACTGAAATGATCTTTAATAAATTCATATAAAATCAGGGGTTGGAGGGATCGATCTCAAATTTTATACACGTACTTAGGCATACCCCATAAGCACTGTGACCAAGTCTCAAGCCTCTAACTTTTAAAATACAGAAGATATAGGTATATTTATATGGCAGTCCGATAAAACGATAAAATCGCCTGAAAATTATCGTCTCCGATGATTATCGTAGGTTTTTGTATTGTATCGTCATCGTTAAACACATGCACGATAATGACCTCATCGTATCGTTATCGTACATTTTAACGATACAATACACATCCCTAGTAGAAACCTTGGCCCCCTCCCCAAAGACAAAATTATCTGAAAATCTTATCTCTCCTAGCCTCTTTTGACAGAGTTTTCATTCCCCCCCCCCACTCCCTATGAAATGCTGAAAATGGAATAAGCATTTCTTTTTCAGCACAGCATAAAATACTTCTCATTTGCATGCCAGGTGTTTCTTGCCTCCAGTCCTGGGCCAGATCTACACCGAGCAGGATATGATACGTTGAAAACAGTTTGAAAACTGCGCACATAGTGCGTCCTGGGCCCCAACAGTTGTCACTTCTGTTACAAACCATTTTAAAACTACAGTGTAGATCCTGCCCCGGTCAAATAATGTGATTGAATGGTCTTCCTGTGCACTTTCTGCATTGGCTTTTCAGCTAGCCTCCACATCTACTTTTATATTCACCAACATTTCAAGAGCATAGCAAGGTCATATTTGGCCTTGGGGGGGGGGATGTAGGCATGCCCACAGTTAGGGATGAGAAACCTTGCTGGTCTCATCAAAGCTGTATTAGCTCCCTTTGACATTCTTGCCTTTAATTTCTAAAGCAGTGTTACTCAACATGGTGCCCTCCAGATGTTGTGAACCACAACTCCCAGGATTGCTGATCATTGGCCATGCTAGCTATGATTGATGGGAGTTGAACTCTACAATAACTGGAGGACACCAACTTGGTGAAGGCTGCCTTAGATTCCCCCCCCCCCATGAACAAAGCTCCAATCATGCTTAGAATTTCACTTTAGTTTATATCCAGCTGACCACCTAGAGACATTTTAAGTCCCCCTCCCTTTCTGGACATTATAGGGATGTTTTTCTAGTCTTATCAAACTTCTTTTATGCTTTCCTCAAAATTCCTCAGATGTTTTATATGAGGAGCCCTCAGTTTTACTCCAGATGTCATTCTTAGCCCACAGTGTTCTGTAAAAATTTAATTTGTCTGTGGACTTTGGACATATTTTAGCACTCCATGGAGTCAAAATCCGCTGTGGATTTTAGAGCTGCTGTGCTGAGATCAATGAAATTATAGCAGGACAGTATCCATGGAGCACCCCCTTGTACAATTCTCTTCTCCACATGATCCCCTGTGGAAACAAGCCCAACATTGACAAACTATTGTTACGTGAGCTTTTAAAGCCATGGGATGTCAATGGCACTGATTTTAGATGGAGAATTTATTTTAAAAAGGATCTTAATTGTGTCCCCTGGTTAAATAAGAAAAGCAAGAGAGAGCAAAGTCATGGAAATGGAGGTCGCACGAACAATTTCCTATGTTGGTTAGAATGTTTATATTGCCGCTAGCATTAATGAGCTTGTCAATTTGCAGGTGGTAGCATGTTTGGAGAAGTGCTAATTGCAATTAGTCTTCTGTGGACAAGACCTTAGTTTGGGAGATGGTTTTAAAGGTGAGCAGCACTTTGGATATTTCCCCCCTTTGGAAAAAAATAGCTTGCCTTCACTGTGTTGGGATTGGGAAGGTGTTTAAAAAATGGTGGAAAGGGGCGAAAATGCAAAAAAATTGAATTCCATAAAACCAGTGGGGAATGTGTGGCCCTCCAGATTTCCACCAGCCCTAGCCAGCATAGGCAATGGTGAACGTTGATAGGAATTACAGTCCAACAACACCTGTTAGGCCACACATTCGCCATTCCTGTCACATAAGGTCCCTGGCAAGACCACTTCTACTCTTCCCAGGAGGTGCGGGTATTGTAGCAGGCCATCACAGGAACATGGGAAGCTGCCTATATATTGAGTCAAACCATTGGTCCCTCTAATTCAGTATTGTTGACTGACTGGCCGCAGTTCTCAGGGGCTTCAGGCAGGACTCCAGGCCTACCTAGAGAAGTCGGGGATTGAACATGGGATCTTCTGCATGCAAAGCAGGCTTTAGGTCAGCCTTTCCCAACATGGTACTCTCCAGATATTTTGGGCTACAACTCCCAGCATGCCTAAACATTGGCCATGGTGACTGGTGGGTGATGGGAGTTGAAGGCCAAAACATCTTATGGATACCAGGCTGGAGAAGGCTGCTATAGGTGAGATCCAACAATTAGGGATGCATGGAATGTCATCTCCTCCACCAAAGTGTGAGTGTTTGTGGGGATTTTTGGCAACTTTTCATGGTGGGCAAAGCTATTCACTTTCAGGGGTGGAGGATTACCATTACCATGGGGGTGTGGAGCCTCAGACCCAGAGGGCCACATCCAGTCCTCCAGGGTACCCCAGAAGTCCATGACCTTTTACCCTGATCCACTCTCTTTCCTCTAACCACCCATCATTTGGTGTTTTCTTGACTTTTGTGCATTTTCCAACATTTTAAAAGTTTGAAGTGCCTCTCCTAAGGCCCACACTACTGCTTTAAAGGTGATTTAAAATGGTTTATAACAGGAGTGACAACTGTTGGGGCCCAGGACACACTCCATATACAGTTTTCAAAATGTTTTCAAAGTGTTGTATCCTGCTTGGCGTAGATCAGTCCTTAGTTACTGGCAATAAGAGCTTTAAGCTAAAATAGGCTGGTTTTTGTTTTTTTACCCCACTCTTTTTACCTTCCGCTTCACTCACCACAGGCATGTCACCCCAGGGAGCTTCTTTGAATTTGGCCCTTGCAATTATTATTAGATCAGGTGGCAGAGGGCTTTCCATTTTTTTTTCTTGAGCAACAAAAACTTTTGCCACTACTTCGAGCACCACTACAATGTGCAGCCCACCGACATTCCTAACTTGGGACAGAATGGCATAGTGGGAATGACACCACATCATAATGTAACATTGTTCCCAAGGGCATTGCTGGGGGAAGGAAAAAGATGGTTGCTCCCAATAGCCAAAGGCTTTGGGGCTTGGAAGAAAGGAAGAGGGTGGCAAAATTGCTCCCTGGGCCACTTCTGTGGTTTCCTGGGTGTGACTAATCAATAGGGTCTCATGGCAATCTTGAAGTCAATTATTTAGATATAATATATTGATAGCTAGTGTATCAGGAACGTATCCTAAAACGGGGGTTCTCTATTACCAGTCTGGAAATGGTTAGTGGCCTGCCCCAGAAGAAAAGAAAAACTGCCTTGTCCAGTGAGAGGGCAAACACGACGTGGGAACGGAAGTAAGCTAGGAAAAGCCACTCTATTACTGTGAAATCTTGCTCTTGACATTTTCTGAAGTCCATCTGTAGACTAATCTGGCATTGTGCTGTCATTCAATGAAACACTCTTTTATCAAAACGCTTTACCTCGAGGTGGTTAACAAACACTATTTTCTCTTGGGCTACTAATGCACAGACAATCTGAAATCCAATTTCATATATTGTGAGAGACATTCAATTTTCAGTCGTTTAAGAGTAATGTTTTTAGCCACCAGAAAAGCGCGATTTAACCTTAAAACATGGGCGTCTGCTAGATCCTAAACTATAGAAAAAACTTCAAAGAAGCCTTGTATAAAAGAAAGCGAAAGAAAAACAACACCTAAGTACCACAATACTATGCAACAGCCTCCTCACAAATCCAAAAATCCCTTGTCAAAATGGTGCCACCTTATGATAGATCCCAGATAGCAAAGCTTTCGTATCCCTGCAAACCTCATGGCTGATTCCGTTGGCTGATTCCGTCCCCTCTTGTGCATGAGTGGTGCAGTTTTGGCTCCTTTAGCATAAGCATAGGAACACTTGAACTGATATTAGAAGGGATGATGATGATGATGATGATGATGATGATATTCAGCAAAATCTTGCAGCCTTACCAGGCAAAATATATGCCCCCTTGCTTTGCCAGTCCCTGCCCTTACATTCAATTCTACTGACAACAGATGGCACTGTTTTATAGTGCATTTTCAATTTATTACAACCTTTTCAGGGTTTTTATAAAATGATGGATTCCTGCTTGGAAACAGCACGAAGGGCATCGGAGGTTGCCGATGTCATGAAAAGGACCTGCAAACGTCTGTGAGTGACCAATCATGAGTGCGCAATAAATTGCTTGAGTGGAGAAGCTCTTAGACCAAATTTCCCAGAAAAGCACCCACCCACTCCTGACATTTTATAGAGTGGAATCATTTGACTCTACCCATTGTTGGAGTGTCTTTGTGAAGATTCAGGAGATGATTGCAAAAATGAGTTCTTTAAAGAAGAAGAAAAGGGGAATGAATACACATGTGTAAGGAAGTCATCTATTCCAGAAGGCTGTAATCAAGGCTGATGAATACATTACATGTCAACATATTGTACAACAAATTGGGGTAACTTTCGCGTCCCAAACTTGGGCGTGTTTCATTCCCATCTGCTTATTTTCTTTTGATGCATCTTGCAATAATTGACAGCCACTGAAGTCTCAGTCCTATCATCCATCAAAATAAAACTGACACTGCTTTTTTATAAAATAATGACAATTGTAAATCAACCTCTCCCAGGAACGATACCCCACAGCTGCATCAAACAGCAGAAAAACAAAACAAAAAAAGCCTCCAAAATAATTTATAAAAACATCAATGGAACAACCTGTTCTACTTTCTTCAAAGCAGAGCCTTCTTGCCATGTAAACAAGATGACAAATTACCAGCCAACCAGTTTGGGGTGACATTTTGTTTTGATTTGGTTTAGGCGGAGGTCATTGGAGAAAGCTGTCTCCACACATCAGGTAGGAATCTGTAAATGGAAAATGGAGACAGAAAGAAGGGAAGGGAAGGAGATTGGCTTGTTGTGTTACTTTTTAAAGGAAAAGATAGCCTGCAGTTTTAGTCATATCCATACTTTAGTTTAGCTACTTTCTGCTTGTTATAATGATGCAGGTCTTCATGGATTCCAGTATCTTTGCCTGTATTCTTGAAGTCTTCTGCCAAAAGCTTCATATAGCAAACAGATCCTGTACTTACATGTGTTGAATTTTTCTGGGGCAAATGGACCAAAGTGAAGAAAATATGTAAAGTGTTCCATTTTGCAGTAAAATATTAACAACAATTTTTTAAACTTGGATTTCAAGTGTGAAATTTCACATTCACTTCGATCATTTTTGTCGATTTGTGATGGTGAGGGGTTTTGGATAAAATGTCCTTTCTCTATTTTTTAAAAATGTAAACTGAGGCTGCAGTCCAGTACCTACTTACCTTGAAGGAAAACTTCTTAAACATAATGGGATTTCCATTTAAATAGACATGTATAGGATTGGACTTTAAGAACCTTCTCAAGGGAAGTCAAAGCTGGATTTTTATGAGCAAAGATAATGTACATTTGATAAAGGGGACATACTATACCAGAGTATTTGACCTCCAGTCCAATTCCATGTGAACACAGCAGCTAGTACTGTACATGTATAGCCCTGGTGAGAAAATGTGCAATAGTAGGGGAGGAAAGATTAGTCCCTGCCCTCTCCTTTTCATGAACAGCCAGTCTGCTCTATTGCCAATTATTTCAGGGCTGGGGGATCTTTTTTGATTGAGGACTGCATTCTCTCATGGGTAACCTAGTTGGGGGGCACATGCTAAGCAGGGCTGAAGTCTTTGGTGGCCAGGGCCAGAGCCAAAAGAGGGCGAGTCACACCATTTTTTTGTTTCCACTTCCTTCTCTCTCTCTCTCTCTCTCTCTCTCTGCCACTTCCTTTCATCCAAGCTGGCTGCCAGGGAAGGGACCGATCATTTTTGAAAGAGGCCTGGACTGATTCCATGCAGAGGGCTTTTGAAAGTAGGCTGAGGGTTGTATGGGGCCCCAGGTTGCCCACCCTGACTTCTCACCATGTGGCTCCTACTTTCCCTCCAGCCCACATCATTTGGTGGTTTCCATACTTTTGCACTTTTTATCCCCTATTTTTAAAAGTTGAAATGCCCCTGCTGAAGGCTGCGTAACTGGCAGTAAGAGCTAAAATATGCTGGTATATTTGGTATGGAGGCTCCTCCCCTTTTGCCTCTGGCCCTTCACACCACTTAAATGCAGCCTCCAAGAACTTCTCTGCAATTGCATTCAACCCTCAGGCTGAAAAGGGTTCTGCACCCCTGATTTAAAAGAATGAGTAACAGCCGATGGACTATATACAGAGCAGCAGCAACTAACAAAGAGTGAAGAGACTATCGTTCCAAAAAGAAAGCCTGTTCACACGAAGTCTGGCCCCACATATCTGCCCCTACCTGGGTTGGGCTGAATGTCTATTCAGGCTGCATTAAAGTGTTGCTTTATTTCAGTGAGACAAATGAATTGATAAAAATATATTTCAGCAATAAAGAATCCAACCACCACCACTGCAATGGGCTCCATGAGGATAAATGTAACAACACAAATGCCTTTCTCCTATGTTAACAATTAGTGAAACATGAATGGCTCAGAGGTTTGTAGATATGTAGACTGGCATTTTCTAGTTAAGCATAATTAGGAACCTAATTAGTAGAACTGCAAGATCTAACATATTTCTCCCAGAGCTTGAAACCATGTTTGGACAGTATAGTAACGTAAGCCAAAACAATATAATATGCGAGTTCTTGAAATGGATACAAGCTGTGATCAAATATGACAGTTTTTAATTAGTTCTTGGCTATCACTTTGCCTTCTAATTAACATCAAAACCTAGGCAATACATACAAAGCCAGATTATTATTATTATTATTATTATTATTATTATTATTATTATGCAATTTACTCTGTTAATATGGGCACCATTTATATCATTTAAAAACACACCCACACTGCATACTTTGACATTAATATTAAATGATAAGCCCAAGTTCACAAAATGTCAGTATCACAACTCCTATGTGAACCCAAATTATTTAGCAGAAAATGTGGCAGCATAATGAAATTCTTTCAATGAATGTACGTTCAAAGATAAGCTACACATGTATCATTTGCAACCCAGAATGTGAACACAAGCAGGAGCATAATTCTTAGGAATGTTTCATAATTTCCTGACCTTAGAATCATAGAATCATAGAATAGTGGAGTTGGAAGGGGCCTACAAGGCCATCGAGTCCAACCCCCAGCTCAGTGCAGGAATCCACCTTAAAGCATCCCTGACAGATGGTTGTGCAGCTGCCTCTTTGGATGTCCATGTCTGTGAAGACCCTAGGTGTCCTTTCGATGCCAGCTGCAGGTTTTTGATCTCCCACCAGAAGTCTGATGTGGTATGTCCAGCCATAGATACCTCATTGAGTCTGTTAACGGTGTAGCATAGGGATGGGAGAACAAGCAACGTTTGAACTCATTGACTTTATCTGTTTTCCTCATTGATGGACATTTTGCCTCATTCTCGCTCCTGAACACGAGCATCTATTTTTTTCAAACAGGAATACTGCACATTTTTCAACAACACACTTTTTCAAGCACACACCCAAATAGGTTAATGCTTGGGATGGGGAGATACATATTTTCAGAAGCGTGGACTTGCGAACATGAACACATCTTGACTTCAGCAAAGCTTTTGACAAAGTGCCCCATGACATTCTGATTAACAAACTAGTGAAAAGTGGGCTAGATGGAAACAAGTATTAGGTGGATCCACAGTTGGCTACAGAAATGGACTCAAAGAGTGTTTATCAATGGTGCTTTTCACACTGGGGGGAGGTAACGAGCGGGGTACCACAGGGCTCAGTCCTGGGCCCAGTGCTCTTCAACATTTTTATTAATGATTTCGATGAGGAGGTGCAGGGAATGCTTATCACATTTGCAGATGAACAAAATTGGGTGGGATCGCTAATACCCTGGAAGACAGAAACAAACTTCAAAGTGATCTTGATAGGCTGGAGCGCTGGGCTGAAAACAACAGATTGAAATTTAAGAGAGATAATGCCAAGTTCTACACCTAGGAAAAAGAAACCAAATGCACAGTTACAAGATGGGGGATATTTGGCTCAGAACATATGACAAGCGAGAAGGATCTTGGAATTGTTATTGATCACAAGCTGAATATGAGCCAACAGTGTGATGTGGCTGCAAAAAAAGCAAATGCTAATTTGGGCTGCATTAATAGAAGTATACCTTCCAAATTGCGCAAGATACTAGTTCCCCTCTATTCGGCACTGGTTAGGCCCCATCTTGAGCATTGCGTCCAGTTCTGGGCACCACACTTCAAGAAGGATGCAGACAAGCTGGAGCATGTTCAGAGGAGGGTGACGAGGATGATTAGGGGTCTGGAAACAAAGCCCTTTGAGGAGAGATTGAAAGAACTAGGCATGTTTAGCCTGGAGAAGAGAAGATTGAGGGGAGACATGATAGCACTCTTCAAATATTTGAAAGGTTGTCACACAGAGGAGGGCCAGGATCTCTTCTCGATCAACCCAGAATGCAGGATATGGAATAATGGGCTCAAGTTCCAGGAAGCCAGATTCTGGCTGGACATCAGGAAAAACTTCCTGACTGTTAGAGCAATTCGACAATGGAACCCATGACCTAGGGAGGTGGTGGGCTCTCCCACATTAGAGGCCTTCAAGAGGCAGCTGGACAACCATCTGTCAGGGATGCTTTAGGGTGGATTTCTGCATTGAGCAGGGGGTTGGACTCGATGGCCTTATAGGCCCCTTCCAACTCTACTATTCAATGATTCTCTAAAAGGTCAAAACGGATGCCTATTATCACTATGCTAGACAAGGATCGTTCCCTCCTTTTATCCAAATATCTCCTGAATTTACACTGCCTCAGTGTGCAGAGAACAGAAATCCCAATGAGAGAGTGTAATACTTTACCCAAAGAAAACTGAGGAGCAAATATCTCAGAAGCTATCAGCTCCCTATGCCCTATTATACAGTGCTATCCTGTGAGAACTCAGGAATAAGTCCTTTTGCTTTCAATAAACATTACTCCCAGATAAATAAATATAGGATTGCAACCTCTTCACATTTGTTCCCCTTAATATAGCAAGTGCAAGGCCCTTCTGTCAAGGAAAACTGTGCACTCACCAGAACCTGGCCTTGTGGATCATGCAACCAGCAGATGCTCTCCAGAAAGATGCTTCCAGAGACTAGGGGTGCCTCTACAAGAGAGGTTTAATGCTCTTTGAAGTCTCATTAAAAAATTTACCTCTACACCAGCGGAGCGCAAATGGGGCGTAGAGGCGCGTTATCTCCCCGATTGTGTGCATTATCGAATGCGCGTTAAATAGTGAGGTTTTTTTTGCTCCGTCCATTAAAGCGCATTTTGACGGGAAGCTGCTGCCGCCGCCGCCGCTCCTCGCGAGTCGCGGCGGGCTCGAGCTGCTGAACTGAAGCGGAGACACGTGGGGAAGACAGGCGACTACCCTCCGCCCGCTGGCTGTCCCTTCCGCTCGCCGGAGCAGCATGAGGAGGGGGCTGCCTGGCCGCGGCTAGCGTCGGCGAAGGAGGGAAGGGGGACGCCACAGCCGAAGGAGACACGGAGAAGGAGGAGGCAGTTTGCGCGTCCTGCCGCTGCGCTCTGAGGGGACGCCGCTGCCAGCGCCACCGCCGCCGCCTTTTCCTCTCCCCGTTGCTGCCGCGGCTGCTTCGTCTCTGAGCGCCCGCCCGCCCGCCTGCGACTCCTTCCCCTCAAGAGGGGCACCTCCTGCTCTTGCCGCCGCATGGCGGCGACGGCGGGCTCTCTGTGATCCCCGGCCCCCCCGGCAGGGGGCCCGGCGGGAGGAGGAGGAGGAAGAAGAGGGGGTAAAGGAAGGCGAGGAGGAGGAGGAGCGCTCGCCTGCTGCCCACAGCCTACCAGCCAGCCAGCTGGGGAGTGGCGGGGAGGGAAGGGGAGGGGAGGGAAGCGCCTTTTGTCTCCACCTCTTGTGCAGAGGTATTAGGCATAAATGCGCTTCAGCGATAGTGCGCATAATCGCCTAACCGGGCGCAAAAGCGAATCCTTGTAGAGGGGACCTAGGAGATCCAGACATACACAAACAAGACAAGTCAAGCCAAGCCACACTATGCACTCAAATATTATTTTGCTGGGACAGAACAATTCTGGGACAAGACAACACAAGACAACGAAAAAGTAAAACACACTACTTCATCGACATAGCAATACCTAATGCCAAAAATGTTGCATTAAAGGAAGAGGAAAAGATAGAAAAATATACACTATTGGCTATTTAAGTTAAAGAACTGTGGTAACAGGAAAAAAGTTACAATTATTCCATTAGTTAGAGTGATCATATGGAAAGGAGGACAGGGCTCCTGTATATTTAAGAGCTGTATCAAAAAGGGAATTTCAGCAAGTGTCATTTGTATGCATGCACCACCTGATGGAATTCCCTCTCCATCACAACAGTTAAAGCTGCAGGAGCCCTGCCTAGCAGGACCAGATACAAAATAGGGCAGACACCCCCCCCCAGGTAAAATCATTATTATTATTATTATTATTATCATCATCATCATCATCATCATCAACATCAACATAGAATCATAGAATAGTAGAGTTGGAAGGTGCCAATAAGGCCATCAAGTTCAACCCCCTGCTCAATGCAGGAATCCACCTTAAAGCATACCTGGCAGATGATTGTCCAGCTGCCTCTTGAATGCCTCTATTGTGGGAGAGCCCACCACCTCCCTAGGTAATTGGTTCCATTGTCATTTGCTTTGTTTCCAGACCCCTGATCATCCTCATTCCCCTCCTCGGAACACGCTCCAGATTGTCTGCATCCTTCTTGAAGTGTGGTGCCCAGAACTGGATGCAATACTCAAGATGAGGCCTAACCAGTGCCGAATAGAGGGAACCAGGACCTTATATGATTTTGAAAGCTATACTTCTATTACTACAGCCCAAAATAGCATTTCCTTTTTTTGCAGCCACATCATGCTGTTTGCTCATATTCAGCTTGTGATCTATAACAATTCCAAGATCCTTCTCACTTGTCGTATTGCTGAGCCAAGTATCCCCCATCTTGTAACTGTGCATTTGGTTTCTTTTTCCTAGGTTGTCCGATTTTATCCGATGCAAATTGAACCAAAAAAAGTCAGATTGGATAAAACCAGAGCTCCTTGAACCAACATCAGAATTGGGAATTGGATGTCCGATTTTGCTTGGATCGTATCGGAATCGGACATCAGATCCGATTCAATGCAGATCCCTAACACTTAGGACTGAAGTACATATTATTAAAACATACACACATGCACACACCTGGGGCTGTTGCTGATAATGCTGGCCTTGTGTCAAGTTCCATCCTCTACTTCATAGTGTAGTACAAATTGATTCATGTCCTGATATTATTATACTGAGTGTTGTGTGTAAGGTAGTCCCTGCCCTCAGGCTTATAATGTAGAAAGCATGACTAAGGATGGATAAATCTGTCAAGTTCATTTTTGGCATCCCTGTCAGATTTCAGCAGCTAAAGTCATTCCATTCCTGTATTGATTTGCAAACTATTTTTTAAAAATCCTCATGAAAATTTGTGCATGCTTTTACATGCATTTTTCAAAGGAAGTGAGGCAGGTGGCTACTAGGAGGAGGGCCTTCTCTGCTGTGGCACCCTGGCTGTCGAATGAGCTCCCTAGAGAGGATCGCCTGGCACCTACATTATATTCCTTTCGATGCCAGGTGAAGACCTTATTTTCACAATATTTTAACAGTTTATTTATCATAGTCTTTTAACTCTGCTGTTTTAAATCTGTATTTTAAATTTGCATTTTAAATCTGCATTGCTGCGCGGTTTTACCCTGGTTGTGTTTTTATATTGCATTTTTATATCGTGTTTTTATACTGTTTCGTTGATGATTTTAATTTTTGTGAATCGCCCAGAGAGCTTTGGCTATTGGGTGGTATATAAAAGTAATAAATAAATAAATAAATTGATAATGAAGGAAGATATAGTATGCATTTCAGACAGGGAATATGGGACACTACATAGGGCTGCTATTTTTCATGACAGGTCTGAATTTGTCACTCCATTAGGTGTACAAAAATGTAATGGGTAAAGTCCAACATAAGTCCTACTTAGAGTCAACATATTGAAATGGATGGGACTTAAGTTAGTTATGACTACCTTAAGTCCCATTCATTTCTATAGGTCTACTCTAAGTAAGACTTATGTTGGATTTTACTCAATGTGTGAAGTGGCCCAGTATGTGTCCATTCGGGAGGCATGCTACTCCTTCAGTTTCTCCAGCACAATGTATGAAAGAAAGAAAGAAAGAATCAAGGATGTCTCAAAATAGTAAATCTATTTAAACCGCAAAGATCCTGTTAAAGGACATTTGTGACAATCTTTTTCAAAAGATGAAAAAGTGGTATCCACCTAGTCCTGATTTGCAGCTTACAAAAAAGAAAGAAAATCATTGTATAGATGGATGGCAAATTGAGAGCGTTTCTCTGCTAATGATCCTTAAATATAACTGGCAAGCTCTGGCTGACTGTACAGCCCATTTCAATGAAATTGTCCATTTAGCTCTGAAGCTCCTTTTCAGAAGGAAGCTTCCTGTTCTTCCAATTAAACTGTGAGTTGTGGCAATTCTGTAAAATGGCTTATTACTGCTTGAACTCTGGACTGACTTTGTTGGGGTGGGGAGAAACTTTTTGAGAAATGGAAGCATTTCATCCCTGAACTATTTCCCATCACTACAGGGCCAGAAGGAAAGCTTATATAAAGTGCTGTGGGGTTGTTTTTAATTTTAAAACCCTTTTCAAAAATTGTAGAGGTGTTAATATTGATTTTGATGATGTAAATCTGAGAGCCTTATATGTTGTGTTTCTTTGCCCTCCTGCCGAAGTGCAAGACAATAAAGAAGTCTGTTAAGTAATCTACAAACCTTTATTCAATAAATAAACATCCTTTTGCACTTCAAGAGAGTTTAAAGCTTAGGAACTTTTATCTAGACTAACACTTGGCTATCCTAAGCGAGACAATTGTTCTTTCAAGAAGAGGAAAGAAGGTCTTTTCTTTGAGTCCCTTTTACTTCAAGGAGGATTTCTTGGAAGACGCTTTTGGCGAGTGGCTAGTCGAGCTGACTGCCTCTCACCTACCTTTAGCTCCGTCTGTCTGAACTTACAGCGGACCCTGGGATCAGCTAGCTCTGAAGTCCCCTCCCCATTGGAGGATCCCTGAGTTCCCACAGACTGTGAGTTGTTAATGTTTCACTGATAAGGCCTGGTGAAGATTCCTCCCTGGCAGCCAAAGAGCTTGAGAGAATCACCTCCCCCACTTCCTGTGTAAGCTGGGACGTTTCTAGTCCTGTTTCTTCAGCTTCAGAATCTGATTCTGATTGATAGCTTGAAATTCCTTCCCCCACACCAAAGAGAAGAGATCTAGTCATGAAAATACAGAGAATAAAAAGTAGAGATGGATTAATCTGTCAGTTCCACTTCCTCCCATGTTTTTCTTTTTATATCTCAAATTCTTTCTGCTTTGAATATGAAGACAATTCCAACTTGTTTTTAAAGAAATTTGCCAATTTTGGCCAGTTCTTATAAAAAACCCAAACCAAACAAAATTATCTGTCATCCCCAATCTCTCTATATAAAACACTAAGGTAATGCATGGCACGGAGGTTCTGAGCTATGAGAAGAACTTTGTTTTGCTAACGAACAGGATATATAAACACAGCTGGGAGTGGGGAGGAGCAGCTGGGAGGGATTAGTGGGGAGCGAGAAAGCTCAGAGAGCAGGCTGGGTGGCTTGCTGGCATATGTGGAGGCCTCAAATAAGTCCCTTCGGTCTGCAGGCAGGTGAGTGGGGGGAGGGGGTGGTGACTGGGAGGGAGCAAGGGGGAGTGGCTGGGAGGGGGAGTCCAATGGACTCTCAGTTGGCTTCATGCCCAGCTTTTCTGGGCGCCCACAGAAAAGCCAAAAAGTATGATACTGAGCAATAAAGTACGAGCATGCAAGAAATCTGCACAAGTCAAGCTAGTACAATCTAATACATATTTTTCTTGACTGTACCATGTCTGACTACATGTATGTTCTAGAATGCTTGTTAATATCTGTGGTCCTCTGGAGATCTGGAGATTATTTATTTATTTATTTTATTCCATTAATATACCGCCCCATAGCCGAAGCTCTCTGGGCGGTTTACAAAAATTAAAAACATTGAACATTGAAAACACCAATATACAAAATTTAAAACCATAAAGCATAAAAACAAGTTAAAATTACAATATCCTTCTGGGTCAAAGCACAACAATAACACAAATACAGAAAACCCTCATCATATGCTGTTAAATGCCTGGGAGAAGAGGAAAGTCTTGACCTGGCGCCCAAAAGATAACAATGTTGGCGCCAGGCAAGCCTCGTCAGGGAGTTCATTCCATAATTGGGGGGCCACCACTGAAAAGGCCCTCTCCCTTGTTGCCACCCTCCGTGCTTCCCTTGGAGTAGGTAACCAGAGGAGAACCTTAGATGTGGATCGTAGTGTACGGGTAGGTTCATGGCGGCAGAGGCATTCCATCAGGTATTGTGGTCCCAAGCCGTGTAAGGCTTTATAGGTTAGAACCAGCACCTTGAATTGGGCAGCCAATGCAAGCGGGCCAGAGTAGGTTTTATATGCTTGAACCTTCTGGTTCCTGTTATCACTCTGTCCACTGCATTTTGCACAAGCTGCAGCTTCTGAACCATCTTCAAAGGCAGCCCCACATAGAGTTCATTGCAGTAATCCAATTTAGAGATTACCAGAGCATAGACAACTGAAGCCAGGTTATCCCTGTCCAGATAGGGGCGTAGCTGGGCCACCAACCGAAGTTGGTAGAAGGCACCCCGTGCCACCGAGGCTACCTGAGTCTCAAGTGACAGAGATGGTTCTAGGAGAACCCCCAAGCTATGAACCCACTCCTTCAGGGGGAGTGCAACCCCATCCAGAACAGGTTGAACATCCTCCATCCGATCAGCGGAACCATCCACTAACAGCATCTCAGTCTTGTCTGGATTGAGTTTCAGTTTATTAGCCCTCATCCAATCCATTGTCGCAGCCAGGCACTGGTTCAGCACATCCACAGCCTCACCAGTTGAAGATGAGAAGGAGAAATAGAGTTGTGTGCCATAAGCGTAATGATGACAACACACTTCAAAACTCCAGATGACCGCTAACAATGGTTTCATGTAGATGTTGAACAGCATGGGGGACAAAACTGACCCCTGAGGAACCCCATACTGGAGAATCCACGGGGCCGAGCAATGTTCCCCAAGCACCACCTTCTGGAGCTGCTCTGCCAAGTAGGAGCGGAACCACTGCAATGCAGTGCCTCCCACTCCCAACTCAGCCAGTCGTTCCAGAAGGATACCATGGTCGATGGTATTGAAAGCTGATGAGAGATCAAGGAGAATCAACAGAGTCACACTCCCCCTGTCTTTCTCCCGACATAGGTCATCATACAGGGCGACCAAGGCTGTTTCCGTACCAAAACCAGGCCTGAAGCTGGATTGAAATGGATCCAGATAATCAGTCTCATCCAAGAGTGTCTGGAGCTGGCTCGCAACCACTCGCTCAAGGACCTTGCCCAGGAATGGAACATTTGCCACCGGTCTATAGTTATTAAGATTTTTGGGGTCTAGGGAAGATTTCTTCAGGAGTGGTCTCACTACCGCCTCCTTCAAGCGGCCTGGGACCACTCCCTCTCGTAGAGAGGCATTAATCACTTCCCTGACCCAGCCGGCTGTGTGCTGTGAGACCCAGCTCTATTTCTTCTTGCCTTCTGAATCAGATGAGGCTACAGCCCAGGGGTGAGGAATATGGTCTGGAGGCTACATCCAACCTCTACTCTGTTTTGCAACCCCTAGCACTCCCAAGCTGTTTTCATTTTCATATTGTTTTAATGGAAATTTGTTCTCCAGTGCTTCCCAAGTATGCATTCAAAGAAGATGCACTCTCTCCATATGCCTTGCTTTAAAGAGAAAATGAGACTTTCTTGCATATTTGAAGAGGGCTATCATGTCTCCCCTCAATCTTCTCTTCTTCAAGCTAAACATGCCCAGTTCTTTCAGTCTCTCCTCATAGGGCTTTGGTTCCAGACCCCTGATCATTCTCGTTGCCCTCCTCTGAACACGCTCCAGCTTGCCTGCATCCTTCTTGAAGTGTGGGCCCCAGAACTGGATGCAGTCCTCAAGATGGGGCCTAACCAGTGCCAAATAGAGGGCATTTGTCCCTATTAAATTTCATTCTGTTGTTTTCAGCCCAGCGCTCTTGTCTATCAAGATCACTTTGAAGTTTGTTTCTGTCTTCCAGGATATTAGCTATCCCGCCCAATTTTGTGTCAACTGCAAATGTGATAAGCATTCCCTGCACCTCCTCATCGAAATCATTAATAAAAACATTGAAGAGCACTAGGCCAAGTCTGAGCCCTGTGGTACCCCTCTCATTACCTCCCTGCAGTTTGAGAAGGTACCATTGATAAGCACTTTTTGAGTCCGATCCTGTAGCCAACTGTGGATCCACCCAATAGTTGTTCCATCTAGCCCAGTTTTAGCTAGTTTGTTAATCAGAATGTCATGGAGCACTTTGTCAAACGCTTTGCTGAAGTCAAGATATACTATGACCACAGCATTCCCACAGTCCACACAGGAGGTTACCCAATCAAAGAATGAGATCAGATTACTCTGACAGGATTTGTTCTTGACAAATCCATGCTGGCTTCTAGTAATCACTGCATTGAGGCAGCAAAGCATTGTACCTTCTGAGGGTTGAGCTGGGGACAATGCCAATAATCCTTGCTTATTTTCTGAAAGTTCAAGTTATGGTCAGAGCAGAGACATTAAAAGAGCAGCAAATCCCCTCTGGCTGTGGTGAACATGGTGTGAGTCACCTTCTGCAATAGCTTGAGTGGGTGAAACAAAGTGACATATCTTCTCCAAACCTCCTTGACAATATCCTTTTTTTTAACCTGAAAGAAAATGAAGTCCTGCAATCTTGTCCGTGGCATTATGAAAGACTGACCACAAAATGTCATGAGAAACAGACATCCCTTTGTATGTGCCTTTTGTGGGTGGGTGTTGGGATTATGGAGAAACAGCTTCCAACAAATAAAAAAGAAGAAATGATATTCCCTGATGAAAACTGTACCCCTGGTTAAGGTCATTCCAGTCCCAAGGGGTTGGGAATGACAGATGCAAGTTGTTGGTTTGTAAGAACAACATTTTAAGATGCCGTAAGAACAGAAAAGGACATCAGAAAAGTGGGCATAAAATGCATTTATAAGGCTGTGTTGAGTATTCTCATTTCACTTTTGTGACTTAAAATAGCAATTTCATGAGATAAGAATAGTATCTGAAGCTCCCTTTGATTGTGTGGATATTCACCTTATTTTTTATCAAATCCTGTACCACTCCACCCCACCCCCCACCCCTTTATCTGCTGATGCTGCACCATCGTTTTCCTCCTGGTTTGAATCTTCTTTCTCCTTCCTGGTTCAGTCACATGGATGATGCCAGCCAATCGGTGATCATGAAGTGAGTGGGCTAACATTGTGGCGCTACACAGCCAAATCTGATAGGTCATGCATTGATTTTACTGAAGGCAACTGAAGTTAATGCAGGGTGAAGTTAATGTATATGATGAGACAGACATTTCGGGAAGGAATGCTGATTTCCCCCCACCCCTCGGAAAACGGAGTCATTGCCCATGTTGAAAATATCTGTGGAAACTTGCGAGTCATTTCAACAAGCCAGATTTTTAAAATGGCATTTAAAAATACTCCAGTAAAGATAGCAAAAATTATATGCATACTTTAAAATAATGGCAAAAGACAGCAGCTGATTGCTATGGAGGAACCTTGCTCATGGAAGTCAATGAGATATTAGGAACTGATTTCAAATGAATGAGACTGTGATTCATGTACCATACACTTGATGATTGTGAGTGGAATGGAACTGGACTGGGAAGAGCATACATTCTGCAGGAACTTTGCTACATCATATCTGGGCTCACTTGAAGATGATGTAAAGGTTCATGGATAGGCACCATAGATTGGTGGTAAAGCCCGTGCTTTGGATGTATAATTTCTGAGATTCAATCCTCAGGATCCCTGTAGATAGTTTCATCTAGCTCAGCTCTAAAAGAGTCCTTGGACAACTGTGGCCTGTCAGATCAGACACAAGTGTGTATACATAGACCAATGGTGTGAATAAGTCAGCATCAAATGTTCATATTGCAAATGAAAGAGCACCTGGCTCAGCATCTACAGAAGAGGGGCATTGTAGATCTTATATATCAGAAGCCACATTCACACAAGCAATTACTTCAATTTTAACTGGATGGGTGCTGTTTATTTCTTTTATTTCTATTAATTGTGTTTTTATTGATTTGTTGCTGCTTTTTAATGTGCATTGTATTCTTATTAGCCACCTTGAATGCCATTTATGGCAGAAGGGTGGGATATGAATTGAATATATATGTAAATACAATATAACATATATTCTGTGTCCATAATGATCTAATAGAGATGTAAGGAAACATCTTGAAAAAAATTACTAGTCTTATTGAATGTCTCTGAACTCAGGATCCTCCAAGTAACTTTATTTATTTAAACTTTTTATTTGTTACATTTACCCTGACTCTTCCTCCAAAGACCCAAAGGTCTTCCTCCGTTATCTTCCTCCTTTCCATTTTATCTTCACAACAACCCTGTAAAGTAGATTAGGCTGAGAGTCAGTGACTGGCCCAAAGTCACCCTGTGATAATCATGGTCTACCCAGTCCCAGGCCAATGCTCTAACCATCACACCACAATGTTTCAAAAATTGTTTTAAGAGAAATTTGGGGGCAACTAAAGTCCGCTGAGGAATTTGACTTACTTTAGTGAGTGAGCAGGCCTTTAGTTCCACTTGAAATTCCTACCAGAGGTTTTGCCTGAGTAGGAGCCAATAAACTTGCTTCAAACTTAAGTGTTAAGTAAAGCTTGGTGGCAACTCTAATGGCATTGAACTTAAATACTATTCCTGATAACAAAGTGAAGAAGGACCAGGATCATGGGATTCTCTTTAAAGAGGTGTAGCACCTTATTTGTGTGAATGTTGCAGAAAGAAAGCCCACCATAGGTATGTACAAGAATGTTGTTCCTTTTCGCAAATCAAGTGAACATTTCTTACTCTCAATCACGAATGCGAACGTGAGCAGGAACGCTTTTTTTCAGAGAATGTTTGCAAGTTCCCAAATTTGCAATCACATTTGAAAAATGCATTTTTTTTTTAAAAAATGTGCACTTGAAATGACATATTTTTAATTCTGTAGTCAATGGGGGAAAGTTCACACTTTTGAAAAATATGCCCAGAAAGGTGCGCTTTTCCCATTCCAAGTGGGCATGTTTCTCATTTGATGGAGATGAAAAACAGTCAAAAAGTAAAACAAGTCAAAAGAAGGTCTGAAGTGATTTTTGGAGAATTTCAAAGAGTTTGGAAATAGCTGGTTTCCCCATTCCTACTACTACCGAGTATGGCCTTGTAGACAGCAAAGCTAATGAGAACTCTGGACTAACTCATACGTTTGTCATTGTTTCCAGTTCTTAAAATAGAATTTGATAAACAGAGTTCATCAAATCATAAAGTGTTGGAAAACAAAACCAAAAGCAATGACAAGCTTGGAAACCCATTTAATAGGTAAATTGGAAGCCCATTTAATAGGTACGCTCAAAACAACTTTAAAAATTGTTTACATTGAAGTAATTATTTATTCTCCGCAGAGAACATCATTGTTCTAATCATTGATTTTAATAATCTTTCTGTTGAGTTATTTCCCCCAAAGGAAGACGCATCCTTTGTGGCTATAATGGCTAATGCTAATTGAGTTGCCTACAATTAAATAGAGTACATGCACTTAGCAAGCTCTTCTATATTGCATTTATTTGTGCAATTATATAGTTTTACATCTTCAGATGGATATTTAGGGAACATTTTCAATACGTCTAAATATACGGTGAATGATATAATTAAATGAAGTGCCTAGAATCAACCTCTGGCAAGGCTTAGTCATTTGTGCCAGAAAACATCCACTGAATGTATTTGTCTAATGATTCTTCCTATCTTTTCTTGTATGTCAAATAGGAAGTTTTAATTAGTGGAGGCAACCTCAATCTCCTGTTTGGGCTTGTTTTTCTGGCTGAAATACTCCTGTTTAATTTTCTTCCTTTGTTAGACCATGTGAATCATTCATTCTTTCTGTATTACCAAGGTAATACTGTCGTATACCTGCCTATGACTTTCAAGTATTTTTCCTGTGACATTCCACAATATATGGTATTTTTTTGACAAGGGGAAACAGGGTTTGAGTGAGCACTACCCAGAAAGTTGAGGTTACACAGGGCGTGTGTAACGGTTAGCATATGAAAAGCAACATTACTTCGGTGACAATAATAGAATATTGGAACAAGACAGCAGAACTTTCAAATAGAATTAGAAGCCATATATACTCCTGCAGAAGGAAGATTATGTAAAGCATTTTTTCTTCATAACAGAAGAAAAAGAAGGGATTTTAGTTCATTATAGATTTCATGACAGTCAGGAACGCTTTATAAATCAACAAGTCCATGCTGCTGTCCACAAAATGACCGTCCCATCAGGTAGCTGTTATTTTAGCATCCAACCACCATGTTTTTCATTGAGTTTCTTCCTCATCTACCATTGAGACGGGGTGGGGAGTGGGGGAACAGAAATTTTACCCTAAATCAACTAAAGCTGTGAGAAATCTTCTCTGCTTTTGACTCTTCTGGTGAAAAGTAACCATGATAGTGTGAACATATTCATAACATGGGCCAAAACATTGGTAAAAAGTGGATGCCTCATTTTGCCAAGAACATAAAAAGAGCCATGCTGGATCAGACCAAGGGTCCATCTAGTCCAGCACTCTGTTCACACAATGGCCAACCAGCTGTCAGCCAGGAACCCACAAGCAGGACACAGGTGCAACAGTACTCTCCCATCCATGTTCCCCAGCAACTGGTATATATAGGCTTACTGCCTCTGATAGCGGCAGTAGCACATAGCCATCAGGACTAATAGCCATGCTTTAACATAGATTCCTGCATTGAGCAGGGGGTTGGACTCGATGGCCTGATAGGCCCCTTCCAACTCTACTATGATTCTATGATAGCCTTCTCCTTCAGGAATTTATCCAACCCCCTTTAAAGCCATCCAAATTTATGGCCATCACTACACCTTGTTGTAGCGAATTCCATAGTTTAACTATGCACTGTGTGACAAGGTACTTCCTTTTATCTGAGCTGAACCTCCCACCAATCAGCTTCATGGGATGACCCCAGGTTGTATTATTATGAGAGAGGGAGAAAAATGTCTCCCTACCCACACTCATCACACAATGCATAATTTTGTGCCCCTCTGTCATGTCTTCCCTTAGCCTCCTCTTTTGCAACCTAAAGTACCAGCCTAAAGTATCCCTCATAGCTGAGATGCTCCAGACCCTTCCCAGCTCTACAATATCTGTTTAAAGGTGTGACCAGAACTGTACATAATATTCTACATGTGGTCGCACTAGATTTGTATAAAGGCAATATGATACCGGCAATTTTATTCTCAATTCCTTTTCTAATTATGCCTAATATAGAGTCACAAATGTTTTTGAAAAGCTATCAGTAGTTTTGGCTCAACTCTAAACACACACACACACACACAGCACACTCCAGGCTATTTCATATAAACTTTCACCATCATACTTCAAATGGTGCCCATTGTAGTATCCCAGTGACAATCCCCTAGCAAGCTTGTATCTTACTCAAGAGGTGCCTGGTAGCCCAAAACATTACTGTTAAGGCCAACTACATCACTGAATTATTTAACATCCGATGACTGACAGCCAAATCCACACATTGTCTCTATGGAAGAGTTTTTTGTTGGAGTTGACATCGTGTGATATAAAAAAACCTAGCTGCAGCGCTTAATTGGTGATGACTCATTCATGTAGCAAGTCAGCACTTGATGCTGCAGTAATCAACTGAAGAACATGCATACATCAACTGGCCTTTATATGTTGCTTTTGAGATTAGACAGGAAGGATGATTCTTGCTCATATATGGCTTGAACAACAACATCAATGACAAGTATCTCTGGAAACAAAATGCATGGTGCAGAAAGACCCATTGGTGGCAATATTTTACACCCCAGGGAGAGATGGTTGGCACAATACCACCAACTCTTGTGACCATCTGCCATTTGGATCACCCAAGTGTTGGAAGTTGCACAGCCAACCCACAGTGAAATACATATTGCATGAGTTAACTGTTCATAGATGTGCAGGTTATCTTCAACTCAGCTGCAGGTTTGGCTGTGTATGCCAAATCTGCAAAAAGCTGGAAATAGCAATACCAAGAAGACCTTTGGAAGCTCTGAGAAAGAAGAAGGAGGTGTAAGAAATAAAATAAATTGAGGCATCGGTGATGACAGACACAAAAAAATGATTCAAACTTATGACTGCACTGAACACTTTATGAGGGTTACTATACATAGATGCTATAGGAAGGGCAGGAGCTCCATGTGGTTATGCCTCAGAAGCACATATATATCTTATTGAGTCAAGGGTTCTATACATGGAATAGACACTGGGTGCACATCAAATAAAGCGTTGTTACCTGCCCTAGTTCATCCCGTTTCCCCTATGAACCCAATACATTCTAGGGTTGCCACCAATTCCACTACAAGTAGAATAGTATTGTTTATTCTTTTACCCTTTAAATAATGTCTATACCACTCCTTCCTTGCCAGAGGTAATCCCATGATAGTTCCCAAGCTTCACAGAAAATAACCATCTGATGAAACTAGGTTAGTGAAATGGAAGGGGACAAGGGGAAACAGGCAGCATCCCACAACCACATCAGGGTTTTACTATTTCATTTGACTGGAGAGGTTGAGGCACACCCAAGTTCAATGGCTTGTGATGGATAAAGACTGATGCAGTAGGACTCATATTTGAATACCTTTGGCAACCCGATTCCAATGGTCAGATTTCCAATTCCACAGTCCGCTTGGAGGTGGGCACACCAAATGGAACTACATTCTTCATCAGACCAATATCCATCCAGTCAAGCATTCTATTTCTGCAGCAACCAGCTAAACACCTCTGTAACCTCACAAGTAGGACATGGAGATAAGGGCCCATCACATTTTTGTCCCCTGCTTCTGATAGTCAGAACCATAGTGTCTCTGAAAATAGAGGTACAATCTAGATAACAGGGCTAATAGTCACTCATCTTTCTAACTGCCATTTATCTGTGCAGAAAAAGACAACTAAAATGATCAAGGGGTTGGAGCATCTCCCCTATGAGAGAAGGTTACAACAGCTGAGATTGTTTAGCTTGGAAAAAAGGAGGATAAGGGGAGACATGATAGAGGTGTATGAAATTATGTATTGAGAACATGGATAGGAGATATTTTTCTCCCTTTCTCATAATACCAGTGGGGGTCATCCCATGAAGCTGATTGGTGGGAGATTCAGGACAGAATGAAGAAAGTACTTCTTCACACAGCATATAGTTAAACTATGGAATTCACTACCACAAGATGTAGTGATTTTCACCAATTTGGATAGCTTTGAAAGTGTTGCCCAAAAGTAACAGGCTCGTTTTCCTAGGAGATATGCCAATTCCCACTAAGAAGCACAGACTCCAAAGATCTGGTCCAACGCACTTTTATTACGTGCACGAGCGGGTGCACTATAGCAAGCTCCCAGCTCACCAGAGTCACACCTAGGGGCACACAAGCCCCCCCTTTTTATACTATACAGCATAAGATCTACGTCATTACTTTATACAGCGCAAGCGCAAGCAAAACCCCAATGCATTCCAACAAGAGAGTCTCTGCCCTGTGACACACTGTTGAAAGCTACTGCGCATGTTTCAATTGTTACTAGGGTAGATTCTGTAGCTTCTGACAAGATGCGCTGATGGCCTTGCATTAGGACAAATGCTATAACCAGATGAAACCGGGCTTGTGGCAAGGCCTTTTCAGCTGCATACGCACTTTAAATTTTCCTTCAGCCTTGAGCAAGGTTCCCAGCATTCTGTACGTGAAAGCAAAGATGGCTACACTTTGGCTAACAAAAGGGGGTTGGATAAATTCCTGGAGGAAAAAGTTATCAATGGCTACCAGTCCTGATGGCTATGTGCTACTGTGATGTTTCACTGTTCTATGCTGTTTATTTGCTATGTAAAGGCTGTTTAGACTTTGTATGATAAGGCTAGTTAGTGCATAATTCTGTTGGGAGGGGGAGTGAGTGAATGGAATGTTGGAGTAAATGCTGATTGGCTGTTGGATTTGAGTATGAAAAAGAGAAGGACAGTAAAAACAGTTGCTGAGTCAGTTGGGGTTGGGTTGCTGAAGAGAATAGATGAGAGTAGAGTCTGCGGTTTATTGTTTTGAGAATAAAAGGGAGCAGGAGGAGGTAGATTAGGATTTTTGTGGGTAGACATCTTTATTGTAACTAGTAAGCACTGAACTAAACGTAACCATAAGCTTGCTAAAGTGAGTGAACTTCTTACAAATAAAAAGTTATTTAGTTTCACACTGGATTGGCTCCTTTGATTACTAGGTGGAAGGTGCTGAGTTGTATGGTGGCAGCAGTGAAGTGGAAGGTGAATTATAAAGTGCACAGGTGGTTGCAGGGGTGCTCAGCTTTGGGGTCTAAAAGAGTCCGATACTCAAGTGAGGCACTGCATCAAGGGAAACTGGTATACTCAGCGAGAAAGGGACACTAGTTGTGTAGAAAGCACCAAGCTGGTTGCTGTGGGATCAAAACAAAGGTCAGAGGCCACAGTACCAGTGGGAGAGTAATTGGTGATGCTCAGAGGTGGGAACAAAAAAAAGGACATTGGGAAAAATTAATCCACAGAGTGGGCAGCCGTAAGCCAATCGTGTTCATCTTTGGGAGCCTTTTAAGAAAAAGGTAAAAAGGAGTCCCCAGGTGAATGGGGTCGTGATAGCTACCTCCAGTATCAGAGGCAGTAGGTCTATATACACCAGTTACTGGGGCACATGGGTGGTAGGGTTGGCTGTTGCCCCTGTGTCCTGCATGTGGGTTCCCGTTCGACAGCTGGTTGGCCACTGTGTGAACAGAGTGCTGGACTAGATGGACCCTGGGTCTTATTCAGCATGGCTCTTTTTATGTTATGTCTTTTAAAGCAACCTGGCACCTTGTAGATGTGTGAGACTACAACTCTCTTCATCCCCATCCTCCATGGACATACTGGGCAGGTTGATGGTGGTTGTAGTCCAGCACATCTAGAGGCCACCAGGTTGGGGAAGACTGCTTTCAAGCCACCTAAGCAAGCACCCTTCATCTAAGAATGTGATGAGTCCCTTGGCCATTGTATGAAAATAGAAAACATTTCTGATAATAACAACATGTACTTTGAAGTAATGTCAGTTTAAGGTGGATTCCTGCATTGAGCAGGGGGTTGGATGGCCTTATAGGGCCCTTCCAACTCTACTATTCTATGATTCCATAATTCTATGAACTGGGAGAGAAAGGAATCATATTAGGAACGTGCTTGGATTCAACTGTCACTTCTCCAAAATAATGCTCAAGACGAATGACACCATGTATCAGCAAGATAGTTAAAGAGGTATTTGCGGTGGGCTGGAGCAGATAACATAAGAGGCATAAGCTGCTTACAAAATCCAGCTATAGAAAAAGCACTATGAATAAATCCAAGACACAAGTAAAAGGAAAAAAAGACTATTCTCTAAGATCATAACTGTAAAGCGCAAGGCAAGTTAAGTACTATTGGATTACACTGACTAGCAGCAAAATGCTCAGATGGGTAAAAACAAGACACAAGCCTGGAAAGTACAAAGGAATAGCAGTCCAGTCCAGTTGCAAAATTCATTTTTCTAGTATTAAAGAAAGGACTTGATGAGGCCACATTTGCAGTATTAAGCTGACTTCTGATTGCTTCCCCCCCCATGAGGCAAATGAATATTTGTTTTGTCCAGAAGTATAGAAGATTAAAGCAAGTGCCAATGAGCATAGGTCAACTGAGTAAAATTAGAATATTTAAAACGTTAGAGAAATTGGAGTGGAGATGATAACCTTGAAATACATTCTGAAAATGAAATAGTATTTACAGGGCTATTACAATATGCATGAAACTGAAGAATGTGACATATGAGCCAACATAAATCATCTGTACTTATGTAAAGACAGCACCCAGTGACCAGCGATCACAGTAGAAATAACTTTTCAAGATCCTAGGGGAAACAAACAGACAAAATTGCATTTATCTTTTGAAGAACAGCAGAATCTTTGAGAAGAGGGGCAATATTTAAGGGTGTTTGTCTCACATGCCTCTTTGGTGCATTCCTAAACGCTACCTGTGAATGACTCAAGCATGTGAGTCCGGCCCATACAATTGCCAACTGGCCTCTTGGTGGACTTGTAACTGTAGGGGTGGGGAGACCCACCCAATAACCTGCAAATCAGGCACTAGCTCTGCCTGGTTCAGCCATGCTGCAACCCCCCTACACATTAGCCTCTTTACGTTCTTGTCAAGAAGGAGAGGAAGAAAGTAGACAGTATATAGACAGATGTCTGGTGGCCAGGTGTCCTACTGTAGAGGGGATGTTCCTCTAGTTTGGATAGCTAGTGGAAGACAGTCCTCTATTGAAGGTTGCCTCTGTTTGATGGGCTAATCAGTCCACATTTTATTTTATTTATGTATCACATCTTTACACTGCCCATCAGCCGAAGCTCTCTGGGCAGTGCACGGTTAAAAACCATAAGAACAACAATATAAATTTAAACACCCAAAAGTTCAAAAGGCAGTATAACATGAGCACATCTGGATTCAATCCAAAGAACTACAAGAAAGCCGCACAGGGCCTTGAAGTTGCCATCAACCCATTAGAGCGAGCTTCTCTGGCAGCTCGGTGAGAGTCTGACGAGTGCCAGGCACCTGTCCGGAGCCCCCGTTGTGTGCCACAATCGAAGCTCCAGAAATGATGTAATTCTCCACCGGGGAAGAAATGCTTGACAGCTGGTGGGGTGCGCGACACGCGACTCCTGCCCCTGGCAGCTCTGAAACCCTCATGGGCTCTCTTTTCTTGCAAGGAAGGATTGCCCAGGCTTTCAGAGTTGGTGGGGGCAGGAGTTGCTGCTCCCTCCCCAACACTTGTCCTTTCCTTGAGGAAAGAAGCAGTGTTTGGGGCGCCGGCGGCAACCCCTGCCCCCTTTCTCCCCCTCCCATCTCTGCTGTGGTGAGGACAGGCCCTCATTGTTTCATAAGTGGCTGGCGCTTACATAAAACAACCAGGCCCTGTCTTCACCACAGCAGGGATGGGAGGCAGAGAAAGCGGGTGCTTCTCTCTCCCCCCTCCCCTCCCTGCTAATGGAGCCTGTCGTCACCACCACCACCGCAGTAGCAGGGATGGAACGGGGGGAGAGAGAAGCATCTCCCATCCTCCCCTGCATGGACCCCTCTCTCAATGCCAGTGTCAACCGATGCTACTGCTACTCACCCACTTTATCGTCATTGCTAGAATTTGTTTGCTTGACAAGCAGAGAGCTAGTGAACAAGTAGGCAGTGGCTCCTACTGTACCCCTCTGGACCACGGCTGCTGTCTGGGCTAGAGCAAGAGGCAGATGAATGAACGAGTTGCAATGCTGGAAAGGAGCAAGTCCAGGGGGCTCTTGCCAGTGAGCTGCCACTGGACTGTGGGCCCTCCACGATCGCCCCACCATGCCTGCCTTGGACACTGGCCTAACTGTCTGTCACATCCCACCTGTCTGGGATGTGACGAAAACAGGCCCGCAGTCCAGATCTAGCCACAGAAAGAAAAAGGATCCAGGCTAACAAGACGGATCCTTGGGGAGCTGGAAGGGTGTGCTTTTGCAGGGCCGATGTTGTTTCGAAGTATAAACTATCTGCTGCCGGAGTGTCTGCTTGCGTCGCCTTCCTCAGGCTGCCTTTGAAAAGAAGCAGATATTGCAGAAACCCTACAATTCTTCCATTTTCTCTCCTTACTAGGAATTTGAACTTGTAAATGCCTTCTTGGAAATCCCAGCTGCTGGAGGCATTGGAACGAAAAACGGAATTGTGTGGATTGCCCAGAACTCGGTCCAAAGGTTATTTTTCACCTATATGCAAAATGCAGCCATTTCAGTGCTTTTGAAGCTGCTGCAGCCTTTTGCAAGCCTGAAGTGCTATTATTTCCTGTTGCTTCATTCATCTGGGTCCTTTTAGAAAACAGAAAATTATAGGGCTGGAAGGGCAATTTTGTCCTAAATAATTGCAGTGGAATTACTCCTATGAAAGTACAAGGAGAATCAGGTTTCTTGGAAGAGATTATTATCTTCAAAAATGAGCACATTAAAAACAGCAGCACATTAAAAACAGCAACAATGGAATACTGCCTGCTTTAAAATAATTTAAATGAATCTCCATGGATAGCTCTTACAGCATATTGTTCTCCTGCTCCGTGAGCCCCTGCCAAAGGAAGTGAGGCAAGTGGCTACCAGGAGGAGGGCCTTCTCTGCTGTGGCACCCCAGCTGTGGAATGAGCTCCTTAGAGAGGTTCGCCTGGCACCTATGTTATACTCTTTTCAACACCAGGTGAAGACCTTTTTTATTTTCCCAGTATTTTAACAGTTTACCAACTTAGTCTTTTAACTTTGCTGTTTTAAATCTTTATTTTAAATCTCTATAGATCTCTGCATTGCTCGGTTTTATCCTGGTTGTGCTTTTATATTGTACTTTTATATTTTGTTTTTTAGGTTGTGGTTTGTTTTATACCTTGAATAGTATTTGATGGTTTAAATTTTTGTGAACCGCCCAGAGAGCTTTGGCTATTGGACAGTATGGAAATGCAATAAATAAATGAATGAATAAATATTGTGGCTGATGTGAACCAGCTAAGCCATGGTTAGACCATTAATCTTTTTGCAGCAAATGGTTAGGATAAGCTTGTTTAGAAATGGTACACACAGCATGCTAAGTCATGGTTCACATGACAAGCTAAGCCATAATGTTTAAATCAAAATGCTTAACCACCGTGGTTTAGCGTGTCATCTGAACAGGGTCGATATTTTGGCTTTCTTGCATGATTGCACTGCATAGGGTGACCAGATAAAATCCAGGTCAGGGCTCATGTAACTTTAACAGTTGTAGAGAAAAGGGAATTTCAGCCAGTGTCATTTGTATGCAATTAGTTCCTGGTGATATTCCCTCTTCATCACAACAGTTAAAGGTGCAGGCACTATACTAGAGTGACCATATATAAAAGAAGGCAGGGCCCCTGCAACTTTAACAGTTGTGATGAAGAGGGAATTTCACCCGGAAGGAATTGCATACAAATGACACTGGCTGAACTTCCATTTTCTCTACAACTGTTAAAGTTACATGAGCCCTGACCTGGATTTTATCTGGTCACCCTAGCACTGCATGTTCAGTAAACATAGCTGCCCATAGGGATATGTGTTGTTGCAGTGTTAGTCTGAATACTTATACTGCATTGAATGCATAATTATTGGTAATCTAAAAGCACAGACAGCACTACAGTTCTGCATTGTCATGGTATATCAGAGGCACAACTTTGCATTGCATTACCTATTTAGAAGCACAGACATCTTTCCAAGTAATATGATGTAAGTCTGTTGCATATCACACGGACAGTTAAGCCTTCACGTTTTTGTAGATCTGATAATCACAACTCTGCTGCATTATTTATTATTAATTTTATTCACTTTATACATTGATATCCCCCTTTCCTCCATCAGTGAAGTCAAGGTGGTGCCTATGGGGTTCTCAGGTGGTCCCAAATCCAGGCACTGACTAGACCTGGGGAGGTGAAACTCTTTCTGCCTGAGGGCCAAATTCAAATTGAGAGAAGCTCTTGGAGACAAAATCAAAATAGGGATAGGGCCAAAATTCCAAAAATACCAGCATATTTTATCTTAAAGCTCTTACTGCCAGTAATGAAGCCTTTGGAGAGGCACTTCAACCTTTCAAAATGGGGGAAAAACTGAGTATCAGCTGGGAACGCAACAAACGTTGGCAGTCTACAGGAAAGGGGTAAGGCCTGGGGCAGGGCCATCTCAAGAAACCCTAAGGGCTGGATTGAGACTCCAAGTGGTCTGGATTTGCCCACAGGCCTGAGGCTCTGCACCCATAAACTAGACCCAGACCCTGCACTCTCTGAGGTCCCTGCATTGTCTCCATAGCAGCTTCTCTGAGCCTTGCATTTTATGGACACTGAGTTCCCTCCACAGATCTGCTGCGCTTTGAAAGGTTTTGTCCGTGCTGGTGACCTACCTGCCTTTCCACAGGCCCAAATTGCACACCATGACGAGGTGTCTGAGCACCATCCACCGACAACTCCTGCATCTCCCTGGTAACATATAGATGAACACACACACACCCCGACATGACTTCGTTATATTAGCCTTCTCCACCCTCTATTCTGCCTCCTGTGAGAGCAGGGGAAAACTCATAGGGCAACGTCACATCATGCCTCTTTAAAAAACCTGCAGGTTTCTACCAGAATGTGCAGTTTGTTTCTGCCCCCTTGTTGGTCTCCCTCTGGTTGGTCTCTCCCTCCCGCTGCCGTTATGTGGCAGAAGTGGCAAGAGGTCCTCTTTCCTCTCCTTTCATTTTTGTTTTTAACTCTAAAGCAGCTATCCAAGGTATTTCAGCCAAAGTACCCTGGACCAAAGCTGCAGCTGTGCTTACTGGAGGCACTCTAAGGAAATGAAGATGGTGGGTGAAACTCTAGCTTTGCTCAACCGCACACTGCAACCTCCTCTCTGTAGAAAGGAGAGATGGCATTGCAGCATTTGCTGCTGTGGCTCATTTGTGGGCCCACTAAGCTGTGGGGCCCTGGACCACTGCTTCGAGGACCAGGGCTAGTGGTGTCACTGCTCGGGACAGCATGCATACAGGCATTCAGGAAGCACATGTGTGGTAACATTTTGCTCACCACTCAGCAGGAGGAAATAGAGGACCAGCTTACCAAATGGTTACATGCACACTGTGGGGGGTTTCCACTTCGGGAACGGCCATCTGAATCCATCCCATGAGAGTCCACAATGAGATTCGTCATTTCCATATGACCATGTCCAACACTGCTCTGGTGGTGTTTGAAGATGGCTGTCCCTTTTGTTCATGGCATATTTCTTTCATTTCCATTTTTTAGAAATTAATTTTCCATATACAAGCAGTTTGGAAAGCCCGGAGGTGAAAATTCCTTAGTAGAAAAAAACAGAGGTGCGATGCTTAAAAATCGTCCTCCAGGTGAAAACCATTTGGTTCTAAGATTTCTCAGTCTGTAGATCCAGACAGTAGATCCAGTAGATCCAGACATGTTTGACAGATCCCTCTGTCAAACATGTCTATGGCTCAGTTCGGATGACACGATAGTCAATGGTGGGTTGACTAACCCTAACCCTAGGGGATACTCCCCACACAACATGGTAATAAATAATCAACTGTGGTGTGGATGAGGATCAGCGCTGAGTTGACTATGGCAGCATTCAGATGACACAATAGTCAAAACAACTGACGATTGTTTCTCCCACACCAGTTATTTATTGTGTCGTCTGAATTGAGCCAGTGTCTTTTTCCCCCTCTACTGGAAGCTATACATCAGAGAGGCTATGTACAGGTGAACTGAAATGTCTTGCTCCAGGCTGCTCCAGGATTTTTTGGTACGAATTGCAGATTTGTGGTTATGGAATCTTGTTCTTAGGTCTCTTGTAGTTTTCCCTACATATTTCATATAACCTCCTTTTTTCTTTTCTTTTACATTCAGTTAAATAAAACACACTAGTGGATGTGCATGTTACCAATTGTCTAATCTGATAAGTTTTGTTAGGAACTGTGCTCCTGAAAAGTGGTTTCTTGGAATTAACTGCAGGTAATGCAATGTGCTCGTTTACATTGGTGTGATTCTGGGTTGCAAATATCTTGTTTAAGTGCAGCTTCAACTAACAACTTACGTAAATTGAGTGGTTTTCTGAGTGTGATGCATGGTGGAGAATTAATGGCTTCCTTTAAACGAACAAAATAGAATATAATAGGGCAAATCTCTTTCATTATCTTGTAATTAGGGTAATTAGGCACACATATCAATTATTGGCAGAGAATAGCACATTTAACATTTTGCCCATTTACTTTACAGACAAAAATATAGGGGAAATCTATTGGCTGCTTGGAGGTTTTCTTCATAATAATAAATTAAATTCATAGCCCAATCCTATAAGGCCCTTATATATTCTTGTAATGCACTGTGTCTTAGTATATAATATACTGAATTTTAACTTTGTGATAGTTTTTATTGTTAATATACTGCATTGGCTTGAATAGTGTTTGTAGTTGTTCTTTGGCTATAACTTGCACTTGGTTGCCTAATAAATAGGGGCGTGCTCACTGCCTTGGAATTATCTCATAACCGTGAACACCTGGGGAGCATTTGATCTTCCAGAGCAGGGATTGGCCACTTCTAAACCCATTGATTAATATCAGAGCGGAGGTGTGCCCAATCGGAGCTCCTAAAGTCTCTGAAATTATCCTACTGTTTTTCAGGCATCAATGCTGTGTGTGTGTGTATTTGTGTCTCAATCTCCATATTTGGAAGATGGTGAGTGGGGTGAGGGGTAGCTTTGAAATGTGGCTAACCAATTAGGAATTTCCACAGTGCTATCCATGACTGTTCTTCTCCAATCGCAGTGTTCGGGGAAGTGGGAAACACTAATCAAAGGTCCTCCTCCGGGTGCCTACTCTGAGGGAAGCTCGGAGGACGGCAACAAGGGAGAGGGCCTTCTCTGTGGTGGCCCCCCAATTATGGAATTATCTCCCCGATGAGGCCTGCCTGATGAGGTGCCAGGTCAAAACTTTTCTTTTCTCCCAGGCATTTGAACAGCTTAAGTTGAGGTTTTAATTGACTTTGTGGCCAGGCTTAACAGTTTAAAATGTTTTAAATGTCAGCTGTTTTATGTTTATGGTTTTAAATTTTGTATATTGTCTTTTTAATGTTCAATCTTTTAATTTTTGTAAACCGCCCAGAGAGCTTCGGCTATGGGGTGTATATAAATGTAAATAATAATAATAATAATAATAATAATAATAATAATAATTGGCTGCTGGTTCTGGCAGAGGCGGGAGGGGAGAGCGAGCACGTTTCTGCTCGGACTCACAGAAGTCAATCATCCACAGTGAGTAAGCTTCTACACCTGAGCTGCAGGCTCATTATTTGAGTTGGACTATACTCCTATTGGCTGCTGGCTGAGCTTCCAGTCAGGGGTGGTGGTCCGTCCAATAGATCTGGAGGGCACCAGGTTGGAGAAGTCTGGAGTAAAAACTTCCACCAGCAGCAGTGAAGCTCTCAGTATGCATCATCAAAGTAAAGGATAAAAGCTCCCTCCATAAATGTGCAGGGGGGATTAATGTGTGTGTGTGCATGTGTGTCTTTGTCTTTTTAAGGGGGATAATGGTTTAAGGGGGAAATATTTTAAAAATCCTAAAAAATCAAGGCATGAATGGATCTGTTACAAACTTGGCATGGTACTACTTAAGAGCTACCATCATGCCAACATTCATCTCTTTAGATTTAAAAATGATAGCATTTTGTAATTTTTTTTATTAAAACCATGAACTTTTTAAAAAATCCTGAAAAAATCAAGGCTTGAAGGGATACACTCCAAATTTGGCATCTCTAAAGACCTACTTAAGAGCTATCACCATGCCATGTTTCATTCCTTTATCTTTAAAAAATGAGGGAGCTAAAAGCATTTGATTAATTTCCATTGACTAGAGCAGTTATCTGAAAACGGGTGGTTCTCCGATGAGTAATCCGACTCTGCCCCAATTTCAGAGCAGCTCTGAAATTGGGGCAGAGAAGTGCCTCAATGGAGCTCTGGCTTGAATTTCGAGGCAGAGAAGGCCCACTTTGCACAACCCTACTAATAAATATGATGATGATAAGGCCCTTGATGCCATATCAAGGAGGAAATACTCCTGATTTATAGACTTCCCTCTTCATACATAGAATAAATGGCAAGCCATGACAGGATGCCCTCTTTTTCTGAATGAGAATCCTAGCATGGAAAATTTGACCATAGGGAGCCACTGGTACTAATTTTGCCCTACAGAACTTTCAAAAATATTACAATTATTTGGCCATACTCTGATAACTAACTTCTTAATACACTCTTGCTCTTATAAAAGCAAAAGCCACTCAGTAACATAAGAATTTGGCATGCATTTATTATATAATGATATGCTATACTTTTTTACGTGAGAGAGGTTCAAGAATAAACCTCGTGCCATTACAAAAATGAGAATAGATGCCTGAGGATTTTTTTTAATAAGAGCCAGTCTCATCTGGCAATAAGAAAGCACAATAAAATGTATTCATCCCCTTCAGAGACACTTAATGGAGTCTATTATTTTCCTAGCTTTTCTAGAGACATGTATTACTTGCTATTGCTGCACTCAAACAGTTGAAGGAGCATGTACTTATTTGCACCATGAGAGTTCCCTGGCGGTGTTGGGATGAGTCATAATATATTTTGTGGATTAAAAAAATGCAGTATGAATAATAAATAAATAATCTTTACTTCTGTTGTTGGACCCTGGAAAAGGCCCGCCTTCTGGCCCACACCACACAAGCATGCTCTAAATCAGACATGGGGAACCTCTAACCAGCAGGCTGGATCTGGCCTATGGGGGTCCCCATCCAGCATGCCACATCTTTTCCAGCCCTTGTCCCAGGCGCTCCCCAATGCAGCCTTTCTCCAGTTCCAAGCAAGGAAAAGCTGTCCCTTCCTTCATACAAAGAGAAACTAAGATGATATCAGGACTTTGGCAGGGAGAGCCCCACCCTCCAGACATTATCCAGGCCTGGGAGCTGTCCTGGGAAACAATCCGGTCCCCAGAGTCAGAACAGTTCCCCACCCCTGCTCTCCATCACTGGCTGGCACTGGTAGAGATCAGGAAGTTCTTCTTCGTGGTCTCTGTGCATCACACATATGGGCTCGCGCCGACGCCGAGCCTATTTCCGGGAAACTTCACTAGCTAGCTTAGACTTTTGGCGGGAACCCCTCCCCCCACCATCCAACTGCGCATGCTCAGGGTGATGGCATTTTTGATGACGTCCCTGTGATGGACACAATTAGCTTAGCTCTCCGATTTAGATTTCTGGCTGTCTTGGTTTGGACCCCAGCCATGGTTCTACCTATGTGGCAGGTTGAGTGCTAGACATGGACCAGTGAGACTGGAGTTGAAAACTGATAGGCATTAGGAGTTGTGATGGTTGGGGAAGGCTGGAATCAGGTCTCAGTGATGGCTGGCAGGTGGGAGCCCAAATGAAACACAAGTATATACACACACAGTCAAAACAATGTGCACACTTTTCAAGCTGTAGAAAGAAAATAGTATTTCCTGCTTAGTCAGGTTCCACAACATGCTAATGAGGGGAGTGGGCTGTATTTATGGGTGATACTGAGAAGACAGATTGGATTACTGGTTTCTGGTGTAAAACACTTTGGAAAACATGTAGCTACAGGCATTCTGGATGATTATGGGAACCTGGGTAGATCTAGCATGGAATTCGATTGGACTCTAATGCCTTCTAATGCTATGCAGCATACCAATTTTATTTGAAAATTCAACATTTGCTCCCTTTTTCATCTGTTTTCTTTTAAGTAGCTGGAAACTCATGGAACTGTAATCTTGCAACTGCTAAGTGAATCTGCTATATGCTTCCATTTCTATGGTAATGAATTTGTTAACAATTGCTCAATTATGATGCGGGTATTGGTTGTTTCTTCTATCTCAAGGGGTTAACACTGCATATCTCCTAGCAAAATAAAGCATGCTTCCAGGGAAAAAGATGTCTCTCAGCTCCCTAGAATCTGTTGAAGCAGACCTGAAATTAGATGTCCAGAGGATGTACAGTACATCTTGTGACTGGGTTAGTAAAAAGTTAGTACAGTGTTGGTTACCTCTCCATATCTTTGTAGTCTGGGACACAATGAATTTGAAGCCAGTGGGGTGTCTTTGTGGCAACAAAGAGAGAAAAAGAGGTGAAAGGGGGCATCACAAGATTCCTCTTCCCTGTGATAAAGTGGGGCTTCTTTGGGTCAATAAGTCCTAACTATTGGGGCAGTCTGGGAGCTGATTATATGCTCCCAAAACTGTGTTTAATTACTAAAATGGCAACAATGGCAGAAATGCTGTCTCTGCAGGCTCATCGAAACGAAGAGGCATGTGAGTTGGGAATCAAACTGACCATCTTTCCTTCCACCAAGCTCAAACAAGCAGGTAGACTCCAACAACTGATGGGTAGATTTTCCTAGCAACTCTCCTGGGCTGATATTTTGGAGTTTTAATGTAAATTAAAATTAGGATCAAAGGAGCTTAAGTGATCAAGCCTGGAAAATCATGGAAGTGACGGGCGGGGCGGGCGATGGTCTTGTATCACATTACGCCATTCTGTATTGAGCGTCAGGCCTGGCTTTCAGAAGGGCAGACTTCTCCTGTGCTTTCCCAAGCTGGAATGAAGCCTCCCTGTCCATGTCAAAACAGAAGAATATTGGGGCATCTGGCAACACTGTTCTGGAGGAAATGTCAGTATTAGGGATGCTGATGAAAAGTGCCAAACAGTGCAAACAATAGATTTGGGAAACATCAGTAGTAGAGAGGCAGTTGCTTGAACTCAAGAGAACTAATGGAAGTATGTGGAAAGGCAGGTCAGATCGGAAATGATAGAGATTGTCACTACTAGCTGAAGAGGCCTGCAGAGTACAAGGCACTTGAAGCAGGAGCAGTCTTTGGCCAAATCTACATCAAGCAGGATAAAGCACTTTCAAAATGTTTTTAAAACTGTTTATGGAGTGTGTCATAGGCCCCAAGAGTTGTCAAAACATAATAATAATAATAATAATAATAATAATAATAATAATAATAATAATAAATTTATAACCCACCTCTCCCTCCGGATCGAGGCGGGGAACAACAACAATATAAAACACAAGGATCACAAAACAGTTAAAATTTAAAAAAACAAGAAAAAATACATCATTAAAAACATCTTAAAATTCATCTGGATAGGCCTGCCGGAAGAGAGCAGTCTTCATGACTCTCTTAAATTCATGAAGACTGCTAATTTGTTTAATCTCCTCCGGCAGGCCATTCCACAGTCTGGGAGCGGCGGAAGAGAAGGTCCTCTGGGTAACACTCGTCAGCCTAGTTCTGGCTGACTTGAGTAAGTTCTTCCCAGAGGACCTAAGTGTGCGGGGCGGATTGTATGGGAGAAGGCGATCCCGGAGGTAACCTGGACCCAAACCATGTAGGGCTTTAAAGGTAATACCCAACACTTTATACTTCACCCGGAAACTGATTGGCAGCCAATGAAGCGATTTTAAAACTGGTGTAATGTGGTCACCCCTAGATGTACCGGTGACCAACCTGGCTGCCATATTTTGAACAAGTTGAAGTTTCCGGACTAGGCACAAAGGTAGCCCTATGTACAGCGCATTGCAGAAGTCAAGCCTCAAAGTTACCAGCGTGTGCACTACTGTCTTTAGGTCTTCCAACTCTAGGAAGGGGTGCAGCTGGCGTATCAGCCAAAGCTGATAGTAGGCACTCCTGGCCGTTGCATCTATCTGAGCTGTCATTTGGAGCAATGGATCCAGGAGTACCCCCAAGCTGTGAACACAGTCTTTCAGGGAGGGTGTAACCCCATCCAGAACTGGTTGACACACCTCCAAACCCAGGTTGGGGCCTTTGACAGCGAGCACCTCAGTCTTGTCTGGATTCAGCTTCAGTTTGTTTTTCCTCATCCAGCCCATTACTGCCTCCAAGCAATCATTCAGAGGAGACACACTATCCTTAGCTGACGATGTTGTCGAAGGCATAGAGAAATATATTTGGGTGTCATCTGCGTATTGATACCACCCTGCCCCATGCCTCCGGATGATCTCTCCCAGTGGTTTCATGTAAATGTTAAACTGTTTTAAAGCAGTAGTGTAGATCCTGCCTTAGTATTCTATTGTGCAGGGGTGTAGAACGTCTTTCACATGAAGGACTGAATTACATTTTGGAGAAGCATTCTAGTAGTGGGTTGGGCCTAAGGCAAAAGGGGATGGGGCCACCCTCCAATACCAGCATATTTTAGCTTCAAGCTCTCACTGCCTATAACTAAGCCTTAGGAGAGGCATTTCAATCTTTTGGGAGGGGGGACTGCACAGAAGCTGGGAAACCACCAACAATTGGTCACTGGAGAAAGGGGGTGGGGCCAGGGGAAGTGGGCATGGTATTCTGGAGAACCTTGCACGGCCCGATTGGAACTTCCAGACAGGGCCATGCAGAGCTGGTCATATGCCCAGGCCAGATGGGAAGCATGTGCCCCCATTTCAAAAAAGGAGGACAACATGGCCACCCCAAGGGGGCGTGAGCACCAACATGGCCATTCTGCATAACACCTTTATATTAAACCTGTTCTACAACACCTAAAGGCACATATATCCCCGCCCCACATGCAGCATGGCCCACTGGAGCTTGTAGTCTGACCGTGGTATTCACGACGGACGGCTTCTGCGCTGTTTCCGCAAGGTGGGCTCCTCGCTTCTCGATGGGCCGCTTACACTACGGAAGCAGTAGCGTAAGCTGGGGGGGACCTCATCATTGAAGTGCCCCCTCAAAATCGTGGGCCCCTGGCCAACTGGCCCCACTGGCCCCCCCTCTGCACAGCCCTGCCTCCAGAGGGCCAGATTTGCCCCTGGATCTGAAGTTGGCACTCCTGCTGTAACATGCATGAGTTCCTTTGACTTCCCCATAAGGTTATATTACTTCATCCCCCCACCCACTCCCAAAAATCCACAAATAGAATTTCCTGTCTTTTTCGTAACTTGACCACATTCTAAAACAAAGCAAATAAGGCTTTCATGTCACCTCTAAATATTCCGCAGATATTCTTACCACACTGCTTGCTCCCAGTGCCTCCTTAATTAATACGTCATCATGGCCAATGGGTTTGTATTTTAGCTTGTTTCCTGCCAACCTGAAAAAGAAAAATATCCAATCCATTCCCGAAGCCAAATATTGTGATAGCATGAGGAAAGATATGAAATGCACTGCATGTGTAAGCAGACTATTTGATCAGCTAAAGCCCTTATTTAAAAAAAAGGAAGTTTAAAATGGTGTGGTTTTGTCAAATAATCCCTGGAAATATCTATAACGCATCTTCTGTTAAAATTCATAGCATTTGCAAGGTCAACAGCCCATCTGCACATGAGAAACCTTCCAATTATTTTCTAGTCCATTGAATTTTGGCAGATTTTAAGGTGCCCTTTCCTCTCCCAGCAAGCCATTATTTCCTCCTTACAACGGATATCAAGGACAATCCATCTGGCTGGAAGCTTAGATTAGAGGGAAAGGCAGATAGGGACACATATTTAGGGTAGAATTTCCAGGACCTATATATCACCTATATGTGTGCTATTTTGTCTGTTTGTTTATTTAAAGGGGTTTATGCCCCACTCTTCATCCAAAAAGGGCCTGTGGAACAGTTTACAAAGATCAGTAATGTAAGACAGTCCCGCCCACTTGCTCATGATCTAAAAGACTTGTCACAAAAGGAAAAGGGATTGGGAGGGAGAAGGGCAAAGAGCAACAAGGCACTCTCTCATTTTCGTTAGAAAGTTCTTATGACGGCCAGCTGCAATGCAAACAATTTAAGATGGGGAGCCAAGAAATGCAGCCTATATAGAATGACTGCTGCCAAATAATCGCAGATAGAGGGACGAACCTGATGTAGTTTGCTCCTCTACAGAGCTGATGGAGTGACCCGGCTTCCCTTTGCTTCCTCTGCTGCAGCCAAACCTATTACACTATCTTAGATTAGATTACAATATATTACAATATATTATATTATGTTATCAAACCAATTGCATATCAGGGCACATGCATTGTAATTAGCCATATTGCTAGAGAAACTGTGGTAACTAGGATAAAAAACAATAAAACATACAGGGCTGGGGCCACACTGAATTACCCATGCTTTAGTTGGGATGCAGAGTCCCAGCTCCTAGTCCTAATCTGCCCCCCAGGCTCCCCAGTCAAACCTGCAGAGCCGCTGGAGTTCATCCGGGTAGCAGGGCAGTTCCGCTTGAGTTCACCCCCTGGAGTCCCTCCTGGAAGGAATCCCTGCTGTTATTTCCAATCTGTGATTGGAGATAACAGTGAGGATCCCCCTGTGGATCACTGTCCTTGGAAGAGATTGAAGATAACGGTGGGGATGTAGGCATCAGGTAGGGTGACAGTATGTCAGGAAAAACCAGGACATGTCAGGAGTTTTGGTAACAAATCCAGGAAGGGGGAAACTATGAAATTTGAAGAAAAATCCAATTTTTTTTCCCATCCTCCCCCAACCCAAAGGGCAGCTCTACTTTATAGTCCATGGGAATTAACAAAAATGCCTACAACTCTGTCATTTTTAAAGATAAAGTGATGGCACTTGGCACTGTGATAGCCCTTAGGTAGGGATTTAGCCATACCAAATTTGAAGCAGATCCATTCATCCATTGATTTTTAATATTTTTTTAAAAAATGGAGGTTTTAAAATTATTATTTTTAAATAAAAACATCATTTTTTAAGGATAAACATATGAAAGTTGGCACCATGATATAACTTAAGTAGGGCTTTAGCCATGCCAAGTTTCAAGCAGATCTGTTTATCCATTGAGTTTTAGCATTTTTTTAAAGTTTGAGGTTTTAAAATTAATTTTTTTTAAAAAAATCATTTTTAAAGATAAGGAGATGAAACTTGACATCATAATAGTTGTTAAGTAGGTCTTTAGCCATGCCAAGTTTCAAGCAGATCTGTTCATCTGTTGATTTTTATCATTTTGTTAAATGTTCGAGGTTGGTGTGCTGAACACCCCCTAGGTGCTGGAGACTCCCCCTGGGGGTGGACATGTTGTTGGGGACGCCCCCTTGGGGGCCGACCATGTTGTCCTACTTTTTGGTTTCCAAAATAGGGTCACCCTACAGCAGGGGACACTGCCAGCACCACTCTCCCTGCACTAGCAGGGTCCCTCTCTCTGGACTAAGAGGCACTGAACTCCGTGGCTCACTTAGCATGGAGAAAAATTAGAATGGGCAGGAAGAGGAGGATGTCAGTAGGTTTACTGGTCATCCAACCTGTGGATGCTCTGGTGGGGGCACTGAGCCCCCCCCCAGCAGAAAGAGGTTCTGTATCCGTGCTTTAGTCCATTGAAATCAATATACCTGACTTAAATCCTATTGATTTCAATGGGACCTAAGGGTGAATAACGTGGTCTGGATCCAATCCCAAAATTCCAGTTCTGCGGTTCACAACCTAACAGCAAAGCTACTTATAACAGTAAATATGCAGTTACCACAAAAAAAATGGCAGCTACTGTTTAACTCTCCCCTCTACAGCATTGAGTAGAATTTGGCTAGTGATATAACCAGTGGAGGCTGGTGTGTCTGAAGTCAGTGGGGCGATGAATCTGCTCAGAATTCAGTCAGAATCAGCTCTCCAAAGTGCTTCATGGATTGAATGGGTAGATTTTTATTTCACAAATTGGATTCCATACCATTCTGTGGTGAGGGTGGGGGTGATCTTCAGAGCTTATTTTACAGACTACAGAGAATGAGATGGAAGACTGATGTGATAGAATTTTGGACTGTACCAGTTCAGACTAGCCCACAGGGGAGGAAGGTTTGGCATGGCTCTCTACTTGATCGGTTAGATATATTACATTCAGGGAACTTTTTCATAGGGGGAGGTTCAAAAATATCACCCCTGCAGTCCGAAGTGAAATGATCCAGAATTTTGTAGCCTCAGTCTGTCACCTTATTCTGTGAATATGTGGGGTTGAACCCAGGAACTGCCTTCCAGGTGAGGAAGGGCACTTCTGCGAGTCTCTCCCTCTGATCTGGCAGGTTCTCCTTCTCCCTCAACGCTCACCTGATCCAGCAGGGTCTCCTGTCTCTCTGTGTAGCATTTTCAGGGAGCTGGAGGGGCTTCCATGGGAAGGAGGGGACAGGGAAGTCCACTTCCACCTGTGTAGTTAATTCAATATAAAACTGGATCCAACAGATAGAATGGCTCATACACAGATAAAAAGAAAGACTAAACTTTAAGGTGAGCTCTAACAAGCATGCCTTAAAATGCCTTTCTTTTGTTCACAAATAAGATCGTTAGCGCAGAACAAAGAGCCTATCTACACACGAAGGATAAAACACTTTGAAAACATTTTGAAAACTGTATATGGAGTGTGTCCTGGGCCCCAACAGTTCTCAAAACTGTTATAAACCATTTTAAACCGTTTTAAAGCAGTAGTGTAGATAGGCTGACAGTTTTGAGAACTGTTGGAGCCCAGGACACACTCCATATACAATTTTCAAAACATTTTCAGAGTGTTTTATCCTGCATGTGTGTAGATGGGCTCAAAGAGCGAGATTCATTCCCCAGATTTTCAATATATGTTTCTAGAAGTGGTTATATTAATTCACCTTTTGAACCACATTGATTATCTGAACAAATGCAAAGTGAATGTTCTTTGATCTCACTACTCCCTGTGACAGTCCAGTAAGTCCCACTGAAAACAGCCCAGCAACACCAAGCGGAAATAGAGCTGAGACAGAGTTGTTTAAATTATCATGCTTATCATTATCTCTGATGAGAAAAATGTTGATCACGTTATTCCATTATCTATCAGCCTGTAGAGGTAATAGCCACATTTATTCTCAATTTTAAAAAAATCATGGGCAGACGTGCCAATGCTCTTCAACCAAATTATGCAAAAGATTGGCCAGCTGTGATGATATGCAGTTTGAGCCAAAATAGCTGAGCATCCAGATATGCAATCACAGATTTTTGAAGAAGGGTTGGGTTGCACATGAATGCCACTTCTTGCTCTGTGACTTATTAGAACTAACCTTCGGTTCTAACACACAATGTACTTATACTTCCTCATTCTTATGTCCCAGAGCTCCTTTCTAATTACATTTACTGAAGCATAACTGTCTTCAGCCAATTGTGAATGGATACTGTCAATAATGTAATTATCATTGTCTGTACTTCCTGCATTTCCCTTCTCCCCCCCTCCCCCGGCTTCACTAGGGCTGGACAAATCTGTCGATGTTGGTTTCTCTCAGTTTCTCGTTTTTCTAATTGTTCCAGTTTGTTCTGAACTCTGAAAATTTTGTTGTTGTTGTTGTTGTTGTTGTTAAAGTTCACATGAAAATTCATTTGAATTTTCGAATGCATTTCTCCTAATACCAGAGGACTTGGCATATTTAAATCCCAGACTGAATTAATATTTTTAGCCCAACGCCCTTTTGCCTCTGGCCCTGCCCACCACTGGAAAGTGGCCCCTGAGGGGTTCTCAAAATTGAAGTGGGCCCTTGGGGTGAAAGAAGTCCCACACTCCTGTTCTAGAATATTGTGCACACATGCTTAGTAGCTAACCTGTGGTGAAGATAGTTCTGTTCATTTTTTGTGCCTGATTAGGGTTAATACATAGAATCATAGAATAGTAGAATTGGAAGGGGCCTACAAGGCCACCAAGTCCAACCCCCTGCTCAATGCAGGAATCTACCTTAAAGCATCCCTGACAGAAGGTTGTGCAGCTGCCTCTTGAATGCCTCTAGTGTGGGAGAGCCCACCACATCCCTAAGTCATTGGTTCCATTGTCGTATTGCTCTAACAGTCAGGATGTTTTTCCTGATGTCCAGCCGGAATCTGGCTTCCTGTAACTTGAGCCCATTATTCTGTGTCCTGCATTCTGGGTTGATTGAGAAGCGTGTGATGTTAGTCTGGAGGGAAATTGTCTTCCAGAAAAGGAAATGCTCATGAATGTCGAATTCTCATTTGTAAATAAACACTGACTGGTCTGAGCAACATGTCTTTAGTGTGAAGGCTAAACTTCTGTCAGATCACTAATACATCTTAATAGCTCATTAGTTTATCAGCTTCTGTGTCTCCCTGCTCTTTGCCTGCCTTGATTCATTGCCTCCATGGCCCCCTTCAGCTCTGCTTCTCCAGTGACAACCAATTTTCTACTGCTTGCCTAACTTGGCCTTGGTTCTGTCTCCATAACATTAGCCTTGTCACTAAGGCTGCACAGAAACACACAAAGATGTCAAAGCATGCCTTTGAAAATCTAGCAACTGGTAGTAAGTCATGGAAGAAAGGAATCGGACCAATACACAAAACATACCTCAGGTACTCCTCTAGTAGGGATCTACTATCTTCAGAATCTCGTTCCATCATAGGACTATCTTCAGGTTCTAATATTTATTCTCTTCACTTGTCCTATACCAATCCATTTCATGCTGGGAGAGGAGATGACATATTATTTGTAAAATGCAGCAGAAGCTGTTCCCTGAAACCGTGTTGATTGGGATCAAAGACAAAAATTCTTATTGGCTTTCACTGAGCAACAAAATTCTTATTGGCTCTCACTGCTCTCACTACCTTTTGTATTATTAACTGAAGCACCATAAATAAGTGTCTCCTATGATGAGTCCTAGTTCAGGTTTTCCAGGAGCACTGCAATTTTAGGGATTATTTTGTATGAAACATTTCAGACACCAGTCCTCAAAGGTCTCATGCCAGCTATCTCCACCCTGATTGTCTAGCCACATACTCAACCATAACAAAGGATTGCCACCAAAATAAAACATCCCAAAGGAGATAAAAGGATAACATTGATGACCACTGAAATATCTTACACTCCCCCCCTTCAACATGCACATGAATAACTTATTTACTAGGGCTGTTCACCACTTTGGTTCTGGATCCAAATCCCAAACCAAAATGGGTTGATTCAGACCGAATTGGTCTGAATCTGAATCAGGTTCAGATCAGTCCAAAGCAAGTTGAATCGATCCAAACAATTCATAGGCCCTGATAGGGATGACTGGTTGGGTGCTCACAACATCCTGTTCAGTCTGGACAGTTGGCCTCAAACCCAGATATCCCAGGAAAATGGATATCCAAATGATTCAAATGGCTGTGGCTTAATCTGGATCCAGATCCGAAACAGGTTGAAAGCGGGTTCAACGGGTTGAAAGCTCCGTGCACAGCCCTATTACTTACTTTCAGCAATAATTCCCTCAATATTCTAATATTAGGCCTAACCTAGCATAATGGCACTTTATAATATCCAGGGTGCATGCATCAGTTTGCTACTCTGTCCCTGCTAAGACCTTTGGGCCATTATACAAGATCAAACTTCCCGCACCTCTGCCAAGTGGCAAAATTAACCTATTTAACCAACTCCCATCACCTAGGGTGACCATATTTTGGAAACCAAAAAGGAGGACAACATGGTCAGCCCCCAAGGGGGCATCTCCAACAACATTTCTGTCCCCAGGGGGAGTGTCCAGCACTAAGGGGGTGTCCAGCACACCAACCTCGAACTTTTTTTAAAAATAATAAAAATCCACAGTTGAACAGATCTGCTTGAAACTTGGCATGGCTAAAGACCTACTTAACAACTATCATGATGTCAAGTTTCATCTCCTTATCTTTTAAAAGTGATGGTTTAAAAATAATAATTTTAAAACCTCAAACTTTTTTAAAAATGCTAAAGATCAAAAGATGAACAAATCTGCTTCAAATTTGGCATGGCTAAATCCCTACCTAAGGGCTATCATGGTGCCAAGTTTCATCTCTTTATCTTTAAAAATGACGGAGCTGTAGGCATTTTTGTTAATTCCCATTGACTATAAAGTAGAGCTGCCCATTGGGTGGGGGGGAGGACAGGAAAATCCAGATTTTTCTTCAAATTTCATAATCCCCCCCTTCCTGGATTTGTTACCAAAACTCCTGACATGTCCTGGTTTTTCCTGACTTATGGTCACCCTACGATCACCTGTATCTCACCCAATGCACAGTGAAGAGTAGGTGAAAAAAGGCACTCAACGGGCCAATTTGTGGATAGGCCAACCCCAACCGCCAAACCTGAGTCCCTCCAAAGGAAGTGACCTGCTAACCTTGCACTGAGTTCAGAGAGGGTAGGTGGGAGCTGGAAGCAAAGAAGAGCGGAGGAGTCCGTTTACACAAGCCCAGGTTCCACCCCTTACACAGCACAGCATGCCGATGCAAGCACACAGGCAAACATGGGGCCAGCCTCTTCATCCTCAGGCAGGAAAGAGGAACTGGTTTGTGTGCATTGTTTGAGATGTGAACCGGATCGCACCATTCTGAAAAGTGCAGGTTTTAGTGTTCGGGAGTTCCGAATTTGGTACCTTTATACTCACATTTGGGCCTCACAAATTTCGTCTGCATCGCTACTAGCAGGTGATGGAATGGCTCTAGGATTCATCCTCCCCATTTTCTCAAAAAGCAAAAGAGGAATGTTGGTTTACCCTGAAGAGAGAAAAGAAAACCAGGCCTGGGAATATTAGAGCACACATCATCTACCTGGCCCACTAAAGTAAGGCGCCAGGCTGCTGCTAATCACAGCATTTTGTAGGAAGGGATTACTGGTATATAGGGGGATGATTCAGCTCTTCTTGAGTTTGAATGGGCTAAACTCAGGGACTGGGCAATTCCCTGTTGCAAGTTTTAACATAAAAATTAAAACTCACAAAGCTCTAGTGTATTTGTGTATGAATTTATCTTTTTCACATTTCCTTTTCAACTTCTGACAATTGACTCAAAGACTAGCAGTCTGGCATCTTACAGATAAAAGAGATGGGGCAGAAGACCGTACATTTCTTTTGTTAAAAATTGAGGCAAAATATTAGCAGGGCAATACAGTGGCTTCCAATTTCTTATTCTTTTGGATTAGTTTGGAACTTGCTCAGCCAGTAAGTCTTTACTTACTGCCAGTTAACTTTTAAAAATGAAATGTGGCGGGGGGGGGGGTTCCCCCCCCAGATGAGGAGGTGTAAACATGGAATGTTTCTCCGTTCATTTGCAACCAATTTGGTGTAGGTCTCTCCAGGGTACAGAAGGTTATCCCCTGCTATAGAGTACAGCTTGTATCAAAGAAGTGCCTTTGCATTAATGAGATTTAGCTCCATTTGATGGAAGAAAGTAACATACAAAATGCACTAAGTTTGCTACTCTGCCTTTCAATAATGGCAAAGTGGCATCAAATCTCTCTCACATACACTCTTCCCCCCATTTTGGGGGAGGAAAGCAAGATTGAGTTTGATCTCATTAGAAAATTAAAAAAAAATGCATGAAAGGAGGGTGCCGTCATTTAAGGACTCCCCGGTTCACATTATTATGGAATATAAATGGCATAAATGGGAGGAGGAGGGAATTCAAAGGCACTGCTCTCTCCATGCTACCTTTACCCATTTATATAAGACAGACTAGGCAGCCCATCATGAATACAAAGCAATTTTAAGCCAGAATGAATTGGAGGTGGGGGTGTTGAACAGTTTTCATTGTGAGACAGGATTCAAAGGCCTGTTCTTTGATATGGTCAAGCTGAACTTCTTATTTTTTAAAAAAACAGCATAATAACTTTTGCATTTTTTTTAAAAAAATCCCAGATAATAACTACAGCACTGCCATCACCACCACCACCATCATCATCATCATCATCATCATCATCAGACAAGTACTTCTTCAGCTGCCTTCCAGCTCAAACAGCGGTGGTGGTAAGAAGGAGGAGCAGTCAATGCCACTGCCTACTTCCTCACCGGCTCTTTACCTGTCGAGCAAGCAACTTGTAGCAATAATGAGAAAAAGGATGAGGAGCAATAGCTGGGGACAATTACAGTAAGAAGGTGGACTCTCTATGAGAGCTGGCTCATTGAGGGTTTCTCAAGGGGCCTTCAAAGTCTGGACCCATCACTGGTGGCAATGAACTGGAGAACAGAGGTGTGTGCACCATGGATCCTGCCATGCACACCTTATGTTAGCCCACTGCCCTCAAGTGCAGTAGATGCTGCTACTAGCGTTGGAGTAAGATTCAACCGCGACACCGATTAACTTCTATTCATGGAATATGAGGGGTGCCATCTTGTCCTTCACCTCAGCCAACAAGCTGTCTTGAGCCAACCCTACAGTGAAAGCAGATCTATGTTAAAACAGTTAAGAGATGAATACTGTCTCTTTTTATACTCATTAAGTTGACAATGGTTGATTATTTAGTGACTGATTTGGAATGTCATAAAAGTTTACTGCTGTGACGCTATACTCAGAGGACAAGCATAATGACTGATAACTCCAATGTCCTAGACTGCCTCCACTATGAATAAACAGAGACTGGCTGAATCCATCCAGCTGAGGGAAACAGCAAGAATACCTCCGAGACCAGCAATGTCAGCAATATCTAATCGAAACTGGATTTTATAAAATAGGTCATCTAGCTTTCTTTCAGGTTTTCCATCAAGGAAGAGATCGGCAATATAGTATCTACTGGAGTGGTAATCGCAGGGGATCTCAAAAAAGGGGATGCAGGTAAGGGGGTTAATTAATTTTTGGAGTTTTTAAAACAGGTGCAATAGCCAGGCTCACTGAGTGAGCAGAGCTAATTACCAGCTCTGGATATATCAGAGAGACTTGGGTGCAAAGATGTTCAATATGTTTTGTAGTAGTAATGGTTTCATTCTATTGGAAACCTGGCTAATGTGCTTTGCTGTTTTATACTTCTGACTTCTTAGCTGACTGTTTGAGACTCAGGCCCTTTCCACACCAGCCATTTTCCCCATGGCTGCCCCTGCCTGCTCGTGGAGAGTCCGCATGACGCACAGGGCATCCCGCGAGCAGGCAGGGGCCAGCCCTTCATTTTCCTGGGAGTTCAGGGAACGCAATTATCCTGACTCGTTCCCTGCTCCCAGGAGGGCAGCGAGATGGGCGGCTAGTGTGGCCACCCATCTTGGGTGCAGCCACGCTTACCCATGAGTAAGTGCGGCTGCAAACTGGGCACGGAGCTCACCGTGCAGCTCGGTGCCCAGCAGGGGAGGGGGTGGCACCAGTTTTGCCATCCCCAGGAGGGCAGGGAGGGGGAGGGGCCCCCGCACAGGTTTTTTTTTTTTTTAAAAAAACTCACCTTTTGCACACAAGCGCTCTTGTGCTCCTCTTGGTTGTAAAAAGACAAAAATTGGCAGGCGCGAGTAGCGATAAGCTGAGAGAAGCCTGGCCCATCGCATACTGGTGCCGACTCTTTGCGGTGAACATGGAAGTGCTCACTTCCGGGTTCCTCTGCTTCTAGCCCTCTCCGCCCCTATGGTGTGGAAAAGGCCTCAGTAAAGCTTTATTCTACCACTTGAGTATTGAAAAGACACATATAGGGCATGTATTTCCTCAATATATTGTTGCATGAGCACAAGGAAGTTTAATAGATCAGTGACAGTCTCTCCAGTGTGACATAACACTGAAGAAGTTACCTATAACTGACAGGGTGAGAACACAGACTCATAGTGAAAAATAATAATTCATAATAATTGAATTATTGAAATATATGTTGCTGTGGCTTTGGGTGTTCAACTAGTTTAAATTATTCTTAGAGGCTTTTCTTTAGTAGTATTAGATTAATTTTAATCTGCCTTGTAGCAAAATGGTGACTAACTTTTTAATATATAAATAAGGGGTTGGATCCAACCAAAGTTAGTCACACTTTTCAATGAAATCAATGCGAAAAGTTCACAACAACTACCGTAAATCTCTCAGTTTTCAGTGGGAGCTAAGTGCAACTAACCAGGGTTGGATTTAAACCGAGTTAAATATGATTTCATTTTGTTTGAATGGATCATAAGATATATTTGGGGGAGCTGTGTGTTTATGATCTGTCTTCTTACCAGAGGGAAATCAAGCTCACCTGCGTTGAAAGATATATGCCTCAACAGCCAGAATACCTAAATGAAAATAGATAACTAAATGGAACAACCATGTTTAGAAACAACATCCCTGTGAATAATAGATGCTGGGGACACATAAGAAGAGGGAAGCTTTTCCAAAGTACCTGGATGGCAACTGTTAAAAACCAAACATGGGACTAGATGGCCCTTTGCTCCTCTTAGGCGCTCATGTTTGGGCAAGATGCTAATGTTCCTCAGAATCGATGGGCTGCATTTTCAGAGCACTTCCCATCCATAGAAACACTACCTCAAGGAAAGCAGTCTGGGTCCTCTGCATCAACAGGGCTGTGAGCACTCGGTGATTGGACGCACACACAAATGTCTGTAAAGAAAGATTGTTTATCTGAAGTGAGAGGGAGTTGTAGGGCATTTTGCTCTCTCTCTCTCTCTCTCTCTCTCTCTCTCTCTCTCTGTACCATTGAGTACTCATATTGCTGAGCATGCTAGTTTCCTCTCTCTTCCCCCTTTCCATCGCCCCATACAGCTGCAAACCCTGTTGGGCTAATTTGTTGTTTGGAAATGTTTTTTGCATGGCTGGGCATCCAGCAAGTAGAGAACAATTGTCCCCGGGAGCTCTGCCTCTCCTCATCTCGTCACATTACATAACAATTTCATGTCTATAAAAGCTGCTGTCTCCTTCAGTGTCTTTCTCCTTTCTGTCCCTACTCCCGGTGCCTTAGGCCACGGCTTCTTCCAGTGGTGGCTGAGTGCCATTCTGAACTCTCCCCCACTCTCCACTCCTGAGTATTTGAACCATGCTGAGTTAATTTTCTTTGTGTGTGTGTATTAACTAAAATGTTAATTTCTTTCAGTGATTTTATATGGCTTGACAATGTCCTACGTACTCTGCTTTCTTGAGCATCATAGCAGTATCGTGTGGGAGTTTATTGGTTGATATCTGCTCCAGGTCGTCATTTGGAAGAGAAGTTGATGTGGGGACAAAAAGTACAGCTTTGAGATTAATGGCAAATGACAGCCTCAGACATCGCAGCTACAAGATGTTAAAAGTAATGCAGTTATTCACCCTTCAAAACATCTAGTAAACTTTTTTATGATTATTATTCCAGGTTGTTGTCGTTGTTGCTTTCCACACCAAGCTCAGCCAGCCTTTATTTTGAGTTAATAACACGTAAGCTGCAATCCCATGAACACATAACGGGGATGAATCTCTACTTAAACCCAGTGGGATTTATTTCTTCTTTTTTTAAATTCACTTTTTATTGTGAAAATTTTATATATATATATATATATAGAAAGGAAGAAGATGAGAGAGAGAGAGAGAGAGAGAGAGAGAGAGAGAAAGAGAGATTGTATGGCTACATAGATTTGTATATCATGAATGCATATGAAGTGCATATACATGGAAATATAACTTCCTAGTAATGATACATAACCTTCCACAAAATGGGATCAACTTCTAAGTAGGCCTGCATATAGTAGTGTAGTGGAGACAGGGCTTGCAGGGATGCTGCACTGGCATTTTTTGATTAGCAGGGATTTGTACATCATCTGCCACCCCCTTGGATGTCCCTGTTCTCTCTCTGCTTAGCTGCAATCCTCACAGTAGCAGCAAGGAGGGAAGATTAATTTTCCTGCAACAGTATATTGTTCCTTGTTGTAATGTAAAGTATTTTGGGATGGCTTGGTCTGAAATGGGCAAGTAAACCCCATTAACTTTACAAAAGAACTGATCCAGATGGAGATGAAACCTGCTTGGGGATGTTGAAGAAATCTGCAATGGATCAAATTGACATCAAATTTCTATGAATCTGACCCATGGAATCTGCACTGTTAAAGTTACATGAGCCCTGACCTGGATTTTTTCTGGTCAGCCTACCATTATGTTGGGCTATGGGTGGGGTGACCAGATAAATCCAGGTCAGGGCTCATGTAACTTTAACAGTTGTAGGGAAAAGCGAATTTCAGCCAGTGCCATTTGTATGCAATTAGTTCCTGGTGTAATTCCCTCTTCATCACAACTGTTAAAGGTGCAGGCACTATACTAGAGTGACCATATACAAAAGAAGGCAGGACCCCTGCAACTTTAACAGTTGTTATGAAGATGGAATATCACCAGGAACTAATTGCATACAAATGACACTGGCTGAAATTCCCTTTTCTCTACAACTGTTAAAGTTACATGCGCCCTGACCTGGATTTTATCTGGTCACCCTAGCTATGGATCTGCCCTGTTGCCAGAGTTGAAGGAAGATTCAGTTGCTCGTCTGGTCAACTTCTGTACATGAATGAGAGTAGGGTACTATCTTAGCCCATGAACCTATCCACATTGCCCTTAAAACGACTTATATTCTGTTTAAAAACATGTTGTTTTAAGTCATTTCATTACATGGTAGGACACACGGAGCAGTACTTACGTTTCATAGTGACTGTTTCCTCCATCCTCAAAGTGTTCACTGGTGTATTACAGGGTTAATTCCTTGACTCTTCTTCTTTCGTTTTTGTTTTGCAGGCTGCTTGACCCGGCCACTTCTGTCTCCGTAACTCAAGCAGCCTGCAAAACAAAAATGAAAGAAGAAGAGTCAAGGAATTAACCCTGTAATACACCATTGAACACTTTGAAGACGGAGGAAACAGTCACTATGAAACATAAGTACTGCTCCGTGTGTCCTACCACGTAATGAAATGACTTAAAAAAACATGTTTTTAAACAGAATATAAGTCGTTTTAAGGGCAATGTGGATAGGCTCTTTGTCTCAGGCAGGAAAATGTCTTGAGCTGGCACTGGTGCACAGCCTTCAAAGAACAGCCACAATCCAACGGTGCTGCTGTGGAAGCTTTCAATCAGGAGTGTTGAACCTGTTTCACCCAAGGGTTATTTTGGAGAACTTCTCTGGGGCCACATTCCAGGGGTGGGAGGGGGCAACTGTGAAAGGGGACATGGCTAAATGGAAAGGGAGCATGGCCACAATACCAGCCTCTTTTAGCCTAAAGCTCTTACTGCCAGTAACAAAGCCTTGGGAGAGGCATTTCAACCTTTTTAGAATGGGAAGAAAAATGTGCAAAAGCTGGAAAACAGTGTGGCTGGGAGAAAGTGGGAGGGGCCAGGGGAAGGGATGTGGCCTTCTGGGGCTAGATTTGCCCCCCTCCCCCCGGCCTGAGGTTCTGCAACATGCTTTCAATGGATGAAATCTGCTCAAAAGAGCACTGCCATGCTCTGGCACTGCTCCTGCTAACTCCAAGAGGGCTTGTGCAGGAGAATGTCCCTATGAGATAAATAATATAAACAAAGGGTGCAGAAATGGCAGGACACTGCTGAGGGAGGACAGTGTATCCTTGCTTGTGTCTACTGCTTTAAAACAGCCACCACTGGGAAATGGTATATATCCTCTGAGCGCAAACGCAAAACCAAAACCCAAAAGCAAATGGCTGAGTAAACGGTTTGAAGTTCACAAACCATAGAGTAGCATGGGCATGGCTGTCCTTCGTCATGAATTCACCTCCCAATATCCAACTGGGCTCATGGCACTCCTCCACACATTCCAGGCTTGGGCTGCCGAAAGGTGTGCTCTCTCATGAAGACATTTGCAGCACAATTCGATCCATGCTTCTTCAGAAGTTAAGTCTCATTCAGTTCAATGAAACTTTCACTCCAAGGTAAGTGGGATTGCAACCGTAATGAATGATTTAGTTGTCTGGTGCCTCCACATTGTTGTTTGTTGTTATTGTTGTTGTTCAACTAAGCCTTTGCTAATATCGTGACTCATTGCCAACAGCATAAATCAAAGTCTTATTATGAGGAATATTTCCAATATGCTGCCTTTTATATGAAACCAAAATTATTACTGTCCTTTTTGCTGACTTCCTGCAGGCACTCAGCCATGAAACAGTCATAAAGCCCCCAAATAAAATTAATTTTTTAAATGTACTTACTTGTTAATGTTCTATTTAGAAGGGCATCCAAGATGGACAGATGGAGAACGCTCACATAACACCTAGTCTGGTCTTCCGTGCTCCTCTGTTAAATAAATTACACACTTGAATGGAAAATAGTTAATATATGCATAATTGCTGGGAATGAACACAATGCAGCCAATGCTAGCCATGATTAAGTCCCATTGCAAGCAATGGCGGGAGACTTATTTGTAATGAACTCAAGTCCCTTTCAATTTAATGGCAGTTAGTCAACATTATTCTTGACTCGATTGTGCCGCATGTTTGCTGTGCCTATAGCAGAGGGGAGGCGTGACAGCAGCAATTGTGCAGAGATAGAAGAAGGGTGAAAAATGGCCACAACTTGATTGTTTTTGGGTGGCTTAGTAGAAGGATCGAGCTATCAGACAGTCCACCTACTGCTTAATCCAATCTCCCAGCCTGCATACTAGGAAACTGTTCATAGGTGGGAGGACGCTCAGGCCAACCACGATATAGACACATGCACCCCGCCGGTTTCTTGTGCAGCCACCCTCACTGCCCTCACTTTGCAATTTGGTTGCAGTGTGTCAAGCAGCAAAGCAATCAGTGGTTTGCCACTGAATTTCAGGAGCACAATGCAACGGAGGCTAGGGTGACCAGATAAAATCCAGGTCAGGGCTCATGTAACTTTAACAGTTGTAGAGAAACTGTTAAAGGTGCAGGCACTATACTAGAGTGACCATATACAAAAGAAGGCAGGGCCCCTGCAACTTTAACAGTTGTGATGAAGATGGAATATCACCAGGAACTAATTGCATACAAATGACACTGGCTGAAATTCCCTTTTCTCTACAACTGTTAAAGTTACATGCGCCCTGACCTGGATTTTATCTGGTCACCCTAACGGAGGCTGAAAAGGCCCAAATTTAGTTTTAAAGCAAGATAAATTTGCCCCCTTTCTGCCTCCCTCACATGGCATCACCGAAATTTGGCAGCAAACCACTGATTGTTTGGCTTCTGCCACTATTGTGCATTTAAATTTCGGCGGTGCGCTGGTGGTAGCAGAAAAGGCAGGGCCCGTTAACATATCTGGGAGGGGGAATTTGTTCCTGGACCCCTCAAAGTTGCCCATCCCTATTTTTTTAAAAAAGATTTTTTAAATCCCTATTGGGGGGGGGGCAGAATTTCAAGAAGCGGAGAGGGAGGAAGTTTTACTTCTTCCCTCCTGATGCAGGCTGAGTCTGATCCAAATCACGGTTGTGCACATTTACCCTCAAGTAAAAAAAAGGGGGGGGGGACTGGTTGAGCTACACACTACAATTAATATAATGTGTTGTTGGGCCCTCAGCCATGGCTGGATTGAAATATATGAAACAAACGATTTTTGAGCTCACTCTCATTTCATTTTCAACCTGTATTCAGCTTTTTTGAATGGGGAAAGTGCACATTTCTGTGTGTATGTTTCAAAAGAGCACACTCCCCCCCAATTCATTTCATTTATTTCTTATATTTCTATTCCACCCCATAGCCAAAGCTTTCTGGGAGTCTACCAAAATGATGTTTTCATTGACTAAAGCATGAAAATTCTTTTTTTTTAAAGTGTATTTCAAAATGCACTTTTTTTAAAAATGCTTTTTTTCAAATGCAATAAAAAAAATCAGGGTTTTGCAAACATCTCTCTCTCTCTCTCTCTCTCTCTCTCAACAAAACAAGCAAACAAAAATCCTGTCTCCTGTTCGCTTTCCCATTTAGGATTGTGAATAGAACATGCTTGTATGATTTGCAAAAATAAACAAAACTCACGTACATCCCTATTTATGAATCGTATCCTTTGGCTATCATTCCCTGGGAGGCACTCTAAACAAAGAGGATACTGTGAACCTTATAGGACATGTCACTGTCTATATATATATATATATATATATATATATATGTGTGTGTGTGTGTTTGTTGTGAGGAAACCTGTAGTAAAACAAATGGCAGAGCACTATGCATTGAAATATATGTAATCTTTATAGACCAATGGCGGATATGATTCAGCTAATTACATAACACAACATACAACTTTTGTGGTACACCTGATGCATTGTTTGTAAGTAATTGTCCATTGTTTTATGTGCATAGCTGGTTAATAATATCTGCCTTTGGTTTCTAAAAGGATTGCTGGGTAATCAGGAGTCAGATCACATGAAAAACAAACATAGGACTGTCTATTGTAAGTGAACACCTCTTCTGCTCACAGTTCCAACTAGCACCAGCCTCATATACATATATTGAAAAGGGATGGGTGCATGATGTAACCTTGTAGAACGTCACTGGTCTGTCTTTTGCCATTATTCCCACAGATGTTTTACAATCAACCTTTTCATATTTCATGTTAATGAGCAGAATTCTCACCCCTCACTCTGCAATTATAAGTAGATTCCCATACGAAGAGTCTATCTATCCTATCTAATGTTTTAACAATCTCTGTTATACATGTTTTATCATTTGAGTCTTCACCATTTTCTATTGCCATTTTTCTTCTAACCATATATTAGATGTCTTTAGATGTGAATTGCTGCACCATTGAACCTTCCTTTTTCATTTCTTCTCTTATGTATAGTACTTCAGTTTCATTTGAGTGTCACTTTGCTTTGCTTTTCCATTTTTCCTCTAACCAAAAGCTACATATTCTTAACAGTCAGTCTCTCTCTCTCTCTCTCTCTCTCTCTCTCTCTGCAAGTAAAACTATCACATGTTTAAGTAGCTTCTCTCATTTTAAATATGAACAATATCATCTGATCAGTAGAAAAAAATCTAAATAATCACCAAAACAGAGAGAGGAAACAATAAGGCTTGAGACCCAGGTATCTGAAGTATCACTTTAACCCACACAAACCTGCCAAATATTAAGGTCATCTATTAAGATGTCCTGGTCAGGGTGTCCTTGCCGTCAAAAGTTGAGGCAGAAAAGAAAAGGTCTGGGAAGGTCTGAGTGTTTTATCTTTGCTCACAATACATGCAAGCATGCCCTGTTCAGAGCTTTGAACATGATCTCAAACGTGAGCATGTGTCTGCCAAAAATGTTCGCAACTTGCCCGCCATGTGCTTGCATACAGTATGGATAACTTTCTCAGTTCACTTTTGTGTAAATTTCCTAATTCACACAAATTTCCCCTGTAGACTGAATTAGCCCCACTTTATGGAGGAAATTTGTGAAATTTCACAGTCAAACATTGCTCGATTTGAGCAAATTTCCCATTCTCACAGGATGAGCAGCCATCACATCCATAAATAGGAGCTTAGTGGCAAGATGATGTTTAGAGAACCTTAGAGTGCAATCCTGTGCATGTTTGGACAGAAGAAAGTTCCACAACTCCCAGCATTACTCATGATTCAGTCTACAGGGGAAATTTCTGCAAATTAGAACATTTGCACAAAACCGAACTGGGGAAGTTGTCCATATTAAATGCAAGCACATATCCAGCAAATTATGAACACAGCATAGGATTGTGCCCTTAGCGATCTCAAATGTCACTTCTTTGCCCATCCCTAAAGAAGATTTCTTGGTAATGGCACCCACTTCTTTGGAATTCTGTCTTCAGGAAGGGTCACTTTTCCTTATCTCCTTCCACCACCTTGTTATTATCCTTTGGTTTTATTCTGATGCTGTGCTATCTTTTTATTGTTTTGGCTGTTTTATTGTTGACATTTGCTTGTTTGATATGCTTGTTTTTAATTTCATCAAATGTTAATGGAGAGAACTTTCATACTTTTGCAATGCTTTTGCTATCAGGGTCTTAGCAGCAGAGAGAAAGTTGAATTAGATTGTAAGCCTGTGGGCAAGGGCTGTCTTGTTTTTATTGATAGCATGTAAGCCACCCTGGGAGCCTTTTTGGCTCAGCATGGGATAAAAATGCTTTAAATAAAGAAACAAGGAGGAATTTTGCATCGTCTGGTGCCATCCCCCCAAATGTCTTTCACCAAGTGGCAGGACCAGCAAATGTGGAAATTGTTCCTCTGAGATGCTCTGTATTTCCAGCAATTGCTTTCAAAGCTCTGATAAATAGACCAATTTATGTGGTATGTCATGCTATTTTGCTAACATTATATGATGATTTCTTACAAATTCAACAGAGGCTTTTTCATGTCTGCTCTCTGAGCATAGTTCTAAACTATCAGTGTACTTGATTCCATTTGATCCTCCACACCAATCAAAAGCTGATGAAATAGACTGCTTTCCTTCCCCTGGGACATCTCTTATGAACTTTCACAGGGCTCCATTTATTTAATTATTTTTTATTATAAGTTTTAACAAAATGGAACAATAAAACAAAAAATAAAAATGCAAGTGTAATTACATATTTCAAAGGCCTTAGTTCCAAATATTACAATGTTCTAAAGGAAAAAAGGAAAAAAATGAGTAAATTACACATACATTTTAGTAAAGGCAGACCAAATATCCAACTACAAGTCCATTCGTAAATGGTGCCTATATACCACTCTTTGAAACATTGCTAGTGTTGTGTTGGTCTTCAATCCGCTGCATATTGGCAATGAGCTTTTATCTTTCCAATGTTGTAGTATTAGTTAGGGATGTGCACGGCCAGGAAAATCGTATCGGAATCGTAACTTCCGATTTTAAAAAAAAATGTATTGGATCGTATCAGAAGTGACTCGCTTCATATCAGGTCCAATTTCGATACAAAAATCGGACGTCTGATTCTTGAATCGGATGCCTATTTTCCTATATACTTGATTTTTGAGACATAAATGGCTGGAACTTTTTTATTTTAAGAGCTAGAAACTTGAAACATGGTCACATTGCAGATGGAATGTAGTTACTCATGTGTGCCAAGTTTCATAAAAATCGGTGCAAGTGTATGAATTTTTGAAATATTATGCTTTTGGGTTTGACAACTGTTCCAACAGTTTAAAAATGGAGGCTTTGACAGCTGTCAAATCCCCCTGCCTCCCCCCCCCCCCCGGTTAGCTGTCAGACCCACTGTTTTGAAACTTTTGGAACTTTTAAAGTTAAAAAAAATCATAGCCACAAAATGCCTGGACCTATCTTTCTGAAATTTCTCACAGATAAGTATTTAGAAATTTGTCACACATGTCAACCAAAATGGTATCTCTAATGTGGACAAAAATCCACAAAATACATAAACAGCCTTAAGGGCTCTTGTTTTGTTACGCAGCATCACCATACAATAAGATTCACTGTATGAATGTATTTTTGTGGTTGTTCAGAGGAGCAATCACCACTATATTGAGCTTCCATTTCACAGACCTTTTGCTTTCTAAATGTGATATATCTATTTGCAACCTTGGTCTGCATGTTGACTATCCGGCGTGGCAAACCAATGTCAAAATGTACTTTAAAATGTGAAATTGGATTGCGTTTGACTGAGCACCCCTTGATTATTTTAATTTTGGCATGTGCCAAATATAAAATCTTGCATGCAGTCATCTGTCAAATAATGCCAAATATCAGACCATGTTTCACACTATCTATCCAATACTAAATTTAATTGGTTGCCTGCTATCCAATATAGTAATATTTAATGTTGCCTGCCCACTATACAATTCTGTCAAATATCCCATTACATTTTGAATTTAAATATAATTGAGTGTCAAATACCAACATGGAGTATTTGCTGAATTTTCAACAAATATCCAGTGAACATTTTATGTCAAAATTCATTGAAGGAAATTGGGGAGGGTAGGTTCATTTCAACTCTACATTGATTAATATTCAAGTTGCTATGATTTAACATTAGCAAAATGTTTCTCAAAAGTGAAGCGCAGTGAGAGGGTGGAAGGAAGCAGAATGCCAGTTACTACCACTATCCCAGTCTTCTTCCTAGATCTCAAAATGTACTGTCCCCCTCCCATTCACCATATCTGTCCACATCCAATCATACTTTTATACCTATGTTCCTGAAGTTAGCCCAGATCCTAGGCAGTGTTGCAACAAGGTAATTTAAGACCCTGAATTTAATGATAGGGAAAGTATGAGACTTTCATTTCTGTTCACAAATCATGCAAACATGTCCGGTTCACTATCACAAATGCAAGCAAGGTCACTTTCTTGTTCCGAGAACTATTTGCAAATTCCTGAATCTGTGATTGCATTAAAAAATGTGCATTTTTAAAATAAAATGTGCACTTTGAGATGCGCACGTTTCCCATTCAAATGAGCCATATGCACACACACACACACACACCAGATCAAAAACAGAAATAGGAACGAGCCAACATTAGTTTCAAAATGATTTTCAGAAGCTTCAAGCAAGCTGAAAAATTGCTGGGTTTTGTCACTTAGGGCACCATCCTATGCATGTTTAGACAGGATAAAGTCCTACAACTCCCAGTGTTCCCCAGCTAGCTAAGTCCTACAACTCCCAGCATTCCCCATGACTGGCTGGGGAATGCTGGGAGTTGTAGGACTTTATTCTGTAAACATGCATAGATTTCACCCTTATGTGGAGCCCTTGTAGATACCCATCTATATTACTTCAATTGTGAAGCACAATGTTTCTCTTCTTCCTGGTATGTTGTAACAAAAACAAAACGGCTTGCCACCCCTGATCTTAAATCTCCTCTGTGCAGTTTTGTATTTTGAGCTCACTTAAATCATAGCACCAACACAACTACAAGAATAAAATGGAGTTTGCTTCTACTGCCCTAATGCCCTCATCATCAGCTACTCTGTTGGCATTTGGAGGGTGGGTGGATGGTAGGACCATGGAGTTGATCCCAAGGTCCAACTCTAGCTGCATCACTGATCCCTGGGAGAGGGATACTGAAGTGGAATCACATCTGATGAAGTGCTCCAGACCATGGATGCTTATGCCATAACACATTTGTCAGTTTTTAAGGTGCCATAAGGCTCCTGAATTTTGGCAGTATTTCTATTGGGTTTTGTTTTGTCTTGTTAATAGAACAAGTAGAACATTAAATACTGAGATGTCTACGATACTGAGATAACTAAGGACGCTGGGTCTACCCAGGGAAATAACTAAGTAGGCTGAGCCGGGGACAGCTTTCATCACTGGAGGGAGGTGAAGCTGGGGGGGGGGGGGAACATGGTTCTCCTTCCCCACCCAAAGCTAGATTTCAAGTTGTGGGGGGTGCATTTTTTTCTCCGATACACTGCCTCCTTTTGCCCAGCTGATTTCCTGAGCAACGTGTCTTGGTCACATCGCAACCTAATAGAATTCTCTGAACTAGGGCTGTGCACGCCTCCCGATCCAATTTGGATCTGGATCTGTCAGGTCTGAATTGGGCCCTATTCACATTGGCTCAATTCAGACCTCCCGCGATTTGGATCTGGATCAGAATCAAGATTCGGATCTCCGAATCGAGATTCCGATGCCTCATTTTCCCCATAGACTTGCATTGGGGGAAAGAAAGGGCTACAACTTCTTTATTTTTAAAGATATCAAAATGAAATTTGGGTACATTGCAGATGGGCTGTAGGTACTGATGTGTGCAAAATTTCAGAAACATAGGTGCAGGCGTTTACCCACAAAGAATTTTTAAAAATGCAATTTTCCAGGCAATCCAGAAGTGCTATAACTTTCTCATTTTTCAAGACACACACATGAAACTTGGACACATTTCATATGGCATGTAGGTACTCATGTGTGCCAAATTACAGACACAGATGTGCAACGTCTATCTCACAAAGAGAAATTAAGAAGGAAGCAGCAGATTTCCCAGGTTCATAAGCCCTCCTCTGCCATTGCGACTGGAGGCTGATGAGAGACTTGAGCAGGATTGGGAGATACAGTGACTGAGTGTTCAGCATGATTGGGAGATGAAGCTGTCAATCACAACCCCCCTTCTCCCCACCACCGTTTTTGAACTTTTAAAGTAAAAATCCCTGGCAAGTAAACTCCTGCACCTCTGTGTCTGTAATTTGGCACACATGGGTACCTACATGCCATCTGCAATGTGCCCAATTTTCAAGTTTCTGTCTTTAAAAATAAAAAAGTTATAGGTGTTTCTTCTTTCCTCCAATGCAACCCTATGGGGAAAAACACAGGCCTAAGTGATCATTTTTCAAAAATTCATAGCCACCAAAAGCCTGCACATCTGTGTCTGTACCTACATGCCATCTGCAATGTGCCCAAGTTTCATGTGTGATTCTTGAAAAATGAGAAAGTTATAGCACTTCTGGATTGCTTGGAAAATTGCATATTTAAAAATGTGTTGTGAGTAAACGTCTGCACCTATATTTCTGAAATTTTGCACACATCAGTACCTACAGCCCATCTGCAATGTGCCCAAGTTTCATTTTGATACCTTTAAAAATAAAGAAGTTATAGCCCTTTCTTTCCCCCAATGCAAGTCTACGGGGAAAAACACTTAAAATGGCGTCCAGATCGATCCGGATCGATTCGGACTGAACTGATAAAATCTGGATTGATTCAGACCTCCCCTGATCCAATTCAGGTCTAGTTTTTGGAGGTCCGAATCACCCCGATCTGCTTCAGATTCTGGATCTGGATCCAGATCTGTGCACAGTCCTACTCTGAACCATTTTTGTGTGTATTAATCCTTTGGAACTTTTCTTCTTTTCTTTTAGATTTTAAGGGATGGCAATGTATCCAGTGCCATCCCCACTCCATCTGTTTTCCTCACCCACATTACCACCTTGAGTGCCATTTTTATTGATAGAAAGGCAGGGTCCAAATCAAATAAAAATAATAAATAAATAATGGAGATTTATATATTTATGTTGATTTTTTCTGTTTTAGATTTAACACTTTTTGACTCATATTAGGACTTCTGGACCCTTTATATGGTCTAGTGTGCATACTTGCCGGTTGAGGTTATATTCTGAGTATTCTTTAAAATGCCTCTGCTTTTCTATCTAGGACCATTAATTGCAGCGAAATCATTTCCCCCTTTCATAGCATCTCAGTGGATTGAAAATTATCTATCCCCTTTCTCATTTTTTCAGTTTTTAATACAGATTCACCTTTCAGAGGCCATCAAGAAGAGCTGGTCAAGGTCAAACAGTACAAGATAATATATATGAATCACGTTAAATATGTCATATAAGCTAGGTCATCTGAGCTTATCCTCTCTCAATGATTCCGGCATTTTTCAACTTTGTCAAAAAAAAGTCCTACATATTAGTGTTTATGAAGCACAGCGATCAAGAAAGTCAGGAACAGACCTCCTGATGTGATGGGAAAGGCATTGAACGTCAAAGTAATACAAAATGAGGGATCAATAAAGTGAGCTGGTGTGCAGGTTGAGAGAAGAAAGAAGGGAAAACAGCTCTCTGTCCTTTCCAAAAGATGATTGGTGCCACGTATGGCAAAAAGCAATGTTGGGAACAGCACACACAGCCCTGAGCGCGTGACTTTGAAGTTGAACTTGAAGCTGGTCCATGTCTGGTTTCCAAATACAGAATATCCTTTTGCAGGAACAGATTTCAGGTTTGCAGGGCATGGATGCTTGCTTGAAAGGGCTCTTCATGCACCCTGCCCTTGTTGGTCCAGGGCATCTCAGGACAGCACAAAGCATGGCAAGTAACATGTCACCCAAAGATAGAAGCCATGTGTTGAGTTCTTCCCCTCCAACTCTATGGACAGAATCTAATGGGGCATTCAGCCCCTGCTGATTCTCTTCTGCCCACCAATTCTGTTGCACAAGCTTTCCCCCACCACTTGTGCAACAGTGATCGAACGCTTCTGGGGCAATCCAAAGCAAGCAAAAATGCTCGTTTCTGGAAGGAGGCAGGCTGCCCTGCCTACTTACAGAAACGAGCATTTCCATTCATTCAATCTCCCTTGTATAAATCATGGGCCTGTTTGAGCCATGGAATTAGTGGGACCCACCAGTTGCAGAAGGGAATCTGTAGGGCAGAGGGGGCTCACCTGGGGCGTAAGTGCCTTGTTGGATTCTGCCCTATGCTATTTAGTACAACGTGTTCCATGAACATCCACTGGTCCTAAGGATGGCTCCAGATTTTCAAGAGCCCTTGGCCAAGAGACCCTCAATGGGTCCCCTCTGTCAGTGAATTTTTTAGATTAAAAGTTACAACAACATGGAGTTTTGACAGATAAAAGAGGGAGGGGGAGGCGGGGGAGGGGGAGGGGGGTGCAATTGACAGCCCAAGCCTCTGTGGAAAAACTTTTGTAACTTTTAATCTAAAAAATTCGTAGCCACCAAATGCCTGGACCTAACTTTCTGAAATTTCTGACAGACAACTACCCCTAACCCATCTACAAAGTGAGCAACTTTCAGACTTCTAACTTTTAAAATAAAAACGTTATAGGTGTTTCTTTCCTCATTGTTTCAAAAATACCTTGCCACCACATGCCTGGACCTAGCTTTCTGAAATTTACACACATATCAAGCAAAGTGTTACCTGTAATGTGCCCAAGTTTCCTGTTTGTATCTTTAAAAATAAAAAAGTTGGAGGCATAACTGTATTTACCCCACTACTACCCATTTTTCTAAAATTAATTGTCACACAAAGCAAGCACCTACATTTCTGAAATTTCACACACATATGTCTCAATGTACCACCTACAATGTGGCAAAGTTTCATGTGTGGAACTTTAAAAATGAAAAAGTTATAGGCATTCCTGGTTTTTTATTAAAAAATTAATTGCCCCAAAATGCCTGCACCAATCTTTCTGAAATGTCTCACAGATACCCTAACCCATCTACAAAGTGCCCAAGTTTCATCCATATATCTTTAAAAATGAAAAAGTTATAGGCATTTTTGTAACACAATACTAGGCTATGGGAAAAAGCATTCAAAATGGAGTCCGATCCGCCGATTTTTTCCGATCCAGATTGAACCTCAGCGGATCGGATTGGAGGGTTGGTCGGATCAGATTGGATTGGATCGGAATTTTCTGATTTTGGGGCGGATCGGATTCGGATCGTGGATCGGATCCAATCCGATGCACGCCCCTAGTGCTAATGTCGGCAATTGCCTGCCATTAGCATGGAGGGGGGCATGTGCAATTTCCAGACCCTCCAGAAATCATGTGTTTCCCTCCCCCTGTGCCAATGGGGCCCTTAAAAGCCGTATTAATGCAAGGGTACCCTTGCGTTAAGAGGGACTTGAAGACCCCCATTGGCTCAATGTGTGCATGTGCACTTCCCCTGCTTGGGTGCAGGTCCACCTGGGAAAAGTACACTTTCCAGAGCCTCTGGGCAGTGTGCCATTCCCCCGGCCATGCTAATGGCAGCAGTCCTCAGCATGGCTGGGGGAATTGTGCACTTTCTCAAGGCTCTGGAAAGCACACTTACCGGCCCTCTCCAATTGGGGTCTTATAGGCCCTCTTTATGCAAGGCAGCATGGCCAGGGGAATTGCACACTTCCTGGAGGCTCCCAGAGTAGACCTACACCCGAGAACTTGTGGGTGCTCATCTGTCCTCACACTGGGCATGTCCAGCTGGGTCTGTGAGGGCAGGACATGGGGTGGGGGTCCATTGCCCTTGCTGACCCAACTTCATCACCTGGCACGAGCAGGAAAGCGGCAGACCCACAGCAAGGAGGGAGGATGATGCAGCAGATGACGGGGACAATGCGGAGGAGGCAGCAGGTAAGCAGGGAGAGTGGGGGGGAGGTAGGGAGGGAGGGAGAGAGAGAGCAGGGAGAGAAGTAGGGAGTGCTGTGACCAGAACTGGATCCAGATTGTGGATCTGATCCGGCCCAATCTGGCCCCAATCCAATCCAAGTCAGATCTGGGATCCGGAGGTCTGAATTAGCCCAATCCGCTCCAGATTCATGATCCACTCCGGTCACAGCCCTATTTCCCAGCCAAAGTTGGCTTCTGGAGGCTTCTGGATGCATGATTCTGCTTGCAAACAAAATGTGTACTCCCCACACACCTTGTTTCCTTGCAGAATAACTGCCATTTCAGTGGTGGCAGGGGAACAAAGCAAACATGGCATAAATGGGCATCGGAGTGTGCATGAAGTCCATAGGCCATACATTGCCCATCGGTGCTCTAAGAGTTTCTACCAGGGATGAAAATAAATTGTGGAAAAGTTGGTAAACAAATAATATTTGCTCACTTTAGAGTGTGCTAAAGTTAGGGATGGGAAAACCAGGGATGCTCAAGCTTGCTGAGACTTTCTGAACTCCACTTCAACACTCAGGGAAAGTCTGCATTTCAAAAAGGGAAAGTGCACATTCCATTGCACATTGTTGGACAGTGTATACAGCCCATTGACTAAAGGACGAAGGTGCTTTCTTTTCTTGTTCTAGTATGCATTTTTTTCTTTTTAAAAAACAGACGTATTTTTCAAACATAATCACAAGTTTGGGAATGTGCAAGCTTTTTCAGGAAAGAAAAGCTTTTCTGTTTGGGATTTTGGGGGGTGGAAATGCTTTCCTATTTGGATTTGCAAACTGAAATGAAATTCTCCTGGCTAAAGTGCCACTTGTAGCTCCATCACACCAGCAATTTAGTGCACTCTTGCCATGCCTGGTGTGTGGATTTGCAACACGGTACTCACATGATGCCGTGGCTGTCCTGCTGATACTCCGCCTCTTCCCCAGCCTTTCCTAGAATGCTAAAAGTCTGAATTATTTTCCCTAAGCGCATTTAACATGCCCTAAGTCTCCATGTAGTTTTAAAGGAACTGGGGGCTTTAATGGATTGCATCAGGTCCTTGCAGGGAAAAGTGATCTCTCCCAGCAGCCGGCTCCAAGCCTCAATATAAAAACCAGACCTTACATCCTAGGCTCTAAAGTGTTTTTTAAAATCATACAATGCCTGAATCTGCAGAGATCGGATTGTACTCCCTCGATGCCCCCAAAGAACCAGACTAAGGGTTGTTCCATTTTTGCCCAGCAGAAAGACAGTCTGGTTGAAGTGCTCATCTGACAGGATCTGACTGGAGGGAGAAAGAGAAGGGGAGGGGTGGAGTGGAGTGGAGTGGAGTGGAAGAACGAAAGAGCAAAGGAGTGAAAGAGCAGCTGTTCAGGTGAAAGGGATCATAAGCTTGACGCGCTCCTGCCTCAGAAGTAAAAAAAATGCGGAAGCAAACCAGGGGGAAAATTAGGTGTGATGGAGCTCTTCATTGTATTTTGGAAATAACATATGGTACAGTGGCCGAGAAAGGATAGCCACTATTAATGTGTATGCATCTGCCCTGTGTCATCTACTTTATGCCTTAGTTGGGCCTTGTATTGACTGCATATGAAACAAAACACTGGAGAAGATGGCATGTGATGACTGTGTCTGCCTTCCTTCATGGGCTACTGGCATGTTTCCCCCCTGGGGAATATATAACTGCTACTAATGTGCATCCGATGGGGCTTAATTAGAACAAAACTTGCAAAAATATATCTGGACAAATGTGTCTTTAGTAAGAATTAAAAACTACAAAACATGCAACTTCACAATACAAATAAATGCAACTATTAGTCCTTCTGAATGCCCCAAAAATTATGGAGGTCTTGCTTGCAGATTTCCAGTAGGCCAGTCCCAAATTTCCTTTGGTTTCACAAGATGCTGGACACTTCAGTGGGGTTTTTTTTTTGTAGATACCTTAGACCAAATGCCAGTCCACAATTGGTAGCTTATATATTGCCATTCAAGGCATTAGCCTTGTAATAATAATATAAATATGATAAATATAAATGATACAAAAATGCTTCCCCATCCCCTTGAAATTCTGCTAGACACAAATATCAGTTCAATTTACCTTATTCAAAATGAGAAGAGCCCATAATTATACATCAGTTCTTTAGTGTTCAGCTTCCCAGCAGAACAAACTGACTTTTTTTGATGTGTGTGTGTGTGTGTGGGGGGGGTCTTTTAGTCCTCCCTCTGAGTGAGGACTCTGCCCCTAAGGGACTAAACCATTCAGTCATAGGGGTTACCCATACAGCTTTGGTCAACAACTCTTTTGGGATGGCAACTTTGATGGAGGAGAGTGGGTCAGGCCCCAACCCTATCTCTCAAGTGAATTGCTAGCAGACCCTGATGCAATAGTCACACAAGCCTCTTGCCTCTGGGTTACAACTGGGGGACCAACTAGTACTCCTCAGAGGGCCAGGTTTGACCCATTGGCAGACTCCACAGATTGTGGCTTCTAGGCAAGCTTGAGCTGTGGTGAAAGACTGCTCGAAATTGGGGTGGGGTGGGAGGAGGAAGATACACCCTTATCTTCCTGCAATAAGAATGTCCCTGCATTGGCAGAAGCACGGTGGTGAGTTTTGCCCCGATTCTATCTCCATCTGTTGTTTCTTTGAATGGCATTGCAGCCATTAGGGGCATAAACTCATCTGCCAGCTTTTGAGACATCCTCATTGCTACAAATGCTTGCACAGGCTACATCTCTGAAAGCTTGTCAAACTGAATAGTCATGCACAGGGACAAAGAGGAAAAGAGCTCCACTTCAGTTGAATAAAATAAAATAAAATAAACCCAGACCACTATGAAAGGAAAGGCATGGTAGAATATCTTCCAGATGAATCATTTATAAGTGTGTGCTTTCATTTGGGCAGAAGGCTTATAATTTAAAACAAAAGACACCATTGAAACATTCCAATGAAGCCCAACTCATGTGACTGGGGAAAATGACATTTGTCTTGAAAAATAACATGTCTCATATCATAATAAGAGCAAGTGCCCCCCCCCCCGCAAACCATGGCAGACCATGCCTGTGGAGAGGGTGTGGGTGTGGGTAGGGATGTCAGAGAAACCCACAGTGAGCACAAATGAGTTTGGATTTCTATGAATCCAATATATGAATTCCACAGCAGATCAGCCTTTTCTACAGACTTGCAGGCCTCTTTTTTTTTTTTTACTTTGGAGGGATTTGCACAAATGCGCACTTGCGCAAGTGCGCAATACCACTAGTTTTTGTAAATATCCCTAAAAACCCCTAAATTCTTGTACATCCCTAAAATAATAATCCAATTCCATCAAAGAATGGATGACAGAATGAAAAAATACCTGACAATCCACAAAACACAGATGGAATGGATTTAACAAAACCCCCTACATCCCTCGTTGTGGGGCAGAAAGAGGTGATCCAATCTCCATGGCTTCCTGACTGTTGTCCTTTTAGAAAGCAGTGCTCAACAGGTTTCAAGGGTGGCCAATTATGCATCACCAAAAAAGAGGAATGCATAATTAAAAAAAGGGACAGCGATTAGAATAACATTTGTGTATACGAATATGTCAGTGTAGATGCAGATGTAAAAATAAGTACTATCATTTAAAGAGAAATACAATACACCTCACCACATTGTAGAAGACTGTGACCTGTGTACCTGTTCAATCTTCTTTTCTGTTTGATGGGCAACTTCAAGACCCCTGCCTGACCTCCTTAATAGGGTTCTTTGACTTTAAACCAGACTTGGTCAGGACAGGCCTTCAGATAGAGGACACCTTCAAGTACAGGAAATGCAAATAGGATAAATCAGTTTAAAGGAACTCAACAGAATGATTTTTTTTCACATCTCCCCAGTAAATGCTATCTGTTGTTTGATATCACTGACAGGCTGCTCCAGGCCTCACATTTGAATGAGAGACTGGCTTGATGTTACGTTCATCATCAAGTGAGCGCAGCCCTACCACATGGCAATCTTGCCTATTAAGAAGTTCCCCTAATAAGAGGCAGAGGGGGCAATAGGACCCTTATGCATCACTGAAAAAAGAGGAAATGCATCACCAAAAATGAGAACACCAGTTTGCATCCTATGTGCATATGCTCATTTATATGTATAGATGCAAACTTAGAAATAATATTTATAACTTAAATAGAAATACAGAACATCTCACCATGATGGGAAAGACTGATCATGTCATCTATGTGCCTGCTTAGTTTGCTGTCCAGGTGCTAACTATTGATGGGCAACATCAAGGCCCCTGGCTGCTCTTCCTCTTTATGGTGTTTGGGCTGGATGTCTACTGGACAGCTCTTCAAATGGAAGACACCTTCAAACAGAGGATTGTCCTCTATAAATTTGGACAACTGGGCACCTTAGAAAGTCAAGTAATCATACACACCCAAATGGAAGAAGGAGCCATTTCTCCTTGTGTTGTTTAGTTCCCCTTGACTCACGGCATGGTCTCATGATACAGCAATCCTTCTCAAGTTAAACATGAGTAGGTCTGGGCAGGATCTACACTACTGGTTTATAACTGTTTGGGCCCAGGGCACATTCCATATACTGTTTTCAAACCATTTACAAAGTGTTATATCTTGCTTGGTGTAGATCTGGTCCAGGTCAGTGCTTGCCACCTGAGAATATTAGGTATGCCATCCTGGGCTCTATGGAAAAAAGAGGGGATATAAATGTAATGTAATCAGTCACTCTTCTTGCAGAGAATCCTCCCTAGGAGTTGGGAGAGGGAGACACAGGGAAAATTAGCCACTAAGAAAGGAGATAAGACCGGGTATATATGTGTGCATGGCACACATGCGCGCACAGACACACACACAGAAAGGCAGCCAGGATAAACTTTTTTGCTATATGTGTGATTTTTCCATCTGTACCCCCGACTTTCCCTGACGGTTGGGAAACTTCAAAATTCTCAACAGATACTACTTTGACATGGTGGGGCTGGTCTCCAATTTCTTGGAAAATGCTGGCTTTTGAAACAGTAAACAATCAAACCACGGAGGCTCAACCTACAGGTCCTGCATAGAGGTTAACTCCAAATGATGTCTTAGAGAGATTTTGCCCCCGGAAGAGTCCATCACCACTCAAATTTGGCTAGAGCATACTTTGAAATGCTGACGGCATTTCTTCTGAAAAGGAGTCTCAACGTTTGCAGGAGAATTTGTTTTGGGTGAAATTCTCCCCCTTGAGAAATCGTGCCAGCCTTATAGGAATAATTTTGTCTTTCCTCAAAATTTTCCAAGCCTTTTGCTTGAGGTAGAAATCCCGTGCATCACTTAACCTTTTTTGCTTCAGTTGATATTCTGAGGGATTTGCCTTACAAAGAAAGGTGAGATAGCACTAAGGAGTTTTGAAATCTAACCTTCCTGTCTGGAGCGATCATTTCAGGCCATCCTCCTGTCTTGACTTCATGATTGCCTTCTTTCCATCAAAGTGATTAAAGGTCAACAGCTGCGGTAATGAAGTGCAGAAGGGATGTAAGGCTAAAAGGGATAGTGTTACACAAAGAGACTTGTCAATGCTGTCGTACAAAAAAGCAGTTCTTCAATTAATGCCATGATGTGTCCAGCTCTGGCCTCTGTAACTAAAGAGCTGCCCTCTTTCCACTGGGGATAACCTCAGAAGTTTATTTCAGTGGCCTCCAGTGAAATGGTGGTGTGCCAACCAAGTAGGAAGCAGCAACCACTGCAGTGAGGAGAACAAGGAGGAAGGGAGATAGAGCCTTCACTATGGCTTCTACTACTGGCTATGTCTGACAACTACACTGAGAAGTCATTCACTGGTACATTTGGAGACAACTTTGGCCGTTTCTACACCAGCCTTTTCCCCTGGGACCGTCCCTGGGTGCTCCCTGTATGTCCAGGGGGAAGGAGGTGGGCCTGGGTTTTCCCAGGGATAAAGAAACCCTGGGAAAACCCAAATTCTCAAGGGGTTCCTGGACTGTCCTGAGACCGCAGGAGGTGTGGGCAACTGTCCCACCTGGTGCCTGCTTACTCGCGAGTAAGTGTGGCACCAGAAATGGGCACGGAGCTGCTCAGTGCAGCTCTGTGCACATCAGGGGAGGGAGTGGCAGCAATATCACCACCCCTGGGATGGCAGGGAGGGGGTTTGGGGTCCAATTTTGGGGGAAGTTTTTTAAACTTACTTTTTTCACTGGAGTGCAATTGTGCTCCCTGCTTCGGTTTTTTTAAATAAAAAAATTAAATGGGTGCAATGTTCCTGTTTCCTTCCGAGACATCCTGTTTGGACACAGAGCGATGATCCTGGAAGCTGGTAAGTCTGGGATCGTCTTCATCTACACCCTTAGGTGTAGAAAGTGCCTTTTTAGTCTGGGAATTGAGAAATTAAGGGTGCAACCCTATGAATGTTTAGACAGAAACAAGTTCTACAACATTGAGCACTCTGCAGCCAGCATGACTGGCTGAGGAGTTGCAGGAGTTTTTGCTGTCTAAATATGCATAGGGTTGCACTTCAGGGGTATAACCCAAACTAGTGATCTCTGTAAATTGTCAGTTTATTTAGGATGGACGTTCAGAAAAGGTGTCTGGTCTATTTCTCTTCCTTGTAAAGTTTTGCATAGAAGAGCCGAAGACTGTGGATGAGTATATGTTGTCTTTTTCAAGAAATAAAAGCAATTGGAAGTCATATTCATATGACCACATGCTGAAGCATCATGTCAGAGAGTGGCCTGGTTCACACAGAACAACAACCCAAGGTATGTATCTATGACTTCCATTTTTTTTAAAAAAAATCTTTTCAGATTTGGTTTGATGCTGTTAGGCTACGGATGAATACTTTTATGTTGAAACACAGTTGGCTTAGTTTGCTATAGATCTGAGAGAATCAGACCCTATTAGGGTTTTATTTTTATTTTTATTATTTGTGTGTTGCATATATGATTTTGAGAGAAAGGGTTGAATCCAGATTTACTCGGGATCAACTGCACTGGTGGAAGTGGAGTTTCCAGTGCCCACCCTTTCCCACGGCAGTCCCTCCACCCCCTGAAAGATTTATACAGAGTGTCAGGAGACGCTGCTGAATGGGTGTGCGTGCGTGTGGTGTTTGTGGATCGTTGAAAGTCAAGTGGAGGACCTACTGCAAGCACAGACCTTCCTCTCCCAGAAGGCCCCTTCTTCTTGTGGAAGGCAGATCTTGGATCCAACCCTTTGTAATTGAAGATTCTATATGGTGTAAAAAAAAAAAGAAGTATCTTTAACTTTGTTTTTGGCATTTCATGGAACACTGTCAGCCACAGTAGCTTGCATAGTGCTAACCAGGTCCTCCCCATATGGCTCCTATATGTCCTTCCCATCTCAAGACAGCAGCCTGGTTTGCACATAATGACAACCCAGTGAATAGGTTGAAACATGGGCTGTCATTTGAATCATGGGTTGTTGTTACCCGCAAATGGTTTAACTATGGGTGTGAACCACGAACAACCCAGGAAGAGAGGCCATGGCTTGTTGTCAAGTTGTGAACTCTGAGTGGTTTGTGGTTAACAACTAGGGATGTGCACTGGATCGGACCCGATCCACGATCCGAGTCCGGTCCAGTGGGAAATCGGATAAATTATCCGATTTCCGATCCCGCAGCTGGATCGGCCGATCCAATCCGAACCGGTCCGAAAAGGCTCCGAACCGGTTCGGCGGATCGGCGGATCGGCGGGCGCCCACTGGCGCCCACCGCCGCTTGCATTGGCGGGTGCCAGCGGGCGCCCGCCGATGAAAGTGGACAGCAGGGGGGGGAGGAGGGGGGCGCTTACCTTCTCGGCCCGTCCGCTCCCGTCCGGCACTAGCAGCTACTACCAGCAGGCTCCGCGGCCTGCTCTAGGGTGGCGCGCCGGGTGATGTCATCACCCGGCGCGCTACTCTAGAGCAGGCCGCGGAGCCTGCTGGTGGTAGCCGCCAGCCCCAGACGGGAGCGGCCGGGCCAGCAAGGTAAGCAGGGGGTGCGTGGAGGGGAGGAGGGGGCGCGCGGAGGGGGGAGGGGGGCCCTTACCTTCCCGGCCCGGCCGCTCCCGTCCGGCGCCGGCGACTACTACTACCAGCAGGCTCCGCGGCCTGCTCTAGGGTGGCGCGCTGGGTGATGTCATCACCCGGCGCGCTACTCTAGAGCAGGCCGCGGAGCCTGCTGGTGGTAGCCGCCAGCCCCGGACGGGAGCGGCCGGGCCGAGAAGGTAAGCAGGGGGTGCGTGGAGGGGAGGAGGGGGCGCGCGGAGGGGGGAGGGGGGCCCGTACCTTCCCGGCCCGGCCGCTCCCGTCCGGCGCCGGCGACTACTACTACCAGCAGGCTCCGCGGCCTGCTCTAGGGTGGCGCGCTGGGTGATGTCATCACCCGGCACGCTACTTGAGAGTAGGCCGCGGAGCCCGCTGGTAGTAGCCGCCAGCGCCGGATGGGAGCGGATGGGCCGAGAAGGTAAGCAGTGGCGGGGAAGGGGGCTTACCCCCCCCGGAGCCGTCCGCTTCTATCCGCTGGCGCCCGCGGGCGCCAGCGGATGGAAGCGGACGGCCCCAGGGGGGGTAGGGAGCGCGGGGGAGGGGGCTTACCTGCCGGGGCCGTCCACAGCGGACGGCCCCGGGGGGGGAGGGAGTTAGGCCCCCCTCACCCACCCGCCGCCATTTTTTCCTCATAGACTTGCATTGCAATGCAAGTCTATGGGGAAAAAAATGGCGGCCGATCCAAAAATTTACGATTTTTGGGTCGGGATCGGACTCGATCCGGTCCGGGGGGCCTCCGTTTTTGTCCGAACCAGTCCGGGACAAAATTGGAGGTCCCGATCCGGGTCCCGATCCGATCCGGGGGGTCCGTGCACACCCCTATTAACAACCCATAGTTAAACTGTATGCAGGGTTCGCACAGAACGACAATGCACTATTCAACAACAACTCATGATCCAACGACAACCCAATTCAACAAAGGATGTCAAAGGAATCCGTCTTAGAGGTGGAGGTTGCTAAGCTTTCATCAGCTCAGCTCCCGGATTTCAGCTTGTTTCCTTGTGAGCTTGCCTGACTCAATCTGCATCAAGTCGGGCCACTTTATGGCTATTCAGCTTTTTGTTGAAAACTGAGTAAATAGAAATGTACACAAATTACATAAATTACACAAATTGCAGCTAAGATATGTGTAAATTATGCAAATGTGAACACATTCCTACTTACATTTCTACTTACGCCCCACCCCCATGGAAAAAGCTCCCAGAATTTTGGGGGAAACCCATGGCCCAGCCACAAACGGGAGCCTTTTGTGGGGATCGGCAGGAGTCTGTTGATCCAAAAAAGGGACAGATTTCACAGTGATGGACATCCTTATACTCAACCTGTAGTCTGAGTTGTCGTTACATAACAACCACATCACAGCCAGCTTATGTGCTCCATGCATCCCCCTAGCTTTCAGGGCTCTCACACTAACCTGACTGTTTACTTCTTTCCCCCTCCTTTGAAACCGGGTCTCTGAAGTCCCATAATTTGGAAGCCTATTCCCACCCTGCTTTCACACACCCATTTTGCAATAAGCTCTGCAAAATGATCAAGCATCAAAAGCAAGATAATTAATAAATGAGTCACTGTAGTGTAGTGCTCAGTGACATTTCAGGAGTATTCAGAAGTTATCTGGCAATGAATGCCACTGAAAAGAATAATAAATCAGGCTGACAATACTCTTTTAGGACATCCATCACTTTTTTTCCAGTGGTAATTAGTGCTCATGAAACATATGTGCTAATGAGAAACTGGAGTCACCTGATTTCCTAAATGACATTCTGTGCTAATTGACAACACCTAAAGGACACCTTTTTTTAACGGTATACTTGTGTTGTCTTAGTTGTTGCTAATGAGTGACATTATCCACTTGGCTCCCTTTCCCATTCCAAAAAAAATAAATTCATTATCGTTATTATCTGAGAGACTCCATGTTGTGCAGGAAGGAATGGAAGATTCAGAAAGACAAGTTAAATTATCTAAGAATATAATTATACAATGTGATTTCAACATAATGATCTATGCATGGAGCAAATTTAGTGTGACCATATGGAAAGGAGGTCAGGGCTCCTGTATCTTTAACAGTTGCATAGAAACTTACACAGCTTGGGACCACAATACCGGACAGAATGTCTCTCCCAACTCTACTACTCTATGATTCTATGACTTCACTAGAAGGGGAAAGCTATCTAATCGGTCATTTGCAATCCTGGGCTTTGGCTATATTTCTTAAAGTTAATTCAATGTCATATATCATGGTAAATGTATATATCCTTCCCTGGAAATCAAATCATTACCGTGAGAATGTTTGGGAAAATCTTACAGATTATTTGCTTGCCCTGCAGACTCAGTTCCCCAAAGCTCATTTGATATTAATTGGTGACTTTAATGCCCGGATTTGCCCAAACTCTATTGCATTCTACTTATTTTTCCTTGGATGACTTCCCACTGATAGAGGATAGACAATCTAAGGACCATACAATAAACACTCAAGGGAAGCTGTTTATTCAAATGATCCTCCAAACTGGATTTCTCATTCTGAGGATTTGACAGAAGGATTCACCTTCATCAACCATCTTGGTGCCAGTGTTGTCGACTATATTGCAGCCCCCCCAGCTGTATTTGTGCTGATCACATCCTTTAGAGTGGATTCATATCCATGCAGTGATCACCAACCATTGATTGTCAGTTGGGATGTTTAAAAGAAGTTCGAGCCAATCAAGAAAATGTAACTCCAATTTCAAGCATGAGTGTTACAACGTCTCGCCGTAAGTGGGCAAATGTGAACTTAAGTGCTTTGGAATGTTTATGGCATTCTGAGAAACTACATGCTTTGAGGAATGCCCTGTTCACCTCAAAAGAGATGGAAGTAGTATGAGATTGCTATGCTCAGATTACAGCAGCAGTTGAACCTCTCTTCTTTTGGAAGGGCCGTTTAAAGAACCAGAGGCCAAAAGAGAGTAACCTGTGGTTCGACGAGGACTGTAGGAAACTGAAGCAGGAAATCAAAAGACAACATAAATCTCTACGGGATAGGGATATAGTTCCTCTACCACATTCCTATTTGGCACTGCATAAATTCTATAAAAAAATAATCCATCTATCGATACTTTTATCACCACACATGAATGGGAACAACATTTTCGTTCTCTTTTTTATGATGAGTCAGCCTGCCTACCTCCATTGCAGGAGGAAGACCCAGAGTTGCCTAGCTGGGCTTCAGTCATTTGCAAGGAAGTAGCTATGCTGATACAAAAGTTGAAGCAGGGAAAGGCCTCGGAAGGAACGGCATCCCGACAGATTTTTGATTGATTACCCCCATTGGTGGATCCCGATGTTAGCAGCCTTATTTACATCTATTGACAGAACTGGGAAATTTCCCCAAGATTGGGTGGTGGCTATTGTGGTGCCCATTTATAAAAAAGGCAACTGGTCAGACCCCAAGAATTATCGCCCTATAAGTCTACTGGATGTTATTAGTAAATTATATGCAAGACATCTTTTAGACAAGTTAGAAAATTGGGTATCTGGGGAGAACCTCCTGGCTGAACAACAAGCAGGCTTCCGGTGTGGTAGATCTACAGTTGACCATTGCTTTCTATCAAAATACTTGGTAGGGAAATATACATCCCCCCTCATCACTCATTTTTTGCTGCATTTGTAGATCTCCGAGCAGCCTTCGATTCTATATCTAGACCCCGCCTTTGGCACAAGCTGACACTTTTAAATGTTGATCATAAGTTGCTCAGGAGAATACAGGGGCTGTATGAGAATTCTAGTTTGTGTGTGAGAGTCTCTTGGGGTGGAGAACTTTCAGATCCTATTATTATCAACAAAGGAGTGTGCCAGGGGTGTTTGCTAGCACCTCTTTTATTCAATCTATATCTTAATGACATAGCTTCCTCCTTATCTAGTCCTGACTTCTAGGGATGTGCACGGACGGAAAATCAGACTGGAATCGGAATTGGATTTTTTTTTAAAAAAAAAAACAAATTGGAAAAAAAATGGAGGTCCACTGGATTGGATCGGATCCAATTCCGATCTGAAAAGCGGACAACCGATTTTGTATCGGACGCCATTTTGAATGCATTTCTCCATAGCCTAGTATTGTGTTACAAAAACGCCTATAACTTTTTTATTTTTAAAGATAGAAGGATGAAACTTGGGCACTTTGTAGATGGGTTAGGGGTAGTTTAAAAAACCAGTAAAAACAATTAAAACAATGTGCAATTTTAGGCAAATTTATCCTTTAAAGGCTTTGATAAAAAGCCATGTTTGACTTGGCCCTGAAGTGAAGCCAGCATCTGTACCAGTTAGGCCTGCAAAGGGTTAGGGCATTCCACAGCAGGGTTGCGCAACATTGTTCACCAATGTTTTTTTTGGGGGGGGGGTCAATGGCAAGATAAGCACTCTGGCTTCTGTGTGGATTCACCCATTTCTAGGCCACTGGGGACTTAATGTGTGAGAGAGGACAGTTTTCAAAATTGGTGCAAAAAATCTCTCAAGTTCAACGCGTGAGTTGTATTCAGCTAGTGTATGTTTTGGCTCCAGCTGGTCAAACAAGGAGTGCGGTAGCATTGAAGAGTGAAATTATATTGGGCAGGGCAGGAGGGGCTTCAACCATTTTATTGTTGTAACGGAAACAAAAACCCTTTCTGATTTCTTCTGAGAGAAGATTTGTTATTGAACAGTGTCTCTCAGAGAGCGTCCTGTAGGTGTCTTTGTTAACTGAAGAAAGAAACGGTGTGCAGCCATCTCTGTGTGAAATCCCTAACACCATGTGCCAGAAAACAACAACAACAACAACAAAAACAACCCCCACCCCAAGCTCATTGATTCAGCAGTGTTAGCACAGAGGACTCGGAAACCAAGGAGCTTTACAAATATACCATGTTTCAAGTTGGAAATTCTGAATTCCATTTTAAAAACAATAGTATAACAGGAATTCTATTTGCCTTTCATTATAATCAGTTGAAACATGGGACCAGATGTTTAAAGGATTTGTATTTATTTATTCATTGTTGTTGTTGTTGTTGTAAAATACCTGGATAAATTTATTTATGAGACATTTAAGAAATTCAATAAAGAAATAATATTTTATAACACTTAATATATTTAAGTCCCTAAGTAGTTCTAAATAAAATACAAACTCACATGATGTAATGCATATGAGGGGATTCATACACAGTGGCTGAATTTGGACGACACAATAAGCAACTGGGGAGGAACAATCATCAGTTGTATTGACTATTGTGTCATCCAAATGCTGCCATAGTCAACTCAGCACTGATCTTCATCCACACCACGGTTGATTATTTATTACCATGTTGTGTGGGGAGTGCCCCCTAGATGAACAACTGTAAAGTTGATTCTTACCCCACCATTGACTATAGTCCGAACTGTACGAAGCGAAATCAAATTTCATTTTTCTTTCAGAATCAATTTGGGAATCTTTCCTTATCTACAGAGCAATTCTAATTGCAGTTTGAAGGGAGTGGGGGCAATTTGGCTGCATTTCCAATGCCTAACCAATCCATGCCAGCCAGATCAGAAGTTGGAAGCAGAGTAGCTTTATCAGGTATATTGGCCCAACAGGTAGCATTCGTTCAGAGTTTAATGCCCATTAAAACGGATGGGGGCAAATCCACTACACCAGCTCCAGGATGGCATAGCTGAGGGACCCAATCATATATTGTGTCGGAGGAATAGAGGGGCTTGGGATCCAACAGATCCAAAGCTGCCTCTAATCCCTCTCCAGCATGCCCTGGTTGGGGGCCTGCTAGTGGTGGTAGATGTACACCTGCAAAGCTTTCAACAGCCATAACACCCCCCCCCCCAACACAGACACACACACACAGACAGAATGGCACAGCTCCTCTCTACTACAGGGCAACCTCTGCCACATCCTGAAACCCCTTGGACAGTCCGAGGGGAATACGATTTACATGATAGAAGTGTACAAAATTATGCATGGCGTGGGGAAGGTGGATAGGGAGACATTTTCTTTCTATTTCATAATACTAGAACCCAGGGTTATCCCATAAAGGGGATGGTGGGAGATTCAGAAAAGATCAAAGGAAGTGCTTCCTCACACAGCACATAGTTCACTACCTCAAGATGTAGTGATGGCCACCAATTTGGATGGCTTTAAAAGGGGCTTGGATAAATCCCTAGAGGAGAAGGCTATCAATGGCTACTAGTCCTGATGGCTATGTGCTACCTCCAGTATCCGAGGCAGTAAGGCTATATATATACCAGTTGCTGGGGCAGGAGGGTGCTGTTGCACCCATGTCCTACTTGTGGGTTCTTGGTTGACAGCTGGTTGGCCACAGTGTGAATGGAGTGCTAGACTAGATGGATCTTTGGTCTGATCTAACATGGCTCTTCTTATGTCCTTATGTCCTTAGTATTCTAAAGGCATTTTAACAGCTTAAGTTGAGGTTTTAACTGACTTTTTGGCCAGGCTTAAAAGTTTAAAATGTTTTAAATGCCAGCTGTTTTATGTTTATGGTTTAAAATTTTGTATATTGTCTTTTTTGTGTTCGATCTTTTAATTTGTGTAAACCATCCAGAGAGCTTTAATTATAATAATAATTAAACCAATCCCAGTAGGGATGGAGCAGACTTTTATATAATTTAAGATGTTCTTTGGTTTGTTTGTTTAAGGCATTTATATACTGCCCTCCACACTTATTTATCCTAGAGCAGTTTGCAAAGCAAAGCAAAAATGGAACAAGAATAAAAATGTACAATTGTACATTTTTTTTAAAAAAAAACCAATGAAAGAAGCCGCAAAATTAAATAACGATCAATTTGAACAGTGGAGTGAAAAACTTCATTTCCACTGTTTCAATTGCAATGTCCTTTCAATACTTCAGTACAGCTCATTGTACAATGCCTGATAAATAGAATAATGTCTTAGCCTGATGATGTTCCTAGTTTGGGATCAATCAAGCAACCAGAGGAGTATTGTGTTGATCTAGGTTCAAAATGAAACCTTTGAATTCTGGGGAAAAATGCACTTCCATTGTATACTGTGCTTTGAATTCAGGTGTACAAAACATATATTTGGTGCCAAAAAAAGAAAAGAAAAGACAAAAACGTGATTTAGGGTGCAATCTTATGCATGTTTGGACAGAAAAAAAGTCCTACAACTCCCAGCATTCCCCAGTCAGCATAACTGATGGGAATGCTGGGAGATGTAGGACTTTTTTCTATCTAAACATACATAGGATCACTCCTTTATTTGACCTCTGAAAACATATTTGGAACTGACATTTCCAAAATACAAATCTTTGGTGGGTGCATGGGGATTGCTTCTTTTATCAATGTGGGATGTACACCATGTGGAACTAATGACTGAAGGTCAGGAATAAAATGTATAAAATCCTTTGAGAAATCTCACTGACTTAGACAAACATTCTCTTACATTCCTAAAGATGGTTTGCCTAAACATGAGCTGCAACATTGGCCTTGAATTTTACTTTGAGTGAAATTCTGTGGCAATTTCTTTGGCTACTACCCTTTTAACAAACATGGGTCTTTCAACTGTTAAATCAGGAGTGTAGAACTTCAGGCATGAGGGTTGCCTAGAGGGCCCCACCCCCTGTGGCTCCCTGGCTTTTGTGCAGTCCCCCCATTGAAAAAGGCTGAAACATCTCTCCCAGGGGTGTGTCCTGATTGCTGATTGTGCTCCTGAGTGCTGCTTCAAAGGGGTGTGGCCTGATTGCTCTCAGCAACTGAGTAGGTGGGGAGATTCATTCTGTTTCCTGACTCCTAGCTGAGCAGAGAAGAGGAAGCCACCCCAACTGATCTAGAAGGAACAGAGCTCCCAGAGAGCGAGCGATCAGAGCGAGCGAACAGGAGGGAGCAAACAAGAGTTTGTCAGGGGAAGTGTAGTGGAAGAGGAGACCAAGGCAAAGAGGAGAGATGCCTCAAGTAAATCCAGGAGGCTGCCTATTCAAAGTGGCCATGTGTTTGCCATGTGCTCCTGAGTGCTGATTCAAGGGGTGTGTTGTGAGAGCTGTTGTTGCACCTGAAGGGGTGTGTACCAGACTGCTGATTCAAAAGGGTGTGTCCTGAGTGCTGATTGTGCTCCTGAGTGCTGATTCAAAGGGGAGTGGCCTGATTGCTCTCAGCAACTGAGTGGGTGGGGAGATTCATTCTGTTTCCTGACTCCTAGTTGAGCACAGCAGAGAAGAGGAAGCCGCCCCAGCTGGTCTAGAAGGTACATAAGGAAGAAAGCTCCCAGAGGAAGAGCAATCAGAGTGAGGGAACAGTGAGAGCAAACAGGAGTTTGTCAGGGGCAATTCGGCAGGGGAGGTCAAGGGGGAGGTCCTTAACAAAATTCTGACACAATCAGAAGGAAGAAACAAACAGAAATGGAGACTATGGACAGAAAGGAGTCTCTAGTGGTGGTGACCTACAAAGTGTGTACAATGTTCATGTTCCTGCCTGAGATTAACATGGCGTACACCTGTAACAAGTACATGCTGGTTGCACTATTGGAAGAAAAAGTGAGAGTACTTGAGCGATGAATGTGTCCACCCTCCCAGGAATAAGAGAAGGCGAAGAGTTCTTAGGTAGAACAGTGGAACTGTGACAGCAACAGGAAGCAGAAGTGATTGAAGAGCAACAGCAAGCTGAAGCAGAAGTGGAGAATGCTGAGGTGAGAACAGCCACTGAAGATGAAACTTCTTGGGAAAAGTGTGGCAGGTAAGAGGAGAAGAATTAAAAGACACTCTGCACCAATGTAACCATTAGAGTTATGAAACTGCTTCCAGCTACTGGAGGATGAGACTGGAGGACAGCCTGCAGAAGAAGAATTACAGGGGATAGTCAACCAAGAAGAAGGGAAGCGTAGTGGTTGCGGGAGACTCCCAGCTGCATGGGATTGAAACCCAAGTATGTCGCGAAGACCCATGGACTGGCCAGGTGAGCTATCTCCCTGGAGCACAGATTAGAGATGTGACTGAAGGGTTGCTAAAGTTCATCAAGCCCACTGACACATATCCTTTTGTGCTCATTCATGTGGGAACAAATGATATTGCCAAGCGGAGCTACGAAGAAATCACATCAGACTTTGAAGCTCTGGGGATGCAAATCAAGAACTTTGGGGCCCAGAGGTCCTTTCTACACCTCCCGGCAATATCTTCATCATGAGAACCTTCCCCAGAGTGCACAGGCAGGGTGCGATGTCCCGGGAGGAAGTAGGGACATTGTGGCCGCCATTTTTTTTTTTTTTTTTTTTGGAAGCAGCAGGGCCAGTCGCGCAAGAGCGAAGCTCCGCTCCATCACAAAGGTAAGTTTTTTAAAAAACATCCCCCAAAAATTGTGCCCTTCCCCCATCTCATGGATGGCAAAAATGCAGCCCCCTCTCCCGTGATGGGCACAGAGCTGCACAGCATGGCTCCGTGCCCATTTCTGGTGCCTGATTACTCATGAGTAAGTGGGCACCAGGCTGGACAGGTGCCCATACCTCCCGCAGTCTTGGGATGGACCCAAGACCGCTCGAAAAATTGGGTTTTCCCAGGGATGAAGAAACTGTGGGAAAACTCATGCTCAACTCCCCTGCCCCCAGGAGTCCCTGTGCATCATTTGGATGCACAAGGAGCACCCAAGGACAACCCCGGGTCAAAAGGCCAGTGTAGAAATGGTGAAAGTCCAAGCATTTTAGCACTTCCACTACAGAGTTGTTTTCATGTTCAATCTGTTTGATGTATGCTTGGAACACACTCATGAGTGAGTGTGTATGCCAGAGGTAGCTCTCACTGAAGTCATCCTCAAAGAACTTCTTGAGTGCCGCAGGTGGTTTGCTCTGAGAGAGAAAGAAGGACTTCAAGGCCAGAAACATCTGCAGTAGCCTTGTTTTCCAGGGAATAAGGTCAGCCTGTTAGTTGTAGGCCTCTCATTCAGCTGGAAAACACTCGGAAGCCTTGCTTGCATGTTCATCTATATAGAAATGATCACACGATGAGCGGAGAGGGGTTTATGTCTACCAGCCCCAGCTCCTAGCGCCATGCATCCATCTGAAGTTGTGAGCAGGGCCTGTGTGGGTTATGCTTCCCCAATCCACACGATCATTTCTAAAGAAAGGAATGTATGAATGGGACTAGAGCTTCAGTCTAAAAAAAAGAAAAAAGGCAAAGAAAGAAAGAAAGAAAACATTACTTAACTGTAGGGGTGTGCAGAACTGGTATTCTCCACCCCAAAATTCGAGGCAGTGCTTAGATAAGGTGATTCTCTGCCCCAATCTCTGGAGCATCTCCCTCTCGCTGCCGGATAGTTTTGTGAAAAAACGTTCCATTTTTGGGTAACTGCTACATTCTCGTCAGTGGGAATTAACAAAAATGCTCACAGCTCCTTCAGTTTTAAAGATAAGCACATCAAAATTGGCACCATGACAGCTTTTAAAGAGGGCGTTTGGAGCAGATCTCTGCGTGCAGTGATTTATAGGGAATTTTTAAAGTCCGAATTCAAAAGTCCTCTCAGGCAGGCACCTCTCTCATGCCTTGAGCTGTATGGCGAGGGAGACGGAAGCAGCGAGAAAAACTCTTAGCGCAATAATAAAGAAGTAAATATATATTAATAAATGCCACAACACCAGCACACAGCTTGCCCATTCTTAAGAGAGGACAGGAGGCTTGCAGGAGGAGGAGGCACCTCTCCCCCACTATCGGTCGGGCACATTGGAGCGAGTCGAGTCAAGGCAGCAACAACAACAACTTCCCTGTAGGAGTAATACTTTAACTGAGAAATAAACAGCCTGCCTTACTCAGGTGAGGAAGCTGACTCACAATGCCAGCCCAGCACTGTGGCTGACTTCTATGGGACCAAGCAGAAAGGCGCAACCAACCAACCAAGCAGCCCTGCCCTGCCCTGCCCTCCCTCTCCCCCGACGGCCACACCCAGCAGCAGCAACAGCAGCAGTCAGTGTCTCCCACGCCTCGTGATAGAATGTTATCAGTGTGCTTTATTAATGGTGTACTGCTTGTGTGCACTGCACAACCCTAAAACTCACAAACATGCAAGTACAAGAAGAAGACACTTGTAACTTTGAAGCCAAGTGCTGCTGGGAAGGCTCAGCTTTGAGGAAGGAGGGCTACAGCAAGTCAAACCGTTAAGGGGAAAATCATCATCATCATCATCATCATCATAATAATTGCACAACCCAGCCCTGTAAGGAGGAAAAAGGTTTAACAGAACCCGCACATGCTGTGGGTGGAACAGGTGAAATGAATGAAACATATAAAGACAGCCAAACAAAAATAGCCCCCTCTCTCCCTCCTTCTCCCTCTGCAAAGAAGCAGAGTTGTCTCGTAGATCTCTCTCTCTCTCCCCCCCCTCTCTCTCTCCTTCTGTAAATCTCACTTTGCAAACAAACGGCTCATTTCATTTTGCACTGTGTGTGCAACAATAAAAGAATATCTCTCTCTCTCTCTCTCTCTCTCTCTCTCTGACCGAAATGAACACTGCAAGACTGAGAACAGCAATGAGCGCGTGGAATGAAGGACCATGAGAAAATTCCCTCTCCTGAACACTACCATTGGAGGAGAACAGAACACGGTCACGGACAGCGCTGTGGCAATTCCTAATTGGTTAGCCACAGATGTCAATATCAATTATCAAAACTGCCCCACCCCATCACCCCATCTTCCTCATTGGGAGGTTTTCAATTTAAACACACCACACACACAAAACGGTAGGATAGTTTCGGAATTAGGAGCGCTGATTGGACGTGTCTCCACTCTGAAATTATTTGATGGGTTTAGAAGTGGCCAATCCCCACTCTGGAAGATTAAATGTACCGTGGATGTTCACGGTTCTCAGATAATTCCGGGGTGGAGAGCACACCCCTACTTAACTGTCTGCTTTGTATGTCTTCTTCTCATTTTTATGTCTTCTTTTAATTTTTACTCTAGAGTAGGTGCAGGAGGCCTGATACAGTTCTTAAAATCTCCTCTGCCTCCTACACCAAAGGCATGATCTGGAGTTTGAGAAGAACAACACAAAGAAGATGTAGCTGCTAGATACACATTTAAATCAATGTCTGCATTGGCCCTGGGGGATGTGGGAAAGCCCTGAGAGAGTCATCACAAATGGTTTTAGTATCTTTCAAAATGTCTATCAATCTTTTTCACCTGAGAAGATCCCTCCAGATTAAACTCAAACATTGCTCAAGGCAAATACAGCTGCAACTCTGTCAAAGAGCCCCCAGCCCCAAGAGTTTAAACTGATAGTTGTGTAAAGTGCACCGATAGTTCTGGCTCTATTATGGTTATGATATCATAGTCTCATAATTTAGAGCATTCATTCTAATGGCATACAGCAATGGAACAAAAGCTGTACAACAGCAGAAGCAATAAAAGAACTTAGAATGTGTAGTCCTGCTATGCAACAACAACAAAAACCATTCCCCAATGGCATAAACGTATTAAGAAAAAACTGGACAATACATATATTACAGACACATGCAAACAACAAAGTCGCACTTGCTTACTTATCTAGAGCAAGTCCCGGCAACATATTGTTTTATTCATAGTAGATTAAGGATTTGAGAAGTCTTCGTTGATTAACCTGAAAATGGAATGTCACACTCCTTAAATTGTCTCAGTATGGAGCTGTCAGCTCATGGTGTAATTTAAAATGCTCATTCACTGTTGCAGCTCTTCGTCATAGTCTTGTTTAATTTATTTTCAATTAGGCTATTAGATAATTAAATTTCCCCAGAACTATTGGATTATGTCGTCATGGGATAAATGGAAAGGGTTTGTGTTTCTTTATTCATTGATTATGTATACACATACATACACACACACACACAATTTTTTTGGACAAAATTATTAAGCCTGTGAATAACAAACCTGACAATTGCTATTGCCCATCAGTAGTTAGCACTGCTTGATATGTGAATGTGCAATCACTTCATTCAGAATAATTGGCACTGGTTTATTTATGGATTTTCAACAGTTCAAGGCTTTATGGTAACTCACCTCCACACATGCACAGGGTTGGATGCAGCATCTGCCTACTGCAAAACTGAGGGACCTACCATGAATGGAAGGGCTCCACTCATGGAAGGTCCCTCTGCACAACTTTTGGAGATCCCCCCTTCCCCGCCACATACCACCGCTCACCCCATTCAGCAGTCTCTTGACCCTCTGTGTCGTCTTCTCAGGGCTAGAAGGGCTGCCATGGGAAAGGGGCAACTTCCACAATTCCAGCTGACCCAGCATAAATCTGGAAACTTTCAGTGGACACATAAAGCAGAGGCAGGATTGGGCCTGCTGGTTAACTATCCCTGGAAGCCATTAGAGTGAAGAGAGGCTACATGGGTGGAAATGCACATGCATAGAACTCCATCGTGCAAACAGGAAACCTAGAGAAACAGGCTTGCTGCTTGCTTGGCGGAATCCTATGCATGTATGTATGAAAACATATAGGTCCCCTTCACATGGAGCAGCCAGTAGGTCCACTGGTGTGGGAGGGGCATGATTAGTGGGTGTGACCCTATTCCCTCCTCATACATTCGCTGAATTCACGGTGAGGCCCTTTAAACAATGCTCTGATTTCTGTAACTACAAATAATGATGTGCAGGTATGACAAGAGCTCCAATAGGCTGAACTCACACATCACATAACCTTTTTTGATGCCAGCTCAATCTTCCCACTGCCATTGATCAACTGTAACAAAATCAGGGGATTTACACATTAGGGTTGGGTGAGAATTTAGTTTCAGTTTGGTTTTGATAAGAATTTACTGAAATTCACAAAATTTATAGAAGTGAATGTGGGAGGAAGTAAAACTGAAACATTTAGGATTTTGTGTTTTTATTTTTGCAAATGTAACAGAAAAAGAAATAACAAAAAAGTCCGTTCACAATAACATTAGCAAAAATGCAATGCCCGTATCTCAAATATTTGCAGTAACATAAGCAATCCATGTATCTGAATAGGTATCCAAATGAAATCCACAACTATAGGATATATGTTGAAACGTAGGAAGAGGAGTAAGATCCTGAGACCATTGAATGATAGGTGGTGGGTGTTTTATCCTCCCAACCATGCAGTATAAGTCTCTGAAACGATAAGGGCTCTTAAAATCCAATTTCACTACCCATCTGTTAGTCCTCACGTCACAGAAATATCATTTAAAACCCCACGAGGATCTGAAAATATCTGAGACCTTTCTAAAACAAAATTAATACAAGCAATCACTTCCAACTGAAAAGAAGCCTAGGAGGTCGTGTTCTTAGTTCCTAAAAGTCTGGAGAGAGAGAAGTTGAGATTTAAGAAATTCAAATGTGGGAGAAAGTGAAAGTCACATATTTGCCCATCCTTCGTGTCCACATTCATGGGCATCAGCTCACAATGACTAGCAGCTGAATTAGTCATGTACTAACTAAAATTCAGTGACATGATACTTCTGTCTTTGGTGGTTGATCTGTGGTGATGATGATGATGATGATTCACATGTACAAGTTCTCACTTCATGTCACACTCTTCAAGTGATGAAGATGCAGGTATGAAGCATAAAAGTCTGAAAGCTTTGTCCTAGGATACGTTCACACATGCACATGCATCAGTCAACAACTACAATATCAATCTATGCCTGGCATAAGGATTGACGAGGCAGGACGTTCTTCTGCAGAAGCCATGCTGATCCTTCCTCAGCCTTCCTTTGAGCTCCATCTAGGGTGACCAGATCGCCCTGGATTTCCCGGTCCTAAGCGGGAAAACTGGGGCAATCTGGGCCGACAGGGGGACTGTGGGGGCAAACCGGGGAAAGGATCAGCTCTCCTCCCGCCCTTAAATGCCCACGCTGCTCCCTTGCCTCTGCAAGAAACAAGTGCTCAGCATTAGGGAGCGTCAACAAATTTCTTGTCTGGTGGCTAAAGCTAACTGCTTTAGCCACCAGACAAGGAATTTGTTGACGCTCCCTAATGCTGAGCACTTCTTTCCTGCCTCTTGCTCCAGCCTCGCAAGAAAGAAGTGCTCAGTGTTAGGGAGCGTCAACAAATTCCTTGTCTGGTGGCTAAAGCAGTTAGCCTCCAGACAAGGAATTTGTTGATGCTCCCTAACGCTGAGCACTTGTTACCTGCCGAGGCCGGGAGCAGCGCGGGCATTTTAAAGCAGGCTCTTCCTCCTCCTTTGCATGCTGCTGCTGTTCCTCAGGTACCTCCAGGGAGCCCAGGAGCAGGGCAAGAAGGGTGAGGGGGCTGCAGGGGGTCACATGGCAGTGGAGGAGATTGGCGGTGGCAGCAGAGGACCCGGTAGGTCTGGGCTGGGTTTTTTTGGGGGGGTGGCTTGGTGTGCGGGGGGTGTTTCCGGTGGGGGGTGGCAGGGGTGTCTGCTTGTTGGCCGCATGGCAGGCGGCCTTTTTAATTTTTTTATTTTATGTTTGGGGGGGGCTGCTTTGGTGGGGTGGCCATTTTGGACCTGGATTTTGCTTTCCAAAATCTGGTCACCCTAGCTCCTTCACACCAGCGATTTAGTGCACTCTCGCCATGCCTGGTGTGTGGATTTGCAGCATGGTACTCACATGACGCCATCCTGCTGACACCCTGCCTCTTCCCCAGCGTTTACTGGAACTCCAAAAGTCTGGATTATTTTCCCTAAGTGCATTTAAAGTGCCTTTAAGCCTCTGGGTAGCTTTAAAGGAAATGCCTTACTTCCACGCCAGGTGCAGCCTGGACGTGGGGAGGCTACTGCGGCTAGGGGTGGGAGACAAGGCATGGAGGCACCCCATAGGTGGCCTCCCTATGGTGCCACTGGAGGGGGGAGGCAAATCAGAGCCCATTCATTGGCTCTCGCCCCTCCCCTCCTCCTTCTCTTTGAATCGCGGCTGCACCAGCAGCATGATCAACAGCTGACTCTTGAAGAGAGCGAGGCGTGGCCTCAGCGGCGACACTTCAGCCTCCTACCTGCTCAGTCCAGCGAGTAGCTTTCTTCTCCAAAAATGGCAGCCAAACAAGAGGAGCCTCCACAGCAGCTTCGCAGCAGTGCAGCGGGCGGGAACAATCTCTTCAGCCGTACAGGCCACAGGTTTGTAAGGAGGACCAGCTGGTCCTCCTACGTTTTCCCGTGCGCCTTCTTTCCCCTTTTTGACGTGGCTGCTGCTGCACGGAGAGGGGCTGGCTTCTGAGCCGGCTTTGCCTGGCCTGTCTGAGGGCCCGGGCTTCCTTCCTGGCATGGCTTGTGCCTTGTGGGGAGACACATGCAGCTGGGCAGTTTCCGGCATCGGCAGCACTTTGTTTCCTCATGCGCCTCGACTTCTTCAACGGCCCTCTTCTTGGTGCTTCTGTGGCTGCGCAGGGAGGTGCTGTGCAACAGCGGGCCGCTGGCTTCTCAAAGCCAGTTGTGCCCGGCATTCCAATGGCGCTGGCTGGGAGGCACCTGGGGCTGGGAGGAATACGGTGCTGGCAGCACTTGGTTTCCTCACGCGCCCCGGCTGCTTTTGTGGCCCCTTCTTGGTGCGGCTGTGTGAGGAGGTGCTGGGCAGCGGTTCATGGTTCTACTTTGACAGGTCTTTGGCACTGACAGCTGTCAAACCATTACCACGATCTTTCAAATATTCATATAAAATACAGGGTTGCCCCGATGGTTACAAAATTTTGGACACATGCCTAACATCCTTCCAACTTCACTGTCAGCGATTTTCAAGTCTCTTCCGTTTACTCGCAAGTAAATATTCCATATTTACTTGCGAGGAAACGGAAGAGACTTGAAAATTGCTGAGAGTGGAGTTGGAAGGATGTTAGGCATTTGTGGAAAATTTCATAACAATTGGGGCAACCCTGTATTTTATAAGAACATTTGAATGATCGAGCAACTTTTTGACAGCTCTGAATGCATGTGGCTTTAGCTGATAGGCTCAAAGCTGTCAAAAGTTAAACGATCTTTCAAAATTTCATATAAAATACAGGGGTGGAGGGATTGTTCTGAAATTTAATACACATACTTAGGCGTATCCCATAAGCACTGTGGGCCACTTTCAAGTCTCAAACTTATACAATAGAAAAGTTATTTTAAAAAAAGTATTAGACAAATGCTTTCCTTGAAGAACTTAAATGGGTGTAACTTTTTATTTTAAAAGATAGAGACATGAAACTTTTTGGACTTTTTGGCTATTGCTAATCCTGGCTCCCCACGTTTCATGTCTCTATCTTTTAAAATAAAAAAGTTACATGTATATTTATTAAGCTCTTCAAGGAAAGCGTATGACTAAAATGGCATCATCCAATAATTTTCGGATTTCAGATTAATTATCGGAAATCCGATAAGATGCGATATAAAAACATCCGATAATATCAGATCCGAAATGTTTTTATATTGTAAATTCCGATAACGATACGATACGCTATTTGGCGGCTGTGCACATCCCTAGTCAAGACGCCACTCTCAGGCCGTGAATGTCTCACCCAATAAAACAACGGCACGAGGCCAGATTAGAAAAGATGCCTGTTTAGGATTTCCCTTTCTGCAGATTATTAATAAATGTGGCCCTATTAAAATCCCATTTTTTTGTCTGCCTCGTTATTTCTCACACTCCACATTCCCGCAATTGTGTGTGTGTGCTGTGATGGGAGTCTTGCTGTTGGCTTGAATGGATTGCATCAGGTCTTGGCAAGGAAAAGCGATCTCTCTCAACAGCCAGCTCCAAGCCTCAATATAAAAACCAAACCTTATATCCCAGGCTCAAAAGCATTTTTAAAAATCATACCCGAATCTCTGCAGAGACAGGATTGTACTCCCTCAATGCCCCCAAAGAGCCGCACTAAAGGGCCATTCCATTTTTGCCCAGCATAAGTGCTCATCTGACAGGACCTGACTGGAGGGAGAAAGAGAAGGGGAGGGGTGGAGTGGAGTGGAACAGCAAACTAGTGAAAGAGCAGCTATTCAGGTGAAAGGGATCATAAGCTTGATGTGCTTCTGCATCAGAGGAAAAAAATGTAGAGGCAAACCGGGGGGGGGGGGGGGCGGAATAGGTGTGATGGAGCTTTTTATTTAAACATCATATAGATATATAAAAATAATAGGTATCAAGTTTATTCATTCATTCATTTGCAAAAGTATTTTTAAACTGCCCTTCATAAGAATATAAGAATAGCCGTGCTGGATAATGTACAAAACATATCATACAAATAGAAGAAAAACAATAAAATCTCCTCCTCCTCCTCCTCATTAGATGATGAAGGAAAGCAGCATATGTAATAGCTGGGATCAAATCAACCAATTGATGTGCCTGGGCTAACAAAAAGGTTTTGAATGAGCATCAAAAAGATTGCAGTGTTGACACCAGTCACACCCCATGGGGAGAGAGTATTCCATAATTGTGGATCCACCACAAAGAGGTCTTTCTCTTTCTCCCTTGTCACGTTACGTACCAACGGTACTTGGAGAAGTGCCCCCACTGCAGATCTTAAACTGTGTGTGTGTGTGTGTGTGTGTGTGCAGAACCTTAGGCCCACCTGCCAAATCTGGCTTGCTTGGGGTCCCAAGCTGGCCCTCTTGGGTTCCCCAGATGTCCACAGGTCCTTTCTCCAGCCCCACCCCTTCCACACAACTACTGATTATTTGGTGGTTTCCCAGCTTTTGTGAAGTCCCCTTCCCCAAATCTAAAAGGTTGAAATGCCTCTCCTGTAAGGGATTTAATCTAAATTAAGTGGGTATTTTGGCCCCACCCCTTTATTGTTTGGTCCCACCCACCATTGGATATGGCCCCCCGAGAGTGCCTCTGAAATGGAATTCAGCTCTCTGGCTGGAGGAGATTCAACACCCTGTTCTTAAATCATGTGCAGGCTGATATGGGGGGGGGGGGGTTCCACCAGGGTTGACAGTGGCAATACAGGGTGTCAACAAACAGCCTATGTGGCAATGGGAGTTGGCAACAGGCTATTTGGGAGGGTGATACTGGGGGCCGAGCATCCCCCACTCCCTCTGTCACTGTGTAGGGGCTCAGCAGCAGCAACTTTTAATCATTATCCACAAAGTATTTTCCTGCTTTAACCTCCAGTACCACCCTGCTACTATTCCTCAGCCTCTAAAACTCATTAATCACCATCTCATTCACCTAATGTAGACTGGAAGCCCAGAGACAAATTGGAGTTGGAGTTATTCAAGAGAAATCACAACACACTCACACCCCTACAACAATGATGGTTTAGGGTCAGCTTACAACACTCCTGAGTTTCTTCACATAATTGTCTTCACAGAATTCATGGAGAATTCAGGTTGCCAACTTGATTTCAGCATTGCCTCCTGGGCAGGCGAAACCAGGACAGAATCGGACTTGTCAAACAATTTGATGGTACAGAAGTAGGGCAGAACCAAGGTGGAGCCTGGGAGAATTTTGTAGGGATTGCCAAAGCTTGGGAGAATCTTGCCCAATTCACACTAGCCATTCTAGACACAACTGCATGGGGAGGGCTGCACCTCAATGGTGGAGCAATTTCTTCCATGCAGAATGTCCCAGATTCCGTCTTAGGGATGTGCAAACTCCCCTGAGCCCTAATCGGGCACCAATTGGCAGATTCCCCCCCACACACACTTGCCCAAACCTGGAGGGGATACGGGGCAACTCACCAGACAGTCCATGGCTGCCCGGTGAGAGCTCACAGTTTCTTGGACCCAGCTGTTTTGCGGAAACGTTTCCTCCTCCCTGAAGGGCCCCCTTCAAGGAAAAAGAAACATTCAAGGCCCAGCTCATTCTTCTGGTGGTTCTTCATCTTTATTCCAGGAATGGAATGGACAGCCCTTCATATAGACAACACCATCATATAGTCCTCTCCAAGCCCTTCAAATAGAGGACTGTTCTCTGTGCAGTGGGACATCCGAACACCCTATATGGAGCATGCTGAGGCCCCTTGGTCTCACCAAGTCATCATTTATCCATTAAACAGATTAATGTTTTAAATAGATCAATCAGTCAATCTGTTTTTAGTGGTCTTCTGTGGCTCAGTTATGATGAAATCTGCCTGCCATCACTATATACAACAGGAATTCTGCAGTGTGACTAACCAGCCCTTTTAAATGGCTTCATATTTTAGAAGACTTTGCAGAGATAAGGATGTGCGAAAGAAAAGAGGGAAAGGTTATTTCCTCTCATTGATTGAGCCAAAGAGCTATTTGGAGTCATAGGGATATTATATGACACCCCCACCCCAGAGAGGGCTTTACATCCGCTGATCTTTATATGGAAATCTAAGGCTTTTCCTCTGTATCTGGAAATCTAAGGGTTCTGTGTCAGTGCTATATGCCATGATGCCTTTCTTTTCCTTTCCTTTCCTCGCCTTTTGGCAGATGAAATAAAATGAACAAAACAGTGGAAGCAAAAAAGAGAATTGCCAGATGTCAGACACACATCCTAGAAGGCATGTTTGACAAAGGAGGCGATAAACAGAGGACAGGGGAAACAATATTGAGATATATATGTGTGAGATATATATATATATATATATATATATATATATATATATATATATACACACATACATACACACACACACACACACCATGTTCAAATGTTAACCCATTTTCAAGTGGAAATGAGATTGTGGAATGGGATACAGATAAATCAACCTGATACTCAGTGAGAATCAGGTAAGTTAAAGCTCTGTGAATTTTAATACACATGTTGCCCTCTTACATTTACTTTTCAAGATAGTGACAGCCTGGCTTCTTAAGGAGCTGGGAGGGAATAATATTTTTCATAATGATTATACCAAACTGCATTTCACTTTATTCCAGTCCCTCCTGCCTCACCCTCCAAACCAGAGCTGAAAGCTAGCCTCGTATAAAAGGATGAGTAATCATCAGCTTTAGGTAAGGCTACGGATAAACGGGGTTACTGACAGAGCTGGAATGCTAAATGTACAACCAAAGCATGGTCCAAAAGATAGGCAGAAAGTGATTTTAAAAAAGGTAGACAGCACGAGGGAAATGCATGGGAGGCAGGCAAGGAGCTCGACCAGGATGGGGTTCAGAGTAAGAATCATTGGGCACCTGCTAAGGTCCACCCACTAGCAGGAGGGCACTGCTGACCATCAGAACTGCATGGACTTGCTCCTCCTTGCTGATGCTGCCTGTTTACCTGCCGTCTTCAACTGTGACTGCATTGACAAGAGCAAGAGCAGCAGCTGCTCCGTGCCTTGCCCTCTCCTTCTGGGATGTTGGGTGGGTCAATGATGTGCCATAGGTCTTGCCATTGTGCCTACTTTTTTTGCCAGCATGGGGCTGGGCTAGAAGGAGGAGCAACTACCGCCACCAGTTCTTGTTTGTAAAGGGAGGGAGAGCCCGTTGGCGGTGGCTACGATGGTGGGAGTGGGGCTGGCTGGCTCACTGGTGGGGGGGGGCAGGAAAGTATCTTGCCCAGGGTCCCTCAAAGCTAGCTATGTTCCTGAGGAGAGGCTACAGATTTGCTGGATCCCAAGCCAGCTCAGCCACCACCTCCAGCAAGGTAAGTGAGATGGACTTTGAGGCCCATCTAATGGAGAAAGGAGTTTTGGAGGACAGTGAGGCGGAAAAAAAAAACCCTCTGGCATTCTCTGCTGCTGCTGGGTTCTTGTGAACAGAGCAGTGGATACTCAGAGTGTCTAGTTTGCTCTCTGAACATCCCATTTCCAAGAGCTCAGATTGCATAATCTGCTTCCTCATTGATAGCGAGGTTGCAAGCATTTGGCTACCCATCTGCTTGTAAGAATGATCTAATTCTGCCCTGGTAGGATTTAGTGTGACTAACAGCCTTGTTTGTATGAGCCCACTGTGGCACCTTCAGAGTAGTCACTCTGGTGTAACGAGGCACAGTAAGTGACTTTTAAAGACTGAGGCTGTAATCCTATACCTGCCTACCTGGGAGGAAACCCCTCTGAACTCAATGGAAATTACTTCTGAGTAGAACATGCATGGGATTGTGGACATTTGAAAGATAAACTGCCCTTGAGTTCCATGACTGTTATTTTGAAGTCTTGCCTGAAGGACTCCATAGCAAGTATATAATAGCAGTGCAAGCATGCATTTTGGGAGATGCAAACTGACCATCTTTCGGGACTTTTGTAAAGATTGCTAGCAGAAAGTCCTTAACAGCTTCTGCTGGCTAGTGGCTTCTAGGTCATGACATGTGAGACCCATCCTACCTGCTTCAGAGGGGGCTGAAGGAAACAGTTGTGCAGCTTGAACATAGCCAGCTAATAAAAGAAAGAGGCGGCCAAGGTGTTTGTAATTGTTTGAGTTTTCATAGCCACGGGATGCTATGAAGTTGAAGCTGTTTGTTTTGTGGGGACTAATGCTATTTTAAAGACTACCACAGTACGGCCTTTATCACACCTACTATTTTTCCCCTGGGTTGCTCCTGCGGGTTCCCCCTCCGTTTCCTATGCGAGTCTAGCGTTTTGAATCACACGTGGTCAGTATTGCTGCGATACCTCAGCTTGGCCTGTTGAACTTTGCCTGTTTCGGACTTTGCCCGTTCAGGGATAAATCAAAACAGAAACTAAAAACTGCGACCTCAGGGCAAGAGAGAGCAGCAGGTGGGGGATGAGTTCATGCGAGTCCAGCGCAGAAGAAGTGGATCAAAGTTAAGTTGGGTGTGCTTAAAACCACCCGTGTCTGCCAGCTGTCTGCCAGCTTTCCCAGCTGAAGAAACAGATTTTTTTTTTAATAAAACAACAACATGTCTCTTCGGCGTACTCTCTCTTCACAAGAAAACTCATGCTGGAAAAGCCTGTCTCCGCGATGTCCTACCACTTGGGGGAGTGGAAAGCAGGAAACGATAGCGTGAGCCCCAAGAGAGAGAGTCCTTTCCAACTTCAAAAGCAGGGCTCATGACTGAAGAATGCAAATTGGTTTGCAAAATTAGCAGCACACACATCCGTGGCCAATAATTCAGACTTAATAAAGTCACAGGGCACTAGAGCAATAAATGAACCACATGGCAATAGGCAATTACAATAGAAACAGTGGCCTCTTTTCTTCATAGGAAGCAAGCTGTGTCCTTGAAAATCAGGGTGCTCACTTGGAACAGGAAGCCTCTGTGGCTGAACAAATGCAAACTGTTCTCCTTTAGACTTCATGCACAGCATGAACATGCCTCTCATCATTGGCGTTAAGCAAGCCTTGGGAGGGTGGGGGATAGAGCACAACCTATCCCCCTGCTTGCAAGTGAAGAAGGCATGCTGTGGAAGTCTCTGTGGCAGCTTCCCCCAACTTGGCACACCCGCCAGATGTGTCAGACTACAAATCCCATCATCCCCAGTAATGCTGGTGAGGATGATGTGGCTTGCAGTACAACACATCTGGAGGGTGCCAGGTTGGCAAAGGCTTCTCTCTGAGTACACAAAATAACTGGTAACTCAGCTGAGGGTGGCCATGGGAGCTCCAAGCCAAGTTCCTCAAATAGGGCATCCCTGTCTGGCCTCTCCATGCAGTTCATTCCTTGTTTGGAGCATTCAGCTGGAAGAGGGAGTGCAAGCCATTGCCGGAGGTATGGCCCTGTGAGAAGCTGCAAGGCTGCAGGAAATACCCACTGGGTCCCTTGCCACAACAGGATGGGGAGGGGGGACAGGTCTCATGGAGCAGGCTATCTAGACTAGCTATGCACCAATTATGTGGGTACAAGGGCCAATTCTGCCCTCTCCCAAAAAACTGGGCGCCACACTCCTTCCCACCAAAATTGCATCTGCTACACCATGAATTTTGCCACTGACGGCAGGATAGTGGCAAAAAGGTGGCAATTTCCCTCAAAAGCAAGGTGTGTTAGAGTGCTCGAATTGCTTTGAAGCAAAATAGCACACCCTGGATGCATCTAATTCTGCTTCCCAACAAGGAGTGCAAACCCCATGCACCTTGTTTGAAAGGAGCATCATATATTTATTTATTTATTTATTTGCTGCCACAGCAAATTCAACCGTGGGGAGGATGCTGCAAAAATGGGCAGGGGCGCATGTTGACCTATTTCAATCTAGCTTCTGACCCAGTGATGGGATGGGAACAACTTTGGATGCTTCGGTGAATGGAGTGGGATCATCCAATGCAGTGTGAAGACTTTTTATATTGTTTTATCAGTTATTTGATTTGCCAAATGTCTGAGCTTAAAATTCCAAGTTTTGCACCTGAATTGATGCCTGCCTGCTGTTTTAGTCTTTTGTTGTTGCTGCTGCTGCTGCTATAATTTATCTTTTTAGGATGCGATCCTATGGAGATAGTTGGCAGCCTCCAAAGTCCAAGGAATGACCTGCCAGAAGAGACTCGTCAACTTAACACTCTTTTAGAATTTAAAAAAGTTATAAAGACTAGTCTCTTCCAGCAGGCATATCCAGAGGAATTTTAGATTGCTTTTAGGATGTTTTTAGGATGTTTTATAGCTATTTTAATAATGTGCACCATGTTTTTAATCAGTTTTATGTATTTTATCATATTTTATATTTACTGTTGTTCACCACCTCGATCCAAATGGAGAGGCAGGTAAGAAATATTATTATTATTATTATTATTATTATTATTATTATTCAATGGAAGGTGGTTTCCAAGCAGGAGGGAAGGAGGCTTGGTTTGCAAAATTAGCAGCACACACATCCGTGGCCAATAATTCAGACTTAATAAAGTCACAGGGCACTAGAGCAATAAATGAACCACATGGCAATAGGCAATTACAATAGAAACAGTGGCCTCTTTTCTTCATAGGAAGCAAGCTGTGTCCTTCTTCATAGGAAGCAAGCTGTGTCCTACAGTAGCCTGTAGTCCTACTGTGTCCTACAGTAGCCTGTAGTCCTACTCTCCCCACCCCTGGGACCACTCTCTTTTCTCCATCTCCAAGTTCTGTTTCTGAGCATGGAGATGTAGCTGGTGCAGAGAGAAACAAGCTGGCTATGAGGGTGAAAGGGAGGGAAGCGCAATTCCTGGGCAGGTGCCAACAACAGCAATAACCACCCAGTCTTGCTGGGAAGTGCTGCTGTTGGCGCCTGCCATTTTAAATTTCTCCTCAAAGACTCTGGGGCTTTGCCATAGCATTACCCTGGAATGACACTATGTCAGGGAGGCAGGGACATTGTGGGAAATTTAAAATGGTAGGTACCAGTCATAGGCACCCAGTCTACAACACTGAAGGCAGGGCCAGGTACAGATGGTTGCAGCTGGAATTTTCAGTTGGCAGCAGGACAGGGTTCATAGAAGCTGGATTCTAGAAGTACAGTGTATAGTGTTATTTTGTTTGTTCATACCAAAACAATCACTACCTGGAATTCCTATGTAGAATAATATGATGGTCATTTGGCATTTGTGACTGGTTTTCCAATTCTACACCAGAATTATGAATGGACAGCAAACTGAAAAGTTCCTCCCAACAACCTTTCCAAGGAATAAATCTGATAGGTTGGATCCAGACTTAATCATGTTTAGAGTAGGCCCATTGAACTCAATGGATCTAGTAAGTCATGACTATCTTAAGTTTAGTTAATTTCAATGGAACATCTTGAAGCATGAGAAAGTCTGGATCCTACCTGATGTCTTAATAGCAGAGTTTAGAGCAGAAAATATATGACAAGAATGGCAACCCCATGTCACTCTCCCTGTTTCTCCACAGTGTATGGTACAGGAACCGACCCCATTTCAGTATGTATCCCCATCCCTGCTCACAGCAGTCAGTAACATTGAGTGGGTGGGTCAATGGCGGGATGTAAATTGCAATGCCATCAAGACACAGTGCAAATTGCACTAGATTAGGGCTGTGCACACACACCTCGATTCACTTTGAAGGCTGATTCGGGGGTTCCAAATCCTGATTTGACTCGGGGTGCTTCAGGCTCGGGCCAATTTGCTATGGATCCAGTTCCAAAGTGAAATCCAGATACTCAAAGTGGGTTGGCCATTGCAGGTTCCCAGGCATGAGGCCAACTGGGAGTCCATTGGACTTCCCCCTCCCAGCTCTCCCCCAGAGCCACTGTCCCTGCCAACCCATGGGATTTACTTCAACTGTCCAGAAGCCACCCATCATCAATAAGAGCCCCCATTTTCAATGAAGATGGAGGCTCTGCAGTTTCCTAGTCTAACACCTCAAACTACAATGGCCGTAAAAGGCCATTTCTGAGGCAGTGTCTTACTATTGCCCTCGCGGTGACCTGAAGCATTTTGGATGACCTCATTCTGATCCAGTCCTTATCCAGATTCAGGCCAAGGAGGGCAGAATCAGCTTGCCTCGGCTCAGATTCGGGGTTCGGGCCTGAAGCGATGCACAGCCCTACACTAGATGTTATGGAGAGGGGTAACCTGTCATTGAGTTGCTGTTTTCCACAGCAGCCCTGTGCTTGTGCTTCTTAGTAATGCATCTTTCCACCCCCAGGAACATGCAAATTGAGACAGGCTTGCAAAGCTAATTCTGTGTGGGAGAACATAGTCATCAATTCAAGACAGTGGCTGATTGCAAGATGAGATTGACACTGGGATATTAACACATTTTCTGGGAAGAAATTGAAAGTGAGCCTTTTTCATTTGCTGCTTGCAAAGCTATGGTGGTTATGTTCCTGCATGCCTCTTAACAAGGAATCTGAAGCGGCATCCCAATCCCTCCGCCCTGCACCCCACCCCCTTAACAATCAGTTCCCTTTTATTGCATAAGCCCCTGCCTCTAACGATTACATTTCTGGTGTCATCTCTTGCTTGGCTGTAGTTCACACATCATTAGCCGTCATTTTAGACTAAGTGAATTACTCATATCCAATATGATTGAAATAACCTGCGTACCAAAGCAAAAGCAACGATGCTGTGTGCAGAATGTTTTATGTTCTTTTCCTCATGCTATGCAAAAAAACCGTGTGTGTTTTTTGCTCCATGGAAGCAATTCCAGATTCAATCAATTCTGTCAACGAATCGCTAATGGGGCATGAGAGAAGCAGATGCAGTCATTTGTTTCAAATCATTTGTTTGTATAAATCATGCTTTATTAACCTCTCTTTTGCTCTTGAGTTTGAGCTTTGAGCCTTATTTTAATTTCACTTTAGTCCCCTTCAGATGCTGTTACATATATCGACTGAAGGGCAGGGGGAGAGTCCATCCTGAACATAAATGTGTGAATGTCTATGCTCAGAATGAACATGTGGAGGGCTAGATTCATGCAGACATTAAGTTGTCATAGTGGCCATACAGTCCCAAGCTGGTTCCCCTAAGGCATCTGTCTCGGTTCCACTCCTGGACTTTCAGAGTTCCCCCTTCCTGGTTGGACACTCTGATTCTGCTCCCTAAAGATATCTTGCCCCTTTAAGAGCAACTTTGTCCCTTTTCTGGGACCCAAGCTTCCACCTGTCTCTTCCCCCCCCTTTTCAGTAGCGTGGAGGTTCGAGCTGTAGGCTGGTATGAAAAGGAATCTCCAACAATACAAGTTTTAAATCAAAACTCTTTACTATTCTTGGCATAGTAAGGTACGCTTTGCTTAAGATATTTACACACATAGAACTGAAGTTACAAAGGCAAGAAAACAAAACAGACAAGAGTAACAACACAGGTTCATCTCTTGTCTAACTACTCCTGATATTTTCCCCTAACGTATCTTCGGGAATGGAATTTACCTCCATTCCTAACGAAAGCAATCTCTCATCTCACTCTGGCTCCCTTCTCCCGCTTCATCCCTCCTTTTTCTAAAGACCCTGGCTAGCCCTTTGTTCTGGCTCAACACATTCTGAGCTGTAGACAGATCAGAGAACCATTACTGGAACATTTGAGAAATTACCATTTTAGCCCTGGGGAATTCACTCTTATTGTTATGTCTTAATCACTCTACTTCCTAACTGCTAACTCTTTACATACAGTGGACCCTTCACAGCATCTCCAATGTGAATGTTGAAATCCCCAAGCATCTCACTCCTAGAGGTTTCCAACTCCATGCTACAAACCACTTAAGCCAGCTCAGGCAGGAAGACTAATGAGCATCAGGGCAATCAGTACATGAATAGAATCCATAAACCTGTCTCTATGGCCCAACACCAAGTGCAAACACACACATCCAGCACCTGAGCAGTCTAATCTCCTGATGATGGAGAAAGACTCCTTATAGATGGCAGCAACCTACCCTCCCTGCCACTCCAGCCTACGTTGATGCATATACCCAGGTGGACAAAGCTGGGACAGAGCCATTTCACCCAGCTCATCTGCCCAGCCCTCCCCCTTTCCCCCCCCCCCAGATTTCTATCCCAGCCTTCCACCAAGGAGCTCAGGGCATCAGACATGGGGATTGCCTCATTTCAACCTCACAACCTCACAACTTCACAACAACTCTTGAAGTAGGCTTACTGGCCCAAGGTGAACTGAGAACTTCAGGGCTGAGCCAGGAATTTGAGCCCAGTCTTCTGATTCAAGTCCAACACACTGGATAAAACACATTATTCTCCAAATATACTTTAACGTTCCAGCCAGATTTCAATATTCTATCATTATTAGCAATAAGCACCTCCTATAAAGATACTTTAACATCATTATTAGTGATGGAATTACTAATTTCCAAGAGAATACTTAGCACAATCTAAATCTTGATGATAGGGCTTGAGAATTAAAACAACAAGCTTGCATCTGTCTTTGAATAATGACAGTGACACTAATAATTTGTTATATTCATTGCTCAGCAGTTATTTGAACCGTTGGCTGAACATGATAAACATAATTAAAATTAATGAAACTTAAAGAATACACAGAGGAACAGATGTCAGAATTGGCTGCAGATGCTTATAAGAGATGGGTGGCATCAAATCTACTCCAAGTAGATGCACTGAAATGAATGAGACCTAAGTTAGACTAACATTGGATCCAACCCAATGTTGGAAAGTCAATGCTCCATCTAGACATGCATGTTCATTACTTGATAACTGCAACATTGTGATGACTCCAGATGTTAACGAAGCATCTCAGATCAGACATCAAAGATACATCTGTCATATCACCGTCAAGCACAATCCATCTCCATGAAATCATTTCACATATGATTCAACTGTAAATGATCAAATGTTGAGTCAGCAAAGAGAAATCAAGTGTGTGTGTGAACCAGCTCAGAGTTCGATATCTTTGCTTTTGATTTGATTGACGGCTCACTGGCATTATTCTGAATGTAATAAAATATGTTTTCATGACATCTAACACTACACAGTTGCTGATTCACAGCTTGCAATAAATATATATTTAATCATTCTCCCAGTATTTGCTCCATGCTGGTTTCTAGTTTTCTCACAGCTTCTTTCAAGAGCCTGGCTAACTCTATCTTGGGGCTCATCTATACAACAGCGGGATGACTCCTCCTCAATTGTTTGAAAACCCAGATTTTCTTTGCTGCGAATCTACAGCACTAAGGTCAGACTACAGCAGCCACTGCACTGTATCACTGAGGCTTAATTCACAGCATTTCGTGTTATATGTCTGGTGTGGAGCAAAACTGCTGTTTGTGGGTGAACCTTTTTATTTTTTATTTGTTTCTTCGCAAATTCAATAGTAAAGCATCCCGAAAGTACACAATTGTGGAATAACAATGCACTGATCCTCTTAAATTAAACATAAGCAATGCTTAAATATAGGGATGTGCATGGCCATGAACATCATGTCGGAATCGGAATTGGGACTTCCTATTTTGACCTGAATTGTATAGGCATTCCTGGTTAATTTTTCAAAATGTCATAGCCACAAAATGTCTGCACCTATGTTTCTGAAACTTCTCACACATTAGTACCTCAAACCCATCTGCAATGTGGCCAAGTTTCATGCTTCTGTCTTTAAAAATAAAAAAGTTATAGGCATTTGTGTACCACAATACTAGGCTATGGGGAAAATCATTCAAAATGGCATCTGATTCTCCAATTTTATCCGATTAAAATCGGACTGAAAATAAATCAGATCGCATAAAATCGGAGCTCCTTGAAACAACATCAGAATCAGAAATCGGATGTCCGATTTTGCTTGAATTGTATCGGAATAGGACATCGTATCTGATTCAATGAACATCTCTACTTAAATACGAATAGTAATTGGAAAAGTGTGTGGCCATTGTTGTAATGGGAACAACGTTGCCTGAAAGTCCAACCTGTTTCCCCTGAAAGTCCTGCCTAACTGAAAGTTCCTCCTTACCTGAAAGTCTCAGCTGTAGGCTGTTATCATGATGCTTCGCATCCTCATTGGTATAGAAAACTGTTTTATTGTATGTGCACACCTTCATTTTGATGATGGAGCCTGCTCTTCATGTTTACCTGTCCACGATTCTTGCTCTCCTAGCAAATATCCAAAGTACCATCAGGTGCATTCAGAGTTGCCTTTTAAGACAAAGTAGGAGCAGGAGACGGCTAGCCTTTCAGAGATGGAGGAGGCACAGATTCACAGTGAGCCAGCAGTTAACTTGGGAAGACAGCCCAGTATCTATCTCAGTTCTTCGGAGTTGCACAGCAAGGAAGCAGAGGAGGTGGTGGTGTTTCCCAACCAATCGTGACTAGTGGGAAAACTTTGTCCTAACAATGTGGGATGATGAGCAGTGGCTGGACAACTTCCACATGACTAGAGCCACCCCCATTCAGATCACAGAGCTTCTTCGCCTAATATTAGAAAGGAGAATTAACAACATGTGGCAACCAATTCCTGTGGAAAAGAGGGTGGCAATCTGCTTTTGGAGGCTTGCCAGGCGGGTTGCCCATCAATTTGGGGTGGGCCAGACAACTGCTGGTGCAATCGTGGTGGAGGTCTGCCTGGCCATGGAGCATGTACTCAGATGCACTGTTTGCATTGGGAACATTACAGAGGTGAGTTCTGGTTATTTATTCCATTTATATACCCACCATAGCCGAAGCAGGTTCACGTCCCGCTTATGGATTATCGATTACTAACTGCCAAGCACAAATAAAAGGATCCATGAAGTATCTCCCCTATGAGGAAAGGTTACAATGGCTGGGATTGTTTGGCTTGGAAAAAGGAGGCAGAGCCAAGCTCAGGAGGCCTCAGTACCCTCCCTTTTCTTTGTAGACAAACCCAGGGATGCACAGTGGTGCCTGAGAAAGAATGCTCACTGCAACCCCCTTCTCTTTCAGATGATGCAGGGATTCGAGTGACTGGGCTTCATGCATTGTGTGGCTGCCACAGAAGTGTGCCGTGTTCCAATAGTTTCACTGCCTAAACAGGGAGATGACTTCATTAACAGGAAGCATTACTACTTCATCCTCCTGCAGGGCACGGTAGACCACTGAGGTCATTTCACTGATGTGGAGATTGGTTGGAGTGGAAAGAATCATGATGCCTATGTCTTCCGGAACACTGCACTTCATGAGACAGTGGACGCTGGGGTCTTCATTCCTGGGAACCCAACCATTACAGTGACTGGTGTAGAGATTCCACCTCTCATCATTGCAGATGGGGCAAACCCAATCTGTAAGTGGCTCATGAAGTCTTATGGTGGTAACCTGGACCCACAGAAGGCTCACTTCAACTGCTGCCTGAGCAGGGCCAGGAATGTGGTAGAGTGTGCTTTTGGTCACCTCAAGGCCCTTTGGCGCTGCCTAAATGCATGGCTGGATATTGCAGAGGAGAATGTCATCTCACTGATTTCAGCATGTGTCATTCTGCACAACATATGTGAGAGCAGGGGCCACACCATCACCGGTGAGCTACCACCACCATGAGACATTGAGCTTCCAACCCTGAGTGCCTCATTGCCACTGCCCAATGAGGAACAGAGGCACAAAGTACAAGGGGCGTGTGTAAGAGATGCAGTGTGTGAGGTGCTGTGGTCTCTGCATGGTCACCACCAATAAGACGTCTGGGTTGCCCCAGATCCTGCTCCGGTATTTTATTTTATTTTTACTTGCCGGGTGCTCCTTCTTTCCTTCTGGGGGCAGGAGACTCTGGGAATCCTCCCGCAGTGTTTTTTCCTCCTGCTCACTCTCTGTTTCCTCATTGATGTGTTTGCTTTGTTCTTTTGCGTGGGTAGGTTGCATTGCTTCCCCTGTGCAACCTTGACAAAATGAGTCTTGTGTGATTTTGCTCTTCAGTTGCCTAGACATTGGTGGCCTTGGCATAGCAGGCTCCTGCTGCCTTGCTTTCAACTGCTTTGTCTTGGGTGGGCCCCTTCCCTGACCCTTGCCTGATGGGCCGGCAACAGCCATGCTTTGGCTGGGTGGCCCCTCCACACTTTCCATGAGAAGCTTCCTCTTCGAGTGAAGCTGCAGGCAGATGGATGGGCCAGGCAATGCCAGCCTGGGGCAAGCAGGTCCCTCCAGTACCAGCTCCTGTGCCTGGGCTGTTGTACTTGCTGGTGGTTGAACAATGTTGCTGTTTCCGGTGGGAGGGTGTGTCTCTCATCCTACCGCCAGAGTCCCCACAAGGGTCTCCAGCAGTGAGCACTGCCTTTCCAAAATTGAAAGAAAGGCATCTTGCTGAATACGGTTGCATCTGTCCTCCTCCACCATCTGCCTCATGTAGTCTTCCAAGTCACGATCCAAGAGGTCTAATATCCAAGCTTGGTTCTGTAATACGTGGGCATTGTGCCTTGAAGCATGCTGGAGAATGAGTTCTGTTTTGTGGCCGCATGCAGGTCTTTTGGTCCTGGCCATGGCAAGTCTTGTTGCAGGGCACAGGGCTGCTTTTGGGTTTGGATTGGCCCTGTCTGACCCAAGACCTGCATTGAGAATAAGCAAGGGTGAGTAGGCATGGGGGTGATGATTAGCCTGTCGAGGATTCTTCCTTGCTCAGAGGGAGTTACGAAATCTTCCCCCATAAGCAGCCTTAGTCAAACACACCTGACTGTGTAGAAACTGCATTTTATATAAATAGGGGTCTTTCTTTTCATGCTTAGTGATGTACATGGAGAAATGCAACTGCTGTTCCATTCTATTGGCATGCTCCAGCAGAAGTGAAGCATATAGCCCATGAAGGGCAAAAGAAACCATGGGCACTGTCCATTCCTACCAGAAAAAAAACACATTTAAATCCCACAAATTGCAATGGAACTATGGGATATCATAGTATTGTCTCTGTAATTAAAAAGGGCTTCTGCAAAGGTTGATGACAATTCTCTCTAGGACTGGAGGTGCCATTGGAATGCCATTGGAATACCATAGAAATTGTATAAAGAAGCATAGTGTGAGAGTACCAACCTCAAAGAGATGCAGTAGACAATATTAGGGGTGTGTGACAGGCTGGCTCTCTGGTCCAGGTGAAAGTTCTTTGAAAAACCACTGGGTAACAGAAATGCTTGCATCTGCATAATTTTAAAGCTAAAGACATGAAACTTGCCAGGGTGATAGCTCAAGCTGAGTTGGAATCAGATTGGTCCCTGCTTTGATTTTCAGATTTTTTTTAAAATCCCCCACCAACCCATTCCCTACTCCACTAATGCAAATTCCAACCTGTTTGCATTAGAAGAAGATCTGTTTCCCTTCACTTTGATAATGGGCAGCTGTGCATTTTCAGTTCATAAAAATAGAGATCTGGGGAATGGGTTTGGGGGGGGGGAAATAAAAAATGGTAAAAAAATAAAAACCAACAAGGCATTGGACACATGTGTTTCAAATTTGGCATGACTACATACCTCCCTAAGAGCTATCACCCTGCCAAGTTTCATGTCTTTAACTTTAATAATTGTGCAGATTTAAGCATTTCTGTCACCCAGCGGTTGTTCAAGGAACTTTCCGGTGCAGAGTGTTAGAGGACCCACTCCTCACACCCTGAAACAATTATAGATAATAACTAATTAATTTGGATCTAGAGTAAAAAAATAAAAAAAGTTCTGTGGATCTTTTCTTTAGACTTACCAGAATTGTTACCTGTAGTAGATTGTTGGGGTGCCTCCCTCAGTTCCCCAGAACTGTGGATGTTACTTGTTGCAACTGTGGCACTGGAGCTGGAGCCTGAAAGTGCAAGTATTCCAACAATTAGGTGGCCATGTGGGTACTATTGTACCTGTAATTTGGTGGAACCCCTGCTCTTCCCATGGGGGGGGGGGGTTGCTTGATTCCCCAGAGATGTAGAACTGTCCATTTACAAAAGCTAACATTAAGGCCATTAATTCTGATGGCCCTCCAAACCAACTCAGCAACCCCTGGGTGGTTTTTCAAAAGCTTGTATTAAGTTCTTATTTATTTATGTTGGGAAGGGGGCACAAATTGGCGCTGCTATGTTGAATTGCAGCCCAGGCTGATTTTTCCTGCCACACAAACATGGCTACCTGACTCCAAAATGGCTCCCCCATTTCCCCTGCCTTTCAACAATGCCTATTCAAAATGGGACCCAGAGCACCACCTTTCAAGAAGCTCAGTATTGCCCAGGTTAAAAAATAAGCCAGGAGCAACCAGAACAAACCTTCTGCCTCCCCCTCTGCTCTATCACCATCTGTAGGCATATCTGGAATTACAACACAGCCCAGGTTAAAACTGGACAACAGTGCAGGGGGGGAGAGAGTGGGGAACAGGGGTAACCTTACCTTAAGAAGCATCCTTTGTGCCCAGGTACTCTTCCATGTCCACAGTTGGGAAATCCTGGCTGAAAAGTTCCTCCGAACCTTCTGCCAGTGCCACAGCCAAGGGAGAGGCAGCAGGAGGAACAGGTGCCCTATAGATCTGTACGCTCCTGCTGACCCTTTTTGGCTATATAGTAGCATCCCCTCACTATATGATGTGGAGCTGATAAAAAAAAGGGGGCTGTGGCAGCATTATTGCCAGAGCAGGAGTTATGATTAACTACCTGCCTGTTTTCCTGCCTCATGGCTTTGGCCATGGTCTGGCACCCGGTTGCACAGTGGTTATGCCCCCTATGCTGCATTCCCTAGGAAATAAGCACCTAGGCATCTATGTTCCTGTGGCTAGCCCAAAGCTGATCCTGAATCTTCTGCTCCCCCCAGATATCCAGAAGATCCAAAATTCCATCCCTTTTCCAGGACACACCACGTCTTCTAATGAGAGGTCCTGCCATTTTGATGCAAGAAAAGTAGGGAGTCACATGCCTGAAAGCCCCCGCTCTAACCCGAGCCTGCACAGCAGTAGAGGATTTCAAATGCCCAGGCAAGAAGGAACGGGTGGAGAAATGGGTGGAAGAGTGGGCAGGTATAGGAAGGGGTCCTGGGCAGGAGGAGCAGCTGACATCACAAGCCCTGCCCTAAACGGTACGCCCCACTTTGCATTCAGCCACATTTGCCCCCCTAGTGACACATGAGTGAAACCCACCATAAGCGCGGATCAAAAGAAAAAGTCACGGTAAATCGACTCTGTGAAATTGCACGTTATCACAGCATACAAATCAGCGTAGGTGCAGATTGGCGGCTGTGTCATGTGTCTGGAATGCCACCACTGCGCATTTACAGCAGGGCAAACAAGCCTTCTAGATATGGCCTTGAACTAAATTAACTTCTGCTCAACTGGACTTCAGGAACGAAGTTGTCAGTGCAAGTGGGGGGGGGGGGGAGAGGAAAGGACTATGTACAAGTGGATTTTCCCCTGAAGAGAAAGCCAATTCACAGAAGGAAATGCCAATCCACAGAGCCCTAAATTAATTGACACTCGAGGGTATACCAATCTACAGTATTCCAAAGTGCTGCCTACGTTATGGAAATCACATTTTAAATATCATCTAAGAAGTTAAAAAACAGATACCAATAGGTCTTAAAAGGCAAACCTTCTTATTGCCCGTTTGTAACATTTCCTATCCAGCATCCCTCCAAGTGTTCCGTACCATCCACCTCATGTATTATGGATCACATGTGAACAGCTATTCAATATTCCAAGTAACCTTTTCTGATTCCCACTTACAAATCTTTTGTGCTTCTGTGCCTTTGCAAACAACCTCCAAACCAAAGGCTAAGTGTGGCTGCTGTATTCCACAAATAAACAATCAAAAAATGTACAGCTCTTTTGATGGATTGTTTATATTTCTGGAGAAATAGAAAAACAGATATGGGCATATATTACTTTAATAGTGTGAGTGGCAACCATGTCTGCTGTTTTGTTTTTTAGCTACTAGTATGTGTGGGGCCTCAATTTTCATTGGAACTGAAGCACAGGGGGAGGAGAGGCTTAACTCTCCCCTCCCCAGGCACTAAGGGGGGCTCCTTTTTGCTATCACTAATTGGAGCACAGGAGGGATTCACATCAGGGCTGTGCACTGCGTCAGGCTGAACCCCCAAATCTGAGCCGAGCCAGGTCAATTTGACCCACCCTGGTCTGGATGCGAGGCAGTACTGGGTCGGCCCAAGGCACCCAAAGTGAAGTGGATCAGGCCCAAAATGCCTTGGGGTGCCTTGGACAGATTTGGGGAGGTGCTCCCCCACCCACCCACATGGGAAAGCCAGTGTGAGGCAGACCATGAGTCCATAGGATTCCCCTTCCCCCCTCCCCTCTCACCCCCAAATCTGGAGCTCCTCCCCCCCCCCCCCGTTGCCTCTGGGACTTAACTTTGCCATCTGCCCTCCTCCATTAGAGCTGAGATTTAAAAGTATGATCGGGGCTTTGAGGTTTTCAGAGGTCTACTGTCGCAAACTACAGCAGCTGTAAAAGGCCATTTCCGTAGATTGTATCTGGAGATCTATGAAAATGACAGAGCCCCCATCTTACTTTTAAATCATGTCTCTAATAGAGTAGGACAGATGGCAAAGGTAAGTTCTGTGGAGGTGGCGACTCTGGGTTAGGGGGGAACAGGGAGGGAGGGAGTAGGGTGAGCGGGGAGTCCAATGGACTCCCAGTTGGCCTTGCACTAATAATAATAATAACAATAATAATAATAATAATAATAATAATAATAACAACAACATGTTTATTTATTACCCGCTTCTCCCTCTGGATTGAGGTGGGAACAACATTAAATACAAATATAAAATAGTTAAAACTGATTAAAAACATATAAAACTAATACATTATTAAAATACCAATAAAACTCTTAAAATTCAACTAGATAGGCCTTCTGGAAGAGATCAGTCTTTATGGCTTTCTTAAAGTCAGAGGGACTGTTAAGTTGACCAATCTCTCCCGTCAGGCCATTCCACAGTCTGGAAGCGGCAGAAGAGAAGGGTGCCAGCCATGCGGCTATGTGGCAGGTACCCAGAAACCCACAAGGGCTGACCCACTGGGGGGTGGCTGAACCTCGCTTCAGATTCACTTCCAAAGGAAGGTGGCCAGCCCTGAAGCACCCTGAGTTGAATTGGGGCCATTTCAGAAGCTCTGAAATGGCCTCTGAGGTGAGTGGGGGCGGGTGTGTACAACCCTCATTGTCATCAGGATCACAGTTGGGGAGGGAAGGGTTGCACTTTACCATTCTCACATGCACACATGTTTACGCTGTGGGATCCCACCCTCCACCACAAGTGCCTGGGATAAAATTGATAAAATCCTGCCAGTCATGCAGAATCAAACAAAAGATTTTAAATAGAGTTACTTATAAAAACGATGTTGTCTTCCTAGCACCATCTTAGAGTTTTCCCTGTCTCTGTAGCATAGCAGGGAATGTCTCTCCTAAGATGGTTCCTGCTGTGACACATATATGCCTCTAAGCTAGTGCTGGTGCAAGCTCTTCCTTTACCTGAGACAGGTAAGCACATGTGCACCACTGACACACACCCCCATTGCCACCACATCTGTCTCCCTCACATGCCCCTTCCTCCCTCCATCCCTGTCACCCTGTCCCCTCATGTGCCACCACCCCTTGTTCCCTCCCACCCCATTGCTGCCACTCACTCTGTGGTCTCCTGGGCCACACATCCCACAATGCCTGGCTCTGAGGAATGACACCTCAGAGCTAGGCCTTTGGGCCTGGGCAGCTCTCTAAAGAGCCACACTGGCTGCTTTTCCATCCAATGTGGTTCTTCAGACAGTGTGCCTGACGGCCACCCGCTCTGGGAGGATCTGCAGAGCAGGTTGGGGAAAGTGGTGGGGTAGGAAAGGGATGTGGGACACAGCAGCAGCGGAGGGATGGGGGGATGGAGGACCACAGTAGTTGCAGGTCCTCCTTGTGGCAGAGGGTTCACCCCGCCTCATGAGATGGCTGGCCCTGCTCTAGGTTGCCTTGTGTGCACTTTTTTCCTTCAAAACTCCTGTTTTAGCATGTATAAAGATTATGGAGCTGAATGGATTAAAACTTGTATATTTAATTGACTGAGGCTGCAATCCTATACCATCCTATCTAGCAGTAAGCCCCATTGAACTCAGTGGGACTTACTTCTGAGTAGACAAATATAGGATTTCACTGTTCAGTTTGGCAACAGGTTTATAGTTGGTAGACCAACCTTCCCCAACCTGGGTCCCTCCAGGTATTTTGTATTACAAGTCAGGAGTACTTGTATTACAAGTACTCCTGACCTTCTACTAAACAGAGCATTGGTCCACCTAGTCAGTGTTGTCTGTTCCAGCCTTCCCCAACATGATGCCCTCTAGATATTTTGGATTACAACTCCCAGCATTCATGATCATTGGCCATGCTGGCTGGGGCTGGTGGAAACGAAAGTCCAAAATATCCGGAGGGCACCAGGTTGGTGCAAGATGTCGGAGGAAGTTTACTTGCCTTATTTTAGTAGACCAGAACTTAAATGAACAATTATGGTTTCACTGTCTAAGAAATTGGCACTTAACCTCCCTGAGAACTGCCTTGCCCAAAATTTGATTGCTGTTCACATTGCAATGTGCGTCCTTTCCAAGGCAATGAGTAAAATGCTTTGGTTTCAATGTGTGAAGGAATAATCTTCCAGCAGCCACCGGGCGTCACTTTCTTGTGTGCGGTAATGAGAATCAGTCAGACTCCCTTATGATTAGTTTATCTGCAGAAATGATTTTGCAAGCCCTCCTGTTGACAAGCTCATTTTTCAAGTTGGCTGCCCCATAACAGCCTACCCTTCCAGAAGGCATCACCTTAGCTGGCCCTCCCTGAAACCCTGAAGTCATTGGTGGCTGATTGAGATTCACTATAGTTGGAATACAAAAATCTGGTCCAACAAGATACATACATATATAAAAAGAAAAGATGTATGTACTGAAATAATGCATATTCAATGGAAGATAAATGCCACATCTGTTTCTCAAGAGGTTTTTTTTAAAAGTAAGAAATGGGAATTTCAGAAAGAAAAACAGAAGGTAAGGTTGTTCTTCAATTAACTAATTTTAGATTAATCAATTCATTGATCTGGACCACAAACCAACATAGAGCCCTGGTTGTTGATTAAATTTAAACAATTTTGCACATTAAAAAAATCTCTATCTTTTTTTAGATAAAATTAGTATGAGAATTAATCACATGCTAAAACTGCCACACATAGTTTGAAGGAAAAACCATTTCTAATATTATATTTTTCATTCTCCATTGTATTAACACACTGTACACCAGGACCAGAATAGCCTCAGAAGAAAATAAACAAATTTGCCTTTAACTCACAGACATACCAATTAAAATTGACCCTCACTGATTAATCACCTAAAGCTTTCATTGACTGACTGATCTACCAATTAAAGAGATTGATGCTTGCATCCCTAACAGAAGAGAAAAGATTTCCTGAGGAAATTCCAAGACTATAATTCCAAGTGAGTTCTGAATTGCAGCTTTCTCTTCTTGAATACTTTTTAAAACACACACACAACCGTTTGCCAAATCCAATATGCCTGGATTCAACAGAACCCCACTTCATGCATCATCCTTGATTTAGATATTGTGCCAAAATGCCACAATACACACACGGGCAGCAGAGAACAGGCAGTGCTTCTCTTGACAAAGTGGTCACAGTAAGATGCTTTTGCCAGATTTCTTGCTGTCAGTCAAGATAATGAACAGGCTAACCTTCAACTGTTTCTGCAGTATGCCTGAGTACATGTACAGCCAGCTACCACACGTTCAGAAAGAACTCCTCGTTCTCAAGCGGCTCATTCATTTACCTTCCAGTTTAAGAGTATAATAAGTAAGAAGATCACAGTTTCAATAGCTGAAGAGACATAGCAATACAAAACAGAAAAGAAAAGAGAAACCCATCATTTATATAAACAATATATATTAGCAGCCGTCTGCTTTCAAGAAGGCAAATGCTGAGAAATGAATTACCATGGGGGCTAGTGGCTCCGATTACGAGAAGGCTGTGAATCCATTCCAGGTTTCAGTCAGAAACATAGGTGCAGGCATGTAGTGGTTATGAATTTTTTTACTTTAAAAGTTCCATTAGTTCCAAAACAGTGGGGGGAGAAGGCGAGGGAGGAGGAGTGCTGTTTGACAGCTGTCAAACCCACTGTTTTGGACCTTTTGGAACTTTTAAAGTAAAAAATTCCTAGCCACTACATGCCTGCACCTATGTTTCTGAAATTTCTTACACATAAGTACCTCAAACTCATCTGCCATGTGGCCAAGTTTCATGTTTCTATCTTTAAAAATAAAAAAGTTAAATGTGTTTCTTTCCTCATTTCTCTAAAAATACCTTGCCATTACACACTTGAACCTATGTTTCTGAAATTTGTCACACATGACTACCTACATGCCATCTCTAATGTGGCCAAGTTTCATGCTTCTGTCTTTAAAAATGAACAAGTTGAAGGCATAACTGTATTTCCCCAACTGCAACCTATTTTTCAAAAAATTAATTGCCACCAAAGGCAAGCGCCTATGTTTCTGAAATTCCACACACATGAGTCCCAAAATACCATCTGCAATGTGGCCAAGTTTCATGTGTGGATCTTTAAAAATAAAAAAGTTAGAGGCATTCCTGGTTCGTTTTTCAAAACATCACAGCCACAAAATGCCTGCACCAATGTATCTGAAATTTCTCACACATAACTATGTCAAACCCATCTGCAAAGTGGCCATGTTTCATGCTTCTATCTTTAAAAATAAAAAAGTTATAGGCATTTTTGTAATACAATACTAGGCTATGGGGAAATCATTCAAAATTGTGCCCGATTCAAAAATCAGATGTCCAATTTTCATATCCGAATTGGATCTGAAGTGATATGAGGGACCTCCAATTTTTTTTTTTAGCTGATACAGTTCAAAATCAGAAATCCCAATTCGGATTCTGATATGATTTTTCTGGCCGTGCACATCCCTAGTTGTTACAAGTCCTCATGAGTAACATCTTCGAGCAACTTCAAATAATATTTCCAAATCATTCTCCATCAGGTCCTCAACTAAACCAAAGGATCCAAACCCTGATACCGTGTGTATGCCTACTTGCCTCCTTGCCCCAATCCCAGCATTTACTAACCTTCCCCCTGTCCCCCCCCCCCAGCATTATAATAATAACAGAAAAGCAAATAATATATTTCCTACACTGTGAATCCATTCTGGGTTTTAGTCAGAACCAGCCATAACTCTACAGAGCCATGTAAGGTGCCGAACCTATTTTGGTATTGGGCTCCTTTAGAGTTTTGGTTGGTCCTGCCTAAAACCCAGAATAAATTCACAGCCTCACCAAAATTGGAGCCACCAGCCTCCACTGACTATACCTATGCCTTTCCAGTGACAAATAAAAAGGGCATTGCTGATGTATATTCAGGTGCAAACTGTGAAAAATATTCAAGCAGCACCCAGTCAGCTACACTTCAGGATTAGCAATGGGCCATAAAGTAAGGTCATTAGATATCTGTCAATAAAAGCCACTTGACAGGTCCTAGAAATTGCTCCAATCTTTGTGCAAGGCATGCTCAGAGCCAAATGAATGGCTATTGAACCATGAGCACTTACTGAACAGTAAGCAGTAATCGGTTAATGATTATTATAGACATGAGCTTATGACCCTTTAGTTCTTTTTGGATGTAGAAGAGATACAGTTTCTTTCGGAATATCTTAGCTACCATTTTTTATCTTTAGCAATGCACGTGTCAGATATTTGAAGCAGGAATGATGCACTTCCTCTCCCTACTAGGGGCGGCTGAATTTGTCAGTTTAACTTCATCTGCATTTGAATTTTTTTAAATCTTGAGGGGTGAGAAATACAATTATTACTTTCAGATCAGATTATGACCATACAGATGATGTTATTACCAAAATTTTCTTATTTATTTAATGTATTAAATTGATGGGATTAAAAGAAGAAGAAATACAGAATATGTTCTATAGTAGAAAATATACAAAACGACAAATGAGTAACAGACGAAGTACAATAAAAGGAATGTTGAAAGTATGGTATTTCAAAAAAGAAAAATTAATGCCAGGGATCTCACCATTAACACCTGTCTGGATACATCCAGAATTTGATATAAAAGGGGAAGCAGTAGCTAAAAGTAAGTTGAAAGAAAATGGACTGATACAATTGAGATTTTTTTAATGAACAACAACATCCCATAACACAGGAAATATGGAACAAGCAAACACAAAATATAGAAATGTCATGGATGGAATGGATACAAATTACTAAATTTATAAGAAATAGAAAGATAGTAAAGCAAAGCACAAGGGATTTAACAGAATGGGAAAATTCGTGGACAATTATAAAGCAGGAGACAAGGGTACAATAAGACAGATATACAGAACTTTGATAAAGCAGGAGATTAGGGGGAATGTGACAATAAAACAGATATGGGAAAGAGATGTTGAAGAGGGGATTGAGGATGAAGAATGGGGAGGATTTTGAGAGATTTCCCTTCCAAACAATATCTACAAGAATAAAAGGAGGGGCATTAAAATTAGTTCGGAAGTGGTATCTGACACCTGTGAGGTTGCCAAAAATTAATGGAAACTTGACACCATTGTGCTGGAGAGGATGTAAAGATAATGGAACCCAAATTCATATGTGGTGGGAATGTAGAAAGGTTAAGAAGTTTTGGGATAAGATTTTTCAAGAAATAGAAAAAAATTACTGATCAAGAGATTTGCAAAAAAGTATTAATTGGTTTTATGTTAACAGCGGCAAGGCAATTGCCACTAATTGGAAGACAGCTCAGATGTTGACAATAACTGTGGAGAAAAAAAAATCTTTGGAACATAGTGATAAACGAAAAGCTGACACAGAAGTTAAGAGTTCACAGAGGAAAAAAGAAAAGAGATACCTTCAGGGCCGACTGACAAAAATACTCCTCATCTACAAGAATTCGCATTTACGCCTGGTTAGGTGATTATGCGCATACCTCTGTACGAGAGGCGGCGAAGCGCATTACTGGATGAACGAAACGCGATTTAAACTGTTGACATGCGGAGAATCGCTTGTTCACATAGTCAAAATGCGCTTTAATGGCTGGAGCAAAATAAAACTCGCTATTTAACGCGCATTCGATAATGCGCATAATCGGAGAGAAAATGCGCCTCTACGCCCGATTTGCGCTCCGTTCTTGTAGAGGTAATTTTTTTAATGTGCCTTGAAAGAGCTTTAAATGCCTCTTGTAGAGGCAGCCTACATGAAAAAAGAACCGAATAGAAAAACCATGGCAGAAGCATACAAAAATGTGAGGTACTAATGAAAGGAAGAAAACATGTACAATTCTTTTAATATACCACCAGGGAAAAATTCTGAAACAAACCAAGTGCAGGGAGGGAATGGGGAGGGAATGTTTGGAGCTTGTTTATTGGTTTATTTTTGTTGTTGTTGTTGAAGTTGTTTTGCGGGTGAAGGAGGGGGGAAATGACAAGACGAGACAACTATATATGGTATAACATTCGGACCACATTTATTAAAGATCTGCAAAGGGAAACTGGGTGAGCCCTAATCTACGTCAGCCACTAGCTAGGTGTTATATCGGGCAAAGCATTCTATGTCTGGAGAGTGGTGTCAGACGATCACCACACCCGGGCCACACCCCTTTCGGGGAGGGTAGACCGACCCATGCCACTCACCCTCCAGGCCGCAAGGCACTGGTTGGAGTGACGAGAGTCGGCCTCACAGGTGGCCTTATTCCCCCCACTGGGGCCACACAACCCTCAGCGGAAGGCTTCAGGTATCACCTGTCACCAAACAACAGTGCCACAGAATGATCACCATCCCTTTCCTCTAAGCATGCCCGCCCTAACAGCCACAGGGAATGACAAGCCTATTGCTTAGTTGTTCACCCCCCATCTGCGTGGAAAACTCTCAGGACCCTTTGCAGATCAAACAGGAATAGGTCATTGCCCAAATTGGTCAAATGGACCCTATCCTGTCAATAAAGCTCCCTCCTTGTCTTTGCTATCGAACAGCCTATTTACCTTCTGGCAGGCCCGATCCAGGGCCCGCAGTTTCCAGCTTTCCATCCAGACCATTCTGGGAATCAGGCGGGACCACAGTGGAACAATTCTCGAATCCAGCCATCCATCCAGACCATTCTGGGACTCAGGCAGGACCACTGTATCATCCATTGGCGATGCACCAACAAAATCGTTCGCCCACCTATGGAGGCAACGCAACAGACCATGCTGGAACACAATGGCAGGAGGCGCTCCCACCACATGCCGCATCTGTCCAACCACTGGACGCTGGTACTTTGGCCAGGCCCAAACTGTAATTCTATAGCCTGGCTGGGCAGCTCTCCAACCAGCCTGGAAAACCAAGCCACACTCAGGTGAGCACCTGCACTGGTTTCCACAGTTCCAGCGATCTAAAGAAATTCCATAGGTCCAGCGATCATCGCTTGAGCCCACACCACTGCCGCAAGACCTCTCGGTCACTCATTTTCTCTTGCAGCAGCCAAAATGAGAAGAGCACCCATGTGCAGGAGGCCGAGGCCACCACGGCCAGCCACATACTCCCAGTGCAGCTGCAGATGTGCGTCTTCTGTGCTTAGCAGCCGCGCTTTGGAGAACCAGGGTGGCTGGGCACTGCCACTTTAATATAGGTGCAGCCGCCCTGCCCCTGCTGCTGGCACCAAATAAGGAAAGAGCACGTCTCTTCTCCCCCCCCCCACTTGCAATAGCCTCCCCGCGGCCATGTGCCAGGACGCGATTGGAGGGCATTTGTTTGTTGTTTCTTTTTGCTCACTGTATTTTGTTATGAAAACTTAATAAAAATATATTTTTTTAAAAAACAAGTGAGACATCCAATGTATCTGAAATTAACTTTACTCACTCCTACTTTTGTAGCTTTGCTGTACTTTGTTGCTATACTCTGTGTGATATATTCTCCCCTTCCCTCAAATATCTTTTCTGATTGTATCCTCACCCCGCTGCAAGCTGCTGCATAAAAGGGTTTGCTGCCGGCTGGCTTTTTTATTTTTAAAGTTCTATTATTATTATTATTATTATTATTATTATTATTATTATTATTATTATTTTAAACTTGTGTATGATTGTCACAAGTTTCTCTACTCTAACATTAGGGTGGGTGTTGTGGGTGGCAGACAACACTTCACTCATTCACACTCTTACTTATTTACATTAGCTTCTCAAGGCTTTTGCGTTGGCACCACTTTTCACATCCAGACTTTGAACTCCTGTCTACTTTCTGCACAAACACGTGACCCTGAGACCCACTTTCTAATGTCCTGCATTGCAGGCCAGCACTGTAGGGCTAAGTTACAACAGGTGTCTCTGGGTTGTCTGTGCAGCCTCTGTTGTCTCTCTCTCTAAGTCATGGCAGCCAAACCAAAGCCTCCAGCCTCAAACAATTAATCTCCTTCCCTCTTCCAAAGTTTCCCAACGGTCCAGCCGGGCTGAGCACTTGTACCCTCTGGCCGGGGGGAAGGGTGACTGCTTATTGTTTGGTCACATCTGGTCTTACTTTAGAAACTACCTCCACCGCCAGCCGCTTCTGCCTGCACCAACACTGGACTCTGAGATGCTCTTGAAAGGCTCTGTGTGGCATGCCAGCCTCTCAGGGCTCAGCTACAGCCATCTCTGAGTTGTGTTTTCAGTCTAACTCTGTCTCTAAGCAATATGCCAGCCAGCCAAAGCCACCAATCTATCTATTTGTCTCAGACACGCACTCCAAATGTTCTCATTGCATGCCAGCACTGCAGACAGAGCCTAGCTCACAAGTGAACAAAGTGAAGTGGAAGGGAAGGGGTAGCGAAGCACAGCAATGACATGCCTGGTTCCAACATCTGCAGCAACAGGGCATCTGCAAAGGTGAGAGCCTCTCTCTCGACTGGCACCTCACTTTTGGTCATGAGAGTTTTTCTCTAAGGATGACCCTTCATCACACATGATGTAGAACTCTGAGAAAACGGCCTCTGGCCCATTCTGTTTTGCCCTGTGGTCTGCTTTGACTGACATCTCCTTTCCCACATTTTGATCTGTGGATGCCTCACCTCTGCTGAGCTCCAGGTGCCCGATTGCCCAACAAATCTACAACAATGAAGGTGCCATGCTCGCCAAGCACTTCTTAGCTAAAAATTTGAGATCCCCTTGATGCCAAGGGCTGAAACTGCTCAAGATGCAAGACCCCAAAGAGGAGGTTTGACAACCTGAGTTTGAAGGGTATGGCTCCAGTGTTGTTTTTTTAAAAAAATTAAAACCTCAATTTTTAAAAAAAGATCCTAAAAATCAACAGATGAACATTTCTGCTTGACACTTGGCATGGCTAAAGCCCTACCTAAGAGCTATCACAATGCCAATTTCATCTCCTTATCTTTAAAAATGATGTTTTTTGAAACATAATTTTAAAAACTCAAAATAAGTTTTTTTTAAAAAAAAATGAACAGATGAACAGATCTGCTTCAAACTTGGCATGGATAAAGCCCTACCTAAGAGTTATCGAGGTGCCAAGTTATATCTCTTTATCTTTAAAAAATAATGTTTTAAACTAATAATAATAATAATTTTAAAACCTCAAACTTAAAAAAAATCTAAAGATCAATGGATGAATGGATCTGCTTTTAATGTGGCATGGCTAAAGCCCTACCTAAGAGTTATCACGGTGCCAAGCTATATCTCTATCTTTAAAAATTACAGTTTAAAAAAATAATTTTAAAACCTCAAACTTTTAAAATTTCCTAAAAATCAACGAATGAATGGATCTGCTTCAAATGTGGCATGGCTAATGACCTACCTAAGAGCTATCAAGGTGCCAAGCTGTATCTCTATCTTTAAAAATTACAGTTTTAAAAATAATAATTTTAAAACCTCAAACTTTAAAAAATTATAAAAATCAATGGATAAACGGATCTGCTTCAAATGTGGCATGGCTAATGCCCTACCTCAGGGCTATTATGGTGCCAAGTGTCATCTCTTCTTCTTTAAAATTGGCAGAGATGTAAAAAAAGTGTTAATTCCCATTGACTATAAAGTAGAGCTGCCCTTCAGGTGGGGGGAAGATGGGAAAAACCCAAATTTTTCCTCAAATTTCATAATTCCCTCCCCTACTTCCTGGATTTGTTACCCAAAATCCTGATATGTCCTGGTTTTTCCTGACATATGGTCACCTAACTGCACATCTTTGTGCCCCCCCCCCCAAATTACTTCAAGGATATATAATGCCATGCATGCAACGGAGTCAACAAGATATATTTTGCAACATGCTTTTCAGTCCAGGAAAAGTGATGAGTAATCCTAAACACTCCCCTGAAATACAGAACCATAGTGGAGTTTACATATGAGCACTGACTATCTGTCCCCTCTCCAGAGTAGCCAGAAGTTGAATGTCAATGCAGGGGCCTTGCAAATGCAGACTCAGGAATACAAAATGATAAAACACTGCCTATCCAAGCAGTAAATCACACCGAATCTGTATACAGCTGAAGGGGGTGAGTTTGGGAGGGGGTGACTTTTCCAATGGAAGATTCTTCAAAAGGTCCCCAGGGGCCTTACTAGGGTGACCAGGAAAAATCCAGGTCAGGGCTCATGTAACTTTAACGGTTGTAGAGAAAAGGGAATTTCAGCCAGTGTCATTTGTATGCAATTAGTTCTTGGTGAAATTCCCTCTTCATCACAACAGTTAAAGTTGCAGGGGCCCTGCCTTCTTTTGTATCTGGTCACTCTAGTATAGTGCCTGCAACTTTAACTGTTTTGATGAAGAGGGAATTTCACCAGGAACTAATTGCATACAAATAACACTGGCTGAAATTCCCTTTTCTCTACAACTGTTAAAGTTACATGAGCCCTGACCTGGATTTTATCTGGTCACCCTAGCCTTACCTCTGGTGGCAGCACCAACCTGGCATGTCCCCCACCTCATAGTTTACTTTGCAACTAGATCCACTGTGAGAGTAAGGCCATAATCTATACAGTTACCTGCATGTAATTTCCATTGAACTCAGTGGGGCTTCCTTCTGTGTAGACATGTGTAAGATTGTACTGTAAATGCTCCACACCCAAACGTTGCTATGGAGCCAGAATATTTTATGGCATGAATTGGCAAAACAAGTTAGGGCTGATCCTTCTGGTAGGCACAGTGAGGTAGACCACCTCACATGGCAGACTACTGGCCAAACTTGAAAAGGCAGTGGGAGATCTGTGAATAGGGTTCCCTTAAAAAAAAGAGTTGGAACTATCCATGGAGAGAGAAGGGAGGAACCATATTGGAACCATGGCGCTGGAGTTGCAGGGTTTGGAGAGGGGAATGAGCATTTTTCTGATGTCATTGCCTAACTTAATCTATTTGCATTGCAGGGAAATAATACCCATGCATTACCCCCATGGGGCAAATAGGCACTGGGTGTGTGTACAACTTCAAGGTCAAGAAAATCAAGCAGCAAGTAAGGGTTTAACCCCTTCCTCCCCAGCACCATACCCCTGAACTGATTACTCCTTCACACACAAACACTGGCTGAATTCGGACAACACAATAGTCAATGGTGGGGTAATAATCAACTTTACAGTTGTTCATCTAGGGGCCACTCCCCACACAACATGGTAATAAATAATCAACCGTGGTGTGGATTAGGATCAGCGCTGAGTTGACTATGGCAGCATTCGGACGACACGATAGTCAATACAACGGACGATTGTTTCCCCACCCACCCCCCAGTTGCTTATTGTGTCGTCCGAATTCAGCCACTCACACACACATGCACCACAGAGGTGGTTTTATTTAAAAACGCAAAACAAAACCCAACAACAACAGAAGGTTTGGTCACAGATTTCCCACTGTCTTGCCTAGTTTGTCTCTTTGGCAATATTAAAAGACAGCAAATTAGCCTTATTTAGTTTGCCACTTGGATTTTCTGCTGCAGTTATCAAAGTGTCCTGAGCAATTTCTGTCATTCATAGTGAGCTGTAGCATTACATACGTGTTGGCAACTTTCGCTTATGACCAGTAACTAAGGTCGGATTTAGTTGACCTGTATGTCACATTGTAAAATTACAACCACAGAGATGGAAAAAGAAACTATTTTATTTCAGTACTATGCAGTGTGGTTCCATTACATAAAACATCTGTTGTGCTAGGTTTCTCCTTATATGGGATTGTTGCTTATTCCAGAATTCCTCTCCCCTATACAAATCAGGGAAGAGTTTGGTTCCTGCTCTACATTGTGATTATCTAAGTGGTAATGTTTAATCCAGGCAGACCATGAAAATATAATAATTCCTGCCCTCGCTAGGGCACCATATAGCCAATTCAGGATGACAGCAATCAAATGTGCCTTCACTCTGAATGGAAATAATTGTCATCCCTGTTCACAGCAATCTCCCTCTGAAATATTCCACAAAATGTGCTTTTCAAAGGGGCATGCACAAAGAGTAGCCCCTCATTTTTGTATTATATGTACAAATTATTATTAAATCAATATGATTCCCATATAATGATGGATGCTCCTTGTCAATCATCTTTGCATTCCTTGTGTACAAATTTAAGAGACCTTATGGGCGATGATAGCAAAGCATCCTGGGAGACTTCTGCAGAATCAGGCATGAGGAAATGTAAAAAGAATTAACTCGACCTTCACTCAGAGGCAGACCTAGACTTTTCCCATTGGTGGCTTCCCTTCCAAATGCACTGGCATTCTCACCTTTAAACAAAGGAGGGAATAGGGCCTGGGGAAATTGGGAAGCCAATAGACAGAAAGAATGCCTATTGAAGTGGATAATTATAAGCAAGATAAATAAAGATGCGAGGAAGGGAAGGAAGGAAGAAAGAATTCTCAGCCAGTACCGTAAAGGACAAAGAACATCATGTACACAAGGGACTGCAATCTTCAAAGCTTTGAAATGATGCGAAAGTAGAATCTGCAAAGAGGCAGATATCCACATTGACACAAGCAAGGGGTGAGGGGAAAATATAAGACATGTTATGAAAACACAAGCTCCTTAAAATCATGTCTTCACATATGAGAAAATGCAATCAAATATGGAGCTCCTGCTGAGATATTTCTATTGAAAGCTTTTGGCGTCCCCTGAAACTCCTCAGATATTTTGCCTACAGAGGACCATGCCAATATGCTTTTAATTTTCCTTTTAGCAAAACTGGATGGGTGGGTGCGACAACTGCCATTATGTCTTTGTTAAAATATGCCTGGAAGCATACCTAGTTGGCCATCGAAGTCCATATCATTTTACACCTTGCTCAAGATTGGAATGTTAGAAAGTTGTTAATACTGTGAGTAGTAGGATGGCCCTACTTGCTGTCAAAATGTGTTCACATGACCAAAACAAACCCCACGTGACCGGAAGTGACGTCACAACCTGTCAAAACAAAGGTCATGTGGCTGGAACCAGAAATGACGTCACCACCTGTCAAAACAAAGGCCACATGACCAGTAGTGACATCACCACCTGTCAAACAAAAGCCATGTGGCCGGAAGTGACGTGTTTTGGTGGGTGATCAGAAATGATTTTTTTTTTTTTTTTTTGTGACCAGAAAGGACATATGTTGTGAGGGTGCATGACTGAATGTGATATGCTTTGGTGGGTGACAGGAAATGATGTGTACTTGCAGGTCACCAGAAATGACATGCGTTGAGATGACGCAGGAGTGGTAGTACCCAAGTCACGTGGTCGGAAATGGCCCTCCGGGTGACACATACTGTAGGAACATGCCCAGGCATGTCTCCCCATAGCCCCTCAGCAGTCAGCTAAGGAAGATCATGTGAACTGCCCCTCGGCCAATAGGAAGAGGTTTTAGAACCCCTGAATGTGCAGTGTTTTTCAGACATCCAGGTCAAGCTGGCAGTAACAACTGCTGATCTTAGGAAGAACATGGAAACTCCCAGCATCCCGATGAGGCCTATAGAGGTATCTGCCTCGCTGCCACCAATCAGGCCTAAACCCAGAAAGAAGGGAGTAATTTGGTCTTCATCATATCCACCTGTAGGCATGAAAATTACTTTGAGAGAGGGAGAGCCTGCTGCACCTCCTGAGAATTTAAAAAGTTGTTTTTCAATAGTGAGTTCACCTACACCCACATTTACAGTGGGTCAAGTTCCAGACCTTGAAGTTACATTTCTTGAAAACCGGAGAATGGTTTGCAGTGAGCAGTGGTTTGACAGAGTGTGATTGCAGTATTGATTTGAAAAAGCTGATGTTAAATTTATTTATTTATTTATTTATTACATTTGTATACTGCCCCATAGCCGAAGCTCTCTGGGCGATTTACATAGAATTAAAAACAATATACAAAAATTAAAACAGCAAAAACATACAACATACACACAATCTGTACATTTAAAAACCACTACAACACTTCAAAAAGCTACAAAAAGATTATGGATACTTCCAACAGCCTTTTAGGGGGGTGACCAACATCACTGAGGATGTGGACGGAGGGGTATGTAGGGCTCTGGTCAGTCAGTCTAAAGAGAAAATAGAGATGATATATCCAAACTTGTCCTGGACTACTTACCAATCACCACATGATGATCTGAAAGAGATGGTCTGTGAAAAACTGAACAGAAGTAGCCTACAGGTAAGAGATTTCTTAATGTGATGTGTGTTGGTGATTGCCCAGAAGTAGTGCCAATTAATTAATTAATTAATGGCTTTTGCTTTTTTCACAGGAAGATACACCGACTGGCAATTTTAAGAAACTGCAAATTGAGAGTTCGCGGAATGTAAATCTTTCCTTCATTCCATGTGTTTGCCAGAGCCTTGCGTGGTAAAGTTTGCTGATGGCAATAAAAATAAGTTGTTTTTTTTTTTTTACTTGTGTGTCTATATCTGTCTCAACAAGCAACATGGCAGGGCATGAAGCAATTCTAAAGAATATATATTACACACCTGGGAAAGCTGGGAGCTTTGGAGTTGTGCATCCTCTATTTCAGGAGGCCAAAAAGCAGAATGAATAGCTGACTAAAAAGCAGGTTATCTCATGGCTTTCAGACCAGGGAGCTTACACGCTGCATAGGCCGGTCAGAGTCCATTTTTTAAAAAACAGAACTAATGTGTCTGGAATGGATGCCCAGTGGCCGATTGACTGAGGGGATATGCAACAGTTTTCTAAATACAACAAGGGCTACAAGTCCATTTTTACAGTGATAGACATTTTGTTTAAATATGCTTGGGCTGTGGCTTTAAAAAAACAAGACAGTAAAGAAGTCTCCAGGGTTTTTAAATTAATGCCCTTTTCAGACAAGATGCCAGAAAGCCGGGCAAACTGCAAATGGACAGAGAGGAAGAGTTTCTAGATCAGTCTGTAAACAAGATGTTAAAACAACAGGACGTTCAGCACTTTGTCACCAATAATTATGTCAAAGCAGCCATGGTAGAGCGGTTTAATAGTACTTTCAAAACCAAAATGTGGAGGTATTTTACAGCGAATAATACCTTCAACTATATCGATGTGCTGCCACGTCTCCTAAAAGGTTATAACCACAGCTTTCACAGAACCACCAGGGCTCGACCTGTGGATGTTAATCAGTCTAACTCACTTGTGGTTTGGAAAACAGCCTATGCAGACAGTGTTAACAGAAAAGCAGAGGTCCCTTTGTTCAGACCTCAGATGAAACTGATTCCAACAAGCTTTGCCATATATGCGAGATCTCATTCTTTTCCTTCTGTGGGGTCTTTGTTGGTGGGAACTGTTCATCGTCAGAGCTGGTGCTGAGATAACGCTTTTTGGGTTTAGGCCTGACTGGTAGGGGTGGGGCAGATACCTCTATAGGCCCCATTGGGGTGCTGGGAGTTCCCATGTTCTCTCCTTCCTAAAATCAGCAACTGTTACTGCCAGCTTGACCTGGATGTCTGAAAAATACTGCATGCCCTTTCCTAGTGGTGAACTATTTAGGGATTCTAAAGCCGCTTGCTAGTAGTCAAGGGGCAGGTCACATGATCATCCTTAGCTAACTGCTGAGGGGCTATGGGGAGACATGCCTGGGCATGTTCCTACAGTACGTGTCACCCAGAGGGTCCCCTTGTTACTGTTGGGCCATTTCCGACCATGCGGCTTGGGTACTACCACTCCTGAGTCATCTGAACACACTCCATTTTTGGTGGCCTGCAAGTACGCATCATTTCCCATCACCCACCAAAGCATATCACTTCCAGTCATGCACCCTCACAACATATGCCGTTTCCGGTCACAAAAAAATACATCCTTTCCATTTGCCCACCAAAATACATCACTTCTGGCCACATGGCTTTTGTTTTGACAATTGGTGAAGTCACTTCTGGTCACATGACCACATTTTGAGAGCAAGTAGGGCCATCCCACTACTACTGTGCAATCCTCTATGTGTGTGCATATGTACACATGCACACACGCACACCCCTGACCACCACTACCTTTAAACCAGGGTAGGCAAACTTATAGAGCTATTGGGCACATTTAGCAATTTGAGACACTATCCTGGGCTCTACTACAAAATGGCTGCCATGAGAAGTGTGACAAAGGTAAGTAATCTACCCTAAAGGCATAAGTGGAGTCTTGGTCCCAACACACTAAGCAACTTCTTTGAACCCACCATTTCCAGCTCCAACAGAAGTCTATTTCTTTAATTAGCTGCTTTAATTGGCAAATGATGCAAAATGTACAAGTAGATAACCTCACATTTCCAAGAATTCTATCCATATCCTAAAGAAACTGAGAAGTTCCATAACAGCAGCACAAACAGCTTCCAAAGCTATAACAACTGGTGCTATGTTCAATGTGGAGTCCAAGACATAATGGAATCACAGGACTTGACCCACAAAGTATCTTTCAAACAAATCACAGCTTCCATGTATTTCCAGTTATCTCCTATAGGGGGAGGGATGGCTCCACCATCTCCAGGGGTGGTTTAGCTGATGACCCTGGATCATCTGGGGAATGGAGTGGGTTTGGTTCCAACTGACTGAAAACCACCGGCTCCTCTCACTACCCATGGAACACCCTGATGCATATGTAGAGGCTGGAATATTTCTGCGCAGAAAAAGCAATGACAACAAGGAACTGTAACAAGGCCTTTCAGATAAATAAAGATGGGATTTCATGCTAAAAAAAAAGGATTATACCTCTAATTAGATGCATTTCCTAAACTGAATGTGAGATTATCTGATTAACTTTGGGCTTCAGAAAGTAACAGAAGTTGTTGCAGGTCCCACGGAGTTCAATCCTAAAGGACTGATGCTCTAACTAGGGAAGCCTCCAAGATCAGAGGCATCAGAGAATGCTATGGGGGCAGGAAGACCAACAAAGGAGATTTTCACCTCTCTGCTCTCCAATGTGCCATTGTCTGCTGAAGAGGCCTTTGAGGACTTCTAGCTGCATCTTGCTGCTGGGGATGGGGGAAGAGGCTGGGAGGCTATTGGATTCACCAGATCCATGGCCCCTCCCCTCCCATTTTCTATGTTTCCCCACATTGGAGCATCAACCTCGGGTCGCATAGATGCTATAGAGCTTTCTGCAGTGGTTGAGAATGAGCAAATCCCCGCTGAAATTCCTACCCTGAGGTTGTAGCTGTGTCTACGGCCTCAGAGGGAAATCCACACATCCTTCAGCCCCTGGGATGCCCTCCCAGGGACCATAGGATTGCTCCACCCAAGACCTGAAATAGGAATAGTGATGTATTATCGAAGTGTAGAAAATGTCAAGCTATTTTAATTTTAGCTCAGTTAGAGTTTTTGAAAACTAGCTAATTCTCAGTAAGGATAGACAGACTTACTGGGCCTGGGATGGCAGGCGCTCATGGCCTCCTGCTGCTGCTCACCTGTACAAGCCCCTGAATGGCTTGATGCAAAGTTTGTGAGTGCCTCACAGCCACCTGCTTCCCCTGTGAGCTGCCTGCTTCTCCCCACTGTTCATAAATGCTGGGCTCCTGAAAGTGCGCAGATCTGATCTTGCACACAATGGCTGCCATTAATAGCCATTTCTGCAAGATTAGAGGCATAATTTTCCCACCACCACAGCAATTAGCAATAGGAAAAAGAGTTCCTATTGATGCCAATGGGATACTTTTATCAACTCTAATTGTAGCAGAGGGACACTTTCTGTCAGGATCAAAGCTGGAGAGGAAGGAATTAGGTTCCATTCTGTGTTGCCTTGGCACTCACAAGGGACATTGGTAGCAAGATCAAGGCAGGAAGAAAGCAGCACCTTGGATAGTTCCAAGTAGGTCTTGCTGCCTGGCTGCGCCCTCTCCTACTAGAACAATAGGAAGATGTTGTTTCAACAAGTGGCTAGAGTCAACTGAAGCCTTATGTCCACTGAAGACATATAGTGTGGTCAGCTCTGCCCCTCCTGACTTGACTGTTAAAGGCCCCTCACCTGATTTTGTAGTATGAGACTGTGAGGCTGGGGAGGTGGTAGTTCTGCTGGGGACTCATATTCTCGGGACTCATCATCTGAGCCAGAGGACAATGGCAGGGCTGTGTCCTCTGGTTGGGAAAGCTCAGAATAAGGCACTGCCTGTCCAACCCCAAAGGAAATAGCCTGTGCTTCATCCTCATCAGAATCCTCTGCTGCTGATGGTCATGATGGGTTAAACTTCCCCTTTCCATGTACTATGGTCCCAATAAGAATCATTCCCCCTATGCTGCTGAAAGGGCTGAGGGTCATGATGGGTTAAACCTCCCCTTTCCATGTACTATGGTCCCAATAAGAATCATTCCCCCTGTGCCCATTATTACAGGGTTGCTAATTATGCCATTACAGTAACATCTGATTTGGCTCACGGACAAAGAGAAAGAAGGAGCCTGCAGCAAATATAGGTGCACGGTCCAGAACGGAGCAGGTGGTTTATGAGCATGGCGACATTTGCAACACATTGTGAAGCTCCTGTTCCAAAGTATCCATGTTCCTATCCTGGCAGAAACTCACCCCTACACTCCAACGCATATCAAAATGTGGCTCTAGGCAGCACTTGTGTTGGCAAGAGATATGGCTCTTGGGTGTTTCTTTTAGTCACCTCTCTGGGAAAGCAGTAGGTTACAAGGAACTCTTGAGACTGTGACTGACATTTCTGAAAACAGATGCTCAGAGCTGTTTGTCTCTGATCGCTGCTGGTCAAATTATTTGGACTGGGGGCCACTTCACAGTAGTCCTTAGCTTTCAGTTGGGTTATCATTTATTCCCAGTTACCCCATGCTTGTTATGGACATGGTGAAACATACTGGCTATGAGACTGAGCCATGAGTCAGGATGTCTCTGGTTCAGATCTCACCGGTGCTATGAAATCACTTTGTGGCCTTAGGCAAGCCACTCTCTCTCTCTCTCAGCCTCACTCCCCAAATCTGCACTATAGGTGATAATAATACTGACTTACTTACATGTTTGTTATAAGGATTACAATGTCATAATTCAGGTGAAGTGGTTTGAAGACTTGAAAGCACTATGTAAATCTTGACTGTTATTAAGATGTTTTTAATGATGTATTGTTTTTATTTGTTTTTAATATTTCAACTATTTTGTGATTTTTGTGTTTTATATTTGTTGTTGTTCCCCGCCTCGATCCAGAGGGAGAGGCAGGTTATAAATAAAAATTATTATCATTATTATTATTGAATAAGGCAAAACGATATAAATTATGATCCACATACTACACAGCTGGGCTATAAGAAATATAATGAGTGGACAACAAGGGCATGGAAATCAAGACTACAAAGAGCAAGGCCTCTTCTTTCTGCCTGCCTGCCTGCCTTCTATTTGCTCAAAATAAAATTACTCCAGAAACAATTGCAAACAAGGAAAGAAATTTAAGGTCTTCCCTGCAATATAAAATGGTGACTATAGCTCATCAAAAGCAATCACAAAGCCTTTAAAGAACTATGTTTTGGGTAATAAGTACAATGGGTGCTAGCCACCTTTGCAAGAAAAAGAAATTAGATAATTAAAGATACATTGACAAACTGTCAGTTTTCGTTTGAAGATGAGCGATCAAGAGATGTCACTTGAGATTAGGGGTGTGCACCAGATTGGGTCCGATCCACAATCCAGACCCGATCTGGGGGAAATTGGATACAATTATCCGATTTCTGATCCCCACATCTGGATCGTCCAATCTGATCTGAACTGGTCTGGAAGGACCCGATCCGGTTCGGATAAGATCGGAGGATCGGACCTCCTCCCGCCCCTCGCGCTCCTTACCTGCCGGGGCCATCCACTGCCATCCACTGGCACCCATGGGTGGCAGCAGACAGCAGCAGACCGCCCCAGCAGGTAAGGAGCATGAGGGGGGAGGGGGGAGGCCCCCCCCACTTACCTGCTGGGGCGGCCACTTCCCTCCGGTGCTCGGATCTACTGAGAAACAGGCTTTGCAGCCTGCCTCTCAGTAGTGCACCAGGTGATGACGTCATCACCTGGCACGCTACTGAGAGGCAGGCCGCAAAGCCTGTTTCTCAGTAGATCCGAGCACCGGAGGGAAGCGGCTGCCTCGGCAGGTAAGGAGTGCAAGTGGAGTGGGAGGGACAGGGAGGGGGGAGTTAGGCCCCCACTCACCCACCCACCGCCATGTTTTCCCCATAGACTTGCATTGGGGGAAAGCTTTCCCCCCCCCAATGCAAGCCTATGGCGAAAACATCAAAAATGGTGGCCGACCCGACAATCGGACATCCAATTTTTGGATCGGGATCGGATACAATCTGATCCGAGGGACCTCCAATTTTGTCCGAACCGATCCAGGACAACATCGGAGGTCTTGATCCGGGTCCCGGTCCGATCTGGGGGGGTCCCTGCACATCCCTAGATGGGAAGGAGACTGAGCAGAGGGCATTGTCTGCATTTGTGTGTCTTTGATTTGACATAATACCACTAAACAACTATTACCATGACGTTTCCAGCATGCCAGGCTCATCCACGAGAATTTGCAAAAGCACATTTTCAATGTGTCAAAAGTGAATGCTTGACTGTAATCTGTTTTAATTTGTTTTGTAGCACACCTATAACATAATTCTTTCCTTGATGTGGATGTAATTATAGGCCTGTATTTTTCAGCACAGATTAGGCAGTTGAAAATGAGAAGCTATGCAAGCAGGGTTAGGCCTTGTCAGTTGTAATTTAAAAACTGTTCTCTCTGTTTTGTTCATTATTAAAATGTCATCGATGAGTTTCTCTTCTCAATTTGCAGCGCAGATCAGGTATGGGTTCAGCTGGCTGGGGAGAAGTAGCACACAGTGCAAACATTCTGTCAACTTTTCCTTTGCTGGCACTTATAATAAATGAGCCCCAGAAAACATGTTATATATGGTACAATGTACAGAACGTGAATGTTGGAATATTACTTTATAATGAACAGAATACCTTTTATTATTAGCAGTGAGGAAACAGTGAACTCTGCATCAGAATAGCTGGGAAGGAAGTGAGGTTAAGGCCTCTACCCCCACCCCACCCCACCCACTGGGCAACCCTGAGCCAGTTTGCTGGTTCCTTCCTGCCAATAGCATCAAGGAAATGGCAATCTCCCCATCAGGATCATGGGGGAGAATGCTAAAGCCAGTGTCCATTCCTTTAACATTGCGTACATGGCCCCTTTAACGTCACCATTTGCACAAATGGGACTTTTACGGACAATAATGGGCTGCCAGTTCTGCAGAAAATGGGAGCCTGCTGAGGGAACGGGTGCCTGAGGGCCACTATCAATCACCCACGGACCACTCTGTTGCTTGCCCTGTGCTGTTTTCAGGGGGAGGGTAAGTGGTGAGGGTTTGATGAGCACTGAATGGGATGGGCACAGGGTGGTCCATCCATCCCAAATTAGAATTTACCAACATTTGCAAATTTCTTTATATTTGTGATGGAAAGAACTTGAGTTTTTTTAAAAAAGAAAAACAAAACAACGAATATGAATAAAACCAAACCTGAGAATTGTATCCATCCAAGCTCAGGGCTTTGAGTGTGTTCTATTAATAGTTTGGGTTAGAATCCTTGCATATTCAACCATGTTAGTGGTAAATAAGGTTTGCCACCTCTTTTTTTCCGGACAGGCACCTTATCTTTCATAACTCTACAGCAGGGAGATACATCATGGCTTGCTCTATGTTGGCAATGTTTTTCAAGTTCAAGACTGAAAGACCTTGGGATTTTAACACTCTGAATGAGGTAGAAAGCAAAACTGACAGAATTCTCCACCCCTACTCCATATGCTCAGTGAATGTGTGTAGGGATTCATGGGGCCCCATCTGCTTCTGGAAATGTATGACACTCCCCACTCCCAGTGAATTTTCCTTGGACACCCATGAGAAGATGCCTCCTTGTGTTTTGTTGGACATCCATGAAAAGGTGCCTCCTTGTGTCTAGGAGCTCCTTGTGTCTAGGATGCATATGTCTATGTATGGAGAACTTCTCAGAGGAGATGGGAGAGGCAGTGCATGGTTCCAGCAGAGGATAAGGACAGCCCACTTGGCCCCATAAACTCCTCAGAGCATTCATTGCACATCTGGGAGGGGTTTGTGTGAAGAACCCCTATGTCACTTACAAAAGCCATCTAAGAATCTGAGCAGACCTACTCCCAATTTCAACCCCATCACAAGTCTCAGCAATGCTTGGACACTACATGGTAGATCAGAGGTGGGGAACCTCAGGCCTGGGGGCCAAATCTGATGGCTCAAATTTTGGTGGGGCTGTGAATCTGTTCCAGGTTTCAGTCAGAACTGGACAGAAGTTCAGCACCTTGGATAGTTGCAGAGTCAAGCCAGCCCTGAGATTAATGCACTTCTCAAAAGTTAATTTAATTTTATCTCTTCAGCTGTGAATCTTCAACTTGAAGGTGCCATTTTCTCCAGACACTAGCTATTATGTATGTTTTGTGTTTTGTTTTTTTAGAAAATTAAATGGTTAGGGTTTGTTTGTTTGCATTTCCACTTGTATTTTCCACTTGCATTTCCACTTAAGGAAGGGGGCAACCTGTACATTTAAACACTAAAATATTTATTAAATGCCATGCTGTATCTGGTTCCCTTGGCATCTTCATACCCCAAATATTGTGGGTGTGCATGTTTTCTGATAGAGGTGGTGGGGAGAGTAAGAGAGCAGCCCTTTCTTTCTAGATGGGAAATCTGCAGTAAAATAAACAGTTTGCTCCTCCTGTTTTAGTTATTCTGTTTGTTCCCTCAAATGCACTGGGAGACACTGGGCATCAGAGTCAGTGCAAATGTGTCTCCTTTTTTTCTCCATGTGTGCTTTCCACTCAGCTCTCTCAAGTGCCTCTGTAAACACACTCGCTCAACAGCGTCATTTTGAAAGCTAGAATAAAACTGATGTATTATAAACAATCAAGCATGCATTGCTTTGTGCTTAATAAGGCTGAGCCCTTCGTCACAAGGGATTTCTGCTTGGTGTTTATGAAATCTCTTCCCCTTCCCATCTCTCAGTCTCTCTCTCTTAATATTGTGTACAAAACAAACTGGGTAGCTGGGAAAAACAAACCAAAACAAAGGGAGCTTTCACTTGGCAACTTTTAAAATAAAATGTTGGGAATAGCGGCACTTTCATAAACAAAGAAAGAGGAAACGCGGCCCTCTCTTTTGTAAGGAAATCTATTGAGTATGGAACAAAGCAAAATCCTGAGGGTCTGCTGCAATTTCATTTTGAAACGGCAAGGAGCCATCGGTTTCAAGAGGAATTCAGCTAAAGTCTCCTAATATATTTGGAAATTTCCCCTCCACCTTGCATTTCTTCTATGCTTTAATCCTCTCCCTCCCCCATTATATAGATTAACATGATTCTTTGCTAGCCTGTGGTTGCCCCCCATGCTGCTCCTGCTAATGTCTATGTGGCAGTCCTGGCCAGCTTGTCATGGCTACTGCCATTTAACAGTGCTCAGCATCCATTTTAGGAGCCTTCTAAGCAAAGTCAGGCTTAATGGCATTCTTTAAGGTCTTTGTATTTATATTTATTGTTGTTCCCCCTTCAGTCCAGATGGACAGGCAGGTTAGAAATAAATAAATATATTATTATTATTATTATTATTATTATTATTATTATTATTATTGTCAGGCATCTCTTGTTCCATAGTTCGCCCTTGATGGAATTAGATTTTTCTCCATTTCTTGAGAATTATGTTTCTTCTCACATTCGGGGCTGCATATAGGACATTTTCACATGATTTGTGAGCAGGAATGAAATTCTCATACCCCCTAAATTCTGATAGCAGTAATGCAGTGGGATTTGAACCCTTTCCCCCCACCCCTCCCATTGAGCCCTCAGCTGCCTTTACCTGAGAACTGTGGTGATAGCTACAGCATTGTCTACAGCTGCTCCTTTGGCAGTGGCCGTGATGGAAATATTGACTTGATTACTTGAATACTCACAACAAAGTGAAGAATGCATCATCTGAATGCATCAATGAGTAGGCCATGCAAGTTTCAAGGGAGGTAGACATTTACTACTACTACTACACATATACACACACATTAGGTGTAGGACCTCAGGGATTTCTTAGGGATATCCCAGTTCTCCAAGTAGTGGTCAAAGTTGATTTAAACCTGTAAATCTAATTAATTATTCCATTCCAGCTAGCCTCCATATCAATAAAAGAAAGGCGTCTTTTGAAGACCCTCATCTACCCATGATTTTCTGCTTTTGATGGTACAAAACAAGAACATGGGGGCAGGAATATCATTACCCACCATATTTCATTTCATTTCATTTCATTTCATTGTACTGTTAGTCTTCCCAATTTCAATCACTGGTCTAATCACATGCCATGAATAAAGATGGACACATATCTCAATTTGGGTTTCTCTCAGTTTCTCATTTTTCCTATCGGAAGTTCAATTCATCCCAAATTTTCAGATTTTTTAAAGAAGTTTGCATAACAATCCATGAGTATTTCCCCCCCATAAGCACATATCCCTAATATATGCATTTTCTATGCATTTTGCCTTAAGGTACGTATTTCTTGCAAACAATTTTCCTAATATCAGGCATTTTTGAACATGATTTCCCCTAACATACAACTTTTGCATGCAGTCTTTGTTTGGAAAACTCCATTGCAGAACTCAGATAGCTGAGTTTTGGTTTGCATAGTGGTTTGAAAGTGTAAAATTGAATTCATTCACATTAAAATGTGAACTGAATGGATTTCTCCCCCATGTCTAGCCAGGAAGCATCATCCCAAACAGGCTCATCCATCAATGGAGAAGGAGACAGAGGAGAAAGCTGAAGAGTTCATCAGACCCTTGTGGTGGCAGTGGAACCAATCAGCTGACTACCTTCCTGTTGAATAATTGTCAATGATAAAAGGCGCCTTCTAGCATTGTCACAGCTAAATGCACCTAATGGTGTTCCAAGGCCCTCTCCCTTTGCAATTTACAGTTCAATCCCCCAAAACATAATAGGTCTTAATAATAATAATAAAAGTCTGCCTTGGCAATTAACACAGGGGCATCACAAACATGTTCAATCATGTTCAGTCATGTTCAATGAACAATAGTAGAACTAAGCAATTTATATTAAGTACCTGGGCTTACTATGTGGCAAATGCAGTTTTATTGCCAATAAATATGTGCCTATTTCAGAACAGTACATCTAGCTTGTACTGGCCTGACACAGGATATAATTTATGCAAGATTGAGGAATGATCTGGCTTAATAATTTTTAAGGGATTCTTTTTTACACAAAGACCCTCCAGCCTGGGATCTGTGGGTTTTCATGGTGCTTCCCTGTAGAAAGACCTCCTTAGAGATATGATAATCATCTCCTCCTCTTCTTTTTTTATTTCATCATGATCAGCTTGACATTTTGTTTCTTTAAAAAGTTAGTGAGGGACTTCCTGAGAGATTCAGGGAGAATAATAAGGGCAAGAGGGAACATTTCTTGACTCAGCTGATTTTTCACCCTGAAATCTGGAAGAGTAGGGATGGATGAATCTGTCAGTGTTGGTTTCTCCCATCCTCTCATTTTTCTAATCTTAATTTTGATTTATTATGAACTACGAGATTTTTATGGGAAAAAATTCTCATGAAAATTAGTGCTCATTTTTGTGTGCATTTCTTCTAATGCATGCATTTTCATATACATTTTTCCTGATAAACACTATTTTTTTTTGCAGACAGCTTACCTAACCTTTTTGAAAGCTATTTTCACATATTCATACTTTTTCTTGCACTTTCCCCTAATATAGCCATTTTATACATTTTTTTGAAAATCAAAAGGATTGTGGTGCAAAATTTGGAGAATTTTGAAGGAGATCTGAATTTCAGTTTGCATATTGGTTTGGAAGTGTGAAATTAGGTACGTTTGCATTAAAATGTGAACCACATGAATTTCTCCCCGTCCTGTATGGAAAACACTGTTTTCCAATTCTATGCATTATTGGCAAGCCTCCAAAGGAGGTAACTGCTTTCCTCTGGTAATGGCTGCTAGGTCTTGTAAGACTTTGACTCTGAAGCTCAGACGCTTGAGACAGAGCTTCGGAGTCAAATGGCAGTGACCAGCAGATCAGGACATGGCACCTGGCAGGTATGCAGAAGAACTTGTCTGTACCTGATGTCACAGGGATGAAATCTGATGGGCATGGGGAGTGAAACAGAGGAAAACAGAAGCCAACAGCCTGTCTATTATCCTATGAACTTATTCCTTCCATGGGAAAGATCTTGAGAAAGTGAAATCAAACTCTGGGAACCTCTCAATAGGGATGTTGTGTGTGTCAGCTCTGGTGTGGCAATTTGGTGGACTCCCCCATGCCGGACCCCACTCGCAAAGCTGTGGGGTGCTCACAGGCATGTTCGACGAGTGTCTTGTGGTTGGAGAGGACCCTTGCCAAGGCACCCTTTTGCGCAAAATGATGGCTGGGGCATTTCCTGTAAGATCATGTTGTGGATATGGTGGGCATGAAGCATTCACACCTCAGTTTCCCTGCTGCCTTCTTGCTTAGCAGAGTTCACAGGGAGTCATCATAGCCCAATTGGGAGGATTGGATGAAGCAGAGACTATGGTGGATGGTGAGGTTGGGGGCAGGGTCAGTATGTCTAGATCCCACCCTTCATTTGCCAGGCTTACATGTGGGGAGTAACTTCTAAATAGGGCTCATGAGCTCCAATAATAAGCAGTCCCTTCTCCTGCACCTGCCTTCCCTTGTTCTACCCATTTGTACTCAAGCTAGATCCACTTTTCCTAAAACATAGTCAATCACAAACAGTCCTACACAGCCTATCTGCAGCAGACATAGTGAGCCACTGGGAAATATCTGCTCTTGTTTTGCTCTATGTCTCCTTCCCCATTCTGCACTCCCTCTTCATTTTGTGCCTAGTGCCACTTTTTTCTTTCCTCTTCTTCCTTGCCCCCTTGCTTCCTTGCTTCTTCCCTTTGAAGCTGCCTCTCCAATCTCTATTGCCAATGCTCCTTTCCTTTCCTATAGTAAATAGTAGGAGTGTGCTCTCCACCCCAGAATTATCTGATAACCACAAACATCCACAGTGCATTTGGTCTTCCTATCGACCTATCGTGTTTCAAGAATGCCACTTAGGAATGTCCAGGTCCAAGGTCAGTAATCCAGTCCATCAGTTAAAAGCCAAAGGTGCTGTTAAAGTCCAAATAACAGTGGTAGAATCGCAAGACATTGAATCATAATCAGGAAGCCAGTCCACAGGGTCAGGATATGTCTGGGCAAGTCCAAGGTTTCAGGAACACACAAGAGAATAGTCAGGTCACAATCCAGGGGTCAGAATCCAAGCCTGAATCAAAGGCACAGAGCTGAAATGCACAGACAAACAAGACAATCATTACTTTCAGCACTGGGGCTGAGCTCTGGCCAGACTTTTATGGGACAAGGATTAATGAGCAATTAGCATCAGCTGGCCTGAAGCCCACCCGGTCTCCTATGGAGTGTCAGGCCCCACTCCCCAGCTCAGCTGCTCTTTATCTCTCTCATTAATTGACTCACAACACTTCCAATGCAAACTGAATGAATTTCTTATTCATCCCTAAGCTCTAGGGGTGTGCACGGACCCCCCGGATCGGATCGGGACCCGGATCGGGACCTCCAATTTTGTCACGGACTGGTTCGGACAAAATCGGAGGCCCCCCGGACCGGATCGAGTCCGATCCCGACCCAAAAATCGTAAATTTTTGGATCGGCCGCCATTTTTTTCCCCATAGACTTGCATTGCAATGCAAGTCTATGAGGAAAAAATGGCGGCGGGTGGGTGAGGGGGGGCCTAACTTCCTCCCCCCCCGGGGCCGTCCGCTGTGGACGGCCCCGGCAGGTAAGCCCCCTCCCCTGCGCTCCCTACCCCCCTGGGGCCGTCCGCTTCCATCCGCTGGCGCCCGCGGGCGCCAGCGGATAGAAGCGGACGGCTCCGGGGGGGGTAAGCCCCCTTCCCCGCCACTGCTTACCTTCTCGGCCCGTCCGCTCCCGTCCGGCGCCGGCGGCTACTACCAGCGGGCTCCGCGGCCTACTCTCGAGTAGCGCGCCGGGTGATGACATCACCCGGCGCGCCACCCTGGAGTAGGCCGCGGAGCCTGCTGGTGGTAGTCGCCGGCGCCGGACGGGAGCGGCCGGGCCGGCAAGGTAAGGGCCCCCTCCCCCCCTCCGCGCGCCCCCTCCTCCCCTCCACGCACCCCCTGCTTACCTTCTCGGCCCGTCCGCTCCCGTCCGGGGCCGGCGGCTACTAACAGCGGGCTCCGCGGCCTGCTCTAGAGTAGCGCGCCGGGTGATGACATCACCCGGCGCGCCACCCTAGAGCAGGACGCGGAGCCTGCTGGTAGTTGTACTCGCCGGCGCCGGACGGGAGCGGCCGGGCCGGGAAGGTAAGGGCCCCCCTCCCCCCCTCCGCGTGCCCCCTCCTCCCCTCCACGCACCCCCTGCTTACCTTCTCGGCCCGTCCGCTCCCGTCCGGGGCCGGCAGCTACTACCAGCGGGCTCCGCGGCCTGCTCTAGAGTAGCGCGCCGGGTGATGACATCACCCGGCGCGCCACCCTAGAGCAGGCTGCGGAGCCTGCTGGTAGTTGTAGTCGCCGGCGCCGGACGGGAGCGGCTGGGCCGGGAAGGTAAGGGCCCCCCTCCCCCCCTCCGCGTGCCCCCTCCTCCCCTCCACGCGCCCCCTGCTTACCTTCTCGGCCCGTCCGCTCCTGTCCGGGGCCGGCGGCTACTACCAGCGGGCTCCGCGGCCTGCTCTCGAGTAGCGCGCCGGGTGATGACATCACCCGGCGCGCCACCCTGGAGTAGGCCGCGGAGCCTGCTGGTAGTAGTCGCCGGCGCCGGACGGGAGCGGCCGGGCCGGCAAGGTAAGGGCCCCCTCCCCCCCTCCGCGCGCCCCCTCCTCCCCTCCACGCACCCCCTGCTTACCTTCTCGGCCCGTCCGCTCCCGTCCGGGGCCGGCGGCTACTACCAGCGGGCTCCGCGGCCTGCTCTAGAGTAGCGCGCCGGGTGATGACATCACCCGGCGCGCCACCCTAGAGCAGGACGCGGAGCCTGCTGGTAGTTGTACTCGCCGGCGCCGGACGGGAGCGGCCGGGCCGGGAAGGTAAGGGCCCCCCTCCCCCCTCCGCGCGCCCCCTCCTCCCCTCCACGCACCCCCTGCTTACCTTCTCGGCCTGTCCGCTCCCGTCCGGCGCCGGCGGCTACTACCAGCGGGCTCCACGGCCTGCTCTAGAGTAGCGCGCCGGGTGATGACATCACCCGGCGCGCCACCCTGGAGTAGGCCGCGGAGCCCGCTGGTAGTAGCTGCTAGTGCCGGACGGGAGCGGACGGGCCGAGAAGGTAAGCACCCCCTCCTCCCCCCCCCGCTGTCCACTTTCATCGGCGGGCGCCCGCTGGCGCCCGCCAATGGAAGCGGCGGTGGGCGCCAGTGGGCGCCCACCGATCCGCCGATCCGCCGAACCGGTTCGGAGCCTTTTCGGACCGGTTCGGATTGGATCGGCCGATCCAGCTGCGGGATCGGAAATCGGATAATTTATCCGATTTCCCACTGGGCCGGACTCGGATCGTGGATCGGGTCCGATCCAGTGCACATCCCTACTAAGCTCCATCCTGGCCCTATCTAGGTACATGGGGACAGAAACATTCCTGTTTTCATTTGTAAATGTTTCAGGGAATGAGCTTACATCCCAAGCCACTGACCTCAGGGACGCTAAGTCAAAACTAGACTTGGATGTAGTAGTATTCATGGTTTTCTGCATGCCGGTTAAGAATTTAAAATGATTCTTTATGCTGATGATCTTTTATTGTTTATTTCTAAACTCCAGGCATCTATTCCGGCTATGATGAAATTGATTAATACTTTTGGTGACTCATCTGGTTATTCAATTAACCGGTAAAAATCAAAGTTGATGCTAATTGAAGATAATGAATCTCTAAATGTATTGACGAATGGGCAATTTCAATGTTGTCCTGATTTTATTACCTATTTGGGAATACTGTTTCCCAGAGAAATATCTCATTTGACTAAAATCAACTTGAATAAGTTGATTAATGAGATTGCATGAGACATGCAATCTCATGGGCACCATGAAAGCTGAGTTTATGGGGTAAAGTTAACACACTAAAGATGAATATTATACCTCAAATTGTTTATGTTATATGTGGGATTCCTCTACTTATGCATGGCAAATATTTTCAAAAACGTAATGCTTTGTTTCGTAATTTTTTCTGGGGTTCTTCCCCACCACAAATATCTTTGAAATGGCTGCAGGTTCCAATTAAAGTAGGTGGGGTTAGTTTTCCAGGCCTTGTTCTATACCATCGGGCCTATTTGTTGACTTGCACCAAATTTTGGTTTTTTCCAGTCCGACTAGATTTTCCACCTTAGGCCTCATCTACAAGAATTCGGCTTTATGCCTGGTTAGGCGATTATGCGCATATTTGCAGAAGCGCATTTACGCCTAATGCCTCTGTACGAGAGGCGGCGAAGCGCATTACTGAACGACCGAAACGCGCTTTAAACTGTTGACATGCAGAGAATTGCATGTTTACATGGTGGTAATGCGCTTTAACTCCCGCCGCAAATTAAAACTCGCTATTTAACGCGCATTCGATAATGCGCATAATCAGACGTTTGAAGCGCCTCTATGCCCAATTTGCGCTCTGTTCTTGTAGAGGTAATTTTTTTAATGCGCCTTGAAAGAGCTTTAAATGCCTCTTGTAGAGGTAGCCTTGGTCAGTTCTGGAATCCTTCTGTTTGGACCCTCTTCCCAAATGGATGGCACTAGGCTCTCGGCATATTAGAACAGATAAACCCTCTCCCATGATTCTGGCTATTAGAAAGGTGTGGAGTATATTATCATGTCAATTAGAGTTTGATCCAGTCTCTTGTGCTAAACTGACTTTATGGGGAAATCCAGATGTAAAAACTGGATAGAGAATATTATTGTGGAGGACATGGACAGACAGGATGATTTTGACTTTGGATCAATTAGTGAGTCCGGACGATGAGTTTTTGACATTTCCTGAGCTACGTGCTAATTATAATTTACCCACTATGGCTGAATGGCAATACTTGCAACGGCAACAGTTGTTGAAATGTAGGTTTAGTCTGGCTGCTTTTGCAGCCTCAGAGTCCCCATTGTTACTGGGAAAACTTAGAATGGCTGAACAGGCATATTGACCACGATCCATGTATATAAATACTTGTTATTATCAGTAAATAAATATGATACCCAGGGACTAAGAAAGGAATGGAATAGAGAATTGGAGCGCCCTATTTTGCCTAATCAGTGGATTGATGTTTTAGCATCTGTACTTGAAATCTCTATGGATCTTAAGCTCTGCCTCATTTAGCAAAAATAAATTGTTTCGGGTCTATTGGACTCCACAACACCTTTTTAACAAAAGCTTGTCTAATTTGCATAATTGTTGGAGACATAATGTACCTAATGGTTCTTTTATTCATATATTTTGGCAATGCCCAATCGTCACCTCCTTTTGGGAAGAGGTCATAATATGAATAAAATTTGTATTGGAACAGTCTTTAATATTGAATGACGTGCATGTCCTCTTGAACTATTTACCACTTTCTTGGAAGATAATGAATGGTCAGGGCAAATGGATTTTCCGAGTCCTCATGACAGCCAAAAGACTGATTTTATTATGTTGGAAAGATATTTTTTTTCCTCCCATAATGCAATGGACTGAGGATTTAACAATGCTATCAACATTTGAATTGGTGGTATATAGGTGCCACTTCTGAGTGAATAAATATATGGATATCTGGTCTGCTTATCTTGAAACTTATGCATAATCCTCCACACAAACACACTTTTAAAAAAAATGTTGTACTTGATGGAATATTGATATTTATATGAATGTAATATTTTTCATGTTTCTTTTCACCATTTGTTTTCTGTTTTGTTTTGATAAATTCACAATAAAATGGGGGGAAAAAACTAGACTTCGGTGTGGCCATCATCCGGATTGGGTCTTAATCAGCTCTGCCTACATTGTTGCAATAGTTATGCATACTCCCTGGAAGTGGGAGATTGAGCCATAGGGAAAGGGGATTTACTCCTTATGACAGTACTGTAAGATATATTGGTACTATTATCTTCCATTTTGTACCATGTCCTGCTTGTGGTTCCCTGGTTGACAGGTGGTTGGCCACTGTGTGAATGGAGTGCTGGACTATATGGGCCCTTGGTCTGTTCCAGCATGTATCTTCTTATGTTCTTAATCATCATGGTGTTGCTGCTTTGGGCGATAGCCACATGCCACTCATCACGTTTGGAAGATGGGGGGCTGCCTTATACCCAGTGAGATGATGGATCTAGACATACATTACTTTAAATCTATGTCTAGCAGCTGCTGTTGTTTTCATTTTTACTCTAGAGTAAGTGCAGGGCCCGTGATACAGTTCTTAACCTCCCCCCCCCCCAATCCCTCATGCTCAGATCCCAATCTGGAACAGGGCCCACTGCACTTATTCAAGAATAGAAATTGTGGGGGTGGGAAGAGAAAGCCATAGCTGCTAGATATGTATTTAAAGTCATGCCTGTTTTAGCCCCCATTTGCCCATCTAGCCTGGTCATGTCTCCTCTGAACAGTGGTGGTTCTCCATGGTCTCCCTCATGAGATAGCAGTGTGAACTGGATTTTAAAATATACCACCAATCTGTTACTCAGGGCGGAGCGGTTGGGCTTGATCATGGAAGAGTGGCACCCCTTTGGTTTGCCCCTTTGGGATGTCGTGAGGGCGAGGGTGCCTCACTATGGCTGCATTCGGACAACACATTAGTCAATGGTGGTTTGAGTAGCCAACTCACAGTTGGTTATTTTGTGGGTACTCCCCACGCAACATATTCCTACACAACTGTGGGTGGTTGGGGCTGGCATTAAGTGGACTAATAGTCAGCCCAGCATTTGACTGACACAGCCCCTGCCCCTCTCCCCTCCCTTCCTCCTCCCTCAGTCCTCCCAGTTCTATCCCAGCAGCCTCTGCAAGTTGCACCAGTTGTAGCAGAGTGGCAGCCGCCACTTTGGGCACTCTTGCTGCCTGCCTCTATGGGCTTGTGTTTTAACCCACTCACCACACGCCATTAACACACTCACTCCTCCACACAACACTTTAAACAACTGGCTTTGAGCTAAACAACTTGCAAGCCAGTTGTTTCTCTCCATTGCTTATTTGGGCAGAATACCATACCATCAGTAGTTTGTGAATGGCATGTTACCCTCCACACAACACAATAAGCAACACAACTGATGATTGTTCCCCCACCCCAGTTGCTTAATGTGTTGTCCGAATGCAGCCTTTCTCTCTTCCCTGGGCTGTCAGCTTGCTGCTTATTTACTGATCACCTGGGTTGTGTGAGTAGAGTTTCCCTGAGTGAGAGCAGGGATCTCTTGGGAATAGTTACAGTTACACCTCATTGCTTACCCACCCTGAGTGAGAGACAGAGGTTGGGGGCTTCATGTATTAGAGCTGCTTCATTTGCCTAGGGAGAAGTGTGGCCACACACCAGGTGGATAGCAGAATGAGCAGGTACTAAGGGAAGGAGATTGACTGGAAATCAGCACTGTATTGCTTGGTTGGTAGTAAGCATGATGTCTGTTTGTGATCAGTAGCTGGAGTCACTGTGATTCATAGATCTTCCATCTCTATCTCCAGGAAACCACCTTGGAGCAGGGCTTGAGGTGTTGCATGTGGTGTTAGAGACAGATTGGGGATGCTGCTGCTGTACCGCCCACCCTGCTGCCCAGCATCCCCCTGACTGAGCTGGTGGAGGTGGTCTCGAGGAACCCAGGATGATGGTTCTGGGTGACTTCAACTTCCACACTGAGGCCGTCTTTAGAGCTCCAGCTCAGGACTTCATGGCCTCCATGACAATCATTGGGCTGTCTCAGTTTGTCACCATCCCAACACATGAAGCAAGGCATACCCTTGACTTGGTGTTTGCTCCAAGTTGTGAGATGGGTAGTCTGAAGATTGGGGGGGGGCAAGTAACCCCAATGTCATGGTCAGACCATTTCCTGGTTAGATTTCAACTCATGGTGTTACTCTCCTCCTGGCAAGGGTGGGGGACCCATTCAGATGGTACGCTCCAGGAGACTGATAGAATCCAATGGATAGAATCCACAGGGCATCATCTTGTCCCCAATATTATTTAACATCTATATGAAGCCTCTGGGAGCTGTCATTAGGGGATTTGGAGCTATATGCCATCAATATGCTGATCACCTGCAGCTCTATCTCCCTGTGACAACTGAATCAGGTAAGGCTGTGCAGTAGGGTGACCAGATAAAATCCAGGTCAGGGCTCATGTAACTTTAACAGTTGTAGAGAAAAGGGAATTTCAGCCAGTGTCATTTGTATGCAATTAGTTCCTGGTGAAATTCCCTCTTCATCACAACAGTTAAAGGTGCAGGCACTATACTAGAGTGACCATATACAAAAGAAGGCAGGGCCCCTGCAACTTTAACAGTTGTGATGAAGAGGGAATTTCACCAGGAACTAATTGCACACAAATGACACTGGCTGAAATTCCCTTTTCTCTACAATTGTTAAAGTTACATGAGCCCTGACCTGGATTTTATCTGGTCAGCCTACTGTGCAGGCTCTGAACCGGTGCCTAGACTCAATAATTGGTTGGATGAGGGCCAATAAACTGAAACTAAATCCTGGAAAGATGGAAGCCCTGTGGGTGAGTGGTTCCCAAGTCTGGGAGATAGGCTTATTGGCTGTTCTGGATGGGGTTGCACTCCCTCTGAATGACCAGTTTGGGGGTACTCTTAGATCCATCTCTGTTGCTGGAGGCTGGTTCACCAGCTATGGCCTCTCCTGGACAGGGATAGCTTGGGCACCATGGTACAGGTATTGGTAACCTCAAGATGGGATTAGTGCAATGCACTCTATCTGGGGCTGCCCTTAAAGGTGCTCTGGAAGCTGGTGCTAGTGCAGAATGCTGCAGCTCAGCTATTGTCCAATGCTTCCCCTTTCCAGCATGTGACTCCTTTGCTGAGGGAACTGCACTGGCTGCCTATTCGCTACCGGGCAAGGTTTAAATTTCTTGTACTAGTGTACAAAGCCTAAACAACTTGGGACCATTAGCTTTGGGTACTGGGTGGTATAGAAATACAGTAAATAATAAATAAATGAATGAATGAATACCTGAGAGAGTGCTTTCTCCCCTGTCAACCTGCCTGGTCACTGAGGACATCCGATGGCATGCTCCTGGTGGTTCTACATTGAAGTCCACCAGGGCAAGAGCCTTCAGTGTGTTGCTCCCCTCCTATGGAATTCCCTGCCTCTGGAGATCAGGCAGGTGCCAACTTTGTATTTCTTTCGGCGTCTCCTGAAAACATTGTTCTTCCAGGAAGCCTTCCCTTATCCACAGTTTATTTTGCATTTTGTTTCTTTTAAAAAATATTTTTAATGTGTTTTTATTCTGTTTTATTTTATTGTACTTTCACTTTCACTTTATTCTTTAGGCAACCAATTGCAGGTTATAGCCTGTTCCATACAATGCAATATAATAACAATAAAAATATAGTCACAACGTTAAAATTCAGTAATAAAAATTCTATCACAAAGTTAAAATTCAGTGTATTCACATACTTTACAAGGATTTGTCATTTCAGAATCACCATTTCTCATATGTTTTTATTCTGTTTTATTTTATTGTAACTTGTACACCATTCTGAAATTTTGAATGGAGAGTGGTATATAAATATTGTAAATAAATAAAAATAAATAAATAAAATGAGATTATGTTGATGCATTTGCCCATTATTACAATGTGATTGGTTTTCCCTATCTCGGCCCCTTGCTTTAGCATCAGAAGTATCTTGTCTATTGTCTTGATTTATGGCTTGATCATATTTAAATCACGGTACTCTCTCAAGTTTCACATTTGCAAAGCAATGCCACCTCCAATTGGATTTCAAAAGATGATGGGTGGTGATTTTCATGGGGAGCAATTCTGAAAAGAATCTTATGATGAATTGCTTTGATGATCAGAAGTGATCAACGTGAAAGGTCTAGAGTAAAATGTGATTCTCAGGTACAGGGAGAGGGATGCCCGGCATGGTGATTTGACTTGGGTAATTTTGTACTATTTATTTATTTGTGTATTACATTTCTATGCTGTCCCATTGGTGGGAGCTCTCTGGGCAGTTCACAAAAATTAAAATCTCAAGGTAATTGGCTCCAGGGGGAAAATGTGGAAGTAAGGGTAGGAAGGAGCTAATGAACTGTATGCAGATCTTGCCTACATGTTCTGCTTTCTTCCTTTTGGCCTATAAGCGCTGTCTGTTCAGGATTGATGGAGACTAATGTAATGTAAAATGTTAATTTTCTCTGAAAGGAAGAAAGAAGTGTAGCTTTTGTAAGGCCTGCAGGCCATGGTTACTTGCAAAGGTTTATGGGAAGATGTATGCTGCTTCTGCTTCTCAAGCTGCTCTTCTCTGTATTGCTCTGTAAGCATCTTACTGACTGATGGGAAAAGATGGGTCAAAACACAGTCCATGTAAAACAGTGAGCTCCTGAGGCACCTGGCACCTGAATGAGCAAGGTACCTTATCTAAAGGTACTAACAAGTTTACATTCCAAATAAGAGGCTATGCCAAAGACACCCCATCAATCAGTTCTGCCAATTAGTAAGTTTTCCTGTGTCAAGAAGATTGCACTTGTTTATGCCCAAAGTGTCTTATTTATCGGAATGCCAATTAGTGCTGTAATATCCTATGCTGAGAAAGAGTTCCTTGTTATTGTTCCCAATAACCAATCACTTGCTTAACTTGGCCACTGTGCCAACACCATGACACTGTATAAGTTGCTCTCACCCCCAGATAGGGGTCCAGGCTGGTCGATGGTTTTGTGCAAAAGCCTCACAGCTTGGTTCACCTTTATTGGGTATGCCTGAACATGCTGTAAGGTACTCAATAAAAAAACTCTCCTTGTAAGCAAACCTTGAATCTGACTTATTGTCTCCTTGGTTTTCCCTGTAAAAAACCTGAAAGCCCACAGCTGGGGCATACAGCTGCAGGCACTGAACTCCGTTGGCCTTACCTCTGAGTAAACATGCTTAGGCTCACACCGCATCTGTCAAAAAAGCGGCAAATACAAGCATCTTGCAGTAGAGCAAGGCTTTCTAATGACATCATGCATTTCACGATAAGATTCTTCATTATGTCCCTGAGGAGCGTCATAAGAGAAATGTCAGTGACTGATGATGGAAATGTCACACAGAGAATTATTCACATCCTTCATCTCTCATTAATTTTTTTAAGAAGTCATCAGGAAGGGCTTGAATATAGTTGTATGTTTGACATTGGAGAACTGTCAAAAAGGGCTTTGTGGCAGTTTTGCCCTCTCTTCTCTCTAGCAGAGGCTGGATTGATGTTTCAGAGAGGATCGTTCAGCCGTTGATTGCCATTTCAGTGCAGCGTTTTCCCTTTAATGATACATCCGAGCTAATTGCTCAATAATCCCCGTTTTCAAGGAAATGATTTTTTTAAAAATCATTGAGCAGCAACTCTGCTGATATGAAAACATTTCTATTATTGCTTTTATAGCATTGTGCTATTATAGTATATTATTATAGCATATTGCAGCATTGTGTAGCATAGTGATTAAGGGTCAATCCTATGCATATTTAGACAGGAAAAAACTCCTACAATTCTCAGAATTCCCCAGTCAGCATGGCTGGCTGAGAATTGTGGGTCTTTTTTCTGTCTAAATGTGCATAGGGTTATGCCTTAAGTGAGTAAGCTTGCAAAGCTATACACTAGGGCGTGGGGCATATGGAAAGGAGGACCGAGCTCCTGTATCTTTAACAGTTGAAATGAAAAGAGAATTTCAGCAGGTGTCATTGTTATGCATGCAGCACCTGGTGATATTCCCTCTTCATCACAACTGTTAAAGTTGCAGGAGCCCTGCCTTCTTTTGTATATGGTCACTCTAGTATAGTGCCTGCAACTTTAACTGTTGTGATGAAGAGGGAATTTCACCAGGAACTAATTGCATACAAATGACACTGGCTGAAATTCCCTTTTCTATACAACTGTTAAAGATACATGAGCCCTGTCCTCCTTTCCATAGGGTCACCCTACTATACACTGAGTGTGCTGAAAATCTTTCAGCCCAATTTTCAAATTCTATTTTGGCGATGGGGCCTGCATTCTAGTGACAGACAGGGCTAAAGACAATATGGGCGGGGCCAAAAATATCCCCCAAACCAGCATATTTTAGCTGAAAGTGCTTACTGCCAGACCCTGTGCCTTAGGAGGCACATTTCAAACTTTTAGAATGGGGAAGGGGAACTGCTCAAAAACCGGGGGGGGGGAGTGAGGGGAAGGGGTGGGAACAGTGGAAAAGGAAGAGGGCACCCTCCCCTGGGGAACCACATTTGACCCTTGGCTCTTACATTGGAGTATGTCCCTTTGAACTCAGTGGGACTTACTCCTGAGGAGATATGCATAGGATTGCACTACACATTATAGTCATGCTTAGAGTAAAATCTATGAATAATGGGTCTAAGAAAAGTATGAATAAGTTGGGTTCAACACTCCCTCCCCACTAGCTTGAATCTTATCTCTGCTATGAAGTCAAACCACTCTGGAACTGTTCAGACACCATGCTAAGCCATGGTTAGGCCACTAACCCTTTTGCAGCAAACGGTTAGTGAGCATGTTTATACCCTGATTATGTAGCTAGCCAGCATGGTTAGGAATGGTCACACAACATGCTAAGTGAGCCATAATGTTTAGATCAAAATGCTTAACCACTGTGGCATAGTGTGTCATCTGAACAGGGTCTCTCTTTCAGTCTTCGTCTCCATTTGCAAAATGGTAGATAATAATACCAATATATCTTACAGTATATAGGCTAACTGCCTCTGTTACTGGAGTTGGCACATAGCCATCAAGACTAGTAGCCATTGATAGCCATCTCCTCCAGGAATTTATCTAAGCCATACAAATTGGTGGCCATCACTACATCTTGTGGTAGCAAATTCCATAATTTAACTATGCGCTGTATGAAGAAGTACTTCCTTTGATCTGTCCTGAATCTCCCATCAAATAGCTTCACAGGATGACACCAGGTTCTCATATTAAGAGATTTGTCTCCCTATCCACATTCTCCACACCATGTATAATTTCAGTACACTTCTATCAGGTTTCCCCTTAGCCTCTTTTTTCCCCACCTAAATCATCCCAGCTGTTGTAACCTTCCCCTGTAGGGGAGAAGCTCCAGTCCCTTGATCATTTTAGTTGCTCTTTCCTGCACTTTTTCCAGCTCTCCAAAAGTGCAGTGCTGGAAAAGTGTGGTGACCAAAACTGCACACAGTATTCTGTAGTCACAATCACAGACTTGCATAAAGGCAGTATGATACTGGCAGTTCTATTCTCAATTTCTTTTCTAACAATGCCTAACATGGAGTTTGCCTTCTTTAGAGCAGCTGCACACTGGGTTTGACAATTTCATTAAGCTGTCCAGTACAACCCCAAGATCTCGTTTTCGGTCAGTCACCACCAGCTCAGATCCCATCAGGCTATACATGAAGTTGGGATCTTTTGCCCCCATGTGCATCACTTCACATTTGCTCCTCAATTAGGTGGCCACATACACATTACCAAAAAAGAGGAAATGCATCACCAAAGAAGAGGGCACAAGAAGATACCAATTTGCATAATATTTGCATCTGCAAATTTATATGTATAAGGTGCAAATTTTAAAATAGTGACTATTATTTGAATCAAAATACAAGACAGTTCCCCACAGTGGAGAGAATGACTGGGTGACCTGTGCGCTGTCCAGGGCATAGGCAATTTCAAGGCTCCTGCTCTATCCTCTTGTGGTTCTTTGACTTTAAACCAGGCATGGACTGAGCAGCAAATCCAAGAGAGGACACCTTCACATAGAGGAGTGTCCTCTGCCAACGTGCCAAAAATAGAGAACAGTCCTCTATAGCATAGGTCACCTGGCCACCTGCCCATTCCAGTTCAAAGGCTGCCACCTGTGAGGCTGAGAAAACTTGGCGTGTGATGCAGCCACAGCACAGGTTTTGTTTCTCTCTGTGTTACCAGGGTAGAAAGAAGGGAGCGATGCAGGTTGATGGTTTTGGCAGCCGTCAGGCATCCCTTCTCTTGTCTGTTCCATTCCACTCTCAGACAGCAGGCAAGGAAGTTATTCTCCCTTTTCTCCCGTGTCCCAATCTTTCATGTATTCCACAGCAACTTGGAACCAAGCTTGGCTTTTGTCAAGCATCTGATGTAAAGAATCTGCATTTGAAAACGGTTTGTATGCATTCCAGTCTGCAAAGAGGAGGCGGGGAGCATCGGTGGGATTCTTTACTATTAGACCATCTAGCGTATGGTCGAAATGAGCATATGTTTAATTATCTCAACATCAAACCTTGCTTTTGTAATATTAACATTCATCCATTAGTGTCACTCCATGATAAAGGGAGGCCTGGTGTGCTCTATAGAGCTTAATCAGGGGCAGCCATCTTTTTCCCAGTAATGCCCCTGGAAACATCAGTACATCATGACATAGCACCATTCTCAGGAGCATTGCAACAGATCTTCAAAGGGACTGCTAAGGGGATGGGTTGCCTTTCAATTTTTTTCAAAGGGCGGGGAGCATGAAAAGACCACCCAACCAGCTCATCTAATGGTAAGTGTTTCCCACCAGGTATCCTTCCCCGCAAAAAAATCAGAAACTTTGGGGGTAGGGAGACTTTAAACCTCCGTTCCCCCTCCCCCTGGCTGGGCCTGGTCTAGACTGGGAGCACTACACTTACTCTAGATTCAAAATGAAGAAACAAACAACTTAACTGTCTGTTTTGACCCTCAGTTCACAAGGGTGTCCTCAAGTGTTGAGAAATCAAGTGAAATGTGTGCATGTACGGCCCATCCCTATTTTCTCCCCTTTCCCTGCAGAACGTTTGGAGGAAATCAATGGCCAAAATGTACTTCCTTCCCCGCCCTTGCATGTGAATAACATTAATTACAGCAGGAACAAAAAGAGATTCTTCCTCATTTCTCTGTTGGCACAGCTGCAATGCAGCAAAACTTCAAGGTGGCAATTTCTGAGTGGCAAGACATTGTCCTGCTGTGAACCTGAAAACATAAACAACAGGTGGCGATGGAGGAAACAGAAAGACAGAAGAGAAAAAATTGGTCCTGAAACTCCAATTAGAAGGTAAACATCTGTTGCAATCATGAAAGCTGTGGGGGAAACTACAGAGTTTTCAGAGGATGAATTGAAGACATTGGGATGTTGGTAACACATTGCTTGCCCATTAATGTCTAGAAATGGAAATAAAATAGTCACCTGGGGTAGGTGGAAAAGAGTTAGGCATTAGAAAAATACACATTATTTTGTATTATTCCTGTTTTCTAAGAAGCATATTGTCATTTCTATAAAAGTCAGTTCCAGCATCACTCCTGACTTTTGCTATCTATTTGTCAAACTCTTGCTCAATGAAGAAATGGGGCTATGCAAATGAAGAGACAAAATTGTATGTATAGGAGCATCTCTTATTAAGTTTGTAAATGAGCATTAATCAGTAAAAAATTATTGGGAAGTAGTCAAATGCCTTCCCTCAGAAAACTGAGGTCAGCAGATGCAGGAAGCAAAATTTACCCCAATGTTCTCTATTATGCATCTGGCTCTGCTTAAGTCATACATTTGGCCACACCATGATAATGGGGACATAAACCTCCCAAAATATGTTAACCCATGTTTTTCTCAAGGGCCTGAAGTAGAACTGAGATGAGCAGAGTCCCCAAATTTTGTAATGTTTTTGCAGCCTCTGAAAGCACCTTGCTCTTGTGACAACTGTTTGAGGGAGCAAAAATTGTTTGCCGTAGAAGGAGTATGTATCTGTTGCCAAGGAAATTGGGCTATGCACAGCACAGTTGCCTTGGCAACAGAGATGCTCTCTCTCCTATCTCTCCCAGCCCAAACTGAGGGCATTGACTTTATTTGCCATTTATGACATCATCATATAGCCAAATCTGACTGGGCTACATGATACCATGACATCCATGTGTTCTCCATGGATACTTAGACCTGCATGTCTTCATTTTTGAAACAAGCATAGAGGTTATCTAGAGTTGTCAAAGCAGCCTGGAAGCCTGGGTTGGATTTGATCTGATAAATGCACACAACCTTGAAGGTTAGGGGTTGCTGGCATCTATTAGCTCTAGAATCACCACAGTTATCCAAGCAAGTGGAGCAACCAAAGGAAGTACAGGTTGAGGATGTTTTTTCATGCCCCATTTTGCCTCTAAAATGTACAAGATCAACAATGTCGGGCTTGGGGTGGATGAGAATTTAATTTGGCTCATTTTTTTTATAAGAACTTATATTTTTTTTAAAAGTCTTCCTAAAGGGGATAGAAAGAACTTGAGATTTTTTTTTTATTTAGAAAGAAAGAAAGATGGAAGAAAGCTAAACTGACAGATTTATCCATCCAGGTAGAGGGCTTTCTTTGATGCTTAGCTTTTTAAAATCCAGGTTTGAATATCTATGTACTCTGTCATGTTTGTTGTACTGAGTTTGGGTTGCTGCCTCTTTTTTCTGGCAGGCTCCCCATCATTAACAGCTACAAGTCAGGTAGGTACAATATGGTTCTCTCCAAACTAGGAATAGCTATACCTATTGAATTTGGCTGGTGGAGATGGGGAACAATTTCATTTCAGTTTGGTTTTGATATGAATGACCAAACTTTGCACATTTCTTCATATCCGAAATGGAAAGAACTTAAGATGATGATGATGATGATTTTAAAAGTAAATGCAGGAGAAAGCAAAATATTAGATTCATTCATCCCTATTCTTGCCTTCTTTAGCTCTATAAGAAGGCACCTTTTGACGCTTGAATAAGGAGAAACGTCTTTTCTGAGGGCTGATGTTGTCAAAAAAATCCATACATCTGGCTTTGATTGCCATGGGAAACATTAAATAATAATAATAATAATAATAATAATAATAATAATAATAACCTGAAATCTTGTCCGGTCTTGTTTTTATATTGTCTAGGCACCGTGTTGAAAATTTCACAGCTGTCCAGCTCTCTAAGGCAGCAGTGCTGAATGGACTTAAAGAATTATTTTCTACCCAAAGAGCATTATCCACCTGGAAGCCATGATGTCTATACACTGGATGTCAGGAGGATGTTATGTACTTCCTCCAGGAATAAGAGTCAGCATGCCTCTGAAGAGCAGTTTCTGGAGAGGAACAGCAGGGCTTTGAACTATTACCTTCATGTCCTGCTTGCGGGCTTCCAAAGGTTGGAACCGCTGTGGGAAACAGGATCTTGAAAAAAGATAGGTCTTCAGTCTGATCCAGCAGGGCTCTCCTTACATTTCTCAAGTTGTTGTTTATTTTTAAACCTCCTTTTGGAAGAAGCCCATACAAGGCAAATTACAATAGAATGGCTAAAAAAAAAAACCCCAAAAATAAAAGGAACAAATAGGATACCATCATATTCTTTTAAATGTTTGTATTATATTTTATATTTTTAACAGTCCATATAATATTTTAGTCTTTGAACTTGGTTGTTGGGTGGATTTCAAAATGAAAATAAATAAATAATTAAATAGGAGAGTTAGCAATAAAATCAATTTAAATGTCCAACACACCTGGAGAGGGCACTATGTGGGGGAAGGGTGATATAATCTGTTCCATTTCTGGTTCTCTATCAATGCTTCCCCTCTCCTGCACATGGAATTGTGCCTTTCAATTTTCATTAAAGCAAACACCCTCCTCCACCCCCTTTACAGAATCCTCAGTCAGGCAAAACCTTTTCAGAAGATGTTCAGTTAATTGTGTCATTTGCCTAAAACTGAAACAAAAAACAATCTCAAGGCTCATGTAACGACATGTGAAGATTTATCCATATAATTGCAGGCATCACCCAATTTGGGGACCTGATTTAGCCTGACAGGTTTCTTCTGCTCCTTGCCAGTGATCTGGAATATTTCTTCCATGCAGCCTTTTCAACAAAACCCTAGAGCAAATCCCATCTACTTCTGGAGACTCAATGCCTTTCATTTGTGTTCAATTTCTAGCTCACCGATTGCAAAATTATTCAGGAATTTTGCATACACAAACACTGTCAGATGGCATAGATCTGATGGGTTCCTGTGTAAAAAGCATTGAAGCACAATTTTGTTTCAGCTGTTGACACTTCTGGAGTGTGGTTTCTCCGCTCCACTATCGTGTGTGTGTGTGTGTGAGTGTGTGTGTGTGTGTGTGTAGTGGGTGGTTTGTAGTGAATATGTATAGATATAGATATATACCCTTCTTCCCTGCCCTCTCCTTTTCAAAAGTCTAGGGAATGATCCAGAATTAGAGGGAATCTACACTTTAGATTTGTTATGTTTAGAAAGGGTTACGACCACTCATTGGGCCACGTTACGCTCTAACTGTAACCATTTATATAAGTGGTTAATTATTACGATATAATAGTATATATTCCATTATTTTATATTTATAAATCATTTTAAGTTGAGTGGTGTGTTTTTCCTTACCGTTTCCGAGTAGCTGGTATCTAACGTCTGGTATTCAATCCCAGAAGTGTGGGCGTTGCTTTCATTTCAAGCGCCGAAATGCTTTCTGTTTTGGTTAGCTTCCCTCATGGCAGCAGTCTTCTCTCTCTCTCTCTCTCTCTTATCTCCTGGCTGCGACGGAAAGGAAGGGAGGGATAGGAGGAAGTGGGCATGGAAAATATGGTGCGAGGACAGAATGATACAGAAAAAGACTCATAGAAGAATAAGTGAGACTAAACAAAATGCAGTAAAGTCGGAGTAAATCATCTACTGAAATGTAAGTATTATTTTATGTGGCCTAACACGTTTAAAAACGCAGTAATTCAAAATGTAATAAATAACATTTTAAAACGTAACAACCTATTGTGTAGATTGGCTCCTAGACATACTTTGAGTAGACCCTACTACCTTTCAGGACTTGGGTGCAGATATACCAGTCCTCCTCATTTTCTGATACCCATTTGTAGTTTGGTTATATATCCATTCATATCAATGATTTTTACTGGTGTGTTTTTGCCCTTAAGATGGTGTTTGGGACCAAAAAAGCCTCCAAGGACCTCTGCACCAACACAGGACTGCTGAAAGGAACTGTAGAGTTTGCTCGCTTGTCTGTCCTTGAAGGGGACTGTAGGAAACCCACCTGCACTGTCGTGGTATGGGCCAATGGAGGATATATGAGTGGTGGAGGCAGGTAGCTTGCTAATTGGGCAGGCTGCTCCTTTATAGTGGTGGTGACGGGCATGGGGTGGGAATCAGGAGCTTATAGTCCCAATGCCCTGCTTGCCATCTCCTTTCCTAGAACATCCTTGCTTGTTCTACTGAGCTAAAATATTGAGCTATTGTTCGTGGGTTTTTTCTTGAATTGCAGGCAGTTCCAAACACAGGCAAGTTGCTCACATTACTGTTCAATGCGAGAGCTGAGTAAAATGGCTTTCCCCCAAATTTGCTATCCCATTTACAGGTGTCCTTGTGTGTTTTAAAAACATTTCATGTGAACAAGCCATTTTAAGGAGCCTACTATGAATATACTCCTGCTAAAAGATGTGGAAATAAATGTTGTGTTGTGGTCTATGAAACCAAGTAATGCTATAAGAGAGAAAGTTATGAATAATTTTGATGGCTCTATAAACCAACACATGATTTGGGCTCAGATAGCAGAATACCAACTTATGTAACACTGGAATTTCATGTTTCATGCGGTTACCATACCCTGTGAACTGTTTTTCACAGCTTACATTGATCGTAAGTGACAAGATGACAAGCTATGAAAAATGAAAACTTAGAGCACTGTTGTACGTTTGCTTTTTCCTTTAATCCATAAAACTGTCCAGTTCTTTGAAATAAAACATTGAATAGTGAGGTGGGGCAGATAAAGAAGAGAGCAGAATAGAATCCCTATTATTTATTTTGAAGCTACTAGTTAGCAGAATTTACTCTTAAATACCCTCTGTTAGCTCATAACAATACAGCTATTTATGTTACATTTGACATGGGCTTGCCAGCAAAATGCCTTTTCCTGATGGGTTCTTTAGCCACCGCCACCTCAATATTATTTTCAGGTGCTTGCTATGTGGGCTATCAGTATGTTCCCCTGAGTTTCTATTTCTTTATTCCATATTCCTAGTGCACATGGAGACTCTCAATAGAATCATAGAGTTGGAAGGAGTCTTGGAGATCATCTAGCCCAACCCCCTGTTCAATGAAGGATGCAGCTGCAGCATCCCTGACAGGTGGCCATCCATCCTTTGCTTAAACACCTCCAGTGAAGGAGAACCCACCACTCCTGGGGCAATCCTTGCTACTGTTGAACAACTCTTGCTATTAGGAAGTTTCTCTTGGTATTTAGCCAAAATTTGCTGCCCTGCATTTTCCGGCAATTGACTCTACTCCTGTCCTCTTGAGCAGCAGGGAACAACTCTGTTCCATCTTCTGTATCTTAGCCCTTCAGTTATTGGGAAACCACTATCTTGTCTCCCCTTACTCTTTTCTTCTCTGCGCTAAACACACCCAGCTTTTTAAACTATTTCTCATTGAACTTGATTTCCAGAATCTTCACCATCCTGATCACCATGCTCTGGACCCATTCCAATTTGGCAATGTCTTTCATAAAATGTGGCACCCAGAAATAGAAACAGTAACAGTATTCCTGTTGTGGCCTGTCTAGGACAGAATAGGGCAGAACCATAGACCTGTTCAGGGGTTCTGCCCGAAGAGGATATATTATCAACCCATATAAGGGGCACAGAGACATATATGTTGGTCCTGCCCTCAATGTTTGGCATGGAAGGGCATGCCACATAAAAAGGAATGGGGGGGGGATCAAGTCCTTCAGGAGGGCAGGTGAAAATGGGCCTGCTTCCTCCATCACCTCTCTCGGTACAGCCTGCTGGAATGCTGCTGCTGATGACAGTTGAGGGAGGAGGATCCTTCTTGAAGGAGACTCTTCAGAAGGGCTGGTGGAATGAAAATCGAGTGCTCTATATGTGGTCATCACTATTCTCCTCAGTCACCCAGACTCCCTTCTTGACAACATCAGTTCAGGCAGTGGTATCTGCCCTACATCTTCTGCAGTTAATAAAGATGCAAAGAAATTATTCAGCCTCCTTGAGATTTCCTAATCCTATTTTAGTACTCCTTTAATCTCCTCGTCATCCAGTGGCTAAACTTCCTCCCTAGCCAATTTCCTACTTCTGGTGTATTGAATGATTTTAAAAAAAAAATTATTGAATTTTACATTAATAACAAATGAATGTAACATCCAAACACATCAAACATAACACAATAGTCATACATGGGATATCCTTGATACACACGATCAGCATTGAACTAAGTTAATCAGGTGACACAGTGGACTGATTGTAACTGTATATATTCAAAGCTAGAAGAAAATATATCAAAATGACTTTCCCCCCAGACTCTGATCCGAGTAGATCTTTCCAGCATGTTCCGTGAGTTGATGGAGGTGCAGTAATGTCCTTATTGCTATTAGCATAATTAATGAATAACTAGTTTTCATGTTATTAGAAATATGCTCCTCAATATTTCTTTAATTATTTTTGCATCCCTTATTACATGCTCACATTTCTTTTGTGCATTTCTTTTGTGTTACTTTTTGTTCTCCTTGTTTGGGCACTACTTCAATTTTCTGAGAGAAGCCTTCTTTTCTCCAATAACTCCCTTGACTCTACTATGGTGATCTCTTGGATTTAGTGTACTTTTCCTGACCTGCAGTATATATTCCAGCTGAGTTTCTAGTATTGTAGTTTTAAGTAATCCCTAAGCATTCTCAGACGGTATGATCCTCTTGACTTTCCCTTTCAACTTCCTTTTTACCAGTCCCCTATTATTATTATTATTATTATTATTATTATTATTATTATTATTATTGAACTATCCTCTTATGAATTGTAATCAAGTTGAACTTTCTTGGGAATTTTTACCTACATATAAAATTAACTTTGATGGCAGCGTGATCAGTGTTTCCAATTGATTCAACAACATTCACATCTCATACTAGGTCCTGGGCATCACTTAGAATTAAGTGCAGGGTCACCTCCCTTCTGGTCAGTTCCAAGGGCAATTGCTCTAGGACACAGTAATTTAAGACATCTAGAAACTTTATCTCCTTGTCATGACTGGGACATGCATTTATCCAGTGAGGGAAATTGAACTCGCCCATTATTATGACATTTTCTTCTTTGAATGACCCCTTGAGTTCATTCTCCATTCAGCATTATCCTGAGAAATTTGGTCAGGGGAATGATAGCATGTCCCCAGCACTGAATTACTTTTGGAGCCTAGTATTTTCACCCACAGTGATTCTGTGGAGAAGTCTGCCCCTTTAGAGGTTTCTAGCTTGTTTGACATGATGCGTTCTTTGATGTACAGGCTGATGCCACTGCCAGTACGTCCTTCCCTGTCCTTCCTATACAGTTTGTATCCAGAGATTATGATATGGTTCTCTCTATTCCACCAGGTTTCTATTATGCCCACTATATTAGGAGTGTACGAGAATTTTGTTTACGTTTGCAAATTGGGAGAAAAGGTCCCATTCACAGTTCTGAGAATATTTTTCTGGAAATTCTCACAATTTCCCAACCTTGTGTTTGCATTTCAAAAATGCATACGTTAAAAAAAAATAGTATTATTCCCAAAATGTATATTTCCATGCTTTATTCTATGGACATGCTCTTTTTAAAAATGTGAATTGTTGCCATTCAAAATGCTCCAGAAAAGAAATGAAAAAAAATCACAATCAGGCAAAGGAAACAAGGAACGGCGAGCATCAAGGGGGTGATGTCTCTCTCATATGTACGCCTAGACAGATGTAACCTTCCCTCATAAGGAAGGTTCATGCACACACAACAGCTGGGATTGTTTAGCTTGGAACAAGGAGGCTAAGGGGAGACATGATAGAGGTGTACACAGTTATGCATTTTGTGGAGAATGTGGATAGGGAGACATTTTTCTCCCTCTCCCATAATACTAGAACCCAGGATCATCCCATGAAGCTGATTGGTGGGAGATTCAGGACAAATAAAAGGAAGTACTTCTTCACACAGCACATAGTTAAACTATGAAATTCACTACCACAAGATGTGCTGATGGCCACCCATTTGGATGGCCTTAAAAGGGAGTTGGATAAATTCCTGAAGGAGAAGGCTATCGATGGCTACTAGCCCTGATGGCTATGTGCTACCTCCAGCATCAGACACAGTAAGCCTATGTTCACCAGTTGCTGGGGAACATGGGTAGGAGGGTGCGGTTAGATTGTGTCCTGCCTTGTTGGTCCCTGGCTGACAACTGATTGGCCACTGTGTGAATAGAGTTCTGGACTAGATGGACCCTCAGACTGATCCAGCATGGCACTTCTTATGTTCTTATGATTTTATGATTTTCTTTCCCAGTAAGTACTCACTTTCAAACACAGGACTCTTGCTTTCAGTAATATCTGTGTCAGTTTCACACCAGAACTGCATGGTAAAATGTTAAAACCATTTCCACATGAAACATAAAGGCAAACGCAGTGGGTAATATAAATTATCCATTGATGACCTCCTTGCAGAAATAATTTATTGCTACACATCCTTGCTCCATAATGTGGGTGGAAAATACATAATGCATTTTATGCTAGTGCAGCAGAAAAATCAATCTGTTGACAGCTGACAGCCTGTAATTCTGTGGTGGAGGCATCTACAAATGTATACGGCTTGCAGAACCAATGTACTTAAGTTAGAGGACAGAAAAATGAACATAGAGAGAAAAGTATCATGGTCTGAAAAAATGTTTCTGATTGATAGCAATGCTTTCAGCAAATGGGTACAGATGCCATCATGTTTCCTAGAGTGCTTTATAAACCATATATTTCAGATCTTTCAGAATGGATTTCCTTATGACTTTCATTCTCCATTGTGGATGGGTAGGAGAAAATTCTTTTTCAATGCCACTGAAAGCAAAATCCAATGTCAATCCTGGGGAAAATGTGCTAGTCTTAGTGAAACTTTTCCCCCGAAATTCCTATTTTTTCCTCTGATTAGTAACTCGTCATTTTCTCAACAGTCAGGATTAAGCAGATGCATGGTAACTTTAACTGAATTTTTTTTTTAATCATTTGTTTTAATCATTTGTATTCTGTTTAAATTTTAATTGTTCTAACCCATCCCCAAGATCATGGAAGGAGGCACATGACAGACAATGCATTTAAATAAACAATGAACTAGTCAACATTATGAACTGTGTGAAGAGAATGGATGAAGATACATGGTTTGCCCTTTTATAATACTAAAACCAAGGGCCATTCAATGAAAATGATGCCCAGTAAACTCAGGAACTACACCTTTATGCAATTCATAATTAACTGATGGGATTTTCTTCCACTTAGATGGTTTTAAAGAAGAGTCCATTTAGTTTTGTTTTACTAATATTTATACCCACTTTTCTATGAAGACTGTCTTCCCCAACCAGGTGCCCTTCAGTGTTTTGACTACAATTCCCAGCAATCATGACCATTGGCTGTACTAGCCAGCAACAATGGCAGTTGAAGTCCAAAATTTCTGGAGGGCTCCAGGTTGATGAAGGCCGTATTAAGGTAATTACCAAAGCAAATAACAGTAAAAAAAAATCAAAACAATTATTCAGAAAAAATATCAAGACACAGAAATAAAATTACAAATTCATATAAAAGTTTAGAAATAGTAATTAAAACTATAAGGAGCAGTAGTACTAAAATGTCAGCAGAAACATTATAAAACAGAAGGTCACAGTATAAAAGCTAGCTTACAGTGCAATGTTATGTTTATTCAGAAGTTGCACTGTATTTAATGCACCACAATACAAGCGGGAGCCTGGGAAATTTCCATCAGGATAGAGTTTCACAAGTTTGGGGACACCACTGAAAAGGCCCTGGTTCTTGTACCACCCATCTACTTTCACTCCTGGATAGGGATAGGTGAGAAATTTATTTTGCTTATGCAAACTTACCAAATGCACATTCCCTGATCCTAAACTTGAACCAGAATGCAGTTTTCTGAAGTTTGCAATACAGTCCACAAATAAAAGTGTACCCCAAAAAATTGGTACATTTCAAAAGACACCCACAAAAAAGCATACATTTCAAAAGAAGTATGGAAAAACACATTATTCAGTGTGTGTGGGGGAAATGTGTACATTTGCAAAAATGCAGACAGTAATATATATATTGGGAACAAATGTGTACAAAAAAATGCAGATTTTTTTTTAAAAAAAATGCTTATGAAAATTAGGGCTGTGAATGGACCCCCAATCCGATCTGGATCTGGATCTGTCAGGTCTGGATCGGGCCTGATCTGACACAGGTCTGGATCTGGATCCAATCCGGGTCTGTTTACAGCACTCCCTCCTGCACTCCCCGCTCTCTCCCCCTCTCCCCACATTCTCCCTGCTTACCTGCTGCCTCCTCCATGTTGTCCTGTCGTCATCCTCCCTCCTCGCTGTGGGCCAGCCACTTTCCCGCTTGCGCCGGGTGATGACGTCACCCGCCACGACCAGCAAATGTGGGAGAGAGTTGTAAAAGCAGGAGGGAGTGCTGTGACCAGATCCAGATTGGATCTGGATCATGGATCCAATCCGGCCCGATCTGGGCCTGATCCAATTCAGATCCAGGATCCGGAGATCTGAATCAGCCCGATCCGCTCCGGATTCAGGATCCAGATCCAGAGCCGGTCACAGCCCTAATGAAAATGCCTGCCCATTTTCATGTGGACTAGAAAAAAAATCTACAATCCAACACAAAAATTAGATAAAACAAACTTAGAGTTGGAAAAATTAGAACGTAACTGAAATCAAGCCTGAGAGACAGCCCTACATATGAATCAAATAGATTCACCCTACAGATGGATCAGATAGAGAGCAGATGACTATCTTAAAAGCTTGGCAGATTTGTATGGGAGCAGGTGGTTTCTCTGGTAGTCTGGTCCTAAGCCATTTAGGCAAATTCATGGAGGGTGGATAGTCCTGTCAGCTATTGTCATAACATCTTGGCCCAAAAATGATGTGCATCTGAATACTACTTCCTGGGGCACAAGGAATGGAGGGCTCTAGCTGAAACACTTTTGGAAACAGAATGCTAGATTAGATGGGCCTTGACCTCTTCTTACTGGCCAGTGTGTATGTTTTAATTCAGTGGTGGGGAATGCATGGCCCTCCAGAAGTTGTTGGACTGCAACTCCCACCAGCCCTAAGCCAGAATAGCCAATGATGATACATGATGGGAGTTGCAGTCCAACAACATCTCAAAGGCCACCCATTCCCCATCCCTGTTCTAAATCAATCCATTTCATTCCAGGAAACATTTCAGTGGCAATTCTGGTTATTAGCCAGACAAGGATCACTTGCCATGGGGAACATTTGGGAGACACCTACCCAATAGCAAATATAACATATGGTCCTGGGGGTTCATTTGGTCCTTTTAGTTTTATGAAATGAATACATGTGAGAATTAACAGGGGATTGCCACCAAGTCAAAAGCCCTACATCGAATTAAGAACATGAGAACATAAGAAGTGCCATGCCAGATCAGGCCGACGGTCCATCTAGTCCAGCACTCTGTTCACACAGTGGCCAACCAGATGTTGACCAGGGACCAACAAACCAGGACATGGAGCAACAGCACCTTCCCACCCATGTTCCCCAGCAACTGGTGCACACAGGCATACTGCCTCAGATACTGGAGGTAGCACATAGCCATCAGGGTACTGATAGCCTTCACATCCAGGAATTTATCCAGCCCCCTTTTAGGGCCATCCAAGTTGGTGGCCATCACTACATCTTGTGGTACTGAATTCCATAATTTAACTATGCTCTCTGGGTGAAGAAGTACTTCCTTTTATTTGTTCTAACTCTCCCACCAATCAGCTTCATGGGATGACCCCGGATTCTAGTATTATGGGAGAGGGAGAAATATGTCTCCCTATCCAAATTTTCCACACCTTGCATAAATTTGTACATCTCTATCATGTCTCCCCTTAGCCTCCTTTTTCCAAGTTAAACAATCCCAGCTGTTGTAACCTTCCCTCATAGGAGATATGTTTCAGCCCTTTAATGCATAATGTGACACAGTGGCTGAATTCGGACGACACAATAGTCAACTGGAGAGGGGGGAACAATCGTCAGTTGTATTGACTACCATGTCATCCGAATGCTGCCATAGTCAACTCAGTGCTGATCCTAATCCACACCACAGTTGATTATTTATTACCATGTAGTGTAGGGAGTACCCCCTAGATGAACAACTGTAAAGTTGATTATTACCCCACCATTGATTATCGTGTTGTCCGAATTCAGCCATTGTCTCCTTGCACACTTCCGTGTTCCTGTTCCATATTATTGGCTGCCATTGTGAGAGGGGGATTGAGGGAAAATGTCTGATTTTAAAGATAGCATGTCACACATTTCAATAAGGGCATGTTTCAGAGGAGAGGAGGGGGAAATGCCACACAGGGTTGTTCTTATTGTTTCTGTGGTGGTGACATGTCACCTCATGATCATGATCTTCTTTAGTTCTACAAGACTTCCATGGCCCTGAATGTCAATTTAATGAACTGTTTCAATATCCTCTAGTTCTTCCAAACACATATGGCCATAATATAGTTTAGCCCTTCCTTACTTTTCTAGAATTTGAACGAGAGGGTTGCATTGCTCCATAAATCACCGCAATGCATAACTCACATTGAGATGTAGCATGCCTGAAGATGCAGCTTTCTTGAAATTGTATGTACAGGGATTAGAATTGTACCATTTCTCAAAATCCATGTTTCTGGGAAGTCATGAGTGACAATACAAATGTAAAACTAGATTGTGCCAGGCAGGGTGAAAACAGAATGTTAAGCTAAAGGAACTACACAGTAACACTGGTAGAAAATCTAATTTCCAAGCTGCCCTAAGGCTCCAATACCAGCACGGGGTTTGAAAAGACCATGTAGGTAGCAGCATGTTGTTTGATCCCAGTTTGAAGCACAGTGCTGACACCAAACTTTCACTCCCCATTGATATATATATATATATATATATATATATATATATTCCCTTTTCTTTACAGGCAGCACTTCTACTTCTGCTGCTGCTGCTGCTTCCCCTTCTCTATGTCCTCAAATCTCACACTGAAGATGGGATCTGGCTGGCCATTTGTGGGGGAAAACAATCAGAGCAATTGCTCAAACCCTTGATTTTCTATTAATTTTTTAAAGGTCGTGCTTCTTCTGAAAGCTAGTTAACCGGGCCTCAGCTTTCAGAAGGAGCACGATCTTTCAAAAATACATAGAAAATCGAGGGTTTGAGCAATTGCTCTGGGTTTTTTTTCACAAATGACCAGCCAGATCCCATCTTCAATGTCCCACAAATTTCAAGTTTTTATCTTTAAAAATGAAGAAGTTACAGTGGGGGGTGGGGCTTTTGGGGGACCCCCTATAACTTTTTAATTTGAAAAGACAGATACATGAAACTTTTTGGACATTGCAGACTGGATCTTGCTAGTCCTGGCTCACCAAGTTTCATGTCATTATCATTTCAAATAAAAAAGTTATGCACACGTTTCCCCCAATGCAAGCCTATGGGGAAAAAAGCAGACAAGATGACAGCACGGAGGCCCGGTCAACCAACTCTCAATAAATTTGAACGAACTTTAATAAATTCATATAAAATTGAGGGATGGAGGGATCGATCTCAAATTTCATACACATGTCTAGCACATTTTGCTACACATATGTGCCAAATTTCTGATCAATCCCTCCACCCCTGTATTTTATATGATTTTTTAAAAGATCCTGCAACTTTTTGACAGGTCTGAATTGAACGCATGTGGCGAGCTGTCATTTTGACCTGTCAGAATTTAAATGATCTTTAATAAATTCATATAAAATCAAGGGTTGGAGGGATCAATCTCAAATTTCATACACAGACTTAGGCATACCCCATAAGCACTGTGACCAAGTCTCAAGCCTCTAGCATTTAAAATACAGAAGTTATAGGTTTATTTACATGGTGGTCCGGTAATCCGAAAAAATCCGATATAATCAGGCTGAAAATTTTCAGATCGGATATTTATCGGAGGTTTTTCTATCATATTGTTATCGTTAATCAGGTGTCCAATAATGACCTTATCATATCGCTATCAGACATTTTAATGATACGATACACATCCCTGGTTCTGACTCCTCCTTGGAACTGCTGCTGCTGGAGAATTCAATCTTTGAGGGTCCATGGACTTTGCCCAAGACTCTGTTCAGGTGGAGAGACTGAGTATGTACAGCTCTACATGTATAGGCTGCCCTTCCCAATGTGCCACTGAACATGGATGCTGGGGCAAGATCAAGGGCCGTGCAGAATTTGAGGCAAAGCAAGAAGGAATAGTCCTTCATTGCAAGAAGAAGAAGTGTGGAGGGCTTCCATGGGAACAGTGGCAGAAATAGAAAGAATCCATAACAGTAGTAGTACAAAAAGATAGCTGCATAATCAATATGATTCCCAATCCCAACACATGTTCATGGAACGATCAAGGAAAATGTGTGGAAATCCTTAGAGAAGTGGGGATCATGGAATTGATTTGGCTCATGTTCATCCTTTCCTGCTCTCCTTGTCTTCCCCACTGTCAATGTTTAGATTATGAGATCTTTGTGATTACCAATTCCTTTTGCTTATGAAGCTCTATAGTGCATGGATTGCCACTCCCATGATTCCCAGCCAGCATGGCCATGTTGGGTGGGAATGGTGGGTGGGAATGATAGGAACTGCAACTCAACATATCTGGAGAGCACCAGATTGAGAAAGGGTGTCGTAAAGCATCCGTGTGTATTTATGGTGATGTTACAATAATTAATAGCCCAATTTTCACTACAATTCACTAATGTCATGTCGCAGATGTTATCACTGGGCCCATGTGCCCAAGTCTATCCATGGATTAAATGTGATTGCTAAGAACACAAGAAGAACCTTGTGGGATCTGCCCAACATCTGTCTAGCCCAGCATCCTATTTCCTACACAGCAGCCAGTCAGATGCCTATGAGGAGCTTACAAGGAAGGCATAAAGATGATGGCTTTCCCCTATCCCTGTCCACAGCATCTGATACTTGGACATATAGAGCTTTTTTTACATTGAGGTTCCACTTAAGTTACTTGATATATAGATGTAGGCTTATATTTCTGTAGGTCCACAATTCATATATCTTTATCTTTGAAGGCTGGCAGTGAAAAAGCACAGTCTTATGTAGGCAACCAAAGAAGATGCAACCCATGATTATATGCAAAATTAGACATTTGCTATTTTTCATCATAGCCATCAATAGTCCAGGTTTTGAATTGACTTTTTTGTGATAACCCCATACAAAGAAGCATCCCAGGGCATGGCAGGTCTTTGGCAAAACAGCATGCTGCGTATTATCCTTTATCCAGAGCAAATGTAGTTAGGAACAGAAGAGAAACACTTTGTAGCATGACGATTACTTTGTTCATCCCATGACAGTCAGCTCTTACTGTAAGGACATCAGACAGAAAGGGACTTTCATCTTGAGCCCTCAGCTACACAAAAGATCTTCCTTTCTTGGGTGCCAGAGAAAAAGGAGGAGAGGAGAACAAGGTCTATATTTGATCCCCATGTAAAAGATTTTGGTCTTCTTTAGCAGGACCAATGGATTTGAGAAGCCTGAAGCAACACAAAGTGTAATCAATATAGAACTGTAACATTTCTGGAAATATACAAGCCATTAAAATATGGGGGTTTTTTTCCAGAAAAAGTGGCAGTTTGGGTGTGAGAAAGGATTGAAATATATACAATATTTATTTTCTAATCAAACAAAAACTTACTTTACGACTTTAAACATATGGAATGTAATATGAATAACTTAGCACATCAAATTGTGTTATTTGGTATATGGAGGAAACAATCCTATGGCCATTAGACACTAGATATCTAGATGGCCGTAGGATTTTTTGGTTTCTGAGCTCAGAACCAGCACTCCAACTTCAGGTCCCAGCAACTGCTCACCTTGCCCCTCATCCTCATAGCTGGCACAGTTCTCTCTGCCCCAGCTCCTTCTCTGCACTTGCAAATGGAGCACAGAAAGGGCAAAAAGGAGGTGTTCCCGGGGACGGGAAGGGGAGGAGATCGCGGAAGTTCCTTTATGCAGCTTCTTAAGCACTGCATGGCCTCCTCCAAAGCTCCCCATCTAGATGCTTGAAATCGTCTAGATGACACTTTAATTCCGCTTGGGGCTGAACTCCCTTTAGCCCCAGCCAGCCTGACCAATGGTCAGGAATGATGGAAGTTGTAGTCCAAAACAACTGGAGGTCACCAAGTTGGGGAAAGTTGGATTAAGGGATCACATTTAAACCCTTCTTCCTCGCTTGCTACTAGGGATATGAATCATATCGTTAAGAAGTTCGATAACGATACGATATGGATTTTATCGGACATCCGATTAATGATTACGATACGATAGAAAATCCTACAATAATTATCAGATATGATAAAAATCATCCAATAATTATTGGATTTTTATCGGATTATCGGAAGGCTCTTTTTCGTTTGGCGCCACATGGATGGAGCTAGAAGGTGGGGTGTGTTTGCTGAGACTGACCGATTCAGTGACCAATCGTGCAGCAAGGATTCTAGTAGGCTCCAATCACAATGTTGGTGGAGGGCTGAGCATAAAACCCCCACCCTTGGGTTTTCCACCTCTGTTGGGAGTAGGAGTTTAAGGAGAAGGGCGGATTTTGGAGGAGGTCTATGCGTTTTACTTATAGTTACTACTGATTTTGGTGGCGAGTGTAGATTCTTCTCTCTCTCTTTCTCTTTCTCTGTGTGTGTGTGTGTGTGTGTGTTTGCATGTTTGCTTGATTGATTGACTGTGAGTGTGCTGGTGTGTCCTGTAGCCTGCTACACAGGAACACTACATAATCTGTGGTCAAAGCAGCACACAAATTCAAAGTGTGGTTGGAAAAGCATACATATTTTGAAGTGCCATAATTATGAAACGCAGCTCTAAGGCGCACTTTGGGCAAAGTGGCTCCTCTGGGTCTAGGAGAGATGATGTTTCTGCTGGGGGCAGTTCTGGGGTGGCTGTCTCTCCCCCCGTGAAAATCAAGCGCAAGTCTGCTGTTTTTGTGCTTAAGCAGGCAGAGGCACCAGCCGCACCTCCTGAAAGGTCTGCCTGCAGGGCCCTCTTTGAAGAGCCATTTCCAGAGGACTGCAACTTGTTTGCTTCACCTAATTCAGGTGTGGTAGCATTAGTTAGGTAAGCAGGTGCATCCCTCACACCTTGTCTTTTTGAATTGGAACACTGCTCCAGCCAATGTGCCCACCTCTGGGCAAGAGAACTGCCTGCCTGATTGACTGAACCTGCCTGCCTGTACGGGTATGGGCTTCCTCCTCCTCTTTGTGGACTCCATCAGTGAGGGACTGTCGAAACATCCCTCACACCTTGACTTTTTGATTTTGGACACTGTTCCAGCCAATGTGCCCACCTCTGGCCAAGAGAACAGCCTGCCTCTGCCTGCCACTGCCTGCCTCTGCTTACATCTGCCCACCTCCGCCTGTCTGCTGTCTGTACACGGGAATCGTCAGGCTCAACATCTAGCTGATTCATTTTTTGGTAAGTCGGACTACTTGACCCACCTTGCAGGACTGGTTGTTGTAGTCTTTTAAAAAAAACAATCCAGGACATGCTGCCTGAGTAAACCAGGCTGCATGGGCGGGGATGGTCTTCCTCTGGATTCCTCCTGGGAACCAGGGAACTCACTCATAAATTTGGTTTTTCATCTATTTCAGGTGCAGCCTGAACCTGCCTTCCTTGGGGCCTCAGAGACTGCCTGCCTGCCCGCCTGCCTGCCTGCCTGAAGAACCTTCCTGCATCTGCTGTGCCCACCTGTGCCTGCCTGCCTGCCGTCTGTGCCCAGGAATCGTGTGGTGGGTTGACATCTGGCTGATTCATGGAAAGTCGGACTATTTGGCCCGCCTTGCAGGGCTGGTTGTTGTAGCCTTAAAAAAAACAATCGAGGATTTGCTGCCTGAGTGAATCTGGCTGCACGGGCGGGGGATTGTCTTCCTCTGGATACCCACTCATTGATTTGATTTTTCATCTATTTCAGGTGCAGCCTTCCTTCCTTGGGGCTTCAGAGACAGCCTGCCTGCCTGACTAACTGAAGAACCTTCCTGCATCTTCTGTGCCTGCCTGCCGTCTGTGCCCGTGAATCGTGTGGTGACTTCACATCTGGCTGATTCCTGGTTTTGGTAAATCCCCAACTTTAAGGACTACTAGATCTTTAAACATAGGGAGTTATATATCGCAGCAACATGGAGTAGATTTACCAGAAACAGTGCATGTGTGTTGAGAGCTTACTTCTGAGTAACGCTTGCACCGATTGTTCTGTAATTTGGCACACATGACTAGCAACACTCAGTCTGCACTGTGACCAAGTTTCAAACCTGTAACTTGAAAAATACAGAAGTTGAGGCCTTTTCTGTCTCAAAAATCAACTCTATAGGGCAAAATATAGATCCGATATAAATATCGGATTTCTGATAATTATCGGAAATACGATATGATTAACCTACAATATAATCGGAGACGATAATTTTTTTGGTCCGAATTTCCGATAACGATACAATACAATATTTTCGGGCGTGCACACCCCTACTTGCCACTACTTGGTAGCCCATTTGTGCATTGGGTGTATGAATCCTTAATCCTTGTGGAAGAATCCAAATCTCAGCATGAGTAGCATAACATTATCAATGGGGACCCATTGAATTTTGACAGGTGTGTTGCTGACAACTCACCTCCATTTTGGGAAGAGGAGGGAGGAGATGGTCTGATGGCCACAGCCTTGTTTTACTGGCTATGCATGGCAGGAATCCTGCTTAAAGCCAAACATGGATGGAAGAAGGAGGGTCGTGTGTGCCTGGATATTCTCAAATTTAGGATCAGCACTCAACTCTCTTGGGCAGGTGATGGGCCTCTTCACTCCAGCAGGGCCTTCATACTGCCCATTGGCCATGTGTTATCCATTCCTACCCTATCATATGTACAATTTTTCTTGTCTTGCTCTCATCTGTGGTGAAACAGGTCTTGTAGGTTTTTGAAGCTCTATGAAAACCTCTTTGACCAGAGATAATATCACGAATGGGGGAGGGGGGACTGAGTGTACCCACCATGAGGATCAAACCTCTATCATACTGCCTTGCCCTCTCTTTAAAAAACAGACAAAGCCAAGACTGATCTCTTCTCTCCTGCCAGCACAGCATGTGCGAATGAGACCATTTGAACTGCAGCTACAATACAGAATGCTTAGCAGCACACACGTTCGCATATCGAGTGATTCATTTCAGAGGCAGAAGGAGAATGGATACCTTTGGGGTCTGTGGGAACTATTCAATGAGGAATCTGAATGTGTTTATTCAAGCATGTTTAGACCTTTGGAGGAGCCCCCAGAAGGAATGTCTGCCTCATTGCTTTTAAGCCCTTCTTATGCTTTAGAATCTGCCCCAGGTTACTGTCTCTGACACAAGTTCAAATCATCTAGAGCATCTGTCCCCTTTGTTCCCTTTAGCATTTTGGAAATGAGGTTATTTCTCCCCGTTTTTTCTGAAGACTGCACCATCCTGATGTTTCCACTCTCCCTTTCCAATTGGGTTTACTGAGTCTTTTAATCTTTCTGGCTGCACCTCTTTACACATTATATGTTTTATTGGCCAAATCCTCAGCAGGTGGAAATCCGAAGAATTTTACTGAGCTTGGTGGAGTGTCACAAAGGAGACCCATGATGGTTTGATTTCACTATCCTAAAACAGGCCGAGGAAAAGGAAATAATACACATCATTTAGGGAGTATATGGGATTAGATTTATTTTCCCCCTTCAGATTGCAATCCAGGTTTTATAGCTATAGGCTACAATCCTAAAAAAAAAAAAAAAAAACCCTCTTCTGCTAACAGAGTTTTCATTGGCTTTAGGGTGGCTTTGCTTTCACAAGCATTTTCCATTTCAGGGCTGCAGCTAGGCTAATCTTCAGATCCATCTTCTTTACTACCTTTCTTATAACGACAGTCCTATTTCTCATGTTTAGTTGATCCAACACATATTCTCCAATCTTGTCTTCTAACCATTTGCATACAAAGCAATGAATTGATATTGTCAGGAAAGGAAAGTGTGTATGTGTTTTTAAAAAAAACCATCACAATTATTTTCTTCTACTTCCAGGGTTTCCTGTCAGAGTAAAATCATGAAACTAGCAGAAAAGGGAGACATTGGGAACACAGGAAGCTGCCACTGGAAACAAACACCAATTTGTCCCTAAAATACAATAATTCAGCAAGTATTCTGAACCAGCTCCGGTTGGGTAAAGTTGCATATGATTTGTTCTGTCATAATGTGAATGGGGGGGGGGTGCATTTTGATGCACATCCAAACAAACACTCAGTTGAAACAAAGGAAGGGAAGACAGAACATGTTTTCCTATGCATCCAGGTGTGCATCCAGTTAGCATCTCAGATTCCTGACCCAGAAAAGGTTGCATTTACGGAAAACCTGCTTTGACATGCAGCTCTCTTTATCTGAATCAGAGCAAGAATTAGTGGAGGAGGAGGAGGAGGAGGAGGAGATTGATATGGCTTCTCTGTGAAAGAATGAGTAGCGTGATAGCCAAGCATAGTAATTCAAAGGGTTCCTTTTAACAGCTACTTGAGAGGCAGAAATTCAACAGGTGAAGCATTTCACTTCACCTCATCTTCAGGCTGGGAAAGTTTCATATGTGGCATTTTGCTTCACCTGCAGTTGTTCAGAGCCCTGGAAGTCTGCCAGGGAAATAACCAACCTGATGCCTAGCATCCACTCAACACTTCACAGTGTATGTGTGTACTGAGGTTCACAGACAATGTGAAATTTTCATGATAAAAAGAATCAGCATCAATGTTTATGTTTGTTTGTTTGTTTGGATGTGATAATTTAGTGGTCACTCTGGGTTTCACCATGAGCAAGTGCTTTCAGATATGACATATGCTATTGGTTTTTGTTTGGCCTATCTGAATGTCCAACTCTGACGAACATGCACATTTATAAAGTAATTGAAACCAGGGCCGGCCTGACCATTAAACAGGGTGAGCTTCAGGCAGTACATGCCCAGAGGGAGCAGCCTCCTTGCCCTTCCTCCTGAGACCCCACCCCCTGACATTTCCTTTGTTGGAAGACAGAACCATGTATGCCACATGATCTGGCTTGCAGCTCGCCTGTTGTCCTCAGGTGCAGTGGAGGAGAACATGGCCCCATCGCCAGTGTTGAAGTAAAATTCAACTGCCAGTCCTCTTCACTTTTGTATGTGGAATGATTACGGGAGCGGGGGGGGGGAGGTATCTTGTCCTTTGCTTCAGGCAGCACAATATTTTGGGCTGGCCCTGTTTGAAGCACTCCAAGCTGCAAGAGGGCATGACTTCCAAACATCCCTAAACTGCCTTACAGAGTATTTTTGCCTGGGATGCAAACATTGCATTTGAAATATAGGCAAGCAAAGCCGCGCACGATAGATGCATACCAGGCTACAGCAATTTGTCAGGGAACCGAGAATCTGAAAATAAACAATGGACAGAAAGTTTACAGACCAGTACCAAAACAATAAAATAAAAATCACCCCAGCAATATCTTTACCTCAAAGCTCTTGAATCCTGTAGGGGAGAAATTCAACTAGGCAGGAGGTCCAGGGGAAAAGCAAATGGTACAGGGAGGGTTATGTGTTTATTTCCTTCCCATCCTTTGGCCTGTACAAATTTCCCCCCTCCCCCTATAATAGTGGCTCCAAACAAACAAGAATAGCTGACAGGAGAGATGCAGCCAGGGTCAGGCCTACCATTAGGCCGAGAGAGGCAATTGCCTCCAGCAGCTGTTGCTGGAGGGCAGCGGTGGCAGCCGCCGAAATGTTCCTCCTGAATTACCTGAGCTATTCCCTTCTGACTGAGGACAGAACGGGTTGTGAAGCACAAGTTCTCCTGTCCCAAACTATATTCCTAAACTCATACACAAGCCCCCCCCCCCCGCCCCAACTTCTACTTCAAGTGTGGCAGAGGACGTTATTCCATCACCAGTGTTGGATTCAGATTCCAGTCCAGCTGGCTTTTGTCCATGATACGGGGAGGAGCGCCATCTTGTTCTTTGGCTCAAGCAGCAGCATATCATGGGACTGCCCAGGAACCCACTAAAGCGCTTGAGAGACTCGTTATGCGGTGGTGTTTATGCCAAATATTAAGTGTAAATTTCTGTTTCCCTTAGTGTCTCGTGCTTCCAGTCTTAAATTTGGTTTGTCCCAGAATGTATATATATATATATTGAGGTTTGCATGAAAATCTGGGTGCACTTTTGTGTTCATTTCTACTAACCCATCGGCACCAGGACTGACTCTCCCATCTCTTGAGGGGGGAGGACAGACAGACAGACAGGCTGCCACTGCCGCCCCTCATTGCCATCACCATGCCCCCCACCCATTGTTGCGGGAATATTTCAGGTATGATCATAACAATAGCTAGTGATAACAACATTTAAATGATTGAGAAACTAACATTGATTTCATGCTTCTAATAAAAACATGTATCTGTTCTCCTGTAAGATAGAACCAGCAATGTACTAGCTAGATGTGTTGAGCCTCATCATAATGAACTTTGGTCCACTAGCAACTATATGCATTCTGTATTGTTTTAGTTTATCTTGACCTCCATCATTCGTATGTGGCGCCTTTCTCTGTTTTGACTTAGAGACAAATTACATCAATCCTATGTGCTACCCTGTATTATTGTAAACTTTCCCCTGGTACAAAGGTGATTCTGTACAAAAAGCTAGATATGCTAATTCTGATGTTTCCAGTTTCCTATATAAGAGTGATACCCAATATACTTAATTCAGTCAGAGGTCTATCTCTGGCTCCCTCAGCTGATGTGTCTTCTTCAATAAGCCTATCTTTAAGAAACCAATACGTGAGTATCTTTGGTCTCCACTGTAACTGAGTATAGTTGCTTGCATGAATATAACTCCTTTGAAGTTATTGGGTGGGAAGTCACTGATCTATGGGAGGTCCCTTCCCCATCTTAAGGTTATTCATCCCTAGTCTACATTTAGGCCAGTTACTGTATCAAAGCATTATAAATAATTAGAGTAAAGATCTTTCTCATAAGAGATCTGTGACAATAAATGACCCCTTTCTCATAAGAGGGAGTCATAGGCCTCCCTGGGGGACTCAAATTCCTGCCACAATTTGGTGCCGTGAACTCGGATACAGTGGACATCTCGAAGGGTCTTTTGCTTTCCAGCCGGCCCCAGGAGACGAAATAAAGCACCTAAGTAATTTTGCCATTTTTCCTCTGTTTTCCTCTCTTGGATCCTGCGTATCAGCAACCACCCTCCGAGACGGTAAGTACCAAAGTGGCTGACTAGCAGCCAGACTCTCAGACTCTCTTTCAGGGGAAATAGGGGAACCACTTTGTTAGGTTGGGAGGAGGGGAGTGAAGTTTCTGGCTTGAATGAATGAAATCAAGGTTTTTATTTTCTGAATGAATGCCAAATCATGTACTCTCTAATGGGTGAGGAGTCTGACTCCGCATGACCCCAGGACGACTGCATTACATGACAAGGTATTGGTGGATGTTGAAGCCAGCTTCTGTGTTGTTAAGGGAGAACGCGTTTTGAGAAGAGAAGAGATCTCAATTTTAAGGCTATAATGAGAAGATAAGAGCTGTCTAGATTTGGGTTCAAGTCCCAAAGTCTACAAGACGAGAGTATAATTGGGTTTAAGTCCCAAGTCAGTATAATTGGGTTTAAGTCCCAAGTCAGTATAATTGGGTTTAAGTCCCAAGTCAGTATAATTGGGTTTAAGTCCCAAGTCAGTATAAGTGGGTTTAAGTCCCAAGTCAGTATAAGTGGGTTTAAGTCCCAAGTCAGTATATATTGGGTTTAAGTCCCAAGACAAGAGATAGATTGTCTGAAGTTAGGTGTGCACTTCAGACTCCCAAGTGGATCAGGCTGGTCCTTAGTTCCCTTGGTTCCCTTGTCTCTGCACAGTAAGAGTTTACCGGTTTTTTTATCTTAACCTTCTGTCCTATGCACATCTTATATAACCTTAAGCATTGTTTAGAAGATGACAGGCCACAGCAACTTGAGTGTTGGGATTTGTGGGAACAGCAGGAGGGAAAAATTGAAAGAAAGACAAATTCTGTGAATCCCACAGCTCCTCTCCCAGACTGTCTATTATTTCAAAGCCAAGTACCTAAAATTGAAAGACTGCCTTGCCCTCAGAAACTTTATAACTCAGTGTATGACCCATACACTGGTGCAATCTCTGAAATACTTCCCTGCATGCTTCCCCCAATTCCTCCACTCCCTTGAGCATTACCCCCACTGCCACAATCACCTCAACTATCTCAAGGGGGCGCAGAGGCATGTTCCCCACCCCAGCCCCAACATAGCACAAGTCAACAGGACACATACACCCCACAAACAGATCCTGCAACTTTTACTCCTAGAGGGAGAGTGATGCCCCACTATAAAACACCACCTTCTGCAGATGTAGAATTTCATGTTAAAGATTTTACCACGTCTCAACTGCAGAGTTGCCTAAAACACCCGTGGGATGATTTGATTGTAACAGGAGTTAATGTGCAAAAAAACAAAGTGTATTTTGTACAAAGAAATCTATTACCTAATGCATACTCTTGTTCTGTCAAACTCTTAGACTTCGATAAATTAAAAGGGCTTTCTTTGACAGAACACGTCCGCCTCAAGCCAAAAAGGCGATATTCCGTAGACTGGACATCGAAGATACCAGATTCTAGAATTGTCACAACTCCTTCCTCTGATCCTGTAACTCAGAAACTGTTTCCTGTAAGTGCATATCCAAATTTTGCAAACTCAGCACAGCCAGCCATACGAGCTTATCAACCATGGTCTGCTGCTGACATTTATAATTTTAAACAAAGGATGCCAGCCCTTAGCAAAGACCCAGAAAAATTTATTGAAGAACTAAAAAATTTGGCTATGCTCTATAACCCTACAGCCATTGATTTACAGGATCTACTGAGAGTTGTAATACCTAAACATGAGTTTGACCGAATTATTCAGAAGGCCACTAATCCTGATGGGGGACTAGCGAGATGGCCATTACACCCTCCAGGACCTGATATTACCCTTACAGACACTGACATGCAGCGCATGGCTAAGGAAAGAGAAACCCTGTATAGTGCTATTCGTCATGTTTGCAAAAAAAAAAAAAATTAATATGAGTGTAATCCGTGATACCAAGCAGCGACCTGATGAAACCCCAAGAGCATATTTATCATGATTAGAGGGGGTAATCCAAAAAAATTCTAACATAAACCCTGCAGATGCTAATCAGGCGTGGCAAATAACTGACTTACTTCTGCATGGTCTCTTACCAGAAATTGTCTTGAAAATAAAGACTGCTTTGATTGGATATAGAGAAGCCACACCCGAGACTATTTTAGGCGCGGCATCTCAGTACTATGAAGACTTGAAAGAGCAAGTGCAGCAATTAACCAAATGTAATGAACCCAAACCCTTCCAACCTAGGCTTTTAGCAAAAGTAGAACCTAGGCGAAGAGCGTGGGCACAAAATAGTCCATCCAATAAACAGAGACCCTGGAATCAACAAACTAATAGGCAAAATGTCCAAAACGTACAAAATATTTACTGTTATTGCTGTGGCCGTCAAGGCCATTATCAGCGAGAATGTCCACTCCCCTTTTGTGTGTCTCCTCCGCAGCCGAAGAATGTGCCCCGGAGACCCCAATAACTCAAGCTGACCCCAATGACTAGCTGCAGTGGTTGATCACAATAAAACAGAACCCATTATTCAAGTTGAAGTACACTAAAACCTGTGCTTTTGTCATCAACCACCCCAGTTAATTTATAAAGAAGGGACCTCCGTATTATTATCACAACAAATACAGTTGTGATAATTGAGGTTTGTCAAAAGTAAAGAGCTGAAGAGAGAAACGAGAATGTGTTTGAAAGCAAAGAGAAAGTGTAAAATAATATAAAAGAAAGAGAAAAAGAAGAGAAGTTTAAGCAGATAGAAAGCGTCTCTGATTGCCCCCCCCATGCGTGCGATCAGAGCCAGAGCCAGAGCGATAGACAGGAATATGTATGTGAGAAGGAAAGAGGATGTGCAACAGTCGGCCTAATCGAAGCCGACTGAGAGAGAGAGAGAGACAGAGACAGAGACTGAGATAGAGAGACAGAGACATACTGAAGTATCCTTCCATATGATTTTCTTTTAACCTATTGAAATATCTTGCACCCTGCACAATCCCCATCTGATGAGAGTCAATCTTTGTTATAAACAGCAGATGTTCTCATTCTGCTCTATTAGAGAAATCAGATAGCACTCTGTTGCAAAGGAGCAGCAAGGAAAAACAAACAAACCAAAAAGAGACCTTGAATCAGTGAAGTTTTGTAACTGAATGCAGAATGGGCATTGAGACCAATTTAACCTCTAAACAACCCCCCCCCCCCGTGAGAGAGACACTCCATGCACAAAGCAACAGTAGTTGCTGTGGCTTTCTGATTTCTCTAATAGCAACAGAGCCTACGAGCAATCTTTACCAGAGCCTTTTTTTCCTTCCAGTGATCCAGAGAAACATAAGTGACGCTTGTTGAAATTAAAAGAACTTGCGTTTGCCCAATGATGCTAAGCTATTCACTCGGGGATACCCCCCTTGCCTGAAGGCAATAGTAGCAACTGACCTTCCAGTAACCATAAGGCATGAGTTGCACATGCAGGCACCTCATTCAGTCGCTGCCTTGCTGCTGAAAAGTTCTACTCAGGTTCTATCTAATCAGTGATCCCTCCATCACGTTGAGTCGTTGTACTACACTTCTACCTATTGAAAGATTGTGAGACGACAATCCCAGTTTACCTGAAACATGAGTCACGACTTAGCATACAGACCATACAGCTGATCTGAGTATTTCATGTGTGTACCAAGTGTAAAGCGTAATATTAATAAAAATCAACTATCCAAGAGATTAAGACCTGGCCTTGCAAATTTCCCCTTCGTAAATCCAGATATTGTACGTTTACAGATGAGTTCTAGAAATGTGACCACTATAGAATGCTGTGTGCAAGATATGCTGTTGTTCTGCAGCACCCTGCACAATATTCTTCTGATAAGTGTTATAAAGTCTTAGAAGCTTTTTCCCTTCCAAATATACACAGTGCTCAAGTTGACTAAATTATTCACCCTAACTAGTGCATGCCAGTTAGCTAAATCACGTTGTGTAAACATTGTCTCCGATTCAAATTATGCTACAAGTCAAATTTGGAAACACCGAGGGTTTATGACTGCAGCAGACAAATTGCAAATAGCCCACTCATAGATGCCTTATTGAAAGCTATACAACTTCCAAAAAACATTGCAGAGCTCACACCTCTGAAAACACCTCTGTGTCCAGAGGAATTGCACAAGCAAATAAATATGCTTAGCTAGCTGCTTTAGAAGAATAACCAAACTTACTACCTACACCAGTCTGTGTTTCCATACTCTTGACCTGTGGCCAAATTTCTGTCTGTCTATCTAAAGAGGTTTAATAGAATATGTTCTTTGCAAATATACCTATAGCCTTAAAATTACTTCATGTCACCAAGTATTGTGCATAGTCCAAAAGAAATAGTTAGACAAATTTAAATATTTTATCAATTAAGATCCACAAAAAAAATGTAAACTACAAAATTAAAATTCAGATACAATTCTAAATAAGATGTGTAAGATGATAAATAACAATAGTTATGTATGTGAAAAATAATTCAATATTTGCTTGCATTTATCTACCCTTATTCTGTATGTGTAAATTGATGTGTTCAGCTGTTCCCAATCATGCATTCGAGCAGAGCAGTTAATTATATCTTGCTATTCTACCTTTTCTTTAAAGTTAGTCCCCTTTTCTTATTAGAACCTACTATCCAAGACTTAAAACTCTTACCATTCTCTATAGAAATTTGTTTGGCATTAGATATAATGAACAAGTAATAGTTGGCTCTGTAGTCCTTGAGAACATCCCCTTTATCTCGCTGCCTTTCTCCAAATAAAACATGCATTCGCAATTTGTCAAACTGCCCAGAAAGTTAGCTTGCAACTTCCTCATTGTTTATAAGTATAATTATTATCATTCCCAACATAACTTATAGAGATATGTCACAAAAATAAATAGAAGCATTTAAGCATTGTTTAAAGCGCAATAAAATTGTAGTTAGAACAAAATGTTAGCCAGAACCATATTACATATATTTTTCCTGTACTCTTGGACACCCCCCCACAACAACAACAACAACAACAACAACAACAACAAAGGGGGAGGATAGCAGAAGTTCCCTAGTTTGTGAAGTACATTGATGCTCTAGGAAAACCCTTCTTGAAATCAACTTTTATAGAAATTGCCTAGATGTTATTATTGATATGTGAAATATGTGAAATATTGTTAGATCTTTTTAAAGCAAATTTACCTGAAATTGGAGCACAAATCAAGCAAATTGTTCAACGTAAGCACCAGCAAAAAGACTTAGTTCACCTGAATCCCTTCATCCCCCCAGAAGCAAGTGACTTAATAACTATACTAAAGACTATTGCAATCTGTTAACAAAGACCATCCAAGCTTTTCTTCTGCAGAGTCTAGCAAAAGGACACACCGATATATCCACAAAAGTTCAGCGTTCCAGCCTACAAAACAGACAACTCTTTTACAGCTTCTAGAGCACATGAAGAGCCAGACCTGGCTGATGACTTCTTGCCCCAGCACGATCCAGCACCAGAGAGTGAGGACGTTAAAGCATGGGAGCCTGTAATAAACATCAAGGAAACTTCAAAAGATCGTTATGGGGAGAAGTGGCCAAATTTGAATGGCAGAGGTCTCCTTACAATTTGAGATCAAAGAGTCATAATAATAATACTCTAACGAAAGACTCCTAAAGTGAGCCCTTTAGGAGCAGAAGAATATTCACGCTGACTGAGTCACGCTCAGTACCCACTCTTCGACCTTGTACATGTGAACAGCAGTAATAAGAACAGTAGTGTTGCCATCAAACTTATTTCAGAAGAAAAAATGAATATTTCCTGCAGAATTACCTTGCTCCAAATATTTTTTATTGGGATTCATTGAGATGTATTATTGTATCATTATTGGGATGTATTATTGAGATATTCACTAAAAGACATACATTGTCTAAAGTTAAAATCACACAGAACGTTACAGTACTTATCAACCTATCCTAGTGCAAAGTTATTAGTGTGTAATCAGCATGATTAATAAAATGTATGTGGGGAGGGTACTTGTGATAGTCCAGACAGTGTCACAGCCTGTATACCTTCCTGAACACTCCCATTACAGAGACATACAAGCAGTTGCTACAAGAATTAGCTTCATGGAAAGACATCTTACCCATAGTAGCCCTGCCCATGTCCCTAACTGACTAGACAGAGCCTTCACCTTTAAAATTGTTCCCAGATCCATTACATTTATTTTGAAATTCTAGAAAGTAAAAGTCCTGAAATGAGAATCTTGCACCCGCACCAATGTGAATACATAGTGGCCTTTGATACTTTGAGTGGCAAATTATAATAGAAAATAAAAGTAAAGTAAACAACTTTGAAACGCAGCTATTAAGCCCGTTAGAACTAGAAACAAAGACAAACTGGGTAAACACAACACCCATAAATGCATCTTACCCCTAGCCTAAATCTATTCCTATTCATCAAATATCTTTGCCAGCTATGAACTTATGTAAGAGAAAGCAGCATGTTAGTAAATATCCCAATTGATAATATACAGACAATGCAAAATGCAACGCACAGAAAATTGACCAATAAACAGCCATTTTAGTAATCAGTTCCAGGCCTCCCCTCAAAAAAGAAAACACTACAAAATGTAGCACGCCTAGTTTCGTCCAAGAGCCAAGTTCACTTGAGAAGCCCAAACTATTTCTTGTCTCAAATTACCATAGATGCTTTAAATTTTACAATGCCTGAATAGAGACATCAGAACAAGTTTCTGTATAATCAGACTTTATATTTTGCAATTGAAAATGGAGAAACAGTTAACAAAACCCATGACATAGACATTTTCTCTTGCAAACTTTCTGATTATGCAGGTAAATTAATGAAACATCATATTAGAAGTTTTCCCCTTGTTGACATACACAACAGTATCCTGTGTAATTGTAAAAAGCCTGAATTTGAGCTAATTGCTAAATCATAGACCACAGCCGCCTTTAGTCAAAAATAGTCCAGTTGAATGACTCTGAACTTCTATTTAAATCTGAATTTAGAAACAGCCTTGTTTATGAAAAGCCCATACCTTGCGCTTAACATCAAACAAAAAAAAGAGAGTATTTATTCAATGTAGAAATGCCATATATAAAAGTTACCCAAAAGATAGACAAAGAGATGCTCTATAGCCTACCTATTTCCAGACCTTCAATATCATAAAGACTTGTATCATTCCCAGGTAACAAATTTAAGAGAATGTGTCAGCAGAATTGGAAACAGCAATAACAAATGTTGCCATGAGTATTACTAATCTTCAAGCTGAGATCTCTTCTCTTGGAGATATAGCAGTACAATACTGTCTAGCCCTTGATTTGATATTAGCTCAAGAAAGCAGGACCTGTGCCGTGGTCCAAGAAAAATGTTGCTTCTATGTAGATCATACAAGTGAAGTGCAGAAAGAAGTAGAGAAAATAAAGAGTGCTATTAAAGTTCACCATACAGAAGTACAAAGCTCAGAAAGCGAGTGGAGCTCAATGTAGAATTCAATGTGGAGCTGGCTCCCTGATGTAACAGGATGGTCCCAGAGATTGTTAAAAAGCTATTCTAATTGCAATAAGTCTATGTTGCATTGCAACCTTAATAAAACACTGCTGCACGAGAGAACCCAAATGGTTCAGAGACAATGTACAGAGAGAAAATACTTAGAAATGCATCCATTAAGACCCACAACATATTGAGCTATTGATATGCTCAAAAGGTGGGACTGTTGCGGGAATATTTCAGGTATGATCATAACAATAGCTAGTGATAACAACATTTAAATGATTGAGAAACTAATATTGATTTCATGCTTCTAATAAAAACATGTATCTGTTCTCCTGTAAGATAGAACCAGCAATGTACTAGCTAGATGTGTTGAGCCTCATCATAATGAACTTTGGTCCACTAGCAACTATATGCATTCTGTATTGTTTTAGTTTATCTTGACCTCCATCATTCGTGTGTGGTGCCTTTCTCTGTTTTGACTTAGAGACAAATTACATCATTCCTATGTGCTACCCTGTATTATTGTAAACTTTCCCCTGGTACAAAGGTGATTCTGTACAAAAAGCTAGATATGCTAATTCTGATGTTTCCAGTTTCCTATATAAGAGTGATACCCAATATACTTAATTCAGTCAGAGGTCTATCTCTGGCTCCCTCAGCTGATGTGTCTTCTTCAATAAACCTATCTTTAAGAAACCAATACGTGAGTATCTTTGGTCTCCACTGTAACTGAGTATAGTTGCTTGCATGAATATAACTCCTTTGAAGTTATTGGGTGGGAAGTCACTGATCTATGGGAGGTCCCTTCCCCATCTTAAGGTTATTCATCCCTAGTCTACATTTAGGCCAGTTACTGTATCAAAGCATTATAAATAATTAGAGTAAAGATCTTTCTCATAAGAGATCTGTGACAATAAATGACCCCTTTCTCATAAGAGGGAGTCATAGGCCTCCCTGGGGGACTCAAATTCCTGCCACACCCATCAACCCCCTTGCTGCCACATCTCTCTGCCTGCCTGCCTGCCTGCCTGCCTGCCCCCCATTACCACCACTCTCCCCACATGCTCCCACCCCTACCCCACCGCTGCTGCCACTGCTCACTCTGCAAATCCTCTCAGAGCAGACAGGTGCGCATAGTTTCTGAAGAACTGTGTTGGCTGGAACAATGGCCAATGTGGCTCCCCAAAGAGCTAGCCAGGCTGAAATGTCTTGCTCTGAGGGGGTCCTTCCTCAGGGCCAGGAATTATTAGGGGGTGGGCTATCTTGGAGATCACCTGCATAGACCGGCCAGTTCTTTGAACAGAGCTGTGCTGCTGTCTGCCTCACCCCAAAGAAGACTGCTCCTGCTGGAGGCTCCATTGAGGTTGGAAATGGAGCCATAGTCATATACAGGCTTGGGGGGGGGGGGAAGGAGTTTCGGGGGGGAGATGGGGAAAACAACCCAATTTTCTCCCTCTATTCCCACAGGCCTTCACCTGCCATGTTGTATGGCTCACATTTGGGAATGGCGTCTTACTGTATACCAGTTGCATAGGTTGGTCCACTGAAGTTACAAGGCTCACCAAGCCAACACAGCCACCACCCTCCACCTCGATCCCAACCCAGATTCTGAATGCAGTGTAGCAACTGATCGCCTAAGGCAGCCTTCCCTATCCTGGTGCCCTTTGGATGTGTTGGACTGCAATACCCATAATCCCCAGACAGCACAGCCAATGTTCATGGATGATGGTGGTTGTAGTCCAAGACATCTAGACAGCCCCAAGTTGGGGAGGGCTGGTATTTTTTTTATTATTATTTATTTTCCTTTTTATTGTGAATATCAACAAAAGAAAATACATTGTGAAAAAGCAAGCAAACAAACAAAATCATTATAAGGGTATAAGGGCAGCAGGAGCGGCTTTGAACATTACAATCCAATGGAGCTAACTGAATGCCGAAGTCCTTCCATGGTGGCTGGTGCCCAAGGCCATCACATCAGAAAGGGAAGGTGATGAGGGAGGCTGCACAAAATACAAGAGCAACCATAGCCTATGCAACTTTCCCATTCAAGTTCGGGCATTATGTCCTTCACCACTAGGCAGTCTTGGGCAACAGCTATGCATTCAGCCGGCTGTGTGGCATCATTGCATAAAAAGCAACTCTTATCCCAAGTTTGCTCTAATGGAGTAACAATTCCTCTACGAATACTTGTCAAAAATGGTAGGGGTCGGCAGCTGGATAATAACAAAGAAACAAACTCCCTGCGCAGGTAGGAAAAGCAAGGCAGCATCTGCACATGTGTCTATTTCCTTTCTTTCAATATTCCTCCAAGTTATTAAAATGGCATGATAATATTATGAGGGAGAAACATTAAATTCTAGATATTGGCTTTAAAGAAAATTAAAGGGAATTTCCCAAACGTCAGGCAACAAAGGTGGGAAGTAAATCTGTTTGCTGCCAGTAAATCAGTTTAACGGGAAGAAACGATGGTCTAATTGAGCCGCTGATAGCATCAAGGAGTACACAAGGGACCACGGGTGCCAGATGCATTATTTGTGGCTTCCAGACGAGTTTTTAATGAAAGCTGTTTCCAGAGTCATGCGCCGCTGAGCATTGTGAGTTTGGTTCACTGTGTTTGAAATGGAGAAGTAAGAACTTCGGAGCTCACTCTTGGGTTCCTTTGGAGGGAAAAGCTAATGGCAAGACTGCATTGCTGACCAACTTGGGGTGGGGCGCAGGGATGGACAGAAAACAGAAAAAAATGGCCATGGTTGAACAAAGGAGGCTTTTAAGAAGAGGCTGGACAGCCACCTCTCATGGATGGTTTAATCAGTTTTCCCACACATTGCAGAGCGTTGGACTAGATGATCCTTGTGTCCCCTTCCAACTCCCCAATTCTATGATTCTGTGGCTCTATGATTCTATGAAATGAGATTATATTTAGGACACCTATGGCCAATAGGAATTAGGCAACAAGCCTATACACTGTTTTCTTGGAGTTAGCTTCGCTGAACCCAATGGAACTTACTTTTCAGGACACATGTGTAGGATTGCACAGTCTGCCGTGTAGCTAGTTGCAATCTAGCCAATCTATGCATGTCTACTCAGAGAAGTAAGTCTTAATGAATCAATGTTCAGTGGAACTTACTCCCAAGTAAGTGGGTTTGGTATTGCTGCCTGACCTATCGAAATGGAATGGGACTCGGTCATTGGGACTTAGTTCAATTGAATTTAGTGGACCTTAATCACATTTTGTTTTTGCAAAACCTCCAGGGTTATAGGTACCAAAGGCAGTTTTGGATATAGGTCACAATCCACATGCACGGGTCAAACTAACCTATTCAGCTCCACCACTCCACATTCTAAAAGGGCTGCGCTGAATGCTTTCTCCATCCCCACCCCCAAGACATGGGGAATTTCTTTCCTTGCTCAAAAGTAAGCATGGGGACCAGATCTGGAGTGGCACCCTAGTGTGGGAGGCATGGAGCTTTAGCCCCTTTGCTGTCACCGTGGCCCTAAACTGGGTTGGGAGACTTGCACCTGCTGTTTGCATTGCCAAACAATGATCTATTGAAGTGAAGGGATTGCTTTTTGGGGCCGTGCAAATTGCAGCCACAGGGAACTCAATTCAGATCAGGACCACAGCTGGGGGAAAGGGTTAAAGCTCCCCCTATTCCCTGCCCCTTACCATGCTAGGGTCTGAATCTAGATTTGGTCCCCACACTTACTTTTGCTAAGAGAAAATAAAAGTCAGGCTTTCCATGAATGTGTAGTTTGAACCTGATCAGCCCAGGGATGGGAACAGGGGGATTCCCAAGCGCTCCTCAAACTGCCTTGGGCTGTGCATGTGTCACTATATGCATGCCCTGCTTCTCGATCATTCTCACAGTTTTAACCCCTCTTTATATACTCGTGGAGCAACATGGGTTGGTCAACTCTCATTCCTGGGAATTTAAGAAAACTTCTGCCCAATGCTTCCTTCACGTTTATCCAACCTCAGGCCTGCGTGGCCAATCCAGCCCACATGGGGTCTAAGCTGGCCACTGGGGTTCCTCAGGTGGCCAATTCCCTTCCTTTGGTCACACCCACTCCCCCCCCCCAGATTGTTTGGTGGTTTCCTGGCTTTTGTGTAGTGTTTCCCCATTCTGAAAAGTTTAAATGCTCTCAGAAGGTTTCATTACTGGCAGTAAGAGCTTTACAGGTATCTGTAAAGGGGTGTTAGAGTAAGGTTGCAGTCCTATGCACACTTACCTGGGAGTAAGACCAATTGAACACAGATGCACACTCACCCAACCCATCTCACAGGCTGTTTCAGAGCCTCCGAAAAGGTCCTAATTCAACTCGGGGTGCTTCGGGCGGTGCCCGCCTTGTCTTGGAAATGAAGCCGAGGTTAGATTTCCCCCCCCCCAAAGCGGGTCAGCCATAGGACTCCTAACTTCCTGTTCCCCTGCTCTCCCTTTTATGGCCCCTTCCCCCCCAACTCAGAGCTGCAGCTGCAGGGATTTACTGGAAATTAGGGCTGTTCACGGACCTCCGATCCGATCCAGATCCCGATCTGTCAGGTCCGGATCCTGATCTGTCAGGTCTGCCACATACCAAATAGAGTACCACATTTGCTGGTCATGGAGGGTGTCGTCATCACCTGATGCGAGAGGTAAATGCGGTGGAACACAACGAGGAGAGAGGACGATGGGGGACGATGCGGAGGAGGCAGCAGGTAAGCCGGGAGAGTGGGAGGAGGGAGGGGTAGAGCGGGAGGGAGTGCTGTGCATGGATCCAAATTGGATCCGTATTGCGGATCCGATCCAGTCCAATCTGGGCCTGATCCGATCCAGTTCGGATCCAGATCCTGGAGGCCCGGATCAGCCCAATCAGCTCCAGATTTGGGATCCGGATCCAGATCCGTGCACAGCCCTACTGGAAATGCATCCTCTTCTTGAAAGCCCACCTTGTCATGGATCCGGGATTTGGCCCAAGACGGTGCACAGCCCTACTTCCACTGTCAAGGATTAAGGATTTCCTCATTCATGTCCCTTTCCTTTTTTTTCTTTTTTTCTTTTTTTGCTTTAAAGAGCTGAGTTAATCCCTCCCTCCCAAGGTATTTTATTAAGGTCAGTCTTCCCACAGAAATTAATGCCTGCCTTTTGTCCTCCACTCTTGAGGCATGAACCTGTGGTTTAAGTATCATTCATTGAGAACTTCAGAGGAGCCATTTGTAGTAATTGTTGCGCAGTTCTCCTGTGGAGATTAAAACGAAAACCACTGAGATGATGGAGCTAATAAAAATACCATTCACTCAAGTGTTGTGGGCACTTAACGTTTGCATTATGCTTACAGAAACTGCAAAACATCATTTGGGCCTCAATAACCTCGAAAAACAGAGCTGCGCTTTGGGAACCACTACATTGTGTTTTAGATCTTTTGAGAACAACCAAGGCTTAGAAAATGCACCGGATCTCATATTAAAATAAAATATGGAAATAATTTGTCTGCAAATAGCATTTTAGGTGCTTTAATGTACAAAAGAGCACCTCTAAGTGGCAACATGATTTTAGGTTTAGCTAACACAGCAAGCTTGTAAATAAGAATATTTCCCAATCCTTCACATAACTACTCGTGTGTGTGTGTGTGTGTGTGTGTGCGTGCATGCGTGCGTGCGTTTCTCGCTCATTCGCTTTCTCCTGCCATCTCTCCCTCCTCTCTCTCTCTCTCTCTCTGGCTGTTTCTGCACCGTACGGGTGTAGAGGGAGTAGGAGATGAGCCCAGAAGTACCTGCTTCTGGGCTCGTTGCTCTAATCCAGATGAAAGTGCAATGACCTGGCTTCCTCCCGGGCCGTTGCATTGTCACGCCCACCATTTGGGGCCCTGGAGCTGAAAGTGTGTTCATATGGGCCCTTTCCACACCAGGCATTTTGCCTGGGATAGCCCCTGGGTGCTCCCTGTGAGTGCCAATGATGCACAGGGAGTCCCGGGGGCAGGGGGTGGGCACAAGATTTTTCTGGGAAAACACAAACCAGAAAAATCCCGATTCTTCCGCTGTCCCGGGAAGTTCCCGGTACTTCAGAAGATGTGCCTGCCTGCCCCGGGTGCTGCCACACCATGCAGCTCCGTGCCCAGCAGGGGAGGTGGTGGCTTCAGTTTCGCCACCCCTGGGAGGGCAGGGAGTGGGTGGGGGCCCACGCGCATGAGTTTTTAAAAAACAATTTACCTAACCTTTTGCAGTGGAGGGCAAGAGCACTCTTCCCCGTGTTAAAAACAAAACAAAAAATGGCGGGCACAGCCCGGGCCATCGCACAATTGGTGTGCATTAGGGTGACAAACTCAGAAGCAGGCACTTCCGGGTTCGCTGCCCCTCCTGCCCTCTACACCCCTCTGGTGTAGAGAGGGCCATAGAGGAGGAGTATTGAACCCCTTTCAGCTTGAGGGTTGAATTCAATTTTGGGGGAGATCTCAAGGGCATCTGCGTTCCAGTGATGGGCCAGGCTGAAGGCACAAGGACAGGGCTAAAACCACGGGCATATTTCAGCTTAAAGTTCTTGCCATCAGTGCCTGAGACTTAAGAGGGGCATTTCAACCTTTTAGAGTGGGAGCGAGTACAGCACAAAAGCCAACAATCCACCAAATGATTGGCTGCCAGGGAAAAGGGTGTGTCATTGTCCATCTGGAGAATTCAGATATGGATCCCATGTGGGATTTTGTCAGTGGGCCTGAGGTTTGACACCCCTGATACAGAATATTACAATCAGTCGTTAGTGGGAGCCCCAACCAATCATTTCCCTGATTTCAGTGAAGCACACGTGAGGCCACGGTAATATTAGGGATGGGTAGAACTTCCTGGTTTTACTCTGCTGAGTTTTGGTGGTGAGTGGAATTAACTTCTTTTGCTGTCTCAAAACTCCAGAGTAGATCCTAGACATGACCGTAAACATTAGGGTGACCAGATAAAATCCAGGTCAGGGCTCATGTAATTTTAACAGTTGTAGAGCAAAGGGAATTTCAGCCAGTGTCGTTTGTATGCAATTAGTTCCTGGTGAAATCCCCTCTTCATCACAACTGTTAAAAGTTGCAGGGGCCCTGCCTTCTTTTGTATATGGTCACTCTAGTATAGTGCCTGCACCTTTAACTGTTGTGATGAAGAGGGAATTTCACCAGGAACTAATTGCATACAAATGACACTGGCTGAAATTCCCTTTTCTCTACAACTGTTAAAGTTACATGAGCCCTGACCTGGATTTTGTCTCGTCAGCCTAGTAAACATGTCTTTATGTTTGTGTTTGATGTAGGCCTTTCTTCCTAGTACTTATGTTTGGGATTGCAGCCTAAGTGGCTGAATCTGGTAACTTGAGAAATTGACAGGATTTCCCTGGATTTGTCCTGGTTTTTCTTCTATCCTGGGTGTGGGGGGATTTTCTGTAATTTTCTATAATGTCCTGGAATTACAAGTTTTACCCTTTAAGGCCACCATTAGTGTGGCAGGGGGTGGGTATGATGATGCACTGTCTGGAAATGAGTCATTCCCCCACCACCACTACTCTGATTGGGGACATTATAGAAAAGGACCCAATTGGAGCAGTGCTGCAGTGGGGAGGGGGGCAGGGATGACACACTTTTCCCTCCTCCACTCCAATCAGGCCCTGGTTGGAGCGGAGGAGGGGAAGCATGCATTCCGGGGCCTCCAGAAAGTGCATCCTTCCCCGCCATGCTAATGGCCACCATTAGCATGGCAGGAGGAAACGACACACTGGCTGAATTCAGATGACACAATAAGCAACTGGGGGGTGGGGGGGAACAATCGTCAGTTGTATTCACTATCGTGTCGTCTGAATGCTGCCATAGTCAACTCAGCGCTGATCCTAATCCACACCACAGTTGATTATTTATTACCATGTTGTGTGGGGAGTACCCCCTAGATGAACAACTGTAAAGTTGATTATTACCCCACCATTGACTATCGTGTTGTCCAAATTCAACCACTTTCTGGAGGCCCTGGAAAACATGTTCCCCCTCTCCCAGGCGTCCTTTTTTTTTTTTTTTTTTGGTTTCCCAAATATGTTTACCCATATATATAGATATAGATATAGATAGATATAGATATAGATATAATCACAATTACAACAAGTACTGGAGAAGCAGGAGGCAGTGGTCTAATGATACCTACATTAAAATGATGGATTTCACCACAGATTCCTATGGGAAGCTGTCATTTCCATGCTTGGGTACTTGAAAGTGATTTCCCAGTATAAACCAGGAAATGGCCTATCATTTAAGGTAGATTCCTGCACTGAGCAGAGGGTTGGACTCGATGGCCTTATAGGCCCCTTCCAACTCTACCATTCAATGATAAGGTGGCCCATTCTTCACTGTTAATGTCTCTGTCTCTCCCTGCCTCCCTTCCCTTTCTCAATGGGATTTGACAGGTTAGATCACAATGCTCAATGGCTGTGTTTGTTCACCCACAAACACACACTCCTGGCCTCCCCGCCTCCCCCAGCCTTGCACACTCTGGTGCGTATCAGCACCAGAGGGTGTGTACATGCAGATTGGCAGCATTTTGAAGCTGCTGGAGCTGCTGCAGCCATGCCTTCTCCTTGCCACCAACAACTTTTTGAGTTGCAGGAGTATTGCCTGAGAGGAGGGGAGATTACCCCAGCCCCCTAAGTCCCTATGCCTCCTCACAGGCCCACTATTAGACTATTGCTTCCAGACAACCACAGGCAGGTCAGGAGCTGGAAGTGGGGTCTGCAGTGTGCCTGAGGTCATGTGATGCCCAGTGGTGCTCTGTTTTCCATGAGGTTGTTAAGTCCAGAGTTTAACAATTACCTAAGTGCACCATTGTGTGTCTTACTTTGAATTGGGGTCCCCTGATTTTTTAGGTCACTGGGCACATTTGAAATTTTGAGAGTGTCATAGGTACTCTCACAATATGGCTACCATGGGATGGGCTAATAATAATAACGATAGTTATTTCAATAAAATAAATGCAAAATCAGGAGAGGCAGGGGGCATGACAGGCCCTAGGAGAAGTATTTGCAGGCACATTGGTTCCCACAGGGCACCACATTGGAGACTCCAGTTTAAAATTATGATCAAATTTAAATCCGTTATCAATTGGAATTAAGAAGTATCCATATTCAAGATAAGGGGGCTGCACAACAGAACAGATTCAAAAGGCTATATTGTCTCTAAAGTTATATATAAAATGTTCTCTTATCATTCTATTAGTGATACCTTGTACACTAGGACATGTTTGACCCCCCCAAGCTAATTCTTAACCATTGAGAGCTAAACCCCCTCAAATTAAAAGTTTCAAAGCACTGGCTAAGCCTTAACTCAAGTGCTTAAGGGAGGCTATTGCTATGATAAAAGGGAGCTCTCTGGAGCTCTTTGTGAATTGATTCTTAACAAGTTTTACTTTGATGCTGGATGAAGATCCCAAGACAATGTGGCCCTTTTGTACAATTGCTTGGCCTAAAGGTTTTGGGTTTTTTTTAATGTCCTCAATATTATGTTCTACTTTATCTTAAAACAAATTCTGATCCTCATTCATCGTATTTCCTCAGATTAAAAGTGCAACACCGTACTACCTCACTGGTATCACACATGGCATGAGATGTAATAACATGTACTCTTGTGAGGTAAAAACAGAAGGGTAGGCGCTTGCTGGTGCACAGAGCCAATTCTGGGCCACCTTTCATTCCATGCAGCCATTTTGGGTTTGGTTTGGTTCCCTTGTTTGGCTTGAATGCACAGCGGCAAGCTGTGCCAGTTACTGTGAAGCTTGAATGTGCAATTCTGTGGGGCAGGTACCAATGGCCTACTCCCTACACCACTGTGGGAGAAGAGAACTGCAAGCAGGAAAGGTTTTAGGAAATCTCGCTTATATTGGCATGGGTTGAGATAGTTTGCTGGTCAGAATTTTCAACAGTAGAACGCCAATGGAAATACCTCAATAGAAATGTCTTTTTGACTTTTAATAATTTTACTCTGGACCTTCCGTCTTCAGAAACTTCAGGTTAACTATATGAAATAACTAGCAATTACAGGAGAAGTGGAAAACCCTTCTCCACTCCCACCCCCACCATGCCCATCGGTGCAAGAGCTAATAGTTATATCCAAAAGATCAGTGAATCAATTGGAAAACCTTAGGAGAATTCAAAGCAGTTATGTGATTTGGATCACAACTTCAATATGCTGAACTATCCTTGTCATTTTCTGAGAGGGATATGCATTAATGCTATAGATCCTTCAAGATGCCATGAACTAACTTAAATCATAACACCATCATGAGTACAGGAATAAAATGGACTAAATCCATTTACATGGGCCTAAGCACAATTTTGTTGCAGAAAAGGGTAATATAATTTGAAAGTAAAAATGAATACAGTGTACAACTGTGTGGTAAGGGGTTCCAGGGACCCCGAAGATCCGTGTCTGGCCGCTGACCAATCACGTACAGACACGCCAAGTGGTGAACTCAAAAAGCTTTTATTTTGCTGCATTGCAATGCGACTGCTCTCCACTGAAGGTGCGGGGAACAGCCCCGATTACAAGTAGGGCGCATATATTTATACCCAAGGGTCATCAGCCAGCAAGTGTGTGCATCATGTAGTACTTTTCCATTTTCAGCTCATAGACTTATATTGAAAGCACATGTCAGCTACTGTCTAAGAGAAAGGAGGGGACATAGGGAGGGGGAGGGGGGGAGCTTTCTAAGCAGTGATGTAAAAAGGAAAGTAACTTCGTCTGGCATCTTCTTTGCAGCTTGACCACTATGCTTTGAAGCCAAACTATTCGAATGACAGGAAACTTGTGTGGTGAAGCTAGAAACTTTCTATACTTGCATCAGCTTAAGCATAAGCGTTGTGAATATATGTCTGAGTGCTTCACACCTGTCTATGGTTAGCAGCCAAGCGTAGGTGTTATGCACAGAGTGTGAGTGTCAAAGGTTTAAACATACACATTTGTCAAAAGGTCAGGGTCATGACATGTCCACATGGCTGCATGGCTGCCCCCTGGCTATAAAATGTTTGGTTTGGTTTTAACTTCTTTTTATGCTTTTTATGGTTTTAAATTTTGTATATCGGTGTTTTTAATGTTCAATGTTTTTAATTTTTGTAAACCGCCCAGAGAGCTTCGGCTATGGGGCGGTATATCAATGGAATAAAATAAATAAATAAATAAATAAATAAAATTAACAAGAAAAAAATAAAAGATGTTGTGGCAAGCATCTTCAGCCCTGATCTGCCCCCCGCATTCTCCTGCCAGCACTGTGCTGAAACCTGTTTGACACTTCCCCATTATCTGCTCCTTTCTGTGGGCCCCTGAATTTGGTAAGGTAGACAAGGGCGCTGCTCATCCACCCCTTTTCTTTAACAGTTTAAAGCTCCTTGCAGCAACTAGAAACAGTGGAACCTGCTGCACAATAAAAAGAATCTCTCCCATTCCCAGAAAGAGCAGCAACTGTAGGATATCATAAAGCATTGTTGTTTTCTAGGTAATTGTATTGTAGGGGGAGAAGCCATCTCCCCTCCTATGTACATATGGAGACAGCCATACAGTGAGGGAGAGAGAGCTCCTAGCAACTTGGAGTACAATCCTATATATGTTTACTTTCAAGTAAAACCCAGTGAATTCAGTAGGGCTTACTCCCAGGAATGTGTATGTAGGATTGTAGCCATAGGCCAGATCTACATCAAGCAGGAATCAGATACCAGGTCCAAGAGATAGCATATAAATCAATCATAGATCTTGCTGGAGGAATCCAATTTGTTTACCTGCTTTCTTCAAACCAAAATGCACAAACACTGAGCAAGAAAGTCATTATATTTCTGAAGGAGCAGAAAATGGTACGTGGCTTCTGAACTAGTTCTAAAATGAGTGTTTCTGCAAGAGTTCATTAATGTCTTCATTATTTTGTGTTTAAAAATAAAAAAATACGGGCTATAAATTAAATAATCACTAAGCTACACTCTTCCTACCAGAGCTGTGATTTCAGTCAGGGCAGACTGGGAACATGCAGAGGCTGCCAAGTCTGTAGAACTGAGGAAGGCAAGCATTAATATGTTGCATTGCATCTTTCCATGATGCCTGCGTTTTGCTTTGTCTGCTTTCTTAATGACAGATTTCTTTAACCCTCTTTTTGCTAGAAGAAAATACTATTAAAAGCCCTTGTACCTTGGTTATTATATTAGCTTGATCTCCAGCTACCACTTCCATTTGAAAATTTCGATAAGCGCTCTCAATGGTCTTGATTTTATTTACAGCACAAGTAATTCCTTGATTCTTCTCAATGATAACTTGGCCAATACGCACAAACAGCCATGCAGCCCCATTCACCCATCACATCAATACACTCACACACTGGCAACACGCACACAAACCTCTCAGGATCACCCACCCAAACACACACACACACACACACACACACACATCTATTCATAGACAAACAGCCATGCACCCCATTCACACACCACACACTCCCAACATGCACACAAAACATACGAAGTCCCTCAGGACCAACCACCCCAACACACACACACATCCATTCAACCATGCACCCCATTCACACACACACTCACACTCACACATACACACACACCTCCTACCCAAGGCTCCTGCTCCTGCTCCTGCTGCTTGCACATGCTTCCAGCCCCTCTCCCAGGGCTGCGTGGGGCTTGTCCTTGCCCTCCATGAATGCGCAGGCTAAGAAAATCCCTGGATCAGCCCGGAGAAAGGGCTGGAAGTCATGCAGGGCAAGTTCAAGCCCCGGATAGCCCTGGAAGAAGGTCTGGAAGTCGCATTGTGTGACCCCCAAGCCGATCCGGGGATTTTCTTGGCCTGCGCAACCACGTCGGCCAAGGACAAGCCCTGGATTAGCCCTTGGAGGTCGGCAATTCCTGGACTTTTTTTAAAAAAATGCCTATTTCTGCCCGGATGCCATTTTGGCACCCCATTTCCGGACTTGTCCGGGGGAAACCAGACGTATGGTCAGTCTATAAACACAGCCAAGGATGCTTGTTAATGATGTTGCATGACTTGTGAATCACCCTGAACAACCCAGCAAGAAACCATGGTTTCTCAAGGTGGTTGTTCAAGAAAATAAGCTACACGATCTGGTTACAAGCCACCCTGACTGTGTTCAGACAGCAATTGATCCTGGATTTGTTTGCTGTTTGGCTGATCGCTTAAGTTGTTTTAAGATATATGTTGTCTCAGTGTATACTGTCTGTGTGTTTTTATGTTTTTAAATTTTGCATATTGTATTTTTAATGTTTCTAACCTTTATAAACCACCCAGAGAGCTTTGACTATAGAAATGGAAACAACAACGACAGCAACAGCAACATGCTAAATGATGGTTCAACGAACAACCCACAGTTCTAAACAACCCACGCTCAACCACTGAGTGTGGGTTAGCATGTAGTGCGAACAGCCCCATGCAAGAAACAGAGGCCTAAAGTACAACCATTACCAATCCGCCTGCAATTTTTATACCTATAGAGCAGGGATGTGCAACATCTGTCCTGCAGGTCTAATTTGGACTGTGGAGCTCCTGTATAGGCCTGCAAAGCTTCCATGCCCCCCAAGCTGTACCCCTGGAGAAATCCCCCAGAAGGAATCCCCAGTGTTATCTCTGATTTCCAATCAGAAGTTGCAGTGGGGATGTGGACCAGCGGCGGAAGACTCAGCCAGCACCTGAATGAGTGGCTGCTCTTCTCATCACATTCAGTGGCATGTACCACCAAGGCCTGCCAGGAGGAGGGGCTGCTCATCCCGGTTATTGGCCGGGTCTCTTTCTCCATGCTGGTTTTGGAAGCAAGGTGCCACTGAGCAAGTGAGCAGTGGTATCTCCTGCTCCTCCTTCTCATCACCGCTGATGTATGTGCCAGAGCAAGAGAGAGATGGATAAGCAGGTTGCAATTGTGAAGGGAAGGCGCAACTCCAGGGTGCTCTTATCAATCTGTCCCTGCTGGGGTGTGGGCCCTTGGCAGGTGGCTGACCATACCTACCTTTGATGCAGTTGCTGAGTGGTTTCTCCCCCCATGGTCTTAAGGAATAAAATCTTTCCATCCCAAAGCGTGGCTTCCCAGACAATCTGCAGCCAAATACACAATTCTCAAAAGGGCACCATGGATTTCTGTTGATGGTAAAAGCAGGATGTTCTGTTTTTTTCTCTTAATGCCTGAAAATAACTTTTTAAATTGAAAGCATACATCCCCATAATGGTTGGTCCTAAAAAGCTTTCTTAAGTCCTTTTCTTAACTGTCTCCAGTTCCTCTTCCAACATCTCAATTATTCTGGTCTGAAATTACAAACATTAAAACCCTCTTGTAAAAGATGGAATTGCACCTCTAAGGTATCCTTTTATGAGAACAACAAGCAAAAGGAAAATACAATTTTAAAAACCCCACAGAATGGGGCATTTAATCATTTTTTGAGAGCAAGGCTCTTTCTATGTTATATGTTCCAATATTGTTTAGTCAGCTGCTCCGGGATTATTCTTGATTCCTTGTTTTCTGTATTGATTTTCAGAAATACTGCAATATGTTTTTTTAAAAAATTGAGCACATATGTTAAGCTTCAGAAGGTGCCAAAATGTTGGCAAGGCCCTTCATGTTTCATAAATCAAGCAAGGTGGAGGAACTCAAATGTTTAAGTGATTTTAAATGATGGCAAGAGTGTTTGAACGATGGCCAAACGTTGGTGCATGCAGAAAGGAAGGATGCTATAATCAAGGCAAGTACCTATTCCACAAGCCATCACAACCAATCCAGATTTAGATGGCTGCAGCATCACAACAATATGTACACAAGTAACACAGCCATCATAGATGAAACATTACATGCCCTGTCTACACAAACAGCAGATCACATGGTAAAACTAGGGACTGGATTAGATAGAGGCTCTATAGTTTTCAACTATAGATTTGCTTGGTCACCTCTAATAAAGAATGTGTGGGTAGTCCCCCCACATGTCATGAATTTTAATGTGCAGTAGGAGGGCTTTATTAAATAATAAGGCTTCCCCCACATTAACTCATTGGTCATCTGTACTATTCACCCAAGGTCAAGTCCCCACCCCACCCCACCCCACCCCAGCTAATTCTTTGGCATCATCTTGGAGTGGAGACACAGCCAATCCCAAGCAATGTCTGACAGTCCCCCGCATCCTGTAACTCATCAAGACTAACATAACCCACCAGTGATGGGTTTGACAAACCTTGTTTTCCCAGTCCCCAGCAGGCAGCAAAAACAAGACATCTGTTCACCACCACCACCCCACTTAATGGGGCAGCATCCATGGCTGACAGGTGGCATATGATTTTAGGGTGGCCACTTGTGAATTGCCGAAGAAAGAGGACACTCAGCCAAAGAGAACTAAAAAGGGTCCTGTTAACTACATATACAGTACAACTCAGCGCAGTGTGGACGACTGTGCCCAGGTAACCTGTGTGCTTTGCTCAGTCTGCTATCCAGGTGCTATTGATGGGTAACTTCAAGGCCCAGCTGTTCCTTCTGATAGCTCTATCTTTAAACTGGAATTGGACTGGACAGCCTTTCAAATAGAAGATGTCTTCAAAGGATAGTCCTCTGAAAGCCTTTCAAATAAAGGACTGTCCTATGTAAAATGAGTACATGACCACCCTATTGGCTTGGTAGGTTATACATTCCATAGGCCAGGGCTAGTAAGTACCAACATGGAGAAGAATTTACCAGCACCTACCAACACAAGATAGCATTGGAAATTGGTCAAAGGTGGGCTCAAATTCATTGGCCATCCCAGATCAATGTAGCAAAGGAGACAAATCCTTTCAACAGGACAGCAGGTGCTAACAGTGCTCAGTCATTTCTTGTACAAATTAATGTACGATGTACTCTCTCCCCAAAATCTGTGCCAAGTAAGACAACATTACACCTAGCCTAGCTACTTTGATGAATGACACGATCTACTGTGATGGATGGCATCAGCCCAGGGAACATTGTGTTTTGAATTCTATATAGTAGCTGGAGAAAAGGCAGCAGCAAAGACTGCAAACATCTTACATGGTGCTGATCATATTTACATTGTGACTGGCATGTATAAGCCCCATTTTTTACTTCTGGAAGTCAAGAAATAGCTTGGCACACCACATGCAAGAGCCGAGCGAGCATATTGGGCTACATGATGACCATGTCTGTCTTTCACTCCCCTCCCTTTTTTTCCTTTTTTTTTTTTTGAATTGGTATCTTCCATAAATAATTTTATTCCCATCCCAACTTCTTCCCAGAAGCTCACAAAGAGTTTCTCCCATTTTAACATCGAACAATCCTATGTGGCGAGTTAGTCTGAGAGATGCTGACCAGCACAAGACCATCAAAGGAATGTCATGGCTGAGTGAGACAATTGACCCTGGGTCTGTCCAGCCTAGTTTGAGCACCCTATCCACTATGCCACACTGCCCCATTATGATCTGGGTTTGCTGGAGGGGTTATTAAAATACAAATGTTATTTTAAGATTTCCATTCCTTTCTTTGCACCACCCAGAGCTCGATTTCACACAACCATTTTGACACGTCAAGAAGTTGGCTGGATCAGTGGTTCAGTAGTGATTTACTGGTTTATGTTATGGTGGTCATCTAAGTGCACACATGACTTGTCAGAACTTGCCATCACAAAGGACTAGCCACACAATGGCTTGCTGACCTCTGATTTGTATTCATGCCCAAAGAGCCCTGATGACTCTGAACAGAATGCCAAGCAGGACCAGTTTCCTGGTCAGCTAATTCACAGTTCTGTGATGTGGCGATCACTCCAAAAGGAGGAGGAGAAGGAGGAGGAGGAGGAAAGAAGAAACCTGAGATTGCTTGAACAGTCAGGTTAGTGTGAAATTCTCATAAATATCAATCAGGGAAGATTCCAGGGGGTAACAGGAATTCTCCTCCTCCAATGTATTTCCTGCCATTCCATTCATCCCCCATCTGTTGTTGCTGGGTTGGATCCAGGATCTGGCTTCTGTAGATGGAAGGGCTCATAGATGTGTCTGCCCAATTTGGGAGGATACCTCCTCTCCCCCACCAAAGCCTACTCCATTCGGCAGGGTCCCCCTGACTTTCTGTGTAGCATTTTCAGGGGGCTGGATGGGGCTGTCATGGGGAGGCAGTGGTGGGGATCTCTTCTTCTGCTGACCCAGTTGCATGTGCTGACAACATTTTTAAGGTCCTTTGGCATGGATTCAATCCTTGCTGTTCTATGGAATGGTCTTTGCTACCTCTTCACCTGCTGATATCGATGGAGCTGGACAGGAGCTGGCCTTAGGCACTGGATGAAAAGCACAAAAGATTGTGGGTCAGCTGACGTGTGTGCATGTACGTGTGTGCGTATACATGTGTGTGAGCATGTGACGAGATGAAAGCAGTATCAGGTAAAGACCTGCATGGGTGAACGGGCCATTGCAGTTCAAACTTGCATATCAGCCCCCTTCAGCCATTTCTCTCCACATGCACAACATTGTGTGGAGAGAGCAGGGCCACACCCACTGCCTCCGACCCCAATGTCATGTCCTTGCCAGGGGGTAGCCCAAGACCTTTTGCTGCCTGATGCAACAGACAAGATGGCACCCCCTCCCAAGTCTATGTACATATGCTGGCTGGACTGGCAGTTGAATGTGATGTCGACTCTGCAATGGGATTGTGTCCCACCACAACCCCTGAAACAGCTGGCTAATTTAGGTAGCCCAAAGCAGATTGTATTATATGCATAGAGGAACAGCTGAAGGGTTCATCTGCTGCTTGAGGCAGTCACCGCACTCTGCCTAATGGTAGGGCCAGCCCTAGTCCTTGCTAGCCCCAAGCCCTCATCCAACCATCAATGTGTGTTGGAAGGAAGGTGTGAAGTGAAGAGCCTGCTGTCTGTCTATAGGGTCCCTATGAGATCTAGGGTCCTATGGGCATACACTGCATTGCCACTCATTGAGTTGATTATGTACATGAACCAACCATCAGCATATTCATTTTACACAAAGAGCCCAATTGCCATTCAAAAGGTGGTGAGGGCAGGTAGATCCCATAAGAGTAAATGGGAGCTCTAGACTAGGGGTGGCAAACCTCTTTCAATCCAAGGGCCAAATTTCAGTGGTGGGTGAGTATGAAGGCAAAGAGGGCAGTGCCAACAGCAAATACAAAAACACCTCCACCTCCCAAAGAACACCAGCACGTTGTAGCTTAAAGCTATGACTGCCAGTAATACACACACACACACACACACACACACACACACACACACACACACACTATTTATATACTGCTCCCTATTCAAGAATTTTGGAGCAATGAGCAAATAAAATAAAAGAATAAAAACACATTGAAAATACATTTTCAAAAGAAACAAAGTGCAAATACAGCTGCAGCTGGCCATTAAGGGAAGGCTTCCTGGAACAACAATGTTTTCAGGAGGCACCAGAAGGAATACAAAGTTGGCGCCTGCCTGACCTCCAGAGGCAGGGAATTCCATAGGATGGGGGCCACCACACTGAAGGCTCTTCCCCTGGTGGACTCCAATCAGATCATAGGTCCATGTGGAACCACCAGGAGCAGGCCCTCTAATGACCTCAGTTATCGGGCAGGTTGACAGGAGAGAAGGCACGCTCTCGGTTATCCTATCCCAAGTAACTAAGCCTAGGGAAAAATGCGCAAAAGCCAAGGCAGGCAAGGGCACGGTCACCAAGAGAACCCTGGAGGGTCAGATTGGGACCATAGCAGAGACAGATTGGGCACATGGACCTGAGGTTCTACACCTCTGCTCTAGATACTCAGCACACCCAGCAAGTATGGACCTTTTTGTTCTCTTGGTATGGTGCACCTTTAGTGGAGACTTAGGGGCGTATTTTATCCAGGACTATATATACCTTTTGGAAATGTTTCATTATGCATGATCCATCCTCAATACAAATGATTGGATTTGAAGGTCTTTAAGACCTTCTACACCTAGAGTTCTGTGGTTCTATTTATTTATGAAAAATGCCAGGACTTCCTTTGTTAAATTCTCATATATGTATTTTTCTGTCAGAGATGCTGAGTATCAAGATGAATAATGTGATCTTGGGAGAAAACATCCCAAGATGAAACCAATATCAGGCAAAATCCAATGGGTCATACATCTAAGCTTAAGACAGGCAGAGGATCTATTTTCTCATTAAAGAGAAATATTTTAAAAGATGCTGTTTGAGATGTAGATGAGCCTCTCAATTATATAGGAGCAGAGGAATTGTTGGATGAGGGTAGGGAATTACATTAGTCATTTGGCTGATCACCATAAAACATGGTCAATTCTTAAGGCACATTGAAGAAAATCGGTACAACTTAGAATTGTATTGATACATCAGTGATGGTGTACTGTGTTCTATTGTTTTTAAGTGGGTTTTAAAAACCCCAACAGTTGAGTTTTATTTGCTGCATTTTATTGTGCTTTTGTAATAGTGATTAAATTCACTTCTCCTTGTTTTTATCTTGTAAGCCGCCCCAGAGAACGTCTGTTGCAGTGCAGCCTATAAATCAGATGATAGGGAAGATGTGGCCTTCTGGGCGTTGCTGGACTGCAACTTCCATTATTCCTCATCTTTGAATATGCTGGCTAGGGTTGATGGGAGTTGAAGTCCAACAACACCTAGAGGGCCACATATTCCCCACCACTGATGTGCATAGTATGTATGTATGTGTTAATAAAGGAATAAAAATATAATAAAACAAATAATAAGTCCCATGTCAGGGCTTGGGTCAATTTATCCAGGACTCTGAATGTAAGGTCTATGTGTAGTGAGGTGCAAGAGCACCCAGAGTTAGACCTTGGGAAAGATGTCCAGGGCCCCACACCTCTGGGGTTGCCAAGTGATCACCCTGAGAGTGACAGGTTATGGGGCAGGGGCAAATAGGCTAGCATCAGCACCTGAACCACAGGTCCACTAATCCACAGATCTCCTTCGCTAGATCTGGTTTAATTAGGGTTACCATAGTTTGGAAACCAAAAAGGAGGACAACATGGTCAGCCCCCAACATGATCAGCACCCACCAACATGTCCATCCCCAGGGGGCATGTCCAGTACTCCTACTTTTGTAGCTTTTGCTGTACTTTGTTGCTATAATCTGTGTGATACTTTCTCCCCTTCCCTCAAATATATTTTCTGATTGTATCCTCACTCTGCTGCAAGCTGTTGCTTAACAGGGCTTGCTGCCGGCTGGCTGGCTTTTTTTATTTTTAAAGTTCTATTTTTTTAAAAAAAAACACTTGTGTATGATTGTCACAAGTTTCTCTACTCTATCATTAGGGTGGGAGTTGTGGGCAGCAGACACTACTTCACTCATTTAAACTTTTCACTTATATGCATTAGCTTTTCAAGGCTTTTGCATTGGCACCACTTTTCACATCCAGACTTTGAACTCCTGTCTACTTCCTGCACAAACATGTGACTCTGAGACCCTCTCTCTAATGACCTGTGTTGCCTGCCAGCATCGTAGGGCTAAGTTACAACAGGTGCCTCTGGGTTGTCTGTGCAGCCTCAGTTCTCTCTCTCTCTCTCTCTCTCTCTCTAAGTCATTGCAGCCAAACCAACGCCTCTAGCCTCAAACAATCAATTTCTCTCCTTCTTCCAAAGTCTCCCAATGGTCCAGCTGGGCTGCACACTTGTACCCTGTGGCTGTAGGGAAGGGTGCCAGCTTATTGCTTGGTCACATCTGGTGACTCTTGCTTTAAAAACCACCTCTGCCACCAGCCGCCTCTGCCTGCACCAACACTGGACTCTGAGATGCTCCTGAAAAGCTCTGTGTGGCACGCCAGCCTCTCAGGGCTGAAACTGCTCAAGGTTCAAGAACCCAAAGAGGAGGTTTGACAACCTGAGTTTGAAGGATATGGCTCTAGTGTTTTATTTAAAAAAGTAATTTTAAAACCTCATTTTTTAAAAAAAAAATCCCAAAAATCAACAGATGTACAGATCTGCTTGACACTTGGCATGGCTAAAACCATACCTAAGGGCTATCAAGGTGCCAAGTTTAATCTCTTTATGTTTAAAAATGATGGCTTAAAAATAATTTTAAAACCTCAAATAAATTCCTAAAAATCAAAGGATGAACGGATATGCTTCAAATTTGGCATGTCTAAAGCCCTACCTAAGAGCTATCATGATGCCAAGTCTCATACCTCTATCTTTAAAAATGACAGAGCTCTACGCAGTTTTGTTCATTCCCGTTGGGTGGGGAGAGGATGGGAAACATCTGGATTATTCTCCAAATTTCATAATTTCCCCCCTTCCCAGATTTGTTACCAAAAATCCTGACATGACCTGGTTTTTCCTGACACATGGTTACCCTAGTAGTGCTACTTGTTGATCCATTTGTCCACAAGTCATCAAGTGCTGATTTAGCAATCAAGAGATATGAAATCAAGCACAATGAAACACCACCTCTGTTTTGTCTTCCAATGATAGATTTAATATCATTAATTCATGTGCAACTCCCCTATCACCTTAAATTTTGTCACTGTTGAGCCCTTCTGGTTCAAAGAAATTATTTGACTTTTATCTTTACCCATTTCTGACTCTTAGACAGGATGCTAAGTGCTCCCCTTCTAGAACAGCAATAACTCAACAATTAGGATGAGAGTATTTACTGAGCACTGGAAAATATACTAGCTTGGAACACCATTTACAAAATGTATCATTCTAGTTGGGGCTTTTTTTTAATATGTGTGTGTGTGTGTGAGAGAGAGAGAGTGTTTTATTAGAACATACCTTCATTGCTAACTTCATGTTCTTTTATACATAATGTAAACATTAAAAAATTACTTCTCAGAGGACATATGTTTTGGCCAGAAAGGAATAAACTATTAAGGGATGTACTTGGCCTATTTGTGCCCTCTAGTGTTTGGAGACAGAAAATTCAAGAAGGAGGCCTTCCCAGGAGGCCTGTTTCGTTGTTTTGTATGCCCACTATATTGCAGCAATCATACTGGTCTTTACCATGGCATTGTTCTAAATTATAAGCTTCAGAAGACAAAATCTAATGTACTTGAAGATTTGTCGAAAACCCATAGATGAATTATTTTGCATGGAAAATTGAAATCATGGAATGAACTGGGACAAAGGTGACCGGTTGAGCTTAATGACGCAACTATCAACCCAGCTGGCAGAACACTACAAAGGACAATTGCCTTAATCCAACTAAGGAGATCCATGTACACAAATAGGGTTACATGGATGCCACTTGCTGGATTGGGAGCCACAGGGATAAAGGGATGCACATTCAGATGTTTGTTTGAATGTGCTTCTGAGTGAGGAAGCATTCTTTCTGCATTGCATTGTTTGAATGGGATGCACCTTCAAATGAAGTTCATTCCCTCCCCCCATCTTGTTGAAAATCACCCCTCAAGTTGATATTAGCCTAAGGAAGGAAACTCCTATTCATTTAGAATATTGTTGGATTGTCTCTCCACTTCATGATACTCATGGTGATGTACATGAGAACTACAGAGATTAAAATTTATTTATTTATTTATTTATTCCATTTATATACCGCCCCATAGTCGAAGCTCTCTGGGTGGTTTACAAAAATTACATAGAAATACAAAAATATAAGAACAAAAGAACATAAGAGCCCTGCTGGATCAGACCAAGGGTCCATCTAGTCCTGCATTCTGTTCACACATTGGCCAACCAATTGCCCACAGGAAACACACAAGCAGGATACAGATGCAACAGCATCCTACCACCCATCTTCCCCAGCAACTGGTGTACATAGGCATACTGCTTCTGATACTAGGGTTAGCATATAGCCATCAACCACAGATTAATGATAGAAACAGAAAGTGGCATTCACTGATTTTATACGTTCAAATGAAATTATCTCAAAAACTAATGGAGTTAACAAAAAACGTGTAATTACAAAAGGTATTTGTCATTAACTTTGAAACATTTCAGAAAAAATCATCTCTGTAGCATAAACGGGTGAGAAGTTATGCCTATTTAAATGTGGCAACTACATAATAGCGCGGCAGCCATATTGATGACATCATCGCACAGCCCCCCCCCCCACCACCACCACTGGCATTTGGTAAGACTCACTTTTCTGAGACACTTCTGTCATATATATAAAAAAATATTCACTAAGCTTTTGCACTCACTGGGGTAAATAAATCCTGCCTGGCTCTGGGACTACCATGCAGCAATTAATAGGGACTGAAAATACAAATTTAAACAGTAAGGTTAAAAATCAAACTGAAGAACTATTAAAACACTGTGAAAATAGAAAGGTCTTCACCTGGCGTCTAAAGGAGTATAATGTAGATGCCAGGCAAACCTCACTGGGGAGCTCATTCCACAGCTGGGGTGCCACAGCAGAGAAGGCCTTCCTCCTGGTTTGCTGCCCTTTCATGACATCCCAAATCTACTGCCTGAAGCCACCACCATGGCCTGCTTGAGTTAACTCTGTTTGAACAAAAGATATATATTTTAACACTGCCTTTTGTATTTTATATTTGCTTTCAGATTCTAAGTTTTTAAATAACTGGACAGCCGTAATCCACAAAGTTCTTACTCTGGAAAATGTTAAAGAGGACTCCTCCAGAGTTTGAGTGTCATGGCCTTTCTCTGCAAACATTGAATTATGCAGAACAATCTCTGGCTCTCACTTTTAATAATGTTCTACAAGGAAGCACAGTTTAAGAAGTAGAGCAAATATCAAAAGTCTTGTAATAATATTATGAGAGTGAACACATGGCTGTATTACATAGGCAGCTGCAGTTGGTTTATACAAACGCTGAGCCTTTCTGCCCATATTAAGTATTCACTACATTTTCATAACTCCCCACAAACTTTGGACCAGTGCACGCATGTGCCCCCTCATGACCACAGCATGACTTTTTCATTGCTCAGAGACAGAATTCCCATCCTCATATTTATGTGTCATGTGGTAAAGTCACCACTAGATTATTTGCAATGCAATCCTATACAAGTCTGCTCAGAAGTAAGTCTCATTGTGTTCAGTCGGGATTAACTTAAAATAGAGACGCAAAAGTCTGGAAAAATTCAGCGGGGAAACCCTCCCCCACCGCCCAGAACATCCATTTTTTTCCAATGGAAAAATTGGAAAGCATGGGGAACATTGTGGATTACAAAAGCTCCTATGAAATATGATTTTGTGTTGGAATGGGTGAAATGCTTTTGAAGACATAATTGTAATAATTCAAAATGTGTAATATGAAGATTTTGACATAAAACAGGATCAGACGATGTTCATTCCTGTGTATACTGTAGACATACATAACATTTAAATACAAGTTCCATTTCCACCCCTAGAGGGTGCTGCCATCTTCATGAAATAAGGTGGCCACTTATGCATTTCCAACAAAAAGGAAATACATCACCCCAAAAGAGGCTATCACTGTGCATAATATCTGCATGTGTTAATTTATATGTATAGCTGCAAATTTAGAAATACCAACTATAATTTTAATGGCTATACATCTTTCCATAGAGGGGAAGACTTTGACCAGGTGTCCTATGTCTGCTCAGTCTGCTGTCCAGATGTTAGCTACTGATGGGCAACTTCAAGGCCCCTTTATGGCTCTCCGTTCTTATGGCTCTTTTACTTTAAACCAGACTTGGACTGCACAGCCCTTCAAATAGAGGACTGTCCTCACTAAAGTGGGACACCTCCTGGCCAGTCAACACCTATGTACAACTCAGCTTCTGACTCTTCTTGCTCCTGCAATCCTATGTGCATTTACCTGGGATGAGGACAATTATAAAGAGTGTGCGTTACTTCTGGGAAGAAATGCATAGGGTTGCTCTGTAAATATGTCAAAGAGTAAAATTTTGTATGCTAACTGTGCAATCCTACACATGTTTACTCAGAAATTAGTCCTGCAGAGTTCAATGGGGGTACACTCCGAAGTAAAAATGCATAGGATTTTAGCCTAAGTTATAAATGATGTAATTTCTTTCAAAGTAGTGAAATAAGTGTTAGATTTTATTTTATTTTTTAAAAAAGAGAAGTAAATATTGCACATATTTCATAGTCTCCCCACCCCCCAAAAAACACAATCCATTTTTTTTCTCCAGAAAAAAAGGGGGGGGGGGAAAGGAATCAACTATTTCCCATGCTTTCAACATTTCTTGAAAAGTTACAACTTTAGAAGTGGGTATTGGATTGGATCCTTAATATTTATAGGATGCTGCTTCTATCTGAAAAATGTGTCTTGATCAATTTATCACTCTGCGATGTATTGGTAATATACCTAGCAAAATTGCTGGTGTAGATTTGCAGAAGTGCTGAAGCTATCCTCGAAATCAACATAAGCAAATACAGCTGAAGCGTCTGCCCTGACAATAATGAGTCTGTGATTTCTCACACACAATTTCTTCAGATGCATATTTAATTAAAGTAAAAGTTTGGAAAATTGCAGCCTTCTTTCTTCAGGTTGGATAAACCTTCCCTAGCAATGCTTGCTGTTAACACACACTTGTTAATATTGTAATTCGCCTTCCCAGGGAGTTGAAAGCCTCATTAATATTTCATTCTCTCCATAATTATGCCACGTCCATACACCAGAGACGTGCTTACATAAGACTGGCAAATACAGCCAATGAGCCTTCTTATAAAACAGACGAGAAAACCTGACAGATTTAAATCCTGCAAAGGAAAGTGAAATTGTCAGGTACATCCTTTTCACCAGACTGGCACAAAGGGTTTCTCATCTCAAATCGTGGATGGAAATGTCTCTCTCTTCTAAATCACAGGGCGCATGAGCTATGCAAGGCTTCCATGTGATCCAGAGGCAATTCAACCCATTACATTTCTGCTTGGTGTTCTAGTAGGTAACATTCATTGCTGCGATGCGTATGTTGATGTGTGTCTCCATGTGATATCCACGAAAGGCCATTGCGCCACCAAAGCAGCTTCTTCCGTGCTTCCGAGCTTCCGAATTGTGTTGTATCTCCAGCCAATTCCACACTATGACAGATGTGGAAACACGCAGCACAGTGTGATGGCTAAGTAACATACCTAGCACAAATAAGTGGTTAAGGCATGCCAAACGCACCTGCAAAGTCATCCGTACCTATTGAGAGTTAGGCATATTCTGTCTGGATCTATGGCTGAGTCTATGGATGTTGTTAAAAGTCTCTCAACAGGGGCTTTCAAAAGTGGTTCAGTGAACTGACTGAGAAACGTTGGCTATGCAGTGTATCACCAGGAGAGAAGCTGTGTATCTAGCATGGATTACTTCTTTAAAGGGCTTTTTAAAAAAATGACTTTATTGGCATCAGCGTTAGCACTTAATCTACACACCTGGAAAAGAAACACATCTATTTAACAGAAAATGCCCAATAGGAACTGCCTTAACTATTACAATACACAATGGATACAAAATGCAGAAGCTTAGAAATACTGACGTCCTCTTGAACTCAATGAGCCATAAACAGAGATGCTAAAGGGTGGTGATTTCTCTCCCCCTCCCCGAGAGGTGAACGTGGTATGAAAGAAGCCATCCTTGAATAAACACACTTTAGCCCAGTTTTTCTGTCACAGAAGAGACTGATGGTGGCTCCAAACACTATTACACAGAAGATTCTAGAAGGCACATAGAAAATGTACTGAATGAAGCAAATAAGTCCTATTTGGCCACTATCTAAACTGCTTACCTCAACATACAAGTGGGGAGTGTGACTGGGCTGTGCAGCCCCCTCCCCTCCCCTCCCTGCCACACCACACACAGCACATCGGCTCCACCATACATTCACATGTACATCACATACAGCTACATGTGTGTAGGCCTCCCACCTCCAAACGTTCTTGTTCTCTGCACGAATCCCAAGAGGATAGGAGTGACATCACATGCTCCATTGAGGGTGGGACTACACAGTGCAACCCAATCCCCACAAGGATGTTCAGATAAGTGGTTTAAATAACACAGAGGTAGGGCTTTTATGTCCACTGAATTTGGGGCTAAAAAGAAAACTGCTTTGGGAGGCTAACAATAAATACATGGCACACGTGAAAGGGTCGGTACAGAAGAAATAACCATTTCAAATAAACTCCTCACACAAAGTGCACAATGATATTATATCTATCAATTTAAAAAACCTTTTCTTCCAAAATGAAGGATTCTAAAAGCACACTCTCTCAAAACACACATATATGACAGTGATCTTCACTATTTTAAAATAGGAACACTTGGGGGCCCAGGCACCCCCACAGCAAGGCCCCTTGGGAGCCTGGCTGCCAAAAGCCTCTTTTGCTCATGGTATACTTGTAAGGAAGGCTCTTCTCAGGAGCAAGAGTCTACTCATAAGAAGGAAGACCCACTCTGGCTACTGATGAGGCAAACCCAGCTGCAACTAGTGAATCAGGGACAGATAGAATATAAGTTTCCAATCTTCCTCAGACTTTTGCTGGGCTAACAGCTGCCATACAGCTACATTGGCTCTGGTTACAGATGTGGGACACTGGATCAGTTTGGATGACGCAATAATCAATGGAGGGGGGAAGAGGCAATTGCCCGTTGTGTTGCTTATGGTGTCATGTGGAGGGCAACACACAACGCACACACAACTGACGGTACGCTATTTGGGGCAATTAAACAAAGGAGAAAAACAACGGGTTTGCACGTTGTTTATCCCGAAATCCATCGTTTAAAGTGCCGTGTGGAGGGAAACCCCCCCCCCCTCCATGTATTATTCCACTCGGTCATGGAGTTCACCGGCCGGAGCAGCTGAAACCCCCCAGCTGCTCCGATAAAGCCGGCAAAACTTGTGGTGAATGATGGGATATGGCTGGAGGACTGAGGGAGGGGGAGGGAGGAGACGCAGCAGCCCAGAAGGATGCCGGGATTTCAACCACGCGACGGGGGGAGGGGCAACATGTCATGTGGTGGGCACCGCAAAAATAATGCACCGTGAGTATGCTATTCCCCCCTCTGTTGCCTAAAGTGTTGTCCGAACTCAGCCACTGACTCACTTGGTCCTTGGATTGGGATTAATCTTTTCCCCATCACTGAGAGAATGCTCTGTCCTACCCAGTGCTGCAAAATCTCCCAATATCGGTTCATGTCACTCTTCCATTTGCACCCCTGCAGCAAGCCAGTCACATTGGCCTTTGCCTCTTGGGCGTCTCCCGCCCCCCCCCCCCCCAGCTAATTGGCTGGTGGTTCCTGCAGTTTCCTCTCCCCTAGGGTGACCAGATAAAATCCAGGTCAGGGCTCTTGTAACTTTAACAGTTGTAGAGAAAAGGGAATTTCAGCCAGTGTTATTTGTATGCAATTAGGTCCTGGTGATATTCCCTCTTCATCACAACAGTTAAAGTTGCAAGGGCCCTGCCTTCTTTTGTACATGGTCACTCTAGTATAGTGCATGCAACTTTAACTATTGTGATGAAGAGGGAATTTCACCAGGAACTAATTGCATACAAATGACACTGGCTGAAATTCCCTTTTCTCTACAGCTGTTAAAGTTACATGAGCCCTGACCTGGATTTTATCTGGTCACCCTACTCTCCCCCCTCTCACTACAGCCAGCTTACAGCTGATGAGAGGTAGGTCTCCTTACTATGCCTGAAGCCCCCTCCAGCAGCCCAGATCACAGCAGCCAACCCATCACAACAGCAAACAACAAGGCGACGCTAGAAAGTCCCTGCTGATAGTAAGCAGCTACTAAAGAGAATGAGTGAGTGAAAGAGAGGGGGGGAGAGAGGTGGAGGGTCGCATTTGAGGTTGTTAGGAGGAGCCCCCAGTGGTTTTCAGGCCTTGCAGTGAAGAACACTGAAATATGGTTTTCAAGCAGAGCAGTGGATAAATAGAAAACTTGTGCCAAGTGTTTTCAATATGAGGAACATAGCAGAGAGCCTGAATAGCCTTCCAGATAAAGTGTGCTGAGATTTAGGGGTGTGCTCTGACTACTAACATCCGGTTCGGACCCCGAAGAGGTGTTTCAGAAAATATCATGATTCACTGTGGACTGACAGCAATAGCTTTATTTTTCAGCAGAATTGGATGGCATTTTCAGGCACAGTAGATCATACCAAGGGGATGAAGCCTGCCAGATGTCAGAGAAATGGGTGTAGTGGTTTTTGTTCTAGGCTCTTTTAAATTTTGCTTTTTTTTTTTTTTTTAAAGGACATTGACTATACTTTTTTAAAAAATTGGCAGAATTTCATGAAAGTTGTAGGTAGCGATCAAGCCTGCCTAATTACTGATGAATGGATTCAGGGAGATTTGTGCAAGTGACGCTATTGCTTATTTATATATTAGTTACATTTCTATGCCACCCAATAACCGAAGTTCTCTGGGCAGTTCACAAAAATTAAAACTACAAAGTACAGCATAAAATACAATATAAACTATAATAGCTTAAAACTACAGCATAAAAGTGCAACCATAGTAAAATGTAGGAGCAGTGCAGAGATTTAAAATGCAATAGCAAATTTAAAACAGCAGAGCTAGAAAACTAGAGAGCTAAAATGTACTAAAAAAAATACCTAGGAAAATCAAAAGGTCTTCACCTGGCACTGGAAAGAGCACAATGTAGGTGCCAGGCAAACAAGAAGCTCATTCCAGGACCATGGTGCCACAGCAGAAAAGGCCCTGCCTCACTTCCTTTGGCAGGGCCTCCGGAGAAGGACCACTAAAGATGACCTTAGGCAAATACAGTTTTGGGGTGGTAAAAAAAGAGAGTTTTACTAACCCCCCCCCCTATAGTTTGGTGGGCAATTTCTAGGAATACAACAGACATGGTTGAGTTGCCCCATGGTAAGAAACTTGGGCAATGAATGGCATATATCAGTTGTTGGAAATATTGGAGGTAGAGCGAGATGAAGTTTGGAAGGACAATTGGTGTGAAATGAGACAGAAATTCAGCCAAGGAAGCGAGGCAACAATCTAGGGGATGCATCAGGCAGCACACTGTATGCATGTCTAGAAGAGAACATCCCAGACTGTGATTCATCCTCCTACTGAAGGCTATGGAAAGACCCAGTAGGACCATTTTTTTCTATGACAATTTGAAGGAAGAGCCCAAAACCTAGATGACCCAACCTGGTCAACCCAGGGAGCAAAGGCAATTCTAAGACCGTGGACAACATTCTGAGCGTATTCTCACCCATTGTGGAGAGCTGAAGACAAACGAAGAATCCCAAACCTGGTTAATCCTGCAAGCAAAGACGCAAGTTCAAAGCTCATCTTTGCGCGTGTGGCAGAGGGACTGGCTGCTGTCTGTTGGCACTTCTACAGAAGGAGACTACTTTGCAGTGGGCAAGGATGATGCTCACTGTCTGGCTTTCTGCATCCTTCCATTCATCATTAGTAACTTAGGTTCAATGGCAGGGATGGGCAACCTCAGGAGTTCCAGGGGCACTTTACCCCAGGAGTCCCCTGCAGGCTGCGGGCGGGCTATTGTCTCTGCGTGGAATTCCATGGCATGGCTGTGGCAAAAAGCCCAGCCAATTTTAGGTGGCAAACCACTTGAAAACAAGCCAAATCTGACCATTGTAGCATTCTGTAGCAGTTTGCCACTGATTCTCTGCACAAAACAATGTTTTTGCCACTATCACAAACTTTGGCAGCATGGCAGCCCCGGCGGTGATGGCCACACCGGGGGGTGCGGGGCAGGATACGGTCTGTGGGCCACATGTTGTCCTCCCCTGTCTAGTATGATTAACTTAGTATTGATTCAACCTAATATATTCCCAAATCCAGACTAAACAAAAATTCCTGAATATCATCTTGTTCTCTGATTTCAATTAAATCTGTTTTTAACACATTTTGACCCCATCACGTTCCTAGACATATTTTTCTGTTCAACAAAATACTTCTTTTTTCTTCTAATGAGATCAGTATCGTTAGACAACTGGTCTATGAATACCTCTTTTGCCAGATCATTAAAAAAAATCCTTGTGTTATGACATGAATTACTTGTTCTTGTCACAACAAATCAACCTGATGCACTGGAATAGATATTATCCATCTTTTCTCAATTACCCATTTTATATATTAAAAAAAGTATAAATGACACATAGAATCGATGATTCCATAAGTTAGGAGCTGTTGGCATGCAGCTGGTTTCATCTTGAATGTGGAGCCAAGTCACACAACAATTGGGAGAGGGCGTTGTGTTCAGGTCTGTTCCCCTTAGTGTGGGGGAAGGAGTTTCAAGCTATCAATTGGAATCAGATTCTGAAGCAGAAGAAATAAGACTAGAAACATCCCAGCCTACAGGGGAAGTGGGGAAGAAGATTCTCCCAAGGTCTTCCCCGGCCAGGGATGAATCTTCACCGTACCTTATCATTGAAAACATTAACAACTCAGAGTCTGTGGGAACTCAGCAATCCTCTGAGGGAGAAGGGACTTCAGAGATGACCGATCCCAGAATCCACCGCAGATTCAAACGGGCATAGCTGAAAGAAGGCAAGAAGTGATTGGCTCGGTTAGCGTCTTGCCAAAGGCATCTTCAGAAGAATCCTCCCTGAAGTTAAGGGACTCAGGGAAAAGACCTTCCCTTGTGTTGAAAAGACAGTTGTCTCACTTAGTTAGCCAAGTTTTAGCCTAGAGGAAAATTCCTAGTGTTTAAACTCTCTTCAGGTGCGAAGAGATGTTATGTCTCCTGAATAAAGCTTCGTAGATTACTTGGCGGACCTCTTTATTATCTCGCACTGCAGCGGGAGGGCTTAGAAACAGGACAGAGAGGGTCTTACTGAAGCAAATACACAATCCTTTTTGATCAGTCTCACAATTCAGCACTGCAAAAGATCCTTCAGCAGCATTTCATTGATTTGGTAAACCAAGGCAAAAGGAGGTACATCTTTACACAGTACTCCCCATGTGCTAAATGCAAGAGTGAAGCTAGTTTGGCTATGGCCGCATGCTGGCTAACCAATAGGGAGGCACCGCTGGCACACTGATTCAAGGCAGCCCTACCTCCACCTGGACCTCGGTCACAGCCAGAAATAGCAGCCCACCTACTCATCCAATTTCAGGAACTGCAGGACTATCTGTCTGACTGGGCTGAGTAGGAATCGGACAAGGAATGGCTGCTGCTGCTGCTGCTGCTGCTGCTGCTGCTTTTACCTCCTCTGCACTGCTGGAAAGTTAGTAATTAATTTGGTCTGTGCATTTAATGAGGTCACATTTCATGGAGAGATTCGGAATAGACCAGAAGGGAAAGAGCATAAGAAACGCTGGTGAGCATTGCTCCCTGAGGTATTGTCGTGGAATAAGATTTAGGATGGGGAGCTCCCTTGGGTGCCTTCATTGACCCCAAGACTCACTGGCTGAGAGAATGACACTGCCAACAGCCTCCTCAGCACACTGCAAAGGTGTGTGGGCAGTGAAAAACAAAGGCTCATTTTAAGGACCGATTTGACTGATGTTTTGAATAAGGTTGAGGTGCCCTTTATTGAGGTTGAGGTGAGAACTTTATTCGGGTCGTTTTGGGATAATAATTACCCTGCATCCACAATTTTTTTTTCATGTGCAGGACAGAAAGAATTGTAGATCAAAAAAATTCAAATGTGAGAGAAACCAAAACTGACAAATTTGTCCATCCAGGCTGAGGATTTTGAATATACGTGGATTCAACCCCAGGCATGTAAGAGTGAAGTACTCATTGGTATTGGAGGTGCTGAAGAAGGGATGACCCCTCTCTTTTCCAGACAGGCTCCTCATCTTTGCCCGCTATATACCAGGCAGGCACAATATGGCTCTCTACATTCTGGAAAAGCTGTACCGGGTACAGATAGTGAAATTTTTGTTTTGGGAGCAACAGCAAAGGTGAGCCGTGAGAGATGAAGGGAGTTTCTCCCGCTTCTTTCCTCTCTCCATCATCCTATGATGCTGGCTAACTGGGAATAATAGCATCTATATTTCCCTCAAGGGCTTCTGCAATGGCAGGATTTCCCTTTTCTAACAACCAAAAGGTGGTAGAGATAGGTGGCATTTTCATGGGCTTGCTTAAATTCATTGTTTCTGATTATTAAATTTATGAGTTGACCTTTTCTGTTTAAACTCCTGAAATAATGTTTGATTTTTAATTTAGGGGGAGGGGGAAAAACTCCAGAGAGACTCGTTTTGAGACAATTCTAAAATGGAGGTATTCAGACACTAAGGTAACATTCTTTGAGACAGGACCAGTATGATGGAAGTCAATTAGATTTTGACCTTCTTCAATTATCAAACGTTGAGGAGGAAACATTGTCAGAGGCTCTTCTGAATTAAATTAGGTCCCCAGAGATGAATAGCAAGATTAAAACATACAGCTGTGTTTCATTATTAATAAACAGGGATCAATTTTTACCCGTTGCCTAGAACAGCCTTCCCCAACCTGGTGCCCTCCAGAGGTTTTGGACTTGAGCTCCCATCAGCTCTAGACAGCATGGCTAATGGTCAGGAATGCTGGGAGTTGTAGTCCAAAATATCTGAAGGGTACAGGTGGTGGTGGTGGGTCTGATATAAATACTGAAGTGAATGAATATTTCAAACAGAAAAAGAACTGTGTATCAGAGTGTGTGTGTATGTGTGTGTGTGTGTGTGTGTGTATTTAACTCTGCCCTCTCCTTGCCACCGCTTGTTCCACAGGTGAGCATACAGAAATCCTTGCACATAGTTTTGAGTGTGCAGCCTCCCACTGTGAATATAAATGTATGGACTGCGGTAATAATCCAACATTGACGTTAGAAAAGATTCAGTAGAACAGAACATCTCTACCCGCTTCTCAAAAATCTTGCACAGAAGGAAATATCATTTGAACAAAACAACTTTTCCTCCCAAATTAAGGTTGGGATGATGAGATGGGGGAGGAATGATCCTCCCTCTTCTTCCCCACAAATCTAATATATGGATCAGTTGAGAAGGTCCTAGGCCTTGGTTGGCTGGGGACAGGTGAAGACAAAGTCTTCACTTTCCTCAGGATCTCGTCCCTCCCTCATATGGCATGATTAGCAACACTCACAGTCACTATTCAGTCAGTTAGGAGATGTATTGCTTACTTGGTTGTTAATGATAACGTTACAGTAACCGATGTGAGCAGAAGAATTTTCTTTTAACATGTTCTCATATTAGTGTAGCAGCAACTACAAGGATTGCAACAACTTCCTTGGAGGTCTGAAAATGTTTGTCAAAAGGAGAATATTTTTTCAGCCTGGCTCAGAGAGCCTTGGGAATGAGATCCCAGTGCATCCTGAAAAGCATTGATGAAGTCTAACTGGAACCCTCTATGTCAAAAGGAACAATGTACTTGTTATAGACCTGATTCAAACGTAATGCTAACCCATGATTTATAACCTATGGTTTGTTTTCTCAATCCTTGGGTTGTTTGTTTCTCTTTTTCTTTGCCCATTCGCTTTCTGTATCTGAAATCCCTTTGCAGCACTGTAGTATTGGCATGAGTACTGCTGGTTGTTGTTGTTGTTTTAAACACCCTTGCGCATGACCTCTGTAGCCTGAAGAATCAACCCATGAACAACCCATGGTTCTGGGTTCACATATAATGACAACCCATCCTGTAAACAACCCAGAGTTCACAACCCAACAACAAACAATGGTTCTCTTGCTGGTTTGTTTGTAGTTAACAAACCATAGTTTGTTAGTGTGGCTGGGTTCACATATCATGGCAATCCAAAATTCATCAACCTGTGGATTCAATAAACCATATGTTAGCATAATGTGTGAATCAGGTCACAAAAAACATACCACAGTGAGCTTTTCATCCTGAATTATTTTATTCCATGACCCCAGCTGTCACCGAACACTCCTGCATAAAAGTGGATGGAAATTATGTTCAGGGAGTTCCTGATAGAACACTTAAAAATTTTAAACAAACAGACAAACAAAAGCCATTTCTCTCTCACCCCTGATGCTTTTAAACCAAAGTGCATGATTTGGTAAAAACAACTGGTTTATCCATTCCAACACAATCAATCCCTCACTCCACCCCTATTATAACCATGATGATAAGAGGATGGAAGAAAATACAATGTTGGTTTATTAAATGTTAGTTCTGGCTTGAGATTCATTAGCTCATTGACCTGACCTTGTCTGATGAATCCGATATTAGAATACACCTGTTGGGAAGCATATTGATTCAGCATCTGAAGGTTACATCTGCTCACATCACTGCTGTTCTATATATCACTGACTCAAAATCCATTCTGATATTTAATTTCTTTAAAAAACAAAATGAATAAAACATAAAACAGTTTTGGATTAAGCATAGTCTGGCATCCCAAGAGACATGAAATACAGGTGACAAGATGTGAAATAACTGTCAAGCACTATATAGGAAAGCATGTTCAATTTATTTGCTGTAACCAGGAGGCAGATTAATAAACAAATAGCTTGCTGTGGAACAAACCCTTACAGAAAAGAGTGCAATTAAAATCGGCTAGTTTAGCTTGACTAACATACATGTGAATCAATTCCTTCAGTCAAAAGTTTCTCATCTGAGCCACTAAGCACAAATATTGCATGACAGCAACTTCCTTGCCATGTGAAGTTGAAATGTTTAATGCAATTACTGTAATCAAATGGGGCAGGGATGGGGAACCAATCCAAAAATAATTATATTCCAGATCTTCACTTTTGATATTTTCAACATACACAATATCTAAAAGTTCAAACTGTGTTGAATACTGTCAAGTTTTGATTTTGGGGTATAAAGCAGCAATTTTGATGGGGTAGTTTTTTTCCTGAAAAAATATTTAAATTGTACAAATGTTCACTTTTTACAAATCATATTCAACCCCATTGGTTCATCTAGCTTTGGAAGCAGCAGGAGAGAGAAGCTGTAAGGGTGATCCCACCCAATCAGGGCTCCCTCAGTTAATCAGATGATATCACTACATAACCAATCAGATTTAGCTAAACAATGATGTCACTGAGGGTAAGTGAAGGCAATGTATATGAACCATTGACCCCATGCGGAGTACTGAAAAACAAATAACCAAAAGAGGAAGCATTTCTCAGAAATGTTCAGAAAAAATGGAAGGTAGTTTGGGTTCATTTCTATCAAATACACAGTTCCTTTTCATTAAAGGAGACCATTTCAATTTCCTAATAGTTTCTACCACGATCTAGTTTCCCTCACTTTTTGTCCTATGAACAACAGTGACATTCATCATCCACTTTGCCTGTGTCTTCTTTGTTTTTGTTTTGTTTTTTGTAACAAATGCGTTAACATCCTGCCTGAAGCCTACACTGGCAGATGGCGGTGAGGGTTGGCACAGGATCCCTGTGTGGAGTGTGAAGCCTCCCAGTGTTGGGTTGCAAAGTTAATAAACACCTGCAAGAGACAATAAAACTATATGAGAGTGGTGCATTCAAATGTGAGGAGGTTTCATTTGCAGTTCTTGCTTGGGGCAGGAGGTATAGTGGGTGAGAAGAGGACAGAGCGCTCATCTACACCTAAGAGTGTAGAGGGAGGGAGAGGGAAGAATCGTGGACTTACCTGCTTCCGTGATCCTCCCCCAGACGTCTGCGCGACATCCCGGGAGTCAAGAGGGACATCACAGCCACCATTTTTTTTAAGAAGAGGAGCCACACGTGGCAAAAAAGGTAAGGAACCCCCCCCCCCACCAAACCCCATGCCCACCCCCCCGCCATCCCAGGGATGGTGAAATTGCTGTTCCCACCCCCTTGCGTAAGGAGCCACCTTGTGCAGCTCCGTGTGCGTTTTAGGACCCGGGATGCTATGCCACACCAGGCACGGTCCTTGGGATTGTCCCAGGACCGCAGAAAAACTGGGATATCCCCAGTTTCCGTTATCCCAGAGTCATCCCTAGGTTGTCCCCAATTGATCCCGGGATCACCTGTGCATCATATGGACACACAAGGACCCCAGGATAAATGGCCGGTGTAGACACGGCCTAAGAATGCTTTGTTGAGACTCTGAATGAACAAGTTTGACTTACTCGGTACTGAGCTAACAAGGAAACAATATGTTCCCAATGGCACCCCAACTTAGACATGGCTACATTTTAGGGCAATGTGTGCAGGCACATGGGTGTATGTGTTTATGCTGGACTCTATGGCACATCAGAGACTCCAAGGGAAAGATTGACAGTATGTGAATGTCATGCAGAGGAGTTAAAATGCTGGAGAGATTGAGAGAGATTGAGAGAGAGAGAGAGAGAGAGAGAGAGAGAGAGAGAGAAACTGGCATGATGAGAAAGGAGGCTGGAACATACTTGGCAAACATAAACAATTGTTCACAATAACACTCAATTCTGGGAAATCTCCCTTTAGTCATCAAACATGATGAGGCTTTTCACAACTGTTTTGCTATCATCCAGGCAGTGTTTCCACGGTACACCAATCAACCCTCTCTATTACCACTGGCTGTCTACAACTCCTATCAGCCCTAGCCAACATAACCAATGTTGAGGGATCATGGGAGTTGAAGACCAAAACATCTGGAGCACCACAAGTTACCCATCCTTGGTCTAGCCTTAGACACACCAACAGGCCTCCCCCTTTCCCCATCTACGACAAGGAAATAATACTACAGCTCTGTGTTATAAGCTTAATTTAAAAAGGTAGACTTAATAATATACTCGGTGCCCTCCCATCTACAGAATTAAACCAAACTACCTTATAGGAAGACAACAAAGAGTCTTGTTGTACCTTAAAGACAAACAAATTTATTATGGTTTAAGCTCTATCTTTGAGGTGCCACAAAACCCTTTATTGTTTTTCTGCAAGGAAAGTCAATCTCAAGTGCTGAGGCTGAGAAAGAGTAGTTTGTAAAAATAAATAAATAATAAGTTGGGTTGTAGGGGTGGATGGATTCACCCACATCTGGCTTCACTGGATGCCTGTCCCGCTTGTGACACCACACAAGCTTCTTCGCGGCCTGACGAGCATCTGACGATGCTGCAAAACCAACCACCCTCATCCAGAACCTCTATTGTGTGCAACAATGGCAACTCCCAAAATGGTGTATTTCCGAAGTTGCATAAATGGTGTCCGTAAAGGCCCATTTATGCAAGATTAAAGATGGAGCATAGCATGAGGATTTACGCAATTTCTGGAGATGCAGTTGTTGCGCACAATGGAGGCTTCGAAGGAGGGTGGACAGCTGCTGGTGGTTGCTGAGCTGCGGGGAGCTTGATGCCTGGGCCCCTGAACACACCACCGTCCAGTGAGCTGGATCCAGGAGGGGCAGGCGTGGGGGAGTCCGCCAGTCCCCTGGACCCAGTCAGGTGCCCTTGACATCCCTACTTGGTTGTATGTAGTTATCTAAAGAGGAAGTGGCCATGGAGCTCCATTTCCCCTCCTAAGTGGGGATCTATTAAAATACTATTATTGCAAAGACTCTACGTTGCAACACAAGCAAAGAGAAAAAGTAATACCTGTTCTAAAGTGGTTTGGCTAATGGAGTAGTGTTTAATTTGCAGAACAGTTTTATTCCCCTCTAAAACTTCGAAAAGCTCTGCTAGGCAGCCCCATCTTTGTGGCACATGATATTCCAGCAGATTAAGGTGTTGTCCCTAAAGGAGAGGAAAACAAGCAAACATCAGTGAATATGATCAAGTTGCATGCTTTCTGCTGCCATACAAAGTTGAACACAATCCTGCGCTGAAAGTGCCAGTGTTTTTAAATGCTAAGAAAAGCATCATGAGTCGGATCCAAAGTCAGCTTTCCATGAGAGGAAGGGCTGCACTTGCGGAAAGTCCCTCTATCTGATTTTGGGGGATCCCCTCCATCCCACCCCTCACCTGATTCAGCTGAGTCTCCTGACTCTCCATGTCGCATTTTCTGGGGGCTAGTGTGGCTGCTGTGGGGAGGAAGTCCACTTCCATCAGCACTGTTGATCCAGCAAAAATCTGGATCCAACCCCATAACATGATTCAAAAAAGAGGTTTTAAAAGTCTAGCTATCAGAAGTAGTTGATTGTTTCTGATAGATAGAAATTGTTTCTGGCTGAAAAAATGTGAGTTCACTGTGGAATGGCCATATTGCTATGCACGTATGACTCATCTGCTTCAGCATGCTATTTTCCTGCTTGGCTCCTATAGTTAAGCTGTGTATGCACTATTTTCTTTTACAGTTTTGTACCAAGAAATACATAACATCTACAGCCTGTATTAATTATACAAATTCAACAATGTTGCATCATGTATTCAACCAAAACATTTTGCCCATCCCCACCAAGCCTGTCCCTGACAACTGCAGATTTTATTCAGCAGCTGATCTCAACTTTCTCCAGGTATTAGCCACACAACGTTAAGCATATCTGAAACCATAAGGTAACCTTTTGGGGCTTGTGGGCACATTTGGCAATTTGAGAAACTGTCTGGGCGCCACCACGAAATGGCTGCCATGGGAGCTACGGCTTACCAGATATAAATAACAGGAAGTCCAACTCCCTTTTTCTTGGTGACTGGACATGCTACAGAGGAAAGCACTGGCCTGCAGCCACCTGCCATCTTCATTGCCTGAGAATGTTTCTGAGTAGGGATGAGCAAACCCACCCTCGCCCGCCTTGGCAAAAAGTCACCCCCACCAACATCCACCCCTGCTCATGGGCCATGCAAGCCTCTTCAAGGGGCTCTGGAAATGTGCAATTTCCCCCGCTGCATGAATGGTGGCTGCCGTTAATGTAGGGGGGAAGGGCGTAATTTTGGCAGCCAGGGCGGGGGGCTCCCAAGCACTTGTGGGGGGCCTCACAAGAGCTCATGCATGTGTCTGCACTCATGCCGACTGCACCCGATTAGGGCCGGGGCATGGATACAGGGGATGGGGTGTCCATTGGACTCCCAGACCCAGTCGGGCACTCAGGACATCCCTATTCCTGGGTCCCACTTGTGGTTCACAGGCATTTGTGGGAAACTAAGATGGCAGCAGCTGGAGGCCCTCCCTGTGCTTTGAAACAATCCGGGCTGCCAGTAAGAAAAATAGTTCATTAAAGAAGTGGGAGGGGTGGGGCACCTTGGCAGGCTCCAAGGAAGGTGTCAGAGGGCATCCTGGTGCTCACAGGCACCACACGGTCCGTATGTGCCATAAGGGCTAGAAATGTGCTTTTAAAAATACATGGAAACTGAGGTTACCAAGAAGGCTGGCTCCATAACCAACACAATATTCTGTGAGTTTTCTGCATTCCCACGACATTACAGCACTCTCACAGCTTTGCCTATACTTCCAAACCACTTCTAAACTCCAGCCAACTGCTGCTGCCCCTGAAGAGTTTGCACCCCATCACCACAATTCATGTTTTCCAGGTATCGGCTCAAACAAGACACATTGGCCTGAGAATGCTTCGGCACACATCTCGTTTAATGAGGGATGGATGACATGGCTGCGGCATAGCGATGTCTGCTTGGTTTGGCCTCTTTGGTTGTCAGCTTCTGCTGGTATTCAGCTTCTGGCTGTCAGAGATTTCAAGCATAACAATAGAGAAAGCAGAGAAGGATAAAGTGGAGGCAACGTTCCAAAGATACCTTGAAAAGCGTTCCAGGAAAATGAAACTGCAGACAGTCCGTAATGGCACTTTGGCAAATTACTTCTTTGTTTAGCCACACCTTGACTGAATAGCCATCGCCAAACCTGAGTCCATTGACCAGCAGTGCAGATCCAGGTTTACAGAGCAAAAAGGAGGAAGAGGAGGAGGAGGAGGAGGAGGAGGAGGAGGAGGGAGGAGGAGGGAGGAACACTTGGTTATATATCACGTTTTCATAAAATACACATCAAGATTCAGCGTTGCTCATGCGTAGTGGTGTCACTGAATTTGTTAATATAGTGTTAATGATCAGGTCTAAAGTGTTTCAAAATTCAAGAGTGTTCTGAAAAAGAAGAAGAGGCAGACAATTATTGATCAATGGTGAGATGCTCACCAAACGGCAGGGGTATGTATGCAAAAGGGACCATAAAGATGGGCTGTGTCTGAATGCAGGGCTGGCAGCAAAGGGTCGGCATGATGGGGGCCCTGCCGAGGGCTCACGCCATTGACCAGAATCGCATGGAGTCGCTCCTCCTCTTCACTCTTGCAACCTGCTTGCTCACCTGCATCACACTCTGGCCCAGACAAAGGTGGTGGTGAGAAGGAGGAGCGGTAGGTGACACAGCTGACTGGCCCACTGGCTCACTGCCTGTCAATGGTGAGAAAGAGAAGAAGGGGCAATAGCAGCTCCTAGCCTCTCTCCATCCATTGGGAACTTGGCCCCTCTCCACAACTTCATCTGCCCCACCTCCTTCCTCTCTTTTCCCTTAGTGCCTATTTAACTGTAGCCCATCCCTGTGGCAATATTTATGAGAAAGTCACCAGATCATGGCAATGAACATGGAAACAACTTCAGAAATGGGAGATCCCTCACTTCAAGAGTAGAGCTAGCTTTTGTCCTTTCAATTCTGCAGGGTCAACAGGGAATTCCATTCCATTTGAGCCTGACAGGATTCAGTAGTGTTTCCATTCCATACAGCAGTGGACTGGAGCAGATCCCTCCACCCCCCACAATTCTGGAATTTTTTGCACATTCTTTCAGGTTCCACCATTTGTGAAATGGAAATTTTCAAAATCGGGGGGGGGGGGGTGTCATGAAATGGGGTCATTTTTTTAAAAAAACGCTCTTTCGCAAGTGTGCAGATTCAGCTGTCCAATATGTATAATCTTGCCTTGTCAATTTCCGTATATGTTTCAGTTGTGAACAGAAGCACCAAAGTGGAGTGGGGCTATGTCTACACCATTTATTTTCCCTGGGTCATCCCTGGGTCGTCTCTTTGCATCCAAATGATGCACAGGGGATCCTGGGGACAGGCAGGGATGACCCCTCCGTGCCCATGGGGGTTGGGGGGGGAAACAATTTTGCCATCCCTGTGATGGCAGGGTTGGGACAGGGATTTTTTTAAAAAAAATACTCATGTTTGCACACGATCAGGGCCTCGCAATTGTGTGACCAGCCCCTCTTCTTTTAAAAAAAATGGTGGCCGCAATGTTCCTCATCCCTTCCGGGGGCATCGCACAGCCATCTAGATGCTGGGGGATGATCCCGGAAGCAGGAAATCCCAGGATCCTCCCCCCTGCGTCCCTGAAGGCCCTGTGGTGTAGAAAAGGCCTGGGTAACATACAAGGAAACATAAAGCCAGTCCTTTTCTAACTTCACTGGCTGACAGTCCAGGTCCAGACCCAATTCAAAGTGCTGGTTTTAACATTCAAAGCCCTAAATGGCTTGGGGCCAGATTATCTGAAGGAACGCCTCCTCCCATATGTCCCTGCCCAGACCCTAAGATCATCTTCAGGGGTCCTTCTCCATAAACCCCTGCCAAAGGAAGTGAGACAGGTGGCTACTAGGAGGAGGGTCTTCTCTGCTGTGGCACCCCAGCTGTGGAATGAGCTCCCTAGAGAGGTTCACCTGTCACCTACATTATACTCCTTTCAACACCAACATTTTCACAATGTTTTAACAGTTGATTATCATAGTCTTTTAACTCCACTGTTTTAAATCTGTATTTGAAATCTGCATTGCTGCGTGGTTTTTTGCCCTGTTTTTTATACTGTGTTTTTATATCGTGTTTTTATACTGTTTTGTTGATGTTTTTAATTTTTGTGAACCTCCCAGAGAGCTTCAGCTACTGAGTGGTATATAAATGTAATAATTAAATATAAATAATAAAAGCAAAACACAACATTAACATACATATTGCGTGATTAATATGAGCCAGCTGGCTACAAGAAAGCTGAATACCTTATGCAAGACCTTAAAGCATGAGGGGAGACATGTATTTTGAAAGATAAATTGTTCCCCAACGATTTGTTTAAAAGACAGCCTCTGCTGGCTATTCCAATTTACTTTCATGGATTTGGAACGCCACCACTGGCAAGACCATCCATTCAAATGATTGACTTTAGTCTCCATATTGTGGAAGCGCCAGAAAGCACCAGCACCTTCAAGTGGTTCAATTTGTGTTTACTGGCGGCAGTGAAAAAGCCATGTTGGTATCTGTGTATGAATGAAACACATGGGTAGGGCCGATAATGGGCTTCCTTCCAACTTTTCAAAATTGTGCTGTAAAGTTTTACGTTCTTTTAAAGCATTGTGGTATGATACATTGTGTGGTAAAGCCCAGAGGAACAAAGATCCAGACAGTGTAGGTTCCATAGCAGTGGCTGGCTGGCAACAGTTTGCTAATCCATAAATGATCCCTAATTAAATCCTTTAAATGCATAACATCGTCCCTACAGAAATGCATGTAACGATAAAGATGATGTTACAAAGATGGATAGAGTGAACAAGGGTATTCAATTTAGATGGGAATCAAGCTAAGGCAGCCTTTTACAAGAGATCATTAATTCTTATCAGTTTTCTGGCATTCGCACACACAGCGCCTTGTTGAATTACAGTTTGTTTAAAAAAAATGCTGGCTTACATGGAGACATTCAGCGATCTCGTAAAATGAAACTGTTGTATGCAGCGGAGTTTCCAAGGCAAATGAATCAAAATCCTGATTAACGGAAGACAAAAGATGTCTCTGTGGCTTTTGAAATAATTCTTAATTTTGTGTAGCACCAACAAGGGTAAAAATAGAAAATAAAAACTTTTCAGATTACAAAGCATTTTCAGGCTAGCCAAACAGCTTGCCAAATCAGGCAAACTGTTTTTTTTAAGTCATCCCAGGCAAGCAAGGAAAATAAACTGACCATGTTTCCTCTTTTAAATGTTTTCTTCTTTAACTCAGCTGAGGTCATTACTGAAAAGGGCCAAAATGGAATAACACCGAAATATGTTCTGGCTTGATTTGAGCAGCTGGAATCCAGTTTTTAAACACCCTGCAGGCCAGAGTTAGACACAGAGGAAAACATTCTTGCTAAAGCAACGGAAGCTGTACCCCAAACCTCTTCAGCATCCATCTGTTGCCAAAAAATAAAATAAAAATGTTTTTTAAAAAATGTACAAAGCCAAGGCAGACATTTTCCTTTGAGAATCAAAAGGAAAGAATTAAAAATTGAACCTCCTGGGATAAAAAATCAATAAATATATACATAGGAAACATAGGAATACAGGAAGCTGCCTTATATTGAGTAGGCTGACCATATGAAAAGGAGGACAGGGCTCATGTAACTTTAACAGTTGTAGAGAAAAGGGAATTTCAGCCGGTGTCATTTGAATGCAATTAGTTCCTGGTGAAATTCCCTCTTCATCACAACAGTTAAAGTTGCAGGGGCCCTGCCCTCTTTTGTATCTGGTCACTCTAGTATAGAACCTGCAACTTTAATTGTTGTGATGAAGAGGGGATTTCACCAGGTACTAATTGCATACAAATGACGCCGGCTGAAATTCCCTTTTCTCTGCAACTGTTAAAGTTACATGAGCCCTGTCCTCCTTTTCATATTGTGGAATGTAACATGAAATTAAAAAGAAAAGAAAGAATTGATTAATGTCTGCCTCTGTGCCCTGAAACCCCTAAATTGAGATCAAGTAAGTTGTAAAACAAATCTTATGTAAATCCTGAAGAGTCTTAGCAGGGCAGATGATCTCACCGGTGATAGCAGAAACATTAAGGTGTCAAAGAATTTTTATGAGAGGAGCTAGCAAGTCAAAGAATCCTTTGTTCTTCTTGTTGCCGGCCAGAGGCCCCTGAGCTATCTCTTCTTTGGTATGTTGAAATGACCTTGCTGCTTGCATCTCTGTAAACTGCTTGCAAAAAGAACATTATTTCTTCTCCCCCTCCCCTATTTCTTAGTTGAAAGAAGTTTCTAGACACGTACGTCACAAGAAGGGTGTTTCTTTTCATGCCAAGAGAGTAAAAACCTTTGTCTATGTTGGTTAGGGGCGGTTCCTCTGTATTTTGGCCATGAGGCAACAGGGTTCCGTCTCAGCGCGCTGATTCTCTTTTAATAAAATCAAGTTGTACCTCCCTCCTTACTATCTGAGATTTATTTTAAGTAACTCCAGGTAACAATATGGTCAGCCTAATATTGAGTCAGACCATTGGTCCATCTAACCAGGGATGCAGCTAACTTTGAAGGAACACCAGGCAAGTTGACTTTTGGGGGGATGTAGTGGGCTACTAAGTCCCCATCTGTTGGGTTTCCAGGTCCCTCAGGCAAGCACACATGCTGGCAAACAGACACAGGGCACCCAAATCAACGAGACTTCTTTATTGCAGGAAATCCCACGGCAAAAGCTTAATGGTTACACACTTCAGAAATCATATAGCTAGGGTGACCAGATAAAATCCAGGTCAGGACTCATGTAACTTTAACAGTTGTAGAGAAAAGGGAATTTCAGCCAGAGTCATTTGTATGCAATTAGTTCCTGGTGAAATTCCCTCTTCATCACAACAGTTAAAGGTGCAGGCACTATACTAGAGTGACCATATACAAAAGAAGGCAGGGCCCCTGCAACTTTAACTGTTGTGATGAAGAGGGAATTTCACCAGGAACTAATTGCATACAAATGACTCTGGCTGAAATTCCCTTTTCTCTACAACTGTTAAAGTTACATGAGCCCTGACCTGGATTTTATCTGGTCACCCTACATATAGCTGATGGTTAACAGCTATAGGCTCCAAGGAATTCCAGAACAATCAAAAGCCAATCACTACTACCGTGACGAGATATCCATCAACATAATTTCTCCATTGCTATTTCCATGGTTTTGAACACAAGGGAAGGTCAATCCATACACGGATTCCAAACCCAGACAAGAGAGGGGGATTCCTCACATGAATTCTCAGGCAATCAAAGGAGCAAATTCTTGAAAGCCATAGCAAACCACCCTGAGAGAGCTAGTCCAATCATAGTTTGATAACTCCAAGCAACATGGTCAAGGCTTAAACAAGATCATGGGGAAAGGTGAACCCTCAAACACAAAGAGTTCTGTGCCACTGCTTTTGCATAGGCAACTCCTCACCACAAGAGTTCAAGCAGAGGAAAGAAAGTCCAACTGTGAATGATCAAACCCAGTCTGCCGGTATACTGAGCTGATGACAAACAAAGACACACAGTCCACAGCAAACGAGAGTTCAAGGCCCTTTCTACACCATACAGGTGTAGAGGGAGGGAGGGACAGAGGGTGATCCCAGAAGTACCTAATACACACCATCGGCGCACAGGGACCAGCTGGGGGCCATCCCAGGCAAACAGCTTGGTGTAGAAATAGCCCAAGTCTATGAAAAGCTTCACAGTACTTTTCATGGCAAGTTCTTAGTAATCCAAAGTTTCACTCAGGAGGGAGCATGTGCAGAGTGCCTCCAGAGTCTCAAATGATGAAGGATCCAAACAGGAAGGTTTTCCAGGAATGCAGACCAGATGTTTCTAGCAAGGGCTCCTCACTTTTGCACCTGCTTAAAAAGGAGGCGTAAGCCTCTTCCAGAGCACTTGACAGACAGGGCTTTTGGCCTTTCAGCAATACCCCTGTCCAAACAGGGCAGCACTGCTCAGCCCATCAAGATGATGCTTGCATCTGTGCAACCCTTCTGCAACCCCCACCCCCCACCCCACCCTTTCTCTATCAAGATCTCGCAAACAGCTTCTCTGCTAAGGCAAGCAGATGGCTGCGGGGAAGAGGGCAACTCCCCCATCCCTCCTCTGAGAATGCTGACAGAGATCAACTTACACAGATTCTCACATTCTAGAGGCTGAACAGGCTCAAAGCTCTCCAGACTACTTCTAAGTACACCTTAGCTAAAAACTACAGGACCCCACAGCAGTGCTTTAACTATCCCTAACACCATCACTGCCCCCCCCAACAGCCACTCCTCCCTCCCTCCCTTCCTCCTTCCTTTTTAAAATTTACCTGGTGATGGCAATGCTGGTGGCAGTCTCTGTGCTCTCATTGGCTGTGTCCCCCAAAGGCAGCGTCTGATTGTTTTAGACTGCTGCTACTCAAAATGTACATTTTTGAAAAGGGTTTACTGGAAAATGCTGCAGTGCAGTGCAGGCCTGGCTGGCTGGCTGGCTGGCTGGCTGCAGTGGCAATTAGTTGTTTAGCTGCCAGCCAAACCTGCAGCCAGGAGCTGCCAGGAGGAGGAGGAGGAGGAGACACTGCCGCAAGTTCGGGGTCATTTGGGGGCTCTCGGAACCCTAGACTTGCGCCCCACGGTCTAGCCCTGGCTGGGCCACAACATTAAGCCCAATATTGTAGGGTGACCAGATAAAATCCAGGTCAGGGCTCATGTAACTTTAACAGTTGTAGAGCAAAGGGAATTTCAGCCAGTGTCATTTGTATGCAATTAGTTCCTGGTGAAATTCCCTCTTCATCACAACTGTTAAAGTTGCAGGGGCCCTGCCTTCTTTTGTATATGGTCACTCTAGTATAGTGCCTGCACCTTTAACTGTTGTGATGAAGAGGGAATTTCACCAGGAACTAATTGCATACAAATGACACTGGCTGAAATTCCCTTTTCTCTACAACTGTTAAAGTTACATGAGCCCTGACCTGGATTTTATCTGGTCACCCTACAATATTGTTCATAGAATCATAGAATCATAGAACAGTAGAGTTGGAAGGGGCCTATAAGGTCGTTGTGTCCAACCCCCTGCTCAATGCAGGAATCCACCTTAAAGCATCCCTGACAGGTGGTTGTCCAGCTGCCTCTTGAATGCCTCTAATGTGGGAGAGCCCACCACCTCCATAAGTAATTGGTTCCATTGTCATATTGCTCTGACAGACAGGAAGTTTTTCCTGCTGTCCAGCCAGAATCTGGCTTCCTGTAACTTTATTCCGTGTCTTGCATTCTGTGTTGATCGAGAAGAGGTCCTGGCCCTCCTCTGTGTGACAACCTTTCAAGTACTTGAAGAGTGCTATCATGTCTCCCCTCAATCTTCTCTTCTCCAGGCTAAACATGCCAAGTTCTTTCAATCTCTCCTTATAGGGCTTTGTTTCCAGACCCCTGATCATCCTCGTTGCCCTCCTCTGAACACGCTCCAGATTGTCTGCATCCATCTTGAAGTGTGGTGCCCAGAACTGGTCGCAATACTCAAGATGGGGCCTAACCACTGCCTTATAGAGGGAAACCAGTACCTCGCGCGATTTGGAAGCTATACTTCTATTAATGCAGCCCGAAATAGCATTGACACTGACTGGCAGCGGCTCTCCAGGCACTGACTGGCAGCTGAATTTTTCAGCCATACCTGGAAATCCTGGAGATTGAACTTGCGACATTTTGCGTACAAAGCATGTGCTCTACCACTGAGCTATGCCCCCTCCTTTATATAAACCAAGGAACACGATACATATTGTGAGAGCATTATATTGAATAACCCAAAAATATGTCAAGAGCTCAAATACTGAAGAACAGAACGAAGCATGAAAAGACCACAAAAATTCAGTGCATGGCCAACCCATTTTTTCTTCTTCTTAATCTTCACCATGAGCCAAATTCCAAGTAGAGCCACATTTCACAAGCTGGGACATGCTTCTACAATAACCACCCCACAATGTCTCACTATTCCTAAAAATGAGCCACTCCTCAGAAGTTCATTACAAACATGTTCTGTGCCACATGAATTCAGACATATTCTATTCGGGAATTAATTGGTGTGTTTTTTAGACCTTAAGAGCCTCAGCCCTCAACTCCCCCAAGGAACAAGCACTACGAACTGTTTATTTTCTCAAGGCTATAGATGTACTGGACTCTTGTAGACTTTTTAGTATTTCAAGAAAAGAATAAATGAGCATGATCCAACCAAAGTAAAGCACTTTTAGGTGCCTTTGATTCTCAATAGATGTGTTAAGACTATGCTTAACTTTCTTCTATTAAATTAGATAGTACCGTAAAAGGGGCTTAAATTTGGCTGGATAGTGTTCATTTTTGCCAGAGTTCTTCAACAAAACACACATTCTAGTGCACTATGGACAATGGTGTCAGGTCTGATTCCCACAACCATGAGCTTTTGGTGCCAGGGAGATTGTGTGTTTTGGGGTTGACTTGGAGCCTATCTACACTACATATACAGTTTTCAAAATGTTTTCAAAATGTTTTCAAAGTGTTTTATCCTGCATGTATAGATAGGCTCTTTGCACACTTATAACAGTTTAGATGCCACCACACTATAGGAATTGGACCTTTGGGAGTTCAAAACAGATATGGCCTATCCCTCTCAAGAGTAATGTGCCAATCAGAACTTAGTTATACAGACTTCAACTCCAGGAAAATGTCAAAAATTTAAAATGCATATTTAGAGAGAGAGAGAGAGAGAGATCTATTTAGAAATGTTTATTTTGAGGTAAAATATGTTGGAAAACTTTTTCACTCAGGATTCCCCCCCCCCTTGGTTGTGTGTGTGATTTTGTGTGTGTGTGTGTGCGTGAGAGAGAAAGAGAGAGAAACAAAAGTGACTGGGGGAAGTCAGGAAGGGGGAAAAAAAGAATATATATTTCAGAGAGGAGGGGGGAAAACTTTTAAAAATTCACCCAGGGTGGCTTATTGTGATATGTGGTGGCAACAGCTTTTCTGTGGCATTCTTTAATCATGCCACTGCATTGTTGGGAGGGAAAGATGGGCTGTCATCTTTTTCCCCCAACAGAGCCTTTAGAAGGACACTATGTCCTGACGTAGCACCATTCAAACATGTTCAGTTCCACTATCACTTGAAAGACTCCACAGAAAAGCCACTGCGGCTGCCATTGCTTATCATAACAACCCCCCAATGATGTCTTTTAGAATTTCTCCCACCATGTGAGAACTGAGCACTTTACTACTAATGCATGCTTCCACTAATGAACACTGACACAAATGGGAATTCGTGCAAATCTCCCCCCAAAAGTGAAAATCGGTTGACAAGTCTGCAGAATCCTTGTGACGGAAAAAGCTGGCCCACTTCCAGAATCCGAAGGTGAGCTTCATAGAATCGTTTGAATCCATTGCGGATTTCTCCGACGTCCCTAAATGTAGCAAGAGGGAGTTGCTCCTAATAGAACTCATTACCAATAATTCATCCTGAAGGTATGGTCTGCAGTGGAAAAGAGGAATCTCTTGTTACTCTTTCTAATCACCTTGTGATAGGTGGCAGTAGGTAACCAGCCTGGTGTGTTTCACTTCATCTCTTACAAATGGATTAACTGTTATTTACAAGGATAATTGTTTCTCTTGTTTCCATGCAAACTTCAAGGGCAAGCTTTGCTTGTGGGCCCTGAGGTTCATGCTCAATATTACAAGAGTTGAATCAATAAAATTAATCAAGTACAAGTTTACAGGAGAACATTTGTTCCAGCTCAGCTTGATAAGGTGTGCTTTATCACACAGATACCATCTGGGACTCCTCAACTCCACTTCAAATGTGTTGACATTTCTAACCTCTGGCCATACACTGTTTGCAAAACAACAATAGTGCAACACATCAAAGCCAATAATGAGGGTACGTGCAGAAGCAATACTATATCTTTCATAGCTGTAACATTCTTGAATCTTAAGCCTAAGAAGTCAAAAGCCTGGGTATTTGACTTAAGTTTGTAGTATGGCAAATAATATTTGCTATGTTCGCCACCCCTTTTGTGGCATATAAATAACTGTTAAGCATTTGGGGGCAGCTCTGGCCAACATGTTAATTTTGCTGAACAAGTGATTTCTTTGATCTTTATAGAGAAGCCGTGAATATCCCCAATTTGTAGTTATTGGGTTGGATCCAGGATCTACCTTCTTCGAGAGGAAGGATTCAACTCACAGAAGGTCCCTCCACCTTATTTTGGGGCATCTCCTGACTCTCTGTGTAGCATTTCCAGAGGGATGGGAGGGCTGCTGTGGGAAGGAGGTGGTAGGAAATTCCACTTCTGCCAGCATAGTTAATCCAGCATAATTCTGAATCCAACCCTCCATTTGGCAAATAGCACATACACTTTTGTGGGAATGTGGTCCCAAAAATAGAAAGCTTCAGAATATCATCATTTTTTAAAAAAAATAATAATTAAAGAGTGATGACAAAATGTGCTAACTCTTATACTACAAGTCTCTTCTCAAATGCACATAACAGGTAGATAGCAGCATGCATGGTTGTCATTGGGGACGATGATGCAGTTTGCTGACAGTTCCATAGATAACAAGCATCAGTTTGTACTCTTTATGGCTATGGGGCCAGATCTATACAAGCAGGATATGACACTTTCAAAACGGTCTGAAAATGGTATATGGGATGTGTCCTGGGTCCAAACCGTTGTCAATACCATTATAAACCATTATAAAGAAGTAGCATAAAACCTGCTTTAGAGCCGATCTACACACTAGCTTTGTAACGTTTTATAAGGGTTACGAAAACTCTTTGGGCCACATGGCACACTCCCTTGAACGTTGTATGCCCGAGGTTTTTTAAAACTCACTTCAGCTATATACAATGGTTTTTACGTTTAATAAATCGTTTTAAGTAAAATAATATGTCCTTCCTTACCGTTTGTGATTTGTGGGGGCAGTGCTTCGTTTACCAGCGCCTAAATGCTTAGCCGTTGATTGGTGGGGAAGAAAGGGGAACTAAGGAGGAAGTGGGCGAGTGAACTACAGCACCCACAATGCCTTGCCCTAAACTCATTGTAAAAATGAAATGGAAAGAGATGGACAGAAGGGTGTGAGACTGCACATACCGCTTTGAAGACTGAAGAATTTTTCTCCTGTAACGTGAGTACTCCTTAATGTGGCCTAAGATGTTTTGGAATGCACCTATTTGGAATGTTTTAAAATACTATTTAAAATGTTCCAAGGTACTGTGTAGATAGGCCTTTAGTCTCCAACATAGTGATCATGAGCACCAGTGTGACTGTGGCCACCTCTATTGGTGCCTGCCAGGCTCCCTGCCCCCTAATTTTTATTGTATTTCTTAAGCTTTTTTAAAATAATAATAATAATAATAATAATAATAATAATAATAATAATGGGGGAATGACTTGCTGCAAAGCATAGTGTTGCCTTCCAGCACCATCTTTATTTCATTTCCAGAGCGTTTTTCTGTTACTTTGGGTCTTGGGCAAGTTATTTTTCTTTTAGTCACACCAGATTGGCTTCTGAGAAATGAGTGTTCTGTGACCAGCCATGACCACGATGGCAGCCATGACAAGATGCCCTCATGACAGCCATTTTGTGAGAGTGCCCATGACACACTCAAAATTCCAAATGTTCCCACTGATTTAAAAAAAGGTTAGGGATCTCTGGTTTAAGGATATCTTTCCAATGGGAAACAGTCTCAAACTAATTTCATCACATGCAACCTTGTTTAGAGATGTGTCTTCCAAAGGGAAACATGGTACACATAGAAGCTGGTGGGTTTTTACTTGAGTATTTGTGCATGCAAGTCAATACTTTCAAAAAACTCAAACACGCAGTTGCAGCAACAGTTCAACTCTACATGGCTATCGATGGCTATCTGAGGCCAGTGAAATGCAGCAACTCTTTGTTGAAATGGAGGGAGTAATTTTGCATATCTCCATAGTTTTGAAGCTGCATCAAAGGAAATGCTAGAGAGAATAATTCAGTCTTACTTGAATAGCCATACCATTTTGCAGAGCAGCAAAGCACCTATGAAAGGAAATTGGTAAAAGACAGGAAGAAAACTAAAGGAGAGGGTAGATACCAGTTGGCATCTCTGTTTCTTATGATGAAGAAACATGTATGGAATTGTTTAGGAGGCAAAACACACACACACACACACACAGAGCTCCAAAGATTATAAGAGTTATATTTCAAAGATGAATAGTTGTGCCTTTTTTCCTTTAGAAAAGTTAGCTGCTCCTATTATCCAAATAACGTGGTGTAGAAAATCCAGTAGCCCTTTAGACTGTAATTGTGATAAATCCGATAGGCTAAATTCGATCACTGAACTGTGAAATAGAGGGAAGCTTCGCTCTTCAACAGCAAGTTACAAAGACACAGTCTCTTCGTGACGGCCCCTTTCAGCACCCAACTGAGTTTGTAACCAAAATAAAGGACACTCAGGTTTGGAGCTGGTCTGGGGCTGAGTGAACTGGTCTCCCAAACCGCTCATTGAATTTACTTGAATATTCTCCAGGAGAGAGGGGATACTTTTCCAACAGTGCAAAAAAATAAAAAATAAATCTCAGAAAGCCATCTTGTGGGAAATGTTGGCTCAGTTATAATACTGACTGAAGTTACATTTTTAGCTCATACTGGTGGATGAAGAAACCAATGGGCTAAAAGGGGAGGGCTGGAAGCATTAAGGGCCAAGGCCTTTGCTTCTTTCAACAGTACTAAGTAATATTAAAACTTATTAAAACTAAATCTACAATTGCACCTGAAATTCTCCACTCTATTTACATGCACAGAAGTTAGGGGGGATTTAATAGAATATTCTCCAGAGAACATCAGAAATTCTCCAACAGGTTAGGGGAAGCATAATAAAGAACCTTCTCAGATAATTTCTCAATCCCCCTCCCCTAAAGATCTCTAAAAGAGGCGCTGGATTACAGAGACTCACAGAGCAACATCAGACAAGCATTTCATTGCATGTTCACTACTGGGCACTCACGGATTCTTGCGGGTTCCTCTCACAATATCACCTGCCTCCCGCATGCCTCCCTACCCTTATTCGTGTGACAAAAAACCACCCCAGTAAGTCTAACTTATTTTTATAGATGGAAGTTGCCATTATCTCCTGCTGTGTGCAGGAGAATCAGCGGGATCAAAACAGCCTACTGAATGGGTCACGTGCAAATTGTTTACTTCCTCTTTCAAAAGAGGAAGTAATGAAGGACAAACGCGCAGGCGGAGAAGCCATGGTAAGCAAACGCGATTTTCCCCTGTGTGATGATGCTCACAGAATCCATTCTCGGCTCCGTGATCCACAACTAAGCAACCTTAACAACAGAAGTATGTGGGGACTGTGATATTAAATCCAATTTCAATGGCCATGTACAAAAAGCCCTTACCTGTGAAGGGGTCCTTACCTGTTTAGCCGGTGTCACATTATAAGGGTTACTTCCCATACAATGGCTGATACATACAAAGCATTCCCACATTAGTGAAGTATCAACCACATGTACATATAACCCAGCACATGGGGTAAAAATAATACCAGCCATGTAAAGCTCTTACATGGGAAAGGACATTTTGGAAACTCTGTATACAGTAAGGATGGGGGTACAGTTACTCCCCCAACAGTATAAACCATTTTAAACTATTTTATAGCTGTAGTGTAGATAGGATCTCTATCATGTCCCTCCTTACCTGCCTTTTTTTCTAAGGCATTTTGATCCGCCTTGGATAAGACTTTCATTTTTTGAAGGAAGCCATCTTTTCTCTAATAGCTTCCGTGCCACTGCTCCCATTAACCATGCTGGTGACGTCTTGGACTTTGCAGTACTTTCCCTGGCCTGCAGTATCCATGGTCTACTCTGGAATAAATTAGTCTGCTGTCTGTCATACGTAGCAGAGCAGAACTTAGTAGTTTACCTATCTTTAGCACACAGACATTGCCATGTCTAGGTCAATCCTCAGTGATTTCCCTGAATGGATGTTTCTCAAGAAATGAGACAACAAATAAGACAAATATTGTGGTATCATTTCAGCATGCTTCCATTCTTACCTTCCTGAAGTAGTCTGATTTTCTTTCATTGTAGGCTGGGATCAACGTATCTAATTCTTGGAGCCCATGGGGTTTTTTAAACTCATTTTTCCTCAAACAGCTACTCCATTGTCTCCCCCCCCCCCCAATGCCATAGGGCAAACTACTTGTTTGAGACTGAGGAGAGTTTCAAAACACCCTGTAATATGGTAGAGAGATCTGCTACTGAAAGGGAGAGTACAAGGTCCTTAGGCTAGCCTGAAGCAGATCTTTGGATCTGGCCATATTGTTTCAATATGAAAGATAGATGGGGAAACTGTTTAATTAGTAGCTGGGGAAATGTGGAAACCACAGGTTTAATATTAAAGAGGTAATGCTTTGAGTGTGTGAACGTGGAAATTAGAGTTTACAAGTAAGCATATGTAAAATTACAGCATTATTCTCTGCTACTCATATTTCTCCAGTAAAAACAAGAGGTGAAAGAACATTTCACCAATCAGCAACATTTCAGAATTTACTTTTTTTCAATTCTGGATACTCAGAAACATAATCTTTGAAGTACAATTGGGGGGGGGGTGTTTTAAAACATCTCTTGGGTGTAACATGGAGCACATTGTACTAAGTTACTGAGATACAGTACCTGTTTTTAATGTGCTGAGGAGAACCGAGACACTTAAAATTGCCGTCGACCATAATAGCCAGCCGTGTGCACAGGGCTTCACACTCTTCCATGCTAGACAAAAGAAATAGGAGAAGACCAAAAACCAATAGTCAGGATACAAAAGAGTGATTAATAACCAAGTTTAATTAAATGTGAGAGAAGCTGACAAAATGGGATATGCAACCCTTTGCTTCTAGGTCCATGATTCAAAGGCAGGGGCCAAAAGGCTATTAGTAATTACAAGATGACAGCTGGCCGACTCCTATAAAAACGGATAGCCATTTTTGTCTCCCGTTCCAGATGGATAGGCCCAACCATATTAACGAGAGCACCACTACAGGCACATTAATTAACTTCTCTGCTGGCAGACTCAGCTGAATTGCTGTATCTTTATTCAACCCTAAAGGTCAGAATTTGAGTAGGACGGTGGAAGTACATTGCGATAGCTGTCAAATGTCATATAACCATCCTTGAGAAAAGAGCTACTGCTTGCTTACAGCCATTTGACATGCAGAATGAGATGGAAACACGGCAATGGATCCCTGTGGTGGTAGAAGACGAGATTGCACCCCTTCTGTCTGTAGGTGAGACATGCATTGTTTGAAACAAGGAGCTCCCTCCCCTGCTGTGCTAGTTTTCTTCTTTCAGGGAGTATTTTTTGACATCGGGGAGCATTCAAAAGTTTGATTCCTCTCTCTCCAATAGCCTTCCTTGGGATGCTACTGACCCGTGCTACTGCAACTTTAGACTCAATCTACATGTGTTGCAGAAGGAGAAGGTATAGATGGAAGTGGCAGAATTCTGGACTTTGTCACTTCATGCTACAATGGGGAGTCATATTTCTCTATATTCGCCTCCATATTTTTTTTAAAAAAAGAAGCCAAACAGAATTTCTTGTATATTGTAAACTAAGTACATCAGGGAGAACGTTTTAATTGGTTTTGATAACTCCCTTTCTCATATGCTAGTTCGCTACAGCCCGATTTACAGTGGTGATTTAGTGGGGAGCAAGAGTACATCAGGGTTGTTCACAACACATGATGTGGTCGCCAGCCTGCAGCTTCTTTCTCAAAAAGGCGCATTTTTGTAAAGTTCTTTTAGTGCGTCTTTTCCCCTCAAATGCAGCTCATCTGTAGTTCCACTGCCTTGTGCCCCCATTTCCCCGAATTAAATCCCGTATACTGGGTGTGCCTAGGGGTGTGTCTGTGACCTCGCTGTGACCTGGTCAAGGGGTGGGTTCATCCCCTTTATTTCCCCATTCCTTTTTTCCCCCCATTGGCAGAGGCCACTGTGGACAAAGGCTTCTTTTCCCACTTAGCATTATTATGCAGTAACGCTATTTGATTGCTCACCTTTCCTGTTTATTTTTAGTTTGCACTATTTCACAGTTGTGCTGTTTGGGTGCTTTAGGAGTGAGTTAGAGCTTGATTATCATTTCTGTGTAGAAAGGAAACTTCAACATTGCTACTTCACAATAAATAATAATAATAATAATAATAATAATAATAATAATATATTTATTTATTACCCACCTCTCCCTCTGGATCGAGGCGGGGAACAACATCATCATAAAACACACAAAACTGATTAAAAATACATAAAACCAATATATAAAACCAATATATAAAACTGTGTAATCCCGCAATTGCATGATGTTGCATTAACATGATAGTCAGCATTGAGTTGTACCGGGGTAGTAACTCATTCTCCACCCTTACAAGGACCAGGAGAGTGAAGAGCAGGGATTCAAATCAAAGTGGGAGGGAATTTAAAAGGGGAAAAGAAACTCTTTCCTTCGGAAGAGACCGCGTGCAGAGTTCTTTGGAAGAGCACTGCCCCAAGTTCAATCAGGGTTCCTTTTACATGGAGAACAGCATAGCCTTACAGCGCAACACACAATTAGATATGTCTACTCTGAAGTAAGTGCCATTGAGTTCAAGGTGTGTGTATATAGGACTGCCCTTACAGCCCTCCAGTAATGCATGCTTACTTGGAAGTAAGCCCACTAGGTTTCACATGGCTTACTCCCAAATAAAAGAATAAAAGCATTGCAGCCTTAAATAGCAGAGGGTGAAGTAGGGTGGCAAGACAGATAAGCTGCAGAGACTGAGAGGCAACATATGTTCGAGAAGTCCCCGGAGAGCAATTCAGGGAAATCATTAGGTACACAAGTCTAGAAATTTTAAATTAAAGCACAATTTCTTTTCAAAGAAAAGTGTTTTTTCCCCTCTCTGTGTAGATTTCTAGGTGATTGACAGTCCGTCTGCAAGGATTTCTGACTCCCAGTTATTCAGTAATAGCAATGAAGTGCTATTTTGCCCTAGATCAGCCTTCCCCAAACGGATGCCCTCCTGGGCTTCAACACTGCTAATTCACAGTCCCGTAAGCACAATTGTGCAATCTTATTAGTGTGATAACCAGAATTGAGTTGTAGCGGGGTAGTAACTCATTCTCCACCCTTACATTGACCAGAGGGGAGAGGTGTGGGGTAAACTGTGGGATGTAATTAATCTCTTCCATTAAATTTCCTTGAGCAGGGGAGCAAGCCTCTCTCATTTGCTGAGCAGACCCTATGCGATTGATGACATTCAGTTCCACTCACTGGATACTATTCACCCAACCCCAAAGTATGGCAGTTTCAGATGCCGTGTGACCTGTGAAAGTGGGTTTTTAGGTAGTGTAGACTCTACTTTTCTAGCTTCTTGTGCTGCTGACAGACCAAACCGATGTCATAAAAATCTGGATATAACTAGAAAACACTTCTCATATCATTTCCATGCAGATTGGGCCTACATCTAGGGAGTTTATTTTCTACAAAGGGGAGCATTGAAAATGGAATCTGCCTGCAGTCTAAAGTATCTCTTTCTATGTAGTATGTAGATTGGCTCTTGAACTGGCTGTATACTAGCAGTGTGGGCTAAAATTGGAACATAAAAACAAATTTAGGACAAACTTGCCATATATTAATTACAGGGTTACAACACCCTTTCAAAATGTTGGACAGTTCATAGATGAATACAAGAGCTAAAAAGACCCTAAGAAACATGTAAACTGGTTCCTTGTACTCTCTGATTGTTCTGCTGTTCACTGGAGAAAATAGTGTAGAGTCATATTAGATCTGGATGTTCTGCACACATTTCCCCCCTAAAACTATGACTTCAGTTGGCAGAATCTGAAACCAAATTAAAAGTTTAAAATTTGAATAGCAAAGAGAACTTAAATGTGGCAGTGGATATGGCGTAATGAATCTTCTCAATTAATCTGTGTAGGCTGTACAAGAACTCTTACAAAGCACTGTCTCAACAACATTTAACAGTGTTTAAAACCTTGCCCCATAGAGTTGAAGGAAGCCACATGTTGGAGATGAGGTCATGTTAAACCACTTATGTTATTTATACCTGGTGGCACTGTCCTAGGAACCACATTTATTGGGTGAAAAATGTTAGCATGGCTGCTGCCAGCATCCCTCCGCCAGGGTGTGTTCATGGATCTCCCCGATGAGGCTCGCCTGGCGCCAACTTTGTTAAGTTTTCGGCACCAGGTCAAGACTTTCCTCTTCTCCCAGGCATTTCACAGCATATGATGAGGGTTTTGTGTTGTTGTTGTGCTTTGACCCAGAATTGTTGTTTTAAAGGATATTGTACTTATAACTTGTTTTTATGCTTTATGGTTTTAAATTTTGTACATCGGTGTTTTTTAGGGGTGTGCACGGACCCCCCGGATCGGATCAGGACCCGGATCGGGATCTCCAATTTTGTCACGGATCAGATCAGACAAAATCGGAGGACCCCCGGACAGGATCGAGTCTGATCCCGATCCAAAAATCGAAAATTTTTGGATCGGCCACCCCCCTCCTCCCCTCCACGCGCCCCCTGCTTACCTTCCAGGGACGTCTGCTCCCGTCTGGCGCCGGCTGCTACTGCCAGCGGGCTTTGCAGCCTGCTCCAGAGTGGCGCGCCAGGTGATGTCATCACCCGGCGCGCCACCCTGGAGCAGGCCGCGAAACCCGCTCACAGTAGCAGCCGACGCCAAGCGGACGTCCCTGGAAGGTAAGCACGCCGCAGACAGCCCCTCTAGGGAAGCCCCCCCCCGCTGTCCACTTTCATCGGCAGGCGCCCGCTGGCGCCCGCCAATGGAAGCAGCGGTGGGCGCCAGCGGGCGCCCGCCAATCCGCCGATCCATCCGAACCGGATCGGAACCTTTTCGGATCGGTTCGGATTGGATCGGCCGATCCAGCTGTGAGATCGGAAATTGGATAATTTATCCGATTTCCCTCTGGATCGGATTCGGATCGTGGATCGGATCCAATCCAGTGCACATCCCAAGTGTTTTTAATGTTCAATGTTTTTAATTTTTGTAAACTGCCCAGAGAGCTTCGGCTATGGGGCGGTATATAAATGGAATAAAATGAATAAATAAATATCAAGAGAAGAGGGTTTGTTCCTCAACAAATCTGCTTGCCTACTCCAGGAGAGCCTTGAAGGAATCTTCCTTGGCTAGCTGTGCTCTTACCACTATAGGCCTAGGCCTCCTGCTCTGCACATGCTCTCTGCCACTGCCCCAATCCTGTATGATTTCTGAGCCCCGTGATAATGAACAAGTACACTCCTATCATCATGGCAACTGAGCCATTACTCCTCACCTCACCAGGGCAACTGTCTCTCTTCCCCAATTAGCTGCAGGTCAGTGACTTCAGAGTTGATGCTGCCTGAATGTCTGCTAGTGCCATTCCCAAGATCTAGACAACTGACAAGAATTTCACTTATCAAAGATATAATGGATTTGAACTCCCCAAAGACTCAGAAATTCTGGGTTTTGTGCAGCTTAAAGGGGGAAATTTGAGATGAGTCATCATATTAATTTGATATGTGCTGCTAGGGTGAATACTGCTTTTACCTGGAGGAAAGCAAAATGCTCCTGTTTGGCGCTTGCCTAGAAAGAATACAGCAATTTGCTGAGTTGACAAAACTGTAATGGGGTCAGAGAAAGATCCCAGTTAAATAATATTCATAAATATTTGGGCTTTAACAATGGTCAATCCCTGAGTAATTTTTAATAAACAAACAAGAAATATTGAATTTATCTTTCAGAAGTTTGAATGAAATAGAAGCTTAGTTAATACAGCTAAAATCACTATGGGTTTGGTTAGAGGCTGAAATCCACAGACTCAGGAAGCTTGTTCCATGAGTCCCAGGGGCCTTATGCTTGTTTTTCATGAAACAGAGGGGGTTTCAAAAGCAGATGTGCCATGGAGTAGGGTGGGGAAGGGAAAAAGTCAAATTCCACTAGGTTCGTGTAAGCTCACTGCATGAGCCCAAGGAGCTTTTTGGTTCCCCCAAAACAAAAACAGATATGGGACAGTGATCCTATCAATAGCTTTAAAAGATTCTAATGCACACTTGAATGCAGGTGAGCTTCAGATTTCACAGAGAAATACCACTTTACTTTCTAAAGCAATACTATGCATTAACAGCAATACAAAGATGGCTTATACGTTTTCATAGTAGCACAGGCAGAGAAATCACATAGTACGGCCTTCCTGAGATTACCTTGATACTATTTGAATTTATTCATTTATTTAATTTAGGTACCACCCTGTCTCACAAGGGATCCTAGGGTGGTACAAAACATGTTGTGAGCTGCCTTTGGTGTGTAACAATGCAGAAAGGTGAGCTATGAGCTGAAATAATAAATACAATACTCCAGGTGATGGGAGGGGGGGAATATTCACCTGTGTGATGTCAGAACAGCAGCACAACCATCCTGGACTTCCTTCATGATCGTTTTCCAGAGGTATCTCTTTGAACAGGGATCCATTCCAGAGCTTGGCTCGTCCTGCAGAAGGAAGCACATCAATAAACGAAATAGGGAAGGGAGCAAAGCTGGGGAAGCAAAGGCCCAGCAGTTAAGGAAAATAGAATTTGTGAGCATGGTTTCAGAGTTCTATTTGACATCTCACTCTTTCCCTGATGGCTATGTTTACCTTTAGAAAGTTGCATGTCTGTCTGACTGAGTTCTGTGAAGGGAGAAAGGTGGTATACAAATGTACTAAATAAATAAATGCATAAACAAGCAATGTTCAGAAGTAATCCACTTACACTAAGCAAGAATCTACTGGTGGTAACTTCAGCCCACATATAACCTGACAAGCCAGAAGAAACGGATACTATAAAAAGGAGGGTGTACATCCACTTCAGATGAAACCCAAATATCAAACCAAAGCAACCCACCTTGGAAGTATTCAGACTCTCCTAAGTGAAACAGCCTGAGGCAAAGCAAGCTGCTCTTTAAGTTTTGCACCCACTCTGGAGGAGGGTTACCGTTGTTTGTGTGTATATGAGCCCAAGGCTCTCCATAAAAGAAAAATGGCAAGCAGGGAGGAAGGGTGTAGCTTTGTGTCTGACAACTCTAGGTTCCAACCACTGAGCGACTTTTCCAGTGCTCTCCAATCACAGTCCTTTTGGGAGGGATGTTGAAATAACGCATCAGAGATTGTTCCAGTGGGTTCAGTGTGCTTTGCAAGTTCTGTTTGCAGAGCAGCAACACTGCAAGAGTTTGTGGTGGTGTTTTTGGCTTGTGTGAGCTAAATCTTTCCATTTTGGTTGGAGTGGAGTGGGAGGGAGGAATCCATCACTGCAGAGGCTTGCTTTCTGCTGTTACCCCCTCACCTGATGGCCATTACAATCGGCTAACCAACTGCTCCTCCCCATTACAGGTACTTATTTAAGGCAAAGCGTGCCAGAGGCCAGGGGTTGGAGTGGAGTGGGGGGGAGGAATCCATCACTGCAGAGGCTTGCTTTCTGCTGTTATTCCCTCACCTGATGGCCATTACAATTGGCTAACCAACTGCTCCTCCCCATTACAGGTACTTATTTAAGGCAAAGCATGCCAGAGGCAGCGCGCCTCGGCGACGCGCTGAGTGTGCGTCGCACAGAGGAGTCACCCTACTGCCTGTACCTGTTGAAACCAGCAACCAGCAGCAAATTGAAATTTTATACTATTGTTTTATTTGTATATTTTGACTATGTGCCTGGGGAGCTCAAGGGGGTGCCCACATAACTGTGGCCACGGGTAGGGGGAGGTATGGTGTTGGGGGAGAAACAGGCCAGATGAGGAGAAGAGGGGGTAGTTGCCTTAAAACTATCCCCTTTTCTGGTTCTTCCCCCAACCGGGTAGTTCCTGGCGGCCTTACCAGCTTGCCCTCGGGGTTGGTGCTGCTGCTGCTGAATGCCAGGTCGGTCCAAAATAAAATCTCCCTCATCCATGATTTGATTGTGGATGAGGGGGCTGACCTGGTATGTATTACTGAGACCTGGGTGGGTGAACTGGGAGGGGTTACTCTCACTCAGCTTTGCCCCCCTGGGTACTCGGTGCAGCACCAGCACCGACTTCAGGGCCGGGGAGGGGGGGTTGCCGTGGTCTATAGAAATACGATCTCCCTCTCTAGGCTTCCTGTTCGTTCGAGTGCTGGTCTTGAGTGTCTGTACTTTGTGTTGGGTACCCGAGACAGATTAGGGATTCTGCTGGTGTACCGCCCACCCCGCTGCCTAACAGTCTCCCTGCCTGAGCTGACGGAGGTTGTCTCGGACCTGGTGCTGAGGACCCCCAGGATGGTGGTCCTGGGGGATCTCAACTTCCATGCGGAGGCTCCTGCATCCGGAGCGGCTCAGGACTTCATGGCTGCCATGACAACCATGGGGCTGTCTCAACATGTCATCGGCCCAACGCATGTAAAAGGACATACCCTTGACCTGGTTTTCTCAGGTGGACAGGAGAATGGTGATGTGAAAGTGGGGGAACTAACATCTACCCCCTTGTCATGGTCGGATCACTTTCTATTGAGGTTTAGACTTTCGGCATCCTTTCCCCTCTGCAAGGGTGGGGGGCCTATTAAAATGGTCCGCCCCCGGAGACTAATGGACTCCAATGGATTCAAGAAGGCTCTGGGGGATTTTCCTGCTGATATGGCCGGTGCTCCTGTCGAAGCCCAGGTCGCTCTGTGGAATGCAGAGATGACCCAGGCGGTTGACACGATCGCACCCAAGCGCCCTCTCCCTGTGAGCAGAGCTCGGCCAGCTCCTTGGTTTACACCTAAGCTGAGGGCAATGAAGCAAAAGGGGAGACAGCTAGAACGCAGGTGGAGGAAAACTCGTGCTGAGTCTGATCGGACACGGGCTAGAGCTCATTATCGAGCCTACTCTGTGGCGGTGAGGGTGGCGAAGAGACAGTTCTTCTCCACCAGCATTGCATCTTCACAGTGTCGTCCGGCGGAGCTTTTCCGGGTGGTTCGTGGCCTGCTACACTCTGGGCCAGGGCGAGAGATGGTGGAACCCTCGGTAGCACGCTGTGACGAGTTTGCACGGCACTTTGAAGATAAAGTCGCTCAGATTCGTCTTGAATTGGACACCATGCTTAATGCAGCTCCACTAGTAGAGGCGTTCAGAGCACCGTCTGGTCCAGTTTTGTTGGATGAGTTTCAGTTACTGAGGCCTGAGGATGTGGACAAGGTGCTTGGCCAAGTCCGGTCGACCACTTGTGTGCTTGACCCTTGCCCGTCGTGGCTAATTACATCAAATAAGGATGGGACTGCCGGCTGGGTCCAGGAGGTTGTAAATGCCTCCTTGAGAGAGGGAGTGGTGCCGGCCTTGTTAAAAGAGGCGGTAATCAGACCACTCCTGAAAAAGCCTAACCTGGACCTGGAAGATGTTAACAACTATAGGCCGGTGGCGAACATTCCTTTCCTGGGCAAGGTGCTTGAGCGGGTGGTTGCAGGACAACTCCAGACACTCTTGAATGAAACGGATTATCTAGATCCATTTCAATCGGGTTTCAGGACTGGTTTTGGAGCAGAAACTGCCTTGGTCGCCCTGTGGGATGACCTTTGCCGGGAGAGGGACAGGGGGAGTGCGACCCTGTTGGTTCTCTTGGACCTCTCAGCAGCTTTCGATACCATCGACCATGGTATCCTTCTGGATAGGATGTCTGGGCTGGGAGTTGGAGGCACGGCGCTGCAGTGGTTCCGCTCCTACTTAGATGACCGTTTTCAGAAGGTGGTGCTGGGGGATTATTGCTCTGTGCCGTGGCATCTAAGCCATGGGGTTCCACAGGGCTCTATTTTATCCCCTATGCTGTTTAACATATACATGAAGCCGCTGGGAGAGGTTATCCGGAGATGTGGGCTGAGATGTCACCAATATGCGGATGACACCCAACTCTACCTCTCCTTTTCAACAAACCCAGGTGAGGCAGTGGCTGTTCTGAATCAGTGCCTGAGCACGGTAATGGACTGGATGAGGGCTAACAAACTGAGACTCAATCCAGACAAGACGGAGGTACTGTTAGCGGGTGGTTCGTCTGTCCGGCGAGGTGATGTTCACCCTGTTCTGGAGGGGGTTGCACTCCCCCTAAAGGATCGGGTCCGAAGTTTGGGGGTGCTCTTGGATCCAGAACTGTCGCTTGAGGCACAGGTGAACTCGGTGGCAAAGAGCACCTTTTACCAGCTTAGGCTGATATACCAACTGCGCCCTTATCTGGACAGAGATAGCCTAGCTACAGTTATCCATGTTCTCATAACCTCTCGTTTGGATTACTGCAATGCGTTATACGTGGGGCTGCCTTTGAAAACGGTCCGGAAACTTCAGCTGGTACAAAACAGGGAAGCCAGATTGTTAACGGGGACTGGCCAACGAGACCATATTACGCCAGTCCTTTTCCAACTTCACTGGCTGCCGATCCAGGTCCGGGCCCAATTCAAAGTGCTGGTACTAACATTTAAAGCCCTAAATGGCTTGGGGCCAGGATATCTAAAGGAACGCCTCCTCCCATATGTACCTGCCCGGACCCTAAGATCATCTACAGGGGTCCTTCTCCGTGAGCCCCTGCTAAAGGAAGTGAGGCAGGTGGCCACTAGGAGGAGGGCTTTCTCTGCTGTGGCACCCCGGCTGTGGAATGAGCTCCCCAGAGAGGTTCGCCTGGCGCCTACTTTGTACTCTTTTCGTCGCCAGGTGAAGACCTTTTTATTCTCCAAGTATTTTAACAGTTAAATTAACTCAATTTTAATCCTTGCTGTTTTAAATTTGTATTTTAATCTGTATTAATTCCTGCTGCTTGGTTTTATTCTGGTTGTGTTTTTATATTGTATGTTATTCTGTGTTTTTAGATTGTGCCTTGTTTTATATATTTTAAAATGATTTCATGATTTTAATTTTTGTGAACCGCCCAGAGAGCTTCGGCTATGGGGCGGTATAAAAATGCAATAAATAAATAAATAAATAAATAAATAAATTTTCCAATTCAGATCAACCTTACCCTAAAACCTTGCATTTAATCTTTTACTTTACTTTTGCTTATGTTTGTGTCTTCAGCATTAATTATTAGATAGGTAACTTCCCTCCATCCATCCCCATTTATTTATTTATTTATTTACAACAATCCAAAAAGCTACAAAAACAAAAACAAACCCAGTATCCTCAGATATTGCCTAATGCCTGAGAGAAGAGGAAAGTCTTGACCTGGTGCCGAAAAGATAACAATGTCAGCGCCATTGTAGTCCTAGTTAGATTTTATTAGCATTCAGAGTTATATGTAGGAATGATGAGCCAAACTACACATCATACTAATTGGCTGAATTCGGATGACACAATAAGCAACTGGGGGGGGGGGGGCAGAAACAATAGTCAGTTGTGTTGACTATCGTGTTGTCCGAATGCTGCCATAGTCAACTCAGCGCTGATCCTAATCCACACCACAGTTGATTATTTATTAACATGTTGTGTGGGGAGTACCCCCTAGATGAACAACTGTAAAGTTGATTATTACCCCACCATTGACTATCGTGTTGTCCAAATTCAGCCATCGTGTAGCTGAAGGTTAGCTTTTTATTTAATCTAGTGTGAGCCTACATGGCCCTGATTCAGATCAGGACCACTGCACACCTGGAGAGAAGGATTAAACCTTTCCCCACCTTTCGCCCACTGAGGTCCCCTCCACCAGGGGCAGGGATTTAAAAAAAACTGGATTAGGAGAAATGAGTAAAAAATGTGTATGAAGTTTCATGTAACCTTAAAAAAAAATCTCAACATTTTGGTCCCTTTTCAAGTTGGGTTCAGCCTCCTTCAAGCTCACACCCCGTCCCCAACACTAACGAGCCCACCCTACCAGTCTCCCCCATCCTTATCCTCCTCAAGTAGAAAACTACAAGACCCATGATGCCTATCAGGCAAAGATGCTTCACATCTTTAGCCTGGAGAAGAGAAGACTGAGGGGAGACATGATAGCACTCTTCAAGTACTTGAAAGGTTGTTACACAGAGGAGGGCCAGGATCTCTTCTTGATCATCCCAGAGTGCAGGACACGGGATAATGGACTCAAGCAGGGGGTTGGACTCAATGGCCTTATAAGCCCCTTCCAACTCTGCTATTCTATGATTCTTTGTCATTTCCAGTTAAGGAGAGCCTTGTGGAGCATTTCCTGTATAGAAGTTTTACTCTCCCTGCCACAGTTGTCCAGTTCCCCTAGGTACGACTGTTTGGGGGGGAGGGGGCTTAGGAAAGTGGGACACACACACACCAAACTGAAGTTCAGCCATTTCATCTGATAGTTTCTCTCATGACATAGCATTATTAATTTCTTCACTAATGTTTCTTGCCCTGATCCTCTACTGCCAGGATAGCCACCTCTATTTTACTTCTAATACTTTCCCTTTAAAGTCCTTTATACAGTCATTGAGAACTATTCCAGCTATTTAAGCAACCCAGCAAGTTTAAACAATTTAGAGGGCCTGCTTCAGAAACAAAGTTGGATGGGGGCTGGGCGATTCCCTTTGAGACCCCATATGTGACGATGATAGCTGTCTCAGCAAGAGAGAAATTGAACTCACTGCCTGCTGTGTGACAGGCTGTCATAAATAGATTAATAGGGAGCTAGAGCATCTTTTGACATCAAGGGAGGCTTTGATTTAAGACGATCACCATCCCTCGGGCTAATTCATCCAGGTCAACTTGGACTTATAACAGAAAAGGAAAAAAAGCATCCGAGTTTGAAAGTGGGTCAGTGATACTGGGTAGAATGGAACAAAAGCCCTTCTCTCCCATAAAAGCTGGAGATAGAGCACACCCAGCGCCAATCCAGATTACATTCAGATATACAGTGTATTAGGCTGACCAGATAAACTCCAGGTCAGGGCTCATGTAACTTTAACAGTTGTAGAGAAAAGGGAATTTCAGCCGGTGTCATTTGTATGCAATTAGTTCCTGGTGAAATTCCCTCTTCATCACAACAGTTAAAGTTGCAGGGGCCCTGCCTTCTTTTGTATATGGTCACTCTAGTATAGTGCCTGCACCTTTAACTGTTGTGATGAAGAGGGAATTTCACCATGAACTAATTGCATACAAATGACTCTGGCTGAAATTCCCCTTTTCTCTACAACTGTTAAAGTTACATGAGCCCTGACCTGGATTTTATCTGGTCAGCCTACAGTGTATTCATGTCAGCCTTCCAAGGGGAAGCATGTGCATTTAGGAGTTCTGCAGTGTGTGTTCTAAACTCTTTTCTAATGATGAGTGATGCTCACCTCATGTTGATTTGGAATTGGATCAGCTAAAATGCAGTCTTTTAAAATCAATACATCCTGATCCCATTTCATAGCTTGGGCCTCACTGCACTTCTGATCACCGGATGTATAACAGGGCCTAAATCCCTTCCTAGTATGACACCTTGAGTCACTCTGCTCCCTTCCCTTTCCCAATGGAGAGGCCTTGCGATGGAGCCTCGATTTTGCCTCCAAACATTGCTCTGACACTGTTGTCCCAGGTGATAGGAACCCTGAGAAATGACTTTCACAGAGCTCCTGACAGCTTTCCTATGGAAGAACAACAAAGAGTCTTATGGCACCTTAAAGGCTGACAAACGTATTCTGGCATAAGGTTTTGTTCACTCCATCATATACATGAAGTGTTAACCTTAAACACTTCATGCATTCGATGAAATGGACAGTGTCCATAAAATAGGGTGACCATATTTGGGAAACTAAAAAAGAGGACACCCAGTGGGGTGGGGGTGGGAAAGCAGCTTTCAGGGGCCTCTGGGATGCATGTCATTCACCTCCACCACCTTAAAGGCCCCAAATGGGGTGGAGGAGGGGAAAGTGTGTCATTCCCACCTTCCACTGCTCCAATCAGGGCCTTTTCTATAATGTCTGGGAATGACACGCTTTCCCCTTTCAGGCCCTGATCGGAGCAGTGTGAGGGAAATGACCCACCTCCAGAAGGTGTGTCATTCCCTCCCACCATGCTAATGCAGCCTTCAAAGGGAAAGCGTGTCTTTCCAGGACATTATAGAAAATTACAGAAAATCCCCCCTGACACCCAGAAGAGAACAAAAACCAGGACAAATCCGGGGAAATCCTGACAGTTGGTCACCCTACATAAAACCTTACACAGTTGTTAGTCTTTAAGGTGCTGCAAGATTCATTGCTGTTTTTGCTGCAACAAGCTAGTACAACTACCCACTGGAAATCATTACTATGGCCTACATTTCCTGAGGTTTCTGGGAAACAAGAAAGCAATAGCATCCCACATAGCAGAAATTCCTGGGATCTACATTTCCCAGGAATCCTAGTGACCAGGACATTGTCAGAGTACTGTTCTAGTGCATAAAGGAGGCCCTATAGCAAGGCCTTGCTACTAGAGGTGCTGGCAAAGCCTGCTGGGCTGAGTCCTAAATATGGGCTTTGGGGACTTATAATCTTTCCCCCAAAAGAAGATGCGATCATTACCAGCCCCAGCTCAAACTGGCTTGGAAATGAACCAAGCTACTTCCTGATATTTGGGGGTTTGGGGATAAACTCATGAACAAGAACGGGGACCTCTGCGGCCTTTTCCAGACCTGGTCTGCAAGTTCTCCAGACCAGGGGGAGAGCAACTTTTCCAAGTATAAAGGAAGGATCAGCTCTGGTCACATTAACATGTAGCAGAACCATTACTTCAAGAGAGAAGAAAGGAAGAAAGAAGCCGGTCTTGTCTCTACTCCAACCATTCTGCCTGGTGTGGCCACCAGTGGCCATGCCAGGCTGTAGCCATACCAAGCCATAAGAATGAGAATGAGTTCCGTCCATTAGCAGTGACTATCCTACCATTTTTAGGGAACAATCCTATGCATGTTTAGACAGAAAAAAATCCTATTCCCAGCATTCCCCAGCAAGTCATGCTTTATTAGGTGACAGAGAAGAGGATAAGGCTCAAGCACTGATGTTTGTCAATGACTAGCCTTTGAAAGTACACCTACACACACACACACACACAGAAAGAGAGAGAGAGAGAGATGTCAGCATAGTCCAGTGGAGAGAAAGGTGCAATTGCAGCTAGGAGACATGGGTACAAATTCCACCTCTGGATTTTTTGTTTGGCCTTGGAAAAGGCATCCTCTGTCAGTCCCATCAATAAAATGAAAATAATGATTCTTACAGGGTGGTTGTGAATAGCATTTTGCAAATAAATCATACTGTATATACATGATCAACTGTAGGTGCTCTCTTAAGGTCTCTAGCCTTGCTTAGTAAAGCCTTTGGACAGTGAAGGGACTTGTGAATTGTTTGCTGTGTCGTTTGGATCTCTTGACTTCTACCAACTTGAATCTGATGCTGCCTTCTTGTTGATTTTGCTCATTATTTTTAAGGTGTTTTATATTTTGGCTGTAAGAAGCATACTGCTGGCATCTCAGAGGATATACATTTTAAAATAAATAATAAAGTTTTCTAGTACTTCTCTCAAAACCAATTTTCACTGGATTCAATCCAATGTATCCCTTGGGTGAATATCATACTCTCCTTAAACAGCTTTAGGATGCACAGTTAAAAATTGCACTTTGTGATTGATTAGCAGTGGTATCTAAACGCAGGTGACTATATTTTTATCACCAAATAGGGCAACAATCACTAAGGCATGTATATTTTACTAGAGGAAATAAAATCCAATAATTTAGAATTCTTACTCTGGAGTTATCTGATCTGAATTTAAATGGTCCAGAATCAGTGAAGATCATAGCCAGTCATCTAATAATCAGCGTTGTTGAATATTTCAAGTCTACTTTCCACCATTACTAAAAAAAAAAAAAAAAAAAAAAAAAAGGACTTCTTCATTTATATTTTTAATTTAATCAGTATACCCCTGATGATTTTTTTCCTGGAATATTAACAAAAATAAAAAGGACCTTAAAAATAAATGTGTGCCGGATTTCCCCACTAGATTTCATCTAAAGAAACCTAAGGATTATCGAGTGATATGAGAAAATTAGATATGACAGTAAAGCCACTTCAAAAAGGGGGGAGCCACACAACTAACACCCCAGCCCCCTCTGCCGCATCTAGTGGAACCTGCCTGTTTTATGATGCCGCAACATGAGGGAAGTTCTACTTGACATTATGAAGGAAAAGGTGGAAACTAGACACTTGACAGTTACACATTTACCATCATGACCAAGTTTTTCTTTCAACAATGCTAAAGCTGATGATTTTCTAAATAAAATATGTGTTCTCACTGAAGGTTCAAATTTTCATTTTTGGCTCATTGGGGTTTACTCCATGTACAGCTTTGAGTGAGATTACCAAACCACACTGTTGATATGTTCGTTGATGTGAATGGTACGGCTCAACATTAAAAAAAAGGTACCTGAAGGAAATGGTATGGTATGCCCTAATCCTAGCAGAAGCTAGGTAGTAAACCAGTGACCCAGTTTACACAATGAACCATGGTTTGTTTAGAGCACATGGGAGTGAGGGTGCTGGCTCATGACCACTCGCCTGCTTCTGGCGCACTAAACAATCCAGGTGCGCTCCATGACTGGATTGTTCTCTGCATTGTCCAAACCCAGAGCTCTGGGTTGTTGAGGGAGAAATAACCCAGAGTTAGAACCCATGGTTTGTTCTTGGGATACAGCTCTGGGTTGTTTTTCCCTGAACAACCCAGAGTTTTAGGTTTGGACATCATGGAGAACAACTCAGGGATGAAGCGTCCCCGGGTTGTTTAGCGACTGGAAATGGGCGAGCAGGTAGAAGCTAGTGCACTCAGTTGTTCCAGTGCACTCCTGAATAACCTAGGTTTAACAAACCATGGGCTGTTTCATCGTGCATTCCCAGCCACTGTGTCCATCCCCAAAGATTGCAGAGCTGCTGGTTGTAAAGAAAGGAGCTTTATGTCCCAGTTTGCTTGTGAGGCTGTGAAACATTTATACAGTCACAAAGGTGCAATCTGAAACAAAGAGCTTGTGCTATATTGCTCAAATAGGAATACATGCTTTGAATTTTTATTCATAGAGACAACAGTTGTTTTTGAATCATTTATACCATGACACCACAATTTAATACTGGCACTTCTAAAATAAAGAAATGAGATATATTCGCTCATACTTTTTAAAGAAAGCTGTAATAAGAGTTTCACTTTACTCACCAGCAGAAGAATGTGAGGTTTGCCAACTAAGGCCAAGGCTGTAGAAAGCTTCCTCTTCATCCCTCCACTGTATGTTCTCACCAGCTTGTCAGCATGTGCAACCAAGTGCAACCGACTAACTAGGTCTCCAGCCACCTGCAATAAAGAATCCGCAAGCTTGATATTTATCAAGGAGAGGAAGGGGAATGGAGTCATATTGTTTGTCTTTGCTCCAACAAACTGCTAGATCCTCACTGGGTTAGGATGCCTAGTTTTATAAAGAGGCATAGGACACAGCACAATGAAAAAAGCGCCAACTGCTCTTTGGATGTTCGCCTACTTTTGGGGGCAGCAGCAAGGAGGGAAGCAATCTCACATACCTATTGTGAACCCTTGAAATTAGGGATGTGTATCGTTAAAATGTATGATAATGCTACGATATGCTTTTTATTGTGCATACGATTAACAGTAACGATACGATACAACTTCCTACGATAATCATTGGAGACGATCATTTTCAGCCCGATTACATCGGATTATCAGACTGCCATATAAATAAACCTATAACTTCTGTATTTTCAAAGTTAGAGGCTTGAAACATGGTCACAGGGCTTATGGGGTACGCCTAAGTATGTGTATGAAATTTGAGATCGATCCCTCCAACCCTCAATTTTATATGAATTTATTAAAGATCGTTTAAGTTCTGACAGGTCAGAATGACAGCTCGCCACGTGCGTTCATTCAGACCTGTCAAAAAGTTGAAGGATCTTTAATAAATTCATATAAAATCGAGGGTTGGAGGGATCGATCTCAAATTTCATACACATGTCTAGCACATGTTGCTACACATATGTGCCAAATTTCAGATCAATTCCCCCACCCCTGTATTTTATATGAATTTTTGAAAGATCCTGCAACTTTTGACCTGTCAGAACTTAAATGCTCTTTAATAAATTCATATAAAATTGAGGGTTGGAGGGATTGATCTCAAATTTCATACAAATGTCTAGCACATGTTGATACACATATGTGCCAAATATCAGATCAATTTCTCCACCCCTGTATTTTATATGAATTTTTGAAAGATCCTGCAACTTTTGACCTGTCAGAACTTAAATGTTCTTTAATAAATTCATATAAAATCGAGGATTGGAGGGATCGATCTCAAATTTCATACACATACGTAGGCATACCCCATAAGCATTGTGACCAAGTTTCAAGCCTCTAAAGTTGAAAATACCGAAGTTATAGGCATTTTTTCTAAGCAACTCAGCTCGAATGGGCACAATGGGGCTGCAAATTAAATATCGGATTTCCGATAATTATCGTGAAGACAATATGATTAACCTACAATATTATCGGAGATGATAATTCTTTTGGTCCGAAATTCTGATAACGATAAAATATGATATTTTCGAGCATGCACATCCCTACTTGAAATATTGTTTTTCTGTCATATAATTAATCGAGACATTCCAAGACTATTCCAGCAAGATTTGTTGCTAACTAGTTCTTCTGCTGATTCCATTATTCACGTACCTAATCCTCAGCAAGATAATGTATAGGCAACAATCAACAAGGTCAGAAGGTAAAGAGGTTGCTAAGGCAGGTTGCTCAGGGTGCAAGACATTCACAAAGTTCAGGAAGACATATTTTAACTAGGCAAAAAGGTTGCCAGCATAAGAGTGCATTAAGAATGATTAAAAGGGGATTCTGGATTTAGAATGAATGAAATAGCCATAAAGACAAGTGAATTGAAGCCATATTTCTCTCTCATATCCATGACATTCTTAATTGATATGTGCATAAGAAGCCGTGTTGAGCTCCCTCCACAGTTGATGGGTGCCAAGTCAAAGAGCAGCTTCCCTCCCAAGTCCATGAGAACCTTAGGAGGAGCAATTTTTGTCAGGAGGACAGCAGGGAGGAAAGAATTAAACTCCTTCCCACCTGCTCTGATCCCAATAATGATCAGCCCGCTGACCTACCCCGACAAAAGCTGCCATTTGTGTTTGAAAACAGTGCATGTTGAATGCATTTGACGTCTTCAAGGCCAACGTCAAAGGTAAGCCTGGTCAAGCACCTGAAAAGGAATCGCCCCCCAGCAGGGGGCTACTGGCAAGAGGCCACTTGACCTGCTCCGTCTTGTCAATATTGCAACCTGCCCTGGCCCAGACAACAATGGTGATGAGAAGGAGGAGGAGATGCCCTGCCTACTTGCTCACTGGTCTCTGCCTGGCAAGCAAGCAAGTGCTAGCGATGCTGAGACAGGGGAGGAGGTGCAAGAGCAGCTGGTGATCATGGTGGTGAGAAAATGGACTCACTGAGAGAGGGGGCCCATTGAGGGTATCTGGAGCCACCCTTCAATGCCAAGTCTACTTGGCCCTAAGCCACCTCGTACTCTGTGAGCCCCTTTTGTGGCCAGGACAGCACCCTGCTCTGTGTGACTGGCATCAGTAATGCTATATAGGCCTCGAACTGGCTCATCGTACTGGAAGTCTGGTTTATTGACCTTGGTGGAAGGTTTCCTTTTTATTGTTTTTTTTTTAATGAAATCTTTGTCCTGCTGCTTATCTAGAAGCCATATGAATCTCCTGGAGCTGAGTCAGGACATTGAGCAGATCAAAAAGCCATCCTGGGCTGTTTCAAATGGCCTGAATAAATGCAATTTGCTGCAAGCTCTTCAATTAAACAGAGATGTTAGCTTTTCCGACACAATCATTATGTTACACCTATTTTGTGCTCTGACCTGTACACTTCCCTGTTATTATTCCAATTAATATTTCTAATATAAAACTTAAATGTGTTATTAATCAGACTCCCTCCTAGGAGCTCACAGGATACCTCATTTTATCCTCATATCAAGCCTGTGAGGTAGGCTAGAATGAGTTATGAGCACCTTTCGCATGATCCACTGCACATACATTGAACCCCCAAAGGAGGGAATGGGACCACAGAGGAAAGCCCCACCCTCACCTTACGTACATTTGCATATGCATCTACAACATGCATCCATGTGTACAAAGAGTATGCACATGTGCACAGTTGGGGACCCTAAAAAAAAGCATAGCCCCTTGACCACATATGTGAGCTCATGTACAGTAGGGAGTGGGGCTTGACATTATAACCCTACTCCCAAAATGTGCATTCAGTGTACTTGCGGTGGAGCATGTGAATGATGTTATAGTGCCTTGACCAAAGTTTTACAATAGAGTAAAGATTGGTACCTGGATCTTCCCAGTCCAAGTCCAACATACTATCCATTTTGCCCGATGCAGGAAACCTGTGGCTCTCCAGATGTTGCTGGTTGTACTCCTGTCATTCCTGATCATTGGCCATGATGGCTGGGGCAGATGGGAGCTGTAGTGTAGAGCACCACAAGTCCCCCACCCCTGCATTATACCATACTGAGTTTCAGTTTATGTTAACATTATTTGTATCAGGATGTGCGAGAAATTTGTTGCAATTTAGTTTTGATCAGGATTGCCCAGTTTGTACCTTTTGGACTGAACATGAACTCGGATGCAATTTGTGATCAAAGTCCATACAGTTCTGAGCTTGCAATGTGATTCCTGGAACCAAAGCAATATGTTTGACAGCATGCGTACATTTGAAAAAATGTGCGTGAAATAATGTGTACTTTCGAAATATGCATACAAATGTGCTTTAATCAATGGGAGAAGAATGCGTACATTTCAAAGATGTGCACAACTGATGCATCCATTTGGAAAAATACGCATGAAATTACAGATGAATTTTCACGCAGGAAGAAAAAATGCAAAGCTCCCAGTCTGGTTCGGACTTCAGTCAGAACAAGCTTCAAGATAGAATTTGGAGAAATTCAATGAACTCAAGTTTTGCTGAGTCACACATCCCAATATTTGTAACATAACGATCCAAAACTGCATTCATAAGCTTCCCACCAGAAGGAACTGCTCTTTTTCAACCTTTTCCTATTATTGTTGTTGTTATTACTATTATTATTTATTACATTTATATACCGCCCCATAGCCAAAGCTCTTTGGGTGGTTTACAAAGATTAAAAACATTGAACATTTAAAACCAATATACAAAATTTAAAACCAAAAAAAGCATAAATACAAACTTCAGGAGAATGAGATGCATCTAACTTTTGTATTACATTCCTAACCCTTTCTGCTGATAGCTCTATCAGTAAAAGCCCGAAAACATAAAGGTCTAACTTTAATAAATTAAATTCAAATTCTAAGTCACCTACTTATTTAATGAATTTAATGGGGGTGAGGAAGAAAATAAACATCTGTTGCTTACTCTGCACTTTGAATTCAAGCAATTTAAGTCCTATAGCAACATAAGAACAACCCTGCTGGATCAGACCAAGGACTTATCTAGTCTTACGATGACCAACCAGGTGACTATGAGAAGCCCACAAGACAACATGAGTGAATAACACCCTCGTTCGTGTTCCCTTGCAAATGGTATAAAGAGGAATATTACCTCTTAATGACTAGGAGCCACTGATAGCCTTATCCTCCATCAACGACTTCAGACTAAAAGTTGTGGAAGATAGAACAAACTGGGTCTCCATGAGGTTGCATGTAAACATGTGGAGCTCCCTGTTCACCATAAATGTTCACATAGGGGAAGAGTGAGCTAACTCCTCCAGCAAGCAAAAGAAGCATTGGCCCCAGGTGGTAATGTAAGAATTTCCTTTTAGTCCCTCTGCAAATTGATTTGTACTAAAAGTGAGATGACAGCTGTTTTTATGGGAAGCAAAGCCTCATGGGAATTTGTGGTTGCTGCGGCATGGAGCAAAAGTCTGAAAGGATATTGCCGGGGACACCAACATTTTCTGTGCATTCTCAGCTATAATTCCAAAAATGTAAGAAGGTAAGAACCACCATGCTGGATCAGACCAAAGGCCTTTCTAGTCCAGCATCCTGTTCCCACAGTTCCCCTCTAGATACGTGCGGGAAGGCCACATGCAGGACATGAGCACAATAGCATCCTGTTCCCATTTGTGTTCCTCTGTAACCGAATTACACGATTCATGTGATAGCTGCAATTATTTGCTTGATTACCTGGACGTTTGAAACTGCTAGCATCACTCATCACAAGATGAGTCATTCTGGATCGTTACCATTTACTGCCATAGAGGGAAAAATAGGAGCTAAATTGGAAGGTGCCAAAGGGTAATGATCTGTAGTGACTCATCACATGTTAGATGTCAGCAGTTCTCACTATATTAACTCACATTCAGTGCAGGAACTGTCCCCTTCTGGAAATGAGCATTTCCACACATTTCGGGTTATTTTTAGAAGTGTGAAAGCCCCATTGAGTGTGTGGTCATTCCTGCAAGTACACAGGTACAATAGGATACCACCCTACATATCAGCACTGCACAAATGCATTCAATTTCATAGATCACAAGTTATTCAGGGACACACGAAAGTCACATAATGAGAACCTATCAATCAGGTACTGAATCGAGACAAGGACTGTGCAACTTGCAACCCACTAAGGTAGATGAAGCCCTCCAGCCATAAGCCACAGTCACAATAAACCATTTGTGTTTGCTGTCAAGGCTGTCAAGCAATGGCAAGCCATAATGCATAACTGGAAGCTGCATTTGGCTTGGTGGCTTCCGGTCGCAGGCCTAGTTTTGATGCAGTGCCTGATCGATACATTGTTACATGGTTTTAGTATGCACCTGAACAATTTATGCGCCACCAAGCCAAATGCAGGCCATCACAAATAGTGGCCTGGCAGATGCTCAACAACCTCCTTATTTCAGCTGTCCCAGGAAGGCAGCAAAACCAGGAGGTTTATCAAGCCTCTGGTGGCTGACACACTAAGCCAGCTGCTTTTCGCTTGATAGGTCACAAGTTGGGCAAGCTTAGTCTGTGCATTTTTGCAACACGTTTTAAAACTGCACCTTAAAATGGACCACAGTGACCTATAAACAGATGAATAACCTTCAACATTGTAGATACTTTTAAAGCCCTTTAAAGGCCCCATTTTGCAAGAGTAAAGGTGCAAATGGAGCGTTCATGCCTTTACTCTTGCAGAAATGGGGCCTTTATGGCCACCATTAACGCAGTGGGTGGATTTATGTAATTTCCAGAGCCAACATGGTTGGACACAGTAGAAGCTCCGGAATGGGGCAGACAGCTGCTGGGTGCTTGTCGGCTGTGTAGGTGCTTGACCCACAGGTCCGCAAATGTGCCACAGATGCCTGACTGGGTCTAGGGGGTGCACACAGGGGAGTCCGTTGGATTCCCAGACCCAGCTGGGCACCTGTGACATCCCTACATGCATGACACTATTGAGCAATCATGAACAGAGGATTGGTAAGTAATAATAATCAGAGTACAGAAATGGGATGCCAAGACAGCCATGATAGCTAAATGGAACCCCCTTATTCAGAGGTAGTAAACCTCTGAAGAAGAGTCAATGGGGACAACAAACAGAAGATTGTTGTCCTCTTTGTAAATGTTAGAGATTGACTGTTGTTCTCATCTAGCAAGGCTTTCTGGTGTTTTTAAAAGTGATGTGATGTGATCAAGAAGATTCAGATTCAAACATAGTGAATCAGATGTTGACCCCAAAGTGCTGGGATTTGGTATGAGTTGTAAGCTTACAGTGTTCATCCCAGTCTACTTTCAAATATTCAAAAGTTGCTTATGCAGAAGTCAAAAGAACTGACATGAAAGGCTTTAAAAGCTACATGATTCAAACTTCCACTACACTGAAATTCAGTCATACTGTTCAATCCATCCCCATAGCAGGTGATGTGAAAGGAACTTGACAGCTCACCAGGATCATCAAAAATGTTTAAAGGGTTTCAGCTTGCTTATCAGGCAGGTATTCCATCTTCATTTTATAAAGATACATTTCCTCTCCGATATCTGATGTTTCCAGGAAGAGATAGGATGGCCTGGCTGACTATTACCATTAAGATTAGCTGATGTTTGCATTTCCTGGTTTGGAGAAATTTAGTTTCATGGAGTGCTGCACTGCATTTTTTTGACAGGAAAAAGGTGGGCTTTCAGGAGCTCAAAATATTCTCTGACAATGACCTCACCCCCACGCTCATCTTTTTGCACATGTTTACTGTCCTCTCGGCACCTGCTTTTTCACTGTTTTTCTCCCAGATGTTGTCTTCTTTCTGATAGCGACATGATCCCAGTCAGTCAGAGAGCATGTAGCCAATGTGATATTATACCACATAACAGATGACTATGCTCTGGAGCCTATTTCAAGTGAGGGCATTGTTTCTTGCCCTCAGTCTCTGAGCCTGTGACAATGTCATATAGCCAACACTCTGAATTAGCTGTGTGACCAACCATCACATAGGCTTTATATGATGGTCACACAGCTAATTCAGAATGATAGCAGGTAGCATCGAAATGGGAAAATATTTTCATCCTTATTCACAGTTCCCCAAATCACAGAGGTTTTCTTTATGAAAGCTCCCCTCCCAATTTTCGATCAACTCTAGTTTTGGGGAGGATGTTTACATTAAATTATGCACTACTGAAGCCTTTTTGGAGTGGAAATGCTGGTTTTCATAGTTTCACTGCTGTAGCTGGGGGCAGGGGCAGTCTGAAGCAAAAAAATAATTTGGTTTCCTTCAATGTTCTTTAAAAATTGCATTCAAAGGAGTCTGGATGCAAAAAAATAAAAGGTGCTGTGATGATATTTCACATATAGAAACTGTGCTATATAATACCTGAATTGCACAACATGACAATTCATTTGAAAATACCAACTCCAGTTTGGAAGGCAAAAGGGTTTGCAAAGTTGATCATTCTATGGGGAATGACGGCAGCTCAGTGGTAGAGCATGTGCCTTGCCTGCAGAAGGTCCCAGGTTCAATCCCTGGCATCTCCTGTGGATAGGAGTTGGGAAGACTCCTATCTGAAACCCTGGAGAGCCCCTGCCAGTCACGGAGCAAGATGTACAAATGTTCTCACTTATGTTTCTTTACTCCTATTCCTAGTTGATATGCATATTCGTTCTGTTACCTTCACTGCAGAACCTATACTTCCCCCACTTTCTACACCAAATGACTTATTATTGCTTAGTCACCCATAAGAACCCTTAAATCTACATAAATGCTCCAGGGGAACTTATCAAGGTCCTTCCCTAGTCAGCCCTGAAGAGGCATAAATTAAGTTTCATGCTTCAAATAGTTCAATGGTTAGAATGCCCAATTTGATCTAGCATAGAACATGAGAAACCCATATTAGATTAAGCTTTCCTGATGCAAGGCAAGGAGGTGGGTGCATGACTAAGTAGGTGGAGGGGGGAAATGTTGCTTGGCTCCAGAGTACACGCAAGCACACTCTCAAGACTCTGCTACCCCATGCAGGTATCAGCTACATCACAGTAAAACCAGCCCTGGTTAGGGGCACTGATAAAATATTTCTTGATTAGCTGGACTGGGGAGAGGATCATGGTAAAGGTATGGAAAAACAACACAGCCCTGTTGTGGCAACTGAAAGATGAGCACACTCATTATACCATAGCAGTCCATGAAAGCTTATGCCATAATAAATGTGCTAGTCTTTAAGGTGCCACAGGGCTCTTTGATGTTTTCGCTGCAACAGATTTAGAGGACTTCCCCCGCTGGACAGTGTTATGGAGCTATTTTTTCCATAATATTCATTACAAGGAGGATAGTGTGTCCCCCTCCCACATTTGAATTGCACTCTCTCAGGTAGAAACTTGTCCATTTGGCAGTTGATTTATACATGATGTGGTATCCACTAAGCTGCTTATGTCAGCTTCTATGTGCACATCTACATTACAATATTTTAACAATTCAGAGTTTGATTAAGAGTACAATCCTATACATTGCTCTTTTGAGAGACAGAGAGCTCTGAAATCAGAGCCCTTGGTCTAGTCAAAGTCCTATCCAAAAAACCAAGCAGGGCAGGAGGCGGATGGAAGCTTTTACAGCCTCCAATTCCTCCAGTTCTGTTGTTTTGGGCTAGATGGGATAGCTTCACCTCCCAGTGGGCAGAGACAGGTGATGGAGATGCTTCTGGATCTTGTGGAGCCACACCTCTCCTTCCCCCTCCTCTCCCTGCCCACCAGGTAGGCCCCTTTTGACCCTCCCCAACCTTGGAAATGGGAGCCACCACAGAGCAGTTGGGAGCGGGGGAGAGGAAGGCCCACAAACGTAGTTCTGTCTATGGATGTAGAGGAGAACTGCAGCATCCTATTGGGCCCCAGGTGTTGTCTAGGGGCCATAGGATTGCTCCGGCCACCAGTTTCAAAATCTGTAAAGTGTAACTCATTTGGCTTCCCCCACATTTCCTCAAGTGTATCATCTGAGGCAGAACTATCAAATTTGCTTTGATTTCAGGGAGAGGGTTTTGGCAAGGGACACACTTTGTATGTAACAGTTCTCAGGTTAATTCATGGCATCGAGAGTTAAAGGAGCTTGGATAGGATGACCAGGAAAGACCTCTGCCCGAGTTCCCGGAGAGCTGCTGCCAATCAGAGTAGGCAATATAAGTCTAGATTGACCAACAATATGCAACTCAGCATAGGGAAGGGCTGTGGCTCAGTGGCAAAGCACCTGCCTTGTATGCAGAAGGTCCCAGTTTCAATTCCTGGCTTCTCTAGGTAGGACTGGAAAACCTCCTGCCTGAAACCCTGGAGAGCTGCTGCCAGTCAGTGTTGACAATACTGAGCTAGATGGACTAAGTGTCTGACTCAGTGACCCCGTTCAGGCGACATGCTAAGCCAAGGTGGTTAAGCATTTTGAGCTAAACATTATGACATAGCATGTCATGTGAACCATTCCTAACCATGGTGGCTACATAACCACGGTTTAAACATGCTCACCAACCATTTGCTGCAAAAGGGTTCTTGGTCTAACCATGGCTTAGCGTTTTGTCCGAACAGGCCCAAAGTAAGGCAGTTTCCTATGTTCCTATGTGACAACTTCATATGTTTAGCTGAAAACTGGTAGTAGCCCCTCCCACAACAAACTTCACTTGTCCTATTGAAACTCTTAGCTTCCTTCAAATTCTTTCAGATGTTTCACCCAACATGAAACCTCCAAATTCACTTTGAATGTCACTTTGAATAGCAGCAACTCTAGTCATAAGGTTTAGCTAGATGTGCTTTGCAAAGACTTTGACATCTGCATTATGAAGTGCACTGTCCTCCGTTATGCTTGAGAGCAAGGAAAAGGTTAAGACACATTTTATAGAGCTCTAGGAGCTCATTTCCTGCCTAATTGAACTCGTATTTCAAATTACTTTTAGGACCAAAAACAAAAAAAACCCCAAAAAACAAACATCGAGTTACATATATGATTTATACATATTTATAAGTGCTTTCCTGATGGAATATACAGTTAACTTGAGACTTAGTAGAAATAATTTCCTTCCATACCAACAGCCACTCTGAAGGCTGACAATTTCCTGGTGTTGTGCAAAAAAACCTAACCACAAGGTGAAGCCTTTACATTGGCAAGCAATTATTAGGGAGATTCATTGTTTTCAACAGAACAACCACTATCACTTTAGACCAGTAAGAACATATGTTGCATCTCCGCAGCTCTGAAATTGCCAATTTCTGATTTCAAGAATAATGGGCCCCTGGGTAGGGACAACAACTGAAGTTTTGATAAGCAGGGCCTGGCTGGCTTGGAGTGTAGCCAAGAGGGTAAGCAATTTGTAGTGGTTAGAGCGCTGGACTAGAACTGGTAAGACCCAGGTTCAAATCTCCACTCAACTGTGAAGCTGACTGGCCGACCTTGCACCAGTCACAATCTCTCAGGCAGATTTTCCTCATACTGTTGCTATGAAGAGAAAAGGGGGCTGGTGAATGAAGTGTACTGCTCTGAGATCCTTGGAAGAGCCAGAGCCCCAGGGGAGAACCTCCTGGTGGATTATGAAGCTTGGCAGAGTGCACCACAATCTGAAGTAGGCTTTATAACAAAATTCCTCCCATCTGAATTTCCCCCAAGGCTTTGGGTTCTTGTTTCTTGAGCAGCCCTAATGTGTTCGTGATCTGCTGTTCTTCTGTTTAGTCTCTTGCAAAGCCCATGTCATCATGGACACTAGTAGTTTGAGGGCGAAAAAATACTGCTCCTTGACTCCAGCTATATCAGTCCTCCAGAAGCTGTATGGAGGTTACTTTCCTTCAACACAATCTATGACATTTGGCCCTCACTTCCTCACACTTGTTGCCGCTGAACAACTTTAGCTTCTTTCCTTCAGGCCTCAAGCCCACCTGTTTCCTCTTCCCCCTCATTTTCAAACCTGGCTTTACCTGGGTCACTTATTTGCTCCTCTGCTGCCTCAGAGCATTCGCCGCTGCCTCCACTACCATCCTTGCCACCAATAATACCGCTCTGAGAGCGGGTTCAACATTCCCACCTTTGTGTTTTTCACCCTGCACAGCATGGAGCTACATGGGAACTGTAGTTTCATGACCACCTCAGGCCCTGTGCAGGGCGTGGAAATTTTCTGCATGCCTACACTGCTCAAGCTTCAGTTTAAAACAAAAATGAACAAAATTGGTCTGGTGGATCTCAAATAATAAGCCTTACACTACCAGTTTCTCATGTAAGATTTCCAGACTGTGTTCTCACTACTGCATATGCACAGTGAGCTGCCATTTTCAATTTGTACTTTTTTTCTTATTCTTATTCTTATTCTTTTACTTATACTTATTCTTTCTTATTCATTGATTACATCAAAGCACAAATAAGGGATTCTTGAATTCATAAATGCACACAGGGTGCATCTAGGTGGAAGGCTGTAGCACCACCATTCAAAAGGCACTGGGTATCTCTTCCATCTTTTCCTCCTTCATAAGTTTTTTTTCTGATAAGAACAAAAATGGAAGAAGATGTTTTCTGGACCCCACCAGTAAAATTCCATGAATGAGGCAGGGCAATTGTGGGATAAAAGGCTTGTCTGGAAGCACCCATATGTGCCAGTAAGTACTGGTCATTTATAAGGCAAAAAAAAAATGCAAATGGAAAACAGTGGCAACAGCAAACGCACAAATATTACAGAGTTCAGAAATTCTCCAAATTTAACTGGAAGGCAAGAGAAGCAAAATGCCAGGCAGAAAGAACATGAGAACTAATACAATGGGGCAGAATGTACTCATCCCTAATCTACAGTCTTCAGACCCCCAAATCTGGCAGCTTGGCAGAACACAGCTTTACTGGTCAGATTGCTGGTTGTCAACACTAAGCAAAAAACAAGTTTACAACAATGAACAACTGGGCTCGGAGGGGTGGGGGAGAGAGAGCAGGCATAAATTTCCACTGCCGGTGTTAATTAGTGCTCTTTCCATGAGAATTGTCTTGTTAAAGCAATCCCTTGATGTAACTAAGTTCTGCTCTGTAGGGCCTGAATGGGAAAATAAATTAGGTTGCTTTTCTAGCACCCAGCCTTGATTCAGCATCCAAAGTCGCGCCTGTGAAGCTGCTTTCTCAACATCTTTAGATTCTCTCCATTTGCAATTCTGATGGTGGCTCTAACCTTGGTTATACACTCCATTACGTGCAGTAAAAGTGCATCAGAGCTAAATGATTCCTATAAATAAATAGGTAGATAGCTGATAGATAGATAGATAGATAGATAGATAGATAGATAGATAGATAGATAGATGATAGATAGATAGATAGATAGATAAGCACGTGTATGTTTTTCAAGCAAAATAGCTGTGAAGACAAATGGCTAGCGTTGATGGCATTCTAACCAGAATAAATGATTTTTATTTTTTTTTGGTAAGCTGCATAGCACAACTTCATTCTGTTGGTTGCAGAGTTCAAACCCGCAGCTACACACGCACCTTATGAATAAATCGCTTGGGAATTCCACGTAGATTGCAATAATAATAGAGATGTTCCCAGCCGGTGAGAAGGTCATCTAGAGCATCCTGTTGTGGACAGTAGCCAATGAGAATGCCCTCAGAGCCTGCAGATGATATGCCCATTTCACATCTATTTACAAGGGGGAAAATGTTTTTTTAAAAAAATAATGTATAATCATATGAACATCAGCACTCTGTAGAGAGTGTAACATTAAAAAGTTTTTACAAGATGCATACAAAATTCCTCCCATTCAAATTTCTCCCGATTCTGGGATTCCAAATTACCCAATCTTGACTCCAGAGCAACCTTGAGATGCTAGTACAGTCTTCCCCATCTCCAGATGTTTTGGGATTCAACTCCCATCAGCTGCAGCTGGCATGGCCAATGATCAGGGATGATTGTGAGCTGTCGCCCAAAACATCAGGAGGGCACCAGGCTGTGTCAGTACCTGCGCATGTGCGCACTGATTCAAACACAGTGCAAAAAGACAACCACAGTAACGTTTATATTTGTACTGTAATTTAAATCGCATGTGTGTATTAACTGGTGCATCTGTAAAGAAGAGTGCAGCAATTCCAACAGTAATTCTTATAAATTCTGAAAGTTAAATATAAAGACGAATAGAGCAAAACCAAGGGAAGAGGACGCCAATGGAATACTAATGTAATGGAACAGTGAACATCCACACATCCCTAATTCTTTCTTACCCATTTCACAGTGCATACACACATTCAATGTCTCCACACCAGCACATCTACCAGCTGGATTCTACAATGGTTGAGCACAGGTGCTGACTATACTTGGGTTGCTGCGCCTACAACATGAATGGAGGGGAGGCAAGCAAGCCCACAAACAAAGCCCCCTATTTGCCCTTCCCTCCTGTGATCCTCAGTGTTGCCACCAAGGGAACACCTTTATTTTTATGAGAGCATAAGAAGAGCCTTGCTAGATAAGACCAAGGCTCCATCTAGACCTAGCTGCCTCCACTAGAGTCACCTTATGTTCCAGGGCTAAGGAAACTCTTTCAGCCCAAGGGCAGAATTCAACTTCAGGGAAACTCTTGGGAGACATATTCCAGGGGAGGGCAGGCCAAAGGCACAACAGCACACACGGAAATGCATCCATCTGAACCTTGTCTAGACTAAGGGGCCCCCAAAACCCCGCGGTTTCTCTTCTGTGGGGTTGTGCCATGTTATCCCCATGTGCAGGAGCAAGCGCAGTGTTTATATGGATCATCGCAGGGAGCTGCCGCTACCTATCCCTCCATGGGTTGTTTTGAGACCTTTCCCCACAGGTAAAAGGGAAATTCTTCTCCCCACCCAGAGGCAGCACAGGGATGTTCTGGCAGCTATTCAGCTCACCGCCCCACTCCCTCCCCCTTGCCCAGGCGGACAGCGACCAATCAGGGGTCGCCATCTGCCTGGTCGCCATCTGCCTGGCCACGCCTCCGCCATGACACTGGAGTGCAGTAACAGACGGCGATGCGCCATCCTCACCAAATTTTCTGCTTTGGAGCTTTGCGGGGAAGACCCTGGATGTCTGTGTGGTGGCTTCTGCATCATATAATCGACGCTGTACCACCACGCATCCACCACGCATCCAGCCCAGGGCTTTCATCACATATAGACAGCCCCTAAATGTTTCCCTACTCAAGCCAAATTCTAGTCACAAGGCAATTTCCTTCAGCACATCCTAGTCCTTTGGCAGTGCAACTTCCAGCCATTTTATTTTCTCTTGTCCCTGCAACCAGAGTCCTCTGCCCGCCTCCATCCTGGCTTCTGATTTCTAGCACTTGGACTGACTGTCTGCCTGCTTTCCGGCTTCACTTATATACACTATTCCCGCCTCCAACCTCAGAATGGCAGCAGATTTTTGCTACTTTTCTGGTTACCATAGTAACCTGGCTCCCCACCACCACCACCACTGCTTAAATATCAATTTCCTGGCCTGACCTGTTGTGCCCTCTGTTCACTTTTGACACCCCTTCTAAACTCCAAATAACCCAATATTTAAAACTCCACACAACCCAGTATCTAAACAGAAAGCAACCATTTTATGACTAAGGCAAAACTGAAAAGTGGCAGATCAGTTCTGACTGGGAGACTCAACGCTCATAGGTTGCTGCACCGGGCATCCATAGGCAGTGGCAGCTCGTGACATTGGGGCAGGTGGGGCAGGGGGCAGGACAGCTAACAGTAGGCAAAGCCAGGGGGTAACAGATGGAGCTAACAATAGGCAGACACACTCCTTTGAACCCATTTTTTTCCTACAATTCTGGCCGGCTTGCATCGGCTGCCTGTATGCTTCCGAGCCCAATTCAAGGCACTGGTTTTAAACTATGAAGTTTTACATGGCTCGGCACCGCAACACCTGACAAAATGCCTCTCCCAACCTGAACATACTCGGACACACCGATCAACATCGGTGTATGTGCTCCGAGAGCCTCCTCTGAGGGAGGCTCAGAGGGTGGTGACAAGAGGGAGGGCCTTCTCTATGGTGACTCCCCCCAACTATGGAAAGAGCTCCCCACTCACTCCCACCTGGCACAAACATGTCATCTTTTCAGCACCAGGTTAAGACTGCCCACTACTCCCAGCCATTTAATGGCATTTAGTGGCATATAATGGGGCATTTATGCCAGTCATCTGAACAAGTCTAGTATTTTATTGAAACCGCTATCAGCTTCTAAGAATAGTTTTTAAAAATTTTGTATATGTAAATTTTTATGCTGTATTTTATGCTGTAGTTTTATATTGTGTTTTATTATTTTATGAATTGTTGTAAATCGCCCAGAGGGCTTCGGCTATTGGATGCTGTAGAAATGAAATAAATAAATAAACCTGAAATGCAAACTAAGGCTGCACTCTGGTTTAGAGAGACTATATTGCAGTTAATTACAAAAGTATAATATAGCTGTGCCATAGCGCTCTTTTCGGTTTAGCTGACGGTTCCCCATTTTTTTTCAAATGAGTCACGTGAGGCACTAGGGAAAATAATGAAACATATGCAGCACTCCATTAAAAATGAATTTGCCACTTCACCAGCACTTGTGAAGGCTTCATTCAGTGGCCAGATTCGAAAGAGGTTGGGCATGTCAAACTATACCTGCTGAAATCCCGTCTTCTACACAACTATTAATGGTTCTGGAGCCCTGTTCTCTTTTGGATTGGGCCACCCTATTTCTCACGTTGCCTTGCTCACTTTCACTCTCTGAGACACACGCACGCACACACACATACCACAATTCTTGCCTTCATCTGTCCCGCCTCCTTCTAATAGGGCTGTGCCCAGCCCCCTTGATCCGCTCCAGATCCAGACGATCCGGATGGGGCCTGATCTGATCCAGATCAGACCTCCCCAGATCCTCTCCGGAACCGGAGTCTATGGGGAAAAGGACTCACCACCCTTCCCCCACTCTCCCTGCTTACCTACTGCCTCCTCGTCACCACCGCCAACCGCCGCCGCTGCTGCTTCCACTCGTGGCTTGGTTCTCAGTAGAGCGGAAGCAGTGGCAGCAGCGGGTGGCGGTGGCGGTGAAGAGGCAGCAGGTAAGCAGGGAGAGTGGGAGGAGGGTGGTGAGTCCAATGGACTCACCGCCGGCCTGGCATCCCTGGGTGCCGGCTGCGCAGCCCTACCTTCTAAGGCTGTGGTCCTACATGAGTAAGTCCTGTTGAATCCCATGAGAGTCAAGCAGGGCAAGAACCAGGTCCCTTTGGACTCGTGCTTTGTAGCTCCATATGGGTATAAAGCCATAGAGGGCTCAGAGAGCAAGGTCCCCTTGGTTATGACCTCCACAAATGCTCCAGTATGACATCAACCACATAGGCAGCCTATTGGCTGGTTTCCTCTAACTTGACAGGGCTATGAATACTTCCAGCTCAAGCTTGAGATGCAGCTGGGAATAGTCTGCTTTGTCTGGTATGCCTGCTTCTTGCTCACACAAGTGCTTGCTTCCACCCACCCCAGCTTCCAGTCCTGGGGGCTCCATCCTTTTGTTCACCACACCTGCTGATTCTCTAGACTACCTACGGCTAAGCATCATGACAAAAATTGAACCTAAGCAGCCACAAGCTTAAACAGATATTGCCCAAGGTGGAAAAAAATACATGGCTTCTTACACCGTCACCCTTGCATATCGTTGATCACGATTTTGTGCCCGTACAGAGTTTCTTTAAATAGAATTCATTGCAAAGAAGCAGTCTTGATTGCAATGGTGGGTCATTACACATAATGACAGTAAATGCATCCTATTTATTCCCACTACCTAATCCAGCTCTTGGATTTGCAGAAAAGCTCAGCTCTACCCTTCTCAAAATCAATCAACTATTTATAAAGATGTATGGTTGGAGGGGGAAACAGCTCTCATTTTATGTACTAATGTTCTCTTTTCCTTCACTAACAGTTTGTGTATTGCTATATCATCATCAATAAGGTTGTATTTGTCAGTCACCCTTTAGAATGAAAGAAATCATTGTTCTGCACAGCCTATACATATCAAAATATCAAGGGGAGGAGGTAATAATAATAATATTTGGTTCTCTTTAACAAGGCTGAAAAGTAAAGCTCAGTAATTGTGGGTTTCTTGTGCTGAATCACAATTATTCGTATGTCTAAAAGATGTTAGGAACCCTACCCAAACCACAATATATATATATATATATATATATATATATATATATATATATGAAACAAATTGGAAAGTACCCACCTCTCTCTCTCCCCCCCCCCCTCTCTTAATAGAGGTAAGGCAGCATTTCAATTCCGAAATTAATATGGAGGGTAACATTACTGTAAAGATCTGCGGACATATGCTTAAAGACTAAATCCAAAACTGATCAAAGGAAAGAAAATCAAGATTTAAGTTCTTGATCTAATGTTTGACTCAAAGACTGCTGTTTAAAAATATATACATGTGGAAGGATTTATTCCAGACCTCATTTGAAGGATATCATCATCATCCGATTTAAATGGGTTTTTTAAGGCCATCAGTGCCTTTGGGAGCTCCTTGCAAATGTGGGTATCATTTACATAAACTGGCAGATTAAATTTTGTTTTCAGAAATACCAAATGCACAGGAACAGCCAGAGATATTGGATAAAAGGCTGGGCAAGACAGCTTTAGAATAATGTCCCAGCTCTGGCAACCTCTGTGCTGTAACAGCAGCTCCTAGAACCACATCACAATGCCACAAACGGTGTTCTGATTTTAACACCAGTGCCGTGGCTCAGTAGAAGAGCCCACGTTTTGGATGCAGAAGTTCCTAGGTGAAGTCCCTGGCAGCTCCAGGTAGGGCTAGGAAAGAATCCTGCCTGCAAACCTAGAGAGCCGCTGCAAGCCAGTGTTGACAATACTGGGATAGATGGGCCAATGGACTGACTCAGTCTAAAACAACTTCCTATATTCAACTTCTGCTTCCCTCTACTCCGAAGCTCTACTGATTTCCTGGAACCAGGTGACTGGGAAATCAGGACACAGGGCTAGCTCCCCCCCCCCCCCATGATGCAGGGCAAATCCATTGCCTCAGGCAGGGGATCCCGCCTGCTCACAGCTATTCTCAATGCTGCGGTTGCCTAGGCTGACCATATGAAAAGGAAGACAGAGCTCATGTAACTTTAACAATTGTAGAGAAAAGGGAATTTCAGCCAGTGTCATTTGTATGCAATTAGTTCCTGGTGAAATTCCCTCTTCATCACAACAGTTAAAGTTGCAGGCACTATACTAGAGTGCCATATACAAAAGAAGGCAAGGCCCCTGCAACTTTAACTGTTGTGAAGAAGAGGGAATTCCACCAGGAACTAATTTCATACAAATGATACTGGCTGAAATTCCCTTTTCTCTACAACTGTTAAAGCTACATGAGCCCTGTCCTCCTTTTTATATGGTCAGCCTACGGTTGCCCTATGCCTCTCACAGAGAGGCACAGGGCAGGTGGGTGTTCTGGAGAGCCCTGCTGGCCACGCTCTTACTGCAGCAAATGCTGCAGCATAGAAGCAGGGGCTGAAGCTCTCTGTCGTGACTCCCGCTAACTCCCCAAACTTCTGCTCACGATTTTAGGCACACTGACACACAACAATAACAGTGACATTTCTTTTATTTGTAAATCACACGGAATTCAAAGCATGATGATTTCATTTCTGCAAACGCACGCTTGAAGCTGAAGACAGACCAGTCAGCTTACATGTAGAACAGCTTAATGCGAATAGCACCACACTCAGGGAATGACATTTAGAGTTACTCCCAGTCTCCAGAGATCAGGAGCGGCCACGCTGCGCTGAATCCTCTGGAAACAAAGGGAGACTCTAGGATTAGGCCTCCTGACACGCTCTGGAGCATTTGTCGCTTCTGCCACCCACCCTAACCCTCACTCTGAATAAGGCATAGAAGGGTGAGTTAAAATCAAGAGGGGCAGGTAGCCTGGTGGATACCCAGAGAGATTCTGCAGATACACTGGTGCCCACAGGCCCCCCACTGGAGACCCCATTGATGCCAGCTTTGGATGTGGGAGAAAAAAATATACCAATAGACCAATTGTATGGGGCGGGTGGGTGGGTGGTTCCAATTGAGATCTCTTCAATGGGAGAAGGGAAACTGCACAAGATTGATTTGAATGAAATATTGGCTCATATCCTAATGTAAATGTGATACAGAAAAAAAATCAACTTGGTACACAAACCTTGACAAATTTCTCATCATCCCTATGGTGTATGATTGCCCATTTTGGAGTCAGTGCCAAAGCAATCAAAATGGAGGGTTGCTTGATAATCCGAACTAACGTGCAGGCAAATTATCAACACTTCCTCCTGTACCTTGGAAACCAACTTCCTCCGAAACCTCGATGTTTGTTTTATTATTGACTCTAATTAGCAATTCATCTCAGTCCTGCATTTTTTACTGGGCAGCGATGATGGCGGAAAGCAAAAACATCAAGCTATACAGCACGTGGAATGCCTTTTGTGAAGAGTTAATTCTAATTCATTAGTGGAAAAATGAAATATAATAGGCAGGCTACAAAAGCAATTAGAAATTTCTTTGTGCTCATAGTTACATATTATATGTGTGGCATGCTTATAGGCAATTACTGTTATATTTTAAAAATCAAGGTTAAAAACATAATTAATGTTACTCCTGCTTAGTTAGAATTAAACTAATTACACCAATAACATTAGCCCTCAGCCATTCTGATGAGGCAAATGCATTCTGTTCAGAAATTTTAAAATTACATTTCAAGTTAAATATCAGGCTGAGCCAACGTAGCCAATTAGAAAAGTCTGTCTTGTAGGCACAGTAGAATATAGTAGTTTTTTGTTGTATGCATTTGAGCAAATGAACTTATGAACATATGAAGCATAGATGACCTCATAGCCCGAAAATTAGAGATACCATAAAATTGGACTCTTTTTGCTTCAGTCTCTCTTTCCTCAGGCCTACAGGGGATGTGGGCCTATAGAAAAGGAGGAGTTATATATCCAGACCAGGCCAGGGCTTTGGGCTTACCTAGGAATAGACCCAGAGTGTGTGTTCTCCAACCCACGGCCTTGCCAGGGCCAGCCCTGCCATGTAGAAGGGTGAAGTTAGAGTAAAAGAAAATAAATTCAACTTAGAAACTAAAAAAGGACTAAAAAGACTAAGGTAAAAAGGGAATATTAAATTAATGGAACAAAACTTAATTGAATGGGGGAATTCTCAGTAAAATTTCCATTTTTCTACCTGACATTTATAGGGATTGGTATTTAAATATTCAGAGAATCAGAGCTGGAAAAGATTTTGGGTGATCGTCTCATCCAATTCCCTGCTAAATACACGATCTGCAATGCAGGATCGAACTACAGCATCCCTGGCCCAGGGCCATCCTGCTTCTGCTTAAATACATTTCACAACAGAGAGACCACTACCTCCCTGATGGGAATTATTTGGCATTACTGCCTCCTGTTAAAAAGGCAGTTAGCAGAGAAAAACAAAATACAAAACAGAATGAGCGTTTACCAGTCCCACATGCCTACAAGGCAGAGAGAGAGAGAGAGAGAGAGAGAGAGAGAGAGAACACCCTTCTTTAGTGAAGAAAAAAATATTAAAAACGTTCTTGCATAAAAATGCAGATAGAGTGTAAACTCTCAGAGTTTGTTCAGTCCATTTCTTTGTTCTGAAACACTAGCAAGAGAGGGGGAGAGAGTAAACTCGTGTGCTCCCAGCAATGATGGAAGGTCAGAGAGATAGAGAGAGAATGAAGGGGAGGAGCAAAATTACAGGAAACCATATCATAGGCTGTAGAGACCCGAAAGCTAGCTGTGGTCTAAATTCCCACACACTAACTGCCCCCCCCTTCCTGTAACTTGCAGATGAGACTGCAATATTCCCAGCACTCCCAGGAAATTGCGGGTAAGCTTTTTACGTACATCACAATTTTGTTCAAAATGATGACCATAAATAGTTAGTTGCAAGTTTTGAGGACTGCACATCTGTTCACAGTTAGGTTGTCCTAAGTAGTCAATGAGATTTAAGCTATCTGTGGCCAAAACTGCAGGTTATATGTGCTTGTTATGCAACTTTATGAAAACAAGAATTTAGCCATTTCAGCTTCTGCCAAGAAGTTTTCTTAAACTTCTAACTGCCTCTCCTGATATAACAGAACCTTCTGAGCTCACGTAGAATCCCCCAGAGGGCAGCTTGTAGTGCGTGGCAGATTAGAAGAACAGAAACATTTCCACGACTCAGTGAACTTTCATGCTGTTTTTTTAGCCTCTGAAGTCTGGCTTCAATATGGTAGCTAAAGAGCCAAGACATGCTCACGTCCATTTCATTTCCAGCAACCTGCTTTCGGAAGCTAAGTTACCAAAGAAACATCCACAGTTGTTTAAATACTATGACACCCCCCACCCCATAGAGGAATACATCCAGCATTTATGCATCAGATTCCCCACTGGTAGCATGACTTTTGAGAAAGTCTTTCAATTTATTTGAATGCCTATTCTTTTAAAAATCATTGCCATTTCATAGAGTGAACACACACTTATCAGGGTTACCAATTGCACCAAGGCTTCTAAGTGTGTTCATTCAAAAGTACTGAAAAATGCTCTCCTGAAATGAAGCATACTCATGTGCGGACATTGAAGGTGGGGCTTGCATGCCCACCTCCGATCTTTAAGACCTCCAGTGTTCATTGGCTAAGAAGAATTCATCAGAGTGATGCAAAAGTAATATACTTGCTATTTAGCCGCACCAGAGTTATTTTGGGTTCTGAGCAGTGGAGGATAGTGGCTCTGATTTTGATGCGGCCATGAATCCATTCTGAGTTTCAGGCAGAACAAGGCAGAACTCTAAAGGAGCTATCCAAGGTGCGGTACCTATTTTGTGGATCTGGTTCAGCACCTTGGATAGCTCTTTTAGAGGTCTGCCTTGTTCTGACAGAAACCCAGAATGGATTCACAGCGCCAGAGACGTTGGAGCCACAAGCCTCCCCAGGTTCTGCTCCCTTAACTGTCTTACTGTTGTGGGAATATTTCAGGTATGATCATACCAATAGCTTGTAATAAGAACATTAAAATAACTGAGAAACTAATATTGATTTCATGCTTCTAATAAATACATGTATCTGTTCTCCTGTAAGATAGAACCAGCAATATACTAGCTAGATGTGTTAAGCCCTCACCATAATGAACTTTGGTCCACTAGCAACTATATGCATTCTGTATTGTTTAGTTTATCTTGACCTCCATCATTCTTATGTGACGCCTCTCTCTGTTTTGACTTAGAGACAAGTTACATCATTCTTATGTGCTACCCTGTATTATTGTAAACTTTCCCTTAGTACAAAAGTGATTCTGTACAAAGAGCTAGATATGCTAATTCTGATGTTTCCAGTTTCCTATATAAGAGTGATACCCTATATACTTAAGGCAGTCAGAGGTCTATCTCTGGCTCCCTCAGCTGATGTGTCTTCTTCAATAAATCTGCCTCTAAGAAAACGTATGTGAGTATCTTTGGTCTCCACTGTAAAACCGAGTCTAGTTGCTTGCATGAATATAACTCCTTTGAGTTATTGGGAAGTCACTGATCTATGGGAGGTCCCTTCCCCACTTAGGGTTATTCATCCCTAGTCTACATTTAGGCCAGTTACTGTATCAAAGCATTATAAATAATTAGAGTAAAGATCTTTCTCATAAGAGATCTGTGACAATAAATGACCCCTTTCTCATAAGAGAGGGTCATAGGCCTCCCTGGGGAACTCAAATTCCCGCGACACTTACCTAACAAAGTAACTAGAAGGAACAGAGAACCTGAAGGTTCTGAAACGTGTTGGCTTGAGCTGAGCCTTCAAATCCAGTCCACTCTCCAAAGGGCCCTAGGTGCAGCCATGGAATTACTTCCTATAAGTGATTTCATGACACTAGTACAAGTTAAAGAGGGTTTTTGTTTGTTTGTGCTATCCTTGAGTCTTTTTAATCTATTTTGTGATATTCCACCAAGGTACTACAACACTCCACTGACAATTCCTCAGAGGAATTCCCCAGTTGACTTCCTCTACTCTACAATATATTATTTAGGGAAAAGAGAGACTTCGCTCATATCAAAGCAGGCATGATGAAAATGTCTCCAAAATGCTTGGTAACATATTATTTTAATCTTTGCTACTTAAATTCCTATTATTGTCATATTTATTATTTATAACCCATGAATGAGCTTAGGTTAACAAGCCACTATTTTCACATACTTTGTTGCATAGTGCAACATAACAAGATCTGAATACAACTACTGTTTAATGTTTATTGATTTTCAAACGGCTATCAATAACTAGCCTAGGATGCTGGCCATATTGAAGTCCAGTTTTGAGAAACAACCTGTATCCCTGAGGCAGGGATGGAAACCATTTTCAATCCATGAACCAAATTCCAATCTGAGAAACGTCTTGGGAACTGCGTTCCATCTGTAAATAAGGCCAAAAATGTGATTCTTACTAATTTTAAGCCTACCCAGAAGTAAGCAGGACAACCCTCTTCATGTCTATTCAGAAGTAAGCGGGACTGAATCACTCAGCAGCACTTTCAAATAGCATGACAAATATCAAGCTTCTCTATCCACTCAGAAGCATGAGTAGCATGTCTACCCATAAGTAAGCAGAGGAAAAGAATCAATGTGTTCATGCCAACAACGTTGTCCAGGGAAACTACCAAAACAAAAGTAAATTCAGAAGAGATCAGGATTATGAGGGAAAGGTATGAGTCTTAGGAGAGCTTCGGCTAGTAGGCATTATAGATATGTAATTAAGAAATTAATGAAATAAATCTAGTTGTCTGCAAAGCTCTGGAGGTGTAAGTAGAATTGCTAAATATCCAGGCACAACAAATGGAAAGCAATTCTCTTCCTTTTAAAAAAAATGCTTTGTTCTCCTCTGCCTGTCTCCCACTCGCCCTCCTGGTTAACAAAGAAATGGGGAGTTTTCAGGAAAACATTTTGTAACCACCAATCCTGCTCGTTGCTCATCAGCCTTTTGATGCGGCATTGATTAACTGTTTGCAACACCGACTGTGCGAATGTTTACATACTGAGATTTCTTGCCTCCTCTGCCCAACCATACTCCCTATTAACTGGACTGCCAGGATTAAATAATGTTCAACTCTAATCATTTGGCTTTTCAAACCTTTTTTCACCCACTGACACATTGGGATCATAATTGTGCAGCCTACAATTTGAATGCATGGAAGCATGCTGCCTTCTTTTCTAGGTTTTGATTGTTAGTTTCACTGAGCAAGCCTATTTTGGTCAAACTCTCTGGTTCATTTACCCTGTAGGAGTCCGGATAACAGCACATCCTGCTGATGGAGTCACATCTCCAGTCAACATCTTGAATGTGGTGCTTTTCCCTGCTCCGTTCACTCCCAAGAGGCCAAAGCACTAATAGGAATAGAGAAATATGCATAACCATTATCTGGGCAGAACAGCATGTCTTGCAGCACTTTCAGCACAAATTCTTCTAAATCTTCTTCCTGTTTCTGGGTGAAATCCAACAAAAGTCCCACTCAGAGTCAACCCAATGAAATACACTTAAGTCAGGATTTGTATGGGCTTACAAAGTCTGGTTTGTTTAAATCATGGCTTGTTGTAATGTCTGAACCCAGAAGCATGGCTTATCCCTGGTTTGTTTGTTCTGCTGTCCAGGCCAGAACAGAGGTGTCCAGCAAGATCGGTCTGAAAACAAAAGCATTCTGGAGGCTGGCAAAATGGACAGGAAAGAAACAAACTAGAAATCGAGAAAACAAGCCGTGGTTTGTTGGCTCATCAGCAAAACAATTCATGGCTAAAGCAACAAAACATGGTAAAACAAACCATGGCTTAGCGTTATGTGAAAATGTAGCCTCAGTGTGTGTGTGTGTGTGTGTGTGTGTGTGTGTGCAGCCATGGTAGCTCTAGAGAATGTGTGAGGACGCCTCAGCAGTGTAGAGGAATATGAAGGAGCAAGTATAAGACATGACTTTTCAAATTTCCTACCCTCTGGTAACTCTGATTTCTGTGCCAAGTTACCCCTGCAAATATGCTGAAGCATGCTGCAGAGGTTTCCAGATGTCACTTGGTTTGTCCAGGGTGACAGCGAGATCATTTGGGCTGTTGGCTGTGCAGGTGCACATTCCAAGGCTATATTGCTATCAGCAGACACACTTAAGTGTTATTTCTCAACTTCTGGTTGAGGACCTCCTGAATGATGAACTATTATAGAGTTCTTCCAGTTGAAGGCTTGTGATATAGGCTGTGGCAGGTTGGCAAAAGGTGGGCAACTGCAGTATGGACATGTTTGTGTAGGCATGGGGGGCACCCATGGGGTTGGATCCAATCATATAATGCTGCCAGCAGAAGAGAAACTACTGATAGAACAGAGTTCCCCTCCCCCCCACCGCACTTCCCCCACCCCACATCTGCGGGAACCTCCGGAGAAGGTTTGGGGGCATGCAGAGGCACACAGTGGGGAGGAGAGGAAGGGGATATTCCATTGCATGAGCAAACATCCACTCACACAACGTTGGTTCCCGCCCCATCTCTTTTTCTTGCCGAGACGGACAGTTTTTCATCACGTGCCGTTCCGCCAAGGGGACATTTTGCACCCCAGCATCAACATGCATGAATGGAGCCATGCCTTCTAGCCACACCAGGAGTCTAATACTCATTTCAAGAAAGAAAGATGAATGCTCAAAGTCAGCCCTCGGACCACCTAGTGAAATACAGTGACAGTAAGGATTCTGAAGTGGATCATGGTTGGAGCCCCATCTTGGTCCAGGAGGTGAGGATCAGGTGAGTCTACTCAGGAATTCAGATTCACTGGATTCCTCCCCCATCCTCACCCCCAACCTCTCTTGGCAGCCCAGAAGGGGCACATCCAGTGTTTCAGGCTGTTTTAATGTCAACATGTGGATGAAAATGTCCTCATAAATTACAGACATCTGACTTTGGGCAGTTTCAATAGGTATATATAGCTGCTCAAGTATATACATTTATTTTAAAATAGGAGAAATAATAATAAAAAAAGAGGGGATAGTAAATTTTACCTCTCCTTTCTGTATCCCCAAGCTAATGTCTTTCACAGCAGTGTTCCTCTTGCTGAAACCCCAATAACTCTTCCTGAGATTGTACAGCAGAAGGATATCATTGCTGGTTTTTCCTCCAAAAAGCCTTTTATGCTCCAGCTCTACATCTGTGTCTTCTGAAGGGGTGACTGAGGTGCTTGAGATGTAATCCCTAAAATTGGAAAGAATCCCAAAGTGAATGTCCAAATGGGTGACAGTATGTAGTCACATCTGAGTCATATTTCCATCTATATATGGTAGTTGGGCAAAGATATGCAAATAAGAATGGGAAAAGAATGGAGACCATTTCAGAGTGGTCCTGTTGCCTGCACAGTCTTGGTCTGGTCCAAAATGGATCCATGAAGGCTGAATTCTCCAAAATTTGGTTTAAATCCATTATTTGGTAAAGTCCATCACCATCTCGAGCTATGTTCCAACATAGCATTGGCCACCCTGAATTTTGTGGGTATTTGTGGACAATCTTTATGTTTGAGAGCTTATGAAAATAAAAACACAATCACTGCCCCAAATTTCCCAGGGAGATGGAGAAAGATCTGAAGATTCAAAGGCCCTGTGATCATCATGGATATGGTAAGAAAGAACAACATACACACTTGCTCAGGGGCTCTAGCAATATGCACACTCCACAACCCACCTCCATTAATATCAGTGAGACATTTATCATTTTATTTAGTGAGAAGTGGTAAGTTTTATCACATTGTCTTTTAAGTATGAGGAGTACAACTAAAGCCAGGACATTTCTCTGATCAAAAAACAAAAAAATCTGTTTCCCCCAGGTTCTTGTAGCTTGTGTAAATTTCCTGGAAGTCTCTTGGTGTCTCCGTGTCTTATCTTCTATAAAAGGCTTTGTCAACACTATCAAAGAGGGCAAATAAATGGCGAGATTTCAAATACTTTTGCCACTAGGTCAAATATTAACACTGAAGAACTATAGTGTATAAATTCTTTAACTAGTTTCTATTCTCTTAACTTTAGTTGTTTGTATGATGATAGAGAATAATCAAACCCCATGCATGGGTTTACTGGAAGTTAATCTAATTATGTATCCAATAAAGAAAACCACTTGGAAAAGGAAACACACCAATCTTCATTAGAGTAGACTAACCCATCACAAACCTTGGTTTTTGGAGCAGGTCCCAATGGAATAGAACACGCAGCAGCAGCAGCAGAAGGGTGCCCTGCAGGGCCATCTCTGCGAAGATCCAGCCCAAGAAATTCATCTCGAAAGGAGTCACATATGAACTGATTCCAAAGTTACTTGTCAGGTCAAACTCAGTTTGGTTATAGGCAAGTTCTATTAAACCTTGGCCTAAACAAAATTGTGGGAAAACAATGAAGGCCCATTTGAGGATACTGTAGAGATTCTGAAAGCTCTGTAAAAGATGTGGGGGTGGGGAAGACAGGGGACAGGTGTTCAGTCTCTTGCCATTAAAAAAATTACACAAACAGACAAAACTACACAGAAGGAGCAGCCTCACAGCTGGGCCATAGTAAAAGTGCTGATTTTAACCTATAAAATCCTTTAGGGCTCCGGGCTCCAATACCTCAAGAATTGCTTCCCCACGTATGAACTTACCCAGCCCATAAGGTCGGCTTTAGAGCCCCTTCTCTTTGTGGCCTCTCCTAGAGAAGCTCAGGGGTGGCAGTTCAGGAATGGAATTTTTCTGTGATGGCCATGCATTTATGGGATGGTGCTGACACTAGTGTCTTTTCCATGCCAAGTGAAGACATGCTTAGTTACATTCGTTACAACCCAATTGTTGCAGGCTGATGTTGCAGTCTTCATTCTAGGCTGTGGGGCCAGAGGCGGGTGGAGATTTTGTGTATTGTGGATGGATACTTTTCATATTGTATTGTTTTCTGTTGTGTTTTTATGGTGTTTATTTGTATTATTGTATTATTCTGTTACATTAATTACGGATTTCGGCATTTGTTTGGGTTCGAGAGTCGCTTCAAGGCTGCTTTTTGAGATGGGAAGCAACACAAATTGGAATCATGATGTCCTCATATCTTCCTAGTATTGTTTAGTGTGACACAACATCACCACACTCCAAGTACTCTTTCCTCTTGCACAAAGCTCCATGTGTGATAATATCACATCATGCTTTTTGTTTTACTAGATATTACCAAGGAGACTTGGGACTGCTCCTCTTAGCAACAGCGACAAAGCCAGGGCCATGCAGAGGAGGGGCAGTGGGGCCAGTTGGCCTGGGGCCCATGGTTTTCAGGGGGCACTCTGACGAGGAGGTCCCTCCCAAGCTTACACTACTGCTTCCATATCATAAGCGGCCCACCGAGATGCGAGGAGCCTGCCTTGCGGAAACAGCGCAGAAGCCATCCGTTGTGAATACCACGGTCAGACTACAAGCTCCAGAGGGCCATGCCACATGCGGGGTGGGGATATATGTGCCTTGAGGTGTTGTAGAACAGGTTTAATATGAAGGTGTTACATAGAACGGACATGTTGGTGGGCATGCCCCCTTGGGGTGGCTATGTTGTCCTCCTTTTTTGAAATGGGGGGGAGCACACACTTCCCATCTGGCCTAGGCATATTACCAGCTCTGCACGGCCCTGGACAAAGCCACTGTGATTTCTAGTTCAACAACAGTGAATTAAAGTCACATGTCAGCACTGGGCAGGTCTGAATCAAGAAGTGGGGAATGCTGGAGCCAAAAACAAGTGAGTCACTCATTTGCTCTTGAGTGCAGCAAACTCTTGACATTGGGCCGAGGGCCACATCCCAGCCTAGAGCCAAAGGTTGCCCTTCCCAGGCCTATAGGCTTGAGCTAACCCTCCTATCAAAACATGATGTTTTGACAGTAGTCCAATAAGGGAAACCAAACAAAATGAACACAGCCACTCACTGCGTACAAAAGCAGAATGAATCTAATCAAAAGCAAAAGTGGTTCAAAGCAGAAGCAATAGCCAAGTGCCTCTCTAACACACAATACACCATTATGAACAGATTTTGCACAGAATATGTGGTGAGGTTCTGAAGAAATGTTGATGATGAGCTGGGAGAGGAGATGCTCTCCTTCCCCACTTGGTTGAACTTCTGATTGTAAACAAATTGCCATGATGTATATGCAGTAGTATTCTGTCTCCTTCCGAGATAATCTACAATAGGCACAATTAAAGCTATACTCACCCAAGTTGCTCTGAGAGTTATTATTATGATTGTTTAAAAAAAAAAATAGCCTGTTCTAGTGCTCTTGATGGAACCAGTACTGAACATCTTCTATTGGCAAGTCTTTATACCAAGTCTTAGATACAACTTGAAAAAATTATGCCAACAATAATCTCCATTGAGATGGATGAGGACTTTGTTATCTAGCTTTGCTTTGCAAAGAAAAGGGATATTACATTATTATGACTCACAAATCATACTACGCACTTTAACTAACAAGTTTATGATGTATGTCAATCAATACCCTAACACATTTTTGCATCACATCTTATACATTCAGTGGATCATGGCAACTCCCATTATGTGCCAAGAAAAAACTAAGGGGCTAGAAAATGTCAATAGCTCAATTAAAGCTGGTTTTGTGTGTACCAAAATTCTCCACCTGAAAACATAAATTGTTTGAGGAAATCCAGTATAAAAAGATTTAAAAGAAAAAAAGTGTTGCTAAAGTTCATTTATGTTATATATATATATATATATATATATATATATATATATATAAATGGATGTGAAAACTAGGGATGTGCATGCCCAAAAATATCGTACTATCATTATCGGAATTTCGGACCAAAAAAATTATCATCACCAATAATATCGTAGGTTAATCATATCGTCTTCACGATAATTATCGGAAATCCGATATTTAATTTGCAGCCCAATTGTGCCCTATAGAGCTGAAATGTTTTTTTTAGAAAAAATGCCTATAACGTCTGTATTTTCAGAGTTACAGGCTTGAAACTTGGTCACAATGCTTATGGGGTATGCCTAAGTGTTATGAAAGACAACTCCTTTCAGTTTGCGTTGGTCAAAGACTACACCGAGTGTGAACCAAAATACACCTTTTATTCAGGCTAAATAAAGCTGAGCCAAATGGCAAATAATCAAACGGAATTTTACCCAGGAGCCCCGAGGCAAGATTAGACAAAGCAAAGTAAACTTAAAGTTGAATTTAACAATAGCCAACGAACAAGTGTCTTCTTCCGAGGGGACCTCAAACCTACATCCCTGAGGTCTACCTTTGCTGCATACGTAATCTTTCTGACCGACGTCGAGCGCCTCTTGTTTCCATCCACCTCAAATGCCTGCGCTCCTTCGCGTCTTTTAAAGTTTGCACCGACTCCTCCCCGGATGATAATGGTTCTGTCACACCTGCCGGTGATTCTGTATGATCAACGCTCCTTTCTGAGCCTTGACCCTCCGCAGCTGGAAGAGAGGAGCTTGGAATTGTTTCCTCCTCAGCAGCAGCATCGTGATCAAGATCAGGATTGCTATCTGCTTGTGTGTGGCTTTCTGACAGCTTCTTCTCCTGCTCAGAAGACAGAGGGTTAAGCACAACACTAAGTATGTGTATGAAATTTGAGATCAATCCCTCCAACCCTCGATTTTATATGAATTTATTAAAGAACGTTTAAGTTCTGACGGGTCAGAATGACAGCTCGCCATGTGCGTTCATTCAGACCTGTCAAAAAGTTTCACGATCTTTCATAAATTCATATTCATATAAAATTGAGGGTTGGAGGGATCAATCTCAAATTTCATACACATACTTAGGCGTACCCCACAAGCACTGTGACCAAGTTTCAAGCCTCTAACTTTTAAAATACAGAAGTTATAGATTTATTTATATGTCAGTCCAATAATCCGATATAATCGGGCTGAAAATTTTCGGATCGGATATTTATCATAGGTTTTTCTATCGTATCGTTATTGTTAATCAGATGTCCGATAACGACCTTATTGTATCATTATCAGACATTAACGATACAATACACATCCCTAGTGAAAACATATAGAGGGGTTTCTAGAAGTGGCACCTGAGAAAGAAAATTCATACTGACCTTTCCTTTAGAAATCACAGTTAACAAACGAGGAAGAAGGGTTGCCAGCATGGTGCAAAGACCACACACGAAATTTAAGGATAGGTAGGAAATGAATGCAACATCTGAACTGGAGAAGAACTGTGACATCAGGTACATCCATGGAAAAGTTGCATAACTGAAACAAGACCAAGGAAGGAGTAAATGCATCCATTGTTTAGAGTTTACTCTTTCAAGAACTCTGCTGAACAGGCACTCTGAGGGTCACTTCAGAGGAAAAGAATATATTGCTTGGCCAAACGCAATATTTATAGACCTTTCTAATTTTGTCGTCTTCACTCCCCTACATGCAGTTTGCTGTCCTCTCATATATTTCCCATATAGCTATCTCTATTAAAACAGATAAAAGAGAATTTGTTAACTTATCCATTTTCTAGTATGCACTTCTATATTCCAGCTATATTCTAGCTCACAATTGGGTTTTCTTGGAACAACCCCACTCTGCAGTCATTCAGCTCCAATGAGCTATAGTAAACGAAATTTGATGAGGAATAACCTAGGGCACAGTGCTGCCCTTTGTTCTTAAAGGTTACCCAGGGAACAAAAGGGATTATAGTGTGCTGGAACACGAACCAAGAGCAGAGAAAACGAGGCCAAAGTGAAAGGTCAAACTGCCACAGAAGACACATTAGTACTATCAATTAACTAAATAATAATAATAATAATAATAATAATAATAATAATAATACAGCAAAAAGGTGTGTGATGTGGCAGTTGCCATTGAATCATTGAAGTGCATCTGAAGTCAAAAGAATTTTAGGGCCAGTGATGCACAGGAACAAGCCTGAAGGTCACATGTCTCATCGCATCACCCGCAAACTAAGGCCCAGGGATGTATAGTGTGTTCAGGGTGGCATCATGCACAAATGTATCCATGTTGGCCCTAATTCATACAAATGGTTTTCTACAAGATGGGTGGGGAAACATGAAAACCCTAGGGTGTTTTTTTTTTTTAGGCAAACTTATCTCTTAACCTGAGCTACCTGCAATAAATAGATAATAATACTCCTCTCTGCAAGGTTGTCGTAGGGCCTACAGCAATACAATGGTAATAAAATGCTTTGGATTAGGGTAAAGGTGGCCTTTATGCCTCTAATATTGCAGAAATGGCTATTTATGGCAGCCATTGTGTCCAACATCAGATCTACGCACTTTCAGAAGCCCAGCATTTACAGGCAGCGGGGAGAAGCAGGCGGCTCTCAGGATAAGTGGGTAGCTGTGGGGCACTTGCGAACCATGCAGCGAGCCATCCAGGGGCTCGCGCAGCCCAGATTGTGCAGATGGGTGAGTGGCAAGGCCTCAAGCACCTGCTGCTCCTCGACCCTGGTAAGTCCAGAACCAGGTTGTAGGACCTTTCCTCACTTCATGCTAGGGTTGTGCACAAAATGGCGGATTCCACACAAAATGGCTGCCAATGCTTTGGAATTCCGAAGCTGAAGCATGCAAGGCCCTATACTCTTAACAGCACAATCCTATACATTTCTACTCAGAAATAAGTCCCACTGAGTTCAATGGGACTTACAAAGACGTGTGAATAGGACTGCCGCCTAAACCACCATAAAAATCCTAAAATGATGATGATGGTGGTGGTGATGATTCTGCTTGTCTTGTCTCCCCAATTCTGCTTTGTTTCTTCTTTAAAAGCTAAGATGAAATACAGAGCACATAAGAATGCATCATTTTAGACATCAGCACATGAAAGGGTTGTGCTATAAAAGCAAGCAAGCAAGAAAGGACAGTAACCAAAGAGCTCAGATATGAACCTTAGATGTATTAAAACTGTCAACTATCTTGTTTGAATGAAACAACTATCTTGTTTCATTCAAACAAGATAGTTGACAGTAGTAATACATCTAAGGTTCAAGGGAAGCTTTTGGATGCAGCTTTCAGAAATGTTAAGGGTTTGGAGTAGGTTTTTAATGCTCTCAAAGAATAGTAACTCTAAAGTCTGCAACTCTGTGTCCAGGGAGATTAAAATTATCAACCACTTGATTCTTAGTGTTCTTTCTCTTTATATTTGATTTATGAGCACTGCAGCTTTACCTTAAAGACAGGCTCATTTGTCCCATATAAATTGGTGGTGGACATTTGATGAATGAAATGAAGAACACCATATTGGAAGACAGGTAAGTGTAAGTGATGGATCATACCACTGGGTCCACACAACTTATGTTGAGGAAGAGACACAGTTGGCACTCAGGCCTGTTACAAAGCTTTGTGCCTTGTTGTGAAATAGGTGAGATATACCTGTCACCAGTAAGCAGTAGTTTCTTGTTTGGTGGTTTTCTATATACCAGCAGTGGTCTGCCTCCTGTGGATCATTCTCAAGAATTGACTGTAGTTCCCTTATGATCTATTCTAACATCCTCAATTGTATGCTGTAGGTAATACTCAGGTGTCTTGTCTTGTCACTTGTGCTATTTATGTTAGTTATATTCTGAGTATTGATCTGGCCTTTGAAATCATGTAATCAACAATGCTGGGGAGATATTTAAGAATTAAGAGAGCTGGTCTCCATTTGTTCAGTTGGCAGCTGTGATGTAAAGGCTTGACTGTATAGAACATGGTGGCAACTGCTAGCATCAAGGTGCTTGTCTGATCAGTAGATTTCTTATATAAGGAGCAAGGTCGGCCCAAGGTATTTTGTTGCCTGAGGCAAAGGACAAGATGGTGCCCCCTTCCATTCCATGCACAAGCCAACTAGACTAGTAGATGAATCTTACTTCAATACTGGGAATGGAGTACCTTTCTCCACTGCATCTGAAGGCAGCAGGCTAGCTTAGGGGGTGCAAAGCAAGCCACATTGCCCACAGCTCTCTACTCCAACACTTTCCTTCTCCTTCCTAGCATCTGCCATCTGAAGCAACTGCCTCACTCTGTTTAATGGTACGGCTGGCCCTGTAAGGAGCCCTCTGTTTACAAAATGGTGGTATCAAGGAAATTAACATCAGAGGTGGAGTAAGAGATGTTCAGAATTGAATGCTTGACGGAACTTCTTGAGTGACTCCTCACCATGGGTCCAAATTTGTAGAATGTCATTACTTAAGGTACAGTAGAGGGCCCTGAAAATAACTAGCCAGGAAATGTTGTTCTAATTATATGTACAATATAATAATATGTACAAGATCTTCTACCTATTTTATGCCACAAGGACAGGCAGAATATAACCTATAGCTTCCTTCTAACATAACCACAAAGGCATAGGATTGCACTGATTCTAGGAGCCTAGCAACTGATTCTTTGGTCTCTTGGCACTGCACAGCCAAGCAGTCCGAGGGGGGGAAAGCCCTGACTTTAAATATCACATTTTGTTTTATGGTGGAGCATAACAGAACATTAGACTGATAGGCTGGAACAATCACCTGGATCACCTACCAGCATCAAAGGAGAATCTACATCACTCAAACATTCTCAGGTTCTGAAGATTAACTTATGTCAGGCCGGTACAATTTTCATCCTGCCAAATGCAACACCGGCCATGTATGGCAGTCTGCAAGAGGTATGAGAAACCTTTGGTCTTTGCTGTCTGCCTGAGACTTCAACAATCAAGGGGCAGGGGAATTGTCAAACACATTGCAGGCCATAATATGTGCCTGGCTGTCCGGCCGCGTTAAGCTTGGTGGGTTACAAACAGTGAAATCTTGGACTACTTGTGATCTTTGTTCCCTGAAGCAAAATAATAATAATGCACAGAAGCAGAACAGTGTTGTGAATATCACACCAGATGTTTGAAGTCATCTCAGATCCACTGGGGGGAAAAGAAGGGGAGTGGTAGTGCACTTAAATGTTACTCATTTAAGGAATAAGGAGGGGCTCAGGAGAAGCATTAGCCATGGGCAGTTGCAATAGAAAACAAGGATAACTGAAGCTATCATGAAGACTGATCGTATCAGTCTGGCGTCATTCTAGAAAATTTGCCCCCCAAAATATGTTCCGAATATGCCTTGTTATTTTCTGATCAGAAGGAAATGCTTGTGGAAATTAGGGATGGGAAAATCACTGGGGTGCTCTGATTTTGACTTCAGTGCTCAGTTCGTCTCAATCCCATATGCAAGCGCTTCTTTTTCCTGAACCAGAAAATGTGCGCATTTCAGTGCACTTTTTTAGAAGTGTGCACCCAAAATGAGCACCTTTTCCTCATAAGCTAAAGTGTGAAGATGTGTATTTTGGGGAAAACAGAAGTTTTAAAGTGCACTTTTCTTGCTAACTGTAATGCTATTTGGGGCTGTATTAATAGAAGTATAGCTTCCAAATCAAACGAAGTACTGGTTCCCCTCTATTTGGCACTGGTTAGGCCCCATCTTGAGTATTGCGTAGAGTGACCAACTGTCAGGATTTCCCCGGATTTGTCCTGGTTTTTGTTCTATCCTGGGTGTCCGGGGTGATTTTCTGTAATTTTCTAAATTGTCCTGGAATGAAATGCTTTCTCCTTTAAGGCCGCCATTAGCCTGGCAGGGGGAAGGAGGATGCTTTTTCTGGCGGTGCCTCATTCCTCCCCACCATTGCTCCAATTGGGGCCTTAAAGGGGAAAGTGTGTAATTCCTGGACATTATAAAAAAGGTCCCCGTTGGAGCAATGGGGCCGGGAATGACATACTTTCCCCTTCTCCACTCCAATCAGGGCCTTTACGGTGATGAGGGGGGAATGACATGCTTTCCGGAGGCCCCGGAAAGCTGCTTTCCCGCCCCCCCTTCCCGGCTGTCCTCTTTTTTGGTTTCCCAAATATGGTCACCCTGGTATTGCGTCCAGTTTTGGCACCACACTTCAAGGATGCAGACAATCTGGAGCATGTTCAGCGGAGGGCAACAAGGAAGATCAGGTCTAAAAACAAAGCCCTATGAGGAGAGATTGAAAGAACTGGGTATTTTTAACCTGGAGAAGAGAAGATTGAGGGGAGACATGATAGCTCTCTTCAAAGACTTGAATGGTTGTCACACAGAGGAGGGCCAGGATTTCTTTTCGATCAATCAGGAATGCAGGACATGGAATAATGGGCTCAAGTTACAGGAAGCCAGATTCCGGCTGGACATCAGGGAAAACTTCCTGACTGGTAGAGCAATACGACAATGGAGCCTATTACCTAGGGAGATCCTGGGCTCTCCCACACTACAGGCATTCAAGAGGCAGCTGGACAACCATCTGTCAGGGATGCTTTAAGTAGATTCCTGCATTGAGCAGGGGGTTGGACTCAATGGCCTTATAGGCCCCTTCCAACTCCACTATTCTATGATTCTATGATTCTATGATTCTATGATTCTATGAGTCTTAAGTACTGCAGCTGAGCTCTGGGTGGAGTCCACCATGGAAAACCCTGCCAGCGTTGGAACAACATTGTCCATCCTGCCTTTGCTGTGTATCTTGTATCCTGAACTGTGCCTGTGATTAATGCTCTGTTTCCTGACATTTTGGACTGCCTAATGACCCTGCTTCTGGTCTGCGTAAAATACTTGACCGATTTTTTTAACCTCTTGCCTGTTATCATGAGCACTCCTGTTGTTGCCTGACCCTCTTGTCTGACTGACTGACTGCACTCCGATACACATTCACAAATGCGAGTAGGAAACAAATCAAACCAAAATGCTCATACATCCCTAGTTGAAATCATATGAAAAGCCTCACTCATCCTTAGTGCAGGCCTGATGTAGTTCATCCCTCACTGATCACCACAGCAAGAGGAAGGATCAACAGACGATGGCCCGTGAGACTTGTTTGCCCTCTACTGTAAAATAGATAGGGTTCGTGGCATGAAACATTTGACTACTGATGATCACATTAATCCTGCGCCGGTCCAGTGATTTCTGGTTCCCATTCGCTATCTGCCTGGTCCCCATTTACTAGCTGTGTAATTTACAGGCTCATGTCAAGCAGGTTTAAAGTCGAGAGTGCCACCAGTTTCCCAAGTCTATGTACATAGGATTGCAGCCTTCATTTTCTGGGGACAGTGCTATATATAGTTCATGACTGCCCTTATGATATGTGAGGGGCAGATGCCTTCAAACAGCTGTCTTTGTTTTTTGGTCCGTAATCAGTCAGTGGCAATCAGATACCCATGTTCCCTGGTACTGCTAGGTTTGTATGCTGGGCAGCACATCTGATACCATCCAGGAGTTAGATCCGGATTTAAACTGGATTAAAATGTGCCAGAGGAAGTGGACTTTCCTGCCCTCTCCTTCCCACAGCAGCAGCTTCAGCCCACTGAAGGGCAATGGTTTACTTTGCAGCAAGTCAGCCTCCCAGTTTTCTAAGATGTTTTAATTTAAAAAATCCTAATAAAATAAAAATCAGAAAGCGGAAGACTGGCGGAGGCCGAGAGAGGTGTCTGTAGACACACTGGCACCCATGAGCACCGGTTGGAGACCCCCAGACTTAAATGGTACAAACTATTCCACTAAGGGGCATTGTTGGTTGCTATCTGTGGAACTGTCAGAAAACTGCATCATTGTCCCCAATGAGAAGCATCCATGTTGTGGGCAACATGTTGTGTGTATTTGGGAGAAGATCTATTGTCAGGCAACAGACCATGCATCTAGTCTTCACTCTTTAGGGGGGAAAAACCCTACTTTTCCACAACAGTGTGCATGTGTTATTTGCCAGTTGGAGGGTAGGATCCAGATTTATGCTGGAAGAAGTGGACTTTTCCACTCCCTCCTTCCCACAGCAGTCCTTTCACCCCCTGGAAAAGCTACACAGAGGGCCTGTTCAGACAACACGCTAAGCCATGGTTAGGCTGCTAGCCCCTTTGCAGCAAATGGTTAGTGAGCACTCAAAGCTCTTAACCACTGTGGTTTAGCATGTCATCTAAGCAGGATCAGAGAGTCCTGAGACCCTGCTGAATGGGGTGACGTGTGTGTGTGTGTGTATGTGTGTGTGTGTGGAGGGAGGAGGAACCACAAAAACCAGGCAGAGGGACCTTCCATAAGCAGAGACCTTCCTCTCAGGAAGGGCAGATCCTGATTCCAATGCATTATGTATGGTACATTTCTCATCTTCTCACAGTTAGGAAGGGAGATATATTCTGTACCAGATCAGAGCACTAGTTTTCCTAATGAACAGCATAGTTAGTACAGCAAAATATCTGAAATCTAAAAAGAGTTCACTGGCTATGTTGGGTGTTTATTTATTTTTGGTGGGGTTTGGGGGTGCTTTGAGGATTCCTTTAGCAATGACACACAATCAGTGTCTAATAGTAAAAAAGAATATCATGCAGGTTCATGTGTTCTTGAAAGCTTTTTCTTCTAATGAGTATGGAAAAACTTCTCCCTTCCCTTTCTCCCACTGTGTATTAAGCCTCATGTTGCAACTTGTTCTCTCAATCTGCTCCGTGAAACAGTAATCACCTACAAAGCAAAAATATCATGCTCTTCAGCAGTAGGGGGAACAGCAGCCTTCAAGATGTCTGCTCCTGAAACATCACCTATAGTTCTGGAGCAGCATTTCCAATCACCTACCCGAAGAGAAACAGCAGGAGACCAGTGGCTGCCAAGTTCTCACGGAAAGTGAAGGCTGATAACTGGAAGACAGTAGTAATGCCAATGCAGAGGCTGACTGGAACCAGGTACAACAGCTACAAATCCAAAACAAAAAAAGCAGAGCATTAATGATGGTGCTCTTTATGCAAGTTTTACCAGTTAATGTCAGATGTAAATTGATTTGCTGCAAGTATAGATATATTCCTTGCTACTACTGGAAACTCCCCTACTGCAGTCTGCTAAAGCACATGAATTGGAGGACACTCACACACACAAACAGGTGACTTACCCCACTTTCAGATTTATGTTCCTGGCTGCCACTGCAAATTCCCCTCTCTTAATCCAAGTGTATGGAGGAGGAAAATAGCCCCCACAAATGTTCTGTTCTTTGTGTGGCTTGAATTGCTCTGTTTTGTAGAACTGGTCTCTGTTATGTGGTAAATCTTGTGTTCATTTTAACTTTTGGACCTAAAAATGGTTATCCTTTCAGGTTTTCCTAAAAATTATCTTTTATTTACCAAATTTCAGCAATTTTGGTGACATAAAGTAAATTCAAGGCTTTGGTATATTCTTCAATACTGTGGTTATGCTAATTCTCATGCTGGGCCTGTTCAGGCAACACACTAAGCCATGGTTAGGCTGCTAACCCTTTGTAGCAAATAGTTAGTGAGCATGTTTAAACCATGGTTATGTAGCCACCATGGTTAGGAACGGTTCACACAACCCACTATGTCATGGTTCACATGACACACTAAGCCATAATGTTTAGCTCAAATGCTTAGCCACCATGGCTTAGTATATTGTCTGACTAGGGTCATAGTTTAGCTCAAAATGCTTAACCATTGGGACTTAGCATGCCATCTGAACAGGGTTGTTGTTTAGTAACTGTAGTACTGTTATGGAAGAAAGAGTTATACAGCCCCTGACCAAGCACTACTGTCTCAGTCTTCAATGTAGCCATGTGGGGCTTCTGATCAGTAAACACAAACTAATTGTGCAAGATCCCAATCACAGAACTTCCATAACACGTCCAGTTATGACCTTCATATGGTAAAAAGAAACAGGCAGAAGTGATTCAGTTAAAGCTTTGAAGTGAAACAGCCACAGAACTTTCTTCCTCAAAAAACATCAAAACACACTTTAAATAATATCCACCAGCACTGCAGGGTGAGGTGCCATTACAGGGGAAGGAGAGATAGATATTTAACACCTATCTTACCTTCTGGTCTCCCTGCCGTCCCGGGGAACTTGGAGAATGAACCAGGCCACCCATAGAACCTCTCCTTGCTCCTATGCAATGCCAGGTCGGTTAAAAACAAAATAAATATCATCTATGACCTCCTTACAGATGAGGAGGCTGACCTGGCATGTTTCACAAAGACCTGGCTGGGAGATGACAGTGGCCCGATATGGGCCCAGGCCCTCCCAGCTGGGTACTATGTTAGCGAGCAGGTGAGGGAAAGTAGGTGGGGTGGGTGGAGTAGCTGTGGTCTACAAAGATAACCTTAACTTGACCAGACTTCCTGTCCGGGAATTGAATCACTTCAAGTGTGTGTACCTGAGTCTAAAGACCAGGGATAGACTAGGGATTCTGTTAGAGTACCGGCCACCCCACTGCCTATCAAACTCCCTGGCCGAGCTCATGAAAGTGTGTGATGTTTCAGGTTTCTATAACTAGGGTGAGGATGGGCAATCACTCCACACACAAACAAAATAGATATTTAAGAAAATTTACTTCACTTAAAAAGGTTTAGGAAATAATAGCATGAAGAAAACAATTAGACCAGATATGAATCAAATATATTAAAGAACGTTTAAGTTCTGACAGGTCAGAACGACAGCTCACCATGTGCGTTCATTCAGATCTGTCAAAAAGTTGCACGATCTTTCAAAAATTCATATAAAATCAAGGGTTGGAGGGATCAATCTCAAATTTCATACACATACTTAGGCATACCACATAAGCAATGTGACCAAATTTCAAGCCTCTAAATTTTAAAATACAGAAGTTATAGGTTTATTTATATGGCAGTCTGATAATCTGATATAATCAGGCTGAAAATTTTCAGATCGGATATTTATTGGAGGTTTTTCTATCATATTGTTATCATTAATCAGATGTCCGATAACAACCTTATCGTATCATTACCAGACATTTTAACAATACAATACACACCCCTATTGACCGCTACACCACACAGACTCTCAGCATCTATCTGTCTGTCTGTCTGTCTATATTCTATCTATCTGTCGGTATTTAGAGCACATGCAACATGAATGAACCTCTTTTTTTGCCAAGGGCCACAGTCCCTAGGGGATAGTCTGTAAGGGGCCGTATTCTAGCAGTGGGTCAAGTCAAAGCCAGCACTGGTCAGACCCAGAGACAAAAGTGGACAGAGCCATTCCTTCTCTCTCTCTTTCTCTCTCTTCCTCCCCACTACCCAGACTGTCAGGAAAGGAACAAATTGTTCTTTCCAGAGGTGTGAACTGATCCCCCATAGAGGACTTTTGAAATTAGACTGAGGGCTTCCGGTTGCCTACCCTGAACTACCTATTACTAAAACCAAATGTATCTTGATAGAGCACCAATATTATTCACAGACAGAGGGGATGACCTACACAATACATACCATGTCATAAAGGAAATTAGCAAACCAGTATGTCTTATAGCCAAGTCCAGTGATGTGCTGCAGCCGCTTTGCCCCCGAAACCCTGTCTTTAACCACTGAACTTCCAATGGAGGCAGTAAGGATTGAGAACCCCAACATGATGCATAGGGCGACTCCACACTGTCGAACATTCTCCATTCTGGGTTCCAAAAGAAATCAATACCATTAGAATGAATGAGTCAGGAAGCCAGGTTCTGTTTCTTCTCAGATCCCTTCTAACCACTCACAAATCCATACATGTGACCACTCTCTCTCTCTCTCTCTCTCTCTCTCACACACACACACACACACACACACACACACAGCACATAAAAGTACAAACACCACTGGCATCTTGTATAAGAATTCAGTAGTGCAAAGCTTATTACTATGAGAGATCTACCAGACCAAGTTTGCTAATTTTTGTTTTAAAGTGAAGCTGGAACACTCCAAAGATCCAAAGATTGAGCTTTGGGCAGCAAGGGAAGGGAGAGGGATGAGACATATGCCCAGCACTATGCAGGTAATGTAAAATGTGACACAGTGGCTGAATTCGGACCACACAATAATCAACTGGGGGGGGGGGAAACAATCGTCAGTTGTATTGACTATCGTGTCATCCGAATGCTGCCATAGTCAACTCAGCGCTGATCCTAATCCACACCATGATTATGTATTACCATGTTGTGTGGGGAGTACCCCCAGATGAACAACTGTAAAGTTGATTATTATCCCACCATTGACTATCGTGTTGTCCGAATTCAGCCGGTGTCTGTGTGTGTCTGCATGTGTAATAATGCTTATTCCTGTGAGTGCTGGGCCAATAGAAGGTCAGGCACAGGATGTTGGGAAAATATCTGAGGAAAAGTCACTTGGTGACAGTTAGAGGAGGAGGAAGGAAGAGAAGCTGAGGAAGAAGACCTGAAAGGACACCAGAGGGAGAAGAGAGAGAAAAGTCTTACATCATGTGTTTTTGACCTCAAATTTCATGGAATGGTAAGCAATCTTTAAAAAAAAAAAAAAGAACTTCCCCCCCTTTGCCAGTTTATTTGTAGCATATTTATTTTAAAAGTGTAAAGTTGTTTTAGCCACAACGGACACGGGCAAACATATTTTATCCAATCATTCTCAGACTACTAACCCCATGGCAAGATGGGATTTGCACTCGTTATTAATATTGCAAAGTTCCATGAATTAGAAATTTGCAAAATTCCAGAATATTTGAATTTTAAAATCTATTTGATGGAGATAATGGCTCAATTCGGACGACACGATAGTAAATGGTGGGGTAATAATCAACTTTACAGTTGTTCATCTAGGGGGTACTCCCCACACAACATGATAATAAATAATTAACTGTGGTGTGGATTAGGATCAGCCCTGAGTTGACTATGGCAGCATTCGGATAACACGATAGTCAAAACAACTGACGATTGTTTCCCCCACGCCAGTTGTTTAATGTGTCGTCTGAATTGAGCCAATGTTTTAATTTAAAAAATAATGTGTGGTGTGTCTGTGCCTACCAGGTTTGTGTGTAGTAGCAGGCATAGCGTAGGAAAGCAACAGGGAACACCGGTGTGGTTGTCCAACAACCACATGTACAGAATTCTTACTAATGCAGTCAACATGAACCTGCAGGAGTGTTGCCACCTACTGCCTATTCTCAGTTCTATCCTGAAGGCCAGCTGGTTGTCTGAATGAGGAATCTGCATGTGAACTGCCAGTCCCTAATGTACAGCATTAACTAGTCAAGTTGGCTTCAGTTTTCCATTTGTTAAAAGTCATACTTACATCTTATCCTCATCCAGCGGTGCACCTCCATACGGACAGCTATGGAGTGTGATTCCTGCAAAGAGAAAGAGACCAGAACGTATTTAATGCTATGAGCCCCTGAATAAACAGAGCTCTATATAGGATTTTTATCAAGCTGCACATAAAGTTAGTACTTCCAATAAATTTTTCAGTGTTGTTTGTCTAATTATGCCACAAAGATTTTAAAAATACAAGTGGAACGGCGAATTTGTCAATTTTGGTTCCATTTAGTTTCTCAGTTTCCCAGTTTTAAGTTTGGTTCCACCCAATTCTGAACCAGTCTAAGCATTTTACTTTTAAAACTTGCCATGGACATTCATATGCATTTTTGTGCACATTTCTCCGGAAAAAAATGTGTTTTTGTGTGCCCTTTCCCCAAATGCCTGAATTTTTGTGCACAATTTTTCCTAAGCTTCAGACTTTTGCAAACTAATTTCCCTATAGTAATGCATTTCTGTGCATTATTTTCACTATTTCTGTATATTTCTATGCACAGCTTTCTGTAGTGCATCGAGTCTGCACTTTTTCCCGATGTGTGCCTTTTTGTGTGCATGTCTTTATTTATTTATTTGAGTAAAGAACTGTAGCACTACATTCAGGAGAGTGCGACTTTCAATGCACAACTCTGTCCCAGTTCACTCAGTGGAGAAATTCAGATGGAATGGATTTCTCACCCATCCCTACAATGAAGAGGTTCATCTCTCCTCTCCTCCCCCCAGCCCCAGGGCTGTTCTTGACCCTCTCTTCTTATGGTTTTCCCCAGCTGTACCCAGAAATGCTGAAGACTGAACCTATGGGCAAAGCATGTGTGCTCTACCACTGAGCTTACCCAATAGCTCAAAGAGGAGGAATGTGTGGCCCTGGAGATGATGTTGGACTGCAACTCCCACCGATCCTCAGTATTGGCTATGCTGACTTGGGCTGATGGGTGTTGTAGTCAGTAGTGGCTGGTACTCAGTGGGGCTGGTGGGGCAGAGGACAGGACAGAGATTTTTGGAGGGGGTAGGAGATCACATGTCTCAATTGCAACTATGTACTGAGCATTGGAGCAAATGTATCAGGTTGCACGGGGATTTTCTCTGCCACAAGTGGGTGGGTGAGAGGCAGAGGGTTTGCTGCCCTATTTGCCCCAAACATAAAGCTGCCTCTGGTTGCAGTCCAACAGCACCTGGAGGACCAAACATTCCTCACCCCTACAGTAGCTGAAAGTACATTAATGTATCAGGCTGTAGGCAAGGTACTAAAGAGAATCTACCATGGCTGAATTCGGATGACACGATAGTCAATAGTGGGGTAATAATCAACTTTACAGTTGTTCATCTAGGGGGTACTCCCCACACAACATGGTAATAAATAATCAACTGTGGTGTGGATTAGGATCAGCACTGAGTTGACTATGGCAGCATTCGGACAACACGATAGTCAATACAACTGACGATTGTTTCCCTCCCCTTCAGTTGCTTATTGTGTCATCCAAATTCAGCCCATATCTCACACTACCTGAACTGCTGCCCTCATTGGGCCTTTGAGTAGTCTAATAACTTTTTTTCCCATTGACCACCTGGAAAAGATGTCTGAGCATCAAAATATAAAGAAACTACTATACGATGCAATGTCCTTTTCATCATCATCTTGGATGCTCCTATCCATGCCCCTGTCTAGGCCACATATCAAAGCAAAGTGTTCCTATCTCTCCACTCTGGTTACAAGTTGTGCAAAATCCTTTGCATCTGTGTTTCATACATTGTCAGGCACCTTTCTTTCTCTCATCTGCCCATCAACAATATCATTTTTTTAGTTTCCGAATTTGCACATATGCACATTTGCACAAAATGTGAATTTATGCAAATTTGCATGTGCACAAATGCACAAATCCCCCCATGTGGAACCCTCCAAAGTGCACATTGTCACACTTTAGGCTATGGGGAAGTGCACGTTTTGGGCTGTTTTTTATTTTTGCGTATTTTTCTACAATGAAATTTGTGTGAAATTCCCGAAGATTTGGAAAATGTTCTGCGAGTTCATGGACCCCTGCAGAATGCACAGGTCAGATTCATAAAAATCTGAACTCATTTGGTTCCATTGTGGATTTCACCAACATCTCTAGTTACAAGTACTTGAACCCAGGACGAGCAGCTTTTAAAAGAAAGAATAAGCATATAGAGTGAGACAGCCACTTCTCTGTATTTAAAGTGGATAAGGGGGACAGATTATGCAATGAATCATCAGTGGGTTTGTTTCGTGCAAAAGATAGTAAGGTGCATATGAGAATTTGTATATATTACACTTGCTACCCTCTTATTGGGATTGCCATCCCAGTTGCCATGGCAACCTAAACTATGGGCATTTGATCAGGTTTTTAGAGCACACCTGTGGATTTTCACCGGAATGGTGTGATTTCTTGGTGTGGAAAATGTTCTCTGTCGGAAATACTAGCCACTCTCACACATGTATAACTATGTATATAATAGCTGCACTGAGAGTATTAAAACTGAAGGATTTTGTATTAAAAGCCAAAATGGCTCCCTCTGATGAACAATTAAAAGCACTAGTGCATTATGCAGAACTATGTATTTCTCAACCAAGTTTTTGGATGCAGCAACATCATAGAAACCTTACCAAATGATAATGAAATCGTTACATTTCAATTGTTTTTGTTACATGGAAAGCAAACTTTTTTTTAAAAAAATATATTTACATTCATGGAAAGACACACATGCTGCACTGTGTCACATCTACAGTCATTGCCCTGGTTATATCCAAACTAGACTACTGTATTATGCTCTACATGTGACTGCCTTTGAAGGTTGTTCAGATGTTTCAGCTGGCATAGAATGTAGCTGCTCAGTTGCTCCTGGAGGCTAGGCAATTAGAACGTTTATGATTGATTTGATGCTACATTGGTTGCCAGTGCATTTCCACGCCTAATTTAAAGTGCTGGTGATTACCTTTGAAGTCCTGAAAGCCTTGGGACCAGGGTCTTGGAAGGACTACCTGCATCTGTATGAACCTGCCTGAGGCTTTGGTCATATGCCCGGTAATAAGATCTATCAGGCTGGTGGGCACAAGTGACAGGGCCTTTTCTGTGGTGGCCCCATCCTAATGGAATTCCCTTCCACAGGGAATTCCAGCTCTCACAGCACAGCTCTCTTCCTGACTATGTTTAAAGGAGCCTTAAAGACTTGGATATTTCAATTCATATGTAATTGATGCTGTCACAGACCAATATTTCATATTGTACATTTTATGGTTTAACCATTTGCTTTTATTTTGCATTTTTATTTATATTAAAATGGCATTTTAATGCTGTAATTTTAGTTGTGTGTTTATATATAAATATTTTACTTTTATGTTTTTATTTTGTAAACTGCTGAGAAAATGTTTATCTTTAAAGGCAGCTAAATAATAATAATAATAATAATAATAATAATAATAATAATAATACATAAAAGTTCTCATTCCAGGTATTGATATGGAGGAGAAATCACATATTTGGTGGGATTGTCAACATGCTTGATCTTATTAGGGAAAAACTAATGGAAAATGTTTGAATAATTGTTGGCTACAAGTGGGGCAACTAACTGGTTTCGCCCTCAAAGCAACATATTATGTGACTCCTGGGGGCTCTACCAAATTTTAATTCTGAAACAAAAAATTGTATACAGTTGCACATATATAGGAAGCATGTATAATCCTTTACCCTGTTCTGCAATACAATACAAGAATATGTGTTCCATGTACTGTAAAGCCCTTATAGCTAGATGTCACCAACTGCATTATTAAGAAATGTGGACACGTGGGAGAGGATTGGATTGCTCTCAGAATTATTAACAGTTGTTTACCCGTGAACACAGTTCATGGGGAAAAAAATCAAATCTAATGCCAGGTTTAATTAATTAACTGTATTTATTGAAACACTCAAGCTGTTACATGTTTTATCTTTACAAAACTTCCTTAATACAATGTTCTTGGTATAAACTCCAGGGTAGATATTCTAATGTCCTTGTTCTGCTCCATCAACAACTGGAATCTTGAGGTTTGTCAACGTGCATACATGACTCATGGCAACGTAGAGTTGTCCATGGCAGAAGCCAGGTGTCCACAGTCTGTCCCTGGCTCTTGTTGATGCTAATGGCAAAGGCCAGATGAATGGAGAACTGGTGATGCTTAAATTGGAAGGGGAGAGATGAGTTGGAAAGTACGAGGCTGATCCTTGGCAGGAAGATCTGTCCAGTGAGGGCTTCCTGATGCAGACAGTTGTTGTGCATGGGAAGCACAATGAACCTTGTGCCATTGATAAGACCCTAAGTCACATCCAGGTTCCTTAGCAGCAGCATCACAGTGCCCTTCTTTAAAGTCAACTTGTTTGGCAGCAAACCACTTGGGTTGAGAATGTTTAGGAACTCTGAAGGGTCCTGCACATCAAGCTTGACAGCAGTGACAATTTCCATGTTAACAATGCTTGCCTCGGGGATCGTGCTCATGTCTTCTCCAACAGCTGGGAACTCTTCCACGGCACCACTACCAACACTCAGAAGGTAGGTGACTTTAGGCAGACCTTGCCTGTTGTCCCACATGGCACCCATGCAGTCAACAGTGGCCAGTCAGTCAAGAAATCCTGTGCCTGGAACAAGGTCACCAAATGCCAGTCTACTAGCAACATGTGCACCCTGGAGAGCAAATTCAAATTCACTCTCCAGGGTGCACATGTTGCTAGTAGACTGGCATTTGGTGACCTTGTTCCAGGCACAGGATTTCTTGACTGACTGGCCACTGTTGACTGCATGGGTGCCATGTGGGACAACAGGCAAGGTCTGCCTAAAGTCACCCCCAAACACAATAGTCTTGCCGCTGAATGGGGTACCACTGCTCATGAGCTTCAGCCCCATATCTACACAGCAATAGCAAACTGGTTAGCCATTGACACTTTGTCCCAGATGACAATGTCAGCAAATCTAAGAAGAGATCCAAGAGCTTGATCAATGAGACCAAAATTTCTTCCAGTTTGAGTGGCAGCTTGAATCGATTGTGAATTGTATGGCCACCCTTCATAAGCATGCATGCTAGGCCAGGCGAGATGATAGGCATATAATTCTTGCCTTGGCCATGCAAGATGGAAAGAAGGCAGTCAGAAACAAATGTCTTGCCACAACCATTGCTTCAATTGATGAAAAAACTTTTGTTGCATACAGCACAGCATCAAGGACTTTATCAATGACAGCCTTCTGATTGCTATTTGCCATAGGCACTCACCTTCAGCTGTCTCGAAGGCCACATCAAAAATGGGGTCAAACTGATATTGGACAGAGTATTTTGAAACTGGGTTACCAACAGTCTTGTCAGTGCCATGAAACTTAAGGATGGTTTCAATGTCTTGGAAAGCACTGTTGTGGTCTGTCTCTGGGTAACTTCTGAGATGGTCTTGGGACAGCACATCCTTGAACTCATTCCAAAGAAGGTCACAACTGTATGATATTTCAAAGGCGCAGATGAAGGTGGAGGTCTGACATAGAATATGGCACATAGCACTGAGTGACTACCATTCAGCATAGTCATTCAAAAGACCAAGGAACTTCCCTTCCCTAGAGACTTTCTTTCTGAGCAAAAACTAAGCTTTGACAGGGTTACTTTTAACTGCATGTGTCTCTCAATCCCTTCATATTATGTTACTAGCCTTTTGTTACTGGCATATCATTGTACTTTGGCCTGCACCTGTATTTATAAAGGTATACAGAGACTTGAATATTATTTTGTTAAATTTAACAGCTAGAGACTTCCTTTCTCAGCAATAACTAAACTTTGACTGAGTTACTTTCAACTGTGTGAACTTGTTCAGATAACATGCTAAGCAACGATGGTTAAGCATTTTGAGTAAAACATTATGGTTTAGCAGGTCATGTGAACATTGCTAACCATGGTAGCTACATAACCACAGTTTAAGCATGCTCACTAACCATTTGCTACAAAAGGGTTAGCGACCTAATCACTGCCTAATAACAAGCTAATGGAGGTTAGATGGAGGAAGGGGACCCTACAGACCCTAAAGACAGTAGTGCATGTGCTGGTAACTTCGAGGCTCGACTTCTGCAATGCACTGTACATAGGGCCACCTCTATGCCTAGTCCGGAAACTTCAACTAGTTCAAAATATGGCAGCCAGGTTGGTCACCAGTACACCTAGGGGTGACCATATTATGCCAGCTTTAAAATCACTCCACTGGCTGCCAATTAGTTTCCAGGCAAAGTACGAAGTGTTGGTTATTACCTTAAAAGCCCTACATGGTTTGGGTCCAGGTTACCTGCGGGATCGCCTTCTCCCATACAATCCACCCCGCACACTCAGGTCCGCTGAGAAGAACTTACTACAGTCAGCCAAGACTAGGCTGACAACCGTTATCCAGAGGACCTTCTCTTCTGCCGCTCCCAGATTGTGGAATGGCCTACCGGAGGAGATTTAACAAATTAGCAGACTTCTGGAATTTAAGAGAGCCGTGAAGATTGCTCTCTTCCGACAAGCCTACCCAGTTGAATTTTAAGATGTTTTTAATAATGTATTTGGTTTTATTTGTTTTAATGTTTTATCTATTTTATGATTCTTGTATTTATATTTATTGTTGTTCCCCACCTCGATATGGATGGAGAGGCGGGTTAGAAATAAATAAAATAAATAAAATTTATATTCAGCTCCAGAATCTGTTTAGATGTGGAGCAGTATAGAAAAGTTGTAAATACATACATACAAACAAACAAACATACCATGGCAGCTATATATATGGGATATAGAGATAGATAGATGATAGATGATAGAAGATAGATAGATAGATAGATAGATAGATAGATAGATAGATAGATAGATATGGGATATATATATATATATATATGGGAGATGATAGATAGATAGATAGATAGATAGATAGATAGATAGATAGATATGGGATATATATATATATATATATATATATATATGGGGTATATATATAATTGATTCCGATAATGTAGGGGTGCAGAACCTTTGCCAAATTCCATCTAAGATAAGCTTTTAGAGACCACATTCCAGCAGTGGCTGAAGGCAAAAGAAATGGGGCAAAGGGGGGCAGTATATTTTATCTCAAAGTTCTTAGTGCCAGTAACTAAGCCTTAGGAGAAGCCTTTCAGCCTCTTAGAATGGGGGAAACTAGGAATCTCCCAACGAATCAGTGGCTGGGGAAAGAGGGACATGGCTCTCTGAGGAACCCCAGGAGAGCCAGATCTGGCCTCCAGGCCTAAGGTTCTGCACCTCTGCACTAGACTATCATATACATGTCCAGGAAGGGACTATATTTTGATTATGCTTTGATCTTCTTTGGCTTATTATAGGTATTCAAGATCATATGTTTTTATTTGTTTCTCAGCTCTAAAAATGTTAATGATTTTTTTGTTAAAAAAAATTAAAGATAGATTAAATGATGGTAAATTAACTGCACTTCAGTGTGAGGAGGTTCAAAGACAGCTAGCAGTGAGCTTTACAGGAAGAAACTATGATGAAGTCAAGGAGGATAAAAGTCTGAGGAAAAAAGGAATGTTGAGAGAACTGGAGCCCCTTTGATAATGGAGCTCCTCCTGACACCGGGGATGAAATGGCTGATGTCAGGGCATCTCATGTGATGGACATATAATCCATCGTCTGGGAGGTGTTGCTTTCCATTTCAAACTGCTTTGTGCTGCCCCTGCACTAGTACAATGCAAACTTTTAAAAGATAGCTATTGCTGTTCCTTTGTTTTAACAATGGCAAGGAAGTATATGTCTAACTATATTTGATGTGCTCTTGCAAGATTTTAAGAGGTATAAAGAGGTACATTTTCACGGCTGCCCCGAAAGAGGAAGCCTGAACATCATGGCTTGGGAACTGCCATCTTCCCAGGTTTGCATTTAAATCTATCACACTATGTCATAGCTCCTCATGAGACACTCCAAGATCACCATGCTTACACGCAACAAAAATAGCAGAAAAGCTGGTTACATTCAGCTAAAAACAGTCATGCAAACTGGATGGCTGTTTCCTCAACTAAAATCCAATGGGAAATTTTACTGAATGCAATGGGTATACCATAAATTTGAGCTCATGAGGACATAGTAGTTTACATGTAAACTAATCAGTGCATGCACAGCATAATTTTCCATCCATCCTATTCCCATTTAGCTGGGATTAAGCCCCATTGAACTCAGTCAGACAGATTTCTGAGTAAACATGTATAGGATTGCTTTGTTAGTCTCCCTGGACATATATCTGTCAAGGTGAGGTTGCCATTGGCTCTGCAGTTTGTCCTACATGGATCCAAGTAGGTGTAAATATTCCCGCCCGCAAATTCCTCAGGGCAGCATGTTTACATAATCACAGTGACAGCCTTATCAAAACATTTTCGGCTTTCCTGAGATATTTCACCTGAGGAGGAAAAAACCAAAAACAAATTCACTTTGCATTTTGCTCTAGTCAATATTTCAGTGGCAGCTCTACTTTTATATACACATCAAGAACACTTCCCTTCGTTCTTGTAGGTGGCTGGTGCTGACTTCATTATAGATCCTAAAGAGATTGCAGTGTGCAGCAAAATAAACTTGCAGCTCCTGGAGTCTGGAGAACAGAGTCACTCCTGAGAATGCAGAAGTTGTTGTGTAGATAGCTCTACAGAACTAAAGCCAAATCACAAATAGAATATGGGCTATTTTGCCTTCAGATCTACTGCTAAACAATTGTAACATCACCATGGTGGCAGTAGTCCAACAGGTGATGATGATGATAGCTGAATATTTGTTGGATTAGGATGAATCATCTGGTGGACTAATATGGGGCTAATCTACACCTGCAGCCCTTTTGCAAAGGGAGAGGGATGCCTCTGATTGTTCCCCACTTCCGCGATTGATACTCATGGGGCACACGCCAGTGAGGTTTACCACAAGTACAGGAGTGTCATTGCAGAAGCACTTGTGCCCTGTTACAGTGCTTCCGCATGTGTTACTGGTAGATGTGGGTGGGGCTATGCAGATGGCTACGCAGCCAACAATTATTCATGAGGATGCGCAAGAGCGCAGATAGTCAGCAATACATGGGGTGGGGGGATACAACCTCCGTCAAATATGAGCTCCTGTGCAGAGCTATGTTTGTATTTAAAAAAATAACAAGTACACTTGGCGATGAAACACACCAATACCCATCGAAAACGTGGCAAAAAATGGCAGACAGGTCCATTCCTACACACCTCAGATACCCATGGAAATGCCCCTCACAGCTGATTGGCTGTTCGCTGAGCTGGGAACCTGTGATGACCTTGCAAAGGGGGGGCACACCACAACCATTCTTCAGAATGGAAGCTGGAGAGCTGGAAAAATGTGACAAAAGCAGTCAGGGATATTCTGGAAAAATGAGAGGCGGAGGCGAGATCACCGTGGGAGCAGGTGAATGTCATGTGCCCCGTTAGTGATAACTGTGATACAATCCTGCAATAAAAGGCTGTTGTAGACTCCCCCTTAGTTTCAGAACGCATGAATGAGAACATCAGGCAACATACTGAGCACCAGAAGTGCTGGTAGATAGCAACATACGTATATAAGGCCTGTTCAGACAACATGCTAAGCCATGGTTAGGCCACTAACCCTTTTGCAGCAAATGGCTAGTGAGCTTGTTTAACTTTAAACCATGGTTATGTAGCTATCATGTTTATGAATGGTTCACATGACACACTAAGTCATAATGTTTAGCTCAAAATGCTTAACCATCATGGCTTGGTGTATCATCTGAACAGGGTCCTAGAGACATTGAAGGAAGCTATAGGGAGAGTTACCAGCTGTTTTCCCCCATTGTAATTATTATTACAAGGTCACATCTTTAATTTCAAACACATCTGTTCTATAAAAGTGATAATAAAATCCCATAATAAGGCTTATTATGCCATAATATATTTGTTAGTCTTTAAGGTGCCACAAGCCTGTTAGATTCCTTAACAGCTAGAATCTTTGCAACATGGTATTGGCAACAAGAATAAATATGTTGTGTCCCTTTGGTGGCTATGAACTGCAATCATTTTAAATTCATTTTTATTGTAATAATTTCTCACTCTCCCCCTGCACATCGCACTTGGTCTGGCTTGGCATGTCAGCAAGAACTGTCACTGAATTTCACCTAATGTGCAAGCTCATGGTGAACATGGATGCTCCTGGGCCAGATCTACACCTTGGCCTCATCTACACCAATCAGGATGTTGCACTATGAAAGTGGTATGAAAGCAGTATATAAAAGGCAGGAGCCACACCAAGCAGGATATAGCGGTATGACAGCAGTATATGGCATGTGTCAGTGGGCCCCAACAGTTGTCAGTGCACTTCAATACTGCTATAAAGCAGTAGTGTGGCTCCTGCCTTTTATATACCTCTTTCATACCACTCTCATAGTGCAATATCCTGCTTGGTGCAGATGAGGCCCTTGTTTCAAATCATTACAATCCCATCATGGTAATGTTATATCCCTGTTGCGCATTTATACCTCGTAGGACACACAATGACATTTGTTGTGGTATTTTGGATAATGTGGAATAAAAAGCAGGAAATAATACCATGAAAGTGGGATATGGAATGTGTAATGTGCCCCAATGGTTATCAGTGCACTTCAATACCACTATAAAGCAATAGTGTCGATCCTGCCCTGGTCTGGGTAAACATTCAAGATATTTCAAGGAAAACCAAAAGTATTTCATTAACAACTGTGGGTGCGGGGTGAGCAGTAGATCACAACTGAGGCTGTTGGTCAAGCTGTCCTGTGGATATCATTTCTCTCTCACCAGCTCTGGTTGTCCCATTGGGAGCCCAAAGCTGGTAAAGAAATTGTCTATACAGTAGGCAGAAGTCAGTAAGACCTGGGATTAGAGCTGCCAGTGCATTTTCCCTAAAGTGACATTTTGAGGTGAATTTGGAGAATCCTGCACAGGACACATAAATAATCACAAAATGTATAAGGAACAAAAACAGTTTCTACAAGATTAAAAAAACTTCTCAGCACAGTTCCTCACATCCTTCAGCTTTAATTATTTTTGCGATTACCACATAGTAAAATTTACAACAAATTTTACAGAATCCATTATATTATTTCTCAGCTAATGTTTATCACACTACTATTTAGCAAGATGTTGCCAGTTCGGGGGGTGGGGGGAACGGAGGAAGGTTATTCAATGTTCGGGGTTTTTTAAAATAAAATAAAATACAAGCACAGATGAAAGATAGAAATAGACCATATATAGCAGTAAACACGAAAAGGGAAGAGGTCTAAAGAATGTATGGTGTTACTACAACTTTAGTATCAAACATGTACTGGATTTCTAAACATCAACATGGCTGAGTGGATTGCTTAGAGAAGCTACACGTGCTTTAACACATTCAAATCTTTCTGCAACTTAGGGCACAATCCTATACCAGTTTAGACAGGAAAAAAAAACCCTACAACTCCTAGGGCTGGCTGGGCAACACTGGGAGTAGTAGAACCTTTTCTGGTGAAACATGCATAATGGTGTGCTCTTAGTCATCACACGTGCAGAGGAATGGTGAAAATAAATTGCATGGTTGGAAGCCTGTACTTTCCAGAAAACAGAATCATACTCAAGGTGATTCCACTATAAGTGGAATGCACACAACGGTGTGTGCATTCTGTAGCTCATTGCAGTAGGAAACCCTTCCCTTACATTAATTTCCATAAGCTCAAATTCCAGGCAATTGTGGTGGAAGCAGGCTTTCTTTCCTTCTATAGCAGGGGGAGGCAACACATGGCCTGTGGGCCATATGTTAGGCTGACCATATGAAAAGGAGGACAGGGCTCATGTAACTTTAACAGTTGCAGAGAAAAGGGAATTTCAGCTGGTGTCATTTGTATGCAATTAGTACCTGGTGAAATCATCTCTTCATCAAAGCAATTAAAGTTGCAGGCGCTATACTAGAGTGACCTGATACAAAAGAGGGCAGGGCCCCTGCAGCTTTAACTGTTGTAATGAAGAGGGAATTTCACCAGGTACGAATTGCATACAAATGATGCCAGCTGAATTTCCCTCTTCTCTACAACTGTTAAAGTTACATGAGCCCTGTCCTCCTTTTCATATGGTCAGCCTACCATATATAAGCCCTGCCACCACTCCCAGTGTGACCCCTCTTACCTCCCACTGCTCCCCAATCAGATTTCTTTTTAAAATGTAATCCATGGTTGGCCTCTGAAATTTGATGGCAAAGTGCTAAGGAGACTCACTAAGGACAAATTTAGCTTGTCTTCAGTAAGCCTCCACAGCTGCTATTTTTTTCACCACTGGGAGAGGGGCATGATCCCCTGCAGTGGGATCCAGATGGGAAATGACATAAGAATCAAGCTAATAGGTTTTAGGAATTTAAAGTGAAATGTAATTTAATGCAAGACTATGGTTTGCACGGTATGCTGCATGGTCCATTTATATTCCACAGAATCTCCTTAACTTCCCTGCGCAGGTTCTAGAGTACAATTGAATTTATAGTGAATAGTTCCACTACTGTCTTCATGTTGGTAGTGTTTAACAGAACATTATTATTCAGGATGAGTTGCAATGTATTTTTATAAAGTATTTTGCAAGAATAAGGCCATTATTTTTGACAGTTTTATCATTTTACAAGGCTTCAAACTAGGGATGTGCACTGGATCGGACCCGATCCACGATCCGAGTCCGGTCCAGTGGGAAATCGGATAAATTATCCGATTTCCGATCCCGCAGCTGGATCGGCCGATCCAATCCGAACCGGTCCGAAAAAGCTCCGAACCGGTTCGGCGGATCGGCGGATCGGCGGGCGCCCACTGGCGCCCACCGCTGCTTCCATTGGCGGGCGCCAGCGGGCGCCCGCCGATGAAAGTGGACAGCGGGGGGGGGAGGAGGGGGGCACTTACCTTCTCGGCCCGGTGGCTCCCGTCCGGCGCCGGCGCCTACTACTACTAGCAGGCTCCGCGGCCTGCTCTAGGGTGGCGCGCCGGGTGATGTCATCACCCGGCGCGCTACTCTAGAGCAGGCCGCGGAGCCTGCTGGAAGTAGTAGGCGCCGGCGCCGGACGGGAGCCGCCGGGCCGGAAAGGTAAGGAGGGGGTGCGTGGAGGGGAGGAGGGGGCGCGCGGAGGGGGGAGGGGGCCCTTACCTTTCCGGCCCGGCGGCTCCCGTCCGGCGCCGGCGCCTACTACTCCCAGCAGGCTCCGCGGCCTGCTCTAGGATGGCGCGCCGGGTGATGTCATCACCCGGCGCGCTACTCTAGAGCAGGCCGCGGAGCCTGCTGGAAGTAGTAGGCGCCGGCGCCGGACGGGAGCCGCCGGGCCGGAAAGGTAAGGAGGGGGTGCGTGGAGGGGAGGAGGGGGCGCGCGGAAGGGGGAGGGGGGCCCTTACCTGCCCGGCCCGGCGGCTCCCGTCCGGCGCCGGCGCCTACTACTCCCAGCAGGCTCCGCGGCCTGCTCTAGGATGGCGCGCCGGGTGATGTCATCACCCGGCGCACTACTCGAGAGCAGGCCGCGGAGCCTGCTGGAAGTAGTAGGCGCCGGCGCCGGACGGGAGCCGCCGGGCCGGAAAGGTAAGGAGGGGGTGCGTGGAGGGGAGGAGGGGGCGCGCGGAGGGGGGAGGGGGGCCCTTACCTGCCCGGCCCGGCGGCTCCCGTCCGGCGCCGGCGCCTACTACTCCCAGCAGGCTCCGCGGCCTGCTCTAGGATGGCACGCCGGGTGATGTCATCACCCGGCGCGCTACTCTAGAGCAGGCCGCGGAGCCTGCTGGAAGTAGTAGGCGCCGGACGGGAGCCGCCGGGCCGGAAAGGTAAGGAGGGGGTGCGTGGAGGGGAGGAGGGGGCGCGCGGAGGGGGGAGGGGGGAGGGGGGCCCTTACCTGCCCGGCCCGGCGGCTCCCGTCCGGCGCCGGCGCCTACTACTCCCAGCAGGCTCCGCGGCCTGCTCTAGGATGGTGCGCCGGGTGATGTCATCACCCGGCGCGCTACTCGAGAGTAGGCCGCGGAGCCCGCTGGTAGTAGCCGCCGGCGCCGGACGGGCCGAGAAGGTAAGCAGTGGCGGGGAAGGGGGCTTACCCCCCCCGGAGCCGTCCGCTTCTATCCGCTGGCGCCCGCGGGCGCCAGCGGATGGAAGCGGGCGGCCCCAGGGGGGGTAGGGAGCGCGGGGGAGGGGGTTTACCTGCCGGGGCCGTCCACAGCGGACGGCCCCGGGGGGGGAGGGAGTTAGGCCCCCCCTTACCCACCCGCCGCCATTTTTTCCTCATAGACTTGCATTGCAATGCAAGTCTATGGGGAAAAAAATGGCGGCCGATCCAAAAATGTACGATTTTTGGGTCGGGATCGGACTCGATCCGGTCCGGGGGGCCTCCGATTTTGTCCGAACCGGTCCGGGACAAAATTGGAGGTCCCGATCCGGGTCCCAATCCGATCCGGGGGGTCCGTGCACACCCCTACTTCAAACCATAACGTATCATGTGCAGCTTGCATTTCCAAAAACAACTAAACTACTTTAAGGTTTAGAGGACAGTTGGAAGTAATGATGCCACTGAAAAATTCCAGCTTAACTAAAATAAAGCGAGTAAACTGGTATAAGTTGTTGTTTAATACCTTTTCCAGTTTCAAAGCCTTCTGCCTTCTGAGGGTGAATTACAGAAGCAATCAAATATAGGAGTATGCAAAACCTGACCATATAGAAATGTGTGGTGTGGGTGTGTGAAATTCATAAATTTCTTCATATTCAGGATGGAAAGCAGTTGTTGTTGTTTTTAAAAAAATCAAATGTAGGAGAAACCAAAACTGGCAGGCCTATGTTACGATAGTGGGTTGGATCCACTTAGTCATACTTAGCATAGACCCATGAAACCAATGGGACTTGTTTATCCTGTTGATTTCAATGGTTCAGCTCTAAGGGTGACTAAATCTGGATCCAACCCACTATCATAACATGTCCTAGGGATAGGTTTCTCCTACATTCAGTTTAAATAAATAAATAAATCTCAACTTCTTTCCATCCCCAATATGAAGAAATTTGTGAATTTGGATAAATTCTTAACAACTCAAAACTGAAATGAAATTCTCACCCACCTGGACTAGGCCAAATTCAATAGGTACAGCTATTCACAGCAGGGGGAGGACCACGTTGTACCTCCCTGTCCTCTAGCTGTTAAACATGAGGAGCCTGGCTGAGAAATGAGGTAGCTAGCTACCATCATTCAGCACCACAAATCTGGTTGAATACACAGGAATTTAAAGTCAGACATTTAAAAGTTGAACACTCAAAGTCCTGGACCTAGATAGACAAATCTGTCAGTTTTGGTTTCTCCCACATTTTTAAAATCTCAAGTTCTTTCCACCAGAAACATAACATTTCCAAATTTTAGTAAAATCATATCAAAACCAAACTGAAAGCAAAATTCTCCCCCATCCCTGTTTGAGACACTAACGTGCAAGAACAGATATGTGATTTTGTCAACGTAGATTTAAATCATGGCTGCATTTTACATGAGTAATATGATCTGGAATTGCTGATTGCACAGGCAACAATATATGTTTGAATAATTGTTGATCACATGCACAATTGACTTAACTGTGTACCATATTCTCCATGTAAAAGTGCAGAGAGCGATGTAAATTATTGCAGATCTGAATCACTGTTGCACATTGTATGCAAAATCAGCTTGATTGTATTCACCTGAGCTCATGCAATACAGATGCTACTATCTTCTGTGGATCCAGAATAATATTCACAAACCTCCTGCCTACTTTAGTACACTTTATCTGCAAAGAAAAGTCGCGGTTTCAGCGTCAGGACTGGAAAATCGCATATATTTGCAACTTCTCGACAACTAACCATTGCTCCTATATGTGTAATTTATTTCAATAGAATTTGGAAGAGAACTACACCTGCACCATTGTGCCCATTACGTCTTATGAATACTTTGAGAATGCCAGTTGGTGCGGTACAACAGATATAGCGATGCATCTGGACCAGGAACACCAAGGTTGAACTTCTAGCTCTGCTTGAAATCTGACAATTTGGTTGCGGCTAGTCTATCTCTTAGACCAGCCTACCCCATGAGGTTGCTCTGAGGATAAGAAGCGATGACCTCCTGTCAGTTACCCTGACCTCCTTGGAGGAAGGGGTAGGATACAAATGTTATAAATAGATTGGGGGAAATGTTCCTTTTTGAAGGCCAAATACTGTAGGTCAGCCTTCCCCAAATTGGTGCACTCCATGATTGTTGGACTACAATTTCCAACATTCCCTCAGGCAGTATGGCCATTGATCATGCTGGCTGGGGATGATGATTATACATGCCTAACTATAGTTAAGGGTTGTTGTTTTCACCCTCTCTGGATGAATTTTAAAAAGGCAACATGGTTAGAAACTCAAATTAGGGTCTTCCCCCCAGTGTGCCTCCAACTATTGTCTACTTCTCCTGCCTATTTGCTGTGTGTAGAGGCAAGGAACAATAAAAAGGGCTGCAAGGGATTAGAAAAACAAAATAAATTGCCCTCTCAAGGAAGTAAATTGACTTCATAGGAATGCACTGACCAAAAGATGCTCTCTTTCTCTCTCTCTCTCTCTCTCATGATGTCTATACAGAAAAGAGGAACCTGGGCAAATGAAGCAAGGCTATTTGAGCCAAAGTTACTGAAGACTGCTATAATATACATCAAAGTTCAGCATCATATTTGGATGCCTTTAACAGAAACATCTCAGAAAATAGCATTTGCTTTATTGTTTATATCTCCCTCTCAGTTCCTTATAATTGAAGTGTGTAGCACTATTTATCTGAAGATGTCATTTGCATGTGGAACACTTTCAAAGGAAATTGGAGTGAAATCCATTGTACCAGGAGGAAAGTGTATTTTTAAAGATAATCTATGCAGAATTCAAATACATTTCTTCTGTTAAACTTCGGAACTGTCTCCAGCTCATATTCAATATTTTTGTCATCTGTTTAATACTGTCTTACTGAATTTATGACTCAAGCTAATTATTGATCGGGTTATCATTCCAGCTGGGAAAGAAATGATCTCTTCCACTTTTAAATAGGTATAGTGTGTCAATTTCCTTGGCATTAAAACAAAACAAAACAAAAATAATCCCAAGCATATTAACTAAGATGCTTCTTAGTGGAACTTTAAAATAGAAATGTGTGCCCCACTCCAGAAAAAGATTATTTGTCTTAACAAAGCTCTTTTGGCTTACCTGAAGAGGAATTTTTCTTCAATATTTATTTCAGGAAAATTCCTGTCACAACCTCAGGGTGTGTGGAAACTTCCTAAGGAATTTCCCTAGCAGGGAAGGAGGTACAGGGGATGAGAGTCACCCCACCTGCAATGGCCAGAGGGGCTGAGCCTTCCCCCACACTCCAGGGATAAACAAGAAAAGGGGGGAACCTGCTAATTGGTTTTTAAAGTGGGAGAAGTGAAACCCATTTTCTAGGACCTACTCTACCATTTATTTATTTATTTATTTATTACATTTATATTCCACCTTTTTTCCTCTTTCAGGAATTCAGGGCAGCATACATAATCCTCCTCCTCTCCATTTTATCTTCACAACAACAACCCTGTGAGGTAGGCTGACCAGATAAAATCCAGGTCAGGGCTCGTGTAACTTTAACAGTTGTAGAGAAAAGGGCATTTCAGCCAGTGTCATTTGTATGCAATTAGTTCCTGGTGAAATTCCCTCTTCATCACAACAGTTAAAGGTGCATGTACTATACTAGAGTGACCATATACAAAAGAAGGCAGGGCCCCTGCAACTTTAACAGTTGTGATGAAGAGGGAATTCCACCAGGAATTAATTGCATACAAATGGCACTTGCTGAAATTCCCTTTTCTCTACAACTGTTAAAGTTACAAGAGCCCTGACCTGGATTTTATCTGGTCACCCTACTGTGAGGTAGGTTGAACTGAGAGTCTGTGTCTGGCCCAAAGTCACCCAGCGAGCTTCCATGGCCTAGTGGGGACTAGAATCCAGATCTCCCAAATCCCATTCAAATACTCTAGTCACTATGTCACACTACTTGCTGTGCCTTGTGATCAGAGCTTTTCTGTGAAGGGAAGAGCTGAGGTGATCACAGATGAGTGGAGAGAGACAGTCAGTTGAAGCTGGGTGTAAAGAGGCGAAGCACTGAACAGTGAGATTCTAGTTCTTCTACCATCCTATAATATTCAAGAATGATATCTTTTCAGTACAATGGGCATCACCTTTGAGTTTAATTTTTAATTTAATATTGGATTGCCATGACCATCCTCCTTAAAAACACTTCTGGGTGCCCAGTTTGTTAATTGTACTGAACCCCTTTTGATTTCCCCAAATGCCTAAGAGGTTTGTCCTAAAGAGGAACTCCCAAATCCCTTTCAAATGTTGACCTACCTTTGGGTAGGAACTGGGCACTTTATTGACATACTTTTGGAGTCCAGTCATAATGGATGTAGTAAATAGGAGAACCTACATTAAAATGGTCAGTAAATCACGCTACCCCAAGCATTGCCCTTATCCCAGCCCCCATTATTAGAGAGATAGATAAAACTTTTGTTTCAACCAATGGTTATGACAAACATAAAAGAAACATACATAGATAAAAATTAGATAAAACAAATCTTACTAATTTTTAGCATTCTGCAAAGTGAGAAAATTTACTCTATGCTTTTGGGCTGTAAGAGCAAAGTTGGCCAGTGCCAAGAGGATTGTCTTGTTAATATATATATATATGTGTGTGTGTGTGTGTGTGTGTGTGTGTATATATATATCTCCTTTCTGAGATGACCAGATGGACTTTTTCTCGAGAAATATATCTAAATATTTAGATCAAATTTGAGAATAGATAGGGCAGTAGAACAGGTAATGAGGCAGATCCTCCACTTTGCCACTACGGCAAGGGCAGAGTCTAGAGGCATACACAGTTTTATTAAAGTGCCCTTCTAGAACCCCCAGCATTGCTCTTATCCCAGACCCCGGTCTTTTCAATAGCTCTTAAATAGACACAGCTTTTGGTGGAGTGGGTCTGGATAACATTCTATATTTAGTAGATTCTTGTATTTTTAAACAAGTCTGAAATGTCAGCTAAGATAGACATTTTGGAATGGTGCAGGATATCAGTACAGAATATTTATGTGTACATTTTATGTGCAGACCTGTGCAATGTGGTTCTTGTAGCCCGAAACAGCCATTGCTATTTATTTATTTATTATGGTGTGCTGATGCTTGAAAACCCCAGTCTTGGGAAATTCTTTGTTAGGCAGCAAAGCAGGTTCATCCAGTCTCTAGTGAGCCACCATAGCTGATGGGCTGTGTTCACTTGTGGGTCACATGCTGTGTGGGCCTAATTCAATGGGTTCCATATAATTTGTTCTGGGAAGATAGAAAGCTCTCATTAAAGGGGCATGGGAGTTCCTTTTCAGATAAGGTGACTCACAAACCAAATTTTCCACTATTATAAGCCTCAAATGCCTATTGCTTACAGAAATGACACCTATTGCATTAGTAATGTGAAACCTGGCATCCATGGTCTTCCTGAGATCTACAATTGTGCAAAATTTCAAACCAATCCAATACAAGTTGCCACAGATACAGCAAGTTAAAAAGTGCTGAAAACTGACACATTTGTCCTTTTTACTCTAAGCTATGGCTCGGCGTGCCATATATTTCTTTCACAATTTGGTGGACCCTACTCATGTACATTATTCGGTCTTGTTGAGGAGGTGCACCACCTTTCATTGGCTTGGTAGCGTTCTGAGCAGTGGTTCAAAAATTATTAAGGTTTTTCTGCCCCACGGAAGCCTATGGTAGCAACTGCTGGCAAAGTTATGTCAACCATGCTCAGTTTCACTCTGAAGCTAGAATGCTGCAAATACTGCAAGGTTTTCAGAGGAATTTTATTACAGTTTCTATGTAGGGCCTATTCCTTTAGTGATAATGCACAATATCATCACTGGTGACAGGGCACCTCAATTAAGGCAACACTAGGGTAACCAGATAAAATCCAGGTCAGGGCTCATGTAACTTTAACAGTTGTAGAGAAAAGGTGAATTTCAGGCAGAGTCATATGTATGCTATTAGTTCCTGGTGAAATTCCCTCTTCATCACAACAGTTAAAGGTGCAGGCACTATACTAGAGTGACCATAGACAAAAGAAGACAGGGCCCCTGCAACTTTAACTGTTGTGATGAAGAAGGAATTGCACCAGGAACTAATTGTATACGAATGACACTGGCTGAAATGCCCTTTTCTCTACAACTGTTAAAGTTACATGAGCCCTGACCTGGATTTTATCTGGTCACCCTAGGCAACACCCTTAGTTTCCTGGCTTTGTGGAGCTTGAGCCAACATGAGACAGCCTTTACTCTGGTCTTAAATGGCAGGTTTTTAATCACTGAATATAGGGGAAAGTCTGTCTAAAAATGACTGGTATCTAAATCACTGTATGAAGTGTATTTATTTATAGCTACAATTTAAAAAAATGTGCTTTCACACCCTTTTTAAAAGCCAAGAGAGTGATGACCAATCCTAGTTCTTGAGGGAGCACATTCTACAGTTTTGGAGCAATACAGGAGAAAGTCCTTTCATGTGTACCTAACAAATGGACCTTTGCAGGTAATGGTGTCTCCAAGAGGACCTGTACTGCATTCTTAGTAACTGGGCAGATCCAAAACCACAAACAGGTGATCCCTAAGGCAGCCATGTCCTAAGCCATTTAGGGCTTTAAAGGTAAAACACAACACGGCCTTGGTTTTTAAAAGTTATAACCAACACGAGGGCTTTTTAGCTCCCCCTTTTAGTAGCCCACCACACTCTCTGAAAAGCCTCCAAAGGTTGGTAGACTTCCAGAGTGCCACCACAAGGAAATATCTCCCCTCCCCATTGGAATACCAAAGTGGCCAATTATATCAATATGAAATTCCATCATTGGAAAACATGATCTTTCTTTTTAATATTCAGAACACTATCAAAAGTCATGTCCTGCAAATTCTTGAGGAAGTTTTACTGTGAGAGCCCAGAATTTTCAGGAAAGTGCATTCAGTCTTTGTTGCTGATGGAGCTATTGGAGAACACTTATCAGAAAAATAGTCTGATAACTATACAACCCCAGCTGCCAGCACAAACGCAGAGACATCTCATTGAGACAAACTGCAAAGCGTAAGAGAATTGACCATTTCTTCAGAAACTAATTTTTGCCGCCTTGAATCCAAATCACATCCAAGACAAAATGCAACGTAGAATTTCATCATCCTGGATCTCAGCAAGAGCTGCCACTAAATTTAACTTTCAAGTCACATTTCAAGGTGAATTTAGAGGTTCTTGCTCAGTGAAACATCAAAGGGATATTAAAGGGATAAAACAGTTTTTTTATAAGATTAGTGATTTTGGGGGGGGAGGGGAGGTAGTTTGTGCTGTGGGTATTATTTGACTCTCATTAGCACCAGATGCTTCATTTAGAACTCAGGGTTTCTGGTGAATGAACTTATATGAATTTGCTTCTGAATTATGCCTAAATCAACATTTTGAGGTGAATTTGCAGAGGTCTGTTCAGGAGTAAGATCTGAGGAATTTGGAAGGAAGTGGGGGCAAGATGGACAATTAAGCCCAAAGTAGAGAACTTTTTCCTCAGTATTCCAGCCATCATTCATTTCATTAACTCTGTACCTCCTGGTTCGGGCGCCTGTCTTTTCCCATTTTAGATTTCAAGAAACCACTTAAACAGAGAGAAAGAAAGCTGGAAAAATGAGGCTTTAATGAGACCTTTACGACTTCATACCGACATAAGCAATGGCCCTTTGTTCATACTAACATTGACATCTTTAGCTGACAGTGGGGTGGTAACTTCTTCACATGTTTGTATGAATGAAATAATCACATGGGCAGGGGCAGTCATGCAAGTCTTTCCCACACATTAGTCAAATGCATGAAATCACGGCATAAGGAAGTGGCTCTCGTGCCAATCTCTGTGTGTAAGCATATGATGTGAAGGAGGGGCTAATGGCAGCCCCCTAAGGGAGAGTCTAATAGACTAGTATGTGAGCAATTTGCAAACTTTTCATATTTTATGTATGGTTTTTATTATATAATAGACCAATCTTTCCACATGTTTACTGTGCCTGCTCTCAGACACTTTGTCCTCCCTGCCTGTCACTGGAGGCACAGAAATTTTTATTCCTCAATATTTCCAAAGAATTCGCTTGTAGAAAACCATCAACTGTTCTTTTATGGCAGGACATAAACTTGCCTTTCGCTCTCTCTCTCCTGCTTTGAAGTGGCCAGTTATGCCCTTGACTCTCTAAAAAAGTGTACTCATCTTGACAGGAAAAATGTAATGCCTTTAAAAAAGAAACATCATATTCACACAAGGGAGCATCAGAGAGCTGTGCTGCTGAAACTTATTTTCAAGACTCTTTTAAGAGATTTGTACGGACAACTCTTACTTTCCTTGTTGATGCAACAGGTACTCTATATAACTACAAAATCTTTTCCGGACTTCTCTGGAGGTAGGCTAGATAGCTTACAGCCTTGACATGCAACATCTTCCTCACCATAGTCTTTTCAGTAGCATGGGACAGTATCCTATCCGATCACTGTGCCTCCACTTGTTCCGTTGCACACATGGGAACTAGTAGTTCCGAAAAACAATCCTGAAAATTGGCAGAAACACTCGTTTCCAGATCAGAATAGGTCAGCCGAGTTCTTTTCTGCATGTTCCACTGACCTGCCCCATTCCAGAAATGAGATATGATCAAACATGTCAGCCTGTCTACAAACAGGAACTCTTGCGCACATGCAGCATAAAACACTGCCCACTGTTTGTGGACAGGCTGACATGTCTGATCATATCTCCCCTTGAATTCCGATGCCTGAAACCTTCCCATTTTTTCCTTCGACGCTTTCGCCTTCCCAGGAATTTTTGTAGATACGCGTTTTTTGTTCACGATTCCCCATCGAAAGCACTGGCCAAGGTGGTATGTCATGCCAAGCTGTTTCCAATCCATTATCAATTCAAAGAAAAATCAAGCTTAGCTATTATGCATCAAACTGCATTATTGCTTACCAGTTCCCCATGGGGGGGGACCCACAAGAGACTCACCTGGCTAATCCACTTGGTACTGGAACTTTTGTTCATCAGTTCCTTATTTAAAAAAATGTACAGACCATGCCTAACTCATTTTATATTCCTGAAGATGCAACTACACTTTCACAAAACTGCTTATTCTGAACACTGATCGACAAGGAGCGAAGATAAGCACAAATATTCCCTGCAATTCTACTCAACTAGTTTCAATCATAACACTGCTGGAAATGAAGGCTCATAAAGAAGTGTATTAGGCAGCTGCCCTATACTAGTGATTCCCAAGCAAAGGCTAATCTAATCTTCTCTTGTTTATTCTATTATTTATGTATTATTCTTATTACTATTTTATTTACAATCATATATATACTGCCTTTCAGCTAGGGAGGTTGAAGAAATCTACAATAGAATGAAATGAGTTCTGATGTCTATGAATCCGAACCGTGGATCCCACAGCAGATCGACTTCCTCCAGTTGGGTAAATTCTACAGACTTGCTGGTTTTTTAAAAAACTTTCCGGAATTCTATGCAAATTTAGTAGTAGTAAAAATAAGAAACAACAGGTAAAAATGCATAGTTCCCACATAGGATAAAGTATGAAAATGTACATGGGGGGGATTCACACTTTTTTGTGGGGATTTGCACATTTGTGAAAAAGCGAAGTTGTGCAAATTCAGGAAACTGGATAAAATCTGATTCTGTCAATAAGCGGGCAATGGAACAAAATGTACCTGACAATCGGCAAGATGCAGATGGAACAGGTTTTGTAAAATCTGTACACCCCTACTTTCAGGATACAAACCCTTCCAAGGCAGCTTACAAATAATGCCAACAATCGTTAATAAAATCATGATAAATACTATTTAGTAAGTAAAAGTTTATTAACAGCCTATTGGCCAGTAATACATAAATTTAAATATACATAGTAATAAAATAATTTTAAAACACTTAGGATAAAACATTAGTAGAGTAGGCGGTAACACACCCCTTGGAAGGAAAGGGACAGTATAGTAAGTAACGGGTAAACAGATAAGCAGTAGGGAACCCCAGTTCGGAGCATATCCGCCTGCTTAGTGCATGGTAGGTTAGCATGCTGAAGAATGTAGTGTTGGTAGATATTGACGTAGGGACCCGTATGATGTTATACAGCCATTAGTGCTCTACAGCCAATTGCATAATGAAAAAACTTAGCTACTTGCAGGGCCCTATGTTTGTTTGAGCCCTGAAGGAGGATACTCGTCAGGGTGCTCTTTGGGAAGCCAGCTAAGGCTCGGATAAATACTATTTCACAAATAAAAGTGATCAGGATCCTTCCCACAGGGCCCTGTTGTTGAGGTGGGGGGGGGGGCAGTCTAGCTGAAGCAGGCCCTGAAGTGGTATCTGCCTGCCTGTATCCCTCTCTTCTGGGATGCTCCCCACAGGGCATTGTGGTCATGTTTCTGTAGCAGAAGGGGGTAGTCTGGCTGAAGCTAGCTGGGAGGTGGAATTTGACTCCCTCTATTATACCGTGTGTCCTTTTACTGCTACTAGCTAATTCTAACTGGCATGAAAATGATGCTATAATGATATGCATTGTACTAAAATCAATGTACTAGCGACATTTTCAAAGATGTAAGTGGCTTTGTCAATTGTCCAGTTCTTGAATAAACTCATGAGCAAATCTATCCTTTATGCTGTTTCAGAACTCTACCAGTTTAATCCCCCTCCCCCTTTTCTTTCCAGGATAGGAATCTACAATTATTTTGTTCTATGCAACCAGATCAATCTATCCATGTTCTGCCCCTACATAACGTTTTGTTCATCGGTGTTTTGACGGCGATCTACCACCTTGTTACAAAAATCCTTGCACTGAAATTCTATGAAAACTGCTCCCCAGGGAGAGTCCTCAGAATCACATCCTTACCACCCAATCCCATGCATTGTAATTCAGCAGTAAATTCAACTGTATTAAAAGCATTCCAAACTTAAAGCCCATCCCTCTGTGCATTTTTACTTGGAAGCAAGTTCCACTGTGTTCAAAGGGTTGCGAGCCTTAGAGCACAATCCTATGGCCACTAGACACTGTCTAGACAGCCATACGATATTTCAGTTTCTGGGAGCCAAGGTCGGAGCCAAGGCTCTGACCATGATTCCCAGAAACTGTGCTAGCTGCCCCCTCTCCCACCTACTCCTAGCTGGCACAGTTCTTCCCCATCTCCATTCTTAGAAACAGACCATGGAGAGGGGGGAAAGAGGGTGGTCCCAGGGGCAGGGAGAGGAAGAGACTGCGGAAGCCGCATAACTCAGATTCGGCCTCCCACCCTAAATCTTCCTGGCTAGACAGGCAAAATTGCCCATCTAGCAAAAATGTAGGGTGCCCGGATCAGGGAGGCGAGGATCACCCCTGTGCTCCAGCTGCATCAATCTCCGAATTCTGTGGCTGATGACTATCTCCATAGGATTGCTCCCTCCGTCCCGTTATAACCCATGACATGCGTAAGCCATGTCCACAGATTATTTATAGAAGGCAATGAATTCACATGAAACAGATCCAGAAAACACACCAATCTTTTCCCTTTTTTGTCCAACCCAAATGAATACATTTTGTACATTTGGGCAAGAGACAATAGCTCATGAAGCATTCACTTAAAGAAAGATCCTCCTGTTTCACCCTGACTAATTACCAAAATAATTGTCAAAAGTAGTCAAAATTGGTTGGAAACAAACATGCATTTGGACTTGTGTTCACAGAGTAGAAATGTGTGTTTGTTTTTCTTGTCTTGTCTTTCAACAGCTAATCTCCATGTTACACCATAGCGAAAAGGGCCGCTGTCCAAGAAACACAAGCGTACATGCATGGTTACTTGGCCATGCTATTGTAACCTAGAAAGAACTGAATTATTTGGGATTTTAGACCCTGTACACAAGAACACAAGGACAATTTTTGTTCTTTATTTTTCATATGAGATATACTCTATTTAAAAGTTTATATGCTTTTTGGGGATCATTGATTTTGTTCTTTATAATTTTATGTACTTATTTGCAAGTTGTATTAGAAATCTTTCCAGTAGATCAAGGCAACAAAACAATACTACAATCAAATATTAACCCTGGCTGGCTGGACAATGCTGGAAGCTGTAGGCTCTTTTCTGTCTAAACATTCAGAGGATTGGGCCCTAACTCATTCAATTAGTATGCTGAATATTATTTTTAAGCCCAATTTGGCAATATCTGAGGAGCCTGGGTTTGTTTTGTTTTGTTTTTGTAGTTTTTTGAAGTGTTGAAGTGGTTTTTAAATGTACAGATTGTGTGTATGTTGTATGTTTTTGCTGTTTTAATTTTTGTATATTGTTTTTAATTGTTTTTAATCCTATGTAAACCGCCCAGAGAGCTTCAGCTATGGGGCGGTATACAAATGTAATAAATAAATAAATAAATAAATAAATTTATAGTCTGTAAAATATTGCTGCCATACCATACTGTTTCCAATCGAAACCTGATGGCAGATTCTTCCACAGAAGAAGGTTGTTTAGCTGGTTTAAATAGGAAGGCAAAGAATGGAATCCTTTCTGACTGTACCATACCTAGAAGATAAAAAAGGGGGAGGCATTGAAACCAACAGAGGCAGAAACTCTAGACTCCAATTCCACATTATTAGGACCCAAGTTTATGGTTTAAAATTTTGTATATCGACTTTTTAATGTTCAATCTTTTAATTTTTGCAAACCGCCCAGAGAGCTTTGGCTATGGGGTAGTATATTAATGTAAATAATAATAATAATAATAATAATAATAATAAATTGTCAGCCAAACACTGTCCAACCCATGGGTTCTAAAGGATAATAATTTGTCTCCTATGCTCTCTGGCTGCGATCCATACCTAAGACGCTTCAGAGTGTGCATGGAGGAGAACTCCTCCAGCTGCTGACTTGGTCAAGGCAGTTTTGCTGCATCTTGGCTTCCCACAATGGGGAAACCAGCAAGCAGCACCTTGCTGGTTTCCCACCTGGCACATCAGGTGGGACCAAATTATGCCAGGGATCCACCTGGCACATCAGCTGGGACCAAATTATGCCAGGGAGCATGGCCCCACTCCTGACATCATTCAGTCTCTGCAGGGCTGGTGGGTGGGTGTATGTCCCAGTCCCCCTCTCTATATTGGCAGTTTCATTTTCAATTCCTTTCCTGAGTTTCCCCACCATGGAATTTGCGTTTTTCACAGCTGCGTCATTCCCATAGTAATTAAAGTTGGTCAGACATTGCTTTTGTCAAGCTGCGTTTGACAAAAACAATGTCAAATGCAGCTTGACAAATGATATGAGATATACACAAGCAAACAATGGCTTCACAGATAGCCTAGTGGGAAGTATTTTGTAAGGATCTACTCTACATATCTGCCCTTATTTCGCCTCCAGGCAGCCAGGGTTTTCATATATAAAGCTGTGATAAGAAGTTTACTGACTAACTCGTATTGCGACGGAAGGGAATAATTTGTAACACACTGATCAGGGATTTTCTAGATTTTAATGAATCATACAGCAGCTCTCTCACATTCGATTTTCCCATTTTTCTTCATAAAAGTCTGTGCAAATGGTATATTCACTGTCACGTTTACAGGTCTTAAAGGTCAAACTAGAACTGTGGTCATTAATTACTGAAAGGTTAATGCAATAATTTGATACAACATCAGTCAGAAGTAACTGGCAGGCAGTATTTCACATCATGCCATGCCCTTTTTAGGTATAATACACAATGGTGTCCTGGTCAGGAAAAAAGGAGAAGCTTTCTCAATCACAGTATGGCTGGCTATAATCTATTGTTGCACTGATGACAGGTGAGAGTGCCCAACGTTATTAAAAACACTCGCCAAAGTACATCTGTAGGTCAGGACAAAACAAGTTAACCATCTTTATATGTTTTTTTTTTCCCTATCTTTATTTACAATTGCAAGATACAACGAATTGCTGACCACATGAACTTCATTTCCCATTTGAGCAAACCAAGGACAGATGACATTTTAGGGAATAAAAATACAACAAATGAAATGATACAGAATGGCAGCAACCCCTTTACCCCTGGTAACTTACAAAGCAAGCCTAATTCTACATCTATCTCTAACATCTACTTCTACTATCTTACATCACCTTATACATAATACATTGGACCCTAAATCCAAGTCTCTAGCATAGCACTCCAGTATCTCATCCATGCATTAAGGTAATCGGAAGAGGCTCTTCTCTATACTACTTCTACAAGAGAAGTATCTACAAAAGAGAGGTCCTTCTCTGTGATGGTACCCCAACTATGGAATTCATGGTGCCAGTGTTGTACTCTTTTTGGTGGCAGGATAAAACCTTTTTATTTGCATAAGCATTTAGAAACAAATTTTCAGGATGTTATATGGAGACCCTGAAATGTTGAAGATGGCCCATTACAGACCGAGGGATTTTTTATGGAAACAGGAAATAGTTGATGCCACAATAGACCAGTTAGCACATTCAATGGAGTCGAATAGTCCCAAGTGTTCACTGGTGTGCTTTTGCTCCCATTCAGGCAGGAAATGATTCAGTTGGCTCACTCTTGCTCATTAAACTAATTCCTAAATACTCATTCATAGGGAGGAGTTGGGAGAGGTTACAAAAAGGTAATAAATCAGAAAGCACTGGGGGGAAGTTTGCCTGCCAAGGAAGTGAACTCAGAAGGGAAAGTGGGAGGGAAAATTTGAATTTAAAATCTAAATTTTGGCATAAGGAAGTATTCTTTTTGACCTGGAACAGGAAGTGACATCAGAGGAAATACTTGATCCATGTCCCCTTCATCTGCAAAGGTTAGACCACCTAAAGCAGTGTCTTTGACCCTGTGACCACCCTTTGGAACTCCCTGCTTGGGGAGAACTGCCAGGCAACCTCCTTCTACATACAACTTCTAATATAGAGGCTTTCTTTATTGTTATTTTTTACAAACCCTGATCTCCTGGTTTTATGAATGCTGTTACTTCAGTTTTTAGTCAAGGACACATTTTTATTATCTGGTTTTCATTATCTGTAAGTTGGTTTGAGAATGTTGAATATATATTCCTTGTTATTTTCTACTATGACAGAAAACATCTCTCCAAGGTCTCAGTCAAAGGCCTTTCCTGGCCATGCTACTTGGAATCTTTTCAATTAGAGTCAGGAAATACCAGAGATTGAATTTAGGACAATCTGTAAAGTATGTGCTATACCACTGAGCCATATTTCAGTGTAGAAAACCAGGTTCTAAATTTCTAAAAACATTTTTTTAAGTATTTCATTTGAAAGTAGACTGCATAAATAATATAATTGTAACGCTTCTCAAGCCAAGACAGGATGTCACTATGATACCTTTTACGTTTTCAAATATGTAGATACTTAAATATCACTATTGTGGGTGGTAGGTTTTAATCTAACAAAGGAGGAACCTGAAGAGAGATTGTCAATACATAGTGTAGTATTCTAGATACATCAAGCCTACCTTGGCCAGAGGCTTATGGGGTGACATATTTACTTTCTGGTTTTGAAGTCCAATTGGTGCTCTCCTTCCAAAAGACCAGCCTCCATATCTGGTAATGCAAAAGAAGATGACAGCAGATTGTCAACCAGTAGATACAGCTTTCTTAGAAGAATAAGAACTGATATAAAAAAACTTGTCATATCAAGTCAGGCTTATCTACCCTTATAGCCTAACTCTCAAACCTAAGAAATAAAATTCTGAAACATAAACACTGCCCACACATGATATATTACACCCTACTCTTGTAAATATCCAAAACAGTTTTGTGGTAGTTGGAAAACATTCCATCTTACCTTGTTATGTTGGATGGCCTGGTTAAGTATTCTTCAACATTGAGACCTGAAAGGTTATATAAGACATGTCCTTTCCTGTTCTTCATATAAGAAACAGAAGTATTTAAAGATGGGCATGTCTGAAAAACAGAAGTCACTTCTTTGAGAAACCAACGGCTTTCATTTTAAGCTAGAGTCTTTCATTTTAAGCTAGAGCCTTACTTCTCAACCACATTTGTCTTCTGTGAATGTTTCAATAAATTATGGCCTGGATCCAAAGGCTCACATACAGTGTAATAAATGCAGAAGCTCCTCCACTTTGTGAGTGCATGCACACCCACCTCACCCCACCCCACACACAGGAAAGTCAAGTGATCCCCTGGAGTGGTATTCTGGAGGGAGGGAATGTAACCTAATGAGAAGATTGACAAGCCCGGTGCATGAATGAGAGAACTTTTTTGTGCACATAAACAAGCCTTTTTGAATCCAAGTCTAAGTTGTTGTTGTTGTTGTTGTTGTTTGTGTTTATAGAATTCCCATGTATACAACTTGCATGTCACAAGGACACTGAGAACAATTATAACATTCCGCATCAAGTTTGTTTGGAAAAATATCAAGATTTTTGGAGCTTCTTGGGCAAGATGCCCCCAATTGCCCCTCAGTACAGGATAGAGGGCTCTGGAGATTAGCACTGAGTCCCCTGCTATGGTGTTGGCCTTGGCAAGTGCCCAATAATGCCAACTCCTGATTGAGCCCTTTGATACCTTTTTTTTTTTAGAAGTCTCAATGCTATAAAACTCTTCAGTTATGACTTTTTCGCTTAAGCTGAAATTAAAAGCATACAGAGCAGTAAATAGAATGGATTGTAAGAGAAAATATGATTCAGTAGAATACAGTTAGTTATTAAAAGTGGGGTATTTAGCAAATAGTAAAAATCCAGAAATGCAAGTGTTTCAAAACTATACATGTATTAAACTTTGATTTACAAAAGGAATGCCCACTTTCGTTGACTTCATCAGTAAATTAATCAGGCCAAGCTTTAAATGATTAGTGGATGAGAACAAACTTCAAACACTGGAGACAAAATGTAATTGGTGGTGTGATAACTGAAGGCATCAGATGTCCCATTTTAAGCCATTTTGGCTTTGACGTGTTAGTGTAACAGAAAGTGAAAAAGAAAACATTGAAGATGGCTTTTTCCCTATAAAGATATCCAAATGTAATCAATTGAGAGCGAAACTCAGCAAAAGTTTATTTCAATATGATGGGCCGTTTTAAATGCTCAATTTTGGCAGGATCATGCTCTAATTGTTTATAAGCCAGATGGTCTTTAATCTAATAAAAAGTCTTTAATGTATTAAATCTAATAAAAAGTCTTTAATCAGTGAGCATTAATGCTGATGGCACATTAAAGGCCTGTGCAAGCAATTCTTCTAGTATATGATAATAAAGAATACAAGTCTGTCTTATAAGTCTGCCTTATAGTCCAGTTGAGATACTGCAAACAGTGGCACATTTTGAATAACAATGGAGCTCTCTTTGGCAAGCAGAAACTCCTTTATCTCTTTCCCACTTCCTATTACTAAATAATAACAGTAATTTTTTTGCACAAAAATGGCTAGGTGTGCAGGCCTTATAACTGTGTAAAATTCACAGTGCAATATAAATAGAAGGTGGATGTTCTCCAGATTGAATTGCAAGGGCACAGAATTGAAGGGGTTTATTATTTGCAGCGTATCTACTTTCAAAAATTGCCATATATACCAAATACTAAAAATGGAAAGCTGCAAAAGCATTTTCAGCTCATTGCTGCTAGGTGTGTATATATTCTCTCTCTCTCTCTCTCTCTCTCTCTCTCTCTCAAGTACCTATTCCCTTCAAAACCTAACTCTCTAGATTCTGGGAATTGGGATGAAGCAAGCTTTACAAACTTTCAATTGCTGTAACCTTGCACTGGAGAGCTCATTTATATTAATGCATTCTTCCAGTAATATTCCAGGAAACTGGAATGCATGCCCTGTACGCAAAACAGACAATTAAGAAAAAGATGTTGGGCTTTGAGCAATAGAGCTAGTTCTCCAAATCTAAACCTCATTTGTTTCTTAAAGGTTATTTCAACTCCCACCCACCCCCATAAAACTCTTTGAGAGAAAATTTGCTCTAAAACAGTTAAGTATAATTTATTTTACCCACACTCAGATGTACACACACACCCCTAAAAGGGACTGCCATTTCGAATATATTGTTACCACACATATCAGCAGATAGAAAAAAACTTTGTCTGGACAAAAATGTTTTTGAATTATAAATTTTAAAATTTCTGTTTTTAGCACACACAAACCTTCAGTGGGTATCTAACATGGCCTAGAGATGTATAGATACTATTGTTGTTTAATAAAAAGTTCCACTCCCCAGTGGAGTCCACCTCATAGCAACATTGTCATCTTTGGGGCACCAGGTTAAGACTCTCCTCTGCTCCAAGGCGTTGCATAGCATAAGACGGGCTTCTGAATTGAATTGTTTTATTAAGTTATGATGTTTTAAATGCTTTTTACCTTCTTGTATGCTTAATTTTTGTTTTAATGTCCCCTGACTGTTTGAGAAAGGTGTCTAAGAGAGCAATCCTGTGGTCCCCAGATGAGCATCGCAGGAGCCATAGAATTGTCCAGATTCCCCTTTCCAAGGGTGGAGACAGTGCTCCAATCTCAGAAGGGGGAGTTGGAGATCTGAACACACACCCAGGCCGCAACCCCTCACAACCAACATGGAAAGAACCATGCCAGCAGCCTTCCAAGGATGAGAAGCGACCTTGGAAGGGAGGAAAGAGGGCTTTCTGGTGGGCAGGAAGAGGAGGAGACCAGAGAGGCCAGGATACGAGTTATCCTGAGCATCTTCCAGCCTCCTTCGCTCCCCCTCCAAATTGCTCATCTAGCAAAATCTGCAGAGTGGGAAGACAAGAAGCGAAAATTGCTTCTGCTACTTCTCTTGCCTTGCACTGGATGATCGGATGCCTCCCAGTTCGGGGGCTTCCTATCACTGAGGACATACTCAATAGGATTGTGTCTTAATACATTTTGATAACAATATTGATATTAATGTCTTACTCAGTATAAAGGCTGCTTCGTATTGTGGATGGAGAAGAAAGCACACGAAATAAGACACGGACACCAGAGCTTGGGATAAACTAGGGCCTCTTTATTTACGTAGGGGATTCTCCCCTCCTTGGCTCTGAGCGTGACGTGCGGGAATTTCACTTATTTATCTCCGGCGCTAGCCTGCCATTTTAGGGCGAGCCACTCTGTTGAACCCAGGGGTCGGGGTACCTGGCCCCCTATTCAAACGACATGCGAGTGTTTGGTGAGATCATCTGCATCATCCACACCCCGGGCTGCACAGCTTGGGGTAGATGAGACAAGCCGGTCCCCAAAGGCAAGCCATATTCTGACACGGGAGCTGCACAGCTCCCAAGGAGCAGGGCCTCTGACTTGCCAATCACCATAAAGGTGCCTGAGTGCTCACCATGCCTATCCTCATCCCCCCAAAATTCCCGCACCATCCGCCTGATCATTAAATTCACCTATTCATCCTCCACCTTAAGATTGAATCCAGTATGGAGTAGGCAAAACTTTTGCAATCTAATGCCAGGGAAAATTCTTACTCAGCCTCCTCCACAAAAAGGACGACTGGCTAATCCCATACGAGCTGGGAGGGAGGGAGGGTGGGGCTGGAAGAAAAGAGGCCTTTTGGTCGCGCAGGGCGGGCTTTTATAGCCTGGCTCCGCCCCCCTGCGCTATCCTATACGCGTGCAGAGCATGCGTTCAGGCTTCTTCCATCCTCTCCTCCCCGCCCACAAAAAACGATTCCCCTCCAAGCCGTTCCCACTGGCTGGGGATCGGGCATGTGACTATCCCTAATAATTGTACAGTTTTTTTCTCTAAGGAAAAAAGGTTTTTCCCCCAAGGACAGAAAATTACTATACCTCTTGGCCCATGGCACATCCACACCACGACAGAGGTTCCTGTTGTGAACCAGATTTGGTTTGCCAGCAAAACGTTCCCCTGATGCAATGAAAAGATGAGGAATCAATGTAATGTAAATAATATGATGTTATAGCAATCTTGCATGGTAGTAATGCAGTCACTGTATGCTGGGGTGAAGATGCACATCATGTTAAAACACTGTGGTGAGACTTCCTCCTGCCCTAGCAATTTGAATTGCAGGTGTCCATACCAGTGAATGGAACACTGGTCCAGCTGTCCGTCTTGCCTCCCCCCCATGTTTTGGGCAGGCTGACCGCTTTAAATCATTTAAAAAGCTACACGATTTTTTCCTCCATTCACTGCCTAATCAAGTTGTTGGGTTTTGTTTTAAACTTAGAAGTGCTCTCGGGATTTTGGGAAGAGCAGGTATTGGTAACATCTTTGGGAGCCAACCAATCAGTGCTGTGCCTCTGCATAGCCCCATCCCCATTCATGTGTTGCGCTTAATACTTCTACTTAATCCCTGAATAGGATTTATGATTCCAGCCAATCGTAAACCTGATGATAAAAAAACAAGATGTAGCCAGTAAGATTCGGCTGTTGACAAGACTATTTCGAGTGAGTACAATGTTTCTTGCCCTCACCCTGAATGGCATGGCATTTAACCAATCAGATTTGAAGACGTCACTACAATGATTCACAGTGAAGGCAATTCTTCCTCCTCTCATTCTGAATGTGTAAAATGTTTTCCCCACATTTACTGCACCCCACCATAAAATTGCTTTTCATGGAAGGTGAAGGCTTTTGTGCCTGGCCACCCATGATGGTTTAGTTCTACTTCAGACTGCAGTTGGCTGGATGCATGTTTGAATGTTCCTCATATAAGGATTTTGTGCAATTAGAAACCTGGTTTGTTTAGGGGAAGGATTCTAGCATACCCTTCTCCATCTAGGATGAAATAAATATTTTTAAAAACATGAAGCAATTTCCAGAAACAGCATTTTACAAAGAAGGAATAATCAACATGGGGCTGCTGTTTTTGATGGAAAAACACTGGGTTGGATCTACACTACTTTAGTTGCATTTAGTTCCCATTGAAATAAATTGTACTTGGATCACAACTAACTTTACTTTCAAACTTTTTACTTTAAAAGTTCCCAAAGTTCCAATATGGTGGGTTTCACATTGAACAGAGGGGGGAGAAGGTGGGGGAGGGGTGCAGTTTGATAGCTGTCAAACCCACTGTTTTGGAACTTTGGGAACTTTTAAAGTAAAAAATTCATAGCCACAAAATGCCTGTACCAATCTTTCTGTAATTTCTCACACATAAGTACTTCAAACCACATGAGTAGCAACTCACCATCTGCAATGTGGCAAAATTTCATGTGTGGATCTTTAAAAATAAAAAAAGTGATAGGCATTCCTGGTTCATTAGTTTTTTAAAAAAATCATAGAAGTAACTCTAACCCATCTGCAATGTGGCCAAGTTTCATGCTTCTATCTTTTAAAATAAAAAAGTTATAGGCATTTTTGTAACACAATACTAAGCTATGGGGGAAATCATTCAAAATGGCATCCGATTTTCCGATTTTCTTTGATTAAAATCAGAGTCCAAAATATTGTATTGGAAAATATCGGCTGCCCAAGGGAGTGCATTGGAATCATGAATCGGATGTCCGATATCCTCCAATTTTAATCGGTATCGGATATCGGATCCAATACAATGCACATCCCTAATGACTAAGCAATGATTAATAATGAAATGGAAACTTAACTCTAACTTGCTTCTCAACCCTTTTGACTCTGACATGTTTTTTTTTCTCTTTATAAATTCTATCCTAAGAATCTACTTTTCTATATGTGGGAACTTCATTGGTAGGAGATTTTCAAGCTGCTTTGGTAAGTCATCAGAGGAAATATTCAGAATGCCAAGGGTTGGATCCAAGATTGGCTTTCCACAAGAGGAAGAGCTCTGCTCGCAGATGGTCCTCCCTCTCTATTTTGGGGGACTCCCCTCACCGCCACCACCGCTGCTCACCCCATTCAGCAGGGTCTTCTGACTTTCTATGTAGCATTTTCAAGGGGCTTAAGGCTGCCTTGTGGAGGAGAGGTCAGGGAAATCCACTTCTTGTAGCACAGTTGATCCAGCATAAATCTGGATCCAGCCCCAAGTATTTAGGAATTACAAATATCCTCCATTTCTGACATATGTAAAATATTGGTTCTGGTATTTGTTAGTTCTGGTATTTGTTTTTCAAAGGTTTTTAAGCTAAAACACATTTTATCTATCCGTAGATTTAAGACAAAGCAGGAGATATTTACAGAAGTGCATATGATCTAATACATAATTTTTGGAGGGGAGTAATAAAGATATATATACTTTTAACTTTATGGTTTTTTTCCAAGCAAACCATGAAGCAACTCTTGACAAGCAATAAAGAATATCTTTAAGCAGCCACCTAATTGCTAATAGCAATTTGATTAATGGCTAATAATTAGCATACTAACATAAAATGTTGCGAAGCATAAAATGTAAACTGTAATTACTGCTTTTCACCCTCCCCGATTTGCAATCTCCTTTGCTAAATTAGTAATTTACTATTTCTAATAAAACACACACACACACACACACACACACAAGAAAAAACAAGCAACAACTTTTAAAGGAAATTCTGGGCTGTATTTCTGCAATGCAACACTTAAAAGTTGCATATGGCTCCTACTTACATGTCATGACCTGAATGCATGCACAAGTCCTCCCCATCTGTAAAATGCTGCAACAGTATATGAGGAAGGTCATCATCTTCACTGCTGCTAAGAATTATGAAAACAAACAATGTGGTCTTTAAGACAGAGATGAACAACAGGAGGACCCAGGGCCAAATCCGGCCCTGAGGTGCAGCAAATGCCCCCACCCACTGACCATCCAGAAGCAATAACAACATGTGGAGAGAGTATAGCATGGAGACTTTCCGGCAGTCCACTTGGGTGGGAAGAAGGAGGCAAACGCCCACCATCCATCCCCTCCTTAAACTAGTCTTCCCGTAAGACTAGTTGTTGGACTAGGACATGTGTAAAATAGCGCAGGGGGGACGGGGACTGGGGATATTAGTGGCTGTGATTGGAATGTTATTTGGATTTAAGGATTTTCTTCTTCCCTTCTAATACACTGAGAGAATCTTTTCGAATATTCATATCAAGATGGCATTATGCCAGACTGGAAGCTAAAACATTCACTGGGATCTGGACAGCATAAATGCTGAAAGGTGGTTGAAAAAATGCAAGGGACTTCGGTACATATATGCTGGGGCTATCCAAACATCAGGCGTTCTCAGAAAGGCTTATTAAGAATGATTGGAGCCATGGCAGGTTGTAGATTAGCTGGAAGTCCAGAAACATTTCTGCTAAGCAAAATCCATGGCTCTGCGAAGAAAGTAAACAAGAACTTTGAAAACTGTTTACTTTTAGCAGCTAAAAATTGCATTTCAGGGGTATGGAAAGATACAAATGTGTTGTATATGGCTTCCAAGTTATGGAAATCTGGGGACTTGGCAATTATGAGAGGAAAACCCACCAGTTTTATTAGACCCCCTTCATACATATCCCCAATAGCATGGGATCTGCTTCCGTATATTGCAATCCTACACCAGTGAATATATGTCAATATCACAACTCTGTGGGCAGGGTCCTTTTTAGATATTGAGCTGGTTTGCACAACACGGCCAGCTCATTGTGGGTTATTTAACCCCTGATAAGCTGCAGCACATACCAAGCACATGTGGCTGCCAATTTGAATATGTAATGCCCAATCAGGGTGATAGAGAGGTGCCCCGTGTTGTATGAACCCAGTCATGCTGCATGATTTGTCATAATTTACAAAAATGTTGTAAGGGTTACAACAAGAGAATGTATGTTTTAAACTTTCTAAAAGTTCTAATAAATGATGCATATTGCACTTGGTAGATTGCACCAAAAGTCACCAATCACACGCAGTCTTCATAAAAGTGAAAAACATCTCATTTAAAAAGAAAATGGCCTCAGATGGTAGGAGCAGCTGTATGGATTTTCCCCCCTGCCTGACTTTGTATAGCTGAGCCATGATTATCCTGCTTAGAGGGATAACTCCTTAAATTAAAAAGATGAAGGCGCTTTTGAAAAAATAAATGGTCTTGTCCCTGTGCTATTGACAATGATGAATGAGCTTTTTTACCTAAAAAAGGATTCAACATTGTCATAAAGTCCTGGAGTCAGCTTAAGTGAAGGATAATCAATAGCCAATGGCTTCACGGTAAACAAAGCCATCGCCATGGCAACAAAGATGACAGGTAGTAGAACATTTGACAGAGTTCCCCACCAGTCTCGCCTGGTGTGATGAAGGCGCTTCATTAGAAGGGCAGCAATCTGGGTGAGAACAAGCCTTCCTCCATGAATGATTGGGGCCTCCATGAGAGAATTACCTGTCGGGTGACAAAGCAGACAAAGAAATCTCTTCAGGAAAGCAAATTGTTGCTGGTATAAAGGAGCTTCAGGGTTGCCACCCCTTCATACTTGTTATAGATAGTTCACATGTTGGGAGCTCTGTCCATGAGAAGTAGCAAAGGTACAAGGAGTTGCAACAAAATGTTGCAGTGTATCCTCATATCCTAGTAAGGGTGCTCCTGTTCAGGCTTCCACTCATACACTTCTCCAGAATGAAATAAGCTGTAAGGAGCTGAAGCAGGGCATTCACTCTACTCTCCACTCCACCCCGGGTTTTACATTGCTTTTCCAACTGACACTATGATTCCATGGCAACTATATATATATATATATATATATATGATGTTTGATTTGATTCAGAACCAATTTGGTGATTTGAAGTGCAACTTGATACAGCTTGGACCAAATCAGAGGCTGCTCAATTAAAATCTCACTTCGGAAATCCAAAGCTTTGCTCCTCCCACTGACACCTTTCGAAATCAACAGATTTTGAAATCAACAATTTTGACAGAAGTGGATGAAATGTTCAGGTACAGTAACCCTTGCTGAGGGAATGAAGCCTGCCAAATATCAGAGAAATAGATACAGGGGGGGTTGTGCTAGGTGCCTTTAATAAATGGAACTGCAGAATTACTTTTTTATTCTTGTTTTGGCAGATACAGATGACATCTGCAGGCATTGTTGAGGCTTTTGAGAAGATGAAGCCTGTGAATTTTCAGAATTTAGCAGCAGGAGGTTTTTGTGCAAGACCAGCCTTTTTTGATTGGGTGTTTAAAAAATGGGATTTGCTTATTGCCTTGGGTATGTGGGTAGCTTCTGGGGGGCAAACTGTATGAAAATAGCATACTTCCTAAAGGTGCCTGTAGGGACAAAACTGTCCCAAATTGCAGAATTACACTGTTTTGGGGTGCCAGAACCTTAAAATTGATCCAGGAAGGGATGTTAAACATGGATTTGTTCCCTCCTATAGCTTGGTGGAAAATTTGCATGCATAATTTGTAGTGGTGCCCAAGTAACCTGTTAAATTTCAAAACAGTAGCTGCAGGAGATTTTGTACAAGTGTATTTATTTATTTAATTATTACATTTCCATACCGCCCAATAGCTAAAGCTCCCTGGGAGGTTTACAAAAATTAAAACCATAAAAACCATTTAAAATATAAAACAACAACAGTATAAAAACATAATTTAAAATGCAGTATACAAGCACAACCAGGCTAAAAACTGAGCAGCCATGCAGAAATTGATAGGGATTTAAAATACAGATTTTAACAGCAAGGTTAAAAATCAAACTGAGGAACTGTTAAAACACTGTGAAAATAAAAAAGTCTTTATCTGGCATCTAAAGGAGTATAATGTAGATGCAAGGTGAAGCTCTCTGGGGAGTAGCCTTTACAATTGTGTGTGTGTGGGGGGGGGGTTATCTATTGGGCATTTGGAAGGCAATTTGTATGAAAATTAGTTAATGTCTTACAGTTGCCCCTGAAGGAAGAATGATCGGGGCATTGGCTAGGGAGTTATAACAAATGGGGTAGATGTAGGGTCGTGACAGAGGCAACAGGACCTCAACATCCCCCACTTAGAAACATAGAGATTAAAACAAGAACATTAAACTTTAATCAAAACCAAACCTATACAACTAGGACCAAAATTAGGGGGAGCTGGGGAGGGGATAAGGGAAATGGCTTTAATTTAGGGTGACCAGATGGCTCGGGGTTTCCCGGTCCTAACCGGGAAACCTGGGGCGAACTGGCCCAACTGGGGGGTGGGGGGGGCAAACCGGGGTGGCGGGGGGTTACGCGGCAGTGGCAGCAAGCGAGAAGCGGCGGTAGACCCGGCGGCGGTGGCGGCGGAGGAGCCCGGGAAGCGGCCACCCCAGCAGGTAAGTGCCTCTTCCGCACGGGCTCCCCCGCCTCTTCCGCACGGGCATCCAGGCTCCTCGGGGGTCCTCGCCATCGCGACTAGCCCCGACGAGGCCAGAGGCGGAAGAGGCGGGGGAGGGCCGATTATGTCACTTCCGGATCCGGCCCTCCCCTGCCTCTTCCGCGCGGCCGCCCGCCTCACGAGCCCAGCGGCGGGGGACCTGGTGGCGGTGGAGGAAGACCCGGCAGCGGCGGCGGGGGACCTGGGGGGGCGGCAGACCCGACGGGGGCAGCAGTGGAAGAGAACCCGGTAGGTCTGGGCTGATGTTTTTTGGGGGTGAGTGGCTTGGTGAGGGGGTTATTTTGGGTGGCGGGGGGGGACCGGGATTTTGGGTTCCAAAATCTGGTCACCCTACTTTAATTATAACTAAACTAACAAACAACAATTGACACTCACGACAGACTCAAACAGCAGCAGCAAAAAACAAAACAAAACGTAAAATACCAAGGAATATGGGCTGTATTATATGAAAGGATTTAGAAAAGGACAGAAAAGGACTGAATGGATTAGGAAAACTTCAGGATCAACCCACAAGCCTAAAAGGACCTCCACAGCCTTTGCCAAAGCTCATTTAACTTTAGGGTGACCAGATAAAATCCAGGTCAGGGCTGATGTAACTTTAACAGTTGTAGAGAAAAGGGAAGTTCAGCCAGTGTCATTTGTATGCAATTAGTTCCTGGTGAAATTCCCTCTTCATCACAACAGTTAAAGTTGCAGGGGCCCTGCCTTCTTTTGTATATGGTCACTCTAGTACAGTGTCTGCACCTTTAACTGTTGTGATGAAGAGGGAATATCACCAGGAACTAATTGCATACAAATGACACTGGCTGAAATTCCCTTTTCTCTACAACTGTTAAAGTTACATGAGCCCTGACCTGGATTTTATCTGGTCAGCCTATTTAACTTGCCTGCTCCTGGGAGAGAGAACTAAGAAAGGGCACTGAACACTGGATCAGACCTATGAGATATTCCTTCAACTTCCTTCCCTCATAGCACTAGTGTGATTGGAAGCCAGAGTTGTCAGTCACAAAGTTACATCGCCTCTTCTCCATCCCTCCTCTCTCCTCCCTCTGTGAGTCACTTGCACAGGAAGAGCCCCCACAAGTGTATGAATTTCTAACATTAATAGTTTGGCAATTGATTTACAAGGTCCTCATTTGTTTGTTCATTTGAAAAAAAATGTGCAGAAAACTGCAACCATTTGAAAAAATGCATACAAAAATGTGTACGAAAATATGTATAGAATTTCGTGTGGACTAAAAAGAAAAGAGCAACCTGATGCAGAACAGGGGTAGAATGAACTTGGCCTTTGCAAGCTAAGAATCGGAGCAAAATCAAGATTGACAGGTTCAACCATCCCTACACAGATGTAATTCGAAATAAAATTTGCTCTCAGTTATCCACAGCAAATTTGGGAACAAACTGAAAACAGAATCTTTGTCAGAGATGGGAAGGCCTGGAAAAAAGAACAAAAAACTTCAGAAAACAACAGTTTTCCCCGTTTTCCCCCATTTTTCCCCGAAAACTTGTGAAAAAGAAAAAGAAAAAAATTGAAGAAAAAATTGATTGTGGAATGTTTTATTTTAGCATGATTAATAAAAAATTTAAGACAAGTGTTCATATATTTACTTCTCCTAATGGTTTCTAAAAACTTTTTATGGGAATGGTCTGCTTGACATTGTGGAGGACTAGCGGAGACATAAATAATTTTCTTTATTACTAATGTTGATAGTTTCTTCTGGGTTTTTTTATTATTTTTTTGCCTGCTCCTTACAAACTGACAAAACCAAAGAGGTTCCTTATAGTTCAGGCATTTCTTATAGTTCAGGAGCTTGTTGCTCCATTTGTTACAAAACAAAGTGAACATTTAAAAAAGTAAATTCAATTTGTAATAATTGTTTGAATACACTGTACCTTTAATATAACAAATGTGTCAATTTTATGCCAAACTAACTTGTACATAATTACATTTTATGTTCCTAAAGTAACAAAGTGACCTTCAATGTGTAAAAATTGCTAATATTGCATTTTTCCAATTTTTCCAAAAATATGTTTTTTTTTCTGAAAAAGAAGAAAAAATGGTTTTTTCCCCATGGCTTCAAAATTTCTGGAAATTTTACATCTCTTTATATAAAGCTTTTCAAGCATCTGGAGCAGGGATGTTCATCCAACAATGGGAGGGAAATCTGCATGAAAAAAAGGTTCCATATCAACCAAAGAGTTGATTGGTGCAGCAAAGGGTGTCTGCTGAAGCCCTTCAATTATTGTATTGAATTTCTTTGTTTATTATTTATTATTTTATATACTGCTATTCATAAAATATCACATTGGTACACAATTTAAAACAATAAAAAATCAAATAAAACAAATCATTTTAAAGTCCTAATAAATAACAGTAAAAATCAATACATGAGAACAAAATAGGAGCCATCAGCAGCAAAATCAGCAGTCAAAGGCCCTGTATTTACTATACACATCAAGGTAAGTGTGATAGAATATGTGATAAAAGACTCCTGTAGGCATCACCTGCTGTGAAAATCACAAGGTCAGCATTGGGCATTCTGCTGTGATTCAGATTCTCTGGAGTCTATCCAAGACAATGTACCCCTTATTTAATATTGTGTGTTCATGTGCAAGTATGTGTGTGTATGTGTGCCTGTATGTGTGTGTATGGAACTTTGTTAATGTTTTGTTGACAGATTCGGCTAGTTATTAAGGTATTTGGACACCTAGTAGGAAATCTTAGAAACAGGGTGCTTATGCCTCCACCAATTCTCTTACGCCCCACCAATTCTATCCATCAGCAGCACCCACCTCTTGCAGAATGAAGATTTATCACTTCTGGAGCAACCAAAAATGAGCAAAAACACTTGTTTCTGGATTGGGACAGAGCAACAGAGCTCACATAAGGGGGCTCAGCCAGTGTATCCCAATCAAGAAACGATCATTTTTGCTCATATCAAGGCTTCCTCTGGAAGCGCTAAATCCCTGTTGCACAATCAGTTGGTCCCACTCACATAACAGAATCACCAGGACCCATCACTTGTGCAACAAAATCTGCAAGGCACAAAAGAACCAACAAGGGCAGAAATGCCCCATTGGATACTGCCCTATGAGGCATGGTAAAAGTCAACTGATAGAAGTTAAGATTATACTTACCAAAGGTACTTAATTAATTTTGGAATCTGCTCTGGCAAATGCCAGAATTTTCTGACATTCCCCTCTGTACCTCTTCAAAAGTTGAATGGATTATTTACTAAACTCTTAAGATCTACCAGTAAATGTTAACATTCAGTAAATGTTAACATTCAGCATTCCATCTATTCTTGCAACTAAACTTAATTTCTTTAAGACTTGATAAAGTCACACACAAATCGTACACACAGTGTACACATATTTAGACAGATAGTCCCACAGCTCCCAGCCAGCCTGGTTGGGGAATGCTAGATGCTGTAGGACATTTTCTTTCTAAACATGCATAGGATTGCACCCTTATTTATTTATTTATTTATTTATTTTAAAGTGCACTAAGTGACCATGGAAATCTTTACATGAATAATTTAGCTGATAAAATTAAAAAAATCTGACCCAATTCTTAGAGGCTGTCTTGCTTGAGTTATGACTGTAATTATGTGTAAGAAATGCAATTATATCCACAATTAAATTGTACTTTATAATTCATCCCAGTTTTCCATTCTCATCTTAGAAATGAACATGATTATTAGTTTTCTTTAATTCAAGGAATTACTGCTGGTAGGTATTACTCACCATTTTTTAAAAAGGTTGTAATTTACAGTGCAATTCTATGTGTGTCTACTGGGGAATAAGTGCCATGAAGTTCAATAGGATTTACTCCCAGGTAAGTGTTTATGGGATTGCATCCTTACAATAAATGATAAGCTCCTTGGAAGTGGGAACCCATGATTCTTTTCTTCTTCTTTCTTTTTGCTTACGGAACTCTGTAAAGCACTATGTAAACTTTTCTTTAAAAGTAGCCTTTTCAACGAAAAAAAGATACCATGCAAATAAAGTAAACTTTGTGGTTAAAATTAGGGATGTGCAAGGACCCCCAGATCGGATCGGAACCGGGATTGGAACCGGGGTTGGCATGTTGGATCGGATCGGATCGGAGGCTTTCCGGATCAGATTGGACCCGAACCCACTCCAACAATCGGAAGTCCGATTGTCGGATCGGACACCATTTTAGGTGTTTTCGCCATAGGCTTGCATTGGGGGAAAGAAAGCTTTTCCCCAATGCAAGCCTATGAGGAAAACATGGGGGTGGGTGAGTGAGGGCCACATTCCCCCTCCCTGTCCCTCCCCCCCACTTACACTCCTGACCTGCCAGGGCCATCCGCTGCCGTCCGCTGTCGCCCACGGGCAGCAGCAGATGGCAGCGGAAAGCCCCAGCAGGTAAGCCCCCTCCCCCCACTCGTGTTCCTTACCTGCCAGGGCCGTCCGCTTCCGTCCGCTTCCATCCACTGGTCCCATCTACTGAGAAACAGGCTTCACAGCCTAGTTCTCAGTAGAGCGCCAGGTGATGCTCTTCTGGGAACTAGGCCGCAAAGCCTGTTTCTCAGTAGAGGGACCAGCGGCCGACAGTGGATGGCCCCGGCAGGTAAGCCCCCTCCCCCCACTCACGCTCCTTACCTGCTGGGGCCGTCCACTTCCGTCCGCTGCCTAGTTCTCAGTAGAGCGCCAGGTGATGCTCTACTGAGAACTAGGCCATGGAGCCTGTTTCTCAGTAGACGGGACCAGTGGATGGCCCCAGCATGTAAGCCCCCTCCCCCCCACTCACGCTCCTTACCTGCTGGGGCTGTCCGCTGTCGCCCACTCATGTTCCTTATCTGCCAGGGTCATCCACTGTTGTCCGCTGCTGTCCGCTGGCCCCTTCTACTGAGAAACAGGCTTCATGGCCTGCCTCTCAGTAGCACGCTGGGTGACATCATCACCTGGCGCACTACTGAGAGGCAGGCCACGAAGCCTGTTTCTCAGTAGAAGGTACCAGCGGATGGCAGTGGATGGCCCTGGCAGGTAAGGAGCATGAGTGGGGGGAGGAGATCCGATTCTCCGATCTCTTCCGATCCGGATCGGGTCCTTTCTGATTGGATGAGATCGGACAATCCAGATGTGGGGATCGGAATAAGAAAATTTTATCTGATTTCGGCCGGATCGGGTCCGGATCGTGGATTGGACCCGATCCGGTGCACACCCCTAGTTAAAATGTTTCCATAACCAAATTTAAATTTCTATTAAATAAAATCTATTTTCATAATATTAAACTTATAGATAAGATTGTAAAGAGAAAGAGGGTGATATCCTACACCTTGGATGAAGATTATGAATCAAAGGCCCTTTCCACACCAGGCTTTTTGCCTGGGATGGCCCCCGGCTGGTCTCTGTGCGCCGATGGTGTGTATTAAGTACTTCCCTCCCTCTACACCCCTATGGTGTAGAAAGGGCCAAATGTGATCCAGCCAAATATAAACATTTTAAGTCCCATTGCGACTAATTCCCTACCACTGAAATAAATGGGATTTAAAACTGTTTAAATTTGGTTGGATTGTGCCCAAAATTACCTAGTGTGTTAAGTGTCAAAGGGTATATTGGAGGCCAATTGTAGGGTTTGAAAACAGATTAGTCAAATTAATGGAAATCACTTGGGGGCTTTTGCCCACTTTGTGATTGGCATATCCCTAACCCTGTGACTGCTAGAAATGGATGTCAGAGTATTAGAGGTGCCATGATTACCTTGATCTAATTAACTAGGCTGGTATTGTAACGTATTTCTGCTTTCAATAGAAAGCTGAAGATTCAATGTTTGAGCAAAACTGTGCTATTTGGGAGGATGAAATCATTAACCATAATGCTTTAATGTTAAGAATATTTACCTTCCTTCCAATCCTGTTCAATTTCATGGTTTCTCCTGGCCTTTCCTGTATTGGGATCTTTTTCTGCTGGGCAGAGCATTGTTCTCCCTTTTGCATTACTCAAATGAGTGCCCCCAGCCATCAGGTGTCAACGGTAGTATAAATCTAATGATGTCACAGTGAATTGGTCACATGGTGATCCTAGCCAACCAGGACCATATAGTGAATTGCAATGGCATCACTACCTACCCAATCAGATTTTGTTTCACTGACTGAACTGAGTGCAAATGTAGTGAATTCAGATACAGGACGATGCTTCCTGCACAGGTGTTCGCTCTTGAAGCAAATACTAAGAAATTATCTAAAGAGAAGAAGTGTCAGTGCTTTGTCCTAAATGTTAGAGAACTTTGCTGATATACCAAGTCCCAAAGCCTGTTGTAGACAGAATACACAGAATGTTTTGCATAGGAGAATGTGTTTTAATAAACTCAGAGGTGTAAATGCTGTTTTGTTCACTAGGACTAAGGCAGCCCAACAAGACAACATCATATTTTATTGCAAGAGGGAATATTTTCTCAACTTAAGAGCATGCTGTCAACTTTTAGAACAGTAAAACTACATTTAGCTCATAAAAGTATGTTTAGCTCATAAAAGTACATTTAGCTCATTAATACCTAAAATTTAAAATTTCGAGTCATGCAATGCCCAAATGAAAGCACAATACCTGCAACAACTGACACAAATTAAGAAAATTCTGATACATTTAAACGGAACAAATAATTTATTATCTACAAGTTTGTTATGTCTATTATCTCACCCATGCCCTAGATGATTTTCAAAAAAAAACTTCCATGGAAAATAGAACTTTTATATCATATTTTCATGATGGTATCTCACTGCACTAATGATTAAGAATATATAAAACTCTGTCAGATAAATGTTGGAGGAGGTGAGATCATGTTCTAGTATTAATGAGCTTTGGAAGAAAGTTTTTTTTCATTATTGCAGAAATGATATAGTAACAGGGGCAGCCAACTGGCAATCAGTGGGAGGTTCCGTCCTCCAGACACCTGCCTCCAGCTCCCAGGGGCTTCACCAAATTTTAATTAAGGGGTGGTTTAAATAATGCTCCTAGTGTTGGTCATAGAAGGAAAGAGTAATGAGGTGATGTGTGTATTTCACATATTTTGTATTGTATGGCCATTTCATACATATTCCTGAAAGACAACATATACTGCCAGAGTGTCTTTGAGGAGAAACTTGTTTCAGGAAACACATTCATTTCTCCATTCTACCCTGCATCTAGGGATGGGTGAATCAGCAAAAATCAAATACTGGTAAGTTCTCCATTTTCCACTTCAAAGCGCGTCTGACTCCTGTCTGAATCAGATTGCAAACTTGTTTTTTTTATTATTTTGGCAGGAAGATTTCTGTATATATTTGTGCATGTTTTTTCCGAATGTACACAGCATTTTTGAAATGCAAGCATATTTCCCCATTGATTAAACTCTGTGCGCACTTTTCAGGCACATTTTCCAAACACTTGTTTTGTAGCATGAATTGTGTTATCAGCTCTGTAATTTACAGAGTTCAGATTGCATTCAGTTGCGAGGTGTAGGGTGCAAATAACGAGTCGAGACAAGAAAGTTGGGTATAAAATGGGCCACTTTTATTCAAGATCTGCAGAAGGGAGTAAAACCTATGCGGGCATCCTCTCTTGGCCTCTTCCAGGCCAAATCTTAGGAATGGGCGAACGATTCTCTGACCTCGAGGTGGCAGCACACGTTCGCCACCCCTTGGTCTTACCCCATATGGGGTTGGGAGGCCTTCCTTTGTCACAACACCCGTGCCGCAGTGCTCCGAATGTGTGAGTAGAGTTGGCCTCAAAGGTAAACCTTATTCCCATGATCTGGTGCCGCGGGGCTCCCAGATGTGGGCCTCAGGTATTACCCTTTACCTCAATGGTTCCTGAGAATGTTCACCATTTGAAAATGCCCCTAAGGATGCCCGCACCTACCACCAAATTAAAGTGACCGAATTGATACAAATCCACCTATTTACTACTCCCCAGCTGTCTTACAGTATGAAGTAGGCGAAAAAACTCCTAACCAAATTAGGATAAGAGTAAAAAATTCCTACTTGGCCTCCTAATGACAACCGGCTAGCCCATACTGTTTACAGGGAGGGGAGGGAGGGAGCTTCGCAGAGATGAAGAGGGCGGGCAGGCCCATTAGCCGGCTATTTAAGCAGCTCGGCCCTGCCCCGCCCAGTGGCACCATATGGATGCTCCAATCAGCAGCATCCACCTCGGCTCTTCTCCCCCCCACCCGCAAATATCATCCAACGCCCAATTGGGCTGGGGATTTCACTTGCGAGGTGTAGGGTGCAAATAACGAGTCGAGACAAGAAAGTTGGGTATAAAATGGGCCACTTTTATTCAAGATCTGCAGAAGGGAGTAAAACCTATGCGGGCATCCTCTCTTCGCCTCTTCCAGGCCAAATCTTAGGAATGGGCGAACGATTCTCTGACCTCGAGGTGGCAGCACACGTTCGCCACCCCTTGGTCTTACCCCATATGGGGTTGGGAGGCCTTCCTTTGTCACAACACCCGTGCCGCAGTGCTCCGAATGTGTGAGTAGAGTTGGCCTCAAAGGTAAACCTTATTCCCATGATCTGGTGCCGCGGGGCTCCCAGATGTGGGCCTCAGGTATTACCCTTTACCTCAACGGTTCCTGAGAATGTTCACCATTTGAAAATGCCCCTAAGGATGCCCGCACCTACCGCCACGGGGACTGACAAGCCACTTGATTAGTCATTCCCCCCCCCCACCTGGCCTCTATCGCTACCCTTAAACCCTTCTGCAAATCAACCCAAAACAAGTCATTGCCGCAGTCTGAAAGATGTACACCATCCAGACGGTATAGCTCCCTCCGGGAATGCATGATGTCAGGATGTTGAATACTGACATCCCCATATTTGGATAACTCCTTACACATTTCGGAGTTCACCTTCCAGCGGGCATGCTCCAACGCCAGAGGGTCGCTACCCTCTCTCCAGGCAAGCCTGGGCAACAAACATGACAACATGATCAGCACGCCAGGCCATCGCTGCCAAATGATTTCCAAATCGGCCATAACTTGCAGAATCAAGGCCTTGCCTTTAAGCAAGCCCAAATCATTCCCCCCTAGATGGATCATAAGGACTTTTGGGGGGAGACGAAAAATGACATCCCCATATTTGGATAACTCCTTAAACCTGTCGGAGTTTACCATCCTGCGGGTACGCTCCAACGCCAGAGGGTCACACCCTCTCTTCCAGGCAAGCCTGGGCTCCAATGCCAGAGGGTCGCACCCTCTCTTCTAGGCAAGCCTGGGCTCCATCGCCAGAGGGTCGCACCCTCTCTTCCAGGCAAGCCTGGGCTCCAACGCCAGAGGGTCGCACCCTCTCTTCCAGGCAAGCCTGGGCTCCTTCGCCAGAGGGTCGCACCCTCTCTTCCAGGCAAGCCTGGGCAACAAACATGACCACATGATCAGCACGCTGGGCCAACGCTGCCGAATGATTTCCAAATCAGCCATCGCTTGCAGAATCAGGGCCTTGCCTCTAAGCAAGCCCAAATCGTTCCCCTCTAAATGGATCATAAGGATTCGAGGGGGGGGGGCGACAGGCACACTGCTGGAATAAGGTGGGAAGAAGCCGCTCCCACCGCATGCCGCGTCTGCCCAGCCATAGACTGGATGCACGGAGACTCAACCCAAGCTGGGTTCCAAAGCTGGAGGAGGATGCTCGCCGGCCGGCCCAAAAGACCATGCTGTGTCCGCATATGATCACTCTCACTGGGGTCTGCCTTCTCCAGGTATCTATAATCAAACATGGGCATGTCAGCAACGCAAACAATTGACTACTTCCCAGAAAACTTTCTGACTGTACGTCTTGAAGGCAGAGGAATGCCATCTCACCACGGCTGGTATCTGTGTGGGAGAGAAACCCGCACTGGCCACCGTTGATGCGGCGCCTATTCGAAAGGAATGGGTCCCAAACAGATCTGCTGGGAGACCCAAGTGCCTCACAGCCCACTTTGTCACCGACTAGAATTGATACTTGGTCAGTGGAGATCTGTCCAAATGACAAAAGAGGAATCTCAAGTCACTCCCCCTTTTCCCGAGGTATGTCCTCAACGCTTTTATTGGGCATAGTTGTGCCAGTGGTGCGAGAAAAATGGCAATGTCCACCCCTTTTCCCCTTTGAGCCATTGTAGAATGTCGTAACCTAATAGTGACTCCTGAATCTGAGAAGGTTACATCCCTACACTGCAGCGCTCTGCCTGTGCTATGAGTGTTTGATGATGCTACAAGTTCAGAAATCCTAAAGGCTCCAAAGAATGCCGTCAAGGCAGCCGCATGAAAAAACAGAGCATCATAATTTGGAGAGCATAGCTCGTCCCAGGCCGTCCCTAGTCCAATCAGAATGTCAAGGATACTGGGACCCTTGCATCCGGGGCTCTTGGCGACACTCTAGACCAGCCCTTGAAGGTACGCTTAACTCACTCATCTGTGGTAGAATCCGCTACACCGCGGATTTTAGCCAAAATTGACAGAGCAGCTAGTTTGCCTCCTATGGTGCATGCAGCTAACCCAGTCCTGCGCAACATCGCGCAGAATTGCAGTATCTGGTCAACCGGAATTGGCCTGTGCTACCGTAAATTGTAGGTGGTCAGGAATTCCTGAAACTGCCTACCTGTCTTGCTATAGACTGCCCTGGTGCCAGGCGCCACAGACTGTCACATGGCTTGCACTATGTCAGCCCTCCAATTTCCCATAGCGTTGCTGGCATCGTTTCCGGCAGTGGCTGCGCCCCAGGAGCCAGTTCCCGGAACCTCTGAACCTGCTGATGCGATAAAGCATCAGCAATATCATTCTTGATTCCCGGCACGTGCCGTGCCTTGAACCAAATGTTATGTGCCAAACAATACAAGGTGAATGCCCTGACAAGCCCCATCACCCTGGGGCTACGCAAGGTCAGCGTGTTGATGACCTGCACCGTGGCTTGGTTGTCACACCAGAAGTGGACTACCGAGGTAACCATTTGTGCCGCCCAGGTGTGCATTGCCACAAAATTGGGGGGGGGGGGGAATTCTAGGAATGTTAAATCTCTGCAAATGCTTTTAGCCAACCAAACCGAGGGCCATCTCACAGCACACCATCGATCCTGGCAAATTACTCCGAATCCCAGAGTGCCGGAAGCGTCGGAATGGACCTGCATCTCAGCCTTGAGAAGCAGGTCGTGTTGCCAAAAGGACACACCGTTATACTTATTTAGGAATGTAACCCACATATTCAGGTCTTGACGCATCTGGGTCAACTCACGGACCCTATGGTGTGGTGAGTGAAGGCCCTGCATGGCTGCGCACAAGCGCCGCATGAAAGCTCTCCCTGGTGTGATGACACGGCAGGCAAAGTTTAAATGCCCCACTATCTCTTGTAATTAGGACAGTGTTGCTTTGTGTGAGCCAATCAAACTCTGGAGCTTATGGAGAAGTGTCTGCAGCTTGTCCTGAGGCAATCTGCTGCCCTGTGCCATGGAAACCAAGTCGATTCCGAGGTATCAGAGGGTAGTGGCAGGGCCCTCCGTTTTTCCGTGTGCTAAAGGGGACCCCCAGCTCGTTGGCCAACTCCTGAAACTGCTGCATCAGGAAGTGGCATTGGTTAGATCGCCTCGGCCTGATGAGTAAAAAATTCATCCAAGTAGTGAGTCACATCCTCTAGTCCGGTCCTGTCTCGTAACGCCCATTCTAAGAATGAACTGAACCTCACGAACATGGCACACGAAATGGAGCATCCCGTGGGTAATGCCCTGGCGATGTAAAATTGGTCCTAAAACAAAATCCTAACAGATTAAAGTCTCAGGGATTGATGGGTAATATGCAAAACACAGGTTTTATGATGCATTTGCCCATCAACGCCCCCGCTCCGCTCTTGTGGACCAATGCCACTGCTGCATCGCACGAAGCATATCTTACTGAGCATAAATACTCTGGTATGGCATCAGTTACTGATGCTCCCTTGGGGAAGGACGGGTTATGAATTAACCTGTACTCCCCAGGTGTCATCTCTGGCGCTATGCCCAGAGGAGACACTCACAGGTTGGGAATAGGTGGTTTATTGAAGGGGCCCAGTACCCTCCCTGAACTGACTTCTTTAGCAATTTTCTGACACCATGGCTTCCATTGCCTGTATAGAATTCTGATTTTTGGCTATGGAAGCAAACCTCAGTCCTCTATATGGAATCATAAAAACATCAGTAAAACCAGCGTCTAAGTACACTGCATCCTCCTTAACCGGGTATCGTGCCAGTAATTGCCTAAGGGGTTCAAGCCTAATTGGACTGGGGCACTTTGGGAGGCGGCTGTTGTCCCCCAGGGCCCGCAGGTTTCTTGAAGTTGGATCCACCTCGGAAGGTGCCCCTTCCCCTCTTACTGGACGGGCAGCTATGTGCGGGGTGGATGCCCCCACAAACAAGGCACTCATGCCTGTATCTGCAGGGGGATCTTGTGCAGAAGCCACAGGAGCTAAATTCCCAACAGGGCAGGTGGAGTTGAACCCCCTGCCCCGCCAATCCACTCAGGGTGGTGGCGGGTTGCGGCTTTTCCAGAAGGTGACCACTGTCCGCCTGGTCTCCCAGACCCGGTTTGGCTGGCGTCATAAATTGCAGCCACAGGTCATTATCTTTAACATCCCACTGTAGGGTCGAAGGCAACCCTTCTACGGAAGGATGCATCATAGGCCAACCAGGCCCCGCCCTCGTATTCCCTATACACCCAATAAATCATAACAAGGCATTTTGTGAGGATGTGCCCTTTGGAAGGGAAGCGTTGAACAACGCCCATATAAATTAAGAAACCTGGCAACCAATTGGTCCATGTCCTGGCTACCCGTTTCTTTCGTAGCTTCTCTGCTACCCTCTCAGCCGCTCTATCCTTGTCTAAGTTCTCTGGTTCTCGGAATAATAAGGAAAAGACATCTATAAATTCCCCTTTTAAAATCTTGTCTCCCGTAGCCGGTAGGAGGTGATAGCCCAGAGGAGCCGACATACTCCCGGGACAGCCCACGTTTCGGAAATTGCATTAACCTGTGTTTGAGCGGAAGGGTCTATCGGTGCCCCCAATGTCACCCTGGTGTCACTTACCGTACTACGTGACTTACATCTGACAGTCCCAGGTTGTTCAGCTGGGATGGTGCTGTGTCCAAGCTACCCCGTCACTTCCGCCCAGCATCGTTCCGCCCTCCCCCGTGGAGGATGGAGGCGGAACGTTCGCCTACGGTGTCCCCGATAAATGACTGCCCAAGTGTGGTGCCGAATATGTCATCCCAGGCATCCATGGGTACCAACCCCAAGGGGGAAAGGCACCCATAGCCTGCACCGGGGAATTAACAGCGTTCACTAGCTGCTCACCTGGTCCCTGCGATGGAAGACTCGGGACTGCAGAAGGAGGTAGCACCCAAGGTTGTGCTAGTTGTCCAGTCGTCGCCTGGGCGTCCTGTGAGGCCACTGCGGAATGAACCTGCCTGTCCATCGACTGGCTGGAGGAAGCTTCGATAGCATCCAATCTAGAATTGATAGATGATAACATGCTGTCTAACTTTTGGTTCCTGGTCTGCCGCTGCGGTGTAACCAAGGAAACCGTCTGAGCCTGAGTTGATACGCTTGAGGGTATGCCCCTCCCCTCCTCTAGTGATTGCAGCTGTGCCAGAATTACCACCAATTGGGGGTTAACTTCCTCATCGGAGGAAGAATCGCTCTTAACACTGAGCCGTTTCGCCGGTGGCCGCGGCTTTCCCTTTGCCTTTCTCCCCAGGCCCTTCCTTGGTGACATGATACCTATTGATATGCCGTGGCTGTCCCGCTGTCTTAATCCTGCGCTTGACCACCAAAATAAAGGGCACAGTGCCCATGAGCCTGTATCAATGCTTACAGCCTGCTTATGATTGCAGTGGTGGAGCAGTGCGATGGCACCACCCAGTGACCAAACTAGAGAATTCTTTGTAAATGCAACAATAAAGGAGTGCAATAGCACCAGCCCATCAAATGGCACCACCCAGTGACTAAAGTAATGAATTACTTGTGACTGTAGCAATGAAGCAGAATGCAAAATGGAACAGAGCACTGGCACCACCCAGTGGCTAAAGTAGGAATTACTGAAGAGGTTCCCTCCAAGGCCCGGTAAGGGGCGCTAGGCCATAGCCAACTCCCTCCAAATCTCTGTCGCAGGGGTATGTCCTGGAGTGAAGCCGCCCAGGCCTAATCTGGAGCCCAAAGGATTGCAGTGGGCCCTTCCCAACCGCGTGGGTGCAAACCAATGCCGCCCGTCCCCCACAGCGCAGTGAACCAGCGCCGCTTTAAAGGAAGGTTGAAGGCGCGTGAGCCCAGGAACCCGAGGTAAGCCGATGCAAGGAGAAGGATTGGATCTGAGCCCACCCGCCTCCGCGAGCCACCGCCGGGCAGCAGCCCAAAAGGCAGACACGCTGGCCCTCAGTCGCACTTATCCCTCGGGTGTGGGGGGGGTAGGGCCGGCTGGCCCGCCCCGCAAACCTGGGGGCCGAAAAGCCCCTGGATAGTGGCCGCCGGCGGGGTGGACGGGTTCGCCTCCCGCTTTCCGTCGCTGTAGATGCTCCTCGCTGCTGCCAGGCTGCCTGAAGGCCGCTCGCACGCCTCTCTCCAGCCGCGCCGCACTGGAAGGCCTGGTCTGCACGCCTCGCCCAGCCATCAGAGTTGGAGCTGAGCTTCGCAGAGATGAAGAGGGCGGGCAGGCCCATTAGCCGGCTATTTAAGCCGCTCGGCCCTGCCCCGCCCAGTGGCACCATATGGATGCTCCAATCAGCAGCATCCACCTCGGCTCTTCTCCCCCCCACCCGCAAATATCATCCAACGCCCAATTGGGCTGGGGATTTCACTTCCGCAAGGTGTGAATTAGATACATTTTGTTAGAAATAAACTCAAATGAATTTCTCGCCGTTCCTTATTTGCATTTGCTCTACTCTCTTTCTTGAACTACCAATAGACTAGAGAACAAAAGGGACCCATGAATGTGGAAGCAGGCTATTCTTGGGCTCTAATCTTTCTTTCATAGTTATGCATGTTTACTTGAAAGTAAGTCCTAGTATTTATCTAGTACAGCTTGCTCCCAAGTAATTGTGCATAGGATTAGAGCTTCAGTACATGTGTTGGAGAATTTAAAAGATTCACTCAGAAATAGTGAACCATCTGTTAACTGTGGCCAAAAATATCACAAAAAGTTTTTTAAAAAAACTGAAAATAAAGTGTGATAACAGATAAACTGGCCAGGTATTACATTTATATCCCACCTTCCAAGCAGCTCAATGGAGCAAACAACCACTCTCCATTTTATCATCACAACAATGGTACGTGTGGTACATCAGACATAGGGCTTCTCTACCTTTTTCTCTACATTTTTTTAAAAAGTGTGCTGCCTTACCATGGCTATTTGCATTCGCTTTCTTTTTTGGGTGTGATCAGCGGCATTGCATGGGCAGTCATGTGGTTTGAAATTGAGCACATGAAGGCGGAAGTATTCAATTGACTTTACTGAGACAGTGCCATCTGATGGTGCATTATAGCACAAGGCCAAGGTTACATGCTGGGAGATGGTGCAACTTCCCAGATATTCCCACATTATCTCTGGGGGTTTTAAACCCACAAAAAACCAAAACAAAAACAAATATTCCAGGGCATAGCATGGGAGGGGCCCTGTATACTGACGATGTTGTGAAATGAATCCGCAAACTTCTGTGAGTGGCCAATCACGAGTGTGCTATAAATTACTCATTTACAGAAGTTCTAAGAGATCATGGCTGGCCCAAAATCATCCAGTAGCTATGTTTGGATGCCATGATAAACCACGGTTTATTGTGATGGGAACAAGCCTAGCCTCCCCATCCCCAGCTGCTTGCACACCTTTCCTTCACCTCTCTTCATCCAGCAAAGAGAAGAGATGAAGCTTTCATTTCCAGTTTAGATTAACCGCAGTTTAGCATTTGGCCAAACCCATCAAATCATGGTTAATCTGAACTATAGTTCAGATTAACCACAGTTTAAGCTTCAGATGATATGCTAAACTGCAGTTAATCTAAAATGGAAGCAGAAGTTTCCAATTTCCTTGCAACTGTGCTGGAACAGAAGAGTGGGGGAGCATGCAAGTGCAGGGGTTAGGCTAGGTTCCATCCCTCATTTCTTTCTTTATTTGAATTTATGTATTTAAAATTATTGTTAAGACACTTTTAAGGGTAAATCCCATAAAACCATGGTGGTTGACTTGTAACATCTGAAAACAGCCATGGCTGAATGAGGATTTTTTAAAAAAGCAAAAGGGGTAGAACAAAGGATGTTTTTTAATATGATAAACCATATCTGATGCATTTTGCACCCTTAAGTCCTTCCTCGGAGTAATCTAAAAAACAACATATTATAATATATATATATATATATATATACACACACACACACACACACACATATATATATATATACACACACATACATACACATACACACACAGACACACACAGACACATGATCACCATTGTATATCACACAAATCTTACCAGTGTGCATCAACACATACGATTCTAAAAAGTTATAAAGCATATTAAAAGTGAGAGGCTCAAAACATTGAAGCTATTTATAACCATTCACATATATGAAAATAAAATTATTTATTTGACACAGTATCAGGTATATCATCTACTTCATAACCCCCAGTCTCCTATGCTCTGTTAGCTCCAAGAGAATGCACAGGGAGTCATTAGAAGCAGTACCGCAAGATCAAGAGACTCATTACGGCTGAAGGGAGTGTCTGTATTCAACCTAAGAATCCACTTAGCTTCTCTCTCTAAAAGAATCCTGTCAGTCTTTTTCTTTACCATTTCTATTTCCCAAATGAGGGGTCTCTTCTCGTATGAGACCTGCCTTTCCAATGTTGGACTAATGGTGCTCCCACAATTTCATGTTTAATATGTTCTCCTATTCTGATCTTAAGATTCCTTTTTGTTTTTCCTATATATAATTTATTGCAGGGACAAAGTATGCCATACACAACAAACTTAGTATTGCATGTTGCGAAATCCTTCAGCATATATTCTTTCCCATCTGTGGGATTCACAAACTGTTTTAATTTCAAGCAATACTCACAATATTTACAATGACCACAAGGAAAAATTCCAACATGAGGTCCTAATTAGGGCTGTGCGTGGGCCCCCCAATCCGATCTGGATCCCAATCTGGGAGGTCCGGATTGGGCCTGATCCGACCTGTGTTGGATTGGGCCTGATCCGATCCACCTCGGATCTGGATCCAGATCCACTCTGGGTCCATGCAGAGCCCTCCCTCCCGCTCTCCCCACTCCCTCCCTCCCTCCTCCCAATCACCCTGCTTACCTGCTGCCTCCTCCACTATCGTACTGCCGTCGTCTTCGGTCCTTGCTTTTGGTCGCCACATTTGCCGGTCGCAGTGGGTGACGTCATCACCCGACGCGACCAGGAAATGCGGCCAGCCGACATTGAGGAGGCAGGACAACACAGGATGACACGGAGGAGGCTGCAGGTAAGCAGGGTGATGGGGGGGAGGAAGGGAGAGCGGGGAGAGCGGGAGGGAGGTCTCTGCATGGACCTGGAGTGGATCTGGATTGCGGTGCCAATCCGGCCTGATCCGAGCTTGATTCGATCTGGTTTGGATCGGGGCCAGATCGAGCCAGATCAGCCCAAGCCACTCTGGACCCAGATCCGGATCCGGTCACAGCCCTAGTCCTAATCCTGGTAAAAAAGATTGTCTGTCATAGACTTTGTTTGTTTATCACTCCTGACTACTCAATTATCTATGTTCCTAGATCTTTTTGTAAGTCATATGAGGTTTTCTTTACATTCCACTCTATCCTTTACTAAATACCAATGCTTATTTATGTAGTGTTTTACAGAATTACTGATATGGCGAAAGGGTAAGCTACATGCTATTTCATTATTGGATCTCCTTTGTTTAGGTAACAATAAGGAGCTTCTACTGATATTATCCACCCTCTTTCTAGTTCTCAGTATCATTCCTTCTGAGTAACCCATCTGTAAACATGCTTGATGTAAATTATCAGATTCCTTTTTGTAATCTCAGTCTTGTTATACAATTTCTCTTAATCCTTATAAATTAGACATATGGAATATATTCTCTAATGTGTCTGGGGTATGCACCCTCATACCTGAGTAGTTTATTCCGGTCAGTACTTTTTCTATAAAGCGTGGCATTTAATCTTTACACCCCCCTTTTTCACAGTTATATCTAGGAAATAAATATTGTGGTAATCCCAGATCATCTCAAATTTGATGTTTTCTCTTCTAATATTTAACCATTTGTAGAACTCATCTAACTCATCCCAGATTTCAACCTGGGTCTCTCTCATCCTAATGCAACACTCTAATCAACATACAACACTGATCCATGCTAAATAGTTTGGAATATTAAGGATCTAAATATGTTAACTACGCAGGCAGCCTGATCCTATGCACCTTTACTCAAAGGCAATCCTTACTAAGTGCAATTGAATTTACTCCCAAAGTAAGTGTGTATATAGGATTGTAGCTTTTGATGCCTTGGGGAAAATATAAATTATTTTATCAGATTGAGGAAAATAAGGAATATTTGTATTGGGTTTTGGAATTTTAAGGTAGAATACATCTATTAGGCAAAATCCAGCATCATTCAAGTGGACTTCTGCTTGCGCAATGGGATTTCCTCTCTTTCCCCCCTGCAGCCCCCCATATCTGCTCTGTAGGCCCCCAACTCTTTTTGATGCATGGGGCAGCTGCAAGAGAGTGGAGAAATTACCCCCTTTCTGCTGATGGAAGTCATTTCTTCACCAGGAAGGGTTAACTGGATACTGCTCACACAATATATATTCTATCATTGCTCTAATTAGTTAAATACTTGCTTCTTTGTTTTTAACTAACAATGTGTTAATTGAATAGTACTATTTTTAAAACATTTTAAGGACAGATTTAATATGAAATGTTTAATATAACATTTTTAGGACAGATTTAATATGAAAGGACAGTTGTGTCATTTATTAAGCCAGATTTTTCTTATTAACTGCAGAATAAGTGCTTCATTAAAATATTAATGATCAAAGGCAGCTAGGTTTATTGTTATTCTTCTCAATGGTCAAGGTAACAAAGACAGTTTGGATCAAAGAGCCTTTCAAATTCTCCTTAGTTTGACTAAGCTTTATCTCTCAGGGACTTCTGTATCTTAGTGGGATCTTACTAATATTTTTTTTTTCCAGCAGTGGAAGTCTTTTCTCAGAATCCAATTCTTACATTTTATTTTTATTTATTTATTTAAAACTCTTTTTATATCACCCTTCATCAATTTCAGATGTCAGGAGGGTGTACAATAAAACAATAGCATCAGCATCATAATAACATAACATAAGAATACAGTAGGATAAGGCTTATTACTAGTGATCTACCAGACCGACTTTGCTCATTTTTGTTTTAAATCGAAACTTGAGCAGTGCAGACATGGGGGGAGGGGGGGAGAGAAAACCCTGAAAGTTCAAAGAAGTTCATAGCTCAAACTTTGGGCAGCTCAGGAAGGGAGAAGAGAGAGGGATGAGGCAAAGGGGAGGCTAATGCATATATATGTCTACTTAGAAGCAAGCCCCACTGAGTTCAATGGAGCTTACTCCAAGGTGGGTATGTATAAGATAGCAATCTATATCACACTATTTCCCCTTAACTGAGAACGCAACATATTTTGCTGCTCTTTTGTCCACATAACAACCACATCTTAAAGAGATGACGTAAGAAGAGCTGTGCTAGATCAAACCAAAGGCCTATCTCTTTTTTTAAAAAAATAATTTTATTAATTTCAACATATAACATAACAATACACAATACAAAAGCCTCAACAACCCCCCGTGCTCCCTACCCCCCGAGACCTTCTAACCCTATTGCTTATAAATATTCCCAAAACTGCATTGATTCTTTAGACGGTGTATAGCCTCTCCCCTTTTCTAAAACATATTCTAGAAACATAGCCCAGATCCTTCCAAAATCATTCTTTTTAGTTAATCCCATCTTTACTTTCATTGCACAAGTTAATCTGTCATTAATAGCAATATCCCACACTCCTTTATACCACTCTTCCATACAATAATCCCCTTGTATTTTCCAATTTTTGGCTATCATAAGTCTTGCCGGTGTCAGGAGATTATTTATTAATTCTTTAATATTATTATTACCATATTCTTTATCAAATAAACCCAATAAAGCTATCTTCGGACTTGCCTCTACCTTTTTATCTACTATCTCATTTATCTCCTTAAAAACTCTCTCCCAAAATTTTTTAACATGTTCACAAGTCCACCACATATGGTAATATGTCCCCAATTCCTGACAACCCCTCCAACAATAACTTGACGCCTTCTTATCTATCTGATGTAATCTTACCGGAGTGAGATACCATCTCCAAATAATTTTATACTGATTTTCTTTTATCCTTATAGAAAATAACTTTAAATTTCTTGATTCCCAGATCTTTCTCCAGCTGTCCCCAGTGATCCAAATTTTCAAATCCTCTTCCCAGATCATTTTCAAGCTTTCATACCCCTTATCCTCATCCACTAATATCTTATAAATCTCGCTCATTAACCCGTTTTTACTTCTACTATCCATTTTATTTCCTCCCACCTTCTGTCTAACCTCATTTAACTTTTCAAAGCTTGTTTCCTTTCTACACTCCTTATTTTGCCAAAGGCCTATCTCAGGGGTGGGCAACCTATAGCCTGCAAAGCCTCTTCCACTTTTCCCACAGCTCTGCCACCCCACTCCACCCCACCCAGTGATACCGGCGCTATGGAAATACAGTACTCTTGGAGGGGAATGCTGAGGTGCGAAAGAGACTTTAACCTTCCCACCCACTCCCAGCAATCCCATCTCAGCAAGCAGCAAGTTGAGGTTTAAATGTCCCCATCCCTCTCTGTTGAGATGTGGGTGGACGGGGATAAGTGTGCATGTGTGCGTGTGTGTGTGTGTGCAGACATTTGTGTTGTGCAGGGCTCTACCTGCCACCTGGCACTGCAAATGGCCCTCAGGGCCAACAAAACTAGTCTATGCATGTTGTAATTCTAAGCCCTCCTGCCAAGATGTAAGACAATGAGCCAGTTCAGGCAACACACTAAGCCATGGTTAGGCCACTAACTCTCTTGCAGCAAACTGTTGGTGAGTGTGGTTAAACTGTGGTTATGTAGCCACCATGGTTAGGAATGGTTCCTATGACATGCTAAGTGAGGGGTCACACAACATGCTAAGCCATAATGTTTAGCTCAAACTGTTTAATCACTCTTGCTTAGCATGTCAACTGAACAAGGCCAATAAAGAGGCCTGTTGTACAATTCACAAAGCTTTATTCAGTAAATAGACATCTCTTCAAACCTGAAGGGAGTGTGAATGCTAGGAGCTATCCTCTAAGCTTAATTAGCCTAACAAGGCAAGACAGTTGCCCATCAACTAAATGGATAGTTTCCTGCTGTGCCCGACAGGCTTTTACCAGACCCCTCCTTCAGGGTGTGCCTTCAAGTTGTAACTTCTGTAGCTAGTCTAGCGGACCACCTCCCACCTCCTCTCAACTCCACCCACTTGGCCCTGCAGCAGACTCTGGGATCTGTCAATTCTGATACTCCCTCCCCTTTCGACAAAAACTGAGTTCCCAGGGAAGGGGGGGATGATCTCTGAGCCTGGGCCTCTGGTTCCATAAGTTCCAGGAAGTCCAGGCCTGATCCTGACACTGTAATCCAGCTTTCTATTTCCAATAGTGACCAGACAGATGCCTTGAGAGAGCTCACAAGCAAAGCATGAAGGTAACAGCATTCCCACATTGTTTGCCTCTCAGTAACTAATTCTCAGAGGACAATTGCCTTTGAACATCGAGGTTCCATGTAGCTGTGATGGCTCATGGGTGTTAATAGACCTATCCTCTATGAATTTGCAAAATGTCCTTATTTAAAGCTATCAGAATCAGCGACAGTGAATTTCTTCAGTGAATTATGTGTGGTGAGATGAAGTACTTTCTTTTGTCTATCTTACCCTGTTAATCAATAACATTGATCCCAAATTCTAGTGTTATGGGGGGGGGGGGAATACATTTCCATGAATGTTTGCTGCATCATATACCATTTTATAAACCTCTATCATGTTACCTCCTTATTTGTCTTCTTTTCTAAAGCAGAATGCCCCTTTCCTCACAGGAAAGGCTAAAGGGTTGAAATTTAAACAGAGTTTCTGCCAATGGGTCATATCCAATCGTAGCCTAACTTAAGTCCCATTCATTTCAAGGGATCTACTCTAAGCAAGTTTAATAATCGATACAACCCAATATATCCCTCCTAGCAGAGAAACATGGTGAATATTTAATCCAAGCATAACCCTTTAAAGGCACCATACTGGCTGGGGAACGTTGGGAGTTGTAGGGCTTTTTCTGTCTGAACATGCATAGGATTGCACCTTAAAGGAATAAAGAAGGAAGTGTGTGTGGAGGGATGCAAGTCTGCAAAGCTGTCAACAACATGAAAAAAAAACTTCAGGAAGAAGATGGATAATCTGACACGGCTGACAGCGATTTTTATTTTTTATATGCCCAAAGTATAAATATTTTAGCTGAAGAGGCAGTTTCTCACAGGTGCATGAAGTCTTCAGATATGGGGCATTTGTCAATCTACAGCACTCAGCGGCAACAGTTATTGACAGACCGGAGACAGAATGTTGCTAAAGTGGTATGAAAGAACCATCATGGCTCAAGCAGTGCGCACTTATCCCACTAGCGTAAGCTGGCTTTGCAGAGTTTCGTAATGCTTCAATAACCTGCAAAACCTCCTTGAGAAGGGGTGACGGTGGGAAGCAAAAAGATATGGGTGTGTTAACATATACACTGGCCTGTTTTGGACGACACGCTAATCAACGGGGGGGGGGGGGACAATCGTCCGTTGTGTTGCTCATCAGCAGCATTCGGACAACATTTTAGGCAATGGAGGCAGCATTCAGACAACACGATAATCAACACAACTGACAATTGTTTCCCCCCACCCCTCCGTTGATTAGTGTGTCGTCCGAAACAGGCCACTATGTCATACTACTTTCAATTCTTAAAAATGATTATGTTGACTTTAGTCTTAAATGGAGCATGCAAGATAAGGAGGGAAGGGAATTACACCAGGCAGATATTAAGGGCCACCGCCCAACAGATTTTTTTGGTGGTGTTTTTGGTTTATTTACTGAATTACATTTCTCTACTGCCCAATAGCTGGAACTCTTTGAGCGGTGCACAAAACCAAACATCAAACCGTAAAATATACTAACATAGTAATGATTGGTGGTTTGGAAAAGGGAAGGTGGCCTGGCCATCTGGGGAACAATGGAGGGCCAGATTAGGACCTCAGGTGGACCAGGCCTGATGCTTGGAGTCCTTGTGTTATGGGATGAGGCTAATGAGCAACTACTGGTCTAGTTCAGCTCAGGGCCCTGTGCAAATTCAGCTACCTCCATCTGGATTGAATTGGGAAGGTTTATAAAATGAAAAATTTGCAGTGGAATGGTGGAAAGATGTCAGATGTGATGCAGTAAAATGGAGGATTAAGGCTCCACATTGCCCTTAAAATGACTTATATTCTGTTTAAAAAATTGTTTTTCTTTACGTGGGGTAGGACACACTGAGCAGTACTTACGTTTCATAGCGACTACTTCCCCCATTCTCAAAGCGTTCAATGGTGTCACACAGGGTTATTGCTTTGTCTCTTCTTTCGTTTTTGTTTTGCAGGCTGCTTGAGTTACGGAGACAGAAGTGGGCGGGTCAAGCAGCCTGCAAAACAAAAACGAAAGAAGAGACAAAGAATTAACCCTGTAATACACCAGTGAACACTTTGATAGCGGAGGAAGCAGTCACTATGAAATATAAGTACTACTCAGTGTGTCCTACCACGTTTTTAAACAAAATATAAGTCATTTTAAGGGCAATATGGATAGGCTCATAGTCATTCTTACTTGGAAATAGGGGGAAATGAAAGTGAGACTTCTGAGTGAACATGCATAGGTGCAGGCTGCAAGGGCCAATTCAAATGAACTGTTAGATGATCAGGCTGCCATGCTTTAGATATCATTTCAGAGCTCACTACCTCTTAGTTCAATCCAACATCCATATGGTTTCTGAATATGAATGATGGGCTGGTACTCTGTGTCAGTAATTTTGAGAAACTTCCAGGTTATTAGAATAGAACAAAACATGAAGAAGCCACTCTTCTTCATGTTTATTGATCAATCAATCCTATTGTCTTCAGTAGGAGTTAGTGCATATGCTATGATTCCATGTACCTTTTCCAAGGAGTAAGTCCCACTGAAGAAAATTTTCTAATGAGTACACAACCATAGGATCAGAGTGCTGAACAAAGACAGTATAGCAAGGATGTCCAATGTGTTCCATGTTTTGGCCTACAACTCCCATCAGCCCCAGCCAGCATGACCAGTGGTCAGGTATCCTGGAAGTTGTAGGCCTACACATCTGGAGGGCCTCAAGTTGTCCACCCTTGCAGTATTATGTAGAATGCTGGGCTTGGAAGTAAAAGTCTTTGCTCAGATATGACACTTATTGGGAGACCATGCAAAAGGTCTTGCTTTTGCAATGGTTACTGTGAAAATAAAATGAGATAATCCCACATCTGAAATTTCACCATTCTCATTATATAATTAAGTATTATATGGGACTGCTTCCAAATATGTCCTCAGAAAGAACAAATATACTGTGCTTTGCACAGCATTTATTCTATAAATGAAATGACATTAAATTAGGTTATGGGTTAACTGCACTTGCAATAAGCAATATGGAGTTATTCTAAACCTTGTTAGCAATTCAAAGGGCAGAACCATTTCTGAGGGGTTTTATTTCACAATGATTTATCTTGAACACAAGTTTTCAAATGGTCCTTTTAATTCCTGTTGATACAAGTATCCATTTGATCTGCAAGGCCAAATATTTCTGAAAACCCTGCATCCCTTTAGTTTGCACAGAAACAAAACCTGTGATCTTCTTAATTATTTTTGCTGATTATTTTGCTTTAGAGTAAAACCACTTCTTTGACAAATGCAAAGTTTGTTTATGCCTTTGAGTACATCTTCAAAGACAAAAAATTGCAAGGGTCAAAGTAGTACCTTCTGTGTATTCTTGTTAACTCTGACAAAGAAGGATACATTTTGTCACCAATTCTCAAGACCCTTATGCTTACGCTGCACAACTGTCCGTAATGATAAATGACAGTCATCAACAATGAATGGAAATTTCTCTGCAATCTCCTGACTCCAAAGGTGGGCATTATCACTGCATTTTCTAATTGTAATTGATCAGCCTCAAAAATGTGGCGCCTGCAGCTTCTCATTACTGGGCGTCTTTTAGTTTTATGATGGACTGTCTTACAAGTACATAGCTGTATGTCTCTGAAGTCGGGTAGCTAATTATACCTAAATGTATCAGGTAGCATAGAGTTCGATGGGATTTTTTTTAAAAAAAATGCACTTCTCAGACCTTTCAGGATTTCATCAAAGCAAAAACAAAACAAACACACACTGCAACAGCCTTGTGATTGCTTAACTAGTTTTAATATTTCATGCGAGTCTGTTTGATTATTTAGGATACAAAAGAAATCCCCCTAACCATGGAACAACTTCTTATCTTGGAGCCTTTTGTCTTGCTCACTTGTATCCTTTATCCCAAAGAAACCCCCTTACTAATGCCCTGGCTTCTTCTCTCCTCCACCCCTGCGTGTGTCTACAAAATACAATTGCCAGCTTTTAGATGAATCAAGCTGTCTCATATGGAATCAGGCCATTTGTCCAGATAGGCCAGTATTGCCCACTCCATGGTCTCAAGCTGTGTTCTTTCACAGCCTTGCTACCCAAGTTCCTTTTAGCTAGAGATGCCGAGGACTGATCCTTTGTATATGCAAAGCATGTGCTCTGTCACCTGGCTATGTCAACCCCCTGACTTATTGCCTGAGATGGCAGGAACCAACAAGGGAGAGGATTGTGATGGGAAGGAGGTGTCAAGGATGTCACCTGAGGTGAGCCATCATATCACGAGGGAGGAACAACGATGCCCTCTTCAGTATTCTGTGCGCTTATGAGCTCAACTATACCCCATACTGTCTGAATAAAAGCAATGTTGAATGTGCAATATTTCTAGCTTAATCCAAAAGTCAACCACCACCAGTCCAAGGCCTACAGCAGGGATGGAGAATCTCTAGCCCATGGGGGTTCCCCATCTGGTCTACCAATTTCTCTTCCAGGCACTGCCCCTTTCTCCTGTTCAGTGCTTGAAAAGGCTGCCTTTTCCCAGCACTGAACAGAGAAACCCCCCTCTTTTCTCTGCTCACTGAGGTGCAACATCAGGAGCAGGGCTTCTGGGAGAAGAGGGTCACCCCCTGGCATCATCTGGCCCCCAGGGAGTGTCCAGGCAGCCAATCCATCTCTAGAGCCACAACATTTCCACACTCCTGTCCTATAGATTGAGCAACTGACTAGCCTGTCAAGCAGGGCATTCAATTGCCACACACCATGCCAGAAGAAATAGGAACTGGAGTAACCATGCAGGCAGGCAAATATTCCTGAGTTACCTAGAAATATTAGTGTAGTAGCTAGAGTTGCTGGGCCTAAATTCACCATATCTTTTTTGACACCGGAGTTATGAAGGCTATGCTGTCGGAACAGGTGAGTCATTTCCAGAGACAGAACAGAGAACTTGATGGACACTCACCAAAGCAGCCCAGGCGTGCAATGGCATCAAGAAAAGCAGGGCAGGTAGAAAGATCAGAGGCTCAGGAGGAAATTACAAGTGTGATTACTGACCGATACGAAGATATTGTGTTTAGCATTGGGATATAAACTGGCTCAAATCCAGGAAGGGGGGGGGTGTAGAACACCCAGGAGAGAAATTTGACACCACTGATGGGCAATTGGCTAGTCAATCTTTTGCATTTTTCATGCTTTCAAAATCCAGCTCTTAGATGTTGAATTTAGTTGATAAAGGTCTAGCAATCCAGATAATTCCATTGCGCTATACTGCAAGCTGCCACAAAGGATAATCTAGTGGTTTTGTTTTCTTATTTACCATTTTTATGTGTTGATGCTCTGCTGTTCGCTTGAGTGAACTCCAAGTCCGTGACCACCGGAATATATGATGTCTTCTCTGTGCTCTGCAGTAGTTTCAAGAACACCTTTGTGGGGGGGAAAAGCAAGGAGCCAGGTATGAGGTTCTCTTGGCTATGGCTGAAATTCTGCACACAATTACACAAGTATAGTGTCTACTAATTTCAGCACAGGGGTGATAGCTGCTTGCTCAAAGTGTTCAGGGGGGCTGTTCCAAGGTTACCTTTTGCTGTTTCACCCCTATGGAGAGTGGTAAAATGACCATAACATGTATGTACATGAATGCATATTTCATTAGGGTTCCTGAACAATGGCATTAAGAAAGTGAATGCAAACCTATTCATATAAGAGTAACTGTGTTTTCAATGTATGGTTCCTCGCATGGATTAAAAGTGTTTACAATCTCTTCCTTTTGCCTTTTTTTCCCCCCAACTTGAAAAAAGGCATAATTCCTGAAAGGTTTAATGGTAAAATCTCCGTAATCACATTATAATACTGTATTCTCATGAGGCAATCTTATATTAGTGAACAGCTTCTGCAGCAAACTACAATCAATGCAGAACATGGTGTTTCTCTTGCAAAACTGGATAACCCTGTGCCACGGATACCACAAGTGGCATAGCCAGCAAGAATTTGTGGCACACCTGAGAAAAGCACCAGGGGCTATGGAAGGCATATAGCTGCCCTCCGGATATTTCGGACGACACCTCCCAGTATTCCTGAGCATAGGCCATGCTGGCTGAGGCTGATGGGAGCTGAAGTCCACAACATCGGAAGACTGGCATACAGCCAGATATACATTCCTGCCACCTTCTCCAGTGCTGAACCATTTACTCCCCAGCTCTTTCGACTAACAGCAAAAAGCATCACAAAAGCATTAAGGAGGGGAGGAACTGCATTTGCTCTGTAATGCACAGGACCACCATAGAGTGGCATCCCCTCATCCTTTGACCTTGGCATGTGGGCTTATGGAAGAGAAGGCTCTCAATGGCTACTAATCATGATGGCTCCACATTACCTCCAGTATCAGAGGTAGTATGCTAGACAACATGAGTGACAGGGTGCTGTTGCACAAGTGTCCTGCTTTCGGACGCTTCATAGGCATCTGATTGGCACTGTGGGAATAAAATGCTGGACTAGATAGGCCTTTCCAGGCCAATACAAACTTGCAAAATTGGCACCCTCCTACATACATTCCATAATCCTATCCCATACAGGGCTGGCAATGGCCGGGCAATGGCCGGGCATCTGCCGAGGTCTCCCCCTCTAGCTGGGACTCACTAGGGAGTTGCTCCAGCTCTTCCCCATTATAACCTGCTCGTTCACCTGACCCAGACAATGGTAGTGGTGAGAAAGAGGTGCAGTAGGTGCCCCTGCTGACTTGGTCAATGGGTTTCGGCCTGCCAAGCAAGCAAGTGGTGGCAGTGATGAGAAAGTGGAAGAGAGGCAAGAGCGAGAGTGTCCTGCCCTAGGGCTCTCAAAAACCTGGAGCCAGCACTGATCCCATATACATAATCTCATTATTTGTATTTATAGCCACATACGGCAGTACGGTGTGTGTACTAGATATTTAGTCACATGCATTCAGAGACTGTACATCCCACCTGCAACATTAGTTCCCATTGTACCTGGTATCAGTTTTGAAGCTTTGTTCCTTCAGTCATTCTCCAACCCACCCATTCCCAACCCCAGCTTTTGGGAGCAGGAACTCTGGGACTGGTAGTTCTGGCAAGAGTATGTCACACATGGAAACACAAACCTCTCTGACTTTCAAGCTGTATGGCCTAGTTTAACCGTGCAAGCATACTTTTCTAGAGAAAGAGCTGGGACATCAGCGTACTGTTCAGAAAATGTCGCGTTCTGTGGTAACACGGCTTCTCTGATTGGTGCTGGTAAATCTCAACAAGATTGGTACAACAGGAATATAGATACAGGAAAATAGGTTACTGTAAATATCCTCAGGTATGACCTACACCACCCATCCTTGGGCCCTGCTTAAGGATGGAAAACTATAGTATATAGTTTAAGTATAAGTTGTTTTTAATAATGCATTAGTTTTTATTAGTTTTTATTTGTTTTAAATGTTTTATCTATTTTATGGTCCTTGTATTTATATTTATTGTTGTTCCGGAGGGAGAGGCGGGTTAGAAATAAATATATTATTATATTATTATTATTATTATTCCAAAGCTTATAAAATGAAGCATTTGCAGTGGAATGGTGGAAAGATGTTAGATGAAATGCAGTAAAATGGAGGATTATGGCTCTAATCACAGTCATTCCTATTTGAAAATGAACTCTGTGAGACTTCTAAGTAAACATGCATAGGAGCTGGCTGCATAGATCAATTCAGATGAACTGTTAGATGATCAGACTGCCATGTTTTAGATATAATTTCAGAGCTCACTACCTCTTGGCTCAATCCAACATCAATATGGTTTCTGAATACGAATGATGGGCAGGTCTTTGTACCCTGTGTTAGTAATTTTGAGAACCTTCCAGGTTATTGGAATAGGAAAAAAAACACATGAAGAAGCCACTCCTACTCAAGTTTATTGAGCAATACATCCTATTGGTTTCAACAGGAGTTAGTGCATAGGAATAAGTCTAACTGAAGAGAATTTCGTAATGAGTAAACAGACATAGGGTCAGAGTGCTGGACAAAGGCAGTATGAGGCTTGTGGGGTGGAGGTGGCTGCAGAAATGGAAAGTTTGCAGTCATCTAGGCACCTGTGTGATGTATATTGGTCCTATGGAAAAGAAGACATCTATGCTTGTTTTTACTTTATCCCTCTCATACTGTAGTGCTCCTATTGTGAGTGGTTTGCTTTTTGACCCTTTGAAGAGCAAAAGAAAATCAATAGAGAAATTGCAGCTCCTGCAAAATGCTGGTGAGGAGAATGTGCTATCAAACAAAATATTATCCTCCAGCTATTGGAAAAATATTAGGTTGATATTTTTATTACAGAACTGAGAAGCAAAACAACAACAACCCAAACCCCACTTGCTATCAAGAAATAATGTGCAGTGAAACCATTCTGGCTGATTATCTGGAAAAGCAGAGAATTCTAGCAGGGAGGAGGGTAAAAAATGATATACTCAAGCTGGAATGAGTACAAATCAACCAAAATAACCCATTTTTTATATAATGGATTGTTCAATACCATGGCTTAGTTTCAGCTGGTTATCACCCATCAACATACAGAGAGGAGTATTTTAGGGAGCTTTGAGTGATTTTCTTCACAGGGCTGGCTCTAGGATCTGTGGGTGGGACATGCAAGAGACCTACAACATCCCCCCAACCACTCCTCTACTCATGCCACTGCAGCTATTTGGGTGTTGATGATCGCTTCCACTGCCTCCACCTTTCCCCAGGAGGAAACTGGGCTGGCTGCAGCAGCTATGTGTTCCCCCTAACTAAGAAAAACTGGGGTGGTCTCCCATTTCCTGATGGGTGGAAGCTGGCTGCTACATGCTCCTTTATGTACTTATCCATTTAAACTGTAGATTTATATCTTGCTTACCAACTGGAGTCCTTAATGAGACCCACAACATTTATACAGTGTAGTAGAGAGATTAACAACCACACACTTAAAGAAGACAAAATAAAATTAGTCCGCCTGGAGCAGGAGCAGACACCTGGTGCTGTCTTTGCCTGCCTGCCTGCCTGCCTCTCCTGAAAACCTTCCCACGGGACTTTCCCACACTCCTTTTGGCCCCACTAATAGGGTGGCCTACTTTACCGAGGACGGCCCTGTGTTTAAAGATGTCCTCTAGTTAAAGGCTGTCCAGTCTGTGAAGAAAATGACTTTGAGACTGGCCTGCTCTGCAAGAGGAGTCACCTGGCAGAAAGCATGGACCTTGGAGTTCAAGGGAGGGATTGATGGTAGAAGGAGGAATGTTTTGAATAGTTTCTGTTCTGACTATCTTGAGAAGTGCCGGCCAAGGTCATCCAGATGGCCCGCGCTAACGAACTTCAGCTGTGGGGAAAATAGGGAGGGCTGGTTTCCATGGCAAGGGGGCCTGGCCTGAGTAGGGTAAAAAAACAACTGCTTGGATGCAGTCCGGCATCTCTTCAGGGCAGAGGCTTTGCCTGAAGATGATCTCCGCTTGGCTGGATTAAGTTGGGTGTTAGTTAGAAGTTTTATTGTTTTATAACCTGCTTGGTTTGGGGTTTGCTTGACACTTTTAAGAGTGTGATTAATTGGGGTCCTAACTGTTTTATTGCTTCTGGTTTGTGCTGCTAAACCTTAACCTACCTCATTTCCTTCCAATTCCCCCCTTCCTTTTCCTTCCCTATGAATCTATTCCTATTTTACCCTTCTGCTAGCTTAATGTATTCTGAATTGACCAAGGCCTTAACTTAGAATAGTGTGTGAATAAAACCTGCTTTGGTCCTTAAACCTTTGTGTAGTTATTTCCAGCTTGGGCTCAATCCAGCTTCGGAAATGGGACTGGGTGGCGGGGGGGGGGGGGGGGAACGATCCGCCACGGCAAAGAACAGGCTTGGGTTTCTTTGACATAGTCCAAATCCAATTTTAAAATAAAGAACCATAAAGAAGGGAGGGAACAGTTTGAAGGTAAGCACCTGGACAATAGCTGGCTGAACAGGCACACAGCTCACCTGGTCGCAGTCTTTCCTACCATGGCCAGATGAATTGCATTTCTATTTAAATTATAGGAATGAGTTCTATACATATGTAAATAAATCTGCACCTTTATTTTTTTATTTTTTTATTTTGGTGTTGCCTAAGTTGTCCCGTGTCCCCTCCGAAGTGACGATCATATCAATTCTAACAGGGGCAAAATAAGTGTAAGAGAGTCATGGGAAATGAGACCTGCATCAGTATCCCATAAATAACATCTCTTTTGGCATCTGCGTCCTATTTCTGGCACACATACATACACGCCCTGCAGCATATAGATCGCCACACATACTAGTCAGCAATCTTCATACAGGGTATCTACTCATGCAACTAAAATATCTCTGCATGAAGGAAATCTGATTTCTCAAATAACACACACTTTAAAAGCGTCACTGAAAAAGGAAAGACAGGTAGTATGAACACATATTACAGCCTATATTAATATATGCGCATACACATTTTTAAAAAATCACAGAGAGAGATAACAAAGATAGAAAGACTAACAACAGAGTATTCAAAATATATTTTGAGCTAAACATTTCAGCTTCCATCCTCATATATAACACGATTTGTGTTGTGTTCTTAAATAATATGTGCGTATATATACTACTTAAGTTGTTAGCCAATTACACAGCAAAGTGCATCGTCCTCAAGATAATAAACATGAGAATTATTTGGAAAATGCAACCAATTTTCCAGAGAATCCATTGCCAGATAATGTAGGAAACAAGTTACCTCTTCCAAAGTGGTATCAGAAATACCATAGCCAGTCACGTGGAGATCGTGAAGGTTTTCATCCAAAGTCTGGAAAAGGCCTTTAAAGGAGCCCTTATCAGCCTCTGCTGGGATCATATAGGTCAGCTCACTCCCACTGTTCTCTTTCAGAAATGCTTGTGGTATGTAGGCCTGAACCAGAGATGTGATACGAAGGGTAGCTCCAGAGTCTTCAACTGCAAATAGAGAGGGCTACACAACAAAGAAAAAGAGCATAGAAGATTATATATCCTATCAGAAGTATTGTGGGAGGGGGAGGCTGGATTATAAATATTAGGTTTAATGATGCCTTCAAGTAAGCGAACAAACACATTCTTATAAGCAGGGTTGTGTGTATTGTACACAAAACATCTGCTAATCCAAATTCTGTGCCATGGAAAGCTAAATCCTGCTACCTGCATATATTATGCAAATGAAGCATATTTTCCCCTTATTTTTGTAGTTAGCTTATTTTCTAGCTCTTTATACTCCAAAAACAAGCTTGAGAGTATCTTTGGAGAACACCTGGTAAATTTTAGAAGCCAAAATGGTTGATCAAGTCCCCAAAATATACCCCCATTAAAATTTTGAGGTCCAGTATTGGATTAACATAATAATTTGGGTAGACATTCTGATTCTTGTGCGAAACTTTTTTAGGAGCTATTTTCAAAATGGCGGACAGTTTTCTTTAGGTCGCTAGTTTTCGTCAACCACAGAAGTTACTATCTTGTGTTTGGTATCAAATTATAGGTTTCCAGGGTCAAGGAGTTCAAAGAATATGTTATTTTAATTGTTGGAGTACTTCTTCCCCCATTTTCCAAGATGGCGCTGAAATGTCTCATTTTCTCATTTACTTGAAAAATCAACTTACAAATGTGATTTTGGCTTCAAACTATAGGGTTTTTTGGGGTCAAGGAGGTCAACATGGCATTAATTTTGGTGGAAAGGCTGTCCTTCCACCATTTTTAAAAATGACATCAAAACATTTATTGATATACGCAATCATATTTAATGGGTTCTTCCCTTTTCGCACAAGAATCAGACTGTCTACCCAAATTATTGTGTTAATCCAATCAGCAGAGAAAATCTCTTGACCTCAAAACTTTTATGGGGGTATACTGTGAGGATAGGATTAGGTGGCTGAACAAGATTTCCAGGGGTAGGAACTACTGCTAATTCTTTAGAATAGGAAAACGGTGGGTTTGGGGGGGGGGGGATGTATCCTTTCCTTTCTCCTCTCTAAATCCTCTCTTCCAACGTTGATTTTCACTTTTAAAAAGGCGTCAGAGTGGTTTCTCATTTTCAATGAGGTTCTGGAATATTTTCGAACTAACAGTTGTCCAGAAATACTAATGAGGAAGAGAAGGAAGACAGTGCTGAAGCTAAGCTCGTCTTGTCCCAGGCACAATCTGGAGAGAGAATCGTACGATAGCTACTCTGAGCAACCCAGAGGAAGAGCAAATCATATGCACAATTAAACAATTTAAAAACCTATGTTTTATTACAGAAGCTCTGCAGAAATATCCCTTATCACTGAGAATTAATATACAGTAAACTGACACATGCCTCCTTCAAAAATTTGATGTAAGCCAAAACCATCCAAACGATTGCCTGCCAGTTTTGTCCTGAATGGAAAATTTGTCCAAATCGCGTCAACACCTTATTTTCTCTTGACAAGAGATTTCGGGAAACTGCGTTCCCTGGGCTACTATCAATAATACAATCAAATCTATTCAGCAACCAAGACGTGCTAACTATTGCACTGCCTGACTGTTACTATCTGACTTATAACCAATAGAAGATCCCCAGCAGAAAAGAGGGTTTAACAGAGTTTGCGGAAGGGTGGTGGCAACTGAACCAGGCAATTTTACACAGAACAATCTCCATGATCACGTTTCACGGTTCTTATATAGCAATGTGCCCTGTGTACATCTCACCTTTTTTGTGAAGGTGAGACTATGTCCTTGGCTGTATGTTTCTTTCAGGTAAGATGGTGAACCACAACATCTCAGCTGCCCATGCTGCAGGATGGCAATGTGGTCACTCACTATTTCGGCTTCATCAAGGTGATGAGTGGTGAGGATCACTGTGTGGCCTGTGCCAGGAAAATCAATGCACGGAACTTAAACACATTTGTAAAGCTCACTGATCCAAATCACTCGCGACAGTCATCCAAAACATCTAGGCCATCATAGGTTTGAGCAATGAGATTATTTAGTTCCTAAGCTTGACTGACACAAAGCCCACACCATGAAATCAGATCCTCATGATTCAGAAAATCCCATTTGCCATTCAGTTTGATCTTCTTATACAAGGAACATGTACATACCTGAAAGGTTTGCCCTGTCATCCTTGCCTCTTCCTTTTCCAAAACTTTTTGAAATATAATGCTGCCAATGTACAGTCTAGATCCTGGGGTTCAGGTGGATTCTGATAAAAACAAGACTTGCCTTGCTGGATCAGTTTAAACCAGGGATATGATATCTGTGGCCTCTAGCCTCCCATCCTCACCCCACCAACACCTGCCTTAGTATTAAAGTACTTTTTAAAAACCTTTTGATGATGCCAATGGAAGCTTTTTCTAAAGTCTAATTGATGCCTGGGTGGATTTTCAGCAGGTTCACTACTAGGGAAGGAAGGGTTAACTCTAGGGCTCTGACTGGATCCGAATCCCGAATCTGGAGCGGATCGGGCTGATTCGGACCTCCGAATTCCAGTTCCAGATTGAATCAGGCCTGGATTGGGCTGGATCAGCTCCGCAATCTGGATCCAATCAGGATCCGGTCACAGCACTCCCTCCCACTCTCCCCACTCTCTCTTCCCTCCCTCCCACTCTCCCTGCTTACCTGGTGCCTCCTCCGCATCATCCTCCGCATCGTCCTCCCTCCTCGCTGTGGGCCGGCCACTTTCTCACTCACGCCAGGTGATGATGTCACCCAGCGCAAGTGGGAAAGCAGCCAGCCCACAGCGCGGAGGATGACGACGGCAGGATGATGTGGAGGAGGCAGCAGGTAAGCAGGGAGAGTGGGGGGGAGGGAATAAGGGGGAGAGAGAGAGAATGGGGAGAGTGGGAGGGATTGCTGTGAAAGGACCTGGATCGGGCCTGATCCGATCTGAGTTGGATCGGGCCCAATCAAGACCTGACAGATCGGGATCCAGATCAGATCGGGGGTCTGTTCACAGTCCTAGTTAATTCTACCACTCCATATGATGTGCCCCCCTCAAGAATCCTCCATGCAGCAATGACACTTCTTATTCATGCCTAATTGTTGCATGGGGTCTACCTAGGATGGGAATAGTGAGAGTCTGGATGTGTATGCATGGGTCAGTGGAGGCTGGTGGCTCTGATTCTGGTGGGGCTGTGAATCCATTCTGGGTTTCAGTCAGAACCAGCCAGAACTCTAAAGGACCTACTCAAGGTGCTGGATCCATTTTGGCAGTAGGGCGTAGCACCTTGAATAGCTCCTTTAGAGTTCTGGCTGGTTCTGACTGAAACCCAGAATGGATTCACAGCTCCACCGAAATCGGAACCACCAGGAATGAATGTGCGGTTGTGTGAAGGCATGGATCTTGTATCCATGTTAGCATCCAACACTCAAAAAACAAAATTGTGGAGATGCCACTTGGCTTATTGTGACTAATATCCATTGACAGACATATCTCAATAATTTTGCCTAGTCCTTCTTTTAAAAGGACTGATCCTTTTAAATGGATTAAACAGCAATTGCTTTAAAAGCCTACCTTCTATGCTTAGCTATAGCTTTTCATGTCTGAAAGTTTAATGAACTGCTGTGAGTCATAAGTATATTTGAATAATAATAAAAAATACATGCAATTACATGTAAAAAGATGTAATCTGTGCAAAGGTGACAGGCAATGTCATGAAATGAGAAAACCAATGAATAACGCATTTCAAAGATGACTGAGCTAAGTGGGAGTCATAGGTGGCACTGGCAGAATTTAATAGATCACTTTCTCTTTCCTAAGGAAAGGTTTAGAGCTTGAGCTGGATACCATGAAGATCTCTTTTGCAATACATAGCCTTTGACTTTAAAAAGGGTTAAGTTTGGGGTCCCCCCCCCGCATCACCCCAGGCTCTATTTTCCTAGGGGGGGTCTATATGATGCCACATTGGTAGGTGATTCCCTCCAAACCCCACAGCATAGCTGCTGTGATGCGAAAAGAATAAAGCCAGGCGGCAGGAGGGAGTACAGGCAATCTGTTCAGGAAAAACGGCAGTGCCAGTGGCCGCTCCGTTTGTCAAGGCCACCCCCGGACCTGCATTCCCTTGCTTACTCAATCTGTCCAGAGCTACACCCACCCGGCGCAAAGCCCCCAGACGAAAGACATAACAGTGACCTCAGGACAAAAGGGAAAGTCACAGTAAATCGACACTTTGAAAACGTACAGTTTTTTGTAGGGGAGAAGTCCAATGTGGCTGCATGTTGGCAGCTGCATCATACAAACAATGCAGCGCCACTGTGCAGCCACTACAGGGTTAATAGGGTGTATAGACACACCCCTAGCCTAGCTCACTTCTAGTATCAGAGCTAAGCTAAATATTGTTTCTCTAACTGATTTGTTGTTTTTGTTTTTACTGGCCTCGATGTTATACTGTTAAGACCAGCCTGGCTTGCAGCTGTTATGCAAGTGAAGGATTTCTAAAATTGCCAGATGATGAGAGAAAAACACAGGCTAGACTGATTTTTAGCTCCATCAGATGAGTGTTTTGTTGCACACTCATTACTGGGCACTCACGGATTTTTGTGGGTCCATCTCACAACATCGTCTACCTCCCACGTGCCTCCCGCCCCTTCTGGCCTTCTTCGCCCGACAAAAACACACACACACCAGTAAGTCTGACTTATTTTTAAAGACAGAACTTGCCGCTCTCTCTTGCTGTGTGCAGGAGGAGCAGTGGGATCAAAACGGGCCACTCAATGGGCCACGGGCAAATTGTTTACTTCCTCTTTCAAAGGAGGAAGTAATGAGGGACAAACATAGCCTGACGGTCACCTGACCTGCAGAAATCAGGAGCTGAAGCTTTTCATGGCATGGAGATAAATGTTATCACCTAGTAAAAAGGTTGAGTAAGCCCGCTGAGACTCCCCTTGATTTGACTTGGGGATTTCCAAAGCTCTTTCCACCACCAAAATGAGGATGAGGCCAGAGAGGATCGCAGTGCCAAAGAGAGTGCTCAGATTACCCTGCCTCCTCAGCTCCTCTGCCCTCCTGCCATCCCCACCTCCTGTGTCCAAAACGCACACTCTCCCTCTTCTTGTTGCCTGCTTCTTCAAAGCATGAGTAGCAGCAGCAGCAGCAGCAAGAAGCAATGGGGTGGGTTCTCTCCCCGTCCCATCTATCACCTCCTCCCTTTCCCCTCCATCAGTGCCTTGGGTCAGAAATGCTGGACATGATACATTCTGGGTGCATCATTCATTTAAAGCTATTGTAATGCTGGGGCCCTTTAAGGGTTCAACAAGTACAGCGCCCGGTCTCCATCACCCTTCATCACACTATTAGCCAGGTTGCCCTGCTAGAGCCATTGGGTGCTGGAGCCTTTAAATGTACAGCTGTGCTGATTTTACAGCAAAGCTCATATTCAGCAGTTCAGGGGTCTCTGGGTGGGAGTGAGAGAAAGAAACATTCTGAAGTTGGGCAATGGGCGGATGGCAGATGGCGAATATCTGAGAAATTTCAAGGTTGGCTTACTTTAGCATAATCCATGATGGCTGAGGGTCCTCCCCCCCCTCTTTTTTTTCTTAGAGAGATAAAGCTTATATGGTTTCAACCAACATTTACAACAAGCACCTCTCTTTTTCAGTTTAAAGCGGACCTCTCCTCTTGAACAATGAGTCTCTCCACAAGGCACTATTCATTCTCCGCCGTGTTTCCTGGGGCGTTTCCAGGGAAGAATGTCGAACCCCCAGGAATGGTACTTCATGGGGCAGGAATGGTACCTCAGGGGGTGCCTCACTGCATCCGTTCCTAACAAGTGACAACGTTTTCCCAGTCCTTCGGAACACAGCAGGGGAGGAATGATACCTCCCAGCGACCATCATAGCTCACAAGAAGGAGATATAAAAAGCCTTTCTGAACATTTCTCCAGAATTAACCCCACCCCCACCCTCCACACACACAGTGTGGCAGCTTTTATCTCCCCATCCACTCCACTTTAGTTGGTTGTGTGTGAAAATCTATGGGGACCTGTGGGAGGGGAATTTTCACCTAGCATTATGAATCACCTACCGAGAACCACCATGTCCAGCATTTCTGATCACGGTGGAGAGGAGGGGGGAGGTAGATGGAAGGGAAAAAAGGCATCCCTGTGCTACTTCTACTAGCTCCCCTTCTCTGACAAAGTAGACAAGGCAAGAATGGGAAGGAGGAAGGGTGCATTGGTCAGTGAGGAATGGTGAGGATAGCTGAAGGGGAGGGTGCGGCACTTGGATTTTGAGCAAGTGGGAGAGGCTGTTTGAAGGTTGGAGGGCTTACATTCATTTGGGCTCGGGTCCACCCAAACTCCCTGGATTTGGTTCTGAGCAAGGCTTGGACAACTCTTGCACCATTTTTATCTGCGAAAGCCGGCACATCAAGATGCCGTTAAAAGCAGAACTACAGGGAACCATGATAAAGTTGCCATCCCTAAGGCTTGCCCATCAATTTAGCCACAGACTGGGAAAAGCTTTGGTAACATAATATCTGCAGGGCCAGGCCACCATTAAAGACACTGGAGAGTGAAAAGGGAAAAGTTACAAAACCACACAATGTATCCATGATCAAAGATTTTAAACCACACAAGTATTTAATTGGGGGAGATGGGATCATTCTGACCCATCTCTGTTTGAAATATTGTGGCATTTCCCACCCACCCAACAAGTAAGGCGTCCAGCTGCAAAGGAGGTTGGCAATTCTCTATCTTTAACAGTTGTGTAGAAAAGGGGAAATTCAACCAATGCAACTCCATCAATCCTTATAACACGCTGCACCTGCAGAAATGTTCCTCTCATCTACACAGCCATGAATTAGATATGAGCCTCATCCTCCTTTGCTTTCGGTCATGTTAAAACTAAAGACCAAACTTGAAGTAGCTGTAGGAGCCATCTTTGTTTGTTCATGTGCCTGAACCACGCACTTAACGTAGGCTGTGGGGAGCTGGGTTTAATATCAAAAGGTGTGCAGGAGAAAGGAGAATGGACCACACCCCGGTCTATCACCCTGAACATTCTTCTGCCAGACTGGCTTACTTCTGTAATCTGTCCTAGGCTTGGGGCGAAAGAGGTTGGGTGACAGACAGCAGGGATGTAAGATGGGGGTGGAGAAGAGAGGGTTCAGCCACCTCACCTCCAGGCCCATTTTGACTTTAAAATTAGGCAGAGGGCAGAAACATGGCTGCCCCCATGGAGGAGGCATGTTCTTAACAACTTGCCTGGGAGCCGTTGCAGGCTAGCCACTTTTGTGAGTTTATTCACAAGAGACCAACATTCAGAAACATGAGAAGCTGCCTTTATATCGAGTCAGATCATGGGTCCATCTAGCCCAGTGTTGTCGACACTGACTGGCAGCAGCTCTCCAGGGTTTCGAGCTGGATTCCTTCCTTGCCCTAACTGGAGATTCTGGGAATTGAACCAGGGACCTTCCGGTATGAAAAGTAAATGCTCTAAAATTGAGCTGTGGCCTGTACTTTAAATGTGTGATGATGCACATACTTTCCGTCTTTTGGAACTATCCATGACATTTCATGTATGTGCATAAAAATGTCAACCTCACAAATCCAAAGACAGGGCTTCACAGGACCTGAAATGTCCCCGTGACTGCCGGATATCTAGGGCTGGAGACAAATGCTACCAGAATAATCATATTGATTTCCTACCTGCTCTGTACTTGAGCAGAATATCCCAGATGTCACGCCGTGAACATGGGTCTACACCACTGGTGGGCTCATCCAGGACCACAGTCTTTGAGTTTCCAATGAAAGAAATGGCAATGGAAAGCTTTCTCTTCATTCCTCCCGACAGGGCTCCAATATGTTTGTACTGGTGCTGGAATAATCCCACATCCTTCAGGGCTCTTAAGGAATAATGAACATAGATCAGAAAACCTTTGGACAACCTGCGCGTGTTCAGAGCAGCTGCATGACTGATCTCATCCAAGACCAAAATGTTCTAGTTGTGAAATTATGAGTTGTGAGTGAGCACAGAAAATTATGGTGGGCAACTTGCTTGCAATGGAGGCTTCATCAGGACTACAACATGAGCTGGAGGGCCACAACTCATTCGCAAATGTGTGATGTAGCTCATTCTATGCTTTCCATGGAGGTTGCGTATCTCAACCTGCAGCTGGTAGAGAGGTTGGCCTTATTCCTGTGAAAGTTTGCCTGCCAGCCCTGCTGCTAGTAGACACACACAGCACTGGTATACAGACACTACAGACACTGGGAGCTGCACACACAGAAGAAGGTTTTGACATTTGCCAGGTATAGCATGAGTAAAGGCTTTCTGGCTGCCTACATGTCGGAGTGAGTTATATCTAAATTAACTCCCAGTCCATTTGTTTCTATGGTGCCTCACTGCCTTCTTGCTGCAGACAAACACAACAATTCTCTTGGAAGGTTTTTATAGAGTGCAGAACTCCTTATCATCTTCTCTATCACATTTCATTCTGCTTCAGATAATCTTCTTACACTGAATACAGCCTTTTGCCTAATACACATGCAGAGGATGTGTTTTTTCATTTCTAGGTTTTCAAAAACATTGCCTTATTTGGGAAAAGAAAGCAACCTCTTAATTGTTGGAGGAAAACTCTCTGTAGATATAAGTACGAACGCTGGCACCATTAGCCCCGGATCTGGAGGCAGAAGACAGAGACAGGAAGCAACATCCCACTTGTGAGGGGAAACACTTCAGTGGCGAGTGGCAGGCTGCTCATCCAAAGCACCTGCTGGGTTGACTGCACTGGAAGACATGTCTGGTTGCCAACTTCAGTTTCCCAGAATGACTCTAGGCCCCACGTGGGACAAAGAGGCCCTCTGGGAAATTAAGGTGCTGGTGGCTACATGTGTCTGCAGCTGGATTGCAGGTGTGTTGCTGAGTAGCACACCTGCTGCTTCTGAACTGGTTGTTGTTGTTGTTGTTGTTTTAAAAAAGTGAGCAGAACCCTTTCCAATTCCAGATGCCACCTGAAAAGCAGGGAATGGAGGTGGGAGAAAATCGAAAAGACCATGGTGGTTTTGGCATTCATCTCATTATTCCTTCCCCCTCCCAACTTACCAGATAGCAGACCCAGTATTGGGAAAAAGGCGAGATTAATAATAATAATAATAATAATAATAATAATAATAATAATAATAATAAATAGCATTGAGACAAGAAAGGTTTTTTTTTTCTTTTTTCAAACACACTCCAGTGCATGTCTGGGCACTACATTTACCACCCTTTTTATTTTTATTTTTTTAGAAAGAAAGTTTCTCTCTCTCTCTCTCTCTCTCTCCCTCCCTCCCTCTCTCTTCAAAAATCAGCTACAGAGTGGTGGTTGCTCAGGGAAGGGTCTGCCCAGCCCGCTCCATCCACTAGCTATGTGCGCCCATGCTTGGATGACAGCATGCACTACCGCTGCCATGCTACCAATGTTGTTTCTTAAAGAAAAGGAGAAGAAAAAAGAACCCCCTTCTTGACACCATCTACTAAGTTATGGGGAGAAGAGAGTGACACATTTCCAGAATGGTTGATGACAGGGAAAAAGCTAAGCCGATGAGGGGAAGTTGCCCAGATACAGTGGGGCAGCAGCTATGGAGAGGACAGGGCAACTCAGTGCAGCAAGTGGCCAACAGCACACCTTGTCCAGACCCCCACCTCCAAACCTAGCAATGCCACTGAATGCAAAGAACTCAGTAAGAAAGACTGTGTGCTCAACCTGCTAGAAAAAGCTTAAGAAATATCTTTTTAAAAGCCAAGCAAAAGACCTCTACCCTTAGACCACTGCATAAAGAATTAAGCTGCTTATGTATAAGCAAAGCCAAATTAATCACCATCTGGTTTTGCAAAAAAACACATCAACCCTGTTCAGACAACATGCTAAGCCACATTGGTTAAGCATTTTGAATTAAACATTATGGCTTAGTGTGTCATGTGACTTATGACTTAGCATGTCACTACGATTTACACGCCCACTAACCATTTGCTGCAAAAAGGGTTAGCGGCCTAACCAGGGCTTAGCATGTTGTCTGAACAGGCCCATCTTGTCAATTTGCCAAAGTTAGTTCCTTTTAAACTTCTCTAGATTAGAAGAAAAAAAACCCTCAGGTTTCTTTTTCACCAAGCTTGAAATTTAGGCCATCTGTACTTCTAATACAATCCTAAGGAGGGAGTTCCTACCTTAAAACATTCTTTACCTATTTCTCTGGGACCTGTTCAGACTTCCCGTCTTCCACTGCAGTATCTTCACTACCTTCCTTTCCTATCATTGTCAACAGCTAATGTTTTTAAAATACCTACTAGGCACTGTACATGAATAAAAGATGAACAAGCTCTTGCCAACAGCCACACATTCCACGTTGAAACATCAAACAAAAGGGAAGGGAAGGTGGAAGGGGGGAAAAGAAATCTGTACATTAGCTAGGCGAAGCAAAGGAATGGTAGAATGAAGATAGCAGAGAGACTAGGAAAAAGGAAGTAACTTAACATGGTAGAATTATATTCAAGTAGCAAATGCGGGAGAGAAAAAATAACTTTTGGATCATTTCTTAACAGAAGACAAAGAGGCCTGGCAGATTTCCAAAGGAAGAGAATTCTATGTACAGCAAGGTTGGCAACTTGTGGCCCTTCAGATTTCATTGCGTTGGACTGCAATTCCCATGTGCGCTCACTAACATAGCCAATGGTGAGGGACGGTGGGAGATGCAGTCGAACCACATCTGGAGGGCCAAGGATTGCTCACCTCTGATGTCTAGTGAGCAGCAACAGAAAAAGAAAGAAATTGATTGCTGGGGCAATGGAGAGGATGAGAAAGATAACAGAGGAAGAGCAGCCGAGAAAGAGCTACCTGTACAGTCCAGTTTGCAGTTCTGAGGGAGGACCAAGCTTCAGCAATATTATTCAATCTGCTCCTAACCTGTAAGGCTTTCCCATCTCCCTCTCAAACCAGGAGTCCTGCTGGGGGCCCTGTGACATCTGGGGTTGCCAGCCGTCACTCTATGTCAGAGCATTCCCTCATAGTTGGTAATACGATGTCACAGGAGGCAGGTATTTGTCTGGGTAGATACGTCCATCACAGCCACTTGGCATTCTCCCCTCTGAAACCCCTGGGTTTTTAAGCCCACTGGTCTCTCCCAAGGCCTCTGGCCACTTGAACTTCTAGGACCAAGACCGACTTTGCCTCTTGATCACCACTTGCCCGGGCTTCTCTGGCCCTTGCTTCAGCACCTCCTCACCCTTTCCTACTTCTACTCCTGCTCTCTCTGCCCCTCATCTCCAGGTCTGGACAATCCTGCATCCCAGAACTGTCACTTCCAGGTAGCTGCAGCCATGGCCAAATCCTCTGGCACAGGAATGGATGGAGAGTGCCAGAACTGTTAAATCTTCTCCACAAGGCCATATGAACAACAGATCCCTTGCACCCTCACTTTGAGATAGTGGCTGGCTTTGAGAAACCATGGCTTAAACTAGAGGTGGGGGACCTGTAGCCTTCCAGATGTCCTTGGACTACAACCCCCATCATCACTGGCCATTGGCTGTGCTGGCTGGAGCTGGTGGGTGTTGGAGTCTAACAATATCTGGAGGTTCACATGTAGCCCATCCCTGGCTTTAAACATTGAACTGAATAGCACTGGGGGGGGGGAGAACGGGGGGCCTGCATCACACTACTTTTCAATAAAGTTTGTAGCAATCACCAACCTACTGACTTGCTGATGCAACTGCCTCCTCGTCCAGAAAGGGGCCTTCACAGACCCATAAAGAAGCAGATGTTCCTGAACGCTCAAAGTGTCAAACAGCACGTCATATTGAGGACATACTCCCATCTCTGTCCTAATGGCAGCAAGTTCTGTCTCCATATCCCTCCCATTGATGATAATGGAACCAGAGCTAGGAGGGTATAGACCTGTCAGCATTGATCTGAAATAAAGAAAATAAATCATCAGGGATGACCTCACCAAAAACTGGCACTGGGTTGGAGCATTTCAATTAGAGCTGGATAAATCCAACAGTTCCGAAATCTCCCAATTTCTCATTTTCCCCAATCTTAAATTTGGTTTGTCCTAGACTTTGGGATTTTTTTTGTTTTGATTCGCACAATAATTCATAAACCTTTTTGTGCACATTTCTCCTAATACATGTGTTTTTGCCTAACATGCACATTTTTGCAAGCGGTTTTCCTTATATGATGCATATTTGAAACATTATGTTCTCTACTTCAGACATTTTTGTATGTATTTTTATTATTATTATTATTGCAGAAGCACATTGTAAAATTCAGAAAAGTGTGAATTTAGAAGGATAACTGAGTTTCGGTTCACATAGTGGTTTGAAAGTACAAAATTCAATGTAAGTGAACAATTTTCTCCTCCATCCCTAGTTTGAATGCTTTAAACAACCAACCAAACAAACAAACAAACAAACGACAATGCAGTTTCTGAGTTAACCAAAAAATAAAATTCCTCAGGTTCAGGTACAACGGACTGAATACTGCAAAGACAGTTGAAGTCTGTGAAATTTTGCCTCAGTCCAAGCTTGAATTCTTACCCACTCTAAGATCTGGGGAGAAGGTAAGCTATAAAACAAAATATATCCTTTAAAAGTAAGGCTGAGCTGAAACAGGAGTCCCTTTTTTTGCAAAATAGGAACATTTGTTTCAGTATTCTTTGCGGGGGGGGGGGGGTACACAAATGGGGACAAAAGCATCCACCACCTGCAAAAAGTGACAACTGCTATTTTAAAGGAGGCAATCTGTAGCATGACACCCAGGACACTTCTCTCTTTCTCTTGGGGAGTACTTTCCAAAAAGAGAAAAGATCATGATTTCCCTGCAAAAGTTTGTTTGTTTGTTTGTTTGTTTTCCCCTCAGGGGTCACTGCTCTTTCAGAGAGTATTCCATGCCATGCCCCCAAAATGTCACCTTTCACTGAAAAAATAATGAACTGCGCGGCTATGCCATGAAGCCCGATTTAAATTTGTTAACAGCAGCAAAGATGATAATAGCCAAGAACTGGAAAAATAGAAAACCAAAATTGTTTCTAAAGACTGGTTTACTAAAGTCTGGTAAATCGCACAATTATTGAAAATCGGTGAAGTAGTCAGGTTGAGAGATGCCAGATAACAGATCCCCAAATTTACAGAGGAATGGAAGCCTTTTATTGAATACTGGGAAAATAATCATGACAGAGAAATTAACATATATTCGTGTTTTGCTATTTAATAAATCATTGGCGTTGGAAGAAATGTGAAACTTGATCTTATGTATTATGTAATCTATTTAGTTTATTTTATATTCTTGAATGTTTTGTGTGTGTTATGAGAATTCAGTCTATTTGATGCTAAATTTACTTAACTCACTTTATGTGGTGTTATGCTTTTGTTGAGTAGTTAAAATAATTGATTGTGTATAATGATTGTGTTGCATAACAGTGTGTCATAATATTTTTCATTAAAATAAATAAATAATAATAATAATAATAATAATAATAATAATAAATTTAAAAAAGCTTACTGACTTTCTTATAAGAAGCAAGATAAATTCATGGGTTTCTCTTCTGCAAACTGGCTTTTTGTTGGGACCTCATCAGGTTGCATTCAGTACAGTTTTAGACTGCACAAATCAGTAACATAGATTTGAATTTTCAAATTTGTTGAACTCCTGTTGGGCTATGATCTGAATGCATACTGAACCAGCCAAAGAACAGGGATGCACACAAATCTCTAACACAGGAATGTCGAACCTGACCCAGTCTGAGGGCAAAATTCAATTCCAGACAATTGGGGGGGGGGTTGTATTCCAGTGGTGGGAGGAGCCAAAGGCAAAGGGGGAATGGCCCAAAATACTAAAAATGCCAGCGTATTTTAGCTTCAAGTTCTTACTGCCAGCAACTGAGCCTTAGAAGAGGCATTTCAGTGTTTTAGAAAGCGGGGGAGTGCAAAAGCTGGGAACCCATCAAATGATCAACGGTCAGGGGAAAGGTGAAGGGGCATGGCCATTGAGGGGAGCCCCAGAGGGCTGGTTTGGGACCCCAAGTGGGCCAAATGTGACCTGTGAGCCTTAGGTTCGAAAGCCCTGCTCTAGCAAAAGATGACTGCCAAAAGTTACCTCGTTGTAGTTGAATAAAACAGTTCTGCGAGTCTTCCCTAAATGTCTATAATATATAGACTCTATACGGTAGAAGCAGAGAAAAGACTAAATTACATTGGGTAGGATCCAAAGAAGGGCACAACTAGCTCTGTATCCCCAAGGGGATTTGGGGCATACATCTGAAACTATGGGGACTTTCAAAAGCAGTTTGTGATCTCGATTGGGGATTGGATGTTCAAAGACAGAGTCAAACCTCCCACTGTATTTGGCGCACTTGAAGTAGCTCTTTGGAACCTGCCCATTGTAATCATTAATACTGTGGTATAAGTGTTGTCCTTAATACCTAGATTTTCAAACTGTGAGGCAAGCCCCTTTGGGGGGGGGCATGAAGTGTGTGGGCATGTGTGTGACAGAGAGATGTGTCAGCGGAAGGGGGGAGGGGGAGAGAGAAGAAACTAAGGCATACGCTAGCTTTCTTCCTGAGTTTAGCAACCATCATATTTTTCCTGTGAAGAGGCAGTAAAACCCCAGCATCAAACATTTGGAGCGGGATACACATTTGCACAGAAAACAAGAATCTGGCAGCGGGCAAAGTCTCTCTCCTTGAAATGCAGCTTTAGGCAGTACATGACTAGATGCAAGGATTCCATGCAAGTACCCATGAAACCGATGGTGTGGGAGTTTTGGGGGCCCTGAAGTTAAAATTGATTTCAGGGGGTAGAGTTCTAAAAGTTTGAGAAACACTGACCTATATGAACTTTTTTCTTAATGAATGCCAACGCGAATGCATTTCTAGTACACTTTGCCCAAAAAAAGACCCAGTTTTCCAAGTCCAGGAAAAGTCTTTCACAATAAAATCATCATCATCATCATCATCATCATCATCATCATCATCGGGCACCCAGTGTTTTCTTCAGCCCAAAGTGCCTTCATACGTTATAGTTAGATCAGTGGTGTAATTCCCATTAGGCAGCTAAATTCCTGTAGCCAGAAGTACTGTTAATCAAGCAGAATAAATCTAGTATCTAGCTCATTATTAGTAATTTATGCACCTCGGGAGAAACAGAATCAAGGGTGGAAGAAAAAAGAACATTTTAATATTTCAGCAACACAAAAATCAGAAAAGTTATTAACTTTTTAATGAAACTACCTTTAAAAAATGTTTCTGAGAGGGATTTTCATTTTTTGCTATAGCTTCTCATAATCATATCCCTGAGGTGCAAAGTCGGTGTGCCTGAAAACTAAGTTCCTCGCTCAGCTGTGCACAAGAAAACTAGAAAAAGAGGTACCAGTCATATTCCTTCAAACATGGTTTGACTCATACACTGGGAAGCAAAACTGATTAATCCATCACCTCCCAGCTTTCCTTCTAATTTTATGTAATTGTTGTATGTGATTTTTTTTTTTAAGGATTGCTGTTGCAAAGATGTAATAACTATCAGAGGAAGTCACATATTGGCAATAATAAATAAAACATGCTAAGTGATTGCTGGGCCATGAAAGCAGTTCCAGATACGCAAGGAGGACCAGTTCACATGACAACGCAGCCCCAACATGAGCCTCTCGCAAGCATGTGGATCATGCTTTCCCAAAGGCCACATTGCTGTAAGCCAATGCCTTCACACTGGGGCTGCAGGATCACAGCAGCTCCCCAAACTAAATTGCCATGATTTGGCAGCTTTGTATAGTCTCCACATGGAGGTCCTACTTCATACAAATGGTTCTTCCACAGAAAGCTGGCTCAGCTGCTGTCAGCCCTCACCCACCCCAATCCCAAGGTCCTTGAGGGTGGGGCCACCAGGTCATATGAATTGACCCAAAGACAAATAATAGATCTACAGTATAATCCTATGCATCTCTATTCAGAAGTAAGTGTGGTTCAGTTCACTGGTGTTAGTGATAGATGAATCTGTCCATTTCAGCCTCACTCAGTTTCTCATTTTTCCAATCTTAAACTTGGTTCATCCCTTGAGTTATTTATTTATTTATTTCCTGCCTTTTTTCTTCTTTAAGGAACCCGAGGCAGCACACATTATCCCCCTCTTCTCCATTTTATCCACACAACAACAATCTTGTGAGGTAGGTTGAGCTAAGAGTCTATGACTGGCCCAAAGTCATCCAGTGGGCTTCCATGGATGAGTGGGACTAGAACCCGGATCTCCCGACTCCCAGACTAACACTCTAGCTGCTATACCACATTGGCTTTTTCGATGTTGCATGTAAGTTTTTTGCCCATTACTCGTAATAGATGCATTTTAACCCGATTTTACTGAGTATACACATTTTTTGCAGTTTCCCCTAATATAACACATTTTTAATGTTATTTTCACAAATATATGCATCTTGGTGTGCTGTTCCCCCAAATATACATATTTTTGTGTGAATATTTTTACTGGAGACCTACCTACATTACAAAATTCAAAGATGGGTGAATGTTGAAGGATAACTGAGTTTGGGTTTTCAGACTGGTTTCAAAATACAAAATCAGGTAGCTTAGTGTTAAAATGCAAAACAAACACATTTCTTCCTCAGCCCTAATTGGGACTCACTTACTCATACATAAATGCTTATAGGATTGCAGCCATGGTCATTTGTATTTTTTATGAAGCTAAAAAAACATAAAGGGATTTCGTGACAATGTCACATGAACTCTCCCCCCCTTATAGTTCCATCTCTAAGCATTTTTATTTATTTATTGCATTTCTATACCACCTAATAGCTGAAGCTCTCTGTGCAGTTCACAAGATTGGGCTCGAAAGTAAGTCCTGCTGATTACAGTGGAAATAGCATCTAAGTATGTGTGATTAGGATTGTAGTAACTGGGCAACTTACTCCAAAGTTAGTACACCTCTGTTTGGGCTGTATGTACCACTTCAGATTATAGGTACTAGGGGCTCACATGATGGAATGTTCCTCCATGAAAAAATATTCCTACACATAAAAAAACTAGCAATTTCAGGAGAAGGCTAGGCTAAAAACCTGTCCTCTGACATCTAGTTGTCTCTGTGTATGAAGAGTTTGGCAATATTTTTATATGGGAAAGGCATTCAATCAAGTGAGCTTCTCATCTGCAGTCCAAACTGGTACAGTCCAAATGTGGGTTTACCATCTCTGTGAGAACTAGAGGGGTACTGTATATTGGATTCATTTTCTATAGCATTTCATGCCCCATGGACTCTGCAGAAACACATATTAATTTGGCTGACTCAGTATCTTTCTCACCATAAGAAACCGTGTTTGGAAATCAGGAGGAACGACAGTGTACTGCAGCAACCAGAATAGTGGGCTTTCATTGGGGAGACCAGGGTTCAAAACAAAAAACCACCCCTGCTTAATGATGAAGTTTGTTGGGGATGACCTTGGAGAAGACATCAGTGTTGTGTAGTGGATAGAGCCAGTGTGGTATATCAGTTAGACTGTTGGAATGGGACCCAGTAGATCCAGGTTCTAGTCCCCCACTCCGCCATGAAGCTCACTGGATGAATTTGGACCAAATCTCAGCCTAACCTAATAAATTGAAGAGACAAAGTCTCAGGGTGTTGAATATATATATTGTCTTCCTTGAAGTAGCCCAATGCATTTAAGCCCTGTATCATATATATGAGCCTTCTTCATTGGTCAATAGTTCTAAAACGTCTGCGGAGATCTCTGAAAAAGTTGTGCTTCTATGACGAATCCTAAGCTCTTTGGAGAAAGTGTGGAATACCAGTGTGAATACCAAAAGATGAGGGGCCTTGTTTCCCAACACACAAATCACACTCAGAAAGCTAATCTGTGAAGCTAGCACCCTGTTGCAAAACAATGAATGAACATACATGACTGTTGTCTTTCCAGCTCCATTTGGGCCCAGGAGAGCTGTGATCTGATCTTTGTAGAAAGTAAGGCTGAGATCTTTAATGGCAATCTTGTGGTTCTCACTGAATTCTTTAGTAAGTGACATCAGCATAACACCTACTGGGGCTTCCTCTTTGCTATACCTTTTCTGCTCCTTTGAAAGGGAACCTGAAACAGTGAAAATATAAGGATTTGGAGAGAAACAACAGAAGGTCTTACAATGAACGTAGGGTCTGTAGCGCACTATATAAAATGAAGATTAAGAAGTACAATATTATAAAATGAAGGACTAAAGTTATAATAATACATGGTGACTGCAGACCCATTCATGACTGTCAAATATGCATGGATACTTGAAAAAAAATCATAGCAATGAAAAAAATAGAAAAAGACTACATGAAACGGCAAAGGGAGGATGGGGGGGGGGCTGGAATGGCTGGTGATGGTGGCTGCCAACTTTCTCCCAGCAAAGGACCAAGGGCACTGTCCCAAACACCCTTTTCTCCCTTTTTCCTTATTGTGTTTTGCTGGGGCAATACTCCTCATTTATGGGGTGGGGTGAATAACTGGCGGATCAGGGTGGCTGTAAAGGATGGTGGAGGCTAAACACCTTTCAGAAGGTCACCCAACCTTTCTAAACAAAGGCAAGACAATGTCAAGTACCTAGCACCTGGCATCATTTGTAGGCTCTTTCTACACCATAGGGGTGTAGAGGGAGGGAATGAGAGTGATCCCGGAAGTACCTAATACACACCATCAGCGCACAGGGAGCAGCCGGGGGCCAACCCAGGCAAGAAGCCTGGTGTGGAAAGGGCCCTAGTCACACAAGTCGCCTTGCTAGTCAAACACTTTTATTATGCAGACTAAAGACAGATCAGCATTGCCTTAGGCTACAAATGTAATCCAGTTAAAGGGATTGACCCAACAATGTTGCCTCCATCTAAACCTGCATTAATCCAAAAGATTAAAAGAAGCAACTCAGTGTCATGGCTGTGGAAATGAACAGATTGTAGAAAACTGATGACGGGCTTGATCCTACTGAACACGACTAGTATTTGGAAAATGGCAGGTACCATATAAAATGCTACGATGGTCCAACACTCCCAGAAAATCTTGAAACGGCCACAGAAGAGGACAGTGAAAAAGAAGACGAGGAAAGTGATTTTGACAGTGATGATAGCAGTTCCATCCAATGAAAGTGAAGAGGACATCCAATGACATTTATTTGTTAACCCTTCTCACAGAACATAGGTTTTATTTTGTAAATTGTAAATTTTGGCTGAAGATTTTAAAAACATTTGTTAAAAACAATTCAACCTAATAAATTGTCTTTTTTTATATATCATCATACTCTTCCTGTTTGAAATTTTGTAAAGAACATTTGAACATGTTCAACTGTAAAAATCACAGTTGAACATGTTCAAAATGATCGGTGCATCAGATCGAGAGTTATTTAGGGTGGATACTTTTGAAATGAAAGCGCTGTATGATCAACTGTAAAATCATACATTCCTGAGAATGTGGACGTATAACGAGATATCACTCATAATTCCCTAAGCATTGGGGTAAACCCCATGATATTATACATTTTCTTAATCCTCATTAAAAAATGTAACTTTTTTGTTCTTGAGTATTCATTCGAAAGTCGTATAGTTTTTGAGTAAATCATGGATAAACGTCACACATAACCAATGTGAACACTGATTTTATACGTTCAAATGAAATTGTCTCAAAAATTAATGGAGTTAACAAAAATGTGTAATTACAAAAAGTATTTGTCATTAAATTTTAAACATTTCAGAAAAAAATCATCTCTGTAGCATAAATGGGTGAGAAGTTATGCATATTTAAATGTGGCAACTACATAATAGCATGGCAGCCATACTGATGATGTCATCACGCAGCCCCCCCACCACCACATACCACTGGCATTTTGTAAGACTCACTTTTCTGAGACACTTCTGTCATATATAAACAAAAAATATTTACAAAGCTTTTGCACTCGCTGGGGTAAATAAATCCTGGTCTGGCTCTGGGACTATAAGCTTGACGAATTTCTGTCTCAAGGGTAAAAAAACCATGGAGGCAAACCAGGTGGGGGGAATTAAGTGTGATGGAGGTCAATGAAGACTGCAATCAATCTGATGCACACTTCCCTGAAAGTAAATTCCACTGAGCTCAATGGGACTTAGCTCTGATTAGACATGTAAAGGGCTACATTGTAAATTCCTACCAGTTGCTAATAGAAATTGTGCTAGCTTTTGTATTGCCTCATACAAAACTGATGTGAACAGAAGGGCACCTGATCCTGCTATTACTGAAATGGTCAAGGCCTTTATATCCTCCTCCCAAAAGAGGAGTTTATTAGTTTTACTTATAATATTTATAAATTGTACTCTCTGCCCAAAGGCAACCAGGGCACAGTGCTTAGAGGAGTTATCCCCAGCCAATAAATCAAAGCTGAAAGAAGAGGATGAACAAATTGTTTCAGGAAGTGATATTCTTTAGAATCAGAGTTTGAATCCATCAGCAAAGATGTCATTTAACTCACGGATTTTTACATGCAGGCAATGGATCTCCAGAGGCTTTTGAAGTTTGCTTTGCACAGGTATAGCAATAACAACATAAAAGGCTCCTGGATGGATGGCTTGCACCCCTGACCCCTTCTATATATGAGTAAGCCATTTTAAGGGAAATTGAGTTTCATCTTATTACAGGGGACTCATATCGCACAAGAGTGGGGGTGGGCAGCGTGTGTCCCTTTGTCCACAGACATTTAATGAAAATATATATATGGGAAAGCTGTGTTATGCTGGGAAAGAGTAAGCAGCCAAATACAGACACAGAACCCAAAAAATTGGAGAGAGAGAAATAAGTATAATGCTATTAGAAGTTAGTGCAGAAAAGAAGCAGAAAAGATGAGTATTTAAACAATAAAGAGAGAAAAGAACTTTCAGCAAATAGTCATGTTTGTTTTTTTGTTTTTTGTTTTTTTAAAAAAACGGGCACACTGAATTCAGGTAGTTCCCAACTATCCAAGAAAAACTGTCCTAGTTTTTGTTTTATTTTCTTGAACTCCAGACCAGATATATGTATTTTTTTTTCAGTTCAGTTAAAATCCAGTGCTGCATGTCATCAACATACTGGTCACACTGCAGCCCAAACCTCCAGATAATTTCCCCCAGCAGTTTCATGCAGATGATAAATAGCATACTGGACAAGATGGATCCATATCATAACCTACAGGCCAAAGGCCATAGGGTACAGCAGATGTTTCCAAGCACAAACATCTGAGACCATCCAGCCCCACCATGACCCCTACAGCCAATCCAGCTAGGTGATATTGACCATGGTCAATATCAAAAAACCATTGAATGGTCCAGGAGAGCTCACTCATCCTGTCCATAAATTAGCACAAGTCATCTACCAGGAAGACCAATGCTATTCTGTACCCAAGCCAGCCCAGAACCTGGATTGGAATGGATCCAAATAAACAATATTTTATTTTATTTCTTTTATTACATTTATATCCTACCTTTTCTTTCCTCTTGCAAATCAATACAAGGCAGCTTATATGGTCTTCCTCTTCTCCATTTTATCCTCACAACAGTGTGAGGTAGCTTAGATGAGAGTCAGTGACTGGCCCAAAGTCACCCAATCAGCTTCATGACCAGGTAGGGACTAGAACCTAGAGCAGTCCAACACTCAAAGCACTGCACCACAATGGCTTTCTCCTTCAAGACTACCTGGATTTGAGAGGCTGCCATCCACACCAGAACCTTGGTCAAAAATAGAAAGCTAGATACGGGACAGTAGCTTTCACAGATCATAGTATCTAGGTAATTATTTCAGGAGGGGCCTGATCAGACCCTCCTTAAGGACGGTAGGCATCATTCCTTCCCTCAGCAAAGCATTTACTGTTTCTGAATCAATACTCCCAACCATATGCTGGCACAACTTAAAAGCCAGGATGGCCAAGGATCCAAAATACAGGTGGTAGACCTCAGTCCTCCAAGAAGCTTGTCTATATTCTTAGGATGTGCAAGCTGAAAAGTATCCATAACAGTAGGACCAGACATTGTCCTAGCTGCATCCATCTCTGACTCCATTAAAAATGTTGCATCCAAGTTGGGGTTCTCTCCATTCTGGTCCTCAAAACCTACATTAAGCAAGCCCTTCACCACCCGAAATAGCTCTGTTGGCTAGCATTGAGTGGATGCAATGGTAGCAGAAAAATACAATTTCTTCACTGCCATCATCACCACAAAATATGTCTGAGAATGAGCTCTCACTTGTGCTCGATCATATTCCAGGTTTTCCAGCACTTGTGCTCCACTTGTTGATCCAGTCATTTCATAATCTTCAGCTCCTCAGAATACCAAGGGGCTCTACACTTTGGCCAATGACATTTGAAAGATAACACCCTGGGTTATCTCCTCATTCCAAGCAGTTAACATGTCTGTGCGTCTCCGAAACACAAGCTGCTAAGGAAGTCTCATTCTGGAACAACTTTGCCTCAGGAAGCAACAGAACCAGACCGAAGTGACTTTATTCTGTTCAGGTATTGGGCTTCGTCCAAATCCAATGCTCATCCCTAACACATAATAGTGTGGAGGTTAAGTCCCACCTTTAAAAAACCAATTTATAACTACAGAAGCAGCCACAAGGACAAAGAAGATGCTTTACTGTTAGAACAGGAAAGCATAGAGCAAAAGAAAACAAATTTCTAAGAATGATTTACTTTACACACCCTGTAAGTTTTCATTGAAGAAAAACATAGGATTTAGATAAGGTCGCTTTTTGCTTCTAATACCGCACACATCCTTCCAGTAAGAGAGTGAAAAGGGGAAGTACCATGACCGTCTTAATCCAAACCTTCCTAGAAATGAAATACAAAAATTAAATGAAATATTTGTGTTTACATTTTAAGATAAATATAAAGTACATGTAACATTTATAACTGCATGCAGCTTCTCTCATTAAGAGGTTCAATTCTATTATCTGTGGCTTAAATCGGGATGATTTTTTTCTTATCACACTATATGTGTTAATTGAGTGGTGGGCAACTTGTGGCCCACTAGATTTTTGGACTACAACTTCCATCAGCCCTAGCCAGCATAGCCAATGTTGAAGGATGATGGGAGTTGCAATCCAATAACATCTCAAGGGGCACATATTGCCCACCCCTATATTTATTAGTTTACTAAAGCTAGGATGTCAGTGTTATCAGCAAAAACTGGTTTTATCTATGGCTATTGTTAATAATGTAATTATCACTGTCTGTACTTTCTGGATTTCCTTTCCCTCTGATCTCATGGTTTACAATTCCATCCCCAACCACAAAAGCTTGTACCATAATGAATTTGTTATTCTTTAAGGTGCCACGAGCCTCTTAATTATTGTTTATTAAAATGGAGCAAACGGAATTGGGGAAGCAACTTTTTAAAAGTCCTTAAAAGTGAGACATACTTAATAAATGGTTTGTACACACACAGATTTCCTTTGCTCAGTTGGGGGTGAAGAATCTAAGGACAGAGACACTTTGCAGAACCACTATATATTACTCCTACCTCAATATTATCAGAGGGGTCTGGCTGAAAGGAGACCCATTTAACTGCAAACTCTTGTATAAATTACTAGCTGATATGCCCAGTGTTGCTCGGGTCCATGAATAGTGTTTATAACACTTATTTGATAAATAATAAATTTCTCTGCAACTTATTCATCTGTAGGTTGGTTGGTTGTTTTTAGTTTGGTTGAGTTAGTAAATTGTCTTGTTAGAATCAATAGAAAATTGTGGTAATAAGAACTGTATTTTAAATTAGAGCTTCGTGATAAACCACATTTTTTATTTTTTGGCCGGAGCAGCTATCTAAACTTCAAAAACAATCAGCGCACACAACACCCTTTCTACCAGCTAAAAAAGATGCAAACCTAAAAATATGTTTTTAAAATATACCCAGCATTGCCCAGATATCTGAATAACATATAGTAGGGAAGCAGATCTCAGTGGACATGGGGAACTGTTGTATGCATGTGCTCTGAAGTTATTATTATGAAAAAAAAGGAAAGCAGACGGAACATAAGCCAGTGCTAGGCCTGTGAGTTAAATTTTAAACAAATTAATTTCATTTCTTTTTTTTTTCCTCTCTCACCCTCATGACAACCTGTGAGGGACGGTGGTCCTAGGCCTGTGAGGTAATTTTAAAACAAATAAAATTAGTTTCTCTCCCCCACACACACCGCTCTCTCACCCTCAATGCATGGCCAGGGCCGCCTTGAAGCTGTCGCCATGATTTTCCTTGTCACCCACAGAAAACAAAAACTACAACTCCCGACATGCCTTTTGCTATGGTGCCCGACTTGCCCAATGGGAGTCCTGCTGCTTAAACTCATGGGAACTGAAATCTGGCTGAGCTAGTCCATACTACACTGAGGGAGCTGGCTGGCTGACTCATGGGTAGCTTGGCCATTGTCGTCAGTGACAAGCCAAGAGCTGTGACCTCCTGCCCTTCTGCTCCTAAAGGTGCCTAGTATCCAAAGCAGCCAGCCCAGGCACTCTCCCTTCAGGCCCAGGATGGCGAACTACTTCCAGATGATGGTCGCCAAAGCCCGATAAGTCTTCCCTCCTGCCCAAGGCCTGCTGGGAGTTGTAGGCACACATACTTTCCACTCTATAGGTAGAGATATAGCAGGGGTCCAAAACTTCAGGTCTGTGGGTCAAATCCAACCCATCTAAGGTACTTATCTGGCCCACTGGTGTTCTCCACATGGCCATACCCCTTACCTCTGACCCCATGCCGTTTGATATGACCACCTATTATTTTGGTGGTTTCCTTGGTTTGCGCATTTTAGCCATTTAAACAAGTTAAAAGGCTTAGTTAACGGCAGTAAGAGCTTTAAGTTGCAATCTAGTGGAATTTGTTTTATATTTTGGTCCCTCCCCCTTTGTCTTTGGTATGCAGCTCCTGAGAAGTTCTCTGAGATTGAATTTAACCCTCAGACTGAAAGAGGTTCAATTCCTCTAGTATATAATACATGCTTATTATATAACAGATGCTAGCCCTCTATTGAACACCTTTTCAATATAGCAAAACCTGGAAAGGCAAATAAAGGCAAAATCCTAACATTAACACAGCAGAGCACTTGAGATGGGATAAGTCCTGTCAACAGAGGTAATGGTTTTTGCTCAGCAGATCAAGGATTTAATAATTCCACAAAGACCAGCATAAATGAATTATTGGGAAATAGAGAGAAAACTTGTCTAGCTAGATGCTATTAAATATTAAGAAAGAAATGAAAGGGTGAAACGGAAGGGGGCGTCCTGACTCACTGGTCTTACCGGGAATTATATTGCTGAAATAGCATCCAGCTAGAAAATAAAGGATGGAGTCAAAAAGAATCATCCAACAAGCCCATCCAAAAGTCATAGATGCTCCTTGCGCCAAGGGCTGGTATATGTTGCTCCAATGAATTCCTGCCAACAAGAAAGGTAAATGCTAAATTTGGACAAGGCAGTTTGCTCAGAAATATCTCCATACCAAGCATCAATGCTGCCATGTACAATACTGAGTAAATAGGGTGTGGCCAAACTCCCAACCAAGGAACTGCCAGTAAATTGCACCATTCAATGCTAGAGTCCGGTTGCTTACCTAACCTCCAGAGAGCTTCGGCTATTGGGCGGTATAGACATGAAATAAATAAATTAAAACCTCAATTATGAGATGAGTATGATGACCCTCAAATTCTGCTTGCACAGAAGCCCAAGATAGAGATGAATTTCATTCCTTCCCTCCTCCCAGCCAGCCAGCCTCCAAGCTCCTGACCTCCCAACTCATATATCAGTCTGGGGCTGCTGCTGGTGCCTCCGCAGCAGCAGCAGCAGCAGCAGCAAGTGCGAGGGAGGAGGAGGGGGGTTCTTGCCATCTCCCTCCTCAATCCCCTGGTAATATAGGCTGACCATATGAAAAGGAGGACAGGGCTCTTGTAACTTTAACAGTTGTAGAGAAAAGGGAATTTCAGCCGTTGTCATTTGTATGCAATTAGTTCCTGGTGAAATTCCCTCTTCATCTCAACAGTTAAAGTTGCAGGGGCCCTGCCTTCTTTTGTAAATGGTCCCTCTAGTATAGTGCCTGCAACTTTAACTGTTGTGATGAAGAGGGAATTTCACCAGGAACTAATTGCATGCTGACTGAAACTCCCTTTCTCTACAAGTGTTAAAGTTACATGAGCCCTGTCCTCCTTTTCATATGGTCACCCTAGGTAATACCATGGGGGAAATAGTTTCACCATCGTCTACTGATATCTCAATAGCCCTTTGGAAAAATACATTTCCCAGGGTCTATTTGCATTTGGCACACTGCACAGCAGCACAGCAAGCCCTGGAGGAGGGAAAGACCTCTCTTTCGCCATCACTCATGGAATAGCAACAACAACAATATAAATGGAGCTCATGCCAATCCTGGCTTGTATGTACTTTTATGATAGCATTATCCATTTGCAGTTCAAATATCAGCTCAACCCACACATCTATGCACAATAAAGCTGCTCCTCCCTCCCATGTATTGCTGTCCTTGTGCGATATCGGACCATCCTGTTTTTTTGTTGGGGGGGTGTCGAAGGGCGGTCTCGCTGACAAAAGAGGAGGGTGGGGCAGTTCTCTGCTCAACTGTGAACGGGGAGGGAGGGAGGGTGCCCGAACACCTTGCAGAGAAGGCAAGCAAGGCCACCGCCTGTACCTGGGAATCAGTCCCATTCAACTCTATGGTTCTTACTCCTGAGTAGGCATGTCTAGGTTTCCTGACCAGAACAATGTCAGCTTCCCCTTGTCATGCCAACATTGACCACAAACTTCTCCAAAAACTAATTGTAATACTTTCTCTTCACTTATCTTGTTTAATATGATCTTAGGGGAAAGCATAGTGTGTCATTTTACCGTAATTGTGCAGTTTCAGGTTGCCGTACTATTGTATTTGTGCAGAAAAATATATTAAAAAAATTAACTGCAGGGGGAAGGAGAACGTAGGGGGCGGGGCGGGAGATTTCATCAGCATAGTAGTGATACAGGTGAAAAGATACATGAACACAACAATGCACAGACGTGAAAGTGCCCAATTCTCGACTTGCTAAGGAAACGGAGGGGGAAACCGTGGTCGCAAACCGGGGGGAAATAGGTGTGATGGAGCCGTCACATCGGTACACATGTTCAAGGAAACATTCTAAAATTTCAAGTACAAGCCCCAGCCCAGGTTCTGCACCAAATTTCAATGGGGTCAGAAAAGATGTAGAAGACAACACATTGTGATACCCACGCCCCCGCAAAGGCTGACACATTGGAATGAAAGCATATTCGGAACAACCAGCAGCTCAACCCTTATATCCATTTTTAAGCGTGGCGGGGTGGGTGTTAAAATATATTATAATGTGGCATTCGAAACTGGGCCTTTCAATCACTGTGTCCTGCTGGTGTAAACACAATGGGCAGTATCCAATACTGCCGCTGCACCCCCAGCGTTAGAGCTCCTGAAAGCATCCCCTTCTGCAAGCTCTGCTCACCTGCTCCATTTCGGAAACACCATTTCAGCTTGTTTCTGTTAGTTTCAGGATCCACTAGCCTGCTGCTGCGCTAGCCCATGGGCAGTGTTGGATAATGCCCAGAGTAGTTTATATTATTGCCCCAAGGAATGCTCTGAATGCACATAATAAGGTTCAATTGCTGAAAGTGTAAGGGTCTGATCCTGAGCACTACCTGCACAATAATTTTAAAAAACCCACCTAAAAGTCATAGATAAGCTTCTCCAAGCTCCCTGAATTAAGAGTAGTGTATAAACAGAACAAATAAATAGATATCATTCATACCTAATAGGCATCCCAGACAGACTCAGCTGTGCCCAGAGAGTGCTTTTGTAACAAACCATCTTACCTATTTCTTGTCCTTCAAATAATGTAAGGAAAAACACTCCATGCCCAAAGGCAGTTGTAGAAAGAAAACACTGCAGGGAAGGGAAATAAATGGAGGTTTTAATTAATGCTATGTTAAAAACAAAGAATGTTTGCACCTTCACATGGGGAAAAAAATAACAAAATATTGCAACTACCCATTAATATGACCAAGTCATGATTACCTTTTTTTTAAAAAAAAAAAAACCTGCCAAAGACAAATGTTTCACTCTTTTTTACAGAAACATTCCTGCCAGATCGTGGGGTTGGATCAATCAATTCCTGAAAGAGTGTTAGCCTTATTGAGAGAAATATAACTCCATCACACTCTATAGCTATATAATGCATAAGACTAGAGAAGTCTAGAAGGTAACTTATTTTCTCACAGGGCATAAGGGATGCACGGATACTCTGAACTGGGCGAAGTATGCCAGCGCTAAGCAACTTTTCATTATTTCATAAGGAAATTGAAAAAGGACCAGCGATTTATCAAAAAAAAGGGCAAGATATAAAAGTACAGAATGTGGTAGAGGTCACATATTTTGAGAATTGGGGGTGGAGGGACCACTAGCCAGGATGGAGGGAATTTTTTAAAAAGAAAGAATACTGGTCAAATACGGAGACATATGCCACGTGGGAAGCATACATTCATAAACAGGTCAGATGCATTTTAAACCAACATTGCCTGTCATTAATTATTATTTGTTCAGAAATTATTTCAGTGGGCAGTCTTTACTGGGGACATTTTGTGCATGTCCTACTGGCTACCAATCCTTTGAGTGGAATTTTTGGAGGAAACAGTCCTTGCCTAGACATTGCTAAATTTACTCTATGGGATGCCGAATGTTGCAGTTTGTCTCAACGATAGTGTTCCTTTTGGGAGAAGAAACATCCTTGGTCCCAAATCAATACTTCTTTCTTCACTCTCTCCTCTTGAGCAGCTTCCAAATAATTTCCCCTTTGCAATATAATGGATATAATTCCAAAGTCTACTCAAAATAAGAGTTTCACCATCTTCTTTAGTATTTCAGTACGTGTGATGTTACATTGACCACAAGTCACCATACAGTCATACATATAAATAAAAGCAACGTGTCATTTTTAAAGTGCAATCCGAGGCATGTTTAGACAGAAAAAAGTCCTACAACTCCAAGCATCCTCTAGCCAGCCATGGCTAAACATAATAATAATAATAATAATAATAATAATAATAATAAAGATTTATTTCTTACCCGCCTCTCCATCTAGATCGAGGCGGGGAACAACAGCATGATAAAATATATAAAACTAATTAAAACATGACAAATATTATTAAAACTGCATTAAAACATCCTAAAACATCATTAAAACATCCTAAAACATCCTAAAAACATTCTAAAAATTACACTGGATATGCCTGCCGGAAGAGAACAGTCTTTATAGCTTTCTTAAATTCTAAAAGACTGTTAAGTTGACGAGTCTCCTCCGGCAGGTCATTCCACAGTCTGGGAGCGGCAGAAGAGAAGGTCCTCTGGGTAACAGTTGTCAGCCTAGTCTTGGCCGACCGCAGTAAGTTCTTCCCAGAGGACCTGAGCGTGCGGGGCGGATTGTACGGGAGAAGGCGATCCCGCAGGTAACCTGGACCCAAACCATGTAGGGCTTTAAAGGTAATGACCAACACTTTATACTTCGCCCGGAAACTAATTGGCAGCCAGTGGAGCGATTTTAAAGCTGGCGTAATATGGTCACTCCTAGATGTACCGGTGACCAACCTGGCTGCCATATTTTGAACTAGTTGAAGTTTCCGGACTAGGCACAAAGGTAGCCCTATGTACAGCGCATTGCAGAAGTCAAGCCTCGAAGTTACCAGCGCGTGCACCACCATCTTTAGGTCTTCCAACTCTAGGAAGGGGCGCAGCTGGCGTATCAGCCGAAGCTGATAGTAGGCACTCCTGGCCGTCGCATCTATCTGGGCTGTCATTTGGAGCGACGGATCCAGGAGCACCCCCAAGCTGCGAACACAGTCTTTCAGGGGGAGTGTAACCCCATCCAGAACCGGTTGACACACCTCCAAACCCAGGTTGCGGCCTTTGACAGCAAGCACCTCCGTCTTGTCTGGATTCAGCTTCAGTTTGTTTTTCCTCATCCAGCCCATTACCGCCTCCAAGCATTCATTCAGAGGAGACACACTATCCTTAGCTGACGATGTTGTCGAAGGCATAGAGAAATATATTTGGGTGTCATCAGCATACTGATAGCACCCCGCCCCATGCCTCCGGATGATCTCTCCCAACGGTTTCATATAAATGTTAAACAGCATTGGGGAAAGGATGGCACCTTGCGGTACGCCACACAGCAGCTCCTTCTTTGCAGAGCAGCTATCCCCAAGCATCACCATCTGGAACCTGCCCGAGAGGTAGGACCGGAACCACTGAAGCACAGTGCCCCCGATTCCCAATCCCCTCAGGCGTTCCAGAAGGATACCATGGTCGATGGTATCGTATGCCGCTGAGAGGTCCAAAAGTACCAACAGGGACACACTCCCCCTGTCAATACCCAGGCGTAGATCATCCGCTAAGGCGACCATAGCAGTCTCAACTCCGTATCCCGCCCTGAAGCCAGTTTGAAATGGGTCTAGAAAATCAGTGTCATCCAAGACTACCTGGAGTTGAAAGGCAACCGCCCTCTCGATCACCTTGCCCAAGAATGGAAGGTTTGATACCGGTCTGTAGTTATTAAAGTCCAGGGGATCCAGGGAAGGCTTCTTTAGAAGCGGCCGTACCACCGCTTCTTTTAAACATGATGGAAAACTCCCCTCCCTGAGAGATGCATTAATAATATATTGTAATTGCGATCTAACCGCATCTCCTCCCTGGACGACCAGCCATGAAGGACAGGGATCGAGAGGGCAAGTCGTCCCCCTCACTCGTCCAAGCAGCTTGTCCACGTCCTCGGTACTCACCAACTGAAACCGATCCAGTATAATTCTACTCGCGGAGTCACTGGACACTCCATCGTCAGCCTCTGCTATAACGACGGCATCTAAGTCGGCTCTTATCCGAGAGATTTTATCTGCGAAATGATCATTAAAGGCATCGCAGCGAACCGCCGAAGGCTCTAAAGTCGGATTCAGGGGGGAAGGTGCCCGGGTTAGACCCCTCACCACCCTGAACAGTTCCGCTGGACGCGAATTCGCAGACGCAATGCGCGCAGAGAAGAAAGCTTTCTTCGCTGCACGTATTGCCACCCCATAGGAACGAAGATGTTCTCTATGCCGTGTCTTGTCGGATAGAAGTCGAGTTTTCCGCCATCGGCGCTCCAGTCGTCGTCCTTTCCGCTTCAACTCCCTGAGGTCTTCCGTATACCAGGGCGCCCTGTTAGAAGCGGGTCGGAGAGGACGTTTGGGGGCGATTGTGTCGATAGCCCTAGTTAGGTCTCGATTCCATCTATCAACCAGGGCTTCTACAGGATCGTCGACGATACCAGCCATAGAACCCTCCAAGGCTTTCTGGAATCCAGCAGGATCCATCAGCCTTCGAGGGCGGACCATCTTAATAGGTCCACCACCCCCGCAGGGGCGGGTGGTAGCCGTGATACTAACCTTAACCAGAAAATGGTCTGTCCATGACAACACGGAGGTATTCGTTACCTCCGCCCACAGATCCGTCTGTTCGGAACTGAAAACGGCATCGAGGGTATGACCCGCTGAATGTGTGGGTCCAGAGACCAATTGGGATAGGCCCATGGTTGTCATGGATGCCACGAACTCCCGAGCTCCACCTGACAAACCAGTCTCGAATGGGATGTTGAAATCGCCCAGGACCAAAAGCCTGGGCGAATCCAACACCAGCTCCGAGACCAGTTCCGTGAGCTCAGCCAGGGAGTCTGATAGGCAGCGGGGTGGCCGGTACACCAACAGAATCCCTAGTCTATCCCTGGTCTTCAGACTCAGGTACACACACTCGATGTAATTCAGTTCACGAACAGGAAGTCTGGTCAGATTAAGATTAAGATTAACATACATAGGATTGCACCTTAAAACAGTATTTTTCAAAACTGTCAAGTAATACTTTCCAGATTGGTTGCCTCATGTGAAACTCTTTGTCTGCTACAGGGGATGCTGGGGGCACGTTTTAGGGTGTGCACTCAGTTCGCCATTTAGGTAGGCTGACCATATGAAAAGGAGGACAGGGCTCATGTAACTTTAACAGTAATAGAGAAAAGGGGATTTCAGCCAGTGTCCTTTGTATGCAATTAGTTCCTGATGAAATTCCCTCTTCATCACAACAGTTAAAGTTGCAGGGGCCCTGCCTTCTTTTGTATATGGTCACTCTAGTATAGTGCCTGCACCTTTAACTGTTGTGATGAAGAGGGAATTTCACCAGGAACTAATTGCATACAAATGTAGGCTGACCATATGAAAAGGAGGACAGGGCTGATGTAACTTTAACAGTTGTAGAGAAAAGGGAATTTCAGCCAGTGTCATTTGTATGCAATTAGTACCTGGTGAAATTCCCTCTTCATCACAACAGTTAAAGTTGCAGGCACTATACTAGAGTGACCATATACAAAAGAAGGCAGGGCCCCTGCAACTTTAACAGTTGTGATGAAGAGGGAATTCCACCAGGAACTAATTGCATACAAATGACCCTGGCTGAAATTCCCTTTTCTCTACAACTCTTAAAGTTACATGAGCCCTGTCCTCCTTTTCATATGGTCAGCCTAATTTAGGCCTCTTGGATGATAGACATGAGACATAGGCCAGATCTACATTAAGCAAGATATAACACTTTGAAAGAGGTTTGAAAATGGTATATGGAATGTGCCATCGACCCCAACAGATGTCGATACCATTATAAACTGTTATAAAGTAGTAGTGTAAATCCTGCCATACACTTTGGTTTTATTCTGTTTAAAACTTTTAAAGGTTTTCCATTCTTTTTCAACATGTTTTATTTTTAGGGTTTCATTTTTTGTGAACCACACAGAGAGCTTTGGTTATTGGGTGGTATAGAAATGAAAGAAGGTAATAAATAAATACATCTTCCCACTTAGTTGCACAATGCAGGAGATTAGTAGTGGCAAACCCACACTGTCTTTCAGAGAAGAAGCTTCTCATTGAGGAAACCCCGATAAGATTTGCAATGTTTTCCCCAAAACACCACTTAAAAAGGACTGATTTCAAATGAGTAGATCGTGTATACAACAAAGTTATTTTTTAAAAAAGAATATTAATATGGCATGGCGATATTGCACGATTCCAAAGTACACCATCTCTTTGATGGGGGTTTATATTTATTACTGCATTTTCAGTGATTTATACTAACTCAGAACAAAGCTTAAAAATAACAAGACAGGCACTGGACATTGATGATGTTGTGAAAAGGGCCCGTGAACATCCGTTTGTGAACAATCAGCAGCGCACGATAAATGCCTCGCATAGAAAGGGCCACAGATGTCTCGACAAATTGGCCATGCTGGCAGGGACTCCTGGGAGTTAATCCAAAACATCCGGAGATTTACCTTCTGCTCACCCCTGCCTTGAAGGAGGTCAATGGTACACTGTGTGTATGTGTGTAGCATCTTTACACACTTCTAAATTTTGTATTCTGCCCTTCAATGGCCAATCAACATTCCCAGGGGCAGGGCTTACAAAAGAGTTTAAAACTACATTACAAAATGATTTTTAAAAATAACGTGGCATAAAAACTCCAACTCCCACATTTTTATTCATTTCTAAAATGAATTGATGCAACCATCCACACCCACTTATCTGGGAGTAAGCTCCACTGAACTCAATGGGACTTACTTCTACAGTAACAGGGAACAGTTAACCGTGCACAGGAGAGCAGAAGCATGGGAAATTGAAAGCAATATATGAGACTAAAGCATCAAGCAAAATGACAAACCAGTAGGAACTGGCCATAAATTTTGTTTTTCCAATCTCAGTACACATCGGACAGCACTATAAATAATGGAATAAACAAGCCTTCACCTACACCTACCTTTCTTTGAAAAATGCCGTTAATGTGTATTCATGCCATACGTGAGGGACCGACGGCCCTCAGAGGCCTTCAGTGCGGCCCACTACAGGTGCCCAAACTGCCAGCACCACGAACCCACCCATGCACCCCCAGCATTGCACCACTGCTTCTGCCAGGATTTTGCTGTGAAACACAGCATGCAAAAAGTCCCGTTGTGGTATGTGCACTTCCCCAGAGCAATCACGCTCCCACCAGCCTGCCAAATAGCTGCTTGATGATGGGCGGGCTGGAGCGTGATTCAAACAGCAGAGATGGTGCATGGGAATGGCTCCTTGCATGCTGGGAGATCACGATCATCCTCCCATCCGCCTGCTAAACAGATTTAGGGGAAGGAGGCACATGGGGAGCGTCTTCCCTGTCTCTGTGGCGGCTTCCCCATTTAAAGCACTAGCCTCTTCTCCCTGCCCAGCTGATTGGTGCTAGGCAGAGAGAAAGCCCAAAGGGGTAACAGATGTAAGCCTTCCTGCCCCTGTGCACTGAGATGGGGGGGGGGGAGTGTCTGTGTCTGTATTGTGTTTGAGCATGTACACATTTGTGTGTATAGGAATGTGTGTGCGTGTGTACGCATAGGAGAGGGGGAGGCTGTGTGTGTTCACCTGCATGGATGGGTACCTATAAGCAAGTGAAGCCCCAATTCCTTGCCCATCACCATATGCAGGGGCAAGACAATTAACCAACCTGAGGTTAATAGAAAACAGGACCAAACCCTGCCGGTTGGTTGGAGAAATGCTTAGTATGATCCTCTCTGCCCTTCAAGAGGTTATTCATGTGTCTTTCATTTGAAACATCATTCTCAATGGATAACACAAACATGCCTTCTCCAACCTGGTGCCCTCCAGATATGTTGGATTACAATTCCCATCATTTATAGCCAGCCTGGCCAAGGCTGATGATAACTATAATATATGCAGCATAGCGTTATCTGACAATGCTGCCAGTAGGCCTGGCACACACTTAACTTTTTTAAAGGGCGGTATATAACTTGGGGGGGGGCGTCTATACCCCCTATTAACCCCGCAGTGGCTGCACAGTGGTGCTGCATCATTTATATGATGCAGCTGCCAATTCGCAACCACAACTGGGTTTTTCCTTCTGACACTGCATGTTTTCATCGTGCTGATTTACCACAACTTTTGGATTTGGTCTGGGGTCACCATGTTGTTTTTGTATCTGATGGCTTTGGTTCAGGTTATCCACAAGTGGGCATAGCTCTGGGTAAGTGTGGGAACGCAGGGCAGGAGGCAGGCTTGAGAAGTGGAATGGCCACTGATGCTATGGTTTTTCCTGGCCAGGTGGCCAACACTCCCTCCTGCCAACTAGCTTTTTCATTTTTGCCTCACAGCAGCAATGCTGTGGGGTTTTGAAGGAACCACCTGCCAATGCAGCATCGTGTAGGCACCCCACTGAAGATCTTAAAACACAAGCTACTTATTAAATAAGAGCTGATTAGTGAGCAGGGTGAGGTGGGCAAATGTGATTTAAACAATAACAAAGGGATGTGGAAAACCTGACTCATGAAAGACAGGCTTTCTAAGGCATCTTTATTTTTAAAATTGCAAAAGGAGCACTTACCACAAATGTTTGCTGGGCAAAGTTCAACTGATTCTGAAGAACCAACAAGATGATGTAGGGCAAAAAGCTAATCATATATACCAAACTAGAACAGAGAGCTGCTGTGTTGGCAGTGCTAAAGAACGCACTGAGCAGGTAGCTTAGCATGGTGACTGAAATGCCAGTCCAGGAAGAAGAGGAAGACAAGGAAGCCATCGCTATGGGCAAAAATGCTGCTCGCTTTTAAGATGGTGGTCAGAGCACAGCTACTTATGATGAGTACAACAATGTTCTCCAGAAACCAAGCTACAAAATGAACACTGGGGTGCACCCCCATAGTCTTCATGTACTGTCAAGGCAAAACAATAAATAAATGAAATTATAGTTAATGCAAAGAAGACTTTACAGGTACAACCAAACTGCCAGCACATGGTAGTTTGTGCATTTTATGTACTCACTAATATCATTTTAGTAACATCAGAGTTTAGAAAGGGGAAAAGGCTCCTGTTTTCATTGGAACCGCAATGCTTAGGGAGGGAAGGTTGAACCTGTTCCTCCCTCTTCATGGTTCTGAAGAAAACCTTCTCAACCAAAGCTGATGTCAATGGAAGCTTTCCTCTTAGGCAGGGGGAGATGCTTTTGATACCATGGTGAGGGAAGAAAGAGTTAAACTTTCCCCCTCCTCATGCCCTTTGGTCCCCACAAAAATTGGGAGGGCGCGCCTGTTCATTGCTTAAACTGATATGACAGCAAAGGTCATACCTAACTTAGCTCATGCACACACCAGTGGTTCAAGGTCCCAGGCAGAGATTTTTCCCAGCCTGGCTATCTGGGATTTGAAAATGGTAGCAATTGAACTGAGGCTCCTACATACAAAGCACATATTCTATACCATGGTCCCTCCTCTTGAATGGATTCAGCTTTTGCTAGTTGTGGTATAGTTATCTGCACATTTTTAGAAAAAGTGTTTACATATTTTTAAAATGTTTCATGTCTTTTTTTTTCTTTTTTTGCATCCATGTGGACTAGAAACTAGGAGTTAAATCCAACTAAACATAAATCCATTTAAGTGCTTTAGGAGCCAAAAGATCAGTTGTTTTTACCTCCTCAAGATGAATTTCTCTCTCATAAACAAGCTTTCGGACCATGCTAGCCACCGATACCATCCATGTTAGCATCATTATAAGTGGGAAAAAGAAACCAATATTGTTCAAGAACCTGCAAGGAAAAGCACATTTTCAAGCTATTAAAGAAGTATTTCAGGAGCAGAATATTAATAGTAATGCTGAGAGTAATCCTATGATCCCTGGACAGAGTCTTGGGGCAGGGAGCACAGGACAGGTCGGACTCCTGGATCCAAGGTTGGAGATCCGAGGTCCTGAACTTTGAGATTTTTCTTTAAAAGAAGTTCAGTTTTTTGTGCAAATTTCTCCTAATGCATACATTTTGTACACAATTTTTCATAATAAATATATTTCTTTGCAAACAATTTCCCTAATAAAATGCACTTTGAACATTCTTCTTATGAATAGAATGGACAACTCCATTGCATCTCTCCCTTTTGGAAGATATGCAGGTCATGAATACTTCCTTCAATTTATTTATTTATCTACTTGAAATTTTTTATACCGCCTTTCTAGGCAAAGCTTCCTCAAGGCAGTTTTGACAAGGTAAAATTGTGAACAAAGAAATATAAACTACAACAATAAACTTTATAAAATAAAATGGTCATCCATTCTTTTCAAAGCAGACTGGAACATCAGGGTCTTTAAGGACCATTTAAAAACAGTCAAGGAGGGAGCCCTGCACACATCGTGTCGTAGGGAATTTCACAAGAATGGGGCCAACAGAGAAAAGGCCCTATCTCTTATGCCTGCCGACCTAATACTGGCAGACCCGTGAGCAACGCCTTTGTGGCCAATCTTAGAACCAGAGCAGGTTCATATAAGTGCAGGCGATCCTTCAAATGACCTAGTCCCAAGACATTTAAGGCTTTAAAGGTGTTCACCTGCACTTTAGTTTGGGCCCAGAAACACGCTGCAAGCAATGCAGGCAGTACAGAAGCAGTGTCCTATGCTCTGATCACGGAAACATTAGAAGCAGCTCCCAGGCCAAGTTAAGCAAGCTACTTACAGATCACTGGTATGGCAGGGATAAGGCATAGCTTGAACTTGTATTCCTGCATCCAATACATCTACTCCAGTGTGCACTGAAATGATGGTTTTTTCTATCATGTCTTGCAGAGGAATGAAGATGTGGTTATACTTGAACCCATCAGCTGGCAAATTTTGAGGATGGGGTTTCCACACTGGGTTCTTGATCAGATCTGTTCTCATACTGTACAGGACACTTGTTCGAATGGTATATGAGAGATGTTTGGGGAGCTCGTGAACAAAATCTGCTTCATCCCCCTTGGGGCTTGAGGTATTAAAGATTACACCTAGGTGAGAGATGAAAAGGAAACAAGAAGGTGCCTTGCTGACTAGGTGAGCACAGATCTCAAATTCATGTCCCTTGCATGTCTTGGATTTATATCTTATGTGGCTGAATACTTTAGGGCAGACTTTCCCCAACCTGCTGCCATCCAGATGTTTGGGACCACAACTCCCAGCATTCCTGCCCATTGGCTATGCTGGCTGGCTCTGATGGGAGCTGAAGCCCAAAACATCTGGAGTGTCCCTGACTGGGAAGGCTGTTTTAAGGACATCAGTCTTAGCATAGAAAAGTCCCGTGCTTGCTACTCAGGTGTTAATTTCAGTGTGTGTTGACCCACTAATCCTGCTTGTGCATCTCATCAAAGTTTAACAGCTTTAGGGTAATATATATGATAGGGATGTGAGATGCTGGGAATTTCATTCCTTTTGAGCCCAACAGGATTCTGCAGTGTTTCCATTCCGGTAAGCAGCAGCAGACTGTAGCAGATTTTTTTTTCTGATTCTGGAAACAATTTGCACTTTTTTTCAAGTCCCGCCTTTTGTGCAAATGTTAAATTGGTAAAAACGATCCCATTTACACAAATCTCAAGATCCATTGAAAAAATTCCAAATTGCACCCATTGTTGTCATAAAAAACAACAGCCTGGAATCCAAATATTATATCAACCTGCTACAGATTGACACCAGCAGGGTGAAACAAATGAAATCCACCAGGGCCAAAAAAAAATCCATTGAGTTTTCAACCCCCAAACAGAATTGTTATAAATCCCTAATGGCAGGACATGAGGATGGTCTTGCTGGATCAAAGCACGATCTATCAGGTCCAGCATTCTGTTTCCAATGGCAGCCAGCCAGGTGCTTCCGGGAAGATTACAAATAGGATATGATGGAAAAAAACAACTGTTCTCTAGTGATGAACAGACCTGACAATCGTGACAGATTTTCGGGAGTAGGCTCATTCCATCTCATTTCTGAACAAACATATGAGTGGGTGTGTTTTTACATTCTGCACAGAAATGTGTACTTTTTTGCACACGCTCTTCCAAATGTGCACGTTTTTGGTATGCAATTTCCTAGTGTATGTGTTTTTTCCATGTACATTTCCTGGATATACTGCGGTTTTATGTGTACTTTTCTCAAATATAGACTTTTTTGTGCACTTCCCCCCACCCCTCCAATGAACTGCATTGCCAAGCTAGAAATGTAACTGTCTCGGTCCACATATTGGTTTGGGAGGTGCAAAATTACTAAATTCACATAAAAAATGGAACATAACCAATTTCTCATCCATTCATATCCTCTTGCTTGTCACCACCATCAGGTATTGATGGGTGAACTACCTTTGTGCATGAAGTTTCCATTTAATTATCATGACTATCATGGCTAACAGACCTTTCCTCCGTGAATTACATTTCATGATATTTACTTATTTTTCCCTCTGTTGGCAGGAGTAGACTTACAAGCATCTCATCTAAGAGACTCCAGCCCAGGGGTGGGTAGATCTGAACGTAGATCTCCAGATATTTTGGACTTCAACTTCAACTCCCAGATTTACCTCCCAGCATGGCCTATGGTCAGGAATGCTGGGAGTTGAAGTCCAAAGCATCTAGAAATGTACTTTCTGCCCACCCCTGTTCTAGTCCACAAAACTGTGTAACATAATAAAATCGTTAGTCTTTAAGGTGTTACAAGTAGAGAACCAGTGACTCTCAAGCTTGCCAAACTCTCTGCAATGCAGTTTCAAGCTTGGTTCACCTTGCTCTGTTTTTTTTTTAAAAAAACTGTTTTTCAGCTCATTTGAATGAGAAAAGTGTGCATTTCAAACAGGAAATTGCACATAAGTTGCAAATATTTACCCCCAGGTAAGTGTTCATAGGACTGCAGCCTTAAAATAGTTCTATGAATTGTAAAATGAATGTGAAACAGATATTACATACAACATTAATTTGCATTACAAATTCTTCTATTCTTCTTACCAATTAATGGTGGCTGCCATACGCAGAAAATGGGGATTAATGTAAAAAGCTTACCTGCAATTTCCACAAAATGGCAGCTTGCTGATATGCGGGATCTCCACGCTTGCCTGACTTGGTACTTGCCAAGTCAGGCAAGTGCAGGGGTCCACAGACTGTCATCCAGGGGGCCAAGCTACCGGAAACCCACTGAACTCAAGCCCCAAATGGATATCCTACAACATCCCTAAGGCAAGGCAATCGCAATGAGTTCAGTAGGACTGAATCCCAAATAATTGTGTTTAGGATTGCAGCTAAGCAGCACAATCTCATGCATGCTGAATTCGGCAGATCTTGTCTTCCAATTTCACGCATTTCCAGGTAAGTGTGCAATGGATCGATGCCTTAGGTGGATCTTGCTCTCAGTCTTCAAATACACTTGCTGTACATCGTTTTAACTATGAATGCAACCCAACACTAAAAAATATAACCCTTCATTTACCACCCAGATACTACTGCATTTTTTCTTACAGGGAAACAAGGGATAGTATCCAAAGCTGGCAGTCTGCCAATACTAAACACACTGCCATTATGGAAATGAAACTAGCACAATAGGGAACTAGCGCATGCTAGAACAATCCCAGAAATTTTACACACTCGCATGGAATGGGACAAGTCAGCACAGCTCCCTTTCAAGAGCACTAATTTGCACAAGTTTCCACTTGCACTACCAAGAACTCGCTCCCCGTTGGGCTAGCGTTCATTTCTGCTTAGCGCCGCAGCAGCGTTGGATATTGCCCAAGAGAAAAGGTGCTGATGCGATCCTGGACATGTTCTGCTGCTGGCTGCTCGTCACGGTACTTACTAGCTAGGAAATTATTTTGCTGCATGAGTTCATGGGCCTTTGCCTCCAATTTCTCCACAGACTCAACGGGCTGGAAACGATCCAGTAAAAGACAGGAGGAAATGTTAACCATGAGCCACGCCATTCGGTTAATGTGCTCAGTTGCTGAGTCGTTAAGCGTTCTCTCTACCATAGTCTCTGAAGAGAAGAAACAACATGGAGGTATTATTAATGACAGTGTTTGGGGATTTCCGGCTTCCCTGAACAGTCAAAGAGTCCAAAGGAGGTTGCTGCCAGGCCAGTATCTTCATGAGGAAAGAGTACTGGAGATGTACGACAGTTTTATGAAATCTGGAAGAACAGGCAAGCTAGACCATAAAGCAGCAGTAGTTCTCCCTGAAGCCAATAGCATACACTTGGAGCACCTCCCACCAGTCAATAGAAAAACTCAGGTATCAGGTTCTTTCACTGGCTACTTTCCAACTCCCAAATTGTTTCTTTTCAGCCTTCACTGAAGCAAATGGGCGGGAGGTATGTCAGTAACCACCAGCTGCCAATGCTCACTAAAGGAACACACAGCAATGCCCATTGAGGAAATATCCTTCGCTATTATGGGTTGGATTCAAATGCAAGGCTTCTCTAAACAAGCTATTTATAGCATGCTCATGACTGGCCACTCATGGAAGTTTCCAGGTGGATTACATGACACAGTAAACACACAGGACATCTCCCATGGTTTATTTTATTTATTTGTTTGTTTAAAACATTTCTTAGCCATCATTCAGGGCAGAAGCTCTCACTAGGTGTCTTACAACTAAAAAATACATAAAACAGTTAATATTAATAGCAATAAAAACATGATCACAATAAAACAGCAATTAAAAACAACAAAAACAATAATAAAACCAGCAAGAACAACAATGGCAATAGCAACAACAACCGTACTCATAGCATGAGAAGGCCGTGGTAAAATAAAATATTTTCAAGGCCTTCTTAAGAGCTTGCAAGGATGGTGCATGGCAGACCTCCAATGGGAGTTTATTCCACAGGTGTGGGGCCATTGCTGAGAAGGCCCTGTTCTGTGTGAGAACCCAGCCAGTTGCTCTCACAGGTGGGCAAAGAAAATCAGAGATGAGCTGGAATAAACCCTTAATGGTGTGAAATCGGCAGTGTGTAAAGCTGACATTGTGCTATAAACTTGATGAGGAAGGGCTTTCCCTGCTATCGGAGGGAGAAGAAGGGAAAATGCCTCCCTGCAACAAAGGGATGCAGCTCTGGCTTACTCTCAAGTAAGGGAGACCCTTCATTATGCAAGATTAGAGTTGTGCTTGTGATTTTTCTTCTTCTTTCTGTTAGTTTGTGCTAGTAGTTTCCCATGTGTCTACTCAGATGTAAGTGTGCTGAGGGTTGCAGACTAACAGCACAGAACTCCCCCACCCCGCTCCATACACACATACCAGGAGCCCTGGGAAACAGCAAGATCTTCCCCTTGTCTGCCCTCTCCTCCCGTGTAATGCAGCCCATGCAGACTAGATCAATCGTGCCAAAAATACAAGAAGCACAACCAGATAAACAATGTGATTTCCCTTAATGTAGAGACGTTGTCTGCCATACTTAAAATATACTGTTGTTTTCTGGTTTTATTATTGCAAATTGCACTGAAGGCATTTGCCAGTTGGGCAGCTCACAACTTTAATAAAGAAATAAATAGGGTAGTATCCAGTGTTAGTCCTATTAGAGTACACCCACTGAACTGAGATTTAAGTTAGTCATGGCTAGCTGAAGTCCCATTGATTTCAATGCGTCTAACTCTCATCTAAGCATGACTACATCTGGATCTAATCCACTGTAAACAAAAGGCTGGACTGGGAAACAGTCATCCTCACTATTGCATTGTGCCAAATAAATTCCTACTACGATGTTTGCAGCACAATGCAACCATTTTAAATGAAACTGAGGGCATAATTCCATGACTGCAGTTGTCCCTGTGTAGACAGACAGTAAAGGTCCCCTTTACACTCATGTACCCAAGTACATTATCTCACAGAGGAGAAAAAAGCAGGCACCATCTGTTTATGGAAATGAGCCCTGGAGCAGGAAGAACGAGGGACTTACAACTATACCGTGTAACGGGGGACAGCAGGAAATAATTTGCTCTAAAAAATGTCAACTGTTCCCAAAATCAGATGACAAATATTATCTCAGTTAATATCCTCTGAATGGGCAAATATTCAGCCAATACTTAATATCCAACGTCAACATTTGACAGTAACTGAAACCTAACATGAAAGAGCAGTCTGCCTTGGACAGTATCTGATAGGACAGGGGTGCAGAAATCCTTTCTGGTTTTGGTGCAGCTTTTGGGGGCCGCATTCCAGGGAGGGGAGGGGCTAAAGGGGTGGGGCTTAAAAACCCCCAGCATGTTGTTGCTGACCGGCATGTTGTATAAGCTCCAGTGTACAAAATTAGTACTCTTATGAATGCATGTTTATGGTAATTGGAACGTAAGTAGCTGCATTTCTATAAGTGCATAATTACACGCATGATCTAAATAGCAGTATTTGTATGTTTTAGGTCAGTTTGGTCTGCTTGACTACATATTTGTGTTTGATTTTCAAATTGCTTTGAATTACTAATTGTTTCACCAATGTTGTATAACAAAAAAATATTTGCCGTCTCAATTTGAATATGTTTATTGTGATTCGAAGAAAAGTAACTGCATTTCTATAAGTGCATAATTACATGCATGATCTAAATAGCAGTATTTGCCTTTGACTCACAAATTTCATTGAATTACTGCTGTACAACTAAAAATTATTTGGTGTCTCATATTGAGTAAACATAATTATTTTGCTTGCTAGCTTTTTGACCATTAACCGCATATTAGGTCCTATAAGCCTCAGGAGAGGCATTGCAACCTAATGGAACGGGAGCAGAAACTGCGGAAAAGCCAGGAAACCACCAAACAACAGGTGGCTGGGAGAAAGAGGTGGGGCCAGGAGAAGGGGTGGAGCCATCTGGGGAAACTCAGAGGGCTAGATTTGGCCCCCGGGTCCGAGGTTCTACAACTTTGTAGTAGATGCTATGCAGAAACATTCTGCACAGGGAAGAATCTCACCCTTGGTCCAGCACTGAAGCCAATCAGCTCAAAGATTGACAGTTTGTATGTATGTCCCATAAAGATGAATGCTGGAGATTCAGGACAAATAAAAGGAAGGACTTCATCACACAGCACATCATTAAACTATGGAACTTTCTGCCACAAGCCATAGCGATGGTCACCAATTTGGATGGCTTTAAAAGGGGATCGGACACATTCATGGAGGAGAAGGCTATTAATGGCTACTAGTTCTGATGGCTATGTGCTACCTCCAGTAGCAGAGGCAGTAAGCATACTGTACGCCAGTTACTGGGAAACACGGGACGGAGGGTGCTCTTGCACCCATGTCCTGCTTGTGGGTTCCTGGTCGACCGCTGGTTGGCCACTGTGTGAACGGAGCCTTGGTCTGATCCAGCACGGCTCTTCTTATGTTCTTATGTCCACACATACTTACCATATACTCTCAGTTTTCTTACTAGCTCTTCCACATCCACATTCAATTGGCTCTCTACAAAGTTCTTTATAAAAGCGTTCTGCATTGCGTCCTAACACAAGAGATTTAAAGGAAAGAAAAAGTGTTGGGACATGGTACCACTCCTCGCTGAAAAACTCAGACTAACATATGTCAGGCAATCCCATCTCTCATTCTTATTGCTTTGTATTGCTTTTTTATTATTAGGTCACGGCAAAAAAGCAACGGAATCGCCTTTTTCTCCTGATCCCAAGCACTCCCCCATGAGCTGTCTTCCTAATCAGTGGTTGACAATCGCTGTGGAATCAACTCAGCAAGATCCTTCGAGGTTTAACGCTCAAACTTCAGCAGACCAAGGTATGAGAAAACCTTGCAAAAGGCACAATAGACTCTACTTCCCCCAGTGATTTATGGTCCCACTGAGCTGCTGTAGTAAAATGGAGCAGGACCAAGCACAGCACAGAAGATTGGAACACACACACACACATATATATATATATATATATATATACCATTCGGAATGCACCTTGCCTAGGCATTGCTAAACAAACTGTAATCAGGAAAACTGGGCAGGTAGATTTTTATTTAGGGTAATGGGATTTACAAAATGGAACTTATAACGGCAGTGCCATTAATTCCTGTAGCTGTAACCCTAGCATGATGGTGTGGGAGGCAAAGGGGATAAGCAATATGACAAGGTTGGGGTGAAGAGAATTATATTTTTTTACTTGCAGAAGTTCACGTATTTTGGCTTCTGAAACTCCCAGGAGAATGTTTCAAAGTATTTTTTGCCTTAAATGAGCAAAAATGAACTACTTTGCATTGTTCTCCAATCCTCTGCTTAGCCATTTCTCCATCTCTGTCTTCTGCTGTTTTTTTCCCTGTGTCTATTTTAGAGTTTAAGCCCCGTGGGTTAAACAGTTCTCATAGAGTCATAAAAGAGTAGAGTTGGAAGGGGCCTATAAGGTCATTGAGTCCAACCTCCTGCTCAATGCAGGAATCTACCTTAAAGCATCCCTGACAGATGGTTGTCCAGCTGCCTCTTGAATGCCTCTAATGTGGGAGAGCCCACCATCTCCCTAGGTCATTGGTTCCATTGTCATATTGCTGTAACAGTCAGTAAGTTTTTCCTGATGTCCAGCCGGAATCTGGCTTCCTGTAACTTGAGCCCATTGTTCCCTGGCCTGCATTCCAGGTTGATCGAGAAGAGATCCTGGCCCTCCTCTGTGTGACAACCTTTCAAGGATATTTGAAGAGTGCTATCATGTCTCCCCTCAATCTTCTCTTCTCCAGGCTAAACATGCCTAGTTCTTTCAATCTCTCCTCATAGGGCTTTGTTTCCAGACCCCTATTCATCCTCGTTGCCCTCCTCTGAACACGCTCCAGATTGTCTGCATCTTTCTTGAAGTGTGGTGCCCAGAACTGGACGGAATACTCTATTCGGCCTAACCAGTGCCGAATAGAGGGGAACCCGTACCTCACATGATTTGGAAGCTTTACTTCTATTAATGCAGCCCAAAATAGCATTTGCTTTTTTTTTTCCAGTCACATCACACTGTTGGCTCATATTCAGCTTGTGATCTACAATTTCAAAATCCTTCTCGCTTGTTGTATTGATACCTGTTCTTTGTAAAGTGCCATGTACATAGATGTTTATTTTCACCCTTACATCACCCCAGTGGAGCCTGATGGCTCAGATTCCAGTGGGGCTGTGATTCCATTCTGGGTTTCAGTCAGATACAGCCAAAACTCTAAATATCTAAAGTGCTAAGCCCTATCCCCAAAAACAGGTTCAGCACCTTGGATAGCTCCTTTAGAGTTCTGGCTGGTTCTAACTGAAACCTAGAATAGAATCACAGCCCAACCAAAATTGGAGCCAACACCTTCCATTGCTTCACGCAGTTTCCAGAATTTCACCAACCTGCAACTGGCTGACCATAAGGAAGCTTTTGCTATTTTGAACAAGTTCTGTCATTCGAAGCCAAGCCTCAGAATATACCTTTAAGTTCTCCACGAAACTAAATGTGTGATTAGCCTGAAAGACAAACAAAAAATCCCAAAGTTAAGACAGTGGGGCTGAACTAGGGTGTATCAAATCATCTCAAGCACTTTTCCAATCTAGCTTTGGTTTTTCAGCAGGCCTTCTCTCTCAGAGCTGGTGCAAACATTAAGGCTGCAATCCTATACATACTAACCTCTGAGTAAACTCCACTGAAAACAATGGGACTTATTTCCTGAAAAAAAACATTTGCAGGATTGCACTGTAAATTTCTAAAGATTTTCAGTTTCTTTCCCTTAAAAAAAAAAAAAGTCATGGTCTGAAGTGGAAAATCAGGGAAGCCTGTAGTGGCTTCTTAAATAATATGAAAACTTGTATATGCCTTTTCTGAATCATGGAAACAGCTATGCAAATCTGCTGTGAATCTTCACTTTGGTTGTTGCATTGCTCATGTGAGTAGACTCTGATCTGGAAAGGAGGACAGGGCTCCTGTATCTTTAACAGTTGTATAGAAAAGCAGATTTCAGCAGGTGTCATTTGTACGCATACAGCACCTGCTGAAATTCCCTTATCTATACAACTGTTACAGATACAAGAGCCCTGTCCTCCTTTCCATATGGTCACCCTAGTAGACTATTCAGAGGAGCATTTATTTATGGAGGTCAGCCACTGGTTCCGTTAACACCTGGATTGATTCTTCAAGTAAATTGCAAAACGCTGTTTGTTTGAGTGTTCTCTTCTGAGACCTGGAGCAAATAAAAGGCTTCCTGTATTTTCCATATTTCTCACTGAAAGAATGACACTTTACATCCATGTCTGTCAATCATTTTGAACTCAAGCTCCACTTCCAAATGTTTGCTACATTCTAGAGGCTTCCGAATCAGCACCAATAATATGTATCACATTATTTTATAAAAGTTGTGAGTTGCTTTGAAGACTCTGGCCAAAGCATCAAAGTGCGGAAATGCTTGCATGCAGACATGTACATACCGCACGCTTCTTCATGAGGAGATCCTTGGATGACAAGGCAGCATTCAATCTTGGCTGGCGGGGAAGAATGGGACCATCTGCCTCAAGGTCCTATCCATCCCTAGAACTTTGTGCCCTCCTCCAAGAGCCCCGCATCCCAAAGTCTGAGGGATAAACTACACACTACGTTAACTATGTAGCATGAAGCTGATGCTTACAATTTTGTTTCGTTGGCACCAATGGAGGTGTGTTTTTTGAGGGAGGCAAATTTGGAGAATAAATGTGACAAAGAGGGAAGGCTTAAACCTCCCTGACCTGCACACAGTGGTCCCAATCGAGGCAACCCACACTTACACTAAAGTAGACATAATTGTGAGGATCAGCGGCATGCCACGTATTTAACGTAGCATGTAGTTTAACCCTGGGAATCAGTGCATTACACTCTTCATTTCTATGTAGTGCTTTGTTACATATTGGGCAGAGGTTTGGTTGGAGGCAGCCATCTTAGTTGCATTCAATTGGCTTGCTGGTGGCCTGCACATGGACTTAAATCACCCTTACTCCCAACCCGATAAAGTATTTATTTATTTATTTCATTTCTATACCACCTCATAGACAAAGTTCTCTGGATGGTTTGCAACAATTCATAAAAATACAAAATACAATATAATCAAAATAATCTAAAATTATGAACATAGAAAAATTAAAACACTGTAAATAGCTAAAAGCAATTTGAGTAAACAATGTTTTTCCTAAGAGACTTGTTCTAAAACAGCAGACATAGATGCCTCATCATATACCATGAAAGGCCTGGGAGTAGAGGGTGGTCTTTACCTGGCACTGAGAAGGTGACACTGCCAGGCCAGGGCAGTGAGGGCCAGTGCTGGTTGGGACAAGATAGCGAGGGCCTAAAGGTGATCGATGACAAAGAAGGAACATACAGGAGATGGACACTCAGCACCACCTCTGTGACAGCACCAACCTGAGTCAACAGCCATATTTGTTGTCTGTTTGATACATCAGTGGCAAACAAAAGGTGGCCCCCTGCATGCAGTTTATCTTTTACGAACTCTGGTTAAAGAAAAGGGAGAGGAGGAAGTATGGAATGGAAGGAGAAGGCAGGCTGGTTCTGACAGATGTAGTTTAGCAGAGACAAAAAAAGGCAAGCAGAAAAGCCCGATATGAAATGCAATATACATGCCTGCACTCCAAAGCATAATTGCATACCGGAGAGAGTGAGAGAGAGAGAGAGAGGCAGCTCAGGAAGAATGGCTTCTTCAAATGTGAATTACTGTACGATGAGTAAGAAGATGCTATTGCCGAGAATGATTGTATTTGCTGTAGTTGGAAATATCTTCTGTCTGTAAATACGATAACTTATTTGAAGAATTACATGTTGTAGGTAGTGTGAGGTCCCGATGCTTGTAGGAGGATCATCTTTTTCATGATAAGGAGTGAGTGTATATGAGAGGATTAGCAGGGGGGGGGGGAGGCTAACTGGGTATTGTATCCACCGTCTGTGCCATCTCCTTCAGAAAGGAGAAGAATGTAAACATGGATTGGAAGTTTTGATATCGAGGATTACGGCTTAGACCAATGTGACATTAACAGACCAATGCTACATTTGTTTATTTAGGTCAGGTACATTCACTTACTGTGCTATTGCTCCAACTGATATGATGAAGTAAAAGCCACCATCCTTAGAATCATAGAATAATAGAGTTGGAAGGGGCCTATAAGGCCATCGTGTCCAACCCCCTGCTCAATGCTGAAATCCACCTTAAAGCATACCTGACACATATAACATAATGGGCCTGTTCAGATGACACACTAAGCCATGGTTAGGTCACTAACCCTTTTGCAGCAAACGGTTAGTGAGCATGTTTAAATTGTGGTTATGTAGTCACCATGGTTAGGAATGGTTCACACAACGTGCTAAATCAGGGTTCACATGAGACACTAAGCCATAATGTTTAGCTCAAAATGCTTAACCACCATGGCTTAGCGTGTTGTCTGAACAGGGTCAATATCTGACATGGATAGGACCGATACACCCAGTAGCCTGTAATTCTACCTCCTGCCCCTTCAACTTATGTCTGAGTGTCATTTTGCTGATGTCCCATCCTACCCCTGGCCTTTACTATGTTGCTGGCACCATGTGGTGGTGTCATAATTGTGGAACTCCTAAGAGAGGCTGGCCAAGTCTAGGAGCCAACAGATTTTAGTTGGGTTCCTAAAGCATTTTTCTTCCTCCAACACTTTGATCTCAATTGTTTGTTGTTGTTGTTTGTTTATTTGTTTGTTTTGTTTTAAATCATGCTGCTATTTTATTCATAATAGCTTTGTTCTCATGCAGTTTATGATAGGGGCCCTCAACCTTTTTGAGCCCACATTTTGAGAGAGTGTCCTGGACCTCTCCAAAATGGCTGTCTTGGTTGCCCATTTATAAATGGTGACAATGGTGGGCCTGGCTGGTCATACAGTACTCATTTCCTAGAAGACAAACTGGTGAAACTAAAAGAAGAGTAACTTGCCCAAAGAAATAAGTACAGGGCAGAGACAGGGTCTGAGCCAATCACAAAACCACTCTTTTGGAACCAAATTAAGATGGTGCTGGAGGGCAGCACTGCACTTTGCAACATGCCAGCCTCCATATATTATGCATCTATTATGAATGCTATGAAACTTTGGAAGACTTATGACTGATAGCTATTTAGAATTACTTGAGCATCTATATGTTTTGCGTTCGTTTTTGTAAGGTGTGTGAAATTTTTTATGTTTGCATATTTATAATTTTAAGAAACTTGAAAAGCAGAAATGAAATAAAAATCAAGAGGGGCAGGGAGCCTGGTGGGCACGAACGAGGTGTCTCTGAGCACCATGTTGGAGATTCCAGGTTTATTATATTATAGCAAGGTTTGTGAATTGGAACTTTTAATTCCTATTTTGTTGTAATCTGCCCAGAGTTCCCTTGACAGGTAGAATTGCCAGGTGAAAGATTCATTGCACACATATATACATACATAAACTGCCTGTTTATTTATTTGATTTTGTACCAAAAAATGGCACTTAAGGCAAATGGGATTCAAACACTTCACATTCACACATCCAGCCTGGCCTAAATCAGCCCTGTCCAGCTCAGGTTTTACTCAAATGCTACATTTGGGGACCAATGACAAGTGCCTTCACATGTTAAAGCATTAACGCTCATTAGCAAAATCCCTGTTCTTTGTGTGGAGAGTGGGCCTTGATATTGCTAGGACCACTACAGAGCACATGGAATTTCCATGTACTTTCTGCATGAGGAGACGTTGCACATCCATGCACACTGCCCAGAGAGGCATGCTTCTTTGTGCATAACATAATTCTGGCTTCTGTTGCCTGGCCACTCGAGAGTGTGGCAGAATGTAGGGAGATGTGTATACGTTCCCATATAGCCATTCCTTGTCATCAACGGATCTCCTCTGATTCAAGTCTATTTCGGTTTTACCCAAACCTGGCACTGCCTGGCTCTGCAAAATGCCTTTCCTTATGACAGTTCTTCTCCCACCCACCCCCACCTTCGTCTGCACTTTTTCAAAGCCTGCCAAAAGCAAGGGAGGGTTAAGAACCGCTCACATGTAGGTTTCATAGTTCACTTGCCATTGCCTCTCTTGCCCAAAACAGAGGAAACATTTACACATTTCTATACAAAGTATTGACGAAGGATGCTATGCCTAATTAATAGCAGTTTTCCCACAATAGACTGGTTCTCGCCTGACACCTATCAAACATTTACAGCCAATTCCTTGTTAGGGGGCACTCGACATGAGATTTGTCACTGTGGCCAGGGAAAAAGCAGTGTGGCAAATTAATAACAAAAGGGAAGACATTTATTTTAGGCACACCTAAGGACAGCCAGAGAAGCAAGGCTTGGGGGGGGGGGGGATGTAACAGGCCACTGCTAGCCAGACGGCAGTATGCTACATGACACTCCTGCTAATGTCAGTGACATTGTGCAATCTTAAGAAAGCTCTAGCACAATGCCAATCGCATTAACTGGCATGATGGGTTTTCTGAGGAAACCCATCACACAATCAAACACAACTGGCATTTCACTAGACTTCGCTTACGCTAGTGCAATGTAATTGACGTTAGCGCTAGTGTCAAATTGGATACTGCCCATGCATCAGGACCATGTTAACCCTGCTACTTACTGCCTCTGTTTTGCAACAACTATCTATGAAGCCATGGGACCTCCCACACTTCAGCTGCCGCTCCGAGGTAGCAGTAGATTGCTGCCCTCCACTCCACTTCACTGGCCACCACTGAGCAAAGCATTCTCAAAGAGTCAGGCCAGATTTCCAGAAGAAGAGCCATTGTGTGTTGACATTCACAGGGACTTACTTGGGTGAAGCAGAGGGCCCCCACAAACAACTTAGGCCCTTTCCGCACCATAGGGGCCATCGCAAGTCGTGACGGCCAATTTTTTTCAAAGATCCACGGAAAGTGCATGAGCGCTCCTCTGCAACTGTGAGTCTTTTAAAAAAAAAAATACCCACACACGATTGCGCCCCCTCCCCCCGCCATCCTGGGGATGGCGAAATTGAGTTCCCCCCCTCCTGATGGCCTCGGAGCTGCACGGTGTGGCTCCGTGGCCATTGATGCAGCCACGCTTACTCGCGGGTAAGCGCAGCTGTGCCCGTGATGGGCGGCCACACCAGCCGCCCATCTTGCTGCCCTCCCGGGAACAGGGAACAAACTGGGATAATAGCATTGCCTGCTCCCCTGAAAAAATGGAGGGCTGGCCCCGGCCTGCTTGCGGGATGCTCTGTGCATCATGTGAACTCTCCATGAGTAGGCAGGGGCTGCCCCAGGAAAAATGGCTGGTGTGGAAAGGGCCTTATAGTCCCATGGGTCACAGATACCAGCTCCCAAAACAGCCACTCCAGTTGGTTAGTTAATTAGTAAAGGTACAATCCTACACATGGCTGGCCGGGACATGCTGGAAGTTGTAGGCTGTTTTTCTACCTGAACATCCATAGGATTGTGCCCTGACTTAGTTAGTTAGTGACCCTGTTCAGACAACATGCTAAGCCAAGGTGGTTAAGCATTTGTGTTGAACATTATGGCTTCACATGTCATGTGAAGTGAACCATTCTTTACCATTGTGGCTACATAACCACGGTTTATACACGCTCACGAACCATTTGCTGCAAACGGATTAGCGGCCTAATCATGGCTTAGGCCCTTTCTGCACCAGCCATTTTTCCCGGGGCTGCCCCTACCTGCTCGTGGAGAGGTCACATGACGCACAAAGCATCCCGCAAGCAGGCAGGAGCCAGCCCTCCATTTTCCTGGGAGTTCAGGAAACGCTTTTATCCGGATTTCCCCCCTGTTCTTGGACAACGGCGTGATGGGAGGCTGGTGTGGCCACCCATCCCAGCACAGCCATGCTTACACACGAGTAAGCGCGGCTGCATCAATGGCCTCGGAGCTGCCATCAGGATAGGGGGGACCTGATTTCCCCATCCCCAGGATGTGGGGTGGAGGGGGGCACGATTGCATGCGGGGATTTTTTATCTATATACTTACAGTTGCGGGGTAGTGTTTGTGCGCTCTTCCGTGGATCTTTGAAAAAAATGGCCGCCGCGACTTGCGACAGCCCAGGAGAAGCCCAGGCTGTCACATTCCTGATGCAACTTCAGCGTGGAAAGGGCCATTGTGTGTTGTCTGCACACGCCCAGTGAGTTCAAGAAGTACACCATGTTCTCCCTGACTCCTTCCAACTATAGGAAAGAGTCACTGTTGTGCAGCCACATGTTTTTGTTGTTCTTGTTTGGTTTGGGTTTATTGGCATGGAAAAGTGAAGGGGCAGTTGTGACTTTCTTCTTGCTGGGATCACAGAGCAAGGAGAGGAGAGCAGTGGGACCAGGGCTATTGGTATGCTATAATGTATAGTGTAAAGACTGCATAGGACAGTAAGGAGAGATATGGGCAGGGAACCATCATTCTTGAACTTTTCACAACTTTGGTTCTGTTGTGCTTTTCAAATTACAGTTTGACAGTGGCGATGGAATTGTTTCTGGTACAAACATAACAAATGTATATACTGTCATAGAGTTAACTTAAACAACAAAAAAGACGTGTCTATCTTTTCATGTCTCCTCTTAAGATAACAGTCTAAGCATGCAAATTGACACAATCGTTTGAAAAATGACCGCAGCACATTATTCCGAAGATCACTCTGAAAGAGAATGTAATTTTGTACACAAAGACTTTAAAAAGTCATCTATCACAAACGTTACAGCTTCAAGAGTTCATAGCTGTACAAATCAATAGCCACATCCTTTTATCATTTCAGACTTTTCAAATTAATTCAACCCAGTTATGGCAGCTGAGGAGAGAAATAGCTTGTCATCACCGCTAAGGTCTTTGTAGTCTCTTTAAAGCCACCTTTCCCAGCCTGGTGCCTTCCAGATGTGTTGGACTACAACTATGTTGGACTACAACAATTGTTGGACTACAGTTCCCAGCCATGGGAGTTACAGTCCAACACATCTGGAGGGCACCAGGTTCAAGAAGGCTGTTTTAAAGCATCAGATCCCTCCATAAATTAGTTTTTAAAAAGATCACCAACTACTTCTGTTATTTATCACTGACACATTAAAAACAAAGCAAAGGATGTTACAAAAACTCACAAAACTTTGACCCAAAGCTTTTCATTTCATAGAACTAGGCACCAATTCCAAACATTAAGTAGGCAAATGGACACAGGATCAAAGAACAAAAGGACAATGTTGCCCTGAAAACTCTCCAAATTCCCACCACTCACAACACTCCTTTACATCACCAAATGCAAAAGATGAAAAGTTTTTTCCTCTGCCCAGAAACACTCCAGAGAACATCCTGGCCTTGAAGCATGCATTCCAACCAAAATAAAAAGAGGACTGTTCCTTATTATAAAGGACCAAAAATTAGCAGTTCAGTGGTTCAACTGCAGTAACCTACTGAGCTAGTCCCGGGCCTAAGTCTGAGAACACGCAATATAGCAAAAGGCTGAAGGTAAGCAGGTCTGGATCTGGTCAGTGGCTTGATGAGATATTGCTTGAGAAAACTATGCATAACTCCTTGATTTCCACAAAGGAAGAAAGATGGGATGTAAATCTACATAAGTCAATAAAAACAGGGATGTTCTTACTGTAAATCTCCTGTTCTGGGAAGAGCTACTGCGCCGGGGGAGGAGAGAGTATGATGCCCCAAAACAAGTTCAACCCGTCACACCATTAAGAAGAGTGAGGTGCTTGCCTCAGGCAACAGATGCTGAGGGGCACAGAGCGAGCAGAGCTGTGTGTGCCATGTTATCTCCTGCCATTAAACCCAAAAGTTAAGATGGTGCTCTCGGGTGCAGAAGAGAGTGGTTTGAGCATTGATTTGAAAATGCGAAATTAGGTAAGTGCGCATTAAAATGTAAACTGTACTCATTTCTGTCCCATCTATAGTGCAAACAAATAGATACAAATTAAATGTATTTTTAAAGGACTAATAAGCCAAGGGTTGCTCCTGATGGAGCAAATGAATGCAAATGTGTTAGTATTTATTTATTTATTGAGAGCCATCAATGCACATGGCTCTCTGCAAAGCAAGAATAAAACAGGAAGTCCTTGCCACAAGGCGTACATTCAAATAAAATCTCAACAGAAAGCCAAAAGGAACTATTCATCACTCATTCATTTACTTACCTTTTGTATCACCAAGTGAATTTTCTTAGTATTGGGAGTATACAATATCTTCCCGTGTAACAACGGCTTGAGGAAAGTCCAAATTAGAGCCCCATTCGGTGATAATAAAATTTCTTGATAAAGCTGCAAGCAAAATGGTGCTGTAGTAACAAAGAAACCCACATTGAGAAACACAACAAGTAGATAACAAAAGTGTATTACTTGAGAGTCCAAATTGATGTTAGTGACTGCTAGTGAGGCGTCTAAGAGCCAGTAGAAATTCCAGAAATCAGGAAAATTAACCAAGAGGACAATTCGCCACTTCATAACATATTTTGATTGTAATAGCTGTCATCCACAGTCTCCTATCTATAAAATGAAAATCATCCACATTACTAGGTTGTTGGGAAAACAAATGAGATAATGATTAGCACTCTGCACAACAAAAGCGCTTTATATACATGAGCCAGAATCATTATGGGATGACGTTATGAAAAACAAAGGTAGTCTTGATTGATAGTGATTTCAGTCATTAGGAGTTTCACCCAAATTCACCATAAAAAAAAATCTGCAGAAGACTGGAACAGACCAAAGCATCAGTATGGGGGGAAAAAACTATACTAATATTCTAAATCTGCCATCTTGAAAGACATTTTCTGAATTAGCAGCATTTAACAGGCTTCAGAAAGAAACAAAATTCTAACTATAATGAACTCCAACATTGTGGAAAATTACTTTAAAATCAAGCGTAATACTCTGTTTATTTGCATAAAATGAATGCAAATTGCTTTCCTTTCTTGTAGGTTTAGTGTAATTATATTTTGGGCTTTATTATTTACCACAATCAATATCATCAATATCAGCTAACATTCTCATTTATATACTGTTGCAAGTATCCAGTTTGGATTTCCAAAGTGATCTCTCCCAAAGCTCAAGCTGATGTGAAAAGATTTCTTTGAAGGGCTGGATACAAATAAATCAAATAAATTAGATAAGGCTTCTATTTAGTTTGCTAAGTGAAAGTGCTCACGTAGGGGGTGTCTATAATGCTCTATTAACCCTGTAGTGGCTGAGCAGTGGTGCTGTATTGTTTAAATGGTGCAGCCGTCAACTCGCAGCCACGTCGGAATTTCCCCCCTGAAACGGTGTGTTTTCAAAGTGCCGATTGATGGCAACTTTTACCTTTGCTCTGGGTTATCCAGTGGGCGTTGTGAAAAAGCTTCAGTCGTCTACTGGAGAGAGAGAGGCAGAGTCTGTTGTTGTTGTTGATGGGGAAGTGCAAGAATGCGGGCAAGGGGCAGGCTTTTCCAGCCGGATATCCTGCGCTCCCTCCTGCCCCATCTAGCTTTATTGGTTTAGCCTCACAGCAGCAATGCTGTGGGCTCATGATCTGGAGCGTATTCAGAGGAGGGCAACAAGGATGTTCAAGGGTCTGGAAACAAAGCCCTATGAGGAAAGACTGAAAGAACTGGGCATGTTTAACCTGGAGAAGAGAAGATTGAGGGGACATGATAGCACTCTTCAAATACTTGAAAGGTTGTCATACAGAAGAGGGCCAGGATCTCTTCTCGATCAGCCCAGAATGCAGGACACGGAATAATGAGCTCAAGTTACAGGAAGCCAGATTCCAGCTGGACATCAGGAAAAACTTCCTGACTGTTAGAGCAGTATGACAATGGAACCAATGACCTAGGGAGGTGGTGGGCTCTCCCACATTAGAGGCCTTCAAGAGGCAGCTGGACAACCATCTGTCAGGGATGCTTTAAGGTGGATTCCTGCATTGAGCAGGGGGTTGGACTCGATGGCCTTATAGGCCCCGTCCAACTCTACTATTCTATGATTCTATGATCTGCTGCCCTTCCAAGGTGTCATTGTATATATACCCCCATAGTGGACTGCACTCAAGGAGCCTGTGCACAGCCCAAGAGTGCATATTGGCTGATCTCTGTCATTTAGGACCCAAATAGCCTCTGTGGTAGAAAACATATACCATGTTTACTCAGGACACCTATCTATTTATATGCGGGCAAAATACTTCCCGATGTTCAGGGAATAAGTCCTTCCAAAACATGAATTACTAGGTGGAATTCAGCTCAAATGTGCTAGGGCACAGCTGGTTAAGCCTTTTTCAACTCAAGGGCCAATGTCAATTTTGGAGAAGCTCTTAGGGGCCACATTCCAGTAGTGGGCAGGACCAAGGGCAACGAAGGCTGGACCAAAACTATATATTTTAAAAAATACCAGCATATTCTAGCTTAAAGCTCCTACTGCCAGTAATTAAGTCTGAAGCATCGTTGTGGGGGTGGAGGGAGAGAGCTACTAGTGCATCTGCTTGCTTTGCAGTGGGGACTGGTGCCGCTTCAAAGACCAGTTCTATCTGGGTGTTCAACGTGCCTATTTCTAAACAAACAGATATTTTAAAAACTGGTCTGCCTCCCATGCTCTTTCCTCCCCCCCAAAAAAGGTGAGCCTGTACAGATGCCACTAGAACGTCCAATTGCTATCGTTCACTATAAACTGGCATTAATACTAACAGATCCAATATAAATCATTTCTCCTGTTCTTACTTGAGTCTGCAGGAATGCTGAATTTCGCCATGTCCTCGTCCAGAACCTCTGTGATTCTAGGCACGTCAATGAACATATTCGTGTTGCTGAAGAATGAAGGTTTCCCTTTACACACAGCCTTAATGATGGACTGCAGGGGATCGGCAGCGAGACTTCTAGGTTGCCCACTTTGGAAGACCTGGAAGAGTCATGAAATGGAAAACCAGAACAAACTCCTGCTGTTGCCTTGAATTGTCACCCAGTTGAAAGTTGTCACGGCTACAGTGACAGCTCAAATGTCTTCTTTGTTCCTCTATCCAAAGAGGTCAATAACATGATGATGTTGAGACTTGCCTACAAAACCCGAAACATGGTGCTCTTTTCAGTTCTCATGACAACTATTGTGGTGAGGAAGGTATTACAACCTCAATGGCTTCATGCAGTGCATGAATGGCAGTTTGTATAATACATGACTTTAACCTTTCTGAAAAGTTATGTTTTGATGGCTGGGCGCCCAAAACGAATGGCAATATCCAGACCATCAGATTGCAAAGATAGTCTCGTCATTTTACAGACAAGCTGGAGAAAAACTGCAAAGTGAGATTGGAAAACTTGCTCCTGAGCCACAAAGAACCAAACCAACACCCTAATCCACTGGGAATGCCTCTATGCAATACTCATTTGTTTCAGGGCTGTCAACAGATCGGGGTGGGTGGGTGTGATCCATCATCTTCCTTTTAAATGATTAACTGATTAATCATTCACACTGAAATAGATTTGCAGATGATCTAAACACCCAAATGTAAGACAGCACAATTAGTTTTAAAAAGTTGCTACTTATTGTAAGAAGGAGCAGCTATGTAGGACCCAAAGAACTTCTTAACACACAGCACCACCTATTAAAATGTGCCCCCCAAACATAATCAGCGTGTGTGTGTGTGTGTGTGTGTGTGTGTATTTAAAAGAGATAGAGGCTCAATTCGGACGACACAATAAACAACTGGTGTGGGGAAAACAATCGTCAGTTGTTTTGACTATTGTGTCATCCGAATGCTGCCATAGTCAACTCAGCGCTGATCCTCATCCACACCACAGTTGATTATTTATTACCATGTTGTGTGGGGAGTGCCCCCTAGGGTTAGGGTTAGGGTTAGTCAACCCACCATTGACTATCGTGTCGTCAGAATTCAGCCAGAGAGTTGTGCATGTGTTTATACATAGATATAGATATATACATTTTACTTTCAGGGCTTTTCCCCACCCTCAAAAAAACTTATAGGGATTATCATTCGGTGAGGGTGCAGAGGACTCACTTCCCCTGTCAAAGAATCCTGTTCTCAGGATTCCTAGAGGGAATGTGATGACTACTAAACCACTCTGTGTCTATCAGATAGGACAGATGGATCTAATTTTCCTTATTACTTCCAATGATAAGGAAATATATGCAGGTAGTTTTCTCCCCAGTTGCTCACAATAAGAAGGCAGCCTGCTCCTGTTCAATTAGTACAGGGAAGGGTGACTGGCAGTCCTAGAGCCATATACAACCCCCGGCCTAATTTAAAAAACCCTCTGGCAAGGGGCCAGTTCAGATCTCTGGCAACAGCGATCTGTCCTTTCCCTGGCAGCCCACTCACATGGGAAGGAAGAGGGAGGGGGGGAGAGAGAGAGAGAGAGAGAAAGAAAGAGAGAGAGAGAGAGACAGAGAACAAAAACGGGGTGGCAGAAAAAGTGAAAAGGGGGTGGCAGAATGAAAAAGAGGCAACCTACCCACTTTTAGAACTGGCCTTGCCCACTGCTGGTTTCAACCCCACTCACTGCTGAAAAACAGATTACCCACAAGGAGATGTGGCTGATAGAAAAAAGGTCGCCCATCCCAGAGTTAGGAACCAACCACTAGGGTTTGGAGGTGTGTCAACCAGTTCTGTATGGGGTTACACTCCCCCTGAGAGGCTGTGTTCACAGCTTGGGGGTGCTCCTGGATCCGTTGCTCCAAATGACAGCTCAGATAGACACGACGGTCAGGAGTGCCTACTATCAGCTTTGGCTGATATGCCAGCTGCACCCCTTCCTAGAGTTGGAAGACCTAAAGATGGTAGTGCACGCCCTGGTAACTTCAAGACTTGACTTCTGCAATGCGCTGTACATAGGGCTACCTATATGCCTAGTCCGAAAACTTCAACTAGTTCAAAATATGGCAGCCAGGTTGGTCACCGGTACACCTAGGGGTGACCATATCACACCAGCTTTAAGATCACTCCACTGGCTGCCAATTACTTTCCGGGTGAAGTACAAAGTGTTGGTTATCACCTTTAAAGCCCTACATGGTTTGGGTCCAGGTTACCTGCAGGATCACCTTCCCCTGTACAATCCATCCTGCACGCTCAGGTCCTCTGGGAAGAATTTACTACAGTCGGCCAAAACTAGGCTGACAATTATAACCCAGAGGACCTTCCCTTCTGCCACTCCTAGACGGTGGAATGGCCAGCCGGAGGAGATTCGTCAACTTAATAGTCTTTTTGACTTTAAGAATGCCATAAAAACCGATCTCTTCTGTATTTTAATAATATATTAATTTTACATGTTTTTAATCAGTTTTATGTATTTTATATCATTTGTATCGCTGTTGTTCCCCGCCTCAATCCTGAGGGAGAGGCGGGTAAGAAATAAATAAATATATTATTATTATTATTATTATTATTATTGCAATCAAGAAGCATGGGGGACAACTTGGATAGAGATAGATAGATAGATAGATAGATAGATAGAGATAATTGTCATTTAATTTAATTTATTCAATCATTTTAATAAGTGTATTGTAAATGAAAGGCTACATTTATCTGGGCTTTGTTATTTCTGATCTACTTACGCCTTGCTGTAAGTACCCTTTGGTCAGTCCACCACCATATTCCAAGCTATGGGATTGTGCTCAGGAGAATGTGTTGGATGATTGCACTGCAACCTTATAATAGCATATTGATCAAGTATTTGCCGTGAGTTAAGAAGAGTGGGGAAAGGCTGCAGGTAGCCTTGCTACAAAGAAGATTCAGAAATCACTCGTCGGAGAGCTAAATCCCACTCCCTTGTCTGGATAAAGCAAAGTTAAATTCCAAGCAGCTGTGTCAAGAATTCAAGACAGACTTCAGCTCTCTCAAATCCATCCATTTTAATCCAAAACTCAAACCTAGCCAAATGTCAGGGCAGTACTAAAAAAGTGACATAGAGTCCCCCTTACAGAGGTAGCTAAAGCAGAGGAAGCCAATTGTCTGAAACATCAGACGTGTCCCAGGGGATGTATAGTTGCCCATCAATTTAATTTCTTATATCAGGGTGTTAGAGATTATACATGGCCATCTACTAAATTGGAAATCAGCTTCCGGCTATCACTAAATCCCAGCAGCAAGGACACCGAAGGAAAACAGAAAGTGTTTCAGAAAAAGAACATGTATATACATGCCCAATGGCTATTTATGCCATTTAGGGATATGAATTTACTAGATGCTTGTAGGCAGGCAAACACAGATCATCATACAAGTGAACAAACTATTCAAAGGGCAAAAGGTTTTGCAAAATATCAAAAACATAGCTTGGGGCCGGTTCAGAGGGGCTTATGGGTTACACATGGGGGAAAAGAAGGATCATGTTGCCTCCACCATATTGCCAGGCACTCCCAATATTCTGCTGTTTGTAACATGGAAAGGAAGGCTTTATTCTGGCTTGGGAAAGCTCAGGACAAGTCTGCTGTTCTGAAAGCCAGGCCTGACACTCAAAGGAGAATGGTTTATGTAATACAAAGGCTGGGTTCAGACGACACAATAAGCAACTGTTGCTTAATTAGGCAATCATCCGTTACGTTGCTTATTGTGTCGTCTGGTGGGAAGCGAACCACTGATGGCACGCTATTTTCTTGGATTAAGCAACAGAGAAAACAATGGGCTATTTTGTTGCTTATCCAGAGACCCATTGTTATTGTGTCATGTGGCGGGTTCTGTTGCTTAATTTCACATGTTGAGCGCACTATTTCAGAAGCCCAAAGTGTCCTCCGGCAGGAGCAGCAGAAAGTGCCCCAGCCGCTCTTCTACAGCTGGCAGAACTTGCAATGGCTGATGGGATAGCCCTGGGAGGAGGGAGGAAGGAGCAACAGGCGGCTAGAAGGACGACGGGAGTTTCAGCCACTCGACGGGGGGTGGGGCAACATGTCGTCTGGGGAGTACCAGCAGCAGAACGTACTGTAAGTTGCCTATCCTCCCCTTCCGTTGCCTAAAGTGCCATGACCATTGTTTTCCAGACTTAATCCTTTGAATTTTTACCCTTCCTGGACCCTATTTTCAATGTACATTAAGGTGCAAAGTGTCAGCTCCAGAAAAGTCAAGAGGAAAACCTGATCAGCAGCTTGTTAATTTTTACCTGCCTGTTTAACCTGGGAAGGAGGAAAGATCGTCAGTTTATCCCAAAACTAGAATACATCATGGCTTCAATGAGCCAACAAAGACGGAACTTTTGCCCTGGTTTGAGTTGTAATGATTAAGCTCAAATTTGGGGGCCTATAAGCAGTACTCGGACAGCCACAGAGTTAGGACTCCTTGACCCGAAGAAGTCTCACTCTCTCACACAAGGGGAATACTAGCTTCCTTTTCTCCTCTTTCTCTCTATTGCTGCAGAGGAACCCCACCCCCACCGCCACTGCCTCCAACGTCATCGCACCTCAAACTGCACAAGTAAGGATAAGTAAAACACAGGCCCTCCTCTGCTAACCTACTAAACATAGTCCAGTGGTAGGGCACATGCTTTGCATGCAGAAGGGCCCAAGTTCGATCCCCGGCTTCTCCACATGGAGCATAGTCCTGTCTGAAACCCTGGAGAACCGCTGCCAGCCAGTGCCTACAATACTCCCTCCTTTTCTGAAGAACCCAGGCAGCCTTTCCTGACTCCTAACTGAGCAGTGAAGAAGCACAGAATGTTGCCTTATACCATGGGTGTGTATACATGGCCTATTTAACCTGCTGTGGCTGCGCAGGGGTGCTACGTTGTTTATAAGACTCAGCTGCCAACTCACAGCCATGTTGGGCTTTTAGCCCTGAAACTGCACTTTTTCGCAGTGCGGTTTTACCGTGGGGTTTTCCCCTTGCTCCAAGATCACCACCTTATTTTTCCATCTAATGGTGATAGCTTCATTTTGGGTTAAGCCTAGTGGGTGTTGCTGGGGGCTGATCCAAGCCCTACTATGATTTGTATCCCATCCAGGGTAAGCGCGGAAATGCAGAGGGCAGTCTTGATGAGTCGAATGGCCGCTGGTGCTGCGGATTTCCAGCCAGAGAGCCTGTGCTCCCTCCTACCGTCTATATTTATCGGTTCTGCTTTGCAGCAGCGATATTGCAGCATCTTGACACCCCCCCTCCCTCAGGTCAGACTATTGTCCAGGTGGCTCAGTACTGCATTCTCTGACTAGCAGAGTTTCTTCCAGATCTTGTATTAGAAAACGTTTTTTTTCCAATCACCTGGTATTGGATTTTTTTTTAAGCTGGAAGCCTCAGAGATGGATCCTGGGACTTATTGCATGCAAAGAACGCATTCTTCCACTGAGCTATGACCTCTCCCCATACCAGGCAATCAGGGAGCAAAACGGAACAGGATTCATGGCAAAGACACAGCTCAGGCAAACAGCTAACCAAAGAGAGAAACCAGACAGGCCATTTCAGGGATACCAGTGGAGAAGGGGGCACAACCAAGCTGCTGACCAGACCCAACATCAGCCTTTCCTGCTTCATGTAAAGAGGCTGCTGGAAGCTCAAGTGATGGAGAGGCTGTGACTCAGGGTGGCAGAGCACCTGCTTTGCATGCAGAAGGTCCCGGGTTCAATTCCCAGCATCTCCAGAAAGGGCTGAAAATATTCTTGCCTGAGACCCTGGAAAGCTGCTGCCAGTCTGGGCTGGATGGAGCCATGGTCTGACTCATGGCTTCCCATGTTCCTGTGCCAAGTGAAGGCACAAGTAAACATGACATTAAGCACATGATTGTCCTAGGTTTAAATGCCTGGTTTTTGTTGGCTAAAAAGAAGCTACAGAGAGGGGACCCAATCTGGACCAGGTCTGTGGCAGGGGCAGATGCATTCCACGGCCCTCATCTTGGTCCCTCACAATCTGCCATGGCTGCTATTTGCAAGTCAACAAAAGCGAAGCACAGGAAGGCCAACCTCATCCTTAATGTCATGTCTAGTTTGACCCTGGCCCTTTCTACAGCAGGCAGGTGTCGGGGGCGGGAGGGGCGCGATCCCGGAAGTACCTGCTTCCAGAATCGTCACGTCAATCCACACTCAAGAGTGCGACGACCCAGCTTCTTCCCAGGTCATCGCACGTCACGCCCACCATTTTGGATTTTTTTCCCCATCAGTGAAGAGCACTCCTGCGCTCCAGCAAAAGGTGAGGTAAAAAAACATGCGTGAAATTGGGGGGGCCTCCCCCCGCCATCCTGGAGATGGTGAAATTGGTATGTCCCCCTCCCCTGATGGGCACAGAGCCGTGCGGTGTGGCTCTGTGCCCATTTGTGCTGCCACGCTTACTTGCGAGTAAGCACAGCAGCACCCGCGATGGGCAGTTACATCTCCCACGGTCCTGGGAACTTCCCGGGACCACAGAAGATTCGGGATTTTCCAGGGATCCCTTATCCCTGGAAAATCCTGTGGCCACCCCACCCCCACCCCCAGGAGTCCCTGTGCGGCATTTGGAATCACAGGGACCAGCCGGGGGCCATCCCAGGCCACAAGCTTGGTGTAGAAATGGCCCCTGAGTCTGCATTCCATAGCAGGGTAGAGCTGCAGAAGAGCATTTCTCGACACAACTAATCCTCTGAAGAAGGGATGGGGGAACAGGACATTTTTTCACATTTTAATGTGAATGTACCTAATTGCTGACTTTAAAACCAAGATATGAACTGAAACTGACTTCTCCTTCAAAACTCACACTTCTCTGAATTTCACAATGTACTTCTCAAATAAAAAATGCACACAAAACGTGTATATTAGTGAAAATAATCTTAAAAATGCATTCCATTTGGAACGGAGCTTCCAAAACTGTGTAGATTTGGCAAAACTGCATACAAAAATGTATGTATTGGGAGAAATGTATAAAAAATGCATACACATTTTCCTGCAAACTTTTTTTAAAAAAAACAAATTCTCAAAGTTCAGGAAAACCCGAACGTGAGACTGGGAAAATGAGAAACTAAGAGAAACTGAAACAGACAGATTGGTATATGCCTGCTCTGAACAAGACTTCCCCAAACTAGTTGTAGTCCATATACTTTGGACTACAACTCCCATCAGTCTCAACCAGCACAGCCAATTGTCAGGGATGCTGGGAGTTGTAATACAAAGCATCTGGAATGCATCAAGCTGGGGAAGGCTGCTCTGAACTGTTGAGCTTGTGCAGCAACCCAAAGGACTGAGCCCTAACTCCATTTTTCCCTTTTGTAAACTGACAATGAGAGTAAGGAGGGGAAAATTAGAAGCAGATTAAGGCTAATACCTCACTACTGATACATAAAGGAACACAAAAAGGTCAATAATGGAGATAGAAAGGTCTATGAGCAGATCACATGGGTAATCGATTCAGAAAAAAACGGGCATGGAATTGCTAAGTCAATGAACTGTCCCCCCCCCCCCCAAGAGCTTTCATAGGGGAATGTAGATGACAGAAACATGCATAAATTTCAAAGGGGAAAAGAAATGGGGCAGGGGGGGAACACAAAATCGTTTACGACAAAATAAGCAGGACAAGAATATTTATGTTAAGCGATGTTACATATACTCCCTCTGAAACATCCCAAACTGGCTGCTGATGGAGTTGAGATACTGAGCCAGATGAATGATAGATTGGACTCCATGCAGCCGTTCTTATGAAGTTAAATTTGGGAGTTTTTGCCTAACTCAGAGCTGATGACAAAAATAACCAAAGGTCTGTGTTATCCAACTTCGATTAAGGTTGCTTTAAAAGCCATTCCCTGCTTGTCAAATACAAAATGAAAATAAAATCTAAAGGCAACACTTACTGTAAGCTGCTTTTTGTATTACTTTCAAATAACGTTGTCAACTCTTGTAATCGAGAATTCTCATACCTGGGTGGTGCCTAGGGCCCAGGCCTCCCCCGGCATGCTAGTTTTCTACATGCAGGGAGTTTTTAATATGGGGGAACCTTCAAATTAATTATGTTGGTTTGGGAGATCTCATAAATACATACACACATACATACAGGATCTGCCATCTACAGATCTGAAAAAGTTCGGTCCGACAAGGGCTTCACCACTTGAATCTGCTGATTATGTAGCTTGGTATTCATGATTATGTATGGGAATGTTTTCCATGAACATACCAAAGAAATGAGATCAAGTTATTAAGAATGGCACAATGTGAAACATCAGCTCTATTTTCCCAGGAACAACAGGTGCCCCCAGCAAACTATTCAATATTTGACGTTTTATATAAAATTATTATTGAACACCAGTCCCGTAATGGGTCCCCTGACAAAGTTATTCTTGAACATTCACTAGAAACTTAGAAGTAAAAAGATCACACACATACCGATTGAAAAGAAGAAATATCAAGTAGAGATGTGCTTTTAAATGTCTGAAGGAATGCTGGAAGATTGTCAAAGACATGTTGAGCTTTATTTAAGAGGGCGCTGATGCTGGATACGACATCCAACAGTGTGTTGAGTAAGTTGTCTACTTCTGATGGTATTTTGGCCTTAAAGAAAATAGGAACGTGTTAACAAATGCATCCTTTTTATTGTAGTAAACTGGAGAGTTACACTTTTTCTCCATCTCCTATGCACTGTTTACAATAGTAGAAAATCAAACCAGACCAAATCCTCCATTTCTAACAAACTTAGTAGCTTCCTATTAACAGTAAAATGCTTAAAATAATACCTGGGGCCTGTCTTGACAATGACGCATTGGCGCAGTTTTGCTCCTGCAGGGTTGTCCCCATGCCAAGGAGCAAGAGAGGGTTTCGATCTGTCCCTCCCTGTCTTTTTCCCTCCTTACCTCGTTGGGGCTTTCTCCGCCAAAGGGCCACAGAACTTTACTTCTCCCCTTGCTGGAGGAAGTGCGGGGGCATTCCGGTGGCCATTTGGCTCACCGGCCCACCACTTCCCCCTTGCCTGGGTGGTGTGACCAATCAGGAGTCACCGTCACCCCAGCCACGCCTCCACCATGACTCCGGAGCGGTGATAGACAGTGGATGCGCCGTCCTCGCCTCACTCCAGAGAAAAAAGTCGGGCTAAGTCCCTGACTCTTTTTACTTCGGAGCTTTGGGCAAAAGCCCCAGGATGGCTCCACAGTTTCTGCTGCATCGTATAAATGACACAGCGCCACCATGGGGCTTTCCCCACATATAGACAGCCCCTAGTCTCTTTAAAGGTTCTTAGGTTCTAGTTATAAAATATAGAACTACTGGACTTGCACTGGACTTGATCTTGGTAATCCTGTGTTGAAATCATCACCAATGGTGTAGTGGAGCCACGTTCAGAGAAACACAGCACCAGCTTTATTAGCAGGGATGCTGATATCATCTGCCAACCCCCAGGATCCCTGTTACCTCTGAACGTAGCTGCAGTCCTCACAGTAGTCGGGGAGAAGTGAACTTTCCCAGCAACAATATATTGTTCCCTCTTGTAATGCAGAGTATTTTGGAGTGTCTTGGTCTTGAATGGGCAATGAAGACCCATTAGCTTTACAAAAGAACTGCTCCTGGTGGAGATGTGGGGCTGGGACAAAAGCTGCCCCCTATTTTCAGGAACCTTTTCTTTTCCTGTGAAAGAGGCATTGTTTTTTTCTGCCTCTTTCGCAGAGAGGGGGAGAATTTTGGAGAATTTCATCCTTGGGGAGGGGACAGCATTTCCACATACCTTTTAAAAGTATAGCCGGTTGTTTAGGGGTCTTCTTTCAATTTTTTTTTTTTTAAAACCAGGCACTTGCAGTTCTTTATGAATGCCTATTGGAGACAATAGACCTCACCCTCTCCAATAGGCATTCAGGAAGAACTCCTGGACTCCCTTAAGTGCCGGGGGTGGTTTTTTAAAAATAAAAAGGACCCCCTACACTTCCTACACTTAAAAAGGTATGTAGAAACCCTGTCCCCCTCCTCAAGGAGAAAATTCTTCTAAATTCTCGCCTCTCCCAGCCTCTTTCACCAGAGTTTTCATTTTTTTCCCAACCCCTCACAAAATGCCGAAAATGGAATAATCAAAATTTTCAGCGCAGCACTAATGCATACTGGGGGCCTTTTCAGTTGCAATTAGACTTATACTCCAAGCCTGGAAGGGAAAAAAATCCCACCACCTATCACTCAATGGACTGAAGGTCTTCATGCTCTTGCTACATTTCAGCATATTCCTATAACCGTAAAAGTCATATGGGTGCTTTTTAGATGTATGGATTGCTTATATTAACGGAAATGTTAATCCTTTCCCCCCCCCCTATATATCCTTTTTTTCTTTTTTCCCCCCTTTATCAAGGAAGATGATCATGGATTACCATATATTGATGCTTCATGACACAATGGCTCAATTCGGACGACACGATAGTCAATGGTGGGGTAATAATCAACTTTACAGTTGTTCAACTAGGGGGTACTCCCCACACAACATGGTAATCAATAATCAACCGTGGTGTGGATTAGGATCAGCGCTGAGTTGACTATGGCAGCATTCGGACGACACGATAGTCAATACAACTGACGATTGTTTTCCCCACACCAGTTGTTTATTGTGTCGTCCGAATTGAGCCAATGTTTCCCCTTTCCCCCTCTTTTTTGCTACCATTGAGTTGCAAATAAAAAGGTATGAGGAAGGAACTGGTTTGTATATATGGATCAACACAGCTGTCTGCATGTTGGACTCTCCTTGGAGGCGTGGCTAGAGGGACTGTCACAATGAACACCTGACCACGTATACCAGTGATCTGGGTAGCCATGGGCAAATGACTATTGCTCAGCCTAACATCTCACAAGGCTGCTGCAAGGATAGGTCAACCCATGCACACTCAATGTGGGCCAGGGTTACTGGTAACTGCCCATGCTATCAAAAAAGCAGTCTAGGATATGGCTTGGGGGATCAAAAGCCCCTGGACTCATCTACAATAACTCTTAGTTCCCAGCCTCGACAAATATATAAATTGGGTGCAAAACATGATATGTGTAAAAGACCCACCGAACTCACCCATCTGTTCTTTTGCTGAGAAATTGCAGAGAAGTAATTAGAGAAGTAATTAGAGGTGTCTTAATTGCAATGGGGGTTTTTTTTTGTTTCCTTCAAGTCCTTCTAAAATTCCTTCTAAAATTCGTCCACTGGAACCTAAAAATTCACTTCAAAGGTCACTTTAGGCAATATCTAGTTACAAGTTCAAAATCTGTGAAAATGCCACCATGAAGCTTGAAGGCTTCCCTTCCACAGATGTTTTGCCTGAGGAAATGTCAAATTCACTTTTAATTTGGCTGTGGGCAACATTTCTGAGGCAAATCTTCAGTAACTAGATGACGCCTCTCTTTTTTCCCTTCCCACTGGTCTATCCACTTTCAAAAAGGATCAGAAAAGAAACACCAACTCTGCTCACCTTATAAATGACGTTGCGTAGATTCAGGTTCTGCAGGAGGAGTATAGTCATGGTGTACAACTCCTGTGGTGGCAGAGAACAAAGTTCCTCAATGGCAGCCAGAGTTTTCTCCTCTGCTGGAAACGTCAGCAACGGGCTAAATGTTTCCACATCACAACTGTCAGCTAAAGCGGTTGTGAGGGCACTAGAGAGAAACTGTCACAATGAAAATAAGTTTACAGTTTATTTGAAGCGCATCCCAGCAATCCTGATACAGCTCACTTTTTCCTTGCTCTTTGAGTACCTTTGGGGGATAGAGAAATCACCAGGGAGAATTTGGGGAGGAGGGCACTGCCACAGTTAAGGCCTTGGGGGCTGCATGGAGCTCTGGGTCCACAGGTTGTGCACCTCTGCCCTAACAGTCAACATGTATCCCTGACTCCTTCCACTGATAACAAAATCGGCTCTGCCCACTGACAAAATGTTTTTAGAGTCACAAGCTGGTAACCTATGCAAACCCTAGTACCATGTCATTGTCTCTATAGAAATAGATTTACAGCGTGACAAAAAGAAAGACCTACAGCTAGTCTCGAGGAAAAACATCTACTACCACTTCACAGGAAGCCCCTCCTTTATTCATCTTTTCTGGATGCTTCCTGGTCCTGAAGATCAGAATCTACTGGCCATTCTTTAGGCTGACCATATGAAAAGGAGGACAGGGCTCCTGTAACTTTAAGAGTTGTAGAGAAAAGGGAATTTCAGCCAGTGTCATTTGTATGCAATTAGTTCCTGGTGAAATCCCCTCTTCATCACAACAGTTAAAGTTGCAGGGGCCCTGCCTTCTTTTGTATATGGTCACTCTAGTATAGTGCCTGCAACTTTAACTGTTGTGATGAAGAGGGAATTTCACCAGGGACTGATTGCATACAAATGACACTGGCTGAAATCCCCTTTTCTCTACAACTGTTAAAGTTACATGAGCCCTGTCCTCCTTTTCATATGGTCAGCTTACATTATTACTCCAAAGGATTAAGCCATTTCCACAGAAAACTAAAGACCAAATTAACCCAGTTACTTCTCCCCTTTAAATAGTCCCTATTACCATCCTGTGCTACCCTGCACCATTCTGGTCTCTTCAGTAACTCCATTCCTTCTCCCTTTGGTGTTTCTGCAGAGATAATTTTTTAATTTTAAAACTGAACACAGCACAGTTCAGAAGAACAGAGACTTATCAATCCTTTTGTCTACTGCTAGTGAAATAAACAAGCAACAATGCCCATTACTTTCATTGCTAAAGGAGCAGAAGGACAAAGAGAAATAAACTGAACTTAGAACTAGGTTTGATTTCGAAAACAACCTCCAACTCCAAACGGCATTTTAAATAATGGAGCAGCTTTCGGTTGAAAGAAAAGTATCTTGCTTGTGGAGCGCCATTGACATCTAGTGGCTACTTGATTTGTCTGGCTATCCTCATTCCCCTAATCCTCAGTTAACTCTTAATGAACACAGAAACGAACGCACAGGAATCTATGAGAAGAAACTCTGTACACTGCTTATGCCTTTTATGGTGGCCCAGAAACTATGAATAATCATCTTTGGAGATCATACCACACCAAGCCAGATTAGTGCAGGAGGCAACAGAGGTGAGAATGTGGCAGTCAGAAGATGCAGGCCTATGCTTTTATGAGGACACAGCCGTAATCTCCACCATGCTTGTAGGAGACAGAGGCATGCATCACAATGGAGCTTAAACCAGTAGGGACAACCTTTCTAGGACAGCAAAGCAACAGCAACAACGCAGGCTCAGGCAAAGAGAGGACAATGTATGGCAATCTTCCTCAACTTGGGCAGGATCTACACACCTGCTTTATCATGGTTTATAACAATCTTGACAACTGTTGGGGCCCAGGACACATTCCATATACCATTTTCAAACTGCTTTCAAAGTGTCATATCCTGCTTAGCGTAGATCTGGACTTGGTGTCATCCAGATGTTTTGGAGTACAACTACCACAATTCCTGACCATTGGTCAATCTGCCTGGGGCTGATGGGAGCTGAAGTCCGAAATATTTAGAGGGCACCATGTTGGAGAAAGCTGGCATAAGGAAAGAGGTGAAATTGAAGAGCAGCGGGGAGCTTCGGTTACAGCAGCCGTACTTCTCTTCCCCCCCATCTCTGAAGGATATTCTAAGGACTGATCTATAGCACATTTTCTACTTTCACATAAGCTCTTTGACAGTGACCATTTGTCAAGGAATCCCTGAACGACTGCCATGGAACTGCAGCAATGAGCTTCACTGCTTCCTAGACCATACTCAACACTCCTCCATGGCTGCGGATTGAAGGGAAATATTGCAAGTAATGGGAAAACTTCCTTTTCAAGGACATTTGTCTGGAGACAGGCTGAAAATATTTTGAGTTGAGGTATGGCTGGGGGGGGATTCATTTGGTCCACATTTAATGCAGACTTTGTGAACTAAAACTTAGTAATCTATCAAAATGTGCACTTCTCTGAATTTTTCATTGGAGTTTTCCAATCAAAAAACGTGCCCCAAAATGATGTATAAAATAACATTCAAAAATGCATTAGATGAGGAAAATTGATAGCACGAAATATGTGTATTAGACAAAACCATGCACAAAAATTGATGTATTCAGAGAAATGTGCACGAAAATGCATATGAATTTTCATGCAAGCTTCTAAAAAAAATAAGCGCCAAATTTGGGGATGAACGGAATTTAAGATTGGGGAAATCCTCAAGTTTCAGACCAACCAAATTTAAGATTGGGGAAATGAGGAACTGAAAGAAACCAAAATTGACAGATTTATCTATCCCTATCTTGGGGTGAAAAGAAAGAAGAAAATGTTTCTTCTTCTTCTTCTTCTTGGGTCAGGAGGAAAGTCATTCTATGCAACAGGAAGCTTGTTGTGAAGGTGGTAGTGACAACAGCTTTTTTTTTCTTTTTTTTTTGCTCTGCCACAATGACTTAGTGTCCATGCAATTATCATTAGGGCAGCAAATGCAGACTGAATACTTTCAAGATGTGGTTACTTTTCCAGGACAATTCAACTGGCCTCCATATAGTTTCTCTACAGAAGTTACCAGACCAGATCACAGGGAAGCAGGTCCCATGTCACTCCACTAATGTATGAATTAGGTGCCTAAGGGTGCAATTCTTTACATGTTAGACAGAAATAAATCCCAGCATCCACCAGCCAGCCAGCCAGCCATGGCTGGGAGAATACTGGCCATTGTTGGCCTTATTTTTGCATAAGCATGCATAGGGTTGCACCCTAAGTCTCATTCTTTGCTATCGCTCTGCATGAATGGTATGAAGGCATTTGCGGCACATTTTAACACCACGTGACACAAATATTTCCTTTTCCCTATCTTGTACCTTCGGCTGTGAGGTCCTGGATTCCATGACAATGGCGATAGTTTCATCAGAAATGCTGGTTAAGGAACTAAGCTGTTGAGCCAACTCAGTGGCATTCTGCATACAGTCTTTTAGCTTCATGTCTGCAACACAATATAAATGGCAAAGTTATCAAATGCCAAAAGCAAGGAATCCAACTTTGGCCACATTGTGGTCCTTTGAACAATGGACCAAAGAAAAAGTGACAGGGTACATTCATTTATTGAACTGATGCTCCAGGAAGAAATTTGAAACATAGTGGCTCACATTCAAATGGTATGGAGACAGAGGAAGCTGAGCCAGTCACTGTGTAGGGCAGGAGGGGGCAGTCATTTTGCCCTCAAGGGCTACTTGCGAGGGTAGGTGGGGGTGGCAGGCCAATGGAGCTGGCAGTGGGTGTGGCCTGGGGTGAGTCAGAGCCATCATCTCCCTCACACACATACACACTCATGGGGAGACCATGTGATGGGAGGGGCTAAACCCTCAGCTCCCCACATACCATCCTCCCCATATAAATAATTACGCTCTTGCCAGCCTGCCAAACAGCTGCCTGTCAGGAGCATGATTTACCAAAGGGCAAACCAGGAAGATAATTTCCTGAGAAATAAAAACCAAAGAGAATTAAGAGAGCAAGAAAATAACCTGCACATTTTGCATACAAATAACAGCACCATGATAATAACATTTATAAAACACGATATAATATTTATAAAAATAATTTATAAACATAGCTAAAATTGCACAACAAAAGGAGCTGTAACCCACTTCTTTGGAATGCACAAGAATTATAAGAGACAAAATATATCTCAATCCTGTTACAAACCTCACAGTCTCAAATTACAAGGGCAATCTGTAGGATTCAATGTTGTTTGTCAAACGCATTTCAACTGGATAGTAGTTTTCAGTGGCAGAGTTACAAGACTTCAAATGCCTTTTTTATTATTACAGGACTGTCGTTTGTGTGCACAATTCACAGGGGATTTCCCCCCTGATTTCTTCTTGCTCTAGCAGCGTAATTTACAGCACGAGCCCAACCATAGAGTGTGCCAGATAGAGTGCCAAGTGGATGCCCTCTGAGCACAGCTGCCAGAGCATCTGCTAGAAGACAGTCCTGTGTTCTCCACAATCAATCAGCCACGGTGGCACACGCCAGCTTCTTATAGGCCCCAATACGGATCCCAGCAGCAGCCCTGATGCAGTAGCAGGGCAGGGAGGGAGGCATTTTTTTTCCCAGTGGCAAAACCAGTCATAGTGGAAGGGAACTTCGAAGTGGTTAGGGCATCCCTGAGGGCTGCAGGCTTTGCCGTAGGTCAATGTACAATTATCCTGTACAGATCTACACCTTGTGTCAAATCATTACGATCTCATCGTGGCAATGCTATATCCCTCTTGTGCATTTATGCCTCGTAGGACACACAACGACATTTGTTGCAGTACTTTGGATAATGTGGAGCAAAATTCAGGAAATAGCGCTGTGAAAGCAGGGTATGGAATGTGTTTCATGCCTCAACAGTTCTCAGTGGTGTAGATCTAGCCCAGTTCTATGCTAAGCAAGCAGAAAGCCCAAATTAAAAACAAGACTGGATAAATGGAAGGTGCAGCTTGATTTTTGTAACCGCTGAGGACAAATGCTTTGAGTTCTAACATTTCTATTTCTAGAAATAGAAAAGGGAGTAGGGAAAGGAATCAAACAGAAGCTGGACACTCCATTGCTTTCATGAGGTTCTTAGTTCTAGATACAGGGATCTACAAAAATAATTTGTAGATCCCTGTATGGTAACTAGCTATCAGTCTGTGTGATGCTGTTGAGGTACAAGCTGAAAGGCCAAGAGCTAAGGGCAAATCTACACTACACTTAAAATTAATTTATACCTGATGTATACACTGATTCCTGCAAGGAATCTTGGGAAATTTCAACTTGTGAGTTGATAAAGTGAATCTTCTGACAGAAATCCCAAATAGCACCAGAGACGTACAATTCCCAGGATTCCTTAGAGAGAAGGCATAACTGTCAAACAGATTAGTGTTATAATGGAGACACCCAAATTAAACCAAGCCAAGCAGAAAGATTTGAAATAAGGCAGCTGAAAGGTAGAAGATCAGTCCATGCAAGCCAGAAGGCAAGGAAGATGCAGCAAAGGAAGGTCAATCTAATGATGAAGCAGCAAATCAGATTCAGGAGAGCTGAGTCAAAAACAAAACAGTGAAAAGCAATAGGCATAGGCTAGGCATCAATGATCACTGATGTGGCTTGTTGCCTAGACAATGGAGTACTTCTGATTGTTCTTTATTTATATGGAAAATAGACTCCCCAGGGCTCCTTTTGGCTAATCAATATGGATATTGTTCTGAGCTTAGAGCTGAAACGGGTGTACAATGGCTCTGAAAGCAGCTCCTCCTCAGCATGTATTTTCAAGTCCAGCAAAAACCTGGTTCAACACCCAGGTTCCCAAACATTGTCTGTGTGCGTGCGTGCGTGCGTGCGTGCGTGTGAGAGAGAGAGAGAGAGAAAGTGCTTTCTGGGAGGAAGGTTTGAATAGGAATATTGACAACATAGGATCCATAAAGAATCCATAAAGCTTACCTGTTGGCAGACTGAAGTTATTAAGGAAAGCCACCAGTGGGTTGCCTGACAGAAGTATCTCTAGGGTTTCAGTTAACCTAGAAACAAAGGAAAGACTGAAAAGGTCAGTTTGCAGAATAGAAATATCTCTTTAATTCAACACCAGTCTCAGGGCTCCATCACACTCTGAGTGGGGGCATGGAACCTCCTTCAGTCTGAGAGCCAAATTCCATTTCGGAGAAGCTCTCAGGGGCCACATCCCAGTGGTGGGCGGGGCCAAAAGCAAAAGAGGCAGGGCCAAAATTCCAACATGTTTTAGGCCCTTTGGCGGAGAAGGCGGGAAGCGGGTAAACCCGGAAGTAGCCACTTCCAGGTTCGGCGCAATGAAGCTGCACCACAATATGACGGTCCGGACTTCTCCCGGGCTGTTGCAACTCGCGCCCACCATTTTTTTCTGTTTTTGTAATGAAGAAGAGCACAGGAGTGCTCCTGCACAACAGGTTAGTTCTTTTTTTAAAAAAAAAAAAACCGCACACGATCGTGCCCCCTCCCCCCTCGCTATCCTGGGGATGGCAAAATTGGGTCCCCCCCTCCTGATGGCCTCGGAGCCGCACGGTGCGGCTCCATGGCCATCGGTGCAGCCACGCATACTTGCGAGTAAGCATGGCTGCACCCGGGATAGGTGGCCACACCAGCCGCCCATCTCGCTGCCCTCCCGGGAACAGGGAACACACCAGGATGAAAGCATTCCCTGAACTCCAGGGAAAATAGAGGGATGGCCCCTGCCTGCTCGCGGGATGCTCTGTGCGTCATGCAGACTCTCCTCGAGCAGCCCTGAGAAAAATGGCTGGTGCGGAAAGGGCCTTAGTTTAAAGCTCTTATTGCTAGTAATGAAGCCCTAGCAGAAGGCTTTTAGAATGAGGCAGACGCCTGTATAAAAGCAAGGAGACCACCAAATGATTGGTGGTCATGGCCCAGGGGGTGGGGCCAGGGGAAAGGGTGAGGCCACCTGCGAAACCTCAGAGTACCCCACCTGCCCCATCACAAGCAACCTCCTTTATTTTCTCCTATATAAGTGAACGGCCACCGTTCATGCCTAATGGCCCTGCTAAAGACCTCCTGCATTAATGCTCCTCCTCCCTCAACTGTCATTGCCAGCAACCATTCCAGCGGCCTGAGTAGAGGGAGAGCAAGGCCTTTCCATCAGCCCTGCTACAACAACTAATTCCCCCCCTTCCATCCCCATTCCCTTCTCCTTGTGTGCCATGCCTTTTTTGAGATGGGAAGCCTGCAGGCATGGACTGTCTTGTCTAATTGATCTTACGTCAGGTGCTTTGAGAGCCTTCTGGGTTGAGGAGAGGTATAAAAATGTTTCCAATAAATAAAATAATAAAGCCCTACACTTGGGGGGGAAAGTGGCAGTGGATACAAATCCTCCCCACAATCTACCATTGGTGTCGCAGACTCCACCAATAGGAATCGATACCATTGATGGGTTTGCCATGGGTCCGTGTTTGTGCCCAGTACACAAAAACACATTGCATTTCCCCCATCTGGTGCAGACGCTGTGAAATAGAGGCCCCTCCTTCCACATATACACTGTCCACCATAATGACAAGTATTTTGCTAGTTCAATAATAAATTGAGATAGGGAGAAGTTGCAGTAATAATCTCAGGCAAAGGATAACTGTTAAGAGGCAGATTATTTCTTATTCAGCCAGGTATCAAGTGAGGCTTGGATACTGGGGACATTCCTACTATCCGCCACATCAACCATGGGCCAGAACAAAGATCTTCAATACAAAAACACCTTTAACATGCAACCATGGGGAACAAAAACAGATTTTACATTTGCATGTGTTTGCTAATGTTTTCCGAGGCATCTTGACATTCACAGCTGTTTTCAGTGATGTTTTGGATGAGTATTTGGAACTCAGACAAAGTAGTATAAAGCTTCCTTTTTAGAGATACAAAGTCTTCACAATCTCCTTGACTGGAAGCTGGCCAGGCTTTCACAGTATGCTGCAAAAAAAAACCCACAACTTCATAATTAGCATATAGTCAGCTTAAACGCAGTCTCTTTGCAGGAATGAAAGCAGTAGCCAATTAATTTGTGGGAGTCACAAATTAATAGCTTGATCGCAGAATAAAAACAAAGTGTGGGTTAATCGGCACCAGTAACCTGTGGTGTCTCTGAAAGCCGCTGGTTTCTTTGATGAATGACATCCCCTTTCATTTATCTGACTGAATGCATTCATTAGAATCATAACTTCATAGAATAACAACTGGGATATAAGAAAACAGTTCCTTAGTGTTCATAGATATTTTCTCCATCCTCTATGGTGGCTTTAGATATATATATATATATGCATGCTAGGGCAATGCATGGCGTACATGGCACACTGGAGGTTCCAAGCTATGAGAAGAACTTTGTATGCTGGAGGTTCCGAGCTATGAGAAGAACTTTGTGTTGCAAAGCTACAGGATCTATAAAAACAGCTGGGGGGGGGTGGAAGCAGCTGGGAGGGAGCAAGGGGGAGCAGTGGCACTGAAACCTATAATTGCTGAAGCAGTTCACACAGAGGCCTCAGATAAGTCCAAGGGGTCAGTGGGCAGGCAAGCGAGGGGGGAGAAAGCAGGGGGAATGGCTGTGGGGGGAGCCCAGAGAGGAGCCCTGATGGCTCACTGGCATACACGGAGGCCTCAGGCAAGTCCTGTGGGGTAATGGGCAGGCAAGTGAGGGGAGTGGCTGGGAATGGGGAGTCCAATGGACTCCCAGTCAGCCTTGCACCTGGCTTTTCTGGGCACCAGCAGAAATGGCAGAAAAGTATGATACTGAGCAATAAAGTACCAGGATGCAGATGGTCTGCACAAGTCAAGCTAGTTATTATTATTTTAATTAGTATTGTTGCTGTTATTGTTAATTTCATACACCACCCAATAGCTGAAGCTCTCTGGGCAGTTCACAAAAATTACAAACCATAAATGCCTTCTACCCATGCCCGGCGCGCCTGGGTGGGGGGAGGCTAATTGCGGCAGGGGCGAGAGAGCGACACTTAGAGGCTAGCTATTGGCTGCCTCGCTTGGCGCCACTGGGCATGGGAGGGGCCGCAGCTACGTCAAGGCTCGCAGCTCAGGCTTCTCCACAGATTGAGATCATCCATCTTGGGGGCAATGATCTCGACCTCCTGATGGGCAAGGCCCTTGTTTTGCAAGCGCGAGCTGATTTTCACAGAATGCGAATGCGATGGCCTGGAGTCCGCATTGTTTGGTCCTGTGTGCTTCCCAGGATCAGTTGGAGAGAGGGTAGCGACCCCCTCGCTATGGAGCATGCCAGAAGGAAGGTCAACAGGGAGATCTATAAGGCGTTAAGTAAGCACGGGGACATGAGCATAAAACACCCTTTCATTCTTTGTCCCCGGAGGGAGCTGTATAGGCAGGACGGGGTGCACCTGTCGGAGGCTGGAAATTATATTTTCCCGGGAGATCTGCAGAGGTGTTTGCATGGATTAATTTTAGGTAGGTGGAGGGGGAGCGACTAAGCAGACGCTTGTCACGCCCTGTGGCGGTTAGGTGCGGGCATCTCAGGTATGGGGTATATTGGTGAGCATTCACAGGCACCGTTAGTGGTGATGGGTAGTGCCTGAAACCTATGGCAGGGAGTCTTGCGGCACCAGCCAATGGGTGAAAGGTATACCTATGAGGCCAACCCTACTCACACCCTTGGAATCTTGCAGCACGAGGGCGGTGACACCGGAAGGCCTCCCTACCCCAAAAGGGGAGCCCCTGCAGTGGCGAGCTGTATGGCGCCACTGCAGGGGTTATGAATGGGGTCACCCGATCCTAGAATATGGCCTGAATTGAGCCATTTGACAGATGCCCGCCGAGGTTTTTTCACCTCTTGCTGATGTTTAATAAAAGTGGCCCATGTTTAATCCATACATACTGTGTCATCTTGTTATTCTCGCCTCCAGTTCACAAAATACAAGCGCACACAAATCGTCATGACTTTCAATGAACATGATCACATATGCACATTTTGTGGTAAGATCTAGTATAAATATCCGCTACAGGACCCCTGCCCACCAAGCCAAACCTGGTCCCTTAACAAGTGATGCCCACTTCCATTCTCTGGTGCTTTCCCAAGGGGAGCATTGTCAGGATTGAGCCCAGGCCTTCTGGTTTGGTTTCACTCTGATTCAAATTCAGAGATGGAGTTAGAAGAAGCCCAGCAGAGGCAGGGTGTAGGGGAGGAAATTCCCCAAGACACCCCATGAGCCAGCAGAGAATGTTCCCAGACCCTCACTGAGGAAGAGGGCCAGGCTCAGGGACGGTCTTCCTCCCTCCCCATGGGAACCCAGGCTCTGTTGGATGGGGAGGAAGCTTCAAGACTGACACAAGCCAGAGCTCACCGCTGAGTGAAGTGGGCAGAACTGAGAGGAGGAAATGGGAGGCTTCACACCAGATTGGCTGCCCATCAAAAGTTGGGTTGGGCCTCAGGATGATCCTCCCTGAAGGCAGGAGCTCAGAAAATGCCAGCCAAGCACAAAGGGAAACCTGTCTGGAGTTGAAAGACAACAGCTTTGCTTTCAGGAGTTCTCTTGCCAAAAGATTTACTTTGCAAATTAGGCCTAGAGAACAGCTCTAAGCCTTTGTAGTCCTTTCAGAGTTGAAGAGGTGCTATTAGCTGAATAAAGAGTTTGTGGATTGCACAGCCCAAGTCTCTGCTGCCTCACCTCACCACTCAGTGGGAGGGTTTAGCATCCTTGGCAAGGGGGGGGGGGCAGTTGCAGTACAGACTTGCCAGCTGGCAACTGTGAGCATGGACATTAATCTACTACTACTCCATTTCATTCTCAAAGTGGTCCTTCAGCAAAAACTAGTTGCTTATCAGACACTGGACATATGCAAGCCCTCTGAAAAGAAAAACCCAACATTAATAAAGTATATTTCAAAGTGGATTGCAGATTAGGCATAGTGAAAAATCTCTCACAAACCTGATATTGGCCACGAACCAAATTGATTCCTTCAAGGACAAAGAGGAAAAAGCGCCTTGTTAAGCCATGCTTACAGCTCTTAAAGATGCATCGGACATCATCAATGAAAGCAGCATTATCTGTAACAGAAAGAAAACAATATATTTCAAGGGATGAAAGCAGGATAAAAACTGACCACGATCAGGGTAAAACTAGACATGACAATGACGACCACATCTGCCCCCTTCACGTATAAAATGAAGGATATGATTTTAACATCAAAAAGTGTGCACAGTAGTTGAACCCGCTACCTTCCCCATTATACTTCCCTCCCACCCAGCTGATTTCCAGTACTGGAGCCAGATTGAAGGAAAAAGATTGAGCAACTGATCATGAGGATGTAAGACTAAGGAAAGAAGAGGATTCAATTCCCATCATTTGAAGGCTCTCTTTGCTGTTTAAATCCCCTTTTCATAATATTAGAACCCAGGGCCTCCCAAGGAAGTTGAACAATAGGAGATGCAGGACAGACAAATGGAAGTATTTTTTTTTTTCAGACAGTGCATATTTAAAACTATGGATTTCACTTTCATACAAACTGGAAGAGAATTAGACACGTTCGTGAAGGATAAAGTTATCAATGGCTACCAATCATGATGGCTATGCATTACCTCCAGTATCAGAAACTAAGCTGACCAGTTAAAATCCAGGTCAGGGCTCATGTAACTTTAACAGTTGTAGAGAAAAGGGAATTTCAGCCAGGGTCATTTGTATGCAATTAGTTACTGGTGAAATTCCCTCTTCATCACAACAGTTAAAGTTGCAGGCACTATACTAGAGTGACCATATACAAAAGAAGGCAGGGCCCCTGCAACTCCCACCATCCCTCACCACTGACTATGCTGGCTAGGGCTGATGGGAGTGGTAGGCCAAAACATCTGGAGGGCCACAAATTGCCCACCCCTCCATTATAATGAGTGGGAGTGTGTACGTAGGTAAAGCTAGTATATGGCAAGAACATTTGGGGAGCAGACTGCATTTTTGCATGCGCTATGCACAGAGACACATTGCTCCGTCCATAAGATGCCTACTGGTGAAAGCTGAGCCACCCAATATCAGGAGCAAAATGCAGGTTTTGCCTGAACCGCAACACTGTTCCCAAGTGAAATACTTTACTTTTTCCCCAAAGGAATGTTTGAGATAGATAGATGATAGATAGATAGATAGATGGATGAATGATAGATAGAGTGTGTGTGTGTGTGTGTGTGTGTGTGATTAAATGTCAGCTAGAGACATATGGCTATCCAAGGCTATCAGCCCTCCCTTTACATGTACGTGGGTTGACATAGCTGCTGCTCAGGATGGACAGAACAGTCTATTTCCAGTCCATGTCAGTTTCACATTCACAAGTCTGTTGCACATCAATCTACATTTTTTTAAAAAATGCATAAAAATCGTATTATTTTTGAACTTATTATTTCACCAAACATTTACTCTAAAACATGTTTTAGATACATTTTAACTAGGGGTGTGCATCGGATCGGATCCGATCCACGATCTGAATCCGATCCGCCCCAAAATCGGGAAAATCCGATCCGATCCGATCCAAACAACCTCCGATCCGATCCGATCCGCCGAGGTCCGATCCGGATCGGACGCCATTTTGAATGCTTTTTCCCATAGCCACATATTGTTTTACAAATACACCTATAACTTTTTCATTTTTAAAGATAGAAGGATGAAACTTGGGCACATTGTAGACTGGTTAGGGATAGTTATCTGTGAGCAATTTCAGAAAGATTGGTGCATGCGTTTTCTGGCAATTAATTTTTTAATAAACACCCAGGAATGCCTATAACTTTGTCATTTTTAAAGTTACACACATGAAACTTTGCCACATTGTAGGCGGTACCTTGGGACCTATGTGTGTGAAATTTCAGAAACATAGGTGCTTGGCTTGTGTGGCAATTAATTTTAGAAAAATGGGTAGTAGTGGGGTAAATACAGTTATGCCTCCCATTTTTTTTATTTTTAAAGATACAAACAGTAAACTTGGGCACATTACAGGTACCACTTGGCTTGATATGTGAGTGAAATTGCAGAAACTTTGGAGCTTGCCTTGTGTGGCAATTAATTTTTGAAACAATGAGGAAAGAAACACCTATAACTTTGTCATTTTTAAAGTTACACACATGAAACTTTGCCACATTGTAGGTGGTACCTTGGGACCTATGTGTGTGAAATTTCAGAAACATAGGTGCTTGCCTTGTGTGGCAATTAATTTTAGAAAAATGGGTAGTAGTGGGGTAAATACAGTTATGCCTCCCACTTTTTTAGTTTTGAAGATACAAACAGGAAACTTGGGCACATTACAGGGAACACTTCACTTGATATGTGTGTGAAATTTCAGAAACATTGGTGCTTGCCTGGTGTGGCAATTAATTTTTGAAACAATGAGGGATTCATTGGACAGCACTTGCCCATAGGGATTCATTGGACAGTACTTGCCCATAGGGAATCATTGGACAGTACTTGCCCATAGGGAATCATTGGAAAGCACTTGCCCATAGGGAATCATTGCATTGCACTTTCCCATTGAGAAATACAGTTATGCCTCCCACTTTTTTATTTTTGAAGATACAAACAGGAAACTTGGGCACATTGTAGACTGGTTAGGGATAGTTATCTGTGAGAAATTTCAGAGAGATTGGTGCATGCGTTTTGTGGCAATTAATTTTTTAATAAATACCCAGGAATGCCTATAACTTTGTCATTTTTAAAGTTACATACATGAAACTTTGCCACATTGTAGGTGGTACCTTGGGACCTATGTGTGTGAAATTTCAAAAACGTAGGTGCTTGCCTTGTATGCCAATTAATTTTAGAAAAATGGGTAGTAGTGGGGTAAATACAGTTACGCCTCCCATTTTTTTATTTTTAAAGATACAAACAGGAAACATGGGCACATTAAAGGGAACACTTCACTTGATATGTGTGTAAAATTTCAGGAAGCTGGGTCCAGGCATGTGGTGGCAAGGTGTCTGCACACACCACTTTGAAGACTGTAGAAAATTTCTCCTCTAACGATCCTAGCGATCGAGAGAGAGTGATCCCAGGCTCAGCCGTTCTGCTTGAGTAAAAAGTGAAAGTATCAAAGCAGACACGAGCCAAGTGCTACTTTGTTTCTCCTTTTGTAATGGATACTAGCTCAGTTGCAGCCATGCATGCAAGGATCAAAGAGATCGAGAGAGATTGTTTCCTTTTTCTTCGCTGGAGGCGGGAGTGGGAGACGGGGGAAACCAAACCTCTGTGGAAAAACATTTGAAACTTTTAATCTAAAAATTCCATAGCCATCAAATGCCTGGACCTATAATTCTGAAATTTCTGACACTTATCTACCCCTAACCCATCTACAAAGTGAGCAACTTTCAGTCTTCTAACTTTTAAAATAAAAAAGTTATAGGCATTTCTTTCCTCATTGTTTCAAAAATACCTTGCAACCACATGCCTGGACCCAGCTTTCTGAAATTTTAAAAATGAAAAAGTTATAGGCGTTTTTGTAAAACAATACTTGGCTATGGGAAAAAGCATTCAAAATGGCGTCCGATCCAGATCGGACATCCGGTCCGATCCGATCCGACCATCCTCCGATCCGATCCGATCCGACCCCCCAGGTCCGATTCCGATCCGCTATCCGATCCGATCCGGGGGGTCAGTGCACATCCCTAATTTTAACCCAAAATATGCCCTATAGATGTGCACGTTAATATGTTTTTGGAGCTGAAAATTCTGTCAAAAAAATCTGGACAAGTGTAAAAACTGAAGATAGCTGCATACTGATCTGCATATTCATCCATGAAGTGGAAAGTGGGTTGGTTAGCTCATAAATGTGTATTGAACAAAATCCTAACGCGTCCCTAGTTTCTTGCCCCTCCATAGTGTCTCCCCATTGTTCCCAGGAGTGTATTAAAATGTTGACCCACTTGGTTGGGCTTGCTTAGATAAGATGAAAGTATTTACATAAGATGAAAGTGATGAGTCCCTTCACACCCCACAGACCTATGTTCATCTTCTGTAGCCTGAAGGAGACTCTTCCTCTGCCCTGCTGATGAAATAAATAAATATTTAACATGGACTCATGACTGTGACTCTACCTGAAAAAGCTGTCAATACATCCAAAGCAGCAGCCTGCAATTTCCACAGCAGGAGGGCATCTTCTGGGCTTAAGTGTTTGTAAAGAGCCTGGCACATCTCATAGATTCTGAAGAAGCAAAAATATAATAGCACACAGTAATTTCTACAAAAGCCAGAAGCAAAGACTAAGCGCTGCAGGAGTGGGGGAGGACTAATAAAAACTTTCACAGGACTACATCTGTCCTGTTCAAAATAATGTAGAAGCATGTTACATATTAGTCATATTACATCTCATTTACATCGCAGGTGCGGGTGCGGTCAGAGTTTGGTTCAGGAGGAAAAGCACCTTCTCTCTAGATGCCCCTTACCTAACCTTCCAGAAAGATTCTCCCTATCTGCTTAAGTGAACGGGGAGCACTTCTCTCCCTAACAGCCCCTCCCAATCTCTGGTGCCTCCCATCTCTCTGAAGCTCACAGTACTTCCTGTTTTTAGGCCTGTGTGTGACATTTTGCTCTTAACTAAAATGACCTTACACTTCCCCATGCAAAGGCTGCATTGATCTTCAACATTCCATGACTGACTTTTCCCTTTAGGACTTGAATGCTCATAACTCTTTCATAACCTCACAGCAATTGTCACCTGATTTTCTGGAATGACAACTCACAAATAGTTAATTTTTAGTTTTTGGGGCTTGGTCCTGCCAGGGGTATCCCAGACACACCAAGTTGATTGGAAATGATGGTTCTGAACAGTGAGACCATTCAGATGAAGAGCAGACTTAACCAACCTTACCTTTGGTCCTTTAGCCATTGTTCCACCAGGAAAACCAAATGATTACTAGATGATAATGTTTTGAATGACATGCCAAAATCACGTATGAGCTTCAGAACATCATTTACAATTGCATCTTGATTTCCTTCTATGATACTTTCATTTAAAACAGTCCTCAACATGGTTTGGATTAAGCCTTGAATGAAGATCTCTTTCTGTTTTTTACTGAAGTGAGGCAGACCTGTCAAAGGAGACATCTTATTAAGCAAACGAAGGATGGATAGTTCAATGGCATGTTGTATTATAGGATAGTTGAGAAAGGATAATGTGCCCAAGCGTCCTCTGGTCAAATTTGATGTTAGATCAAACAACTCCATAATGATCCCTAAACCCATTGGGATGCCATCTTGTCCTTTTGCAACAGTAAGAAGTGTATCCAAGTCCTTTTCTGACATGAAGTTTTTCCAGGAGACTTTAGAGAAGAGATCTGTCACAGCTCTGATGGCAGACTTGCTTTCCATGTTGTATTGCAAATACATCTTGAGTAGGTAATAAATTGTTTCCTGCATTACATCTCTTTTTCCCTCCTGGTTCAGGTTTGGAGTAAATATCAGATTGAAATCCATTGTTCCTATCAAGCTGTTAATTGGTGCCACAAAGTCAAGAAGATTTTCCACTAGACTGACAGCTTCCTTGGAAGAGTTCATGACGGTGCTGGCTACCACCTCAACAAGCTTCTCCAGCACAATGGAATAATTGGAAGTACTTGTTAAAAAATCAGCAATTTCATCTACTAATGCATCACTCAATTTACTCCAATTTTCAACCAATCTAGCAGTTATCATTGCCATGTCAGACCCATTCAAATTAGATTGATTAAGTGGAGTCATCAAGAAGATCAAATCAAGAAATGCATTCCTCAAGCCAACTAGTTGCCCTTCATTTGAATACAGCATTTCCACATCCTTCCTCAAGCTCCTCTCTTCAATAGCGCGACTAATAGCTTTTTCAAGAGCAAAATAAGCCACCTCAAGGGAATTGGGTTTGTCCGATGCATTTGAGCTCAGAGATGCTTCAGAAATAGAAAACACATGATTCGAAGTTTTACTGGACAGTGTCAGGAACCTAAATACAACTTCTATTATTTTTCCAACTTGCCCAAAGTCATCATTTTCCTCAAACACAGGTTTCAAAATGCCGCACATCACTGAAAAGGGCCAATGGGTATAATTAGCTCTACTACTCCAGAAAAGGATCTGAAATAATCTTTGTATCGCCACTGTGTTATTTTTATTTGTCAACAGAAAAGCACTGCTAACTGCGGTAAAAAAATCTGTTAAATTGGCAAAAGCAATTTCTTTCAGTCTGAGGGGGAAAGTGTTCTGAGCCAGAATACCCACAAAGTTTTCAATTTGTTTCATAAATTGGTGAGTCGTAGAGCGATTCTGAGTCCACTGAATCAGATCCCAAGAATTATTTGCACTAAGCCTCATGTAGTTCACAAAAGGCAGCAGTTCCTCGTGGTTTCTGGTGACTTTCTTGACAGCAGAATTTCTGAACAAAATATTAAGGAATTCTCTTGCCAAATTCAGTCCTTTGGCTCTGTCTACATGAAAGATTTCCCCGCCTGGCACGGCTACTTCACTAAATAACCCATATATGTAATCTCCAAGCCTTGAATAGGTGATATTTTGTGTAACCTCCTCGACGTCTTCACTGAGGATATCCAACTGACTGAGATTTAAAAATGCTAAGATTTTGTCCCTGGGGAATACACTGCAATAGAAACATTGGACAGAGTTTAATACCGCACTTGTTCATATCAATTCTGAATTCTACAAGAGACTTACTAGGGAAAAAACACAGACCGAGAAAGAAATTACTGGGCCTTTTCAGACAACACCCTATGCCATAGTTAGGCTGCTAACCCTTTTGCAGTGAGTGGTTAGTGAGTGTGTTTAATCTGTGGCTAGGAATGGTTCACAAGACATAATAAGCCAAAATGTTTTGCTCAGAATGATTAACCATCATAGTTTAGCATGTTGTCTGAACAGGGCAACTGATGTCCTATAATGCCAGTAGACATGTTTACCCTAGAGTAGCCACCCTTGGTTCACTCATTTTAATGGGGCATCCACCTGCCGCCATCATCCACTCTGCTGGGTTTCCCCTGTACTTAGTTCATCCTTTCTCAGACTACAGGAAGTATGACTTTTAAAGAAGAGAGGAAAGAATGGAAGAGCGGCACTATCGCTGCGGGTACAAGTGCCTTTATCGCCAGTTGTCCATCTTTCGGAAGAGGTGTAGTTTTTAAGTGTGCAGTGCCTTTTGGAGAGCTTGAGTCCAAACCATGACACATTTTTACTTCCCTCTCTGGGAATGATCACTGAGGAAGAGGGTGAATTTTCCTTTCCCTGCCCACACAGTTGTGTCTTACCCACTATTATGGATGGAATATAGCTGAATGTTTGCACAACACACACACACACAGTGCTAAAGCCCTGGTAGTGTGAAAAGTCCGCTGCAATTCCACATGCCCTTTACAGTGGAAGAGCTATTATTTTCTAGCTGTCAATTTAGAAGTACCCAGAGATGTGAAAGCTCCAGGAAAACCTGCCAAACTGTTTGGAGTAGAGACCATGACGGAACATAGAAAATAAAGTTGTGGGCGATAAAGGTCATAAAAATTACCTCCAAGTCTTTGAAAAACTAATCATTTGTGCCTACTGTTCCATGGTGCACATGTTTACTCAGTAGCAAGCCCCACTGAGTTCAAGAGGGATTTACCTTACTCTTCGGTAGCTGAGTAGAGTCTAAGAAACATACACTGGCTCAATTCGGATGACACGATAGTCAATGGTGGGTTGACTAACCCTAACCCTCACGCTAACCCTAGGGGGCACTCCCCACACAACATGGTAATAAATAATCAACTGTGGTGTGGATGAGGATCAGTGCTGAGTTGACTATGGCAGCATTCGGATAACACAATAGTCAAAACAACTGATGATTGTTTCCCCCACACCAGTTGTTTATTGTGTCGTCCGAATTGAGCCACTGACTCACACAGACACACACCTTAGAATAGTAAACCTAAAAAGAAATCCTTTAGGGGAAATCCATTGTGTTCTATTCAGCCATGCATCCTCTATTTCACTGCTTCCAAAAAAAGAGTAAAAAAATAAAAAACAGGCTCTCTTGTCAACCATTGATTTATCATGTAATGCCAAACTTTACAATTGCATTTCATATGAAATTACTATTTGAGATGGACCATGAGATCAGGTTACTTCGTTGTGAATTAAGAACATAAGTAGAGATGGGGGCGCTGCTTCAGGGAAAGATTTTACTGGTCTCTGCTTCCTGGTCAGCAAGTAATTTTCCTGGAGAACCTGTTAGTGAAATGATGGGTGGTTGCCAGTGCCTCTCTATCAGGTGAAGTAGCTCATCTGAAATTTCTATTGTTAGAGACACTAGATGCATTCAAGAGGCAGCTGGACAACCATCTGTCAGGTATGCTTTAAGGTGGATTCCTGCATTGAGCAGGGGCCTTATAGGCCTTATAAGCCCCTTCCAAATCAGCTATTCTATATTCTATGATTCGATTATACTTTCCATTTACTTCTAGGTTGGCAACCAGATCGGGGGGTGGGGGGTGGGGTGGAGGCTAGGTGGTGTTCTTCAGAGGGCAGGATTTGGACCTGGGATCTCTGGTTACTGGGTAGTGTCTTGTGCCCATGCATTCGTGGGACTCACTGCTCATGCAATTGGGCTTTGACACCTCTAAAAATAACCCCAGGTAAACAGAAACAAGGGAGCTCCAGTGACTTGTCCCAATCCAGAAATGAGCATTTCTGCTTGTTTCCCAGGTTGCTTTTAGAAGCATCAAAGCCCCATTACATAAGTGGCGGGTCCCCTGAACCAGCAGACAGAGTGGCCACTGATTCCTAGTTTATAGGTTGTAGCTACTTCTCACGCTTTCCCTCACTCTTCCAAGAGATCTGTCCAACAGTTGCTTTATGGCACTTGGGATTATTTAGCAACATCCCTAAGGCAGGGAGGGGCACCAGTCTCCAATCAAAGGCGCTTCCTTTCTTCAGCAGCTCACTTCCTAACTTTCTGTTTTGGCCACAAACAACTGTTTCAAGCACAATTTCCTGAATCTGGTAGCAGGTCTTCTCCATCTCTCTAAACTAGTGTGTGCCACTTGGCCACAGGTCCAGCAATATTTCTTCTTCCACACTGGATACTGGAAAAATGACAGCCTATCTACACTACTGCTTTAAAATGGTATAAAATGGTTTATAATAGTTTTGAGAACTGCTGGGGCCCAGGACACACTCCATATACAGTTTTCAAAACGTTTTCAAAGTGTTTTATCCTGCATGTGTAGATAGACTCTGAGTTTTGTCTCATAGAATTATATTCGTTAAGTGTATTTAATAACATTTTCTAGCTGACAAACAGAAATTGTCTATATTGATAGAAATATACATATGCTTACCTCATTTCTGCAATTATATCCTTATGTATGTCCTTTAGCAAGAAAAATATTTTGTTCCTATAATGCTCTGTGGGAGATGGAAAGAAGATTTGCAAAAATTCTTTAATTAATTCCACTGTCCTGCTTTGGAATGGAGTGATATCTGTCCTGTAGTTTTCATACTGTGTATCATCAAAGAACAGGTCAATGAACTCCATTATCTGAAGGTCTGTATCATTGGAATATAATTCCTCTTCTTTAGTTGTAAGATTATACATCACATTAAACAGACTGTTTTGCAAAATCGAATGAGCAATCTGGACATCCTTCAGCTTTCTGCCATTAAGAAAATCAGTAATGAAAGACATTGAATCATCTTCTTGAGTTCCATTCTTAAACAGTTCCAAAAAGTATATTGTATCCTTGATACTCTGCATTATCTCATTTGGTGATGTTTTGCCAGCCATTAGTAGGACTAGTGCATGTATTCCTTTAGAATAGTTTTTATTCTTGTATTCTTGTAGCCAGTTTCTCCCAAGCTCAAGGACATCTTCAAAGTTCTTTAATGATGTTTCATTAAAGTTCTTTAATGATCTTAAAACATGTACAAGTGACAATAGAGTATGTTGCCCTACTGCTGTGCTTAACCGTTGGACTCCTTTGTCAATCAGTGACAGAAAATGCCTAATATTAAAATCTAACAACAGATTTTCAATGTCTCTCTCTGTTTCAGGCCACAGAGTCTCCAAGCTATCTATCAGACTGTCATTCCTGGCTACAGCTAATAAGGCTCTAAGCACCATGTACATTTGATTTCCAGGGGCAGACAACATCATTAAAGGCTGTACTGCAGAAAGGAAAGATATCAAGGCATCTTCAGTATTATTTACTCCAAATGCCCCACTGGACATATTTTTAACACTGGTAAGGATCGTCTTTATCCTTAAACCTACAGTGTTCCTGTTTTTGTTTCGGATGCCATGTAAATATGCAAGTTGTTCAAAAACAGCCTTGGCTAATAAGATTTCAGATGCAGTCATGTTACTTAGTACTTCTATGAGCTGCAAAGACTTTTGCTTCTTCCCAACCAATATACAATTATTTGAGTTGCTAGTATTGCCTCTGGAAGTCAGAACATAGTTTGAAAGTTTATTCCAAAATCCCAGAAGCTCATTTAGGATGGAGATGTTAACTTGATAAAATGCGGAAAACTTTAAAATAATAGGATGCCACTCTTCAAGTTGGTGAAGAAAGCAGGCCATTTTGTATGTTACCTTCTTGAGATAATATTCATCAGAGCATGCTGATTCACCCAATAATCCTGTTGCATTGAGCGGCTCATGGATATCAGCAGGCATGTCGTTAATTGATAAGGAATGGTTTTGCATGTCTAAATTGAAGGACCAGGAGGCTGTTGTGGTGACGTTCCAGCAAATGACTGCAGTAAGACACCTCAAAGCTTCTGCAGACTCTTTGGACATATCTGTTGCTCGCTCCAGTAATTCTAGAAGGTTATTGAATCTATTGGATAATGCCTCCTTGGAAAGTGCCGCCATGCTTGCATTTTGTTTCAGGGTGAACTGGTACACATCAGTCAGGGCGTCTGTGACGTTTTTGTGAGCTATCCTCCCTAAAAGACTGGCTACCTCTGGAAAAATGTGCATCACTTCAGTAAACTCAATCTCTTGGAGTAACTGTATGATCTTCCACAAGCCTGTCAAATTCCATGACTGTGAGGCATTGTTAATACTATCTAACCAGGCTGCTACAACATTCATCACAGACTCTGCCTTATACTGACCCCCACTGGCATTTTTAATACTGTAGCTCAGACTCTTGCTGAGCTGTCTCAGTTGTTTAATTAAGTGGTCTCCATTTGTATTCTCAAGATTTTGCAACAAAGCTGCCATATGCACAGGGAAGACCTCCTCACCTAATACACCTGGAGTATTAGGAAAGTTATAAGATTTCAGGATTTCAAGAGCTTCTCTTACTCGTCCAATATCAAGATTAGATGCATTTTGCACTGGATGGAAACTCAAGTTGAGAACATTTAGCATACTCAGAGACAAGGCATCCTTAAAGTAATGAAACAAATATGGAAAAGGCTGTTTTGGTAAGTTTATACTGTATTGTTGGAGGTTTTCAAGAGCTTTGAGAAACAAATCACAGGGCCAAGGGAATGAGCTATTTTGTAGATATTCAGAAGACACCTTTCTTAGGAGAGTCTGAATTTCTCTGGAGAGTTCTACTGAAGAAGACCAGTACTGTTGGAGAAAACTTGGAAATCCAGTTGAATCCATGAAGGTGTCGAAAAATATTGCCTGATTTGAGTCAGAGGCATATAGTGAGTAAGCTGCTAAATTTGAGATTAAGGTATTAATTTGCCTTCCTGTGTAATTAAAGAGATTGAGGATGAAGTCAACTAATTTGTTTTCTTGTTCAGAAAAAGTAGGCAATATGAATTTTAAATACTTGATAACAAGGTTGACACAAACAGTTCTCAAATGTGTATCTTTAACATTTTGTAAACAGGGAAATTTTGCAAGATTAAAGGCCATGTGAAGAATGTCCGAGATATTCTCTAGTCTACTATTCATCTCATTAAAATAATTCAGAGATGTCAGTATAATTGAGATACCTTTAGCATTCTCAAGCTGGGAATAGGAGTATTTCTCTAAGAAAGCCTTGATAAGCATCACCCATGCATTACAGCCTTTAATGATGCTTGCTGCATTTTCAAAGGTTAGCAGAGATTTTAAAAGTGCCGGAAACCACTTCTGTGAAATATTTTGTGGACTCAAATCATCATCTGACATTAGCTTGGTTATATTCTGGAGCATTTCAGTGCAGGTCTGAAGATCCTGTTCCTGAGATAGATTCTTGAGAAGTTCAGTAGTCTTTCTTAGTTCAGCAAAACTTGTTTGGAATTCTTTCCAAGAAAGAAGATTTGAGGAAGATTTCCCAAAGGAATGTAATTTATATTCCAGTTTAGAAGTGGTGTGTGTGAAAACATCAATCCAAGAATCCAGAATGTCACTGCTAAAGTTAGCTTCTGATAGAACCTGATGCAGTTCAAGTGTTGTGTTTTCTACAATTTGCAGCACTTCTTCCAATACCTCTCTGTTATATGAACTGGTTATGCCTACAGCGTGGTTAAGTACAGCAGCAAGATGGCGGAATGCTTCAAAATCAGATGAATCAGCGATTTCAATTATGCCGGTCAACAAATGCAATACTGATTGAATTTGCACACTGACCGCAATTGTTGTACTGCACATTTCTTCTTGAGTAATATTTTCAGAACTATCCAAAAAGGTCCCCAAGGCACTGTGAAGCTCAGTGAAAAAATCTGAATCTAGCCTTAACCATTTAGACACATCTTCCAAAACCTTAAGCCACATTTGAAACCACACACCAGTGCAATGAATGGATAAAGACCCATTTGTCTCATTTCCCAGAGATGATGCATTTAAGAGATGGCCAAACAGCAGATGCATAAATGAGTTAGAGTGATTCACAGAGGTGATTTCAGATATGAAGAAATCATCAATAGATCCGTTATTTAATGGATTTTCTGTTGGGATGCCAGAAAGTTTTCTCAAATATTGAAAAGAATCAATACAATGTTGCTTGCTCAGGAATGTTGCTTTATAATGATTAAATATACTAGCTATAGTCTCCAACTCTTGTTCGCCATTTTGTATGACAGACTGAGCTTGGAGTTCTATGTAGTCATAAAGCAGGTCCCGCTTTTCACAAAGAGCTTTTCGAGGAAGCTTCTGGAGGAGCATCACAGTATGAGATATAAACTCAAAAGTCTTGCTCAAGTCAGTTTGCAGGGAAGAAGCTGAAACATTTCTCGAGAGTTGATAGAAGAGCATTCCCAAGGAGCCATTGCTCTGCATCCTTAGGAACTGGTCAATATCATGATAAAGGGAGGAAAGTGTTTGGACAAGCAAATCAGCATGGTTGTCCACTACTCTGTAGATTTTGGGGTAGACATTTGAGACAATTTTCTCCCAATCTTGCATGTGAGGAGCAGAAGTTATATTTGACACCAGAAGGGAAACAGCATTTCTCACAGTGTAAATTGTGCTAAAGGCTGCAGCAGCATGTTCTGGAGAACACAGTCCAATCTCATAGAGAACCTTTATGAAATGTTCACTTAAATTGTTTACAGAATCGACGTTCAAAACAATCGATTCAGGCCAGTCAGTCAGGAAGTGCTGGAAAAATTGCAAGCTTCTGTTGAGAAGCCTCTGATTTTCTAGAACACAAAGCATTGCCATTCTAGATAAAACTTTTAATCCTTCTGCTGCTTCTTTTAACAATTGTTCAGGCCTCCAGAAATGTGGCTTCTTGGTGATGGATTCATGCAATAACATTTCTATCATTTCCAGAATTCCATCAGACTGGGGGGGATAATGAAAAAATGTTGCAAGAAGTTGGAAATTCTCCAATATCCCAGTGGTGAGTTCAGAAAGCACGTGGTTATTAGTAGGGGATTCTTCTGCCTCCATCTTGCCCAAACTGTTAAAGATTGTATTGTCTAGAAAAGTTTTTATAATGGATTGAAGGTCGTGATTACTCAAGGAGACTGAAGTATGAGGCAGAATAATTTTTTGGATCAATTCCACAAAATGTGGGATGAAGACATGTGCCATCTCTTCAAATTGCTGCCAGTTTTGTTCTGACCTCAAAAGCTCTTTAACAGATGCAATAATCCTATAATATGAAACACAATTATTTTATATCTGATATCACAGGGAAACGTACGGAACAGTCCAACCATTCTAACTATAGGGATTGGGTACTTATTTTAATGCCCAACGTGATGTGTTCGGGCCCAGTGAATTAACTGTACAGTGCCCCTTTAAGTTCATTTCAGCCTTGAGTCTCTCACCTCCCTCTCTTGACTGGCCTAGGAGAAATCCTGCTGCAGGTCTGCATTAAGAGCCCTGTCACAGAGCTATACATAGTCCTCTTTTTTTAAAAAAAAAAAAGTTATGTTACCAAGCCCTGTGTGGAGCCTGAATCAGGAGTCAAGAACCAACAGACAGGACAACTAACAGAGGTCTTCAACCACCTGGGTTCACTGTCAGCTGAGAAGACCATGGCCAAGCGCCAAAAGCTGGGTCCCAGCCTAAATTTGACCACATACTATCCTCTTTGTGGAGAAGAGATAGTCCCAACCTCTTGAGGCCTTTCTCTGCTGTGCTATATAGTACTAAAAGGCTTCCAGACCCAAACCAGAATTGTGTAGCTATAGAGTGGAGATGGAGCAGACACAGTTCTGGAGACAGAAGCAGCCGTGCAGAGTGCAGGGCAAGCACATATTTGCTCAACTCTAATCCACCCCCTTAGATACTTAAAGCAGCCCTCTATCCCCTTGTCTGCCATGTTCCTTTAGGGATGGTTATTTTCAACTGACCTCCTAACATCCCATGTTCAGATGAAAACATGCCTTATATCTAATTTCTTTTAAGTCCTTCTTTCTCTCTCTTTATAGGCTCACCTGCCAACAATATTCTAAAAACTCAAAGGTTCTCGTCAGGCAGTCTAGATTTTTTTAATGTTTTATTTTACACATTTCTATACTTCTGTGTCCCCAGAGTATATAGCAACCTCCATCTTATTGGGAGGAGCAACTTTGCTTCCAAACTGATAAGCACTAAACCACCTGAGTCAGCTATTAGAGAGAGTGGCGTATTATGTTCTATATATAGGTCTAGGCCCATACTTTATACCAGAGGCGGACAACTTGTGGCCCACCAGATGTTTTGACCTAGAACTTCCATCATCCATCATCATTGGTTATCAGCCTATCTACACTACTGCTTCAAAACAGTTTATAACAGTTTTAAACAGGTAATTAACCTGTTTAAAACTATTATAAACCATTTTAAAGCAGTAGTGTAGATAGGCTCTATGTTGGCTAGAGCTGATAGGAGTAGCGCCCCCCTGCTTTTTGCTATAGGATGCACCTGGAAAATGATTATATTATAGTACAATCCTATGCAGGTTTAGACAGAAAAAAGTCCTACAATTCCTAATGTGCTGCTGGGATGAGGCCCAGGCTCCCCGGTTTGGTCTGATTCTGAATCACTCAGAGGATGAACTAGAAGAAGTCCAGCCAAGACAGGGAGAGGGGGGAGGAAATTCTCCAAGATTCTCCAGGAATCAGGGAGGAATATTCCCAGGAGCTGATCAAACAGGAGGCCCAGGCTCAGAGATAGTCCTCCCCCTCTCCCTCTGGGAACTCAGTCCTTGTAGGAGGGGGAGGGAGCATCAGAATTGACAGATCCCAGAGTCCACCAGTGACAAGCGGGCAGAGTTGAGAGGAGGTGGGAGGTGGTCTCCTAGACTTGCACTGTGACAGAAGTTGCATCATGAGAATCCTCCCTGAGGGAGGAGTCTGATAAAATCCTGTCAGGAATGACAGGAAACCATCTATTTAGTTGATAGGCAACTGCCTTGTTTGGATAATTAAGCTTAGAGGATAGGCCTGTTTTGACAACATGCTAATCCATAGTTAGGCCGCTAACCCTTTTGCAGCAAATGGTTAATGAGCATGTTTAAGCTGGGGTTATGTAGCCACCATAGTTAGGAATGGTTCACACAACATGCCAAGTCATGGTTCGCATGGCACGCTAAGCCATAATGCTTAGCTCAAAATGCTTAACCACTATGACTCAGCATGTTATGTGAACAGGATCAATAGCATTCACGCTCCCTTCAAGTGTGAAGAGGTGTGTTTGTTTGTTTTTACAGAATAAAGATGTTTGTGGATTGCACAGCGAACCTTTTTATTATTTCTCATTTCAGTGGGAGGGCTTGGGATCATGACATATGACCCAGCCAGCCATCCTGGCTGAGGCATGTTGGGTGTTGTAGGATTTTTCTGTCTAAATATGCATAGCATTGCACCCTTAAGAGTCCTAGTTGCAGAGGCCCTTTCCACACCAGGACTCACCTTTTTCATTGGAGCGCTCGCGCGCTCTTCTCGATTTAAAATAAATGGCGGCCGCGACTTGCAACCTGGGCCGTCGCATTTTGCATGTATACTAGGCGCGCCAATCCCAGAAGTAGCTACTTCCGGGATCCACCACCCTGACCCCTCTACACCCCTCCTGTGTAGAAAGGGCCAGAGTCAGTGTGGTGCAGTGTTAGACCTGGACGAGGGAAATCTAGGTTCAAGTCTCTGCTAAGCTGTGGAGCTCAAATATAACCAATCAATCAAGTAATCGGCTGAAAGACCAATGATTAATCAGCTAGGCAGCATTGAAATTGGTTAACTGAAATGCGTATTGTAAATAAACAAACTGCATGAATTAAATAATCCCAGCAGAAGAATTCATCATGCTCTGAGGCCGAAGCCAGCCAAGCTTTTCAAGCTCCAGAGGCTTGAAGATCCAGATATTTAAAGATTAGATAAGGATGGCTGGGATTTGAATATATCAGTTAGAAAAGGATTGGCTCAGATAGCCTCTGTTTGAACAAAATAGAAAAAAGAGGGCAGAGCCAGCACCAAACACAAGAGAACAACAAAGAGACAAGCCTCAAAATGTAACTGCAAAAATAGGGATAAAATACCCAGCACTTTTTGGTGGAGACCTTCCTCAGGGGCACTGAAAGAAAAACCACTATATTAATAAGCACATAATACACAGATAGGGTATATTTATACATACAATCACTAATTATGTGACGGCAAAGATGTATTCATTCAAGCAGGGCCTTGGGTAGGATTAATTTTACTGAGATATGTTTTATGTATCATAAGGTTTTTTTTTTAATGTGATTAGTTCAGTTATAACTAGGGATTGCCTATAATATACCTAGGATTGGATCCAGACTTAGACCCATAGAAATGAATGGGACTTAAGTCATTCCAAATGGGTCCAATTAATTTCAATGGGTCTGCACCAAGCATGACTAAATTTGGATCCAATCCATAGGGTTAAATTCAATGTGAATCCTACTTAGGCTCCCCTAAGTCCCACTCAATTCAGTGGGTCTCTTCTAAGTAGGACCAGAATTGAATTAACCCTTAATCCACATTAGGGTTTGTTTATGACCATAAGAAGGTCCATGCTGGATCAGACCAAGGGTCTATCTGTTTACATAGCATTTTGTTCAAACAGTGGCCAACCAGCTACCCACAGGAAACCCTCAAGCAGGGCCTGAGTGCAACAGCACCCTCCCACCCATGTTCCCCTGCAACCTGATATACATAGGCATAATGCCTCCAATACTGTACAGAGCATATAACCATTGATAACGTTACCCTTCATGGATTTGACTACTCCCCTTTTAAAACCATCATCTATCACTACTCCTTCTGGTAGTGAATTCCATAGTTCCTTTTATCTGTCCTGAATCTTTGTTTGTTGGTTACATGGTGGCTGTTCTTTCAATGCTCCTAAGGAAGGTCTTCACTGAAATATGTTGGGCAGTTTATTATCAAAGTTACATATTCAGTACCATTTGAGGCTTGCTTCTTTTTTGTGTGTTTTGTTCTCTTTTGTTCTCTATTTAAAGATATCTCAAGCCAGTGCTTTTTGTAGGCGAAACCCTAGGCCCGTTCTCCCCAGACACTGCAGAACCTATTAAAGGACATTATACAAAACACTTGCAACTCTTTGTTATTGTCTTCAGTTTTTACAATGTAAATTCTTAACCCTAAACACACTTACTGAGGAGTAGACCTCTTTGAGCTCAAGGGAACTCACATCTGAAAAGATATGCTTTGGACTACACTGTTAAGCACTGGTACAGGCACCATCCCACACATTTCATGGAAGCAAATTTGGGTTTCCTACCAAGTGTAGACGAATATACCTGTACGACAAACTTGTTTTTTACATTTAAACTACTACTACTACTACTACTAATAATAATAATAATAATAATAGTAATAATATCAACAACTGTACATTAAAAATAGGATGTGTGCAGTACCACAATCTCCCTCTGCCCCTGCCCCCAAATACTGGAACAAATCAAGCTAGAAAATTAAACAAACTTAATTCAGTATCTTACCTGGCCCATGAAGGAAATGGAAAGTTTGATAGATTTTGTAGAAATGCCGCATAATTACCAAGGACAGCCTTCAAACTAAGCTTCTGTTTAGAACAAACAGGGATCCCAGATTCATCTGCATACAAAAGACAGCTTCTGATGTAAAGACAATGCGTATCCTGCACTGCTTTGTCATCAGAAAATAGAAAACACTGCCATATGGTACATGCAAAGCAAAATGAAGTTAAGGGTTCAAACCATTGCTGAAAACAGCAAAGAGAGATAGCACTGATATCAGAAGTATTTGGATAAAACACAGGAAATGAACACAGAAATCCATTTTAAAAAAAGAACCCAGAATTACATGCCATTTGTGGAACTGCAACTAACAAAGTGTTTTAATATTGCCTTCTAGAGACATTGTGACGGGTTATCAAAGCCAACCTACCAACCATCTACTGGCCTGACCAGTAAAATTGGGTTCTGTCAAATAATCCCTATAGCGAGCATGCAGAATCTCAACCATGGGGACCAAATCTAACCATCCTGGGATCCCAATCCAGCTCTAAGGGGTTCCCCAAATGGTCATGTCCTCTTCCCCTGCCCCAACCCCCTTTCCCTTTAACACAGATAGTTCCCCGGCTTTTGTGCAGTTGTTTCCCCATTTTAAAAGGTTGAAATGCCTCTCTCAAGACTTAGTTACTGGTAGTAAGAACCATAAGCTAAAATAGGCCGATATTTTTTGCACTTTTTACCCACCTGTTGAGTCCTTGGGCCTACCTCCTTTTGCCTTCAACCCTGGCCACCACTGGAATGTGGCCCCCAAGAACTTCTCCAAAATGAAGTTCGGCCTTTAGGCTGATAGAAACCCACTCCCGCACCACTGAATGTATCAAGGAAGTCTTGCAGGCTGTACTCATATCTAGAACTGAAGGGGCATCTTCTCCAGGGATGCTTCCAGATGATAAACATCTGGTTAGCATATATACTACGAACATGATGACAACGAAATCAGGCCCTTTCCACAGTGCACCTGATTCAGCTTGCTTCTGCAGGCCAACCCACATGGTTTCCCCGAATTCTGGGACTTTTTACATAATTTATAGAATCACAGAATTGTAGAATAGTAGAGTTGGAAGGGCCATCGCATCCAACCCCCAGCTCAGTGCAGGAATCCACCTAAAAACATACCTGAAAGTTGTCTGTCCAGCTGCCTCTTGTATACCTCTAGTGTGGGAGAGCCCACAACCTCCCTAGGTGATTGGTTCCATTGTCATACTGCTCTAATAGTCAGATTCTGGCTGATGTCCAGCCAGAATATGGCTTCCTGTATCTTGAGATCATTATTCCGCATCCTGCACTCTGGGATGATTGAGAAGAGATCCTGGCCCTCCTCTGTGTGACAACCTTTCAAGTATTTGAAGAGTGCTATCATGTCTCCCCTCAATCTTCTCTTCTCCAGGCTAAACATGCCCAGTTCTTTCAGTCTTTCCTCATAGGGCTTTGTTTCCAGTCCCCTGATCATCCTCATTGCCCTCCTCTGAACATGCTCCAGCTTGTCTGCATCCTGCTTGAAGTGTGGTGCCCAGAACTGGATGCAATACTCAAGATGGGGCCTAACCAGTGCTGAATAGAGGGGAACCAGTAGCTCATGCGATTTGGAAGCTATACTTCTGTTAATGCAGCCCAAAATAGCATTTGCTTTTTTTGCAGCCACATCATACTGTTGGCTCATATTCAGCTTATGAAACACAACAATTCCAAGATCCTTCTCACTTGTAGTATTGCTGAGCCAAGTATCCCCATCTTGTAACTGCATTTGGTTTCTTTTTTCCTAGGTGTAGAACTTGGCATTTATCCCTATTAAATTTCATTCTGTTGTTTTCAGCCCAGAGGTCCAGTCTATCAAGATCACTTTGAAATTTGTTTCTGTCTTCCAGGGTATTAGCGATCCCACCCAATTTTGTGTTGTCTGCAAATTTGATGAGCATTCCCTGCACCTCCTCGTCCAAATCATTAATAAAAATGTTGAAGAGTGCTGGGGCCAGGACTGAGCCCTGTGGTACCCTGCTCGTTACCTTCCCCCCAGTGAGGAACAGTACCATTGATAAGCACTCTTTGAGTGTGATGCTGTAGCCAACTGTGGATCCACAGTTGTTTCATCTAGCCCACTTTTACCTAGTTTGTGACTCAGAATGTCATAGGGCACTTTGTCAAAAGCTTTGCTGAAGTCAAGATATATTACGTCCACAGCATTCCCACAGTCCACAAGGGAGGTTACCCAGTCAGAAAATGAGATCAGATTAGTCTGACAGGATTTTTTCTTGACAAACCAATTCTGGCTTCTAGTAGGGGGAGTCTTGGGTGCTATTTGCCCAAATAGAGAGTTGCACACATTACAGCTGAATATTGTGCAAATGTGCATTATTTGCACAAATTACAGCCACAATATGTGCAAATTATGGCCAAAATTTTCATAATTTGCACAAATTGTGTCTGTAATTTACATTCATTCAGAAACACTGAAAATCTGCTAGCTGGCTGACTCACTAGCGGAAGAGGAAATAGAGTCCGGGGGGGGGGGGGCAAACCAATGAAAAATCATGGAGGTCTACCCCCCAGCCGGATTCCTCCGCCATCCCTACACAATGAAGAGGACATTTGATCTGAACTCTACGCTTGTTTAAAACACTTACAGCCTGAGTTTATGTTAACCAAGTTGAATGCTTGTAAGATTGCAACCTTGGTTCATGGACTGAAAGGTTTCAAAAAAGTGGGTGAAACAGGGTATGTACCTACAGATTATAGAATCCCTGGAAAGAGAGGCATTACAAGGTAGAAATAATTTACTTACCAGGTTGCCCCCTTGTGAAACCTTCACCTTCATTCACATAGTAAGCTATCTCACACGTTCTCCTGACAATGCTTGTTAAACTTCTCCAGTGGGAGTTCTTTTCAAAAGCAAACCATAATTCATCAAGGATATCCCAAAACCTGGGACAGGAAGAAAAACAACAAAGGCCAAAGGCAACAGAGAGTTATAACAGATCAAGACTTTTGCAGCCATCCTCAACTGCTCTATATGCTAATATGAAACACCTTTATATGTTTTGGCCAATTCACACATAGCATTTTTCAGATGTACACCCAACATATTTTAAGTGTACACCGAAAAATGTAAAGTGTACATACAATAAAGAATATTTATTGTATTATTCATTTAAAATATGTCTCGGGCGCCTTTCAGGACAAGAAGCCCTCCCAAGGTGGCGTATAACAATGAAACACATAAAACTGGTACAATAGTAAGAGCGATAAAACACAATAAAAACACAATAAAACAGTAACACGACAAAACCAGCAATAAAAACAGCAACAACAGCAATCATATCAGGAGAAGGCCAGAGTAGAATAATATGTTTCCAAGGCTTCTTAAAAGTCTGCATGGCAACCCCCCTATGGCAACTTATTCCAGAGGTATGGGGCCACTGCAGAAAAGACCCTCTCGCATGTAGTCGCCTACCTGAAGAAACGCCTGCAACACATCTATATTAGCAAGGCAGGGTAAGCTGCAGTTGCCCAAAGAGCACGCTGAGGCAAACCCAGGTGCATGATGAAATAGCATGGAGTGCTCCTGTTCAAGATTCCATCCAGGCTACCAGGCTCTTTTCCAAGATACTCCATTCCTTCCCCACTCCCACTTCCCCCACCCCTAAACAGACACTCAGCATTCTGTGGCCACTGAGCATGCTCAGTACTCATTGACCTGTTTTGGTTCACACACAAATTACACAAAGTACAGCTGAAATTTGCATGAATTACACTAATTGCAGCCAACATTTGCACAGTGGAGGCAGAAATCTGCAAGATAACCTGACTCGATGCAATGGGCCAGCTTGCAGAGGTGAGGTGAAGTCTGGGGGGGACCAAGCTGCTGAAAGCTTGGCAAATATGGATTCCTCTGACATCCCTAGTCAAGCTCAATTTGTTTGAGGTTCTCATTTTTCCACTGCTCGGCCTGTTCCATCGTGGTTCCACCTCAGATTCTGAATATATTTTGTAGTATTAGGCATGACTTATTTAATTTAGGCTTGACCGACTAAAGCCCCATACATTTCAATGTGTGTACTCTAAGTAGGACTGACATTGGATACAACCTGAAAATTGATATGTATGTATATCTGTGCAATTTTTTTGTATGCATTTATTCTCCAAAAGTATGCATTTTATGCACACTTTTTCAATTGTACGTATTTTTTAGGGATGTGCACTGGATCGGACCCGATATACGATCCGAGTCCGGTCCAGTGGGAAATCGGATAAATTATCCGATTTCCGATCCAACAGCTGGATCAGCCGATCCAGTCCGAACCGATCCAAAAAGGCTCCGTACCGGTTCGGCGGATCGGCGGATCGGCGGGCGCCGACTGGCGCCCACCGCCGCTTCCATTGGCGGGCGCCAGTGGGCGCCTGCCGATGAAAGTGGACAGCGGGGGGGGGAGGAGGGGGGCGCTTACCTTTCCGGCCCGTCCGCTCCCGTCCGGTGCCGGCGGCTACTACCAGCGGGCTCCGCGGCCTGCTCCAGGGTGGCGCGCTGGGTGATCACCCGGCGCCCTACTCTAGAGCAAGCCGCAAAGCCGGCTGGCGGTAGCCGCCGGCGCCGGACGGCAGCGAACGGCCCTAAAAGGTAAGCAGTGGCGGGGAAGGGGGCTTACCCCCCCCGGAGCCATCTGCTTCTATCCGCAGGCGCCCGCGGGCGCCTGCGGATGGAAGCGGACGGCCCCAGGGGGGTAGGGAGCGCAGGGGAGGGGGCTTACCTGCCGGGGCCGTCCACAGCGGACGGCCCCGGGGGGGAGGGAGTTAGGCCCCCCTCAACCACCCGCCGCCATTTTTTCCTCATAGACTTGCATTGCAATGCAAGTCTATGGGGAAAAAAATGGCGGCCGATCCAAAAATTTACGATTTTTGGATCGGGATCGGACTCGATCCGGTCCGGGGGGCCTCCGATTTTGTCCGAACCGATCCATGACAAAATTGGAGGTCCCGATCCGGGTCCCGATCCGATCCGGGGGGTCCGTGCACACCCCTAGTATTTTTGCAAGCAGTTTTTCCATTGAATAAAGTATTGTTGTACACATTTGCCCAAATATATCAATTTTTGTACAGACCAGTTCAAATGTTCACATTTTTTTTTCAAATGTATGAATTTGTGGATGCTCTTTTTTTGGGGGGATGCTCTTTTTTCGGGGGGATGGGGGGGTCAAACTGCATCACAAACATCCAAAATCTACAGATTTCGATGCCCATGTTTAGGTTTAGGAAGCATGGAGAAGGTATATTTACACTGAAATGTGAATTGAACAAATTTCTCACCCATTCCTACATTTTTGAGATACACTAGATATACTAGGCCATACCAGATAACCTCCAGTTTCATAAGCAAAAGCTTCCACACTTTGGTAAAAGAAAAGGAGCCAATAGAGACAGCCCAACTACCCAGGGTAACTTGGCCCCTTTCTACACCACAGAGGTGTAGAGGGAAGGAGGGAGGGAATCCCGGAAGTACCCGATACACACCATTGGCACACAAGGAGGGAGATCCCGGAAGTACCTAATACACACCATCGGCGCACAGGGAGGGAGGGAGGGCGATCCCAGGCAAACAGCCTGGTGTAGAAATGGCCTTGGTCATCTACATCATCTTGCCAAATGGTAAGGAGAATTTTGTCACACATCAGGTGGAGTTGTGTGGTAAAATAGTAATCTCTAACCACCCAAAACCATTGTTAAAAGTGTTCTTTTTAGTTCCCTGTCACAGCAACACGAAACACGCAAAAAAGCCTCAAAAATACCATGTCTCCAATTCTCATTTCAATTAAAATTTGTCCCCCACCAATTAATAAACTAACACTTTTGGCAATCTCCTGGTTAAATTGATCAAAGCTTGTAGCTCTACTCCCAGGAAAGCATGTACAGGATTGCAGACCTCATGTTACAACTAGAATTGCTGCAACCATACTAATATAATGTGAATGATCAGCATTTATAAAATTAGCTGAGTTAGTTGAGTTTCAGAATTGTATAACAATATAAGCTGTATTCAGGCTTTCCCATCACCCTCCACTTCCATTGCCCTCCACTGGAGGGTGTCTTTCTGAAGGGGAGAACCTCCTCTATCAGTGGAGGCTGTCCATACAATATGGAACCCCAGGGATCACCCCTTCAGAAAGTCACCCTATCTGTATAGAAAGCAAAGGAAATAGCAATGGAGGGTGTGGGACTAGTGTGCTCTCCCCACTGAATGGGAACGCCTGAATAGGGTTATAGATATAAATACAGTAAACTATGCACTGTTACAGTCTTATGCAATAAACCACCATCTTGTCAGAGCCAGGAAACAAAATAATGAATCCATTTGGAAACATTTCTGTACAGGTAAAGCCCTTTTGGCCTTTGAGCCAGCTCTGATTCATTATTTTATCAGAGAACTCTATTCCCAGACATGACCTGCCATTATCTTGAAGCTAGGGCACACCTTTTCAATTTGAAACTTATCTGAAAACATGTGGGAGGTAGAAAGAGAAAGGGAATAAAAAAACCAATCTTTGCCAAATGAAAGGGGATAAATTGACACCGGCAGGATCTACACTACTGCTTTATAGAGGTATTGAAGTGTACTGACCATGACACATCTACACCAAGCAGGACATAACACCATGAAAGTGGTACATGGCATGTGTCACGGGCCCCAACAGTTGTCTGTGCAATTCAATACTAGGGGTGTGCATCGGATCGGATCCGATCCACGATCCGAATCCGATCCGACCCAAAATCGGGAAAATCCGATCCGATCTGATCCGATCCGGACAACCTCCGATCCGATCCGATCCGATCCGATGAGGTCCGATCCGGATCGGACGCCATTTTGAATGCTTTTTCCCATAGCCAAGTATTGTTTTACAAAAACGCCTATAACTTTTTCATTTTTAAAGATAGAAGGATGAAACTTGGGCACATTGTAGACTGGTTAGGGGTAGTTATCTGTGAGAAATTTCAGAAAGATTGGTGCATGCATTTTGTGGCAATTACTTTTTTAATAAATACCCAGGAATGCCTATAACTTTGTCATTTTTAAAGTTACACACATGAAACTTTGCAACATTGTAGGGGGTACCTTGGGACCTATGTGTGTGAAATTTCAGAAACGTAGGTGCTTGTCTTGTGTGGCAATTAATTTTTAGAAAAATGGGTAGTAGTGGGGTAAATACAGTTACGCCTCCCATTTTTTTATTTTTGAAGATACAAACAGGAAACTTGGGCACATTACAGGTACCACTTGCCTTGATATGTGTGTGAAATTTCAGAAACATTGGAGCTTTCCTTGTGTGGCAATTAATTTTTGAAACAATGAGGAAAGAAACACCTATAACTTTGTCATTTTTAAAGTTACACACATGAAACTTTGCCACATTGTAGGTGGTACCTTGGGACCCATGTGTGTGAAATTTCGGAAACGTAGGTGCTTGCCTTGTGTGGCAATTAATTTTTTAATAAATACCCAGGAATGCCTATAACTTTGTCATTTTTAAAGTTACACACATGAAACTTTGCCACATTGTAGGCGGTACCTTGGGACCTATGTGTGTGAAATTTCGGAAACGTAGGTGCTTGCCTTGTGTGGCAATTAATTTTAGAAAAATGGGTAGTGGTGGGGTAAATACAGTTACGCCTCCCACTTTTTTATTTTTGAAGATACAAACAGGAAACATGGGCACATTACAGGTACCACTTGGCTTGATATGTGTGTAAAATTTCAGACAGCTGGGTCCAGGCATGTGGTGGCAAGGTATTTTTGAAACAATGAGGAAAGAAACGCCTATAACTTTTTTATTTTAAAAGTTAGAAGTCTGAACATTGCTCACTTTGTAGATGGGTTAGGGGTAGATATGTGTCAGAAATTTCAGAATGATAGGTCCAGGCATTTGATGGCTATGGAATTTTTAAATTACATGTTTCAAAAAAATTTCTACAGAGGCCAGGTCTTCCCCTCCCGCTTCCCGCGAAGAAAAGGAAACACTCTCTCGTCTCGATCCCTTTGAAGTTGCTAGTAGTATCCATTACAGGGCTCGTGTTTCCTTTCCTCCTTTCACTTTTCAAGCAGAACGGCTGAGCCTAGCTGAGTTTTGCAGCCATGCGTGCAAGGAAGGATCACTCTGGTCTCGATCCCTTTGATCCTTGGTAGTATCCATTACAGGGCTCGTGTCTGCTTGAGTACAAAGTGAAAGCAGACACGAGCCCTGTAATGGATACTACCAAGGATCAAAGGGATCGAGACCAGAGTGATCCTTCCTTGCACGCATGGCTGCAAAACTCAGCTAGGCTCAGCCGTTCTGCTTGAAAAGTGAAAGGAGGAAAGGAAACACGAGCCCTGTAATGGATACTACTAGCAACTTCAAAGGGATCGAGACGAGAGAGTGTTTCCTTTTCTTCGCGGGAAGCGGGAGGGGAAGACCTGGCCTCTGTAGAAATTTTTTTGAAACATGTAATTTAAAAATTCCATAGCCATCAAATGCCTGGACCTATCATTCTGAAATTTCTGACACATATCTACCCCTAACCCATCTACAAAGTGAGCAATGTTCAGACTTCTAACTTTTAAAATAAAAAAGTTATAGGCGTTTCTTTCCTCATTGTTTCAAAAATACCTTGCCACCACATGCCTGGACCCAGCTGTCTGAAATTTTACACACATATCAAGCCAAGTGGTACCTGTAATGTGCCCATGTTTCCTGTTTGTATCTTCAAAAATAAAAAAGTGGGAGGCGTAACTGTATTTACCCCACCACTACCCATTTTTCTAAAATTAATTGCCACACAAGGCAAGCACCTACGTTTCCGAAATTTCACACACATAGGTCCCAAGGTACCGCCTACAATGTGGCAAAGTTTCATGTGTGTAACTTTAAAAATGACAAAGTTATAGGCATTCCTGGGTATTTATTAAAAAATTAATTGCCACACAAGGCAAGCACCTACGTTTCCGAAATTTCACACACATGGGTCCCAAGGTACCACCTACAATGTGGCAAAGTTTCATGTGTGTAACTTTAAAAATGACAAAGTTATAGGTGTTTCTTTCCTCATTGTTTCAAAAATTAATTGCCACACAAGGAAAGCTCCAATGTTTCTGAAATTTCACACACATATCAAGGCAAGTGGTACCTGTAATGTGCCCAAGTTTCCTGTTTGTATCTTCAAAAATAAAAAAATGGGAGGCGTAACTGTATTTACCCCACTACTACCCATTTTTCTAAAAATTAATTGCCACACAAGACAAGCACCTACGTTTCTGAAATTTCACACACATAGGTCCCAAGGTACCCCCTACAATGTTGCAAAGTTTCATGTGTGTAACTTTAAAAATGACAAAGTTATAGGCATTCCTGGGTATTTATTAAAAAATTAATTGCCACAAAATGCATGCACCAATCTTTCTGAAATTTCTCACAGATAACTACCCCTAACCAGTCTACAATGTGCCCAAGTTTCATCCTTCTATCTTTAAAAATGAAAAAGTTATAGGCGTTTTTGTAAAACAATACTTGGCTATGGGAAAAAGCATTCAAAATGGCGTCCGATCCGGATCGGACATCTGGTCCGATCCGATCCGACCAGCCTCCGATCCGATCCGATCCGATCCGACCCCCCAGGTCCGATTCCGATCCGCTATCCGATCCGATCCGGGGGGTCAGTGCACATCCCTATTCAATACCACTAGAAAGCACTAGTGTAGATCCTGCCTCCATATACTGCTTTCATACCACTTTCATAGTGCTATATCCTGCTTGGTGTAGATCTGGCCACCATCATTTACTTTTTCATTTCCAAAATGGCGCTGTAAACAATGGATCCACTCCACCATCTACCAAGATGAATATGGGTGGGATGGGGTGATCCTTTTGCTACAATGGCCTGCTGCTTGGATCCTTACCAATACTAGCATGTTGATCTCCAGGACCTCAGCTCTCATTTTCAAGAAATTACTTCCCCCCTCCACACCTACTTCTTAGCAGAATGGAGATAAAACTTCAGAAATATAAAGTTGTCAACTGCCTGTCTATAGAGGGGGTGGGAGGAGGGGGACACTACATATTACAAAGAACACAGGGCTGCTGGCTTCATGTTGGTGTCATTTCGAGGCGCGTTTCTCCATCTTTGCTCCACATCATTGGTTGCCACACCATTGGGGAAGGGAAAAGCAGATCATGATGGTATCGTCTTGTGGCAGCGCCATATTTGCAACCAGTAGTGCAGGCGCCCATCATGATATTCCCCAGACCCACTGCCCCAAGGAGAGTCCCACAAATTCCAGCAGCTGTGTTGGCCCACATCAATAAAACAATTCATCAATAAAAGTGAGCAGAACTTTTATAAAGCTGGTGGGTCTTAGTTACCCATTCAAGACCAAGTCACCCCAAAAGACTTTGCATTGCAACAGGGTTGACAACAATATATTGTTGCGGGGAGGAATTAATACTCCTCCCCATGCCACCGAGCTCTGGGGAGGACTGCAGCTAAGCTCAGAGGGAACGGGGAATTCTGAAGGGTGGCAGATGATGTTAGCAACCCTGCCAATCAGAAAGCCCTGGTGCTGCATCCCTGTGAGCCCAGGATCCACGACATCACCTTTTACAGTATATAATTCCTCCCTCAAAACAGCTCATTCTCTACTTTGGCAACTCCACTGATCACAGCCAACTTGTTCTTTTACATGGTTGTAAAAGACCCAAACCAGACTCTTCATACATCTTAAAGTGCATGTGCTACATACAGGGATCGGATGAGCTGCTGCTGACAAGAGCTGAAAGAGACACTCGCCATAGACTCTGCCTTGTTCAGTAATTTCTTAATCTTATAGCAAATGGCACTGGTCTCAGTGAGCTGCTTTCCTATCTCTTGCCAGCCCAAATAGCTTTCATTGATTGAAACTGGCACACCAGGTTGTCCTTGAATTGTGCTTCGCAGAAGCTCGACCTACAGGGGGAAATGAGAATACATTCACTCGTAATAGGTAAGTGAAGATGAAATAGCTAATAAGAGAGAAGACAAATAGCCTATTCCTGTTATTTATTGACAGTGGGCAAAGGAGGCGAGAGGGTGTTTGCCTGTGCAATCCAGGAAATAGAAAGTTGTACGTAGACAGCTGGCCCATTTCAGCGGTAGACTGCCTTTGCATTTTAGGTGATAGGTAAGTCATTACGTTTTGTGAGGGCTAACCGAGCCCTACCATTAGATAAGAGTGAAGCATCCACACCAACCTACAGATTTTGGGTATCATGGAAGGGCAGTAAATTGTTAGCTTTTATTATTATTTGTTTTTATTATTTATGTATTTATTATATGTTTGCCTGGGGGAGAGATAATTGTGGGATTTGTGGGCTCAGGTGCCCAAATAACTTGAACAGCCTTGGGTACTATGCATCTTGACAAGGCAAGAGAGGGGGCATCTTCTGCTCTGCTTCAGACAGTAAAATGTCTTGGGGCAGCTCTGTAGGCCAGACATAGAGCCTATCTACACTACTGCTTTAAAACGGTTTAAAACGGTAACAGTAGTGACAACTGTTGGGGCTCAGGACACACTCCATATGCAGTTTTCAAAACATTTTCAAAGTGTTGTATCCTGCTTAGTGTAGATAGGCTCATAGGCAACCTGGTGCCCTCCAGATGTTTTGGACTACAACTCCTATAAGCCCCAGCCCACACAGCCAACGGTCATGGTTTATTGGAGCTGACGTCTAAAATATCTGGAGGACGCCTGGTCGCCTACCCCTGCGTGTGTGTGGAAATACGGCAGGGAGTACAGGGCTGAGGAAGCAGGGCTCCTCATCAGCCTGAGGCCACTGAGAGGAGGTTAAACAGTATTGGCATCTCCTTCCCTAATGTCAAGCCTGAGGGGGATCCTCCGTGGCCTGCGTGCTCTTGCCCTTAAATCTGTCCCTAGGTAACGTTCACTTCCCACTTTCTCCCCCGGATCCCTTGCAATTGCCGTAGCTTACAACACTGAGAGGCTGCATTTCAGTTGCCCTGCAACTGGGCCAATGTTCCTCTAATGTCATCCTTTGCAACAAATGGGATTGTACCTCCATTGTCATGGCAATGGGTTGCACATAGGGCCAGCCCTACCACTGGGCAGAGTGAGATAGCAGATACTGGGGGCGACAGTGGCAGCCCCCTGGCCATTCTTCCTGATCATTCCTGTTTGTTGAAGGCAAGAGTTCGTATGTCACGTGGCCTGACCTGGTCCCCCTAACCTAGACGACTGCCTCAGGTATCGTGTAGGACACTATCCCACTGTCAGTGTTGATGTAAGATTCAATTTGTATTTTGTGTTGTGTTGATGTAAGATTCAATTTGTATTTTGTGTTTGGTGTTGTTCCCCGCCTCGATCCGTTGGGAGAGGCGGGTGATAAATAAATATATTATTATTATTATTATTATTATTATTATTATTATTAATTGCCAGTCCACTTGGCTTCTGCACATGGAATGGGTAGAGGAATGCCATCTTGTCCTTTGCCTCAGGCAGCAAAAGGTCTTGGGCAAGCCCTGGGTGATCAGCTACCTCTCCTTGGTTTGTTGCCTTCCACCAGCCTCCATTCTGAGACCACCCATTCAGATCTTTCAAGCCAGAGTTCTCCCTGTGTCAGAGTGAACTGCCTGCCAGGGCTCTTAGGCGGAGGATCAAAGAATGAAAGAAATGAGCGTACATCTGCTGGAGCTTTAAGAATAGAATAGCTTTAAAATGTAAATCACACATAAATAGGGGCGCTACAAATTGATGGTCTTAAGCAAATGTGTTCCTACAGTATCCTCCTTTAAGCAGGACACACATATTCCTATGTCAGTCATTTTCAAAACCTCTTACCTTCAGTGGCATGGAGTGCCTTCTACCAACTTTGGCTGGTGGCCCAGCTACATCCCTATCTGGACAGGGATAACCTGGCTTCAGTTGTCCATGCTCTGGTAACCTCCAACTTAGATTACTGCAATGCACTCTACGTGGGGCTGCCTTTGAAGGCGGTTCGGAAACTGCAGCTTGTGCAAAATGCAGCGGCCAGATTGATATCACGAACCAGAAGGTTTGAGCATATAAGACCTACTCTGGCCCGCTTGCATTGGCTGCCTGTATGTTTCCGAGCCCAATTCAAGGTGCTGATTTTAACTTATAAAGCCTTACACGGCTTGGGACCACAATACCTGACGGAACGCCTTTCCCGACATGAACCTACCCGAACACTACGCTCAACATCTAAGGCCCTCCTCCTCCGAGTGCCTACTCCGAGGGAAGCTCAGAGGTCGGCAACAAGGGAGAGGGCCTTCTCTGTGGTGACCCCCCAGTTGTGGAATGATCTCCCTGACGAGGCCCGCCTGGCACCAACATTGTTATCTTTTCAGCACCAGGTCAAGACTTTCCTCTTCTCTCAGGCATTTGGCAATATCTGAGGAGCCTGGTTTTGTTTTTGTTTTTGTAGCTTTTTGGGTTGTTGTAGCGGTTTTAGATGTATGTGTGTATTGTGTGTATGTTGTATGTTTTTGCTGTTTTAATTTTTGTATATTGTTTTAAATTGTTTTAATCCTATGTAAACTGCCCAGAGAGCTTCGGCTATGGGGCGGTATACAAATGTAATAAATAAATAAATAAATAAATAAGGAACCCTTCCTACAATTCTTTGTTTGCTGACAGGAAGAGAGAATTTTGTGGGCTATTGTAAGAGCCGAGCATTGAGCAGGCCTATTAGCCCTACCTGTTGTCCTTCACAAACTGAACATGTGCCCTAGAATAGCACCTTGTGACTGTGTGGATTGCAGGGAAAGCTCAGCATTGGTGGAAACATGACTGATATTATTATTATTATTATTAATAATAATAATAATAATAATAAATTTATTTCTAACCCGCCTCTCCCTCTGGATCGAGGCAGGGATCAACAACAAATATAAATACAAAGACCATAAAATAGATAAAACATTAAAAACAAATCAAACTAATACATTATTAAAACATCTTAAAATTCAACTAGGTAGGCCTGCCGGAAGAGATAAGTCTTCACGGCTCTCTTAAATTAAAGGAGACTACTAAGTTGTCGAGTCTCTCCCGACAAGCCATTCCACAGTCTGGGAGCGACAAAAGAGAAGTCCTCTGGGTCACACCCATCAGCCTAGTTCTGGCTGATTGCAGTACTTTATTTCCAGAGGACCTGAGTGTGCTTGATCTCCAATTCAAGGAAGCACCAATGAGTTTCTCAAGGGTTCCTTGGACCACAGCTTGAAAATCATTGTCATTTGATGACAACCTAAAAGCCATTTAATTCATTCTAGAGCAGTCTTCTCCAATCTGGTGCCCTCCAGGTGTTTTGGCCTACAACCCCCAGCATTCCCCCTGACTATTAACCATGCTGGCTGGGGCTGATGGGAGTTCGAGTCCAAAACATCTGGAGGGCACCACATTGGGGGAAGCTGATCTACAGTGCAAAAATAATAGGCCAGGTTCCCCTGACAGATTTCTCTTGTAACAGCAGCTAGAGACAATCTATAGCTTTGAAGCACATTAAAGGGTTTGTGACAGAGCCATAGTTGCCCATGTCGGGTGTACTCGGTTTTTTTTTGTCCTGCTATCATCTCTAATGAAGCAGGCTTTGAAGGTTTTTGAAGCACTTCAGCTGTGGGATGGGGGCAGGGAGTGTGACACGTCACAAGCACCGATGGCTCTATAATTCCACTTCCAGCTTTCTGGAGAAAATGGGGGGGGGGGGAACCTGCTGTCTGCCTCCAGTCAAGTGTTACAAATTACTCACTTAGATGGCATGTTTACAGAAGACATCCCTATGCCAAGCTTGCTACAACTGATTTAATTTTTGCCAGTAATGAGTAATTCAAAGGTTCCAAACAACATCAGCTTCACACCACATTAAATCTTTAACTTTAGGAGCCAGAGGCACCAATGTCAGGTCACCCTCATGAAAACTTACAGATTCCTTTAATAGCTGGATTTGTTCTCTTAACTTAGAAGATGCATTGGAATGGTTTTTATGGCACACGAACACTTCAAGGACCTTTCTGATTTTGGAGTCTTGTGGAAGCCCAAAGTTCTTTTCAGAAGCCGTAAGATCATCTTTGCAGGCATAGGGAACATCATTCATCAGAACCTAAAGAGCAGATAAGACATCACTGAACCTGATAAATAAATACCCATTGACAATGGCAATTCGCACACATCTGTTACAAACCAACAAGATGCCCATAACTGCATGGCTCATGTTGCCACTCTTTTGCTCTGGATAGTTGACAAGTTTTCAAAAATATGGAGCTACCAAAGAATAGGGCAGATCAGGATGGAGGCAGAGCAAACATTGATGAATTATGAGTAGAGCCTGGCATAACCTGGAGTTCAACCAGAGCCAGTTATACCTTTAGCAGACTCAAATCATAAAGCTTTTCGCTGGCAGAACTGTTTAGGCTCAGGTAAGGGATTGCACAGTAGAGTTCTTCCTCATGAAAAGAACCCCTACATATAGAAGAAAAGCAAGTCAGGAATGCAGCTAGACTAATCTTTTCTCCCTGGCATGGTAGAATATCACGTACAAAGAAAATTCAAATATGTTAGGTATGGGGGAGAAATTCGTTCAAGTTCACATTTTAATGCGAACTTACCTAGCATGTTCAAACTAATATGCAAACCAATACACTCAGTTATCCTTCAAAAATGAACTTTGCAGAGGAGTTCTCAAATTTTTAAAAAAGTGTATCTTAGAGAAAAGTGCAAACAAAAATAGGCATCTTCGTGAAAATAACATTAAAACATCTTGCAAACATTTATATATTGGGCAAAATTTTGCACAAAAAATGCAGGTATTGGGAGAAATGTGCAGGAAAAAATATGCACATGTTTTCATTCACATTTTTTTAAAAACAAAACGTCAAAGTTCAGGATGACCAAATTCATGATTCAAAACATTCTCAAAGTTTGGGACAAACAGAATTTAAAGCTGGAAAAATGAGAAACCGAGAAGCCGAAATTGAGAAATGTGTTCCTCCCTACGTGCACTTCTCTACCTGCGGCCGGAAGTGGTGCAATCCTGATTGAGATTTGCTGGATGTGTAAATCGGCCCTAAGATTGGATCTCTCAGAGAATGCCACTATCTTTTGACGGATGTTAACCTTAGTGGCACCATTGTGTTTTCTCCCCATTGCAATTACGGCTGCACACTCCATCTATTGAGCCCCAGGAAATACATGACAGGGAGGCCTGGCAGAGCAAGGGGGCCCTGCTGCCCCCCCCACTCCTGATGGGCAGGTAATGAGATGAGCACCTGTTAAGCTGACCTACCTGTTTTAGCCCCACAAAGAATGCCCCAGGGTCTGCGTGCATGAACTCCTCTCTTTTAGTGCTGTGCACCAAATTCTCCAAGGTTTGAAAAGCTTCTGTAACACACAGGCAAAAAAAAAAAAAACATTTTAAGGTGGTACGAAAGTTATTTTTCTTAGAATTTGCAGGCATGCAATAGATAAAGGTGTGTGAACAGTGGGTTGAATCCAACAGTAACATGCTGCTAGCACTAGGTAATGATCGTGATAAAGCAGCAATCCTGGATGGCTCAGGGACACTGGAGAAAGTAAACACCTGCAGCCCCAATGCAGGTGTTGTATGCTCATGTGTCCCACACAGTGGCTGAATTCAGATGACACAATAATCAACTGGAGGGGGGGGGAACAATAATCAGTTGTATTGACTATCGTGTCGTCCGAATGCTGCCATAGTTAACTCAGCACTGATCCTAATCCACACCACAGTTGATTATTTACTACCATGTTATGTGGGGAGTACCCCCAGATGAACAACTGTAAAGTTGATTATTACCCCACCATTGACTATCATGTTGTCCGAATTCAGCCAGTGTGTGTGTCCCCAACACTCCAGTACGTGTGTGTGTCTATGTCTCCCCCCATCCATGTGTGTCTCCCAACCTTCACACCAGTGTGTATGTATGTGTGTGAGAGACCCAGTGTGTGCACACATGTGCACACACAGTCCCTGGACACCCCTGGACATGGACACACACCCAACAAAACTGAAATTGGCCCCTCAGAGCCCTAATATTGTGCATCCCTGCCACAGAACAACCACCAAGGAGATTCCGTTTCGAATGACATTCAGTGCTGTTGACTGTTGGAGCAAAGCCGGTATCAGTGGAACAGCGTATAAAAATGCTATGTTGACTCATGTGCTCCGTTACACACTCCAAATGTTTTCCATCTGGCAGGGAGCTTTACGGAAGCTTTACCTTTAATGAAGTATGTATTCTGGAGTGTTACATTCCTTATAGCTGCATCCACGAAAGTCAGTTTCTTCATAACTGGCCACTGAAACAAATGCTGAATTGCCACCTGCAGTTTATTCACAAATAATGTTCTGTAGATATAATGATAATAAAGAAGCAAAACGCAATAGTTGTCAAGAACACCAAGATCAGCAGACAGTTGAAACAGGTTCATTGTAATACATATTTTGGGGATGTAATATATTTGATTTTTTTAAAATGAAAATACACAAACCAGGCTCCAAAGGGGTGTATGCAAGCAGTCCTTGAGTGCATGTGTCAGTTGCCTCCCAGAGCTTCCTTTCAAAAGTTGCTCCCTCTGATCCTAAACTGCTTTTTAGATTCTCCCAAGTGTTTTTTTAAGCTGTGGATTAGGTGTTGAACTAGTTTGAAGAGAAAAATTCCATACAATTGACCTTTCAAACTGTTCCAACATCCCATTCCCAAACTGCTTTTTCAACAAGGGAGTGCTACAGAGCAGTATGGGTGATTTGTGTGGTAAGTCTGCTTTTGAAACGGGGAGTGGAAAAATGGTGCCCACTTGGAACACAGGCCTTCACCCCTCTATATCCTGACAGTAGTCTGTCACCATGTACACCAATGTAAAGAAACAATTCCCACTGAAAGAAATGAGACCTGCATAGATAAGAAGCACTACACGTGACATCATAGTCTTACAGTTAAATTTTAACATATAAAAATGCAAAGCTTAAAATGTGAACGCTGAGTATGAAATTGGATTGAACCTTGCAGTTCTGGGCAGATGTGGCTGCTTATTTTGACAACTACTTCTACCCCTTCTCTTTGCTATTCACATTATTATTATTATTATTATTTCTTTTTATTGTGAATATTAACAAAACAGAACAAAAAATAAATCATGAAAAAGAAAAAGTTGTTATTATTATTATTATTATTATTATTGACATTTCTATACTGGCCTTTAACAGAAATTCCTAGGACACTTTTGTATCATACCACTATGACAGAACACTTTGACTTACAAATATATATTTGAAGTAACTAAGTGAATACATATGCTCCAGGATTTTCTACAGCCGATTTTGATTCCCATGTAAAAACTAACAATGTATATGCCTGCCTTGTCAGAAAAAAACCATCAGGCAAAATATTTATTTCTTGTAGCACTTACTGACTGAAGATAAGGGGCATGAAACTATACTCTGGGCAAGTCAGAAATTAAGATATCACTTACTCGAGAAACAAATAGATGATACTTTCAACAGCTATAATAAATCTCCCTCTCTCTCCCTCCTTCTCTCCTGACTTATGATTGCAATCTACAGAGCACTTCCTTGGGAGTAAGTGATACTGATTTCAGTGGGACCCGCTGTCATAGCAACTCAAGAGCACATCTCAGGGTGTTTTTTCAAACTCATGGGAAAGGGTTTTAAAAGTATTGTGATTTGTCACATGGGACTGTTGGAAATGTATTTCCCAAGGATTGCTTGGGAAAGTAAGTAAACGGCCTGTTGCTGGATTGGGCCCTAGGCATCTACACGTTTAGATTCTGGTCCTGCCAACAGATAGCTATAGCTATAGATATATAGATATGATGTGTTTATCTTACTCAGAAGCAAATCTCATTTATTTCAATGAAACTTGACTTCAGTATGCTTAGGGCTGTTGCTCACTTTCACTGAGTTCATTATCATTTAAGTATGTGCTAAAAAGGCTTTGAACATGGTTTGAATATTAAGCATTTTGTCTATACCCTGCACAGAATTGTACAAATAATATAAAATAATGAATAATATGAGTAGCGCTAACAACCTTTTTGGGTTAACATCTAGTAATCCACTTTTGCATGAATTAAATGTCATTTGTCTTTGTTGTTCTCACTGCACAGAGTAGCGCTTCTGGACCTTCTTTCCGGTTCCAATTTTATGTAGAAAAACAGCTTAATCGTTACGTGTGATCACCCAGAAGTAAGCCCAATTTTCAATGAGATTCAGGGCGCAACCCTGTCCATATTTAGACAGCATGGCTGACTGGGGAATGCTGGGAGTTATAGGACCTTTCTTTGTCTAAACATGCATAGGATTGTGCCCTTAACCTCCAATAAGAGTACAATCTTACAGTACTGAAGCTTGTTAGGTGGAGGGTTCTGATCTCTAAGCCTCCATTCCTCCAAAGTCCTGCCAACAAGAGCCAGGCAGGACAGGAGGAACGACAGAGGTGGTTTTGCTTCCTATTCCTCCAATACATCATGTTGAGCTAAATGGGCCAATGAGCCCATCTAACTTACCTACCTGGTTGGGGGAAGGGATGGGAGCCAAGATTATTATGGATCTGGTGGACCCACTCTCACTCCTCTCCCGTCCCCCTGCACCACCCCCTTTCCTCCCTCGCAATCCTCTTCCAAGGTCACAACACTGACCTCAGAAGAGGGAGCCACCACGGAGCCTTCTACAGCAGTTGTGGGCAGGGTGAGATCCACAATCACATCTCCTCCTTTGCAATTGGAGTTCCATCTTCAGCCACACAGGAAGAGATCTGCAGCATCCCATGGCCCCTCAGACGCTGACCAGGGGCCATAGGATTGCTCTCTAAGGCACAGGTGCCCAGTGTGAATGGCACCCCCGCAGGTCTTCACTCTCTGCCCCCTTCCAAAAAATGTTTTAATACATAATTGAAAAAAGTTAGGGTGCCAGGTTCTCCTTCCCATTCCTGAACCTGCCATTCCTGAACCTGAGAAGAAAAAGCAAGACAAAGAGGCAGAGGGGATAGAAAGGCCGTGGCCAGGAGCTAGAGGGGGAGAATAGTGAGGTAAAGAGTTGCAGGGAGAGAAATAGCGAAGCTAGAAGCTGGGAGTAGAGACAGAAACAGAGAGAGACAGAGAAAAGGGGAAAAGTCTCTGTGGATAGATGTAGATTGGGCATGCCAATAAATAACTCTTTCCATTTCTCCCTCACTCCCAACCTCTAGCCTCACCATTTTTTCTCCTCCTTACCCACCATTTCTTGACTAGCCAGGTCACCACAACAGCCATTATGTGACCAGCTACATCCTCCGTGGGAGCCATTTTGTGTGGTGCCCACAGCAGTTTATCAAATTCCCAGATGTGCCCACAGATCCAAAAAGACTGAGGCCCCTGATCTAAGTGTCTTTAAAATCAAACAAAATACTCTTGGAAATCAGGCAGCACCAACTGCGGTTTGCTTTGGGTGCCATTTAAAGACCTATCTCTTCAGCTAGGCCTTCCCTGACTGATTTTGCTGCCCAGTTTGTTAATTCACCTTCCTGGCAGGCTTTTAAGAAGGCCTTAAAACATTTATTTTACCTTCCCATGATGATTATTGTTATTGTTATTATTGCTGCTATTGTTGATTGTCCTGTTTTTATTGTTGGTTTTGTTGGTTTTATTGATGTTTTATTGCTTTTAATATTTTTTAAATAATTTATTGCTTTTAATGTTTTGTGTATTTTATTGTTGTAAGCCACCTTGTAAGGGTTTCTGGCATGAAAGGCGGCCAAGAAATGTTTTAAATAAAACAATTAAATAAATAAATAAATTCTATTTTAAATATCTTTAAATATTTTGCATTTGGATTTTTGTATTGTAGAATGCTAATTCCTTTTTGGATATGGTAAATTGTCCATAAATTGATTAAATATATAAAAAATCTAGCAACAGATATTTTAGCAATATGGGCATGATCTAACCAGAATTAAGCACTTGTAATTCTCACTGATGTCAATGAGAAAAATATAAGCACACGCTTAACACTTGCATAGACATCAGTAGGACTTTGGTAAGATTGAAACCATGCATTGGTTATCAGCAGCTGGCATCCAATAAAACAGAAATAATCCTTTGGGTACTGAAAAGTGTGACTTACACATCCAGAGGTTTGCAACTACCATCTGTAGAATTACATTCCAGGTTTTCCTTCCAATTCTGAATATTATTGCTGGTTATATAGTATTGCTTCCATATTTCACTCATCACAGGATGCTGAGATATGAGATTAACTATGTTTTGTTCAAGCCCAGTCAAGTTCTTCTTAGGAGGTCTATTACTGGAAATCCACTGTTGGAATACCTAAAAAAATTCAAAGAAAAGCAAATTAGCTTATTTGCAAAATGGGCACATTAGGTAAAACAGAGATAGTATTAACAGGGGAAAGGGAGTTGTTGTCAAATCTATTTGTCCAAGATTTGACCAGTTATTGATCCATAAGGCGACCTGTCTTCTTATCCTATAACTACTAAGTTTACTAAGAGCCTTTATGACTGCAACTTCAAATTATCACTTGCAACGTATGAATGAGCCAGGACAGATCCAATACTACAGCCAGAGCTTCCATATTACTTCATAATCTAATTCCAAAGCAAAACCTATCATAAAAGAAAACTGTGTTGGGGCACAACTTTGCCCAACCCAGTATCCCGATATTTGCAGGATGCGATCCAGGATCAGTTTTTGAAATGGCCTCATTCTGAGACCATAGCGTGAAAACTGAACGATGCAAACATACTTGTACAAGAACAGGGCAAGTTTCACTATCTTAGGCCAGCCTTCCCTGACCTGGTGCCCTCCAGATGTGTTGGACTACAAGTCCCAGTATCCCCCAGCCAGTGCTGTTTGAGGATACTGGGAGTTGTAGTCCAACGCTTCCAGAAGGTACCATTGCCAGAGCAGGGGAGATTTTTAGTACTAAAGCAACTCATTTTACTTTGTTAGACAGCACAGCTAAAAATGCCCCATCTTCAGCCTAGTTGCATCTTCTTCTTTAGGATGACAGGTTGCAAATTAATCACATGTTTGGTATAGAGTTTGTGTAACCCAATGGCTGACTGGGGCTATATTTACAATGCTCAGAGCAACCCATTGTTCAGTGAGAGCCTACCTTTGTGTAGAGTTTGATCTGATTGACAGAATGGACAAGATAGGCTTTGGCTTCCCACCATGGTGAGAAGATACAGCTTTCGTTGTCTCCTTTGTCAGCTTCAGCCCCTGACACTGTGGTCAAGACTGAACAGATAAACTGCTCCAGTGTACCTTTGGTGGGAATCTGGCAGGAATAGATGAGCATGTTAGAGTATCACAGCTATCAACTTACGTATTTGACAACGACGAGCTGCTTTCAATAGGAACTATAACCCATCAGCATGACCCAGCAATGTCAGATAAATACAGTCACATAAAAAAACCACTGTTGAAAATCCCATCTTGAAACAGATAAAATGTGTCAGCTTTGCCTAACTGGCCTTGTGGCATGCTGGATGTTCCCCTCAGCTAACTCTTGAATAGCATCATCAACAATTTTGGCATGGATCCTGTGTGTTCAAGAGGTGGCTGATAGCGATAACTTCAGCAGGTAAACCTTTTTTCACCTTTGCTTAAAATCCATACCAGGAAATGTTTTATCTGCTGTTCAACTGAAATTCCTGCCTGCTGGGAAGATCTTAATATATAGGGTGACTTTCACTGGACTCAAATCAGAAACAAGTTGATGGTTAGGAGTGGCATTGGAGAATTCATTTTTTAAAAAAACCTTCTCCCTCTATATTTTCTTTTAATAATTGGCTCTTAATGCTTGCACATATGGAATTCCTTTTCAGAACACATGCACTTAGGAAAAGGCAGGGTTTTACCTAGGCAACTGTACATCATTTCATTTTTTTCTGTGCTTTGCATAATGTCTTTAATTGGTTGATTGGTTTGTTGTCAACAAGGCCAGGCTTTTTTCCCAAACTGTTGAACTCAGAGACCTGGTTCACATGTAATGGCATCCAAGAGTATGGATTGCCATTGAATCGTGGGTTGTTCTTACATGCTAAACCAGTAGGGTTTAATTATGAGTTGCTAATCACAGACAACCCAGAGAGAACCTATGAACTGTGGATTCTTTGTGGTTAACAACTCATAGTTAAACCATAGTGCAGGGTTCATAAATAACCCACAATTCAATGACAACCCATACCCAAACCATACACAACCATGCTCTGGGTTGCCATTACATGCCAACCAGGTCAGAGGAGGTTCCCACCCACAACAGCCACACTTTAAAGGTGTAATATTAACACACATTAATGGAGGGAGGTGCACAAACATCCCTGAATTTTTCTGGTTTGGAAATTCCTAGCCAAATTGACTGCTCAAGTCCGGGCTCCTAAGCCAGGGTGTTATTCTGGAAATTACATGCCCATTTAAAAAATGCAACTCAATCTCAGCCATCAGTAAACACGCACCAGCACAGCAGCTGCCTTTTTCAGTGCCTGATCTGAGAAATGAAGATTGTCCAGTTCAATATCGTGATTTAAATTACAAACAGATGATCCTTTTAAAGGGCAAGAAAGTTAGCCTCAAAATATATCCATGTTTTGAGAGGCAAACACATTCTCCTTCCAAGCTTGCTATTTTCAAACTTCAGTGCATCATGGTTAAAATATTATAACTCCATATTTCAGATGTGGAGCTGAGGCTGAGGAACTAGCTCACCTCAGCCACCTAGTGGGGATTTCTGATTGAATAAGACTGTAAGACAAACGGGAATGCTTGGCCTAAAAGCAAAGGAAAAGTATAGTATTGTTGCCACGTTTAAAAAATCGTGAGTCAATAAATTAGGCTTATTTTATATATCTATATTTTTTATTTTTTAAAAAAACTCCCACCTTAATAGCAAAAAGACTAGTAAGGCTGGAAAAGTTGCTTTCAAGGCAACTTATGCATAACGATACGTCACAGAACTAAAATAAACAGTACACCAAGATATTGCCATGCATTTCAATTTGGGATGGCTGCAGCCATTGTGTAATATTACCCAGGTCTTAGAAAACCTTCAGGGCCTTGTTGTGTATCTTCTTCTCACCAAGGAAGACCACAGCATTTTACCGGTCCAGATCTCTGCTTCCCCTCAGCTGCCTAGGGATTTACTGCAGAAAGCCAAAATCAGCTCTCTCCCCACTTTAGATCCACCCTCTGCCAGCCTGCTACATCACCCTTCCTACAATACCACAGGCATCATTCAGGCCCCTCTCCTTGGCCTAGTAGAACAAGGTTACCAGCTCAAGAGTTACAGAGCTGGGCAGAATCCTAAATCTCTTTGTAATCAGAGGCACTGAGTTGTAAGGGACCCTGGAAGGTAATTTAGACTGACCCTCAAGCACATCCCAGTATTTTTATTTAAATTATACTGATTTCTTAATTTGCATGTGCACAATGGTATCCCCTTTTGTCCTTGTTTATTTCCAATGAGGGAGTGGTCACCCTGCCTTCCCATTTTACAAAGATAAGGATTTTCTGTTTGCTTGTTTGCAATGGGCAGAACTGGAAGGGGAGGGAGTCGCATGAGCTTTTAGGGGTGCACATCACTACTGTATCAATATCATGCATGCAAACACACAAAGGAGGTCTTACCGTTATATGTCACCAGTTTGAATCTTGTGTTTACCATGGACTTATTAGGACTACATCTACACCAAGCAGGATATAGTGGTATGAAAGCGGTATATAAAAGGCAGGAGCCACACTATTGCTTTATAGTGGTACTGAAGTGCTCTGGCAACTGCTGGGGCCCATTGACACATGCCATATACCACTATATCCTTCTTGGTGTGGCTCCTGCCTTTTATATACCACTTTCATACCACTATATCCTGTATGGTGTAGATCTGGCCTAGGAGACTTGGGTAGGCCACTCTCCCTCACCCTCAGCTCCATCGACAATATGGAGATGATAATACCAACCTACATCGCAGGGTTGTTGCAAGAATTACAGCCATATAACATAGGTGAAAGACTTTGCACACTTTGTGTTATATTCTATATAACATTAAGTATTATAATGGAAATAACCAGTAAGGCTGGCAAAGAAAGCAGCAACATTACTCAACATGTAATAACGTTTTCACAAACTCACCTTACTTAGCTCTATTGTAAAGTTTAGTATCTTTTCAATATGGGTCTTTTCGGATCCAAAGTGGGATTCAAGTTCAGTAGAAACAACATATGGGTTCCATACAATATCCGAAAGGGAGAGATTATATTGAAAACCTATAAGAAGGGACAATCTGGTTTATATATTTCGCTTCCCTTCCTTTTTTTCCTTTCCCATAACTCTCAGCTGGCAGGCCCCAGAGTTAAAAAAAAACCCAATTAGCTAGAAACAGATCTCAGAACCCAGGTTTGATTGTTCCGGTTTTGTAGATGACTCTATAAACTTCAGCTCTTCAAAATCTTTTGCCAAGTTATTTTTTTTTAAAGTATTTATTTAAAATATTTCTAAACTGCCCTTCATTTAAGAGATTCCAGGCTGGTGTACATTAGACATACACATTATTTTAAAACACACACAACTACAATAGTACAATGTCCTTCATAACAACAACAGACTGGAAGGCAGCAAAAAACAGTAAAACTATAAGCAGACTCCAGACAAAATAGCCTTTTAAACTGGCAGGGCAAATACAAAAATCTTAATCAGAAAGACTGTTATGTTAGCACCACTCCTATCTCTTTTGGGAGGGCATTCCGGAGTCAGTGTGCCACCCCAGAAAACACCCTCTCCTTAGTGCGCATGTACTGCACCTCCGCTAAGGAAGGTGCTTGGACAATGACCTCAGCAGAAGATCTTAAAGTATGAGCAGGCTGGTATGAGAGGAGGAACTTCTTCAAGTATTTGGGTCCCAAGCCATGTTGGGCTTTAAAGGTAAGTACCAGCACCTTGATGTGGGCTTTAAAATAAAAAAGACACTGTAGGTTTTTTTCTTAAATGGGTCTAATATGACTCCCCCTGTCTGAACCCATTAAATTTCTGTCTACACTAAATGTTCTACACTAAGAGCAAAAGCAAACATTCTAGCAATCACCATCACCAGTGCAAGCTCTCTCACTTCCTGAGGCAGAGAGCGGGTGGGCTCTCTGGAGAGTCACATCGGCCAGAGAAATCAGCTGGCGCAGCTCTTTAGAGAGCCAACCCAAATGCCTGACTCTGAGTGGTCCTTCCTAGAGCCAAAAACCAAAAGGAAGAGAGCATCCACTCAGGGTAAAAAAAAAAGGGGGGGGGGGGAGAGAAGCAGGTTCTCAGGATGCTAAGATACTTTATTATTCACGCCCAACACATTTCGGCCTTTGTTGTTTTTTGAAGGCCTTCTTCAGGGGGTTGGTAAGAGATATCTGTAGAAAACTCTTAGCAGGTTGATAGTCTCCTATGATGTTCACCTCTTACCAACCCCCTGAAGAAGGCCTTAAAAAAAACAACATAGGCCGAAACGCGTTGGGCGTGAATAATAAAGCATCTTAGCATCCTAAGAACCTGCTTCTCTTCTTTCTTTTTTTTTACCCTTCCTAGAGCCAGGCATTGTGGGAGGGGTATCCTGGGAGATCAACTGCACACCTCTCCCATGGTGCTTCGCTCTGAGACAGGAACCCTTCAGAGCCAGGCATTTGGGCCTGACCTGCTCTCTAAAGAGCCACTCCAGCCATTTTCTCTGGCCAGTGCTGCTCCTCACTGAATCCTCACTGTGAGACATAGGGCAGGAGGCTGAGAGCAGCTGCCTGTCCTGTGTTTTGCTCTGAGGATCTCCTCGGAGTGAAACAGAAAGCCAACAGGTGCTCCCGAATGCCCCACCAGCTACTCCCTCACTACTGCAATTGCTGCAAAGTGGGACTGGTGGGTAGAGAGTGGGATCAGTGGGGCTCTCTGGAGCATCTACTGTTGGGCCATCAGGCGGGCAACACTTCCAGAGGGCCCCAGTGTCTCTCTCTCCCGCTACAGCAATCTCACAGTGAGAAGGTGGCTGGTAGGGTTCTCCGGAGCACCAACTGTGCCAGGTCACAGCAGTCGGCCATCTTACTGGAGGCAAGGGAGGGCACAAGTTGCCACTCCTCCCGCTCCACTGCCTGAAAAAAAGCCAATATTTTTCTTGTTCTTTAACACGCCACCTATGGGGTGAGGGAATAGAATTTCAGGGAGGAATTGGGGGGGGGGGGCTACCTCTTCCCTCAGGTCACCATGGTCCCAATCCAAGTTGGGTCCATGCATACTTACACCAGCATAAGGAAACGTATCATGCATAGCTAAACTATGCGTTATTACTAAAATGTTTAGTTTTGCCCTAATGGCAGCTTCCCAGTAGTCTTCAAGGGCAGACCTCAGATAATGCATTATTGTAATCCAACCAGGAGGTTATCAGGGCATGGAACACTGTGGGCAGGCTATCTCTGTCCAGGAGCAACTGCAGCTGGTAAAAGGCACTCCAGGCCATCAAGATCATCTGGTTCTCAAGTGACAATGCTGGATCAAGGAGCAGCCTCAAGCTGCGAACCTGCTCTTTCACAGGCAGTGCAACCCAGCTAGACTCTAATTTCCCAGACCTAAGATACGGATCAGGCCCGATGCAACCCAGATCCGGATCCGATATGGATCAGCTCGATCCAATACGGATTGGATCTGATCCATATCTGACAGATCGGGATCCAGATTGGATTGGGGGGTCCGTTCACAGCCCTACTAAGAACCACCTGTCCACAGAACTTCAGGATTCAGCTTCAGTTTATTGGCCCTCATCCAGCCCATGACTGAATCCAGGCATTGGTTAAGCACCTGTCAGGTGACAGCCTTATCTGTCTCAGGTGAGAAATAGAGCTATCTAAGTTATCAAGGTTTGAAACAAGTGTACATGATTCTACTTTTGCAAATCTGTTCTGAACTTTTTCTTCTCAGAGGAAGCCCCATCTGGGAAGTGTCTCCCCAGCAGTGGCATCAAGCAGCAACAGATGTGAGGTGGGAGTGAGGCTTCAAGGATGCAAGCTAAGTCCTGGGTTTTTTGCCTCCCACTTCATAATGGTAACACACCCTCTTAAGTTTCAGTGGCAGCCAGCCAGTGTGGTGGTGTAAGGGGGAAGCCAATGCTGCTCAGTACCAAGCAGGGGTATATGAAAAATTTGTTTCAGTTCATTTTTGACTAGGATTTGCACTCTCTGGAACTGAATGATGACCCAAATGCAATCTACGGCTGAAGGCTGTAGAAGTCTGAGCTTGCGATGAGATTCATGGAACAACAACAACAAAAAAGATGCATTCGAAAAATGTGTGCCTTTGAAGAATGTGCACTTTCAAAAAATGCACACAAACATCCTTCAGTCAATGGGAGAAAAAATGCATACTGTGACAAAACGGTATTATGTGTTATTGTTTATGTATGTATATTTAAGTGTGTGGTTTAAGGTTTGGATTTGCTGTGGACAATTCTTTTCTTTTCAGAAAATGGTAAGTCAGTGGGAGGGGGGAGTTAGAATGGTGAGCGGTGGGAAAGTTTTCGCCTGGTTGGTTGGTTGTTTTGAAAGAGAGAGAATAAGGGGAGAGTGAAGTGACAGTTTGGCAGTTTTGGGGAGTGAATTGGAGGGTCAGGGCTAGGAGTTTGTGAGAGTTGGAGTGAGTGGGGCTTATTAGAGGCTTGGATCAGGATAGGATGAGGAAAGTGGGGTTATAGGGTTTGGAGGTGTTTACTATTCCCTGCAAGGTGGAGGGAGGTAGATTTATGTGCACAATTTTGAACAAACTTAAAGTGTCTCTTAAAACCTTTTACTTTATGAATAAACTCCATTCTTATTTTGTTATTTCAACCACGTCTGCTCAGTCATTGATGTTACTTCAGTTGGTAAAAACACAGTCACACACTCATACACAAATAAGTACTCAAAAGAAGGTGTATTGTTCCATCATTCTTTAAGAGATGAAGAATAGGGTGGTGGCAGCGAAGGAGAGGTTTAAGCCGACGTCACAAAGGCAGGTGACGCCACACATACCTTTTTTAAAAATTGCGCACAACTGATGTACCCATGGGGGAAAATGCAGATGAAAATATGCACCCATTTTCATGTAAGGGGGGGGGAACAAGCTCACAATCTGTTATGGACATGAATCAGAACGAGCATCAAGGTGGTATTCGGAGAACTTTGGCAAGCTGGAGACAGGGAGAGGCTGCTGCACAGCTGCGCAGCTGGTCAGCTAAGAACACCTAACATGGACACAAACGCTGACAACCAAGTCGATAGCCACACAGCTAAACCATGCTGATTACCACCATTACTTGCCTCTGCCTCATATCCCCTGCCATTTATGAAGCCATGTCCTTCCTCCCCTTTGGTCATTGCTCAGTGGTAGCAGCCTCTTCCTACCTCTTATCTCTCTGCACAGCCTCTCACACCGACTATTCCTACTAAGCACAGCACTCTATTTTCTTGGTTTCTCCTGCAGCTCAACTATGCAGTTCCCTCAAAGTCAGCCTCCAACATTCAGCAGGCCTTGATGCTGAGATGTTATCGTTGCCATGGGGTTTAATTTGATAAACATGGATGCAAACTGCAAAAACACAGAGGGGGGCAGCCCTCCGCCTGTCGTGACCCAGCATGTGCCAAATGATGCTGCGCTGCGCCATTTATCTAAATTAGTGTGCGTGTTATTCTGCATGTGGTGCTGATATTTTGAGCAACCAAGAGGAAACGAATAAATGAATGGATGTTAAGAGAAGGCGAACTCTGCACCACCAGCCCATTTAAATAAAGATTCAACTGCTGTGTACCCAATTCCCAGCAGTGCTTACAGTATAAAGCATGGATATTTCCCTCCTAACCTTGTTTATCTAAATACTTAGACATTTTAAGGGGGAAAGGAGGAGAAATCCTCCCTTGAATTAAACTTTATTTCAAACTAATACAAAATGCAGAAATGTTTGCACATTACCACTAGCAAATCCCACTTCGTCAGAGCCACATTTTGCATTGAGGCTGCAATACTCTTGATCCACATGGTAAATAATTGTTTAGGAGGCAGCCTTCTCCCTCTCTGCATGCACAAATTCCCTCCCACACTAAATACAGGTCAATATTAACTTGACTCAACCCATGTCTCAGAACACCTCCCGTAGACTTGAAGAAGTAGCAGTTGTTTGAGAACAAGTATGTGGAATGTGGCACTCAGCCCAGCAAGAGCAGAGATCAAATCCCTGAGCCTTTAAGTTGGCTATGAGCTTCTCTACATGAGTGATTTATTGCACGCTCATGACTGGCCATTCACAGGAGTTTGTGGGTGATTTACATGATTCCATCAACCTCCAGGACATCTCCTGTGCCTTCCCCCAGCAATCTCGCTTTTAAAAAGATTAGAGATAATGCACTATTGAAAAATTCTCACGGGATATCCCTAGTGTATAAAGTCAGTATCGCACTATAACACAAATGGTGCTGTTCCATTGAACTTTATGGAGTATTGCCCAGAGGGAAAGTTGTCAATTACAAATCATGTGGTTGTCATTGGTCACCATCTAAAGGACACCATAGTGAATATGGAAAGGCCGGGGGGGGGGGGAGTTTAGAGGTTACTACTATACTTAGTAGTACTTAGTAGTAATGTGGTAGTTACTACTATTACTGAGTCTAACCCACCTCCTAAGGGCTTTCATACAGCCTCCCAAACTCCAGAATCATCATTTTTTTTATCCTACACCAGTGACTTCTATTTTATTTTAAATATCATACCCTGATGTTCAGAATTATCAATCTGATGTTGACTTATAATTAAAGCTAAGCTAAAACTTCTCAAATGAGAACTTCTGGCTCAAAATGGGTGTGGGGAGGATGAAATTCCGGAGGGCCTTGAAACAGGAGAGTTATTTCGGGAGGGGGGAATTTTGTGAAAAGTTCAGGCAAGGCTTATCATTGGTAGCGGCAGGGCCAACATCTTTTTTTTCTTTAAAAATATTGGGCCTGTTCAGATGACATGCTAAGCCATGGTTAGACCGCTAACCCTTTTACAGCAAATGGTTAGTGAGCATGTTTAAACTGTGGTTATGTAGCCACCATGGTTCGGAATGGTTCACACAACATGCTAAGCCATGATATTTAGCTCAAAGTGCTTAACCATCATGGCATAGCCTTTCGTCTGAACAGGGTCACTGTTTTAGCCCAGCTGCCTGTAGCTGGCAACTATTTACTTATTATACGAGGAAGTAAGGGAGACATTTGGGGGGACACAACTGGGATTGGAGCAAAATCTGCTCCTAAGCATGCAACCCTTAAAGACCAAGGTTTGTTCAACCTGCATAGCCCCATTTTGGGTTCTGGTTTTTGGTTAAGCTAGAGTGGGACAAAACACTGGGAACACTGGGGTCATATGGAAAACTGTTGGAGAAGAAAAAGAAAAAAAATGATATGTACCTTCCCCATTCCAGGCCTGCAATGCAGCAATGGTCACATTCAGTCCTGTTCTCAGGGCCACATAAAACATTTGATTTGACGGCATCGCATCTAATGCGTCCAAGAACACTAAGGAACTGATATCAAAAAGAGAGAAAAGCCTGTTTTTTTTTTCAAGAATAGAAAAAGATATGACATGCATTAAACATAAAAGACAAGAGGTGAAAGACATTCCTGTAACACCCATGCTGCACAAGATTTTCAGAAACCACAGCTTCAATCTTTTTTCCTAAGGGTGGCAACAGCATCAGCTGCTGGCAACCTGCCCCCCATTTTGTATTGTCCACAATGCCCCATAGCTAGCATCCTTCTGGGGCATCGTGGGCAGGAGAAGAGGGAAGATGGCCACTACCAAAACGAATGGTGAAGAAAATTTTGAGAAACTCATCATTTATTTCTAGTGGGGTAAGAAAAGAAAAACCTCAGAACTTTTATCAGAAAAATGTATTCTCAGAAATTTTGGCTCAGGTCTGGTCGACATTCTTCAGGGTTCAGCATCTTCCCCAGGGTCTTCCAAATGTAACATTTCTGAGGGATGATTGTGGATATATCTTGGGGCTGTCTACACACAGGGAAAGCCCCACAGTGGCTGCAGTTCTGCACCCCGTTGGTTAGATGAGATAGGCGTAGGTTTGCAGCCACCATGGGGCTTCCCTGCAATGCTGCGTTTTGAAAAAGTCCAGGATTTACCCTGACTTTTTCAAAGAGAGTGACGTCAACACGACACTTCCGCTGTGTGATGTCGCTCCGACACCAATCTGGGGGCACTCCGGGGGTGGAGCCTGGTGGAAGGTGGCCAGCAATTGGTCGCCTTCCACCGGGAAGAGGGTGGGGGCATCTCCGGAGCCCAGATGGCTGCCCAGAGGCCCCATGCTCCCTCCTCGGCTTCGGGACTGCCCTACGCCTCCTTGGGAGAAAGAAAGCGCAGAGTTCAGGAGGGAGGCGGTGCCAACCCAGCGCTGTGAAGGCAGCCCCCTGGTCTCTAATGCTTGAAAGCCCTGGAGCAAGTGGGCGGGAGGGCATTTTTGTGCCAGCTCCAGGGAAGAAGTAGAGCTAGTGCTGCGCCAAACTCTGTCGTCCAATTTCCTGAAGGTTTTCTTCTCCCATGAAGTTTCCTTCCCCCACTTTTTCTGCCTCATTCTCAGGGCAATTTATAATTTATTTTGAATTTATTTTTGGTGGTGTTTCTGAGCTTACCTCATCACTGGGAGGTGACCAAGAGTGCTGTGTGTGTTTTCTCTTTCTATTACATCTCCCCTTTGCTCTGCAGCCTCCCAGGCTGCCTGTGTGTCCTGCTCTGAAAAAGCCCTGTCGGAGGAGATGCCACATGTTGTATTTCCCTGGGCTTTAATTGAATGTGGGCTGCTGAGGAGACTACAGGATGCTGTAGAAATGACTGTACAATGAAGGACAGGACATTCATGCCCGATCCTCAGCCACCTCATGAGTAAGCACAAGAACCCCGAACCCAACCTATGAGGATTTCTTCAAAATAAATGCTTCTCCTTTGAATTTCTTTTCGAAAGCAATTCCTTTTTTCTATAAATTTGAATGGCAATGGTTGAAAAAAAAGTGTAAGAAATATTTGGAACAGTACTAAAATTAATAGCCAAGTTGAGAAACTGAAAGCCATTCTAAGCAATGCAGAAGTGTAAAATGTTGGATTAGGGCAACAATCTCGAACACAGAAACCACACACACACACACACACACACACACACAAACACACACACACGATCAAAATCAAAGACTTGTGATAACATCCATCCAAGTTTTTGAACTTACTTTCGAATTGTCTGCAGGAGCTTTGATAGATACTCGACCCCATGTTCTTGGGGAAAGCTTCCTGTCTGAAGCCACGGCAGGGAGTATAGCAGATCCCAGAGGTAGGGCTGATGATGGAGACATTCAACTCTAGAGATCATCTCCTCTGTTTTGTTCAAATTCATCTTGATAAAGAAAACAGTGTCATTAATGAGAGGTGGCCTATGGTAAGAGTGTATGAGGCAATCGGCAGAGGCGAGGGTGCCAAGCAGGGAGAGAGGAAGGAAGCAGGAGCTGGAGGAAAGAAAGAGGGCACAAAGCCAGCCAGGAAGGGAAGGTAGGGATGGTGCTGATCCACTGCTCAGCTGTCTTTATGCGCACATTTCCGTACACCAGGGGAGGGCATCCACAATTGTGTGGAAAACCAGATGAACCCCCCAGCCAGCTCTCTGTGGGCTGAATGATGTCAGGGGATGCAGCCATGCCCTCAACATCAAAAGGGACTTGGCCCCAGCATCATTTGGTCCTGATTCACCCTCCCCTGGTGGCTCCGGTTTCGGTGGGTCTGTGAATCCACTCTGGGTTTCAGTCAGAACTCTAAAGGATCTATCCAAGGTGCTGAACTCTGTCTCCCAAATGGGTTCAGCACTTTGGTGAGCGCCTTTAGAGTTCTAGCTATTTCTGACTGAAACCCAGAATGGATTCACAGTCTCACTGAAACCGGAGCCACCGAGGGTGAATCGCGTCAGGAGGGGGATACAGAGAAATCCAGAAAGCCTCGTGGGCCAAATGGGTAACCTCTGCAGGCCGGCGGTTGACCTCCCTTGAACATTCCCACCATTTAAGGAGCATTTTGCTAGTCAGTAAATAAAGCAGGGATTTCAAATATAGTAATCCTTTGTTGACATCAATGCCACCATCATGCATTTCCATGGGAATTGTAACACGAATTATCCTGTGAGATGATTTTGTTCTACAGAAAAATCTAGGGTTGCCCCTCAGATAGTCCTCCCTTCCCCTTTAGTGGGCTGATTGGTTCAGAGGCAAAGCAGTTTCCACTTCTCATGCCTCTTTTTGGGCGGCAACTTTATTTCTCCATCCCCTCCCTTGCCTACTCTGTAGCACACCTGGAGCCCTTTTTGCTACAGCTATGAGGAAAAGTGGGGAAAGACACCCACCCACCCAAAGCCTCCTGATTCGGCAACAGACTGGGAAATAAAGAGGGAAAATAAACTTTTCTTTCAGAAATCCCATTGGCCTGAAATATATGGAACAATACAAACAGACCAAACACAAAGCTGTAATTTAAGAGGTAATTTGAGCATATAAATATATCGATATCACCACTTACGCCAAAGAATACGGAGCCATCTGCAGGATCTGCAAAGAGAACAATATTTTCCTTTTACTCTTTACAGAGATGTGGTTGCAATTCACGAAACATTTTTTTAGACATTTAACCATTAACAGCCCCTCTTCCACCACCTACTGTTCCATCTGCATGTTCCCCAACCTGTATCCAGACTTCACGCTGTATCCACACCACCAATCCTGCCTCCAATCCCACCCCCTTTACTGAAACATGCATGGTTATATGAATAACAAAAAAGCAAATGGGGGAGGCATATTGATTGGTAGTTATTTACTTATTTGGACTTATAGTCTGGCCTATCCCAAGAGCTCAGGGCAGGTAACAGTGGGAGGGTTCATGAGCAGAAAGGAGCCTGAACAGAACCTCAGGCTTGCATGCTTCCTACCCCACCCGCTACACTTTCATCCTCCCATATGGCCAGGAAAAAGAACAAGCCAGGATTCAGTTCCCTTTTATCAGATTCCTGGCTTGTAGTTATGTATGAATGAGGAATTATGGTTTCAAATAAACTCCACTCAATTGCTAAACAAGCCAACTTCAAAGCCTGGCTTGTTTTGCTGGGTTACTTAACAAACTGGAGAGTATTTTAAACCACAACACCTGGTTCATACATATGAAGAAGCTGGGAATCTTCTAACAGAATTCTGGTATATTGCAGATGTAAATGGTCTGTGGAAATTAAAACATTTATGCCCGTAATCTTGTGCAAATTGTGCTGTTCATGGCTGCGATTTTGAACAAATTGCAATTAGCGCAAATTTAAAAAAAAACTGTTAAAGTTCCCAGGATTTAGAAACTAACCCATGGTTCAGCTATGAAAATACTAGCTGAGTCAGGGACATCATGGGGATCTGTCAGGCCCCCAAAGAGCTGAATTTCCCCATGATGGACAACCCTGCTGCCTAACACATCTCCAATTCCTGGAACAAGCAGGAATCTCCCTATGTTAGGCAAAGGAACCAGAAGAGGAGCAAAACCTATGCTGCTACAGAGCCATTAAAAAGAGCAGCAGGGTCTCTGGTTGGGTATCTGACAAGCCTCTTCTTCAGCCTGATTTACTTACTACAGAATCCAGATAACAAATGATTCCACTGAAACAATTGCTTTCCCTTCAAAATGAGGATTCCATCATGCTCCATTTAGTACCTTTTCTTTAAAAAAAAGCTCTGTAGACATCTGGGAGAGAGTTAGCTTACCCAAGAGCTTAGCTTTTTCTTCCCAAAGTCTTTGTAAAACAGTTGCTTTCTCGGTGGTCTCTAAAATTCCCTGCACAAGTTCCTGAATCTCTTTCAGGAAGGTCATGTCAGTCCCCATTACGCTGTTCTGACCATGCTGGAAACTAGAAGTCCTATTAATAAAAAAAGGAGAATCATAATTAAGTGTGCATAGGATTCAGCCTTTTGGCCTCATTCTAATACCTGCATACTCAGAAGTAATTCCCACTAAGTTCAATGGGATTTACAAGTAATTGTGCAGAGCACTGTAACCTGATCCTAAGGAGAAGAAGAAGCATCTAAACTCATTTATATCTTACTGGAGTCTCCAATGGGCACCAATGTACCTGTGGACACTATTCATGGCATCCACCAAGCTCCTGCCCCCCCCCCCATTTTTACGTTAGGTACATTTTTAACCATACAGAAATACATTAATTCAATAAGTTGCATAAATTTAGGGGTTAATCTCACCTAAAACGTGGGGGGGGGGGGTATTACTAAAACTGGACGAGGTATAAAACTTAGATCTTGTAGGGTGAGTTGTGACAGATCCCAAGATCCCGTTTACATTGGCTGCCTGTACATTTCCAAGCCCAATTCAAGGTGCTGGTTTTAACCTATAAAGCTTTATACGGCCTGGGACCACAATACCTGACGGAACGCCTCTCCCGACACGAACCTACCTGTACACTACGATCAAAATCTAAGGTCCTCCTCCGGGTGCCTACTCTGAGGGAAGCTCGGAGGATGGCAACAAGGGAGAGGGCCTTTTCAGTGGTGGCCCCCCAATTATGGAATGATCTCCCCGACGAGGCTCGCCTGGTGCCAACATTGTTATCTTTTCAATGCCAGGTCAATACTTTTCTCTTCTCCCAGGCATTTAACGGCATATGTTGAGGGTTTTTGTTGCCGTTGTTTGACCCAGAATAGCTGTTTTAAATGGATATTGTATTTATAATCTATTTTTATGCTTTCTATGGTTTTTAAATTTTGTATATCGTGGGTTTTTTTAACATTCAATGTTTTTAATTTTTGTAAACAACTCAGAGAGCTTCGGCTATGGGGTGGTATATAAATGCAATAAAATAATAATAATAATAACAACAACAACAATAATAATAATAATAATGGAAGCAGAGCTCCACTTAAGTAAGTCTGGTTGTAGGAGTGGCACTTTTTTTCTTGATAGTACATCAAGCAATGCCTTCTGGTAAGAACCAATTTTAATAACTATCAACTTCACCCTCCAACAGTGTGCCACAGGTTTTTGTCTAGTTTCCACAAGTCGGATTGCTGTGATCTTTCAAGAAAAACCTGCTGCAATGAAATAGTAGGGTCCCTGAATCTTGAACCAGGCACCTAGATTGCAGCGGCTACCTGGGCCTGTATGTATTTTTTGTTAGCTCCAGGGTAGCCATTTACACATTGCCAAATAGGAGGAAATGCATTGCCCTCCCCCACAAAAAAACCAACCCACAGATTTTTAAAAAATGTCATATGCTAATTTGTAGATACTGATGCCAATTTAGAAATAACTAGCTGATATACCCGACGTTGCTCGGGCCCCCTAAGATATATGTCTGCAAGGAAATAATCTTTAAGTAGTAGGGCAGTGCTAGGCCTGTGAGTTAAGTTTTAGACGAATTAAAATTGTTTCTTTTTTCCTCTCTCACCTTCATGGCAACCCTGCAAGGTAGGCCAGTGCTAGGCCTGTGGGATAACTTTAGAACAAATTAAATTCAGTTCTCTTCTCTCTCACTCACTCACTCACACACACACACACACCTGATGCATGGCCAAAGCCACCTTGAAGCCAACGCCATGATTTTCTTTGTCCCCACAAAAAATGAAAACTACAACTCCTGTCATGCCTTTCACTGCGGTGCCCAACTTACCCAATGGGAATCCTGCTGCTGAGGCTCACAGGCAGTGAAGTCTGGCTGAGGCAGTCCACACCACACTGTGCAATCAGTGCCCATAGGCAGGCCGTGAGGGAGCCAACCTGCTGACTAACTGACTGTTAGCTCAGTCATTGTCATCAGTAATGGGCTGGGAACTGCATACTCCTTCCATCACGCTCCCGATGGTGCCTAGCAACCGAGGCATTTGACCCCGAGCTCTCTCCCTTCAGGCCCAGGATGGTGAGCCACTTCCAGATGAGGGCTGCCAAAGCCTGATAAGTCCTTTCCCCCACCCAAGGCATGCTGGGAGTTGTAGGCATAAGCCTAGGTCTCTGAATAACATATTAATCTTTGAACACCATCTGAGATATGGTGGGAGACAAATGGAGAGCGGGCCTTCTTAGTTGTGGCACCCTGATTATAGATTTCTTTGTCCCAGGCAAGCTGGCCTAGTGACTGCATGAATGGCTTTCCAGTGCCAAGTTAATTTTTTATTTTATTTTCCAAGGCCTTTTAACTTGATGAGATTTTTTATTGCTGTAGTTTTTTTCCTGTTATAACTAAACCACAACGTTCCAAGACAGAAGCAGGAATTACTGAATAAAGTTTATGATTTTTATGTAAAAAGCCTGCCTATACCATTGAGACAGAAGAGTGAATGGAGGATTGACTGATATAGCTGAGGCTGGAATGGAATGGTGGGCAGGGTTAGTGGCAGTTGGAGAAAGTCAGGTAGAAGGAGAACAAAGACAGTTAGTGAAAGGTCAGGGTAGTGGGAGCTGAGTTAGGATTGAAAGAGAGTGACCTGGTTTGCACATAGTGACCTGGACTGCTGACCCATGCCAGTACTCACCTCCCAGCATGCCGTTGGTGGCCCACAGGTGTCCACATCCTCTGAGAGGCGCTTCCCTCCTCTCGTAGCTGATGCTGCTCCTCAATAGAGTGTCGAAAAGTAGCATCGCTGAGGACGGGAGGTAAGTGGCTGTCAGTGGACATGCCCAGCTCTGGCCAAGTCCTGCTGGGACTGCCTCAGCCCACAATTTTCACCCACCAAGTGCTCCATCAGGGCTGAGGCCAGGCCAGGCACTTGCCCCCCTTCATCAGGCCTGTTTCTGGGCATGTGCAGAGTGCCTCCCCTTCCTCCCTCCTTCTTAAGGGCAAACGCCACTTCCCCCAGATTCTGAGAAAACAGCGATATCAGGACGGGGTGACTTTGAACATGCTCAGAGTTCGGCCTCTCAAAGTCACGCTGTTGCATCTAGTTATGATTTTAAAAACTATACATGAAGGGTGAGAGGAAGCACCGCAAATGGATGCAGCTCATTTATGTGGTTTTTTTCCTTTTATGTGGAAGTGGGTTGACTACTCGAGATCGACCTTAGGAGTTTGAATTGTGAAAGGCATGCAGTGGCCACCCACCTGAGCACTCACAATGGCCACCAAAAGCCAGGAAGTCTGGCCTCCCACCCAAGGCATGCTGGGAGTTCTGCCCAAGGCATACCGGGAATTGTAGGCATAAGCCTAGGTTGTTTTTTTTATTAAATTCTCTTAAAAAATATACTTAAAACTCAAAATTTTATTTTTTTAGATTTTTCTGGTACATTGTACAACCAGACTTATCAGCATGCCAAATTTCAAGTTTCTAACTCATCTGCAAGTGGGTAAACATTTCCCGACATACATCGCACACTCATACGTTCCACTTCATAGGCAGAAATTATTATCATTTAAAAAGAAATGCAATACATTTCACCATAGTGGGAAAGACTGTGACCAGTGACCTGTGTGCTTACTTAATCTACTGTTCAGATGCTAACTGTTGATGGTCAACTTCAAGGCCCTTTTATGGCTTTCCTTTCTTGTGGTTCTTTATCTTTAAAGTGGACTTGGATTGGTCAGCCCTTCAAATATAGAATGTCTTCAAATAGAGGACTGTCCTCTGGCAGCCCTTTAAACAGAGAACAATCCTTCGTAAAGTAGAACATGTAAGGTACATATAAGGTAGTATCCAATGGTACTCCTACACAGAGTAAATCCACTGAAGTGAATGGGCCTACATAGGAGTAGATTGGATACTGCCCGTGACCACCCTAGACTTGTGTTAGCAGAGCAGTACTTTCTGCTTCCTTGAACTATTTACCTTAGAGACCTTAAGATGGGAGATCTAGATTTACAGCTGACCACAAGCCTGGCCTGGCCCAGAGCTGGTGTAGGCCACAAGATTATGAAAGGTTTCATCATGAAAGGTTTTCATGAGATTACATAATACATATTAGTTACCTTCTTATGCAGCTGGGGAATTGAGGTAATCAAAGTGAGATTTTATGCCCCCTCATTAAGGATGGGATTACTGTTCTACATTTGTGTTTGTGAGAAGAACTCCAATTGAAATAATCTGATATAGACTAACATTAAATTATGGGAACACACCCATCAAACATGCTTTGAAAGACTAGGGGGAAGTTTCTCCTTCTTTAGGCCACACTTTAGTTAGCATATTTGTATGAACAAAAGAGCAGCTGAAGAACCAGCTTGCCCACATTCTATAACCTTGTAATGGTACTTCAAAAGAAATTTAGGTCCATATCAGTGACTGCTGGAATGAACCAAGAGGATAGCTTAATCTTTTCATGGAAAGGGTGTTCTTGAATTCAGGATGTTCAGACTTTGTTAAATTTGTTCCTTCTGTGTTTCATGGATTGTCAAACATCTTTTGTTCTGTCATCCACTCATTGATGGAATTTGCTTTTTCTCAATTTCCTGAACTCGCGCAAATGTGTATTTCTGAAAATGTGCAAATCTTCCCGAAATCCGCATTTCCATGCTTTAGTCTATGAAGGAAATCTGCATTTTTGGCTTGGTTTTTTTTAATGTATTTCATGGAAAGGAAGTGTGTTCTTGAATTCAGGCTGTTCAGACTTTGTTAAATTTGTTCCTTCTGTGTTTCATGGATTGTCAAACATCTTTCGTTCTGTCATCCACTCATTGATGGAATTTGCTTTTTCTCAATTTCCTGAACTCGCGCAAATGTATGTACAGTTCCCAGGAAGTTTTTAAAAAATGGTCTGCAAGTCCACGAAACCTGTGTGACTCAGAAAAAGCCAGTCTGCTGTGGAAGCCATGGGTTGGATTCATAAAAATCCAAACTGATTTGAATCCATTGTGGATTTCCTGACATCCTTATCTTGAGTATGCAATATTAGTCACAAAGTCAAGCTCATTTTACAAGGTCAGGTTTTCACATAAGGGCATAATCCTTTTGTCAGGCAAACTTCAATTTTGAATAACGGTGCAAAAAAAAAAAAGCATTCTGGTAGTGGACTTTGCTTTTTGATGGTTTTTGCTTTGTTTTGTGTAGATTCTTTTGTGTTTTTGGTGTGTGTGTTTTTGTCAAAGGCAAAAATTGAGGACAGGTCCCTTATACTTTGAAAATAAGAACTGCAATGGTTGGCAGATTTAAGGATTGATTGTGTTCAGCCAATACACTAGCCCACTCAGTATGGGTTGTTTGAACCGTGGGTTAACATGTTGTCTAAACACAGCATGTTTTCCATGAGATTGCTTGTTAACCATGCAGTATGACTTGTTAACCACCCTGAACAACCTAACAACAAGCCATGGATTCTCAAGGTGGCTTATTTGAGAAAAATAAACCACACTGAGTGATTAACAACCCATCCTACAGAAAACACACTGAGGTCAGACAACACAATACCCCAACCTGTGGAAAATGTACTGCGTTCAGACAACACAATAATCCATGGTAGGTTAACGTGTTGCTTGAACCCAGCCTGTAAATCCATTTCATTTTCAGCTTCTTTTAGGCCCAGAGACTCCATCCTGAGGCACCAAGACTTTGTAAAAGCATGGCTAATAGCAAGAAAGCACAGCAGTGTACAATCTAGAAAGGGATCTCTCCTACCGGAAACTACTGTTTCTCTGAGTGGTGGAGCTGCTGTTTCGGCACCTTGAGCCCGTATTGCAAAAAAGGCTCTGAATGAAAGGATAAAAGCCCCGGCTTGGTAAATCACGGGCTTCTAAATAACCTGCAAAGTAAAAAGCATATTATTAAAAAAAAAGAATTAGAAAAAAGAATTCCTGTAGCATTAAACATACTGCAGTATGTAGGGTCCAGTTCATACATTACACTTGGATTTACTTGCACATTTAAAAGAACTGACATAAAATGATATCTCATGAGCAGTCTATTATGTGAGACAGGAACTCATGCAGTAAACAGCTGCAGCCTCCATGAACATGGAAAGTTGAATGATGCCTTTTCCCTCTTCATGAAAACTTGCTGCTGCTACTGCTCAGTTCATTCTTTGTCCCCATTGTGCCCTACATTATTCAACATTTATTGAAGCCATTTCTTAGGGCTCCTCCACATTCTAACAGTGCATCATGAAATGCCACCCAAAAAAGGGATGCGCAGGTGAAGGAGCAGTGCTGGCTTCATTCGCAGTGGTTCCCATTCAATTCTATGGGGTAAAGTAAATAGGTTGCAAGATGGGATAAAGTTGAAAAGGTGCAAAACTGACTCTCTTCCAGGGCATTGGGGTTGCTAACATCAGCTGGTGGATTTATCCCCCACCTCAGCAATGCTCACAATAATATTTTACCTTCTCCCATATAGATGAATTTCTGTCCCTGTGTGGGAAAGTGCTGTACTTTTGGAACGCCATCCTTCTGGAACGCCTGAGGGGATTGGGAATCGGGGGCACTGTGCTTCAGTGGTTCCGGTCCTACCTCTTGGGCAGGTTCCAGATGGTGATGCTTGGGGATAGTTGCTCCTCAAAGAAGGAGCTGTTGTGTGGCGTACCTCAAGGCACCTATCCCCAGTGCTGTTTAACATCTACATGAAACCGCTGGGAGAGATCATCCAGAGGCATGGGGCAGGGTGCTATCAGTATGCTGATGACACCCAAATATATTTCTCTATGCTTTCGACAACAGCATCAGCTAAGGATAGTGTGTCTCCTCTGAATGAATGCCTGGAGGCGGTAATGGGCTGGATGAGGAAAAACAAACTGAAGCTGAATCCAGACAAGATGGAGATGCTTACTGTCAAAGGCCCAACCTGGGTTTAGAGGTGTGTCAACCAGTTCTGGATGGGGTTACACTCCCCCTGAAAGGCTGTGTTCGCAGCTTGGGGGGTGCTCCTGGATCCGTCGCACCAAATGACAGCTCAGATAGATGCGATGGCCAGGAGTGCCTGCTATCAGCTTCGGCTGATACGCCAGCTGCGCCCCTTCCTAGAGTTGGAAGACCTAAAGACAGTAGTGCACGCGCTGGTAACTTCGAGGCTCGACTTCTGCAATGCGCTGTACATAGGGCTACCTCTGTGCCTAGTCCAGAAACTTCAACTAGTTCAAAATATGGCAGCCAAGTTGGTCACCGGTACACCTAGGGGTGACCATATCACATCAGCTTTAAAATTTCTCCACTGGCTGCCAATTAGTTTCCGGATGAAGTACAAGTGTTGGTCATTACCTCTAAAGCCCTACATGGTTTGGGTCCAGGTTACCTGTGGGATTATCTTCCCCATACAATCTGCCCTACACACTCAGGTCCTCTGGGAAGAACTTACTACAGTTGACTAACACTAGGCTGACAACCATTACCCAGCGGACCTTCTCTTCTGCCACTCTCAGATTGTGGAATGACCTGCCAGGAGAGATCCGCCAACTCACCAGTCTTCAAGAATTTAAAAGAGCTATAAAGACTGATCTCTTCCAGCAGGCCTACCCAGATGAATTTCAAGTATTTTATTGGTATTTTATTGGTATTTTAATGATGTATTGGTTTTATGTGCTTTTAATCAGTTTTGTGTATTTTATATTTGATGTTGTTCCCCAGCTCTATCCAGAGGGAGAGGCGGGTAATAAATAAATTATTATTATTATTATTATTATTATTATTATTATTATTATTATTATTATTTTAAGGGCCATAGTAGCTCAGTGGTAAAGCACATGCTTTGCATTCAAAAAGTCCTAGGTTCAATCCCCAGCATCTCGAGGTAGGGCTGGAAAGGCCCCCCATCTGAAACCATGGAGAGCTGTTGCCAATCAGTATAGAAAATACTGAGCTAAATGGACCAATGGTCTTGCTTGGTATAAGGCAGCTTCCTATATTGAACTTGTAGACAAAATAGCAACAGAGATGAAACCTACCCACCACCCTGCCATTGGGTAGGGTAGCCTCTACCAACAGGGAACCCCTAGGGCTAAATACACACCCTCTCTCCAACATATAAACCCTCAACCTACCAACCTTCATATCAATGCATCATTATGATGCTGATTTTACTATCTTTATATACAATTTTTCAGGAACCAATACCTCACTCCTGGGCTATTCACACCCACCCACACCGAGTATCATATACAGCCCCACACACAAGGATTAGATTATATGCTTTGTGAAGAACTGTACATAACTAACTCCTCATATGACCTCTAATTACTATGTTAACTGGGATGGATTAAATTAAGTAAAGATGAAAACCAGGACATGGGAAGTGTAAATAAACAAACTTATCTACAGAACCCAGATCTAGTATTTTATGGACTTCCCTGACAATTCCAACAGAAGTTTCCTGATAGCAATCCAATTTATGCGAACTTGTTTTGCTTTATCATGACTATTGTGCTGTAATCATGTGGGTGACTGTCCTACTGAAGTGCTACATGACTCAGCTATGTGGTCAACTGTCCTTCAAGAGGCTTAATAATAATAATAATAATAATAATAATAATATATTTATTTATCACCCGCCTCTCCCAACGGATCGAGGCGGGGAACAACACCAAACACAAAATACTTATAACTGTCCAGCTGCCTACAGAAGTCATTCTAGTACTATAGACTTTTGTGTAGCCATTGACTTCCTTCATTTTGTTGTTATTTTCAGCATAGGGCTTTCTCTGGATCTGTAAAGATTATTTTAGGCATAACTTACAGTTCTCTCTCTGTGTTGGTGGCTCCTGGAAACGGATTACAGCCAGAATTAGGAAGAGTGTACATGGCCAGAGGACTTCGGAGAAAGACAAAATCTGGAAAAGAAGCCAAATGCTAAGAAGACCAGGAGAGCCGTAGAAAAAAGGAATGAAGAGACCATGGCATGCAATTGTGGAAGATGGCAATGGGGATAACAGGATGTGAAGTATAATAGGGAAAAAATAATGAGCTGTACATAAAGACAGTCAAAGGTCATCCATTATATTTTGTGTGCATAGTTGCTTTTGAATGTTATTGTCTTCATCATATAGTACAGAGGAAGGGAACTTCAGGACGTCTGCAGGAATTTTTGCCCTCCAAAGTGCCACAATCTGCCGGGCAACCTAAAAATGAATGTGTAAAAGATTTGGTTCTTTTAAGAGGCGGTGGGACAGTGTCCATAGCACTACAGAATGTCAAAAAGGTCAAATTTAGTTAGCTTTCAAGCTACATTTAACACTTTCATAAAATCATAGAATCATAGACTAGTTGAGCTGGAAGGGGCCTATAAGGCCATCGAGTCCAACCCCCTGCTCAATGCAGGAATCCATCTTAAAGCATACCTGACAGACGGCTGTCCAGCTGCCTCTTGAATGCCTCTGGGTGGGAGAGCCCACCACCTCCTAAGGTAATTGGTTCCATTGTCGTATTGCTCTAACAGTCAGGATTTTTTCCTGATATCCAGCCGGAATCTGGCTTCCTGTAACTTGAGCCCATTATTCCATGTCCGGCATTCTGGGATGATTGAGAAGAGATCCTGGCCCTCCTCTGTGTAACAACCTTTCAAGTCTTTTATGAGTGCTATCATGTCTCCCCTCAATCTTCTCTTCTCCAGGCTAAACATGCCCAGTTCTTTCAGTCTCTCCTCATAAGGCTTTGTTTCCAGACCCCTGGTCATCCTCATTGCCCTCCTCTGAACTCCCTCCAGCCTGTCTGCATCCTTCTTGAAGTATGGTGCCCAGAACTGAAGGCAGGGCTCTCTGGCAGCAACAGGACTCCATAGCAGCAACAGAGCATTAAAATAGTCAAACAGAGAGCCTATCTACACTACTGCTTTAAAATGGTTTAAAACAGGTTTAAACGGTTTATAACCGTATTGACAACTGTTGGGGGCCAGGACACACTCCATATACAGTTTTCAAAACGTTTTCAAAGTGTTGTATCCTGCTTGGTGTAGATAGGTCCATAGTTTGCAAACAAGCAAAATGTGACCTTTTGGGCATTCTCTACTGCTGTGGACACCATATATATATATATATATATATATATAGGCAGTGAGCCACAGGGGGCACAAGCGGCCCATGGGCTTTGTGTTGCCCACCCTGATATAGAATATTTCACTGAAGAAAAAAATGCTTTACAGTCTGCAATCAATTACCAGTTGAAACCACAAAGGATTGTGCTAATTGAACAAATGCATATTGTATTTACAGTGCAGAGTGGAGTAGAATTAAGAGATTAGCCTCACTCTAAAAGCCAGCCTGGCCTCTCACTAAATCTAACTGGGGGGGGGGGGAGGAGAATACCCAGGAAATTCCTGCTATTATATTATTGAAAATGATATAACCCCCACCATTGGTACTGAGAATCACTCTTGCTTTTCATTTGCTATTACATCAGATCCATTGTATTTTCCTTTGAATGGAAGCCTGGTACATGTGTGTTCACTTTTCTATTCACAAACATACACAAAAAAAAATACAGAAGAAAGCCGTTGCCCAGAAATGTCACACTGCATGTGCCTTTTTGGGCCAATTCCCTGCTTCCCCCACATGCACACACACCAATGGGAAGCTACTGGAAATGGCTGTGCACACAGCAGCCACAACCTTTGTAAGCTGCTTTCCACACAGGTCTGCCCAACTGTGTGGGGAAACCCCATACCAGCAGCACCTATCCTTCATTCACGGTAGGGTGGGCCTCAGTAAAATGATTAACTAAGGCAGGAACAAGATTGTGACTTGGTGATACTTACCGTGCTAAAGAAAGAAACCCAGAGAGGGGTCATCTTTTTGTTTCCTTTTCTAATGTAAGAGCTTCACACTCTTAAAAATTAATTGGCTTTCTTTCAGGATACACAAGGGGCTCTGTATGCGAGCGCAAGAACCCTTGAAGAGGCAGATTGCTTGATTGCATATACAAAGCCTATGCATATACACTTTACGCATGTAAGCTCTTTTGCAAGCTATGTTGTAAACCCAGAGGAATGGGAGCAAGGCCAGTAGACATGATCCTGCTCCCTCTGCTACGCGTAGTTAATGTAATCTATGAAGAATCTTTATAAGCAAGTTCTAAGGGGAGATATACTTTTGGTATATCTTAATTTAGTGAGACATATTTGAATTTGGAAGGAGAGAAAAAAGAAAATAAGCAAATATTTGGAGCAAGATAGCACTTCTTGTATCCTACCTCATGTTAAGGACTTGTTGTCTTGGTTCTGCTCACAGTTGAAACTAGTGCAGTGATCACAAAATGGATTAACACAATAAACTGGATTAGGATTGCCACTTGCTGCCATGAGTACTTGCCAAGAGCCCCATAGAAATTTTCTGTGCCTTTCCTCAAAACGTTCAGACAGGATCCCACTTTAATTTCCATAGTACCAGCTGAAGACTTTGTAGCAAATATTTTGGCCTCAAAGTACAAGGATCTTGACATTAAAATATTCTGAGACAACAACGTAGCCAGTCTTTATGGAGGGAAGTCTGGCTCAAATCCCACCTCAGCCACAAACTCTATACGTAGCCTTAGGCAAATTAATATCAGCCTCAGTGCCCTCTCCAAATGTGAAGTATGGGATAATATGAGCGTACCATACAACACTCTTGCATGAATTAGAGTACACATGTGAAGCAGGTTGAGCTCTATATAATGCTAAGAATCACTCCCTCCAATAGCCAACCCAGTGTCCTGTGAAGTGGAGTAAAAATGAGGCCACTGAGAAGGAAAAGGTATGTATTAGGGCTGTTCACAGATCCAGATTTTTATCCCAAATCCGAAGCAGATCGGGGTGATTTGAACCTCCAAAAACTGGATCCAAATTGGATGGGGGAGGTCTGAATCGATCCAGATCGGATCAGTCAAAATCGATCTGGATCGATGGGGAGATTCGAACGACATTTTAACTGTTTTTTAACTTGCATTGTGGAAAAGAAAGGGCTATAACTTCTTTATTTTTAAAGATATAAAAATAAAACTTGGGCACCTTGCAGATGGCATGTAGGTACTCATGTGCGCCAAATTTCAGACACAGAGGTGCAGGCATTTTGTGGCTATGCATTTTTGAAAAATCACATTTTAAAAAATTCCTTGTGCGTAAATGCCTGCACCTACATGACATCTGCAATGTGCCCAACTTTCATGTGTGTATCTTGAAAAATAAAGAAGTTGTATGTGTTTCTTGATCATTTTCAAAAATTCATAGCCAGTACACGCTTGCACCTATATTTCTGAAATTTTGCACACATGAGTACCTCTAGCTCATCCGCAAAGTGCCCAAGTTTCATTTTTATATCTTTAAAAATAAAGAAGTTATAGCCCTTTCTTTCCCCCAATGCAAATCTATGGGGAAAATGAGGCATCCAAATCTCGATTTGGAGATCTGAATCGAGATCTGGATCCGAATCAGATCAGGGGAGGTCTGAATCGATCTGGATCAGATTGGGCCCAATTTGGACCTGACAAATCCGGATCAGATCGGGGGGCGTGCACAGCCCTAGTATGTATCTGGATGCTTTGGGGACCCCAAGGTTTGCAAAAGTATGCACAATCTTTTTTAAAGCCCATAAAGGGACACACACACCTCCCAAATTGCTCAGTGAAGACTGTGCAGATCAGTAGGCACCAGACATAGAATGGTGAGTGTCAGTTGGAAAAGAAAAATGAAAAGGGAGTTGGTTGATTTGAACCCTAACAGCTTGCCGCAGCCTTCCCCAACCTGGTGCCCTCCAGGTATTTTATACTTTGACTTCCATCAGCCCAGCCAGCATGGCCATCAATGGTCAGAATTCTGGGGGTTGTGATCCCAAACATCTGCAGGGCACCAGGTTGGGTTATAGTAGCTTGGATGATGACCTGGCTAGCTGGAATCCTGATCAAGTGTACTCCTAAAGAGGTGAGAATCTAGTGCAAAATTTGGGTGCAGACCCAACTTACAGTCCATCTAGACACAGAAAACACAACACTAAAATGTTAGAGCTGGCAAAGAACAGTGATTTGACCAAAGAAACAGTGAAATTCACCCAGTAATAAGTATCGCCCACAACTTTCTTTTTCTGATTCTTCAGCACATTTACTTGAGAGTAAGTCCTATTGAACCCAATTGGGTTTACTTCTGATAGCCATGCACAGGATTTCACTGTTAACCCCCGATTCCCCTGCCTTTAAGAATTATAGAATGGGACACCTTTTAAACCAAGGGTATGCTTTCAAATGAAGCATCCTTGTTTTGCTTTGGTTTTTCTGTTTTGCAAGATATTCTTTGCGAAAAACAGATGAATCAAACCAACCCATCTCAATGTGAGTGAAATGGCATCAAAATCATCTTTGTCGTTTCAAGGCAGATGCATGAAATAATGCCTCTGTTAATAAATTTGCAAGGAACTCACCGGTTGCCTCACACGACAGAGCCAATTCTTCCAGAAAAGAGCTTTGAACTGGTGAATTGAATGCCTCATTGCGCCTCCTCTTTTCCGCCCTTACACTTTCAGGAGAGGATCCTTATAGAATTTTTAACCTCACCGAGAACCTTCCCAGGAAAGCCAGCCTGACTCTGTCTTGGACAAGCCCAAGGCAATGGTCGAAATGCAGGATGTGTGTATTCAACAGAGAAGAGGTGGATTCTCTTTCTGCTCCTTGTTTCTGCTGTCACGGAAGAATCTCATCTTTCCCCTCGCAGTTCAACCGTGATGAACAGTAAGGGGATGGGTTTGTAGAAATGCTTCCCAGATATTTCATCCAACGGTGTGTATTCTGTGTACTAGATTACTTTTCAAGACCCAAACCACGTAACCATCCACCCTCACTTCTCCTCAATGGGTGGCTCACAAAAGTTCAGCCTGTTTCGTTTCTGTGTTTCTTAGCATGTCTTAAAAGCAGCCTGCGTCTCCTAGAGGGACGAAATCTTTCCCAGTCAAATTAGTATGGTTAACTGAGGTAAATGGCTATGTGGATTGCTTCAGTTGTGAAGCATGCAACTAACATTTCTTTTCTTCCCTGCCCCACACCAATCCATGCTTCTACATTCCTGAGATGCTAGAACAACCAAACACCCGTTACCAACTTCTGTTTGTACACCAACTACGCCCCTTCCTGGATAGGAATAGCCTAACCATGGTGATCCATGCACTGGTAACCTCATGATTAGACAACTGCAACATGCTCTGTGTGGGGCTGCCCTCATGCATGGTTCAGAAGCTGCAGCTCATGCAGCTGCAGCAGCTCGGGTGCTCATTGGAACAACTAGCTATGCTCATATAACACCAGTGTTAAAAAAAACTACATTGGCTGCCTCTTAGCTACCGGGCCACATATAAGGTTATGCTATTGTCATACAAAGCTCTAAACAACTTGGGCACAGGATACCTAGCAGACCACCTTCCCTTATACATACACAGGTGACCTTTAAGATCTGCGGAGGAGGCCTTGCTCATCATTCCAAAACAAGCAGAATGACACCATGTAGTACCTAGACAGTGGGCCTTCTCCATAGCGGCACCCACTATCTGAAAAACCCTCTCTTGTGTAGTTCAGGAAGTAGAACATGTGACATCTTTTAAACCCCTCCTAAAAGCACACTTGTTCACCCAGGCTTTCCCTAGACTGTAAGTAAATTAATTATGCCGCTTGATTTTACTGCTCCTTGATTTTTTTTATTGTAGTTGTAAATCGTTTTAATGCTGGGTGTGGTAGGCTGACCAGATAAAATCCAGGTCAGGGCCCCTGCAACTTTAACAGTTTTGATGAAGAGGAATTTCACCAGGAACTAATTGCATACAAATGACACTGGCTGAAATTCCCTTTTCTCTACAACTGTTAAAGTTACATGAGCCTTGACCTGGATTTTATCTGGTCACCCTAGCTAAAGGTGATAACACAAAAGGGGAAAGGGGAAATGCAGGACTTTGAGGGGGGGGGGGTGTTTCAATTACAGAAAGGAATTTGCTTTCGGATTATGCATATCAAACATGTTTTTAAAAGTCTCCCATGAAATGGGAGGGTCACTTTGAAAGGGCAGAGACTGCAATTGCTTCAGCCCACCCACACCAGACTCATGATGGGCAGAATTGGATCTGCTACCATGAAGTGATCTCTACAAACTGGGATAAGGGCAACTTCCAAGTGAGGGATCAGCGGGGCTCGCCGTCTCTTACACAACACCCATCAGCCCCAGCACGTCATTGCCGGGGAGCCCTTCGCCCTTCAAAACAAAAAGCTCAATGAGTTTGGCTGGACTAGGGGCCTATCTACACAGTACCTTGAAAAGTTTTAAATTGTATTTTAAAACGTTCCAGATAGGTGCGTTTTAAAACGTCTTAAGCCACATTAACGAGTACTCACATTACAGGAGAAAAAATCTTCAGTCTTCAAAGCGGTGTGGGAGGTCTCACACACTCTTCTGTCCTTCTCTTTCATTTTTACAATGAGTTTAGGGCAAAGAATTGTGGGAGTCACCCACAATTCAGTCACCCACTTCCTCCTTAGTTCTCCTTTCATTCACTAGCTTTCAATGAGTATAAGGCTAGGCATTGTGGGTGTTGTAGTTCACTCACCCACTTCCTCTTTCTTCCCCACCAATCAACTGCTAAGCATTTGGGTGCCGGTCAATGAAGCACTGCCCCCATGAGCCTCACGTGTGATGATTCCTGAGCAGCGCCTGAGTCTCCAGCTAACGTCACAAGTTCTGCACCCTGAGTGACAATTTCACAAGCATTTAGACACTTTCCACAGTGGAGGGGGGGCTGTCCTGGCAAAGCAAAGCCCACATGCAAATCAAGGGGAAATGAACCCAAGAAGAGCAGAAAAAGAGGACAAGACGGGCTCCATCACCGTCGGGATGCCTGAAAAGAAGAGAGATCATAGAAGGTCTTTCAGGACCCCGGACAGAGCACAGGGAGCAGATGACTTTTTGTGCAGGGAAGAGCTTCTTTTCAACTGAGCCCTTTTATGCTGCCTGAGCCTAATTTTCCTTCTCATGCTCCACCCCCTTGCTGAAGAATGTGGAGCCTGAGGCAGAGGCAAGAAACTTCTTACAGCCTGAAGGCCAAATTCAATTTTGGAGAAGCTCCCGGGGGCCTCATTCCAGTGGTGGGCAGGGCCAGTAATACCAGAATATTGTAGCTTAAAGCTGTTACTGCCAGTAACTAACCCTTCAAAGAGGCATTTCAACTGTTTCAACTGGGGCAAGAACTGCACAAAAGCCAGGAAACCACCAAATGATTGGTGCTTAGAGGAAATGGGTGGAAGGGACCCCAGAGGCAGGGCCGGCCCTACTATTAGGCAGAGTGAGGCAGTCACCTCAGGCAGCAGATGCTGGGAGGTGGCAGCAAGATGTTGGAGGAGAGAGAGATGTGGGTCATCTGGCCTGCTGTGTGCTCCCTAAGTTGCTCTCCCACTGCAATGTTGAGGGAAGATTCAATTGTCAGTTCTGTCAGCTTTTGTACATGGAATGGGCACCATCTTGTTCTTCACCTCAGTGTCATGTGTGGGTCTTCAGTCAAGGCTGGAGGCCTGGACTGAATGTAGGTTGATTTATTAGGAATAGTTTTGGAATGTCTGTGCGAGCAGTTCCCTGTCAGAGTTTCCCATGGGAGTTGCTTGCTGCATTCACTGTCTTAGCCTTGAAGCTGCTAGTTCTCTGGGAACTTGGGAATGTTTTGATAAGGTGGGGGCCACTTGGGTGAGGGTGTCTCTCAAATTGTAGTGTTAGCTTAGTTGGGTTGTGCAGTCCTACCCTATGGGCACATGGGCATGTTTTACAGGTTACAGGATCATCTGTCAAGGGGCTTTGAATAGACCAGGCCCCAGATATAAGAGGGACAGCAAAAGCGGAAGAGCTTTTGCTAGGTATCATCTTTCAATGCAAGGCCTGAAATCCCTCCTGTTGGATTCCATCTCAGTTTGGGACTTTGGAAGCACTTTCTTGCTGTTTGAACTCTAGATTTCTGATTGTGCCATGGAAAGTACTGTGAGGCTTTTCATAGACTTGAACTTGCGTTTGCTGTGGATTATGTGTCTGTGGCCAGACTCAGGTGGCAGGGAGTTGCCAGTCCTTAGCAGAAGGATGGGACTCCTGATCATGCCTACCTTGCCAGCTGAGTATGCGGCAGGCTGTGTTTGATGGTGCGTGATCTTTCTTCTCTGCCCGGCTCTGGTAGCTCAGAGCATAAGTGTTCCTCCTCCCTGGGACTTTGTTTAGGCTTTCACCATGTCCCCTGAGGTGCCAGCTTATGCGGCATCTGGAGAAGCTCAAACGGGATGGTGGCTAACCCTACCCTGCATCCTGAATGAATGCCTGAAGGATCATACCAGGAAAGAAGCCTAAAGCTTTCTGACCACCATTCAACTTTAAGTGGTGTTGTTTGGAGAATGTAACCATGACGCTTGTTACCGTGCGGTTTCCTCAATAAAAAGAAGTCTCACCAACGTGAATGACTTGTGTCAGTTTGCCAGCAAGTGTGAATGCCAGAGAGAACGGGCATGCTCATGACACTCAGGCAACAAAATGTCTTAGGCAAGCCCTATCCAAAGGGCTGGATTTGGCCTCTAGGCCTGAAGTTCCCCACACCTGCCTTAAAGGGTCATCCCCCAAGACTAGAGCCTAGCACTCTGTCATCTGTCCATGAGCTCACACCGGGCACACTGGCTGTGTTAGTACACTGACTCCATAGATTACAATGCATATGTCTATACGATGTGTATATGCTAGCCCCTTGCCAGAAGTGGGCTCTGGGGCTCTGGCTTCTGGCATCTTGAGCTTGGGGGTCTGCTGTCCAGTGATGGCACTCAGGCTCATGCCTCCTCCATCAGCACCTCACCCGTTGTATCCAGCTCACTGCTGGACTTTGAGGTCATGAGAGGGGGGAACGAGTGTTTGACCCATGCTGATAATATTGCTGTAGCCTCCTAGCTGACAACTGTGGTGTTTTTTTTTTTAACAAGGGGCCTGTTTTGAGCTGAGCAAAAGCTGATGAGAAGGAAACATTGGCTCCACAAGCCGATGTTGACACCTAGTCAAACTGCTGTTTAACCCCCTCCTTCCCAGTGTGAATAGCAATAGAGGCTTTGGAAGGCTCCTTCCCCTTTTTTATGCACCTCAGCTGCATGGGACTAAAGAAGGGCCAATGGAAAGGAGCAGCAGAGAGGCATGTAAAGGGTTAGGGCTCAGCCCATGTCTCCTTTAGGGTTCACACTGGGGTTAAAAACCCAGCATAAAGAAAGATTATTCCCTTGCCACAGGGGATTCTGTGGGAGACGAGATGGGATACATCTGGGGGGGCAGATTGAACTCCCAGGACGCTAGTTGCCAATCCCTACTACAATTGTTATGTGGCATAAAAATGAAAGAAGAAACAAATGCTCTTAACATTCACTGCTTTTTGCAATTTCAATATTCAT